>OY755038.1:42317454-44717454 GCA_963576565.1 Aspidapion aeneum | reverse complement strand
CTGCAAAATATGAGATTACCGTATTGGAAAGCAATAAAAACAAAACCCACGGAATATAAATTCTTAACCAGCGGACAGAGATGGGCTTGCATACAGCTTTGCCCAGTGCAAAATAATATAAGTGTGGAGCGTTGCAGAGAGAGTCAAGCATTAAGAGCTATGTTTTAAGCTTAATTATATTTAAAATAAAATAGAAACTTGTTCCGTTGAAGCTTAAAACCCGGCGGTGTTGGATGAGATTTTATAGTCTATAAAATATTTTATGTATGTAGGTTGCTTGTTTTATTCGTAACAACCTAAAAGTTGTAAGCGAAAAATGATTTTGGCAAAAATTTATGTAATTTTTAAACAACCAGCAACGTATAAAATTTATTAAAACTTTAATCGGTTTAGTAAATTTTTCCAACTAATACATCAGCCGTGTTATTCTTACAAGTAAAACAAACAAATAAACAAGTTTAGTTTTTTACAAAAATTAGCTGGGAAATTTAAATCGAATAAAGCTATCATAACAAAAATATTTCGTGTAAAAAAAAGCCAAGTACGCGACAATGATATTCCGTAAAATTAATTGAGATAAAAGTAAAGCCTACTCCTTCAATATAAATTTTAAAATGAAAGGTTCTTAGTAGTTTGGAAATGTTTTTTTAAACTTTGCTATTACAACCAAACTGTGCCTAAGAGTCATTTGCAGCCGTAATAGCCAAGTTTAGAAAAACATTTCCGAACTGGCCTTTTATGTTAAAATTTAAATTGGAGAACTTGGCTTTACTTTTATCTCAATTCTTTTTACGGAAAATCATTTTCGCGTACATGGTCATAATTTCTATCAGTCTACCAAATTTCAGCTTTGTAGCATGTCTGGAAGTACAGTAGAATTTTGATGATCTTGACATGAGTGAGTGAGTGAGTGACAATTTCGACGTTTTTTGAAATTTCGTAACTACTTTACTAAATTATGGAAGAACTTGGAGAAGTTGTTAACTCTATGAAGATCTACGACTGTGCAAAGTTTGTGTTTCGTAGTTTATTACGAAGTAGATTTTTAGATAGGTCATTTATGGGCTGAAATGTTTCAAGAAAAGATGGTACGGCAGCGTTATCATGGAAACCGGGTGGGGACGTAGGAGAGGCAGGCCGCTGTATAATGCAACAAAGGGCGCACTTATTTTGCGGCCAGTCGGATAAATATAATATGAGACGAGAACATTACGAAAGTAAAACGGAAAATTAAAAACAATGTAAGCAATAGTTAGCATATAAATCCTAGGTATGTTGATTTTTCGTTTCTGTTTTTTTTTAGATTAATTTTTTACAGTTAGAAATATATCTCAGTTTTTCAACACATTGTGGTTTTTTTTTGTTTTGTTATTAAAAAGAAAAAAATCCAGAACCCCCAGTCTTAAGCCATTTGCGCCCCCCCCCCCCCCAGCTTGCCAGCTCACTGCTATAGGTACTAAAGCAAGTTATCTACACCGCAAAATAAACTAAAATTAGTAGTTTTAATGACTTGAATATAGCAGAAGCGCACCCAGGAATTCGTCTTGGGGGGGGGGGGAGACTCTAAGATGTCGTATTTTATGCGATTTTTTGTTTTTATTCATGAAATATTTGGACAAATCTAACAAATCTTAGGCTTGATGGGGGCCCGGGCCCCAAGCCCCCTCCCTGAGGTCTTGCATAGTAACGGCGGCATTATGCATGCTTATTATCTTTAGTTATATGCAGTTAAATTTTGTTTTCATATCTTCTCCCCAGCTTTCTAATATTACCCAAACATTATAATAACAGGAACTTTTTAAATTTTTACAGAGAAACTTTTTCAATTTTTCTTTGCTTTTTTGCCATATCGTTTACGAACTGTTGAGCTTTTGTTATGCGATGTTGAGTGTATATACCCTTCTCAAAAAGAAAAATAAGTCATCATTCACACAGACCAGACAGCTGCTCAAGAGACCTTTATTGAGAAAAGGCCAAACATGACCCAAACTATTTGCAACAGAATAAAATCAAACAAACAGAAAAATTATGTGAAAGTAACTATTTATTTTTTTGATTAAAAACTTTATTGTATTTATTTTACTTTCCTTGGTTATCCCTAGATATTTCTAAATTAATTTTTAGAAACGTTTGCTTCTGTCACTTTTGCTGATTTAAATTTAATGAAACATGTAATAAATTAAAACTGTTTGGTTTTCACTACCTCCAACCACAAGGATACGAATGATCCCCGTCTGGAACACGTCCTGACAATCAGGAACAATGAATTACTTGTTTCTGATTGTCAGGACTTGTTCCAGACGGGGATCATTCGTCTCCTTGTGATCGACGTTGGAGATAGTGAAAACCAAACAGTTTTAACAAGTTCCCAACGAAAGCATCAAACCATCAGTATAATTCAATGCCGGTAGGGGTATTTTCCCTCGGAGTAGTTGCTTCTGTTGGTTTCACACAAATGTAATAAATTGTTTTACAATATTATTTTTGGAGTTTTTTAAATAAGTGAAAGTTCTGACAATATTTTAGATTTATAACAAAGTTATAGATGCTGTCCAGTATTAAAAGTTTCATATATTTTTATTTGATTGTTGATACTTAAACATGTAACCTTTTTTAAATTATTTTAATAAAATTATTTTTAAATGGGTAGTTTAGCCCTACCAAAATTTTTTCAACCAATATGTAGTTCTTTTCGAGCCTTCGCGCACTAGTTCTTAACCCTCTTATTCATGCATCGGAACTAGAGAGAACCATCAGCAGGGGTTATAAGGTTAAGTTGGGTCAATCGGGGACACGGCAGTGCCCCGTAAAGTTCGCGCAAAATTCTGTACCACCTTTTCTTGAAACATTTCAACCCATATTTGTCCTATCTATAAGTCTACTTCGGATTAAGCTAAGAAACTCAAACTTTGCACAGTCGCGGTCGTCGACCTTGATAGATCTAACAACCCCTTTACGTTTTATGGACTTCCATAAAGCAGTAAAGTAGTTACGAATGTTTGAAAAACGTCGAATTTGCATTTACCATTTACTCACTCACTTACTCATGTATAGATCCTATCCTACTGTACTTCCAAACATGCTACAAAACTGAAATTTGGCAGACTTATAGAACTTATGACCAAACCCTTGGAAAAAATAAAAAACCTCCAAAATTTTCATTTACTCGCCTCCTGTTATGTTAAGTCATAAAAAATTGCCATTGGTCATTTGCAGAAACGCTAGAGAGCTGAGCTTTAGCAGTCCGATAGGAACGAAGATAAAACCATAGGAAAAAATTTAAAAATCCCAAAATTATTAATAAAATTAACGTCCCTCCCCTACAGATGTAAAGTTATATAAAAGTAACATTGCCCACATCCAGAAATGATAGAGAGCTGAGCTTTAAGATTGGTAGGAACTTTGATAAAACTATGGAAAAAAAAAACATCAAAATTTTAATTTACTTCTCTCCCCTCTAAATGTAAAGGTATTTAGAACATTTAATGCCCACTTGCAGATATCATAGACAAGTTCATAAAGTTCCCCATCCCCCTTTCTCTTTTGCTGGTAAAAGCATGTCTGTATTTATTAGCAAACCAGCCATGTATAATACTAATATATATAGAAAGGTATATTGCAAAAAATTTACCCCAGACATACTTTATATAAAAATTAAAATTTTTTAATCGTTACATTTTTTAATCGTGTAGACAGTGATTTAACTAAAATGCACAAAAAATTATTTATTTTAAAATAAAAAATTAAAAAAGGTAAAAGCTATCGGAATAAAACATTGCAAAAACTTTAAAACTCAAATATTTTTCCAATCTTAAAAAAAGGAATGAAATCATAACAAAAAGCATTTCAGGTAACTAGTAAAATGATGTTGGAAAAAAGTCTACAAGCGTGTGCAGAAATACTTTTGAACTCGCTTTATATTTGTGAAAGTTATAGCTATAACTATTACTAATTAGGAGAGAGGGAGAGGGGGGGGACTGGTAAAATGGTGTTGGAAAAAAAATCTGAAAGCGTATAAGAAAGAATTTTTGAAATCATTCTATATTTGATAAAATTATGTGAATATGGTTTTTGAATAGGAGGGGGGATGGGTAAGAGCAGGGAGGACTACAAAGAAACTAGAGCAGATTAGAGGACATTTGCAATAGGTAATCAAAATTTTTTTAAATAAATGCGCCTGAAGACCGGCATGTTAATTCCTTTTTAAAAAAATATAGCCTATGCCCTTTGGGATCAGTGTCAAAATCGCTTCAGCCGTTTAGCCTCTAGCGTGACACAAACATACTTACATACATACAACAATCGTTCCTTTCGCGTGCTGCAGTTGGGTAAACAGAAGCCAATGGTATTCCGTAAAAAGAATTGAGATAAATGTATAGCCAAGTTCTCCAATACAAATTTCAAAATGAAAGGTTCTTACCAATTTTGGAAATGTATTTTTAAACTTGGCTATTGCAGCCAAACTTGTTTATGTTCAAAAAATTATATAGGCCAACAGGTGAGAGAGGTCATGTCTGTTAACAAATTTCCTATAATGCATGGGTCAAAACTCTTTCTTTGTCGAGATACAGAGAAGTTGGCGATTTCTTAAACTTTTTTTGATAATAACTTTTTCAAAAAACGCATTAAAAATATGAAATTGGGTAAAGTCGTGTATTAGAACAAAAGCAATAAATTGAAATAAAAATTATTTAAAAAAAAATTAGTCTGTCAATTTTTTTTAAAACTATTTTTTTGGTATAAGTTTTTATGAATGATATATTAAACGCAATGTTTTTTTACATACTTTGTTAACAAAAACAAGTCTCTAGCGAGACATAGTAATAAAATATTACTGATAATTTTTAAAAGAATAAGTAAGCAAAAATTTTTTTTTTTTAAATTATTTATTTTTATACATTTTTGGAGGTTATTTGGACAGCCTGTATCTTCTCAACTTGTATTTTTATCAAAAAAAAGAATGACACATTTTTGAATCACAATTAGCTGAGTATTCAGCTGGCTGTGACAGATTTTATTCTTTTCTAAAACCCTTTTCCCCCCACTCCTCTAACTTTAAAAATCCTATATCGTAAAATCAGATGTGTGTTGACCCCCATGTTACATAAACTTTTTTCTCGGAAGTAACCTCCTCTATCACCTGCTGCACTATGGCTCCTAAGTTATGGGACACCCTGTATATTAATGATATAAAAAGGTATGTCCAATTTTCGTAAAAGCAAAAATCAGTTCAGTTCCAGTGGGAGATAAAAATAAAAACGAAGAAACATTTTTTTTCTTTAAAATTAGGGGTTATGTAAAAAATGGTTTTACAAGGGGCTGTAGAACTTTGTATTACATATAACTTTTATATTTACCTTTTTTTTATAGAAGTCATAGTTTCACCTTACTGACGTATCGAGTTTAATTTATTTAACCGTTAGAATGTACTTTATTATCTTCCTGTTACAACAGGTTACATGCTTTTATTAGTTTTTGTGCTTTTAAAACATATCTGCATTTGCCTATTTAGCAAATATTTGTTTGAGCGCTAAGAATTCGAAGATTCAAATGACTAGTAATCTTCTACCATATTTATTCTACTGCTCTACCTCTTATTCTGTATGAAGGTGTCAAAAATAAAATTAAATACAATGGAGAAAAAAGGAAAACAAGTCCTTTGTAGGTAAATGTTCTTGTAAGAGACATTTCCTTGGAGATATCATGAGGAATATAAAAAGGAAAGTTATGTATATTTTATTGGGATGCAGAACATATAGGCCCCTTATGTAATAAAAAATGCCCTGTGTTTTTTTATAAAGTAGTTTTTTAAATCCACTTTGATGTATAGAGTTATGCCAAAAACTGATGTTACTTCCATTTGTCCCTGGTGATGCAATGAAATTTTGGTAATGTTCCAGCATATAAATAACGTCAGTTCTTAGGGTACGGACATCGTAATCGCTACATCGTCAAAACAAACATTTATTTTCTAATGAGAGTGAGTACAAAACGTTGCATGTCTAGACTCATTCTCATATAGTCAGGGAATGTGTAAGAATGATTTTGAAGCTCTTTTGACAAGTGATGGTATTCCCTCAGACATTTTCTTTTTTGGTTTATAAGATGAGCACTAAACTTGCGATTTGAAGAAATACACATAATATACCACTTTTCACCTACAGACATAGAATCACTATCTTACCTACCCTTGCTTCTATACATGGTTAAATATTTAATAATAAAACTAAGAAAATTTTTCCGAATTAACTCCTCTGAAATCTCAAAGAACACTGAAACCCGGAAGCTGGACTGAAAGAAAAGCATCTTCGGCATGTACTGCCCGGCATTGATGTAAACATCGATCGCAACCGCGACCTCCACCGCGCTCATCCATGTTTCATCGGTATTTCCGTACCCTTAAAGGGGCCTAGAGACACGCGAACATTTCTTGAGATTAGTACGTGCGAACTAGTCTCTGCATACATGTACGTTTGGTGGAATTGCCGACACACACGAAGACAAAATTAAACCTTCTAAACATAAACACGATATTATCAATGCGTTTTGCCTAGACACCGAGAGGTTTGCACGCGTACGTCGTGCGCGCGATCAAAAATTCAAGCGGCGACTGAATACATCCTCGAGAGATATTTTAGGCGAATATTGTCTACACACGAAGAGATTAGTATGCGTAAATTTGTACGCGCGTACTAATCTCTAGAAATGTTCGCGTGTCTGTAGGCTTAAGGCTTAAGGGGCCTACAGACACGCGAACATTTCCAAAGATTAGTACGCGCGTACAAGTTTACGCATACTAATCTCTTCGTGTGTAGACAATATCCGCCTAAACTATCTCTCGAGGATGTATTCAGTCGCCGCTTGAATTTTTGTTCGCGCGCACGATGTACGCGTACGAATCTCTCGGTGTCTAGGCAAATCGCATAGATAGTATCCGTGCGGTTTAAGTATCTGCTTAGAACGTATAATTTTATGCGCGTACTAATCTCAAGAAATGTTCGCATATCTGTAGGTCCCTTAAGTCATAATATGGTTCTAGGTATAGCAAGTATTCTTTGGTTTGACCTGTTTCAAAATTAAATTGATTTAAAGTAATTTTTTTAATCTGCTTTGTAATGATGCGACAAAAACCTGTTACTAGCGCTACCACAGAATGTAATTAAAACTAAAATGGGACAACGTTTTGTGTTTAAACTTTACAGATTTTTTCCTTTCTCTATAGTGATGCAAAAAATATACCACCCTTTATTTTTTTTCTTAACTGAAACTACTGTTTTTTGGCCTATTTGTGTTATCAAGATTATATTTTTCCAAAATATGTATTTTTTTCTAAATAAAATGTTTTCTTGTACCTGTCAGGTTTTATTTTTAGCGAATTTTCAGTAGGTAATTTTACCATTAAATTTAACTTAAAATTTAAATTACCACCGCAAACTGACGGCAAATTCCGACATCATTTTTTTTAAGAATTTTTTATTCCAAAATTTTTGCGCGAACCCCCTGGGTCATCATTAAAGTTAAAAATATCTTACTTCTGATCAGAGATGGATCTACGCCCTAAAAGTTGGGGAGAGCGCTCAAAAATAAAACTAAATTATGACTTTATATTCGTATTAAACCGGTTGGGCTAGAAAAACCAGAAAAAATGTTTCTCAATATAATTTTAAAGTTATAACAAAAACATTTTGTGTGTTGGTCAAAGCAGACAAATCTAGAGTCAGGCTCTAGTAAATTTGAAGATAAATTATTTCAACTCAAAAATGTTAAGGGGGCATAGGCCCCCCAGACACCTTTGTAGATCCGCCCCTACTTCTGATCTCAACAACTTTTTTAGCTTAGCTCTGCTCGCTGCTGCAAAATAAACTGTCACATGGATATTTGGTTCAGAAACAGTCGTGTAATGGTTAGGCTTCATTAATTATAAGGGTTTTGTTTTCAAATGCAAGTGTCTGGCAGAGAAACCTGGGCAAGACAAAGTTTTTGAGTAAAAAGCAATCGCAAAACACCGAGTTACAATAGAATAGACTGGAATCTAAAATCGATAGTATCATTTGCGATCAAAAATATTGCGCTTATCAATATTGTGTAAGGTACTTGGGGCAAATATGCCCACTCTTAGAATAAACGCAAATTTAGGTACACTTTATTTAGTTTATTTTTTATGAGTTTGGAAATCATATTACTTTAATGAGGCTTAATCAAGTTTTGATAATATGTATTTTATATTTTTTAATTTTTTTAGAAAACTGGGCATATTAACAACCGGGTCTTTAATATGCCCATGGTGTGTTTCTGGTCCTTAATATGCCATAGGTTGAATATATGCTCATGTCTATACAAATATCTTATAATAAGAACAAATGAATTTTATTTCATCTAAAAACGTAAAAACACAATATATACTTTTACTAAAACAGACTACCAATTTAAACCGAAAAAACAAAAAAAAATACAAAAGGTCTAAATGATTATAGAGATAAAATTTGTAAAATAGAAGAAACAAGATAATACAAAACGTACACTTAAGGTTAAAAGTACATGATTTTCGTGTTAAGGGGCGAATTTTTCAAGGTTTCAAGTAAGTGTTTCTCTTAAAAAAAAAACAATAATTTCTTCTAACCACTGGCCACTCAAATTTCTGTATTTGTAGCATAGCATAGTGTTTCGGTTTCGCTAAAAACCTCTTTTCCTTTTAATCTAATTTTTATTATTTTTTCAGAACATTTTATTTTTATTTTTAAAACTCATATTTTGGTTTACAATTGGGTATAATTGGGTTGTAATTTTACTCAATAGGTTAAGTTAAATTTAAGGCTTACAAGCTTGCTATAAACTATCAATTTGGCATAGTTTAATATTGAAATTCCAAATGCATTTAATAATAATATTTCTAATTTTAATTCAATCCTCATATTACTACCGCCCTCTGCATATTTTAATTTAAATCGCGTTTTTATACTTTTTAATAAAATGAGAATTCTAAATTCTTTTTATCAGAAGTGATGCGATTTTCCTATAGAGGGCGAAGAAACACGCCGCAAAAACAAGACAGAACCTAAAAAGTCTGTCGCCATTCACACACGCTCTCGATCGGAATATTTTGAACGATCAACGCTTTTATAAAAAATGGTGAACTCTAAAAACCATTAAATTCCTCTAAAACTCCAAACATTGAAACTCGGGAGTGCTGGACTGCTATAGAAGACTTCTGGCGAATTTGGTGCACCAGTTGGAAGAGATCAAGACATCACCGGTAAGTCCCTCTCCTATAAGATCGCATCATGAATATTTTTCTATTATTTCGCTCTTAAATAATCATCATATTCCAATATTATTTTTATGTCTCAATTAAATTTCACTTCAGAAAGGTACGATTTCGCGTGCGTTCAAATACCCTTCAAATGAAAGCGGAGGACTTGTTTAAATACAGTCCACTAGGTAATCCAATTTTTTGAGCTATCAGAGTGATACTCACATAGTTTAAAAAACACAGTAATTTACATGCAAAATTTAACTTACATGCAATATGCCAATGGGCATTTTAACACAGAAAATGAAAATCTTGCTGTACAGGGTGTCCCATTTTTTATGGTGTTAAATGGGAAACCTGAGGACTTCACATTACTTTCCTCAAATTTCGAGACCATAAAAATATATCTGAAAAGTTTCTTTCAAGCCCTTGTAGTTTTGGAGCTGCGAGGGAATATTAGAAAATTCGGAATTCTAAATGTCGATAATATCTTTGTCATTACTGCAGATATTTCAATTTTGTTAAAACTCCTCTCCAGAAAGCTGATCCTGTCAATAAAATGCGAAATTTTTGATCTGGCAAGTCGGATTCAAGATTTCAGAAAAAAAATTTATGTTAATTTTACAATGGGTCCTAAGTTAAGCTCTAAATTAAAAAAAAAAACAGGTTTTTATTTTTTTCTTAATTTTTATCTGAAACCTCAAATTTGACTCGACGGACCAAAAATTAAAGAACGTCATTTCATTGACAGAATCAACTTTTTGTAGAGAAGTATTAACAGAATTGAATCTTCCCTAATAATAGATTTTTGGAATTCCAAATTTTTGAATTTTCCATTTAGGGCTAAAAAAAGCACTTGCCTGTACATCATAAAATAATAACTTAAGTTATTTAGTTTTTTTGTTTTCAAGGCCTAACTTTTTTTGACAAGAGCTTCAGCGAGAAAATTTTAAAACTACTTAGGGTAAAGGCTAGAGTGATTGGCCACTTAAGTAATATGCTTTTAAATAAAAATCATATTGATCAATTGATAAGACTGTCTACTAAGAGGCTGTTAATGTACAAGCATCAAATAAATAATGTGCACCCCTATTTTATCATATTTTTGCAAAATTGTATTATTCGATAGTTATTGGCCATAGAGCTATAGTTATTGTCAGGTTACAAATGATAGTTATTGGCCGCCTATTTTAATGGGATAGAAAAACAATATACTAAAATTTATTTGCAATAAGTAGAACTGATTTATTATAAACTAGATAATAATGATAATAATAGAGTAATAAAAACATTTAAACATGGTTTTAAAAACATTTCTAACAAGCTTGTTAAATAAATGAACATTTTTTCCATGTACAAATAAGACACAAAAAGAGTTTCCCATGATCTTGCAACTTTTTCGCACATTCCGCATGGTATGTCCTTATAACACGTTGCACATTTTAGACCAATTTTTACAGCAGACATATTGAGTACATTTAAAACACAAACCAGATGATTTTTTTAAATTTTTTGAAAAAATATGTTCTTTTTCTGCTGACAAGACTACTAAAATATCAGAAATAATGTTAAGCTTCTCATTTTTTCTCTTTTCTTCAGTTTTATTTAATATAGATTCATCGTTATCTTGTAAAAACAAATTCCGTTTAGCAAAACCTATTTTATTTAAGTGATTATATTAAATTGGTGATAAAATTTCTTCTTTTTCATCTTCTTTGTCGGTCTTAAATTCTTGTATAAAAGGTTAAGCATCTATTTGATTGGCTTTGTTAGTCGCTTGAGGGGATGACAAAACGAACTTTTTATTTGTGGCTTTTTCTAATAATAATTCTTTAACTTGACTAAGCGGAATATTATCTAGATCTTCAAATTTTTGAGTAACCGGAGTAGGAAGGAAGGATAATTTAGAATTTTCGGTTGCAGGTGCATTTCTGCAAACCACTTTTTAATATTTGCTTCTGATACTACCGCAGATGCTGCCGTAATACCTTCCGCGGCTCTTAGTCCAATTTTAGGCTGACGTTTTAGAAATCCTTTTCCGGGAGTATTTGATGTAAAAGAATTTGGTCTAGGATTTTCATCTAGGAACCGCTTAACTGAGAATTTGATGTCTTCATCTCGCAGGGGACTTGTGACAACTAAGAATCCATTTCTCAAGTTGGCTCTCTTCGGCATCAGTCAAAACAGAGCTGGGCCCAAAGGTGGTCTTATCTTTAAATTTTTTACTGCGTCTAAATTGTAGTGTTGATCTATTTACATTATAAGTTTTCGCAGCTTTTCTTTCTAACATGCCATTCTGAATAGCTTGGAAAGCTTTGGTTATATCTTCTTCTGTAAACTTTTTCTTGTATTTGTCACCTCTCTTACTAAATTTTGGCATATTTTTGACAGGTAAGAAACCCTAAAATAAAATAAAAAACTGTTGGACTACAATTGTTAAGTACTAGGGTTTTGTATGTAAAAAAAAACTGTAAAGAACATAGTGATTGGCCATCGAAATTTATAGTGACATATGCCCAACTACTGTGGGCGATCAAAAAAATCAAACGCAATTTAAAGTGAACGATAAAAAATACGAAACAAGGATCAAATAAATCCATTTTTAAACTTCCACTTAAAAAAAATTAATCAAGCAATTATTGGCCAGCGGACTAATCACTATGAAAAAGGTCTGTGGAGCCAGTCGTTAGCCACCAAAATTTGGCGGGATAATGATATAACCTTACAAAGTTTTGCCGTAAAATAACAAGAACACACTGTTATAAAGTAAAAATAGGTACCTAAAAATTACTCCAGCTAAATATCCATTCGTGGGAGGTTTATTAAATATGCATGTCCTTAACAAATTCACTTATTTTCCTTACCTTTTTTTGTCGTCCCAAGAGCCGCCTAAAAACACTGCTGTCGTCTAATCACTGAATGGAGACGGTTCGGTTCGGTTCGGTTCGGTTCGCAAGCTTGGTGCGTTTTGACACGCCTAAGCAATGATGTCAGATGTGTTGAAAATCATTACATATAAGGTAAACGCTTTAAAAAGCTTAAGATCATGATTTATTTTAACAGTGGCTAATCACTACATCCTGGCCAACGACTGTATGCTTTACCCTATATTAACATGATATAATATTTTCCTGCTTAAACTGTCTCATAATCACTAAAAATAAGCGTTTAAATCAGGGACCACAAAGTTATTTTCAGTCGTAACAGCATATTAATATACATGTAAAACTTTATTGGTAATTTTAATTTATTCACAAATAAGATAAAAATTATTCTGTGGGGATCAGGGTTGGATGGGACAGGCGGGCAACCGGGCAAATGCCCGGTGGGCCGGTACAATTTAGGGCTGGTTGGGCCGCAGGCCCGATGTATACTCTAAATCATACGCATTTGTAATGACGTCACCAGGTGAGAAAAAACGTATGGCGTAGATATTTTTGCCAATCAATGTTTTTTGATTGACAGTGACGGATACTTCACGTAACCAATTACCTAACTATTTACATCATAGACACTACTTTTTTTTTAAAGTTTATTGTTACCGCTGTTTATAATATAATAAACAAAGATAAACAAAAATGACGTCATTACAAATGGGTATAATTTGAACTATACATATTCCAAATTATTAATATTTATTTTTGTATATTTGACAAACGAACTAATTAGAACATTAAACATTTAAATTAAAAAAATCTATATGTAGTAACTTCAGGCCTGCGTTACTCGTTTGATTGTTACAGTTACTTTTATATTAAAACAAGTATAGTGTATCAAGGAGATAATGTGATAATGGCAATAACTTATTAATACAGTCGAACCTCTCTTACTCGAACCTGCCTTTTTATATGTATTTTAACCTCTTTAACTCAAATTTCTATTACTCATACTCTCCATAACTCGAACTGTTTTCGTTGTCCCTTTAAGTTCGAGTTATAGAGGTTCGACTGTATTTTTTACAATACCAATATACAGATGGAAAAAACGGGAGATTAAAAAAATGTAATAAAAATATTGTCCAATTTGTGTTGCTGTTGCGAAATCTCTTTTAACACACTTTGCTGACTATTTTCGTGGGGAATTGATCCCTCCGATTTCCCCCTTCGGTACGGCCTTACCAATATCTCATATCTTAGTTGCGAAAGTTCATTTTTGGTGCTAAAATACATAAAAAATCTAATAAATCGAATAACTGATTGAAAAATCGATATTGGGTCCAATTCAAATTAAGGAAATCATCGATAAAATTGCAGCATCAAGTTCATTATTAAATAAAAAAAATCCTTACCATATGAAAAATTAGCATATCTGTTCTGCCCCCGGTAGTTAAAAGGGCACAAGTGACGAAAGTGTCGTTCGGAAAAAAACGACTTCAAAGTTTTAATTGTTCATAAGGCAGTACTACAGTTACTGCTATTTGTTTTTTTTTTTTAGTTTTTTTTTTTTTTAATTTTATTACATAGGACATCATGGAAAATCCGTCAACGGGGGCAGTGCTTAGATATTAATTATGTTAATAGGTACTTAGTGTTTAATATAGGCATACAAAATATAAAACTTTACAAAAATATCTAGACCAGTATCACAGATATTTATAAAAAAGGAGATTTTCTGAAAGTCTTTAAACACCCCATCTCACAAGTTAGGATGTTTAGGACATGCATACATATGTTTATATGAAGTTTTTTCTCAAAATGGAAATTATATCCTTTAAAATTAGCATATTATTTAATAACAAAACCTTCATAATATCAAAAAAAAAAACTAACACAATATAGCTTCGTTTTCTTTGCCGGAAAATTTTTGTGCCGAAGCGAGGGCCGAATAAAAAAAATTTACAGGGCTGGTTTGTTTGAGGCCATCCAACCCTGGTGGGGATTCTTTTGCAATCGTTATTTAAACATATTGCTTGATTTGAGACAAAATATGATATCCCATTTTTCTTTCCCTGCTTCCATTTCACCACCGAGCGAGAACAAACTTAAACACCCGCGTGGTGGGTGACGGAACAAAGATCGAAATACAAAAGGTCGAAAGACAAAATATCGAATACAAAAGATCGAAAAACAAAAGATCGAAAAACAAAAGATCGAAAAGGCAAAAGATCGAAAATACAAAAGATCGAAAAACAAAAGATCAAAACATAAAAGATCGAAAATACAAAAGATCGAAAAACAAAAGATCGAAAAGGCAAAAGATCGAAAAAACAAAAGATCGAAAAACAAAAGATCGGAAAACAAAAGATCGAAAATACAGGAGATCGAAAGTACAAAAGATCGAAAGGCAAAAGATCGAAAAACAAAATATCAGAAGACAAAAGATCGAAAAAAAATCGCAAGTAAATGAGATCGAAATATACAAAATGACGCGTATCATGTTTGCCTAGGTATATTCACATAAACAGTTTAAGCAAGGTCAGGTAAGGTAAAATTACCTAACTGTTAAATAAACCAATGGCTTGTCATACTTAACTTAAGGGGTCTCCTTTTGAATCATATTTAAAATAAAAAAAAACTTTCCTGATTCCCAGAGGGTGTGTAACTAAACCGAACCGAACCTAAACGAACCGAACCGGTTCGATTTGGTTCGGTTTGGTTTTACACCCTGTAGGATCCCGAGAAACATTTCTGGAAAGTTTTTTTTTAAAATATATGTTAGAAAGAGACCCCATCGTCGAACCGGTTCGGTTCGGTTCGGTTTAGTTAAACACTCTCTAGGACCTCGAAAAAGAAATCAGGAATTTTTTTTTTAACTATGTTATAGCGATATTTTAAAACGCGCTATTTTCGATCTTTTGTACTTTCGATCTTTTGTCGTTCGATCTTTTGTTTTTTGATCTTTTGTATTTTCGATCTTTTGCATTTTCGATCTTTTGTTTTTCGATCTTTTGTAGTTTCGATCTTTTGTTTTTCGATCTTTTGTCTTTTCGATCTTTTGCTTTTCGATCTTTTGTATTCGATCTTTTGTCTTTCGATCTTTGTTCCACCACCCCCGCGTGGTACCACAGAATTCCATTTCTGCTTTCAACCACGTCAAGTCAAGTGAAGACGTGCAGCGTGGTTAGTTAAAACTTAAAACGAATACAGTTCTCGATATAATCCTAAACATTATTCAAAATAGATTATTACAACTTGAATTATGTACATGCATTTTGAGTTCGTTCAATAACTGTGTAACGGGATTTTAGTTGGCTATTGGAAATGCGAGCGGTCATTTTTTTTCCAAGGCTACTACCCCACAAAATAATACACAGCACTAGAATAACTCAGGCGAAGTTATTCTCTAGTGATCTGTTTTGGAACCAACGATGTTAATCTGGTAGTGTGAAGCAGCACTCGAGACGGATTCGCGTGGTAGACTATGTTAAACTAATTGATATTCACTTACCCTATCCTTAACTATGGTAGACATGCTTGTGCGGCATCTATAGAAACCTTCTTCGTTTTCCCTACGCCGCTAGTCAAAATAATGCATAAACAACTCTTACCTAAACCATGTAAACTTGGAACAAATTACACAAAAGATAAAGAAACTGACACTCCATACCATGTTTCAAGGTAAGATTGCTTTGCATATATTTAATTGATCTCAAACTTTTTAATTGGTTAATTCGTGTGATAAAAGCAAAACCAAAATTAATGTTGTGGTGAAAATGTTATAATTTGAAAAATAAAGAAATGAAAAATTAAATGATCTTGAATAAAAATATTAAAGAACTAAATTTAATCAAAATGAAAAACTTACGCTTAAAAAAATTAGTTATAAAGATAAGTGTTAAAAACAAAAGTTTTGACCACTGCATGGTTATTTATGAAATTACTTTGTTTAGTGAAAGTGAAGTGAAAGTGAATTTGATTAAATTAAGGAAAAATTAAGGAAAAGCAAACACTATGAAATGGTCAAACCTATGAAAAATCAATAACCAGGGGTCAATTTAGAAGGGAGGAAAAAACGAAGATAAAATCCCGAAACCCCGTTACACGAAAACACTTTTTTGACGATTTATTCGGAACTGATTTCCCCCGGGATTTTAAGTTTTTCATCCCTTCATTTTGATCCCATTTGGGTGTGGCCATATAATGTGTCTGTGCGCGCTTGCCTTTTGCCTTAAAGACAGAGATAAGATAATGAAATAGAACAAGACAAAAGACTAAACGTCACCGATACATTAATGTTTTGAGCTGTTCAGTTTCCCTCCTACTAAAAAAACTAAAAAGGTTGACATAAAACAAAGACGAAAAATCAAATGATATTAAAATGATCCCAATTTAGAAAACAACTAAAGGAAATACCGTAGTATTATATAAAACTAGAGTAAACCATAAATTTTAATAAATGTTTGACTTCGCATTTAACATAATAATTGTCATCTACCAATAATATAATGACCTTTTTCGAAGTCGGGTATAAAACTGACCACAGCTGGTCGCGATATAGAAAATGACCCCTAATAAAGCAACAGACATAATAAAGGCTTTATGAGAAATGTTAAATAGAAAAAAATTAGGACAATCTACCTGTTCGTATATGTAAAAATCAAAGGTAACTTAATGCAGAACTTTATTTCAAGTATATGCTATGATATATCACTTTGATCAGAAAATTAAGAGCTATTTGATAAAATAACTCTCTTTGGAAAATTACTAACTTTTATGAAAATGTCTGGAAAATATAATAATTTTAATTTAATGAGGGATGAATAGGCGTCACTGAACACATGTTGATCTTAACCCAAAAGGAAATAAACATAAATGGCCCCACAGATTAAGTTTGACAAATAAACACTTGTAAACGATATTTATGATTCTAAAAATTTCAACTATGTCTAAATCTGTTGGCAATATATTTTTGAAGAAAGCCCTCTTAAGAAAATAAATGTGTTAAAAAAATATGTAGGAGTTATTTAGGTCTGGGAACAGAATTTGGATATATTTCTAAATTCAATAAAAATTAAAACCATGTAAAAATTATCCAAATATTCTGTTACAACTGTTTAATCTTGGAAAAAGATTTAGCAGGACTTTATACAATTCTTGTTTTTGTATTATTGTTTCCAGAGTAATTTATTTTAAATCCAATAAAAGTTTATTCGTAAAATAAGATTTAAGATGATTTAATGCTATTCCTTATTTATGTTATTGTGTTGAGATTAATACTATTTCTTTTGAGCCTGGTAATCCTCTAGTTAAATAAAAACACTCATCTTAAGTTAAGATCTTAATTTATTATCTATGCAAAACCTAATCAATGTCTTATTTAGTGAAAGAATATATTTAATAAGAGATTATCAGGCTGCTTTGGCGAAAAATAGACTCTTCTTCGTTTAATAAATAAGCGCTTGAATGAATTAAATTAATATTGGTTTAAGTCTATTTATTTAAGAATATATTTATACTTATTAGCATTAGAGCCTTTTTCCGTGTAGGTAAGCTGTGTTATAAAGACCTTCGGATATACCGATAAACGAATTATTCTTTTGCAGGTATTCGTTTATTTTAGTGAATACAGTTATTTTCTATTTTACAGCCACAAATTGTGATTATTTTTATTTTTATTTTAGGAGCCAATAAATCTCCGTCAATGTCCGGGGAAAGTCGAAAGATGGTCGATATAACTCGAGATAAGCCAATCAAAGTGGCCGTCAGAGTTGTGGTTCCAGTGAGGGATCACCCCAAGGTAAGTTTAATGTTGTTTTATGCTTACGGTAATTCTTTATTTATTTATTCATTTATATCTAATCATGACATAATGTATGCCTATAGGCAACAGTACGATTGCGCACTGGTCAACAGAGTTCAGAAACTAGCCTGTTACAGTGGCGAGTTCGAATCCCATGCACCAATGCAAATTTAGGAGCTGCAAATATTTATAGGATTTTTCATTCCTTGGGCGAGTGTAATATGTAATTTATTCCTACCTATTCATTTCACTCTGTCAGTCGGTAAGCCAGCGGACAAAAGGACATGATAAAAAAAATATCTGGACTGGGGTACAGTTTTTTCGATAAAAAGACCTTTTTCAGGGTTTCAGAATTTGGACGCCGGATCACTTTGTGACATACAAGTAACGCAAAGTTGCAAAAAAAAATTAATTTATATTAAATACAAATCCACCAGAAACCATAAAGCCGCGTCCATATTTTTAAAAATTTGGGTTGTGCTCGGCATTTGACTTAGTCCACAATACACCCGTCTATTTTTTTAAGTGATGAGTTACAGGTTCAATTTTCGTACATAGCTTTATTTTGTCGAGACGACCAACTTTTTCCTGTGCGAAAATTCTTGAAATTGTTTCATTCGATTTTGGGGACGATATTGCCATTCAGTTTCAAAAATATATTTTAAGCAACAGAAAAAATACCTAAGCTCACACGATTATTGTAATTTTTACCCATTTTTGTCCACGAAAATAACCCCCGATCCGCCACCCGGGGATGCGTGCGATTAGAAAATCCCTTCCCGCCCAGAGCAACATCACTGAACAAAACAACTATAATGTATTTTTTTAACCTTTAACCGTTAAGTAGTCGCTATTATTTTTTATACAGATGGTCGCTTGGGGTATTTTGTACGCCACTAAGAAAAATATGAAAATATTAGATTCTCTTTATTTATTTTTACTTAATAAAACAATACATATTTATATATAGAATAATGATCCCTTAAATACAGATAAATATCCGAACCTACCTTTAGTTTCCAAAATATATGCCCAAGAAAAAAATAGGTACGTAGTCGCTTGGGGTATTTTAAGCACCATCCAAACACTACCGACTTCGATGACACTTCGCTGTCGACTGATGCTTTTGCGCGTGCTGCTACTCACGCTATGTAAAGAAAACTAATAATCCCTCAATTACAGATAAATAATCAAAAATACCTTTAATTTCAATAATATATGCACAAGAAAAAATTATATATCTACGTAGTCGCTTGGCGTATTTTATGCACCATCCAAACACTACTTCGACGACTTCGATGACATTTCGCTGTCGACTGATGCTTTCACGGCAGTGTTGCCAGAACTTTTTCGTTTTGCGTACTAGATATTGTTGAAAAAAGTACTAGAATTTCATAAAAATGTACTAAGTTTTAATATGCATAAACACGTAAACTAAGAAAACGGGTCAGAGAATTTATATATATCACTAGATTTCCAATATGCTGATGAACCTGGAAGGACTTTTGGAGTTGTGTGTTATTGCGAATGAATAAGACTGCTCCTGTTAATAATGTGTACATACCTGTCCATAATTTTAAATATTATCTGCCCTTATAATAATAATTCTCCTCTGTCCTTATAAACTCCTTACCAAACATACAAACAATACTGTGACACACGGCATATTGTAGTACATTGTTATAGTTTTTGCAAAGTCAGTTGAACAAAGGTTAAAGCCGACCATCGGCATATCCTTTAAAGAAAGTGACATGGGCGGCGGTAGATATACTCATGAAAATTATTTCATTTAATTATGGCGTAAACTAAAAAATAAAAATAGATAATAAAACTTTCTATTCCTACACCTACAGAAACGACACTGATTTATTTTTTAACTCTGCATACTGCCGACTAAAGGGGTCTTGAAAAGCAAACCCGAAAGCAAATAAAAGCGCATCTCAAAAAAATCTGCCAATCAGGTGCCGTTTATCCACCTGTGCTGGGTCGGTCAGAAAACAAATACTTTGTGCTCAGACCGCAAAGAGCCGCGCCTTTGATTTTATATGAATTTGGATAACTTTTGAAGGGCAGATTGAAGCAAAATTTCATGAAATCGATAGAACCCCGTATTAGGAGCATTTCAGGTGACTTTGCAAAAACTATACTGTTGTAGTAAAATGATGAAATAAACATAGAACGGGGAGTCTCCTATTTTTCGTGGCGCGCGGCACAGCTCGAACTAACCTACCAAAATATCTTTTTTATTCTTTGGCCCGAGCAGTCATACGAACACGCAGTAGGTATATATACAAATAATTCAATATAACAGAAGCGAATGACCAAGATATTGGATTATATTTTGTACCATAAAGTAATTTTTTTTTCTAGATCAATAGAGAATTATCTAAATAACGCCAGGCTATAATAGTGCCAGGCACAATTTTGACACCTTCACATTGTAATATCAGCTGTAATCTTTCAACCCACGGCCTTTGTTTACTATATGAACCGGAATAAATAGTGCCTTCTATTAGTAATTGAAAATAAACGACGAAAGTTTTAAATTCGACTACAGTATGTCAATTTTGAAGGATCAACTGTCAGTTTTCAATGTGAATGTGTCAAAATAGTGCCTGGCACAATTATAGCCTGGCTGTATTTCAATAATTCTCTAATTTATATTTAAAAAATTTGTTTTTTGGGATATTAAATAAAAGTACTAGATTTTTGCTTAAACGTATAGTCCAAATTATACGCATTCGTAATGACGTCATTTTTGTTTATCTTTGTTTGGTATATTATAAACAGCGGTGACAATAAACTTTTTAAAAAAAGTAGTGTCTGATTAATTCATGCCTAGAAAGAAATATAATAGGTATAATGAACAACAAAACTGGAAAGGGAACAAGTCCGAAATGGAATCGCACTGCAATTTGAGAATGTAATACAGCAAGCCGCAGATGCAACAAAATTGAGCCCAACAACGATAGTAAATATAAAAAAGAATCTACGCCATACGTTTTTTTCTCACCTGTTGACGTCATTACAAATGCGTATAATTTAGGCTATACTAGCGTACGGAAAATATCAAAAAAGTACTGGATCTAGTACAATTGTACTAGACTGGCAACACTGATTCACGGGTGCTGCTAGTCAGGTTACGTAAAGAAGACTAATGGGTGGGAGGTTACATGGGCGGCCATTAAAATTAAGTGGGAAAGGAAGACGTTAGATGGCTTTAAGATCGAGTGGCGCACTTTTTTCGCCGTAGCGAATACTTAAGTGTTAATATAGTACCACACAAGTAATATTTTTACCAGAACTCTAATTTTTATAATAACAGTTGTATAATTTATTTTTCTAAATTTATTAATACACGAGGCCGACCACGCCATATTTATCGTGACAGAGGGACCAACTTTATTAATACAGAAAGACGGTTAAGACAAGTATTAAACATTTTTAATCCCAGCCTTATAGCAAAATCTTTTATACATTTAAAATTAGAATTCCATTTTAATCCGCCATTATCTCCACACATAGGAGATGCACTGGAAACATTTCTCAAAACCGTTAAAATTGCTCTGTACAATGCCTTATCCAATCGTTATGCAACTCAAACCTCTTACATATTTACCAATGGCTACAGAAGAAAATGAAGCATCTAATCATTTCTTGGTGGAGCCATTGAGCGGAGATAAGCCTATGACTGAAACAAGTGATGATGAGAAAACTCCTAAACGCAACTACACATACAGAGAATAGTTTGCAAATAAATGCTGGAAGAGATTTGTTTCAGAATACTTACCATTCTCTCTTCTATTGCGACGGAAATGGCCTAAACAAACGTCACCAATAAAAGAGAGTGATATTGTCATTTTATGCGATAAGGATTTACCTCGGTGCAATTAGAGTCCCTGTATGTTGACATATTTGGATATATTCCAAATATGTCAACATACAGGGACTCTAGGTGCAATTGGCCTTTGGAGACCCTGTATGTAGGACAAATTTTAAATAAAAGAGACGCAACAAACTCTTCAAAGTCAAATAAGGATGAAAATATTAGTCCTCTATACTCTAGCGATGTTTAGAGAGAGACGCACCTTCTTTCCTTGTTAACTCATAAGCGTGGGAAAATAAAAATGAACGATTTTTAACAAAACTTATACAAGGGGTGCGGACAAATGTGTTTTTTTATATGTTGCATGATTTAAATTATTTTAGTGAAACCGTATTCTTTGTGGTGACACGCCAATGAACTTGGCAAGAAAATAGCATAACCAAAAAAATGTTAATTTCAGTGACTTTGATGGGTTTGTCGCGTCTCTCTTTTGTAAAAATATTTCATACATACAGGGTCTCTACCCCAAAGGAAGAGTACTGACAACAAAAACTAGCAAAGATGGTCAAACTAGAATGGCAAAAGTGCAAACTGTAAAAGAAATTTTTGAACAACCTGTTGTAATGTTAGCAGTATTATCAGTTGAAAATATCAAGAGAAAATGGAGTACAGCTTACTGAAACTAGATGCTGCACGGGGGAGAGTGTAGAAAATAATGTTTTTTTTATTTTATGTTGAAAAACGTTTACTTTGTTAAATTGGCTTCTTAAGTTCCTAAAAATTTGATGGCAATAATACAAGATAACATTTTACTTGAAAAACTTGATAAACAATTTAAAAGTTTCCACTTATTGTCACAATACTGAAGATTTAAAATTTATAAAGGAATTAATTCAAATGCCGACCTAGTAAGTTATTGCAAATAAGAATATTTTAACATATTATTTTTATTTTCCTTTTAGTTTTTTTTACGAATTTAAGCAAACAAATAAATTGATGAAAAAATAAATAAAGATTTGCTGCATATGGTTTGCTGTTTCTGAATCATTATTTAGTCCCCAAATTCGCAATTTTCTTTTCGCTACACGTGTTGAACAGAGAGGCTCCGAATCCGAAATTCAACAAAGCATAAAGTTTTACTAATCTAGTTCCCCCCTCCACGAATAAAATAAATAAACCAAGACGTCTAGCCCCCTGTAACTTATTAATTGGGCTGGAGTCGTTCTAGTGTGCAAAGTTTTCTTTTCTAATTGCTAACAAACGTGTAGAATACAGAATATACAAAGTAATTAATTCAGTAGGCCATTACTGTGTGGCATACGACTATCGCAACGGAAAGTTATCGCGGTCCCCACGAGGATCGAAATTTTGACCCTTTTGGGAATCCAATTAAATGTTTTACTAAACTAATTTTGTGTGAGCAGAATGACTAACAAATCATGTATATGTGCGGCAAAGGTCCCAGGCCACGCATTAATGGCTGGCCTACGCAATAATACGTATAAACATGACTTAAATTATTATGTCGACCTGAAAATAAATTAATTGGTCTTTATTCCAGGGTCGCTATAGGGACAGAAAATTAAGGTGATTAGATGTTCTGTGCCATCGGCCTTGAAATTTTAACAATGGTCCAGAGTATAAAGGCAAAAAAGGGTTTATATATGGTCGTTTTACTAAGTAGAGACAAAGTTTACACAATTAAAATATAAGTTGTTCCACTTGAACCAGCGAACCACACACCTGTTTTGCAGCGGGTTCCTAGCTGGTGGATCTTTGAGCTAGCGGCCGACATCAAACGCCGAATCGCACACCTGTTTTGCAGTTACGACCCGCGAGAGCCTACGTTTGCACGCGATTGATCTTTATATTTACATTGATTTTTGACAAGTGGAACAACATATATTTTAATTGTGTAAATTTTAGTAGGGTCTCAAAGTTGGCAGAGAAAAATTCCTCCCCAATGTTGCTGCCAGTAGCACACCCAGGAATATGTCTTTGGGTCATGCATGTAACATTCTCCATGTGATAATAATATTATTGTCACATTTTTGGCACATTCCTTGAATATATCAAAGTATCTGATAATAATATAAAAAGAATATAATTGTCACATTTTTGGTTTAGTTTGAATTTATTGAAATTCACAAATACACCCGATCAAAGAGATGGCACCCCGGGCCTCCACAAAGTCCAGGACTCGGACCCCTTTGAATAAGCCCTATCGTATTGGACCCTATGGTATTGGGTTCTCTTAAATGTTGACTCCATTCTGAGTACCGCAAAAAAAAATGACATTAAGTTTTTTTTGATCACCCTATGTAGATAATAATGATGATGTTTATAAAAGAAATATTAAAAATATTAAGGGATATTACTTTTAACATGTGACAAGAATGTATGCTTTGTAAATGAGTCCTTTTTTTGAGCAATAAAGCTAATTTAAGAATGTACCTTCTATTTACATTTTTTTAGGAATGTGTCAAGAATATACCTTTTATTCGCATTTTTTAAGAAACATGACAGGAATATGCCTTTATTTCATTTTATTATTATAGAAAGTGACAAAAATATAACTTCTATTCACATTCTTTGAGGAACATGACAAGAATATACCTTTTTTCACATCTTTTTAGGAACATAAGAAGTGCGTGAAGAGAATTGACCTTCTATTTACATTACTTTAGGGAAATGACAAGAACGTAATAAGGCATATACTTTTGTTCACATTCCTTTAGGAGCATGACAAGGAATTCTTCTTTCTCTTCTTTCCACATTTTAAGAAACATAACAAGTATATTATTTTTTTCCCATTCTTTTTTGAATACGTGACTAAAATATACCTCCCACTAACATTCTGTTAGTTATAGGAATATGAATGTTCCTTTTGTAATTACTGGGTTGCCTCACCTCATTTATAATTTTATCTTTAAAAATTTTGCTGGAATAATGAGAAGTTTGCCAAAAAGTTGGTTTAAGCCAACACCTTGACTGATAAACTAATCACTATACTGCCGCTAATCCTTTAGAGAAATTCATAATTCGCGAATGCTTTTAACCCATTTCAGCTAACTCTAACTGTTAACGCAATTAAGTGATTTAACTTTTAACGGTTGTTTGCCAAGTTAGTTTCTGCTGGGATTCTCTAGCCGGGCAAAACTTTTCTCTTTTGCATCACCTTTAGGAAACGTTTTGTTACATTGACTTTAAGATTTCAGAAAGATACTTGTTTAACACCTTGCTCATATAACCATATAGCATAAAAAGAATTAGGATGTTTTCGCTCATAACATTTTTCCCAATCATTTTAATCGTTATTTTGAGTCGACGAAGTAGGGACCTATAGCACTGGTATGTTTAATAACCACAACCACAGACGTGTTTATCTATGAAAGTATTGCACTAACCTTATATGAGCTGTTATGCTAATTTTAAATTGACATTTGCGACTAATGAAAACTTCATTCGTGTTCCAAATTAATATTTTTGTTTTGTTTTAAACATTTAGGATTATTTTTATAAACGTTTAAACAAATTTTAAAAGTATTAGAATTACATTAATATTTGTAAAATTATTTTCTTACAGTTTTGTGGAGAAAAATGAAAAAGCGTCAAAAATTTTTTATTTTGACTTACAAACTATATGTTATTATCCACAAAGATAAACTAAAGTGATATTGACTGGCCAAAAACACCCTATAAGCTCCCGTTAATACCTTTTGGTTTAATTCTTATCAAGTTTTTAAAGAAGAATTTCGTTAATTCGTAACAAGTTTATTTTTCAAATACCAAATTGCAAATAATGCAAGGGCCTAAAACCATAAACAAGTGAAATTAAAGAAAGAAAAATCTGAAAAAAATTGTCTTCGGCCGGGACTCGAACCCTGAATCTCTTGCTCTGTACGCAAACGCTCTCTCATTGAGCCACCAAGGAACATACACAAATTTTCGGAAAACTTCCACCTATATATAATACAAGAACGAGATATTATCAGGGTATTAACTCGACCAAGCCTGAATTGGCTGATTAACTGATTTTTTTTTAATTCCTTTTTCCCACCTTCCCATCCCACCTTTTTTCTGATTTTTCTTTTTTTTTAATTTCACTTGTTGTTTAAAATTTATTTTTGTTGCATCCGACACATTTATAAATATAGTTTGTTTTAACGTTATGATCAAATACGCTTACATTTCGTTAAATCTAATGTAGAAATGGTAGTAAAAATAAAGCTTATAACAATAACTTGATCTGATAATTTCCAGTTATGCGCCTAAAAAACATTTTTGAACCATAAAAATTCACCTCAGAAATGGTTAATTTTAAAAGATGAGCTTTAGCCTATTAAAAATAATAAAAAAATCATATAAATTTTATTTTGTTTTTGATCTTTCACTAAACTTTGACCATATTTTGACCTATCTTCGCAATATCGTATTAGAGTGGAAAGTATTCGATACTGTAACGAGCTGGTTAGTCAAAATCTATTAGATTTTGGTCAAAATCCATTACTGCTAATGACTGACAGTTTTTTAATAGTTTAAAAATTCAATATGCCGTTTTCGGAATATAATATGTGAACACATTTCTCCCAATAATTTCCAAAAACTTCGTAAAATGATTCGTTTCTGAGATATTTACAAAAAAACTGTTTTCAAGGCTGATATAGCGTGGAGTGTGCTAATGGGCTAGGAAAGTATCAGATCCGTCATGGATCCATTAATTTTTTATTAAGTATACTCATAATAAAGTGAAACGAGAGCGAACCACGAAAACTAAGTCCATGCCGGGACGAAAACGTCCACCGGTCTACAGTGGCGTATATAGAAAAATGTTTCGGGGGGGGGGCAACAGTTTCGGAGGGGCCCGAGACCCCATGAGTCCGTAATTTATGCTACTTTATGTTTGTATTCATGAAATATGTGGAAAATTTTCAAAAAAACCTTAGCTTCGGGGCGCATATATACGCCACTGCCGGTCTATAAGGAAGAAAGACATTTCGTCACAGTTCAACCAGACCATGATATCACCGTCTCCACGGCGTCACCGTCGGTTCGAAACCGAAAACGAACTAGCAAAGTATAAAAGGCAACTTCAAAGGAGTAAAGTCAACCACGGAAACCGGTGATTCGGAAAAAGGCATTTTCCTCCTCAGCATGGCTTGCCTGATTACATTAAATTGAACTGACTAATTATTATTTATTAATTCAACCAAGGCCAACAAAAATATACAGGCCACGACCCTGAAAAAATCAGCTGTTCTCTGGGGGCTGACTTTTACACTGGGTCTTATGGGAGGTCAGTCGTTTTTTTAGGATATTTTCATAATGGCACTACAGATTTCCGCGAGATTTCAGTGAAATATTCTCAGACACCATCCCGATATTCTGGCAAACTTTTGTAAGGATGCAAGATGATTAAAAAGTTAAAATGTTCAAGATTTAGCATTTTTTATTTTGAATTCAAATTACCCGCCATATACCGCATGCCAACTGTTATTTTTGACAGGTATTTGACTTTGTCATCTGTGTTTGTCACATTCGCCTCTGTTTTAAATTTAATTTTTGTGTGAGCTAATGAAGCGGCTCTGAAAAATTAAGGATTACTATACATTTAAAAAAAATTGTTCTGCAAGAATATAGTAAAAACATTCTCAAAACCGGCTTTATATAAAAAAAATTAAATATTCATGAACCGTCATTCCAACTTCATAATTTTAAAGACAATCAGCTGTGTCATGATGTGACCATCAAAAAAAAATCAGCCCCGGATGTGACGTCAACAAAGTGGAGGATCGTGGCCCGTCCGTTTTGATAGCCCTGATTCAACAAGTGAAACGACAGCGAACCAAGGAAACTTATTCCATGGCGAGACGAAAAAGTCCACCGGTCTATAAGGAAGAAATATATGTGCACACCGCAGAAACAAACTTAACTTCATTTCCTTTCATGAAAAATATATTTTAATTTAAATTTTTTTTTAGAAAATTTGAGCTTAAGCTTGTGTAATTTATAAACATAAAATTATGTGCAGAGTAACTGAAAGGGCTATACCCCCAGTCACCGATGCAAACATTTTAAGATTTTTTTAAGATAGAGAACATACAACAATTGCCGGAAATGCAACCTCTTTCTCCTTAGTTCTAGAAATTAATTATTTTTTTTGTGTAATTGATTTTTCATTACCGTCAAAATAGACAACCTTTTGTATATCTATATACGGGGTGACGCAGCATTCAATTCTTTAGTTATGTTATGTTTAAGTTTTTTCAGTCTTATGAGTAATTATAAATGAATTTTGTATGCCTAAAAAGTCAGTGTTCTTTGTGAGGTAAGTAGCTTTAATTATTTTAAAATTTATAAAGGTTATAAGAAGTCAGACGGGGAAAGTTCTTAATCTCATCGATGAGCAAATCGATGCAATCAAATGGGTTCTTGAAAAGTTCTGATGCGATCCAGATGCCATCAAACAAATTCTTCTACAGTTTCGATGTAATCGATTGTTGGCAACTATATCCATCGGCCCGTGGAGTCGATGCCTCTTGATGGATGAATTTATATCATTTATATCGTAACCCCAAATTTTACCAAATACCAAATTGCAAATAATGCAAGTACCCAAAACTATAAACAACAAGTGAAATTAAAGAAAGAAAAATAAGAAAAAAAAATGTATTTCTTTAATTTCACTTGTTGTTTATAGTTTTGGGTCCTTGCATTATTTGCAATTTGGTATTTGATAATTATATTGGCAAATCGCCCATTTTGCGATCAGAAATTTTAACACACGAAAAGGTGATCTCATGCTTTCAGACGTTGATTCTTTACGTCTAATTTGAGTTATCATACCTTTGACAGTGGGAAAGAAGAATTTAGAGATCAGTTGGATGACTTGGTCGAGTTAATACCTGAGTTAATACCGCGGCCCGCATAGGTAGAAGTTTTCCGAAAATTTATGTGTGGCTTCGGTGGTTCAGTATTAGAATGTTTGCCTAGATAGCAAGAGATCCCGGGTTCCATCCCCGGCCGAAGCAGAAAACTTTTTTCTTATTTTTCTTTCTTTAATTTCACTTGTTGTTTATAACCAAATTTTAAGTTTTATCATTTTGAGAAATATGGCCTATAAACAGCTTTGCGGCGAAATTGGCAATAAATTTATTGAAGGATGATGATGATTCATCCAGTTTATCAGATTCAGACGAGGATCTTCTTTTAAGTGCACGAAAACCTCATGCAAGAATCCTGGATTACATCGAGAAAACGGTGGGACTATAGCTTAAGTGACCCGAGACTAGGTTGAGGTAGGTTATAAAATTCAAAAATCAGGTTAAACGCATCGGAATTTTCTAATTTTTGCATGGCATCAATGGCAACAATCAGGTGCATTTCAGATTAGTTTAAGAACTCTCCCACGTTGAAAAATGATTAAATCCGTTAAATTCACTTATCACACGGTTAGTATACCTATTTAGAAAAGGAATTTATATATCAAAACGTTTTGTCTCACTTTGCGCGTGTATAAAGTCTTGTTTACTTAATAGAGATCACGGTTTTTAAATTAACCGTGATAAAAAGAAAATAAAATGCAAATTGCAGGCACTATTTGTTATAAACGGAAAATACACTTTGGATTTTATGTCTAAAGTTTATATGGTCTAAGGTTAAACAGAAGTTTTATGCACAAAAGCGGTTTCAAATCAGCTACAGAAAGACGTCAAGAAAGAAGATAAACAGGAACAAAACATAAAAGAGTTCTAGGCAAAGTTTTGTGTTTTCCTGTTTTCAATTTATTTAGCTTTTACAGGGATAAAAACGAAATAGAAACCAATGGAATAAATTTTTAAATTAAAAAAAGGAGGATACGTAGCGGCACATAAGTCATAAGAGGTTCCAGCATTCTAAGATCCTGATATATAAGATCCATGTTATTAATTTTTTTTAACCGAACAGGAAACAAAACACTTTTTGTAAAATTAGGATGCAGTAAAATTGAACATACATCAATAAGTCATCCATGTATTTGATTTTTATGTTAATAATTAATATCACCAATAAAAATATTCTGCCAATTTATGGGCACCTAAGCTTACACGATTATTGTATATTGTAATTTTTACCCATTGTTGTCCGCGAAAATTTCCCCCTATCCGCCACTCGGAGACGCGTCCTATTGGAAATTCTCCTCCGCGCAGTATAACACCACTAAACAAAACAAACTATTATGTATTTTTTTATCTTTATGCCCAGTTAACCTTTAATCAAGTACCACACGAGTAATATTTTTACCAGAATCTTGATATCTACCCCCACCCTTTTTTCTTATATCCAGTGGATTTTATTCATTTTTAAATGGGACCATCTAGAGCCAAAACCCAACCTAAGTACCAAATTTCTATAAAAACGGGCAAGCGGTTTTTAAGATATGCGCGTTGATCGTTACAGACAGACGGCGCGTTTCAAAATAATCTAAAACTCAAAAATATATAGATATTTTCTAAATATGAGCATTTTTGTTCTTATTTTTGAGATGATCACCATAATAGCTCATACGACTATGTTATAGTATACGTGTGAGTTACTATAATAAGAGCTATAGAAGGTCGTTCTAAAGTTATGTATCATAAAAATGCCAAAAATATCAGTCCACTTGGATAGCTCGGTATCACAAAAAAAAGAATTACAGGACTCGTAAATTCCCTACGTCCATCTATAAAGTCCAATTTTCCAGTCTAGTAACGTAAATACCTATGGACTCACAAATTATTTTGCCTTAATTATATTCTGGGAAATAGTGAAATTTTTTGGAATCTATTTTCTAAGTCAGCAAACATTGATAAAATTGTTCATTGAGCAATTTTCAGAAAATATTTATATAAGCAATTGGCCTGGGCATATTTCTATTTATATTATCTATAGAGTCCTAAGTTATGTCATCCCAAGCAACTTGTGTCATTATAATTGAAATCTCCCCGGGCGAGTACTCCTCGAAATTCGAGCGAAGACCAATAGAAATGCGTAAATCAAGTGAAATCGCATGCACAAATTGATATTCACCCGTTTTGAGGGAGTACTCCTTCTCACTCGTTCAAGAATTCATACACTTTAGGGCATCGCGCAGCTGTTGTAAGTTCACTAGAGGGTTAGAAACATACATATTAGAACAGTTGGAGATTGGATTTCACAACCAACCAAAATTGAAAGGAGGGGTACGCCATGCTTTTGACATTACCATTGAAAACGTGGTATAATTAGTTGGGAACTGTTATGCCGCCTAACCAAATCTACTTATAACTTGATTTTGTCACGGCCTTGTCAAAATAGCGGAGACTGTCAGTTGTCGTTACTTTTGTTGTATTTTGTTGAAAAAGATATATATTCTCGGAATTTTTCTACTCTAATTGAAAAAGAATTGTTTTAAGATCTTCAACAGTTTTTAAGTTAAATTTTATCCCAAGTTTAAATAAAAAAACTGGCAAAAAACAAACACTGTGTTTGAGAATCCCTTGACATTCCTAGAACAAAATGTCAATGGTTAGTTAGGCCGGGACGGCGGCCATTTTTGATTTGCCCCTTTTACTTTGGTCAAATCCAATTCGTCAATGTTCTATTATTCGTGATTATGTCCCAGTGTGGCCAATTAAAATGCGTAGGGTGACATTTGTGGCAACCTAAAAGACGTTGCCGCCATTTTGTGACACTGTAAATAGAACAATACCGCTGTGCCAATTTGTGACACTAAAATCAAATTACTGAGTAACTAAACAAATATCTGGAAGCAGAACTGTATTTTCCAGCTAGGTAAAACATTGATATGCCCGGTAACTTTTATACAGTGGAGAAGGGGGGGTTCAGAAATAAGAAAATTTTAAGCGCCACAGTGTTTTAATATAAATGTTTTACAAAGAAGATCTTAATTAAAACACAGTTCAACCCAAACGTTGTAGCCAAACAATGAAACTCTACTTACTTCCGAGGCTTCCAGAGTATTTGTGTAATTAAGAATAACCAAAAAAAAATTGACTAATAAACAAAATAAAATTGTAAAAGATTGAATTAAGATGACAAAACTAGAGGCACGTTACAGGTAGATGGACTCCTTTAACAGGTCATAGTGTACCTACATCTGAGTCAGTAGTGTGAGACTCAGTTATATAAACAATTGGAAAAAAAATATACTTCCAAAATTATTCTGTCATAGGGGAGATCTGGACCAAATATCTGCTGTCATCATTCTACATTGGGTAGAATGAGACAGACAGCAACCCAGTCCGAGATCTACCCCATGAGGTAAAGCGATGTAAGGAAACCGCTAAAGAAATATAACCTCATCTCACTTTTGTCTTTGCAAAGTTGGTCATTGGGTTGTACAAGTAACACAAAAATTTAGTTCATCTTGTGTATTTCAAATATGGGGTAAAAAAGGAAAATTATCAAAAAAAAATAAAGATGAAACCAAGTTGAAACAAACTCTTTCAAAGGGACAGTACAATTTAAATGGAAGTTATGCCGCAAAATTTTGGTCATCACGTGATACCTTATCTTGCGTTTACAAGAATGCAAAAGTTGTACTTAATGAAAAATTATATGGAAAGTTATATGTAAAAAAAATTATATCTAAAGCTTGCTCCTACCTTGGTCCTGGATTATTGTATGTTAAAGTAATATTTTGTAAACCTGGTGTTGTTTCCAGACAGTCCTGCTACTCCACCGGTCCCAGTTCTGCCCGCGCCTCCCCTCGTGCTTGCTTAGCACATGGTGCTAGGACAGCACATGGTCCAAAAATGTGGTTGGATCTTGCCCGAGCGTAAAACCCTTTCCCAGGGTTACAGTGCTACACCCGGCTTCACACCAGCGTCCAGCACAACTGTCCCGTCGATGGAATGGACAGGGCACTGCTCTTATTTCCCGTAGAAATGGCGTAGGCCGCCTTTTAATACTTCTCAAAGGGTGTGAGCGTCACTTTAAGATTCGTCTAAACACGACGGCTCACAATTATAACGTCTTTGGTATAATCTGCATCTACTGCAGTGCCAATAAGTGCCAATAACCACAAAAACAATGGCGACACCAACAGACGGCCACCAGCCCAGCCAAAATTCGTTAGGAAAGGCACTCCGTCGAGAACACAAAAAAAAATGAAGCCGCCGGAAACCGTTCGTAGATCTGGTGGGGACAGTACCAACCTAATTTTCCCGGTTAAATTCAAATAAGGATGCAAACCTATTTATAAAAAAAAACGCTCTCACCAAAAAATCACTAAATCCGGTTGGCGAGTCTGGAGGAAAAAAACCCGCGGTTTTCAAACTAACCAATGAGGAAATACATTAATACTTTCGTACCGGTATATAGAGGTAGCATCGACCAAGGGGATATTGGAAATACGTAAAACGCGCATTGAAGTGTTGTCGGATCTATTTCCACGGTTGAAATTTTTATAACAAGGACGTCGAGACACCCTCCATACATAGACCGAACATTTGCCTACCGGACCCTCGCCAACATAGCAAGTAGGAGGAATAAAACCAGCAGTACTATAAGAAGCTCAGCATTGAAACCATCAACTGTAAATTCAATTACTGGAGATCAGAGCATGCAGCAAACTCAGGAATATTTGAACATTCAACCAATTCCCATATGAGTAAAACTATACTAAGTGTAGAGTTTAGTTGTATTTTAATTACAGTTTAGTCAAACGTTTCCTTTGCTCTTTATATATGTTTTCTCTAAGATTCATATGGTTTGACGCCATTTTTGTAAAACATTTCTAAATTAATAAAGTTATTTCTGAACTTGAACCTAAAAATACATATTGAACTACTGCTTAAACTCGGCACAAGACTGTTCAGATGTTAAGTTTGCTCACCACTAGCTAGCCCTACAAAGCCCTTCAATCCGACTAACTGAGCTAGTTATTAACTGTATATAACTATGATTATATATAAATTTATATAATATAAAAATATGATTTTGTTTATTCTTTTAGTCCTGGTTTTTATTCCTCGTTTATCTTCCAGTTACAAAAGTGCATAACTCGTATTTATTTTATCCTTTCCCCATCAAATTAATAAAAATATCAAAGTGGGCGGAGCCTTGGGTGTTCCCTGGTCGACCCGTGGACCCAAATATGTTTTCGTGCTATCAAAACTAGCTAATCCGTGAAGGATATGAGGTTCGGATTGTCCCAATATCCTCGAAAATAAACATAAGCGAATGAAATGTTCATCTAAATGTTTCCTTCCTGTTACTGAACCATTTGTGATGCGGCAACGCCGCCATTCCCCAGCAGAACAGCTGTTTATTTTCATAAACGTCAAAGAAACCCACGAAATTCCACAGATAAACAAAACAAGCAAAAGTTTTAATGTGATTTTTCCGAAACCTGTGATCCTAAATTCCAATTACGATGTCCAGATAATACGGTGTGCGCAATGTCCACAGTAATTCGATGGAATGTCTCCTTTATAAGGTAACTTTTTGGACACTATATAATCTCCAAACCTAGCTCTATAAAATACCCTTAATTTGTGTACAGAAAGACGAGTCGAAGAGCCTTGATTATTTACCTAAATAAACAAATATGTAACGTTGCCTTAAACGTAAAAATGACACGTTACACCAGACATGTGTGATGGGTGAAGGGTCGGGCGAGCGTGCGGGTTATAGCAGAATATTGATTGATATTGGCCTCTTGTAGGAAGTGTAATTTAACCACTGCAATATGAGGATGGGCTTTATCTTGTTGGAACGTTATATTATCCAGCCCTCGAAAGTACAGTACAGCAACTGGCCTAGAACTTCATGAATGTTCAGTTGTTCTACTACCTGGCTGATACTGCCTCAAACCAACAATCCTCTAGTTGGTCTCACGTTGCACGGGAAACTCCCAAAGTCGGCTTTCACCTCTTCGATGCCTGACTCATCTTTGACGATCGTGAGCTTACAACCAAAATCAAGATTCGTCTGAAAACACGACTTTATTCCATTATTCATTGGTTAAAAAATATTCACTTCTACGGGGTGATGCATTTTTTTGACACACAGTATATTTACATACTTACATACAAACTAATCTAACAAGTGAAGCTAATAAAATCATGTTAAAAATTTACTAATTTTTCCAATTTAAAGACCCCGCCAAATGCAATTGATAACTTCGTTAATCAGTATATTTTATTATAGTGCAAGATAGCATTAATTTATATGTTCAGTTTCAAGCAAAAGAAAATAAGCGCAAAATTCAGGGAACTTTACGGATCTGCAAATGTTTAGCCAGACATATTTTCCTCTACTTGAGATAAGCCAGATTGATTAACGTCTAAACTATTAGAAACTAAGAAATTAAGTCGATTCATCTCATTCTTAAATCTTTTAAACCCATCGGAAAATCTTGAGAATAAAAAATTATTTAATAGTATTACTAACAGAACATACCAATTCATATACAACGGCTAAGAAAATAAAATTAAAAAAATAACTTCCATCTGCACTAATACACCATCGCTTCGCTTTTTGTTTAGGCATTATTTCGCTGATTCTGGCTATCATGTAATTTAACTGCCATGCACTAGAAATACAGAGGCCTGTTTTCTATTTGGGAGGATAACTGGTTTGTTTAGTGATACAAGATGCACTGTGAATATACATACTGATTGATATACTATAATCAGATGCAGTTTGCGCTGTTGATAGTGAAGAAAAAATATTCCATTTTAATTTATCGTCAGCTACAATGAAGATTAGATGATACTGATGCAACAGCACTTTCGTTTTAGATAGACCTTTGCACATAAAATAGAATCAAAACACCTAAACATGGTACATTACAGTAAACTATGTGTCAGTGGGTAATGCCCGTAAGACCGGTATCTTCGTTCTTCTTTGTTGTTTGAGTATCATTTTTCATAGTGTGAGCTAGATCTGATCTAAGGGGCAATAAAAGCTCCTTGTATCGAGCAAACTGCGGCAACGACGGTATGGCAGACCATTTTTCACTTAGTTTGACATGTTAATACCTGCATTATCGTGAATCTAGCATGCCAAAGTAGCAGATACTTCTGAGCAGTGCGCTTAATGCTTTTATTCTGCCGTTCAATAGCACACAACCATCGTAATCTCTAGTGTGTTTGATACATTTGGAGAGGAATTTAGTTGTAGTGTGGTTAAATCTCTTGAAGTCTGAGCGTATTGCGTCAAACAAATTACCACCTTAGTCGAACGTGTGTTAGGCAATATTTAATCCTCCAACGAGAAAAAATGTCAAGTGCAATATTTTATGCAGTTATGTATAAATGGCATAAGAGATACATTTGTTTGAAACTCGTAAACAATGATTGACTAGAAACACAATTTGAAGCTTAACTGCAGTTTACACTTGAAAACGGTTCAAGATACGTGAGTATCTCGAAACGTCGAGTTTAAAATAAATAAAGACAATGGAAGTCCGAAATTTGTTTCTAGGTACAGGCTAGTTGCTCATAGTCACTGAAAATCGAGTAAGGAGGAAATGTAAATCATATTGACTCTATGATTATAATTTTTTCAAATCAGTACATTAAATAACACAAGATAAAAAATTTACTGTTCATTGCACCATAAAACCACTCTTTTGATCCACTAAAGTTTTTTTAATCAAATTTTATTCAATGCATCATCTTTAGGGCTTATTTGCTCCTTGATTACTTCGTTTCCTTTAAATTAAGGAAGGTCCCAACGAAACGAAGTGCGAAATTCAAGAAGACTTCTTACAGGTGTTAATTAAAATTAAACACCACCCATTTAACTATAATTACTGATAAAAAGTTCTTTCATATTGCGCAACGGGCAGAGATTTTTCCTAATTAAGACCGCCACAGGTCGGTAGAGGCCTTCATGCTGTTTTCTTGTTAATGCAAAGTTGAATTCAGTGGTTGAAAGCCCTTTCATTTAGAAACACAATTCCACTTATTAGACATCTGTCAACCTCATGCCGAATACAATATAGCGGCTCAATCACCTGCATTTTTAAGGTTTTTTGTTTCAAAAAAATATATTCCTCAACATCATGTTTTTTTTCGTGTTTTTTGCGTTTTAGAGAGAGACTGCTGATTAAAAAAAAAATCACGAGACACAAAAAGGATGTGTGTTGACAAGTTGCATCCATAGTGTGTTTCATTTTTACAATAAGTTTTAAAAAAATTCAAAATTCTTTCACGTAAGTAAAGCTCTCTGTTCTGTACTTTTCAAAAGTAACATTTTTAGAAAAATAAGGCACCTACCTATTAAAAACTTCGCCACCAAAACATATAAAACAATGAGCCCGACAAAAATCAAAGAGCTCTTTCAAACCATGCATGATGGCTGTCTAAACTATCACTAGACGTACTATCGATCGATTTTAATAGACTAAGCCTTGTGATGTGGTGACATAATTTACAACGAATTCTTTGTGCATTCTCTATTGTGACGAGCTTATTAAGTAAGTTGGCATCAGAGAAAAATTCAGGGGAAGATAACCACAAAATCATCTACTGACAGATCCCCATGGTGTCCCCCTCAAATTAGGCTGCCCATTCGTCTCTTTCTGGATTATATCAGCGGCGGGTAATTTCCACTCTCAGAAGGGGTCAGTTGTTTAGTTCAAAAATTGACAATAACCTATAAACCCCTATTCCAACACAAAATTTTAACCGCTTGCGCTTCCGAATCGCAGGATATTACATTAAGTTATCCCAATAAAAAAATTTTTCAAGTCGGCGTTGCCAGCACCCACGCCATCTATTAAGACGAATTATAAGTCTTCATCGGACAACGTAAGGAACCCTGCGGTTTTCTTGTCTCGCGTATTTGGCAATTGGCTATTTTTACTAATAATTTTTATATATTTCAAAAAGGGACTAAAGACACATTTTACCTACTGGCAACTTTCGCCGACTCTCAAAGGGTTAACAAGAAATCGACAAAAATTTCAAAATCCCTGTGTCTGATGATGTGTCTCGGAAAATTTTGGTTTATGTAAAAAAAAGTGATTTATGCAAAAGTCGTAAAACTTTATTGCCTAATAACTTTACTTTAAGTTTTACTTTCTTCGATATTCCCAAAAAACACAAAAAACGAAACAATTTTGCTAGAGTTCTCTATAACGCAACTAGGCTACTGAAATGCCAAACATTGATTTGAAATATTTGTTGTAGTTTAGCCATAACTTTTTTTTAGTTGTTGGGTAAAATGAATTAGCGAAAAACTGTTGAAACTGCAACCTTTGTTGAAAATGCTTTAAAAAATCACTCTAAAAAATTTCGACACGTTCCACTCTCTCGTTTCCTATTTCTATTAGGACAAAGATTTGGGCAAAAAATGGGATATCAGTCTTGTTAGATGGTAAGTTTGGCCCCTTAACGTTGCTTTTTTGAAAATGACGCCTAAACTAAATAACCCATTTATATTCAGCCAAGCCAGCCTGGAATACATTGACTATTGATCAAGCTTAAATATTTGTGTTGCTCAATAAATATTTCAAAATATTTGGCCGAACTTGAGAAAGTTTTACATTTTAAATTAGTTGCCTTCAAGTAAAATACCGAGATTGGCTTTACCCCGCTATTTTGAAAGAGCTTTAGAAAGTCTACTTGGAGAAAATTGGCCTTTTAGTAAACAGGCAAGCTGTTTTTGATTTGCTTGAATTCAAATCGAAAGTTGGTATAAGCTGCAAGGATTACGTCTTGTATAATACAGGCCCTGACAGCTTTCATTGAACTATAAATAAACCGATCCTGATTGATTTAATACCTTCCCAACTAAAAGTTTGACGTTGCAGAATAATGTTCCATGTGATGCAGATATGATGCAACGCTGATTAACGTTTTTGACGAGCGTCAATTAGCGGAATTTTTATGTCAAATAATACTAACAAAATTAGTTAGTATTATTTAGCTTAAAAATTTCGCTGATTGACGCTCGCCTCTGATGATGGGTAAAAACGCTAATCAGCGTTGCTCTGGCCTGAAAGACAGAAGAGCTGTCGTAGGTCACGGGTGGTTCCTTTTTCTTCGCAATCGATCATTTCATTGGTCGATATATATAGCAGTTTATACTCGCCTGCACTTGTTTAAGTATCTCTCGTATCTCGATAGATGGCGCTTCTTGCGAGGGTTTTCTCACTATAGACATAGGCTTAGAGACAAAATCGTCTAACAAACTTTGCAAGGGTGTCACATTGACAAAGCAGTGTTCTGAGGAGTTTCATAAGGACCAAACAGTTAACTGTCAACACTTATTAGGTGTCCATTAAATCTCGTACCCCGTGAGGTTAAGCTTTCGAGATACCCAGGGAAAAATATGAGAGAAACAAAAACTTCTGTTTACTCGATTAGCGATGAAAACTTGTTTGATTTTTAAATTCACGGGTACTAAAATTCACGTTTGTTGCCCAAGTAATTTCAAAGATGGTACCTACATTTATCACCTACGACTTTTATGGTGCCAATAGTGTGCGTTTCCTATAATACTTAATTGCTTACAACTGGAAAATACCCAGGTATCAAGCTGTTTTCTAATTGCGGTTACCACTGAGAATAGTATGTTTATGTCTGTTGAATTGCGTCTGCTTTTTGATGTAGGTACCACTGTCATAATTGATTTTTTAAGCATTTTTTTATTTGAATTATCGATGCGAAATGCTAGGCTACAGTTTTTTTTATCGCCAGGAAGCAAGGGCTCAACTAGCTAGGGAATTTTGGGGGAAGCATTAGCCCCAAGCATAATACCTAAATCATGCAAAAAATTAATAAATGGTAAGAAAATCGCACTTTATTTTTTGAACAAATCCAAAATTGTTGCAGATAAAGTTTTTGTATCAGCAAAAATTGTTGTAAACTAAACGTATCAGACTTTAAGCTAATAGGTGTCACCAAAAGCTAGTACAATATATGTGAGTTGTTTTTTTATGAGGGGTTTTTGTTGGAATCGTAATGTTTTTCAAAACACAGCAGACTCAGTATGAGCGTCTATCCCAGAATGGGCATCTAAATAAAAACTCACCAACAGGTGTTAGTAGAGTAAATTTGTAAAATAAAGCTGCAAAAAGGGTATATTTTTTAATATTTGGTATAGTAGTACCTAACACCAAAAGCTAAATTTCCATTCGAGGATCCCCGATTTTCCGGCCTCAGAAAGTTAAGAAAAAAAATGATTTTCTTGTTTTAAGAGAAATTAAATTAATTTTGATAAATTTGCTTTAAGTGGGACCTACTCAATTTAAAAATGTAAAAAAATTTGCACCTGTCACTGCAAAACAAAATGGCCGCTATATTTTAAAAAAAATATTTTTCTTCGATATTTTCTTTATTTTTTGTGGTAGAGAAATGTGATGTGTGTGATTTTATTTTTTATTTAATTTTCTATGGATAAAATCATAAGATTACAAATCTAGAAAGCACAAATTTTTATAAAGTTATTAGCTCCATCACTTTAAAGACAATATTTAAATTTTAAAACTGCACAGACCTCTAGCAATGAGTATATGACCCATATAGGGTGACAACTGGCAAGCTTTGAAACATTGAGGGTGTTTCGGTTTCGCAAGAAACCTTTTTTTTCTTTTAATCTAATTTTTATTATTTTTTCAGAACATTTTATTTTTATTTTTAAAACTCATATTTTGGGTTACAATTGGGTATAATTGGGTTGTAGTTTTACTCAATAGGTTAAGTTAAATTTAAAACTTACAAACTAGCTATAAACTATCAATTTGGCATAGTTTAATATTTAAATTCCAAACGCATTTAATAATATATTTCTAATTTTAATTCATTCCTCATATTACTACCGCCCTCTGCATATTTTAATTTAAATCGCGTTTTTATTCTTTTTAATAAAATTAGAATTCTAAATTATTTTTATTAGAAGTGATGCGATTTTCCTATAGAGGGCGAAGAAACACGCCGCAAAAACGACAGAACCTAAAAGGGAGTCGACATTCAGACACGCTCTCGATCGGAATATTTTGAACGATCAACGTTTTTATAAAAAATGGTGAACTCTAAAAACCATTAAATTCCTCTAAAACTCCAAACATTTAAACTCGGGAGTGCTGGACCGCTATAGAAGACTTCTGGCGAATCTGGTGCACCAGTTGGAAGAGATCAAGACATCACCGGTAAGTCCCTCTCCTATAAGATCGCATCATTAATATTTTTCTATTATTTCGCTCTTAAATAGTCAACATATACCAATATTATTTTTATGTCTCAATTAAATTTCACTTCAGAAAGGTACGATTTCGCGTGCGTTCCTATACCCTTCAAATGAAAGCGAAGGACTTGTCTAAATACAGTCCATTAGGTAAACCACAATTTTTTGAGCTATCGGAGTGAGAAATATTTTTGATCACTTCGATCGCCGGATTTTGATTTTTATTAGTTTGAAATTAAAAAATCATCCTTTCTAAAGTGAAACGCAGGTAATATTGGTAATAACATGAGGACTGTTTTTTACAAGAATTTTTAAATCTTAAAATATAAAAATATAAATTTATTTACTGCTCGTGTAGTAGGTATCGCCATATCAGTTTTTTTTTATAAAATCCTTGGTCTCGATAATTTAACAAAAAAGGTTTATTCGGTTGTTTTGGATCACTGATCTGAGGTCACCTCGCTATACACATAAACGCATATATTTTCAGGAATTCTTTCAGTGGTATACTGAAAAAATGACTACGTTTATATCGCTTCTATAAATATTTTTAAAAAATTATAAAAATAATTTTAAATTATTTTCGCTTTTAAAATAGCTTTGATTTACAGTTTAATTTTAATAAACGCTTTTTATAAACGCTTTTTATAAACGCTTTTGATATTCGCTTTTAATATACGCTTTTATTATAATACAAAATGGCAGCTGAGAAAATCAAGAAAATTAAAGTTTTTCGAGATATGGAGGAATCCAATGTTAATGAAATTTTAGCAGTAGCCCTAGAAGCTAAAACTGACGCCACAAAACGCAATACTTTTAAAATTCGCTTTGAAGAACTTGAAGATATTCGCGCGGAGTTTTCAAAAAAGCATTCTACTTTGCTAAATGAAATTTTTGCTGATAAAAATGAAGTCGAATCAGCTAGGAAAAAACTTCACGATTTTCAGAAAAGTGTCACGCAAATTCAAGAAATTTTTAATGATCTTTTTCAAACTTCTGCACAGGCTTCTAGTGGCAATCGCCGTCTTACCATGAATCCACATTCTCCGGGTGGTTCGCAACAAAATGACAATATGTCTTATCATTTACCGAGGATCGATTTAATTAAATTTAATGGAGAATTGAATCAATTTCCAGCTTTTTATGATTTGTTTAAAAGCTTGATTCACGACAATCCAAATATTCCAAATATGCAAAAATACTCTTTGCTTGTAACAAATTTGGAAGGTCCTCCAAAAGAATTGGTCACTCAATTACCCCTCTCAGACGCGAATTATCCTATTGCTTTTGAACAATTAGTAAAACGCTATAAAAATGATCGCCTCTTAGCCCAAACATATTGGAATGCCATTGAAAACGCTCCAAAAGTTAATTCTGAAGACCCTTTAGCTCTCAGAAATCTACTTGATATTTTTACAAAAAATCTCGAGGCTCTTAAAACAGTTGGTTTAGAACCTGATTTTTGGGATTTTATTTTAGCGCAAAAACTGCTTAAATCGGTTGACCATAATATTCAAACCCGCTTTGAAGTTTTTCACGGAAAACCTACGGAAATTCCTTCCTATAGGAGTATCTACAATTTCTTTGATCAACATTGCAACGCTCTTTTTACTGTAAACGCTAGTTCCTCATTTAATATGCAAGTTTCTCTTAGAAATAAACCCGCAAAATCGCAAAATGATAATTTTAAAACGCAATCCACGCATCAATATAACACGCGACAATCTCCACGTGCTTTTTTTGGTACAAATAATTCGCCGCAAAATCAAACCCCTCAAAAATTAAAATGCCCTATTTGCACTCGCGATCACGCTTTAAGTTTATGTCCAAATTACGTTTCTAAGTCTCCTCAAGAAAGATTTAATTTTCTGAAGGATAAAAAATGGTGCATAAATTGTACTTCTAATATGCATCGCACTTTCCAATGCAAAAGCACACATTCATGTCGATTTTGCCGGAAACGACACCACAGTTCTTGTCACTTTAATACTCTCGATATAAACGCACCCACTGCCACTGAAACAATTTCAGGCGTCGCGACGTCCAGCAGCGAAGCGCGCATACAGCAACAACCAACGGTCGAAAATTTCCAAAATAACGGTGGTGCATGCTATTCGTCTTATATGAATAATTCCGCTGTACTTTTATCAACCGCGATTTTTGAAATCAAAGATGTTAGGGGAAATTTTCAGACTGTTAGGGGAGTTTTGGATACTGGGTCGCAGCTCTCATTTTTATCCTTGAAATGTGCAAATAAATTAGGGTTACCCCGCGTATACGTGACTACTGAAGTCCAGGGGATTGGTGACACACATTTACAGTCAAAATTGGGTTCTGTAAATTTAATTATCAGGCCTTGTAATGACACGCAAACTTTATCGGTTAATACTATAATTTTGCCGCAAATATGCTCTTCAGTTCCTAGCAGTGAGATTAAAATAAATGACTGGAAAATAGTTAAAATTTTGAATCTCGCGGACCCGAACTTTTATAGACCGGGAGCTATTGACATTTTAATCGGAGCTGATTTGTTTCCTTATATAATTCAAGATGGACGAATTTTTGGAAATAATCAGGAACCGATTGCGCTAAATACCATTTTTGGATATATTTTAATGGGAAAAGTTAATTCTCTCGCTACGCAGCAAATTTCACAATCATTTTTTTGTCAAATTTCAAATAAAATGCTAAATGATTCGCTTATAAAATTTTGGGAAATAGAAAATATCCCTGAAACGAAACGTATTCTTTCACCTCAAGATGATATGTGTGAAAAAATATTTCAAAATACGGTATCTCGTAATGATGAAGGCCGCTATACTGTAACTCTTCCTTTTCGCGATAATATTGAACCGATTTTTCCAAATAGTCGTGATCTTGCGCTAAAGAGGTTTCTCTCGCTAGAAAGAAGGTTAATAAAAATGCCGGAAACTTATAAAAAATATTCCGATTTTATGGAAGACTATTTAACACTTGATCACATGGAATTAATCGAAAACCGGGAAGTTACAGAAAAAAGTTATTACATTCCTCATCATCATATTGAACGCCCTGAAAGCTTATCAACTAAGCTTCGAGTCGTTTTTAATGCGAGTACAGTTATGCAATCAAATAACCAAAACCTCTCCTTAAATGATACTCTTTACGATGGTCCTAAATTGCAAAAGGACATTTGCAGCATTTTACTTAATTTTCGATTACACGAAGTAGCTCTTTGTTGCGACATTTCTAAAATGTTTCGTGGAATCTTAATTGCACCTCAGCACCAGGATTATCAAAGAATCCTGTGGCGTTCTAATAACTCTGAACCTATTCGCGATTATCGTTTAAAAACTGTGACATACGGTACTACCCCCGCTCCTTATTTAGCTCTTAGAGTTTTACAGCAATTGGCTGAAGATGAAAAACAAAATTTTCCTCGCGCTTCTCAAGTCTTAATGTCTGACAATTTTGTCGATGACTTTGTAACTGGCGCTAGCTCTGTACAAGAAGCTATTTCGCTTCAAAAAGAGCTATCTTGTTTGCTTAACTCTGGAGGCTTTAAGCTTCATAAATGGGCTAGTAATAACAAAAAAGTTTTAGAACACTTGTCTGAACCCGATATAAACCCAACCGCGCTTTCTTTAGATACGGACGAGACCACTAAAATTTTAGGTCTTAGATGGCAGCCTTGTTCTGATTATTTTTCTTACTCGGTAGAACCCTTGAGTCGCGAATGTACCAAACGCAATATACTTTCTGAAATTTTTAAAATATATGACCCTTTAGGTTGGCTCGCGCCAGTAACCATTTTAATAAAATGTCTAATTCAAGAATTTTGGAAACTTAAATTAGACTGGGATTCCGAAGCACCTGTTGAAATTACTCGACTTTGGGAACGTTATAAATCGGAACTACCCTTACTCAAAGATTTTCGCTTGCCTAGATTTATAAATAGTTTTTCTGGTAATGCACGCATTGAAATAATCGCATTTTCGGACGCTAGTAATAAAGCTTATGCCGGAATAGTATATTTACGCGTTATTTACAAAAATGAAATATCAGTTTACCTTTTATGCTCTAAAACTAGAGTTGCTCCTCTCAAATTTACAAGTATTGCAAGACTTGAATTAGCCGCTTGTAATCTTGTGGCTGATTTGGTTCACTTTGTTTTAACCACTTTTGAGTCCCGCTTGAAAATACATCAAGTTTTTGCTTTTAGTGACTCACAAGTAGCACTTTCTTGGATAAGAGCGCACCCTTCTAGGTGGAAAACGTTCGTTCAAAATCGTGTTACACAAATTCAAGATAAAGTACCACCCAAAAATTGGTCATACATCTCAACGTCACAAAACCCCGCAGATGTTGCTTCAAGAGGAGTTTATCCCAGTGAATTAATTAATCACAAATTATTTTTTAACGGCCCTGATTTTTTGAGAAAATCTTATGAATACTGGCCTAAAGACTGTGAACAAAATGACTCTCCTGAAACTCTTTTAGAGGAGAAATCATTGCCTAATTTAACTTTAATTGCAACGCAAAATACAGCTCCTAATTTTTTGGACACGCTTTTAAGGGAAAACTCTAATTTTTCTAAAATGTGTAGAGTTTTAGCCTATGTTTTACGCTTTTTAAATAATAAATTTTTCTTAAAACCGCCTAATTTAAAAATTAATGAAGATTTTCTGACATTTGTTGAAATAACAAACGCAATTCATTTACTCATAAAAAATGAACAGTCAATTTATTTCTCAGAAGAAATTCACGCTTTAAAAAACAACTTAAAACTAAATAAATCAATGCAAAAATTAAATTTATTTTTAGATCCTCACGATTTAATCAGAGTAGGGGGTAGATTGCATCACTCCTCTCTGCAATATGACAAGAAACATCAAATTTTATTACCACGCAAGAGTAAACTCACCCTCATGATTATCGAACATTTCCATATAAAATATCTTCATGCAGGAGTGAGGACGGTACATTTTTTGCTTAGTCAATGGTACTGGATCATTGCCGCAAAACGCGAAATTGCACATGTTTTATCAACTTGTATAATATGTTTTAAATGCAATCCTAAGTCGGTTCAGCCTATGATGGGTTCATTACCGTTTCCCCGCGTATCTCAGTTGAGAGCATTTTTGCACACCGGTGTTGACTACGGAGGTCCAATAAATATAGTCATGAGTCGACATCGTGGAAATCGTACTACGAAGGCTTACATATGTCTGTTTGTTTGCCTAAGTACTAAGTGCATTCATATAGAAATAGCAAGCGATTTGACCGCTGATTGTTTTATTGCTGCGCTTCGCAGATTTGTTGCGCGCCGAAACTACGTATCCGATTTGTATAGTGATAATGCAACTAACTTTTTCTCAGCTAACCACAAGCTTTTACAGCTTGATTCTACGCGTCCCATTAAATGGCATTTTATCCCGAGTAATAGTCCAAATTTTGGAGGACTTTGGGAGTCAGGAATCAAGTCAGTTAAAAAACACTTGATCCGCTTAATAGGACATCAAATATTAACTTTCGAAGAACTATACACTGTAACTTGTCAAATCGAAGCTATTTTAAACTCGCGTCCTCTCACTGAAATTTCTAGCGATAGAAATGATATTTCCGCGCTGACCCCAGGTCACTTTTTATCTCTGGAACCGCTAAGTGCCGTTCCTGACGCAAACTTTATTGATATTAAAATAAATCGTCTCACGCGTTGGCAGCTCCTCCAACGAATCCACCAAGATTTTTGGAGACGCTGGCAACAAGAGTATCTCCATACTCTACAACAAAGGAGTAAGTGGTTGGAACCCACTTCAACTCCTGAAGTTGGACGCTTAGTTATAATTAAAAACGATTTATTACCGCCCCTTCAGTGGCAACTCGGCAGAGTGGTTGAAATTTTTCCCGGTAAGGATGGGATAAATCGAGTAGCCTCTGTCAAAACCAAGGATAGTTTGTTAAAGAGACCAATCTCTAAACTGTGTCCTTTACCTATTGGCCCCTTGGAAAATGCATAGCATTTTCGGCCGCCAGTATGTTTCGGTTTCGCAAGAAACCTTTTTTTTCTTTTAATCTAATTTTTATTATTTTTTCAGAACATTTTATTTTTATTTTTAAAACTCATATTTTGGGTTACAATTGGGTATAATTGGGTTGTAGTTTTACTCAATAGGTTAAGTTAAATTTAAAACTTACAAACTAGCTATAAACTATCAATTTGGCATAGTTTAATATTTAAATTCCAAACGCATTTAATAATATATTTCTAATTTTAATTCATTCCTCATATTACTACCGCCCTCTGCATATTTTAATTTAAATCGCGTTTTTATTCTTTTTAATAAAATTAGAATTCTAAATTATTTTTATTAGAAGTGATGCGATTTTCCTATAGAGGGCGAAGAAACACGCCGCAAAAACGACAGAACCTAAAAGGTAGTCGACATTCAGACACGCTCTCGATCGGAATATTTTGAACGATCAACGTTTTTATGGGGAGTGCTGGACCGCTATAGAAGACTTCTGGCGAATCTGGTGCACCAGTTGGAAGAGATCAAGACATCACCGGTAAGTCCCTCGCCTATAAGATCGCATCATTAATATTTTTCTATTATTTCGCTCTTAAATAGTCAACATATACCAATATTATTTTTATGTCTCAATTAAATTTCACTTCAGAAAGGTACGATTTCGCGTGCGTTCCTATACCCTTCAAATGAAAGCGAAGGACTTGTCTAAATACAGTCCATTAGGTAAACCACAATTTTTTGAGCTATCGGAGTGAGACAGAGGGGTAGATGGCGCTGAAATAAATTCGTCTAGTACGCAATATTCAGGGACTACTTGTACGATTTAGTTGCATGTGCGAGTTCCGAGGTTCATGTCTGTCATATAAATGCCATTAGATCATAGTACCTGTCTCTGAAGATTGCGTACTAGACGAATTTATTTCACCGCCATCTGCCCCTCATTGCGGCAAAGCTTGCCGGTTGCCACTCTATATGGGTGATATACTCATTGCCCCTAGTGACACGTTACCGCCGTGATATTTTAATGTTTAAATTTTTTTGTTGCTTTCTTATAATTATTTGGCGACGTTAGGTGGTTTCAGACCTAAAATGATTTGTGTTGTTCAGAATAAAATTTAAACGCTTACTAAGCTTTCAATAAATATTTTTTTAGTCTGTGCCAGCCAAAATTAGGTTAATTAGGGTTTGTTCCAAAAAAAGTACCATATAGTCAGGACTGCAGGGGTGTGTGAAATGACTTAAAACACATCAATACAAAGCTAAAATTCCAAAAGAAAAGGACAAGTTTTTAGAATAATTAAGTACTTTTCGAAGAAAATTGTAAAAAAAATAGAAAAAATGGAAAAGCAGACAAAATTTTTAGAAAAAATAAGTACTGTTGAGCCTCAGAAAATAAGTTTTTAAATTTTTTAGAAAAAAATGGCGTGGCAGAATTTAGTTTTAGAAATATTAAATAATTCGCAAATGGCGCAAAAAAAGTCGAGAACAATGACACGAAATGCAAAAGTTTTGATTAGTTTAAAAAGTATACTTAGAAGCCACAGGTGAAAAAAATGGTTTTGGTCAGTTTGTCTTTGACAAAAAAGAAGCCAATTTCTGTAATATAAGAAACTAGAAAATGAACAATAATTGACTTTCTAGAAAAATGGCACCAGCAGGAAAAAAACTAATATTGTAAGCAATAAGTGGCGCCTAATCTTTGCAGGAAAATTGCAATTGTAGAATAAACAAAAGTTTTAAAAAATTTGGTATTATTCGAGAAAAGTTGCGCCACCGAAAATAAATTATAGAAAAAATAAAAAAACAGGTAGGGGAGCGGGGGGTAATGAGAGCTATTGGGTAATGGGAGCCACCACGGTTACTCATCTCTGGATAACAATCAGACATATCCGAACGCCTCCAACGCTTTGGCTTGATCGCCCTACTAGCCCCAGCCACCTGCGTAAGCTTGTCAGTTTCTTGTCGATAGTGTAGGAGAGGCTTTTTTTCATTACTTTATATCTAAGAACACGTGCTTATTAAAAACGTGGTAAGGACTGCTATTATTTATTACTTTTAAATAAATTTTGTGGCAGGTAGTTTACTAATGTTGGTATTATTCCAGGAAGCATAGTTTCTTTGAATTAAAAAAGTATCCTTTTATTTTTAATAACCTCAAGTTTAGCAAGTGGTCACAAAAGGTAATGAGAGCTAAGTGGCTCCCATTGCCCGCATTGGCTCCCTACTTTGCAAAAGCGCATTAAAAAAACAAATTTGCAAATGTGACCTGACCATGGTCAAAATCGCTGTGTTATACGTAATGATGTTGGTATAGAAAATCAACTCTGGTTCAGGTGCACTGTGTGCGGTATATGGACACATTCTGAGTGTTCCCGCGTTAAAAGTGCCAAAGGTGATATTTGCGACTTTTGTATAAAAAAAAACAGTAAGAATTTTTTTTAATATTATGTTTTTTGAGTTTTTAAAAAGTTATGAAAAAAGTAATTTCTTGTTTTTTTATTCTAAAACTTAAAAGTCATAAGTTGCGAAACTTACAGTATTGAAAGTTCATCAGAGCAAATTGCAGAAAAAGTATTCTTAGAAGTTTTTATAGCAATTTTTCCTTAGGTGGCTCCCATTCCCCCCCGCTCCCCTAAGTATTTTTCGGATAAATAGGGCGAGAGAGGAACATTTTAGAAAAGTTACAAAATGCAAAATTTTCTCAAATATTATTGAAAATGTATTTTTCTTAAGTTAAGAAAAAATAAATGATAAAATAAAAACCCAGCCGTAAAGTTAAAGTTTGGTCAAAAGCTAAACGGTTTGTTGTTTATTGGACAACTTTCGATATAGAAAACTATGGAAAAGTTACAGCTTATAGCCTGCTTTTATAAAGCACGAAAGTGCTTTTAAGTAAGCCGTAGACGAAAACATTTTATTTATGATCCGGTTTATAGTCTGTTTTACGATGTCTTAGCATTGTCGATAAATTAATGCGTTGCAACGCAAGTGCAAAAATATATATTTAAAGCATATAGGCTAAAGTAGACACTAAAAGGGATAACACCAGTCGAGTTTAGCGGCCTTTTAACGATAAACTTAAATTGTCTTAAACGATAGTAAACTTAAACGCCAAATTTGGGTGTTTAGTTTGAAGTTTAACTAATTTTTAAGGTTATGCTGTACGGGTGCTATTTTTTGCTGGTGATTTTGAAATTATCGGTCAATTTTTCTAGTAAAATGCTTTATTCAAGGATTGATTTTATTATTCATTATTTTGATGTACCAGAGTTAATTGAATAGCTAACCCAGAAAATTCCACATCAGGAACCATTATCTTGGGGATATGGAAAATTTTTAAACTTTATGTTTATAATCTGAAAACAGTCCTCTTAAGATACTAAAATATGATGTAACTTGTAAGTATATAGGGTACCGTAATTCCCATTTCCCGCGGCACCTTTTACTTAATTATTTATTAACTTTATTACTTTGTGTTGAATGTTTTTAAGAATTTTATCATGGGCGAAGACGTTGAGCTTCTCATTATGTCAATGGGGCTTGGAAACGATGTTACCAACGTTTATTTAAAATAAGTGGGACGAAGATCCACAAAAACAAATTTTATTCGCCGCACATAGGGGCCAAATGGAGCTAATGTCGGAAATGATTATTTAAACACCCAAAATATTGAAAACAAAAATAATGCGTATTGGTTATTGTGATGTAGGTTAAAATGCACCTGTTTAATATTTTATAAAGCTTTAATATTTGTTTTTTTTAAAGGGTGATTTAAAAATAGATTTTTTTTGAAGAAATTTAAGTACTTTTACACAAAAAAGTAATTAAGACTTAAACATTTATCAGTGGCGCACCCAAAAATGTGTTTTAGGGGGGCCCGAGGCCTCTTGTGAGCCGACAGCTAAAAAGGGCGCCTCTCAAAAATCGTGCGACCAAAACAAAAAAAAAAGGTCATCATTTGTGGGGGGCCCGACAGCTAAAACGGGCGCCCCTCACAAACAAAAAGGTCATCATGTCTTTAGCGGGGACGCGACGAACTACGCCGCTGCTTGGGGGGGCCCGAAGCCTCATGACGTCAAATTTAAGCTATTGTTTGTGTTTTATCATGAAATATGTAGAAAATATGTAAAAAAAATCTAAGGCTTTTTTAAACTTGGAGATAAAATCATGGACGCGTCAATTTTGAAATAGGAAGAGGAGTCACCTAAAAATACTATATTGTACAGAGTGTCCTCAATAAGACATATGCATGCATATTTTTTACTTATATTGCATCTAAAAACTAATTTTTAAAACCATTTTCTAAAAAAAAGGAATTTAATGTGAAGGCTTTTTGGATAAAAGTTGTTTATTTTTTGCTAGCATTTTGCTATTCTCTACATACAAAATTAGGTTTTGTATAAAAGATCATTGTAAAAAAATGACATAAGGGCAATTTATGTTAAAATAAGACCTATTAATATTATTTTGTGGACACACTCCACACATTTGCAATTTTTTTGCTTTCTAACATTGTTTTATTAATATTAACTTTAAACAACAGGTAAAATTAAAGAAAGGAAAATTATAAAAAAGTTTCTCTTTGGCCGGGACTCGAACCCGGAACCTCTTGCTCTGTACGCAAACACCCTTTCATTAAGCTGCCAAAGATCATACATAAATTTTCCGAAAACTTCCACCTATGCATGTGTGTGGTGTCTCAATACAAGAACGAGAAATTCTCAGGGTATTAACTTGACCAAGCCATTCAACTGATTTTTATAATTTTTCTTTCCCACTGTCATAGATATGAAAACTCCAATTAGACGTCAAGTATCAACTTCTGAAAACCTCATTTTTACATTTTTTTTTGTTACATACCCCACTATAACATACTAAAATTATAGCCAGTTCAACCGAGACAAAAATTCCCCATAAGCCCTGTGTAAACTAGTGCGTGGTCCTTTGATAATCCACTTAATCCTTTCCAAAATAAAGATCAAAATGATATTTTTGAAAAATTTTCGGACACCTTTCCTAAGTTAAAAATACGAAAACGGCAAGTTTGTAAAAGTTTTGGTTCAAAATTTGACTTTGAGGTTTACCCTCCCTCACTCTTTTTAACTAAAGTAACTGTAACCGCTACCATAATTCACTTGGCTTTTTACAGGCCTAAAAAGTTGTTTATATCAATTTGATTAAAATCCTTTATTTTAAAATTTTTTCGAACGAAGCTTTTCCTAATTTTTACGCGTCCGCCATCTTTAAATTTAATGAGTTAATCAAATTTATGTTAAAAAACTATCAATCAAATTTTTAGTCAATTAACCACTTTTTATTTAATAAAAATTCGTTAATAAACAAACAAGTTTTACATTTAAGATGTATAGTTTAATTTCCTTTACTTGGGTCGTATGTAGGCACTTTATTTTTAATATTAAAAATCTCAAAAAGGCGCAAGAAAGCGCAGACTTTTTTTTTCATTTTGTTAAGAAACATTCAATTAACAAAAAAGTGACATTAGTTTTGCTTAACAAAATTTTATCACACACTAAATTATATTTTTTATATTTCTTTAAGGTAAATTCTAATAATAATTGACTTCTTAGTTTAAAAAATATGATTACTCTATGACAACCTACAGCTAGATATTGGTATTTAGTGTTTTTTGGTTAAATTACCTGTGCTGGATGTCTCCATCGTAAAAAATTTTTACACTTATACACACACAATATAACACTTAGATTAGAGGAAGTAATACATAATTATTCAATAATTTGTATGTAATTATCATAAAAATTAAACAGACGCTTTTCAAAGTGTCAAACTCACGTCATAGTAAAAAACAAGTGAAAATACTCAAAATTTTCATCAGTCGGCCATCGCTTTTATTATTATGATAATATTAGAATGAAATATGTTTTAATTTTTAGTGCATTTTATAAAAGTTTGTGACTTAAAAAAAATTTTTTGCCAATTTATTTTTTACTTTTTAGTCTCAGCTATCTACTCTATTAAATGAAAATATTTGTTCAATAACAGAACAGAAGAGTTTATTCTAGATTATAATGAAATCGCTGATCGTGAGTTGTTTGGAAACTCATTTTTCTTTTGAGGGAAGGAGAGGGTGGGGGTAGAGGTAGAAATATATTTTTTGTTTGGGCTGTATTGCTATCGGATTTTTATGCATATACCAAATTTTATAAAAGTCATTTGAAGTGTGTCAAAAACGCATTTTTTATGGAAGGGGGTGGGGGGTAAAGTGGGAGGATATTTTTCATTATTGCTGTATTGTCATCGGACCACTATATGTATACCAAATTTCATCCAAATCGGATAATGGGAAGTGTGTCAAAAACGCATTTATCTATAAATGGGGGTGGGGGTAGAAGTGGTAGGATTTTCTTTTTCAATGTTTTATTGTCATCGGACCACTATATGTATCAAAGTGTCAAAAACGCATTTTCTATGGAAGGGGGGTGGGGGTAGGGTGGGATAATATTTTTTTTAAATGTTGTGTTGTCATCGGACCACTATGTGAATACCAAATTTCATCCAAATCAGATAATGGGAAGTGTGTCAAAAACTCATTTTTCTATGAAAGGGGGTGGGGGTAGGGGTGGAAGGATATTTTTTCTTAATATTGTATTGTCATCGGATCACTACATGTATACCAAATTTCATCCAAATCGGGGAGTGTGTCAATAACAAATTTTTCTATGAAAGGGGGTGGGGTAGGGGTGGTAGGATATTTGTTGTATTATCATCGGACCACTATATGTATACCAAATTTTATCCAAATCGGATCACGGGAAGTGTGTCAAAAACACATTTTTCTATAGAAGGGATAAGGGTAGGGGTTTTTTGGATATTTTTTTCTTAATGTTGTATTGTTATGGGACCACTATGTGTGTACCAAATTTCATCCAAATCGGATAATCGTGTCAAAAACGCTTCACAAGATTTGATAGATAGTTAGTTAGATAGTTAGACAGAACATCTGAAGCTAAATAAAAGCTTGTAAAAAAAAACAGGTGGCTGAATTGGGTGATATTTTTAAACCCATTTTTGGCAAAAATTAGACTGGACCTATATTTTTAATTTTTATGTGGCGAGCGTTCGGAATCAAGATTTATCTATAGCGTCCCTTTGACTAAAAACGGGTTAATTTTTTGCAACAAGTTGATCATATTTTAAAATATTATTAATCTAAGCAAAAAAGTATTCTGCAAATGTTTAGACGTTATAAGACTCACTGTGATTAATGCTGCCCTGCGTTTGTCGTCTTAAAAGTTTTCATATTAAAATCATAGCGATTTATTGCGAGACTGTCTTTACAGGGTTAACTTTTATAACGTTTCCTTAAGAAAAGTTTTCCACAAAGTTTAAACCAAAAGCGTTCAAAACGTGGTTAATTTTGCCACATTTGAAAGCACCCTTCTCAAATAGAACGTTAATAGTTTAAGAGAAACGAACAAGCGATATATATTTTTTATGTTAACACCCTGTTTTTTTAGAGTTGTAAGAAAAAAACAATTCCAGAGATACTATTCAATATGTTATTGACTCATAAGTTTATTAGATATCTTCAATACAAGAAGACAAAATGATTCTCAAATACCAAATAACAAATAATGCAAGGACCTAAAACTATAAACAACAAGTGAAATTGAACAAAGAAAAACAAGAAAAAAGTGTTCTGTCTTCGGCCGGGACTCGAACCCGGAATCTCTTGCTGTGTACACAAACGGTCTTAACATTGAACCAACGAAATCTCATCTATGCATGTGTACGGTGTCTCAATAGAAGAATGAGAAACTCTCAGGGTATTAACTCGACCAAGTTATCCAACTGATCTTTATAATTGTTTCTTCCCACTGTCAAAGGTATGAAAACTCAAATTAGACGTAAAGTATTAACGTCTAAAAACATGAAATCACCTTTTCCTGTGTTAAAATTTCTGATTGCCAATATAATTCTCGAATACCAAATTGAAAATAATGCAAGGACCTAATACTATAAACAACAAGTGAAATTAAAAAAAGAAAAAAGTTTTCTATCTTCGGCCGGGACTCAAACCCAGAATCTGTTGCTTTGTACGCAAATGCTCTTAACATTGAACCACCGAAGACCATACATAAATTTTCGGAAAACTTTCATCTATGCATGTGTGCGGTGTCTCAATACAAGAACGAGAAACTCTTAGGGTATTAACTCGACCAAGTCATCTAACTGATCTCTATAATTCTTCCTTCCCACTATGTTTTTTTCTTTCTTTAATTTCACTTGTTATTTAAAGACAAAATGAGTTATAGAAGTTGTAACATAACGTTACAAAACTGTTATGTTACAACTTCTAGTACTCAGTTTGTCATCTTTAATTGCAGATATCTCATAAACTAATGAACCAACAACATGTTGAATGGTATCTCTGAAATCGTTTTTTTCTTACAACTCTCAAAAATAAAAAAATATAGGGTGTTTGTTCCATTAAAAAAAATATATCGCTTGTTCATTTGTCTCGACCTGTTCATTTTTGACAAAAGTGCTGTAAAATGTGGCAAAATTAACCACATTATTGGTTTAAACTTAGTATAGGACTAATAATAAAAAACTTTTCTTCACGGAAGGGTCGCGGAAATTTCTTCGAAAAATTTTGTTCAAACGGAAAATTGTTCGAAAAGATTTTTTTCAAAAAGTTTTTTTTTTTGAAAAAATATGTTAGAAAGAGACCCCTTAGTCAAACAGTTGCTATTTTAAATGAACAAAATGTTTTTGAACGAATTTCCGTTCGAAGAAAACGTTTCCGAACAAATTTCCGTTTGAACAAATTTTTTTCGAACAAATTTCCATTCGAACAAAATTTTTTCGAACAAATGTCTTTCGAACAAATTTTCGTTCGAACAAAATGTTTTCGAACAAATTTTTGTTCAAACAAAATGTTTTCGAACAGATTTCCGTTCGAACAAAATGTTTTCGAACAAATTTCCGTTTGAAGAAAATGTTTTCGAACCAATTTCCGTTCGAAGAAACTGTTATCGAACAAATTTCCGTTCGAAGAAACTGTTTTCGAATAAATTTCCATTGAAAAAAATATTTTCGAACTATTGCTTTCAAAAAAATGATTTTTGAACAACTTGTTTTCGAACAAAGTTCCGCGACCCCTTTACGGAACGTTTATAAAAGTTCACCCTGTAAATGCCGTCCTGTTTTCAATGGGATTATTTTGGAAACTTCACCCAACATACAAACTGAGTAAATGCTTATAAAGTTCTGTTTGGTTTTCTATTTACTTAGTTGTTTGTTCAAAGTAAATGCATAAGGTGCCACTAGCTACATAAGTTGCCCGCTTTTCACCCTGTTAAGACCATGCAACTTGTCCATGCACATGAGAAAAGCTGCATGCAACTTTTGTGTTCGAACCATCTGATCATTTAAAATCTAAGGGCACGGCAGTGCCTCGCCAAGTTCGCGCGCCGTAACCATCTTTTCTTGAAACATTTCAGCCGATATTTGACCTACCTAAAAGTCTACTTTGGAATTAAATTTCAAACTTTGCACAGTCGTAGATCTCCATGGAGTTAACAACCCCTCCAAGTTTCATGGAATTCCATAAAGTAGTAAAGTAGTTACGAAATTTCAAAAAACGTCGAAATTGCCACTCACTCACTCACTCACTCATGTATAGATCATCAATATTCTACTGTACTTCCAGACATGCTACAAAGCTAAAATTTGGCAGACTGATAGAAGTTATGACCAAACCCCTGGAAAAAAACCCCAAAATTTTAATTTACTCCCCTCCCATATACATTTAAAGTTATGTAAAAGTAGCATCGCCACTTCCAGAAATGCTAAAGAGTTGAGCTTTGGCAGACTGATAGGAACTATGATAAAACTATAGGAAAAAATCAAAAAACCCCAAAATTTTAATTTACTCCCCTCCCCTATACATTTAAAGTTATGTAAAAGTAGCATTGCCCACTTCCAGAAATGCTAGAGAGTTGAGCTTTGGCAGACTGATAGGAACTATGATAAAACTATACGAAAAAATGAAAACACCCCAAAATTCTAATTTACTTTCTTCCCCTATAAAGGTAAAGTTATGTAAAAGTAACACTGCCCACTTCCAAAAACGCTAGAGAGCTGAGCATTGGAATGCCGATAGAAATTATGATAAAACCTTCGGAAAAAATTTAAAAAGTCCAATATTTTCATTTACTCTCCTCCCCTATAAATGTAAAGTTATGTAAAATTAACATTACCCACTTCCAGAAACGCTAGAGAGTTGAGCATTGTAAGACTAATAGGAACTATGATAAAACTATAGGACAAAATTTAAAAACACGACAATTTTAATTTATTTCCCTCCCCTATACATGTAAAGTTATGTAAAAGTAACATTGTGCTGCTGCCGCAGAAACGCTAGAGAGCTGAGCTTTGGAAGGCTGATAGGAACTACGATAAAACCATGGAAAAAAATTAAAAAACCTCAAAAATTGCATTGCAAAAGTTTTGAACAATATTCCGCATATTTTACTACTTTAAAAATTAAGTATTATCCAATTCCTTTAAAAAAGAAGTGAAATCATAACAAAAACATTTCGTGTAAAAAAAAAGTACGCGAAAATGGCATTCCGTAAAAAGAATTGAGATAAAAGTAAAGCCAAGTTCTCCAATACAAATTTCAAAATGAAAGGTTCTTAATAGTTTGGCAATATTTTTCTAAACTTGGCTATTACGGCTGTAAATGACTCTTAGGCACAGTGCTAAATTGAACATAAGGAAGTTTGGTTGTAATAGCAAAGTTTAAAAAAACATTTCCAAACTAGTAAAAACCTTTCATTTTGAAATTTGTATTGGAGAACTTGGCTTTACTTTTATCTCAATTCTTTTTACGGAATGCCATTTTCGCGTACTTTTTTTTTACACGAAATGTTTTTGCTATGATTTCACTTCTTTCTTAAAGGAATTGGATAATACTTAATTTTTAAAGTAGTAAAATATGCGGAATATTGTTCAAAGCTTTTGCAATGCACTCACTCACTCACTCATGTATAGATCATCAAAATTCTACTATACTTCCAGACATGCTACAAAGCTGAAATTTGGCAGACTGATAGAAATTATGACCAAACCCCTGGAAAAAATCAAAAAACCCCAAAATTCTAATTTACTTCCCCCCCTATACATGTAAAGTTATGTAAAAGTAACATTGCCCACTTCCAGATATGACTGATAGGAACTATGATAAAACTATAGAAAAAAATTTGAAAACCTTAAAATTATAATTTACTTTCCTCCCCTATAAATGTAAAGTAATGTAAAAGTAACATTGCCCACTTCCGGACACGCTAGGGAGCTGAGCTTTGGAAGGCCGATAGTAACTATGATAAAACTATAGAAAAAAATTAAAACACCCCAAAATTCTAATTTACTTCCCTCCCCTATAAATGTAAAGGTGTGTAAAAGTAACATTGTCCACTTCCAGAAACGCTCAAGAGCTGATATTTTGAAGGCCGATAGGAACTATGATAAAAGTATAAAAGAAAATGAACAAACCTCAAAGTTTAATTAACTTCCCTCCCCTATAAATGTACAGTTATGTAAATTAGCATTGTCCACTTCCAGAAACGCTAGAGAGCTGAGCTTTCGAAGACTGATAGGAACAATGATAAAACTATAGGAAAAAATTTAAAAACACTAAGATTTTAATTTACTTTCCTTCCCTATAAATGTATAGTTATGTAAAATTAACATTGCCTACTTCCAGGAACACTAGAGAGCTGAGCTTTAGAAGGCCGATAAGAACTATGATAAAACCATAGGAAAATATAAAAAAACTCAACATTTTTAATAAGGCATTGCAAAAGTGTTGAACAATATCCCGTATATTTTACTACTTTAAAACTTAAATATTATCCAAATCCTTTAAAAAAGCAGTGAAATCATAACAAAAACATTTCATGTAAAAAAAGCCAAGTTCGCGACAGTGGTATTTCGTAAAAAGAATTGAGAAAAAAGTAAAGCCAAGTCCTACAATACAAATTTTAAAATGAATGGTTCTTACTAGTTTGGAAATGTTTTTCTAAACTTGGCTATTACGGCTGCAAATGAGGAAATTGAACGTTACTTTTATCTCAATTCTTTTTACGGAATACCATTTTCGCGTACTTGGCATTTTTTTACATGAAATATTTTTGTTATGATAAACCTTTAGAAATGTGAATTAAGTGAATTGATATAAAGAAAGCACATTAATTTATTGTTAAAATAACAGCTTTGTGTTCTCTCTTTCAGTGTAGAAATATAAATATATATACTTCTATATTATTATATTTATATAAACTTTAAATTTTTTTTTATTTTTGGAAACTCCTTGCTCATTAAATTAATTACATTAAAGAAAATTGGTAATAATGCCGCAAACGTACTTCTATTATTAAACTGATTATTGAAAAGTTTATTTTGTAGATAGTTTCTCCAAGTTTAGTTTCAGTTTTTTCTTAAGTTTTTTTAGTCTCTTTATAGAAGTTTTCAGAAACATGTTACAGGAGAAGGAGTGAAAACGGGCGCTGAGTGGGATAAAAGCAACTCAACACAAACAATGTAAATCATTTGAAAAAAAACTTATGAAAATCTATTGATTTAAAGCATAAGAAGTTAAAAAACACATCTTATTTGGCTGTTTTCTCCAAAAACTGACTGGTTTTTGATATAATAATATAATAAATATTGCAATTTTAGATCTGAAATATCAAATAAATACCTTTTTGTTACTACATAATATAAGTGTATTTTATTATATCCGCAACAAAAACAATAAATTATACATCTAATGATTTAAATTGATTAAACTTTTAAAAAAAATCCTACTTCTATTCTAAAACTTTCAACTATTTAAAAAAAGAAACTCCAACATATCGTCTGGTAGGAAAATGCAGCTCTCAGAGCAAACTCTTCATTTATCAAATCATTTGTTTTGAATGAATGAAATTATTAATTATATTTACTATCACAAATAAAAAATTTGTTTGCAAATAAGCAAGAAAAAAGCGGGAAAAACTCACGATTGCAATGTGTATTAAATGAAGCGCGCTGAGCAGAGGTCCACTAGTGACGTAAGCAAGGCGCCGCCTACCGCTGAAAAATTCGAGCTAATAAGCAATCCTGTGTGTTTATAATCGTTGGCTTTTGGTCAGGCTTCTTCCCAGTCTGTTATACCATACCCTTACGTTTATTCTGCGAAGGCGTACCAGCGCTCTGTCACACTGTTATCTTTATTAGAGGTCCTTTGGCCAGGTTTTTGCGAGTACATAGAGAGAAGAATTTTGTAACAATAACAAACATTTTGTAACTGTTACCAAATGCGTTGCCCATATTTGGCTTATTAGATATTTGATTGCAGGTAACAATTCATAAATTTCAACAATTGGAACAAATATTTCGTAATAAAAACAAAATCGTCTGGTAATATTTAAAAAAAAGCTACATTAAGCACTAATATATTGTTGGTATTTAAAAATATATGTGAGTTTAATTATTAATATACTGTATATTTATTATAAGGATCATTCTTATTTAATATTAAATTAATTAATTATGGGTTATTATATAATTAATAGCTGTAATTATATTTAGTTATTTTGCATTAATAAGGTATTTGTAGGTTTCACGTTCTGTTTAATATACAGGGTGTTCATTTTAAAACTTCCCACCCCAGATTTCTCAAAAATGTTTTTTTTAAAAAGCAAAAACACGTCAATTAATTTATTAAGGAGGATACATTTTGGCTATCTTAAAATTTTTGTAGTACACACCCCCTTTGAGGGGAACATTTTACCCCTATATTTTGAATATGGAAAGTGGGTCAATTGACACTTTCTTTTGAAGGTTTCTTAAGTATCTTTACAAAGGTGTACAAATTTTGAAAATCTATCAATTTGTTTTTGACATATTCACTTATTTTTTCAAAGGGGGTGTATACTACAAAAACTATGAGATAGCCAAAATGTGTCCTCCTTAATAAATTAATTGACATGTTTTTACTTTTTCTCAAAAAAAAATCATTTTCGAGAAATCTTGGTTGGGAAGTTTTAAAATGAACACCCTGTATATTTCTATAGGGTTAATGGAAATAAATACACCAATTTTAATCACACACCTGTATTTCTTCATCTTCCTCAGGCTATACACCTTAGCCTTAGGAAGACGAAAATGGATTGTCGAAAAGAAATAAAGTTGTGTGATCAAAATTGGTGTCTTTTTTCCCATTAACCCTATAGAAATGAATAAGGTATAGAATAATAAGAGAATTTTAATAGTAATAAAAAGCAAGTTGTTTTGATGAAAAATATTTATTTGTATTTTATTATAAAAGTGGAGTCAATTTTTTTTACGGTGGCTGGTAATCTTGGTTTTTTTTGAAAGGTTGGTTAATGAAATATACACACGTTTGTTCCATGTGAGATGCACACAAAATTTTGGCAAATCTGACATAAACCGATTTTACCTCACTATAAGTTGGGGGACTCCACCATTATGAAAGGCAGCATGGGTAGCCCGTGTTTTTTTAAAATGTTTCTCCTTTGTTCAATTACTTCCTCCACCTTCAAGTCAGTGCTGACCTGAAAAAGAAAATAAGTTTTATATATTTGTAAATTTAATATAGAACCAGTGGCGTATATTAGGGGGGGCCTGGGCCCCCCTGTAAAGTTCAGTTTTTTTAGATATTTTGCACATATTTTATGAATATAAACATAAAATAGCCTAAACTACAGCCTCATGAGGTCTCGCCCCCCCCCTGAAACCGTCTCGCCCCCCCCCGATTTTTTTTCTATATACGCCACTGTGCAGAGGATTAAAAGGTTTAAACTTCACATTTTCATACTAAAGGCTCTTTGCTTAAAAATCTTTAATAATTAATTCAAAGAATTGAAGCCATGATTCAAATGACATCAAATTTAAAATTATTAAAATCACAAAATACAAATATAAAGCATTCTAAAAAAAATAATAAATAACACTTACTATGTTATTGTGGACGACCAAAGCCAGATTGTTTCCATCTTTAAGCGGAATCTGAAACAAAAAAAAGAGTATATTAAAAACAAATAAAGCCTACGCCTGTGGATACTTGTCGTCAATTAGCACATAAATCAGTTAATTAAAAATCAATCCTATTTACTGTTTGTTTATAAAGCAATCAGTTTCCACAGAACAAAAAGTTTATACAATGAATACGTTTTATTTCTTGAAGCTATATTTCTACCTTTAAAGCGTTATTCCTGATGACTTTTTGTTCACTTCGACTCTTGCAACCAAAACACCATTATGATGCCATAAAAATACCCGCGTATTTAGGTCTGTATTAGCACAAAATCACAAAAACTAAAACTTAACTAAACATGGCGTCCCCTTGATATTTGGGCACAGTGTCTGCAGAGACATTTCTCTATGAGTGTCTGCGACGGTCTGTATCTGTAATACAATGCTACGTAGGGCGTCGGGTCGGTTCGGTCTAGACCGCGGCTCACCCGTAGGGGAGAGCGGGGCTCGTTGGGCATAGGGGCACGTTGAGACACCCCTATTAACTCGACAATTAGACGTCAGATGCCAGCGCCACCCACGTGGCAAAGTCGCCTTTGCTCATGCATTAGTCCGCAGTGAGAATCTGTGATGTGTGTATCTCCAAGGAACAGATTTTGAACTATTTTTTTTTTGACCTCGAGTTTAATGAAATTATAACGATGCTAATATTTACGCAAACATGGTTGTCGACTCTCTCAATTTTGTATGTAGGTGTGGGGCCAGTTGAATCAAAAAATTCGGGGCACGTTGGGCCACCGGCCCAGCTAACCCCATACATTTTCTAAAAACATTTTTTTTTATTTAAAGGTTAAAATCAGCATGCGTACGTATGATGGACTGAAAATCACGTCATGTAATAATTCTCGACCTAAACAAATGTTTTAGATTGTCCGCCTCGTGAAGACTGCGATGACTTGCGCCTATAGTTATTTATCAAAGTTACCTTTGGCAACGCTAAAACGCTTTCGACTGGAATCGGGCATATTGCGGTCTCTTATTATTATATGCTATATTCTATCTGTTTTTTATCCTCTTATGGAAATTAGGCCCCCTAGATGTTGACTTGTTCATGGGATATTTTTGTTAGTCTTGGAGATATAAAGCTAATTTCTTCACAATCTTGATTGGTGTTCTCTTGCAAACAAAAAACGATTAGTTTTGCTGTAAAACTATGTTGGCAGAAGTTATAAGCCATAGATTGTGAAAAAACAGTAAAAAAGCCGCCATTTATTTATTTATATTTATTTATTTATGACATCACACAGACCCTCCAACTTAAATTTGAGGCAAACACCCGGTGACTTAAAATTGTGTGATCTATTATTACCAATCGATCTAGGGAAATTTAAAAAATGTGTGCTTTTCCGAAAGCTGGCGAAAGAAAGACCAAGAATATCAACCGAAGAAAATGGTCAACAGCTATACTAACTGAAACTCGGGTTAAAAAACAAGAGAAAAAAAAAAGAAAAATATGTAACCAAAAATGTCTTCAAGGAAAAGAAGCGTAGAAAAACTGCTTAGAAAAGGACACTGCAAGATGACAGCGATGGTGAAGAGGAAACATTTTGTCTAGTCTGCACGGAACCATTCTCAAATAGCAAATCAATAGAAAAATGGGTACAATGTTTAACTTACAAGTTTTGGGCCCATGAAACATGTGCTGATTCAGGGTTTACTTATGTTTTGCTAAAACCGTAATTCCAATTCACACTAGAGCAAGAATTAGGTTACTTTATATTGTTTGTTTTTTAAGAAAGTTAAAGTTTAGTATTTTATTATTATCAATAAAAATAATCTAAGAATTTCCTGTTATTTTATGTTGCATATATACAGTTCCTAATGATGCAACCATGCCCAACTTGCCCCATCGTATGGCCCAACTTACCCGGTGGGTGGGGTTAGTTGGGCCGCTTGCAAGGGTGCTAGAAAAAAATGTTTTTTAAGTTTGAATGCATAGTTTTAAAAACCAATCTTTGCGAATTGTCTACCTTAGGGCCCTGCCTCAAACATATTATTAACCAGGGTCACTCCGTTGCTACCAACTTGTTGCACTACGTTCAGGATGTCTACGAAACAATGGAGGGAGGCTCTCAGATTGATGCCGTGTACACGGATTTCTCAAAAGCTTTTGACAAATTCACATACCAACATTAATAATAAAATTGCAGAATATCGGTGTGCATGGCATCTTTCTGGGCTGGTTGGAGTCCTATTCGACACCTCGGCGCCAGTATGAAAATTAAATAATTGCCAATCAGACTGTGTCAGTATAACTTCTGGCATCGTCCAGGGGTCGCATTTAGGACCTCTCCTTTTCTCTCTATATATCTATGATATCTCAAAGTGCTTTCAACACTCAAAGTTTTCAAATTTTGCAGACGATCTGAAAGCGTATAAAATTGTCAAAAATGACTTGGACCAATTACATCTTCAGTCCGATCTTCAGCGACTCCAGGAGTACTGCCACGAGAATCGTTTATTTTTTAATGTATCTAAGTGTTACTCAATTACGTTTACTCGACAAACGAGGGTAATAGATTCTCGGTACAGTATTGGTGGGGTTCAGCTGAGGAAAGTTGATTCCATTCGGGACCTTGGTGTAACACTTGACTGCAAACTTAGATTTGACAAACTTACAACGCGTAAGTACGAAGTCATTTAGAATTTGTGAGTACTGTTTGGTGCCCTAGATATGCCAAATATATTCAGAGAATTGAAAGAATTCAACAAAAATTTATCTTTCATTTGAATTTTCGATATAATAGACAATTAATTGGTGAAGCCTATGAGATAAGTTTAGCTTATTCTAAGCTAGATAAATTAAACAATAGGAGACTGGTGGCTTATACTGTATTTTTACACAAATTGGTAAAAATAAAATCAATTGCCCACAATTATTGAGTAGGCTGCCATTTAACATAAAGCAAACGAATACTCGGCACTACACAAGGGCGGATCCAGAGGTGCTTCTCTGTTGGTAAATAACGGTATATATTTTTTTAAGCAGCATGTTATTAAATTAGTCAGTGGTTGGAATTTCGATGATAACAACAATAGACACTTTCATGCGCCGCAGGCAAAAATTTTGAGTTTTTATTAGCAAAAACATTACTTTTTACTCATTTTTTGTATATTCAAAAAATTCTCGGAACCTGGATCCGCCACTGGCACTACATGCTTTTCTATAATAAAAAATATAATACAAATTACGGGCAGAATGCAGATGCTTACCTCTTATAACACCTATTTTAACCACATCAACTTGTTTAGAGTATCAGTATTTACCTTAAAAACGTTGGCTTACAAAGTGTTTTAATATAGTTATGTGAAAAGACTTTCTTTCTGGAATAACCAAACTTTATTTTATACTTTTAATCAGTGATATGCTCACAGGTAGTTTTTTTTTCTTTATTTTCTGTTTTCTAGTTTTAGGTCCATAATTTGTTATAAGCACTTACAATTGTCATTATAAGCTGTCATGTAATTGGAAAGGTATCCCTTTCTGTTTGCCAGCCCATGTATTAATAAATAAATAAATAAATAAAATTAAATAATATATATTATAAAACTGTAAGTAATATAGCAATGCTTTTATTTGCATTTATGTAAAAAGTGGCTTAACTAGCCCCGCTCTTCCCTACAAAATGTCAACCGAAACGTCACGATCTCGCGCGACAAGGCCCGAGCCGAGACTGGTGTTCTGTGGCAGAGACGATACAAAGTTATATTGCTCGATAATATCGCTTGTTAATAATAACCATATTTGTTGAACTTTACGAAGTAATTAATAGAAACCAATTCAGACCGTTATAATAACAAAATCACGCCATAACATTATACAAAAAATGTTTGTTGTAATAAACACAAAGAAATATTTGCCAATATTAAGAGTATATTTATATTTAGGAAATTTTAAGTATTAATAACAAAGACGTTCTGTTACCTTAAAAGAAAGAGTGTTTTGGTTATGGTTAATATAAGGCAATTAATATTTACAAAAATATCAAATTATTAAAGAAACAAATGACATATTATTTGTAACTAAACACTTTAAAAAAGGTTTGTTACCAATAATTAATGATATTTGCTTTTAATACTTTTTAATGAGCACAACAAAAATCAGGATTCCCAAATATTTGTTAATAATAAAATCGGTTTTTTTTTTCAGTGTATGTTACCCTGTATCGCGTATCAAACACACCAAATTATGGTGATGTGTGATGTTGATTCTGTGTTAGGAGATATAAAGGTTAGAAAGTTTGATTTCCTTTGATTGTTTTTTATTCTTTAGATAACAGCATGAGAGAGCGCTGCTACACCTGTACACAACAAAGGTAAAGGTGACAGATTGGCCAAAAACCTGACCAAATGCACTGTATTTAAATTCTATAAAATCCTAAATTGTGAGTACAATCGATTTTTTTTCTTAAATTAGGACTGCATACGATAGAAATGTGCATAGGCTTCTAAAAGTGAGATTTCATATGGCAAAATTCACGAATAGATTGCGCTGAAAATTTAGTGGCCTTAATCTAGATTGCTATAAAAGTCCCTTCTCGCCATCTATTCGAGGCTAAAGGGCTATCAAAACGGACGGGCCACAATCTACAATTTTGGTGACGTCACAGCGGAGGCTGAATTTTTTTGATGGTCACGTCACGCCCCAGCTGATTGTGTTTAAAATATTAAAGTTGGAATGACGGTTGATGATATGATATGATGAACTATTTGATTTTTTTTTAAATAAAGCCGATTTTAAGATTGTTTTAATACATTCTTATAAAACAATTTTTTTTTAATGTATAGTAATCCTTAATTTTTTAGAACCGTTTCATTAGCTCACACAAAAATTACATTTAAAGCATAAGCGAATGTGTTCGTTTCTGCGTGCAAAGTAATTGGCTCAACTACACCTATTTGTTTATATTCGGCAACTTTTAAAATTTATTTAGATGTGTTTACAAAAATTACAACATCAAAAAATGATTTATTTGTAGTGTACTTTTGTTTTAAAAAGATTACCACTAGGATTTTTGAATTTTAAATGAACTTTATTGTACAAAATCATAAAAATATCGAACAAGTTTTACATAACAAGCAAGTAAATAAATGCCATGCCAACAATGACAAAGTCATATCAATGCCAAATATAACAGTTGGCATGCGGTGCATGGCGGGCAATTTAAATTCAAAATAAGGAATGCTAAATCTTGAAGATTTTAACCTTTTAACCATCCTTCATCCCTATAAAAGTTTGGTGGAATATTGGTATAGTGTGTTGGTATATTTCATTGAAATTTCGCGTAAATCTGTAGTGCGATTTTGAAAATATCACAAATAAACCTCTATCCTCCCATAAGACCCAATGTAAAATTTAGCCCCCCAACAACAGCTGATTTTTTCAGGGTCGTGGCCTGTATTTTTGTATTTTCTTGTCGGCCTTGCATGGCAGAGCCCTTGTGCACCCGCGCAGAATAAAGGTAAGGGGAGCAGACTGGCAAAAAGCCTGACCAAATGCATATTCTCTTTTAAAACTCGTTGCGTCCTAGCATGAGGAGGGGCTCGACGGCCGCCCCCCCTCCCCAACGCTAAGATTTTTTTTCCACATAAAATACGACATCATGAGGCCTCGGGCCCCTCAAGGTATATTCCTGTATGCGCGACTTTGTGCTTGAACATTTAGAGCATGGTACGTCAGTTGAAACCGAAAGACGACATTATAAATAAAACTTTTTTCCTATAAATATCTTGTTAATCTCTTTCAACTGGTGTACTATGCTCTAGGAGTTCTAGGACTCATCAAGTTTTAAAAGAGAATAACTTGTATACTGGTGTTTATAACTTACTTGCTTTATTTGCCAAACTTCCAAGCTCAGAATTATTAAAAACCGCAAAATATTTTTTTTTCGGTTTTTGCTGCCTCCTTGACCCGTCCCCCCTGGATCCGCCAATGGTCAAAATGGCATTTGTAATTGCAAGACATAAAACAAGTAAAAAATAGATACTGGTGAAAATTTGCAAGTGGTTAGATAATGCATGGTATGAAAAGGATTTTAATTCACATGCCGCTACACACATAAAACAGAAGAAACTTTAAAATAAGCAAAATTTGCAACTTTATTTAAGGCAAGAAGGTAAGTTTATGCAGTATTCCTTGGGATTAACTCATCCATCACTCCAACGTAGGTTGAAAGAGCGTACAATATTGCAAAATAAGCAGCGATATCGTTTATAAGAAACGCCAAAAAACTTTATTTAAAAAGAGGTAAGGTTACGTTATCAATATAGATACTGGAACAAAAAGAAAACCTACTTAAGAAATATTATTTCTTACTCTAAGAAAACACACAAAAGATCAAAACTACAAAATATTGGAAAACAAACAAACTCATCTCCCTGCCAAAAAAAAACCGCTTTCAATATCTGGAAAACCTCGCACATGGAAACAATCATAAATTACGTAAATCAGAAATTCAGGATTTTTACCTTTCGTAAAGAATTTTTACGAAAAATACATTAAAAAAACATTGAGTAGCAAGGGTAACCCCTCCCCCTGCGAGCGTTACGTTATGGTCCTTAAGATCTTTAAGAGATTTCATTGGTTTGACGAGATTTGATAATGCACAAATTCTCTTAAACAAAAACTTACAGAAATCCACAACGGTTCAAACATTTTCAGGATTGAGAAATGTTTCAAAAACCTTACGAAACCTTAACTAAATCTCGTATAGGGAAGTAGTGTTGGATTTGGGCTTGACCGCCTTTAATTTTTTTATTATTTATGGTAGAAAGACCAAGTAATAAGTACAAGTAGAATTTGTATGGATTTAAAGTAGTCTAATGTTTTGGACTAGGTAATAAAAGCGCGAGTGACTAAATCGTGAGTAACAAAACCACGGTAACAAAAGCGCGAGTGATAAAGGCGCGATGAAATAAAAGCGCGATGTAACAAAACCCCGAGTAACAAAAGCTCGAATAACAAAAACGCGATGTAACAAAAGAGCGAATGTGTATAACTGGCGTTACGTTTATTTCCATAGTTAATAGCGCATGACTTCTTTTCTGAGATCCTAGAGGGTGTGAATCCGAACCGAAGCAGCATTTTTTTTGTAAATATGCATTTTTTATGAAAAAGTATGCTGGTTCAGTTCGGTTCGAATTCACACCCTCTACGATTCCCGGAAAGAAGTCATGCGCTAATAAGTATGGAAATAAACCTATCACCAGTTATACCTATTAACGCATCGCGCTGATGTTACTCGCGGTTTTGTCACTCTCGCTTTTGTTACATCGCGCTTTTGTTACTCGCGCATTTGTTGTTACTCGCACTTTCATTACAGAGCCAATTTTTTGGAATCTTTATTATATTCACTGCTTGACCGACTGCCGTCGCGTGCGGTAAAGTATTACTTTCCGCACTTGTTAGGTAAATAACTATTTCCAATACTATTTACTCTGCTTTTATGTTATAGTGTATAGGTGGCGACGCAGAGAATGCCCTGTACAATGTACACCAAATTTTTTACCAAAATCGAATTGCTCGAGCAAAAAAACCCCGTATCCAGTTTTTGTTTGCAAAAATATTGTAGTAAAGTAAAAAAGTTTTTAAGGAGAATCGTTATGGAAAAATAATGTATTTCGGTTATTATCAACTTGTGAATTAAAGCAAGTGTAGCTAAATCTTAATATTTTGATCTAAGGAATCTACAGTTTTACTAATGTTTACTAATGTACCATTAGTTCTGGGACACCTTGTATAATGTCGTCCGTGATGTTTCGGACGGATACATTTTGTTTCGGAATATTACGTTTCTTAACATTTTAGGTTGCTACAACTTGGTAATTGTTATTTAAGAATTTTTTTGAGGTTTTGTTAATTTTTTTTCCAAGACTTTTTGCTAGAATAGCAGTTTTTCGTCTATTTCGCACACTATCGAAGAAATTTCACGTTTCGGACATTACTGATTTTTTTGTGTCACTTGTCTTTTTTATTATTTTTCAAAACAAGTAGTAATAATACAAAAAAAACAATCACTGACACACGACAAAATTTACGATGCACCTATACATATGAAAAGCTTCAAGATAACGTAAAGTCATCGTTGCTACTAAACTTTTAATTTCTTTTTAGAAAAACGTGTGAATTTGGATTATTAAAAAAGCTGAGTGGCAAAATATTTATTTTTTATATTGAAATTAGTTTTAGAACTTCATATAAGAATTTTAGAATTCAAAACTCTAGAAACTTAAAGGTTTAATATAATGTACCTGTGCTTCCTTTTTGTTACCAAATATACAAGTTTGAAATTTTAAATAAACCCGAGTGACACCGTTTTACACGCTTAAATAGTTTGTTTTTGATGGTTTTTGTGTCATTTGAAGAGTGACAGCAACCACATTTTTGATTGGTTCCGATAGAATGGATAGTTTCTACTAGAAAATTTTCCCGAAAAATTAGAACACATATGTTTTTTTGTGAGTGACATGAAATTTCGTAATTTGGCCGTTAAAAAAAAACACCCATAAACACTTACTGCTACATTTACTTTTATTCCTTTTAAAAGACATTTTAAAGCTACTACCCTATGATAATACGCTGTAATTTTGGGAGACTATTATATATAGGTTTTTTGACCATACATGGCCCAAAACCGAACATTTCTATCTTTATTAATATTAGGAAACAGTTCACCTACTAATCTAAAAAATTACACATTGTTCTTTTTCTCATTTTTATCATAGACACTGGCTACAAACTGGATGCACCATGACGCTTTGTGATTATCTTTACGACTCCAAGTCGCTGTTGTTCTGTACTTGCCGGGCCACATTGCTGGAACTTTTGGGACCTGTGGAGCCCACTGTTTAATGTGATAGTCTCCCTAAAATTGTGCAAATACCTAATATAATAAAATTAAATCAAAATGCAACACGTTGCCATTTGCCGGCAATTCAGTTAAAAGAACTTTTGAAAGTTGGCAGTTTCTTTGAATCCTTAAGCGGCCTACACACTAGCCAATTTCCAGGAGCAATTTAGCTTCTCCATTTATAACAAATCTCGGGAAACGTTAACATCTGCCACTTGCAGGGACGTTAAATTTCCCGGGCAAGCTGCCTTGGGTAGGCCGCTTGTGGTCAATTCAGTTTATTTTAAAAAACCTTTTAAAAATTGGCAGTTATTTGTACATTCTTAAGCAACTAACGCACCAGCCAATTTACAGGAGCAATTAATTGTTCCTGCGAATTGTCTCGTGAGTAGATTATGGTCAATTTAATTGAACAACGACCATATTTAATTAAGTCTAGGATTTTTTAAGTTTTATTGAAGTGAATATAGAGCTGGGCCCCCAAGTACGACATACTGACTTTTGATTTAAAACTTGTATATATTGGCATCGGTAGACGGGCGATTGTTTTACAATGTACGCTAGTTTCAAGTCAAAAGTTGTCAAAATGTGTTAATTAGGGAGCAAGCTCCATATTCACTTGAATAATGGTTAAAGGCTGTAAAAATATCGTAAAAATCAGGGACCTAGATCCATATTCACTGGAAATTTTTGAGTGATAGATGGGCGATCCCTTTACAATGTATGCAAGTGTTAAGACAAAATCTGTCAAAATAACGTAAATAGGAACCTAGCTTCTTAGTTACTTTAATAAGATTTAAAAAAATTTACCTCCGCTACTGATGTTTGAAACAAAATCATGAACACATAGTGGTGGTTTCTTTACAACTATTTTAAGTTTTAAGTCAAAATTTCAAAAAATAAAAGAGTTTTTATTATGTTTGTTGTTACGGTATAGTTTATCTGGTCTACTGTAATTTTGTGGAACTAATTTCACAATACATAGTTGGTTATAAGTGTAAACGTTTTGACCATTGTTTTACTATGTTTTTAGGTCATTCCAGTGTGCATCGTATCTCATTATTTTCATTGGTTCATATGAGTTGGGACTATTAAAATGACCCTTGTGTCGATTTCTCTTGTAAATTGTAATACTTTTAAAAAACTTCCAGCCTCTTTCGTTATTCATCATAAGCGATAAGTATAACGAGATGGTGTCCTGATGAATATCCTTGGTATGGGCGCACCAAAAGTGGGGAATCTCGGGGCCCGGACCCTCCCAAGCCTATGATTTTTTTAGATATTTTCCACATATTTTATAAATAAAAAAATAAAATAGCATAAAATACGACATCATGAAGCCTCCACCCCCCCCCAAGACATATTTCTGGATGCGCCAGTGTCCTTAGGATAAAACAGTTAACTGTCAACACCTCGAGGCTTAAATTAACACATGGTGGCTTAATTAGATAATGAAACACCGTAAGCTATAAATAAAAGACTTCTTTAAGCCATTAAATGGTAAAATACATTAAAATGAAATAATATTTCCCACTTTCCACATACATTTTTGATTCATCGAATTTTGTATTTTCTTTTAAAACGTTTTAGCGTTATTCTTTGTATTGCTTTGTTAATGCGAAGCCATACTGTTCCTCATTTACTCAATACCCTCCACAGAGTACGTCGGCGGCGGAAACTCTTTCTAAATGGTCGGATTAGTTTGCCAACACTGAACTAAATATATTATTACATTTGTGGCTTGGAAAGCCTTGGTCGGAAAAGATATTGGTCTCGTTGATTTTTCTTTATATGTCATCCTATTATTGGTCAAATTTGCTGGGGCAAATTGTACCCTGGGAAACAGTACTTCGTCCTTTAAATCAATACGGATATGGATGTCAACAAATACAGCTTGTTTTCAAACAAATCCGTGCGTCGTTCATTGTTTAATTGTGTGGCGGAAACTCTTTCTAAATGGTCGGATTAATTTGCAAAAACTGAACTAAATGTATTATTACATTTGTGGCTTGCAAAGCCGTAGTCAGAAAAGATATTGGTTTCGTTGATTTTTCTTTATATGTCGTCATATTATTGGTCAAATTTGTTGCGGCGAATTGTCCCCTAAGAGACAGTACTTCGCCATTAAAATCAACACGGATTTGGATGTCATCAAATACAGCTTGTTTTCAAATATATCCGTGCGTCGTTCATTGTTTAATTGTGTGGCGGAAACTCTTCCTAAATGGTCGGATTAGTTTGCAAATACTGAACTAAATGTATTATTACATTTGTGACTTGCAAAGCCGTGGTCAGAAAATATATTGGTTTCGTTTATTTTTCTTTATATGTCATCATATTATTGGTCAAATTTGTTGCGGCGAATTGTCCCCTGGGAGACAGTACTTTGTCCTTTAAATCAACACGGATTTGGATGTCAACAAATAAAGCTTATTTTCAAATAAATGTATTATTACATTTGTGGCTTGCAAAGCCGTAGTCAGAAAAGATATCGGTTTCGTTGATTTTTCTTTATATGTCGTCATATTATTGGTCAAATTTGTTGCGGCGAATTGTCCCCTAAGAGACAGTACTTCGCCCTTTAAATCAACACGGATTTGGATGTCAACAAATACAGCTTGTTTTCAAATATATCCGTGCATCGTTCATTGTTTAATTGTGTGGCGGAAACTCTTCCTAAATGGTCGGATTAGTTTGCAAATACTGAACTAAATGTATTATTACATTTGTGACTTGCAAAGCCGTGGTCGGAAAATATATTGGTTTCGTTTATTTTTCTTTATATGTCATCATATTATTGGTCAAATTTGTTGCGGCTAATTGTCCCTTGGGAGACAATATTTCGTCCTTTAAATCAACACGGATTTGTATGTAAATAAATACAGCTTTTTGTTTGAAACTCGTAGACAATGATTTTGTAGAAATAAAATTTCGGACTTCCATTGTCTTTATTTATTTTAAAACACGACGTTTCGGTTAGTAAGTATCTCTAACCGTTATCAAGTGTAAACTGTGTACTGCAGTTTACACTTGATAACGGTTAGAGATACTTACTAACCGAAACATCATGTTTTAAAATAAATAAAGACAATGGAAGTCCGAAATTTTATTTCTAAATACAGCTTGTTTTCAAACAAATCCGTGCGTCGTTCCTTGTTTAATTGTATCGCGCCTCTAAATCGACAAGGGTTTCCAAATAAATAATATTGCAATACTTTCCCGTGTTTATTTCAAGACCGCGTCCGCGTCGCGTCGGTTTGAATTGAACACGAAACCGTAACACGCCCCTGAACCCAAAGTAGCGTCAGCTGTTTGCAATCGCTGGGAGTATACATTGCTTGTGCTTGGCGTATATCAAAAAACAGTCGCCTTCTAAACTTCTAGTTTTTCTACGGATGCTCCCGCGCCTTTGCTATCCCCAATTAATATAGATTTGACTTGTTACGCTTTCCTGTCTGGAAGCCAATTCTGAAATTGTATAAGAATGAATGTTCTCTCGAGAGATGTGATCGTTCCCGGGTCTGATCCAATCATATTCTGTTCTCTCGATTTTTTTCACCTTCCCTGTCTAGGCGTACGGTTGCCAGATATACTACGTAAAAATGGCCTACTTTTTATACTAACCATGTTAGTTTCTGTGTATTTTGTAACTCATACATTTTCATTGTTTTTAACTTCCAGATTCACCGTAAGCACATTTCTAAAAATTAGTATTGTTCCTTACATAAAAAACAAGAAAGAGGAAGTATGGATTAGCTAACCCTTGTTACGGTGCATCTAGAAGTAGGCCAGTTTGTTTTTTCTAAGAATTTCGTTTTTTTAAATCTAATGGAGGTAAATACCGTAAAAAGATGTGATCTATTAAACCTAATAAAAAAAAATTCTAATTGAGTTTTTTGCAAAAGCATCCCAAATTGAGGAAGGGGACATTTTTCAGGGATTTTGCGTATAAAACTGGAAACGGTAATCGGAAGATTAAGAGCCATACCGGGAGGATCCAACACAATGATGCTCGTAAAACAAAAACAGAAACAAAAACAAAAGAATACAGAAATCCTTTATCAAACAACGAAGCATACAAACATTGACATATAAACGGAATATGTCAAACAAAACGTTTTGCTTTATGCGCAAGTTTCTCTCATCTTCCCTGCGATTACAGCGCCAGTTTCCTGTCTCATAGCACAAGAACGTTTACCGATGAATTCTGAACAGACGGGACGCTCCTTGGGCGTTCAAGAATAAAGACAGACGATCACTCTCCTAAACGAAGTGAGCATTCGCATGGAATTCCACATGATCATAATGCACGAATTGGCTTCCTAATGGGATGTAAACTTTGTACCTCCTCAATAATTGTTCTTCCCTAGTTCCTGTCCAGTGACCTGTGTCCATTAGACGAAGTTTAGTCCTCATAGTCTTATTTTTTATCCGTTAGCATCGACGACATTCCTTGGATTGTAGCTATTAGGTATATGGTTTTTTCTTTTGCAGGTTTTATACTTTAGTGCTCCTTCCATTATCAAAGAAAATGTTATATATATTGTGTTCACGTTTCTCAAAAGGTAAAATCTCTGCAGCGGAAAAATATGTTCCTAATTTTCACGATCCTTTTGTATTACAAAACTGTTTTGGGTGGTTGACTACCAGCCAAGATAGCTAATTTATAGGTTTTATGAAGGATTTATATAGCTTTATATTTTTGTACTAACAAACAAAGTTATGGTTTATTATGACACGACAAAAATACAAACTTAATTCAATTAATTGCAAAACGTCACGCAGTAAATACACTTTTATTTTGACTATTAACCTCAGAGTAATAAAATCCATTAACGCTGTATAGAGTTTCTTTAAATTATTAGGTGTGGTCTGTTTTGAACTTTTAGGTTATATTTGTGTATTTATGTTTTGTTTTGGTTTTAACCCCTATTATTAGAAAAATTATTTAAATATTAGATACCGTATCGAATGACAAAAAATAACAAATATAAATTAAATGTCTAGCAAATATGTATTCATAGGTTAGAAAGTTTGTTTTCTTTTGATTGTTTTTTATTCTTTAGATGACAGCATGGCAGAGCGCTGCTGCGCCTGCGCGCTATAAAGTTAATTTTGACAGGTGGTAAAAAAAACCTGATCAAAAGCACTGTATTTACATTTTAAAAAATCCTAAATTAAGAGCACATATGATTTTTTTGTTAAATTAAGACTGGATACGATAGAAAAGTTCATAGTCTCCTTAAAGAGAGACACGGGAAATTTTTCTACGGTTGTTTATGATTAGATGGCGATGAAAATTTAGTGGCCTTAATCTCCATTGCTATATAAAAAACCTCTTGCCATCTATTCGCAAATTACCGAACTACTACTAACAGCATGGCAAAGCGCTGGTGCGCTCGCGCAGATTAAAGGTAAGGTTAACAGACAGTGGTGGCGCGTGAAGTTTAAAAGTGGCGGTTTTGCAAAGTGGGGAACAAGATAATTTTTTAAAAATCCGGTAAATGGTTTAAATCGTTACATAGTCCACTTTGAGTCACCACCAAATGTCAAACAACAACAAATCCATTTAAAACGCTTATAAACATCGCGAGAGAATTTTCTTATATAGTTTTTGCCGCGACTTTTTCCCCCATAGGTACGTTATTTCTAATTCTGGTAAGGGAATTAACGTCCTTGAATTACGTAACGCAAAAATTCAGGATTTTTGACCCCCTACCCCCCCTCGTAACGCATTTTCAAGAAAAAAACACATTAAAAAATCATTGAGTGTAACGCAAAGCCAAACCCCCCCTTGAGCGTTACATAATTTAAGGATAGGCCCTAAAGGACGACCTTTTTACTTGATTTTTAACTTTTAGTTAAAAAAAAAAGTAAACTTTTAAAATCCCGGAGAGTAATGGTTATATCCTCGGTAGTCTTCATGTTTTATTAAAGTTTTTTGTACCTACCACACACCGCACTTATAAAACTAGTTATTACAAATGCTTTTGCTTTGGCAAACACTAAAATATAATATTCATTCATAAAAGTACCGTAATGACGTAAATTATGTCAACACTCAACTAGGTACAAATTTGCAGTTCCCATCTGTTCTTAAACTATAAACGGGGCACTACCCCGATTTTCAAAAATTTTGCATAGCTGAGACGTCAGTTGAATAGTTCTATCCTTTTTAATGTGTGGCACAATCTGTATTCATCCGTCCTTTATTCGGGGGAGTTTGGTAAACAAACCCGGCAAAATCTACCGCGCATCTACACAGCGCATATCGCAAGCAGAGCGACGAGCCCACTAGACCCAAGAGCCCGAATAGCAACAGGCTTGCCCCTCGTACCAATTATACAAATGTTGTAGGCATGGCCTGCTTAATTAGTGAGAAAAAAAAGAACAAAAAAATTCTGTAATTAAATAATATATGACTGTACTCATAATTAGCCGGTGCTGCAGCCCCGCAGCCCTTATTGAATAACCGCCACTGTTAACAGACTGGCAAAAGGCCTGACGAAAGCAGACTTTGACACCGCAAAATAAGTAAATTAAACTTGCTTTTTGCAAAAATCCGATTTATGATATATTTCTGTGTGGACAGTGTAACAATTTCCTCTCCAACACATCGGCCAGTGCGTACTTGAATCGAAGCTCTTTAAAAACCTCGATTAGTGAAAATCCTAATCGAATTTGGATTGTCGCAAACACGAAACCAAACACAAAACAAACGGCTTAACAAGAGAAAAACTAAAAAAAAAGAAAAAGTCTATGATTAATCTTTCTTTAGCAAATACTCGTGCCTATACCAAGGAAAAGCGTGGTGAAATGTCTCTTTTGTTCTCATTGTTCCTGATAATAGTTTTCTTGAGATAAATAAGTTTTTTTTTAACGAAGATTTATATTTTAATTTACTTAGATTTTTTTTTAAAACATACGAAAATTGGGCCGCGTGCAGAAACAGTCTATATCAACAAGCTTAATAACCATTCATTTTATATCACATACCAAACACCATATTTTATTTAAATTAATGAGATGCCCCATAAGTAGCGAAACATCTTAATTAAATAGGGACTGGCTTTATTGCAATAAGTTCCTAATATCTCGAACGTCTTTCAAGTAAAACTTTAAGGCCTTGTAATTATTAACGAAAGTGTCACCTTAAATTTGATATTGACGTATCATTTAAAGGTTAGTTTGAGGTCAACCTACTTTTTTTAAATAAAAACAAATTTTTCTAATTATTTTTCTTTTTACGTCACAAAAAATAAATTGGGGTTTTCCCCTAACACATTAACCGCCCCACCAATTTTCACAAAACTTCCCACCACGCGACTCATAAGAGCGGCTCAGCGGACACCGGTGTCCGCTCTCAATAAAAAAGGCAATTTTCCGTCGTATCACGCCAGTACTGACGCTCTTTTCTTTTCTATGCCATAGCAGACACAATAGCGGACACCAATATCTCAGCGGACACGTCGTAACAAGTTTACTAACCAATTCATTTCCTATGCTCATTATTGCATAAATTAGGGTGCCAGTGGTTTTTTTTCTCATACAACAATAAAGTAATAGTAGTTTTTTTTCATAAAAAAAAAATGTGTCCGCTGTGGCGCCTACAGGTGTATAGTTGCAAATATATAACTAAAAATTATGCGAAATGGAAGCAGTTACGTAGTATTTTAAGAAATTTTTCCCGTACTCGTATTTAATATATCAAAGTTCCAATCGATCAATCAAAACATCCTTTTCTGCCTGGTGAAGTATCGTAAAACTTTTTAGACAAAAGCAAATAAATAAATAAATAACTTTAGTAATAATAGAATAAATCATTAAAAAATATATAAATCTATATTAAATCTATATAAGTGGTTTAATTGTAAAGATTAAGGGTTTTTTAAATTAACTTATTATGAGAAACTTAACGGAAGAATACCAAAAGTTGGGGTTAACGGTACAGTTAGGACACAGTACTTAGGTATTGGAAACGAATCAAGGGAGTTAGAACTAGTCGATGGGCAAGCAATTTCCCCAGAAAAAGAAGGTGTCCCTGTGTCAATCCAGAGATTAATGACTCATAAAACCGTGACAGATGATTATTTTCAGGATGGAAGGAGTTGGAGAATACGCGTCGGACAACTTAGAAAAACGTTTTAAACCGACATGGTAGTAGTAAATATAAAAGATAAAAAAGTGCATGTCAAATGTCAATGGAATGTAAAAACTGAATCAGTTGTGCACTAGTGCCGTAGTCATTTTCCCAGTGAAATACGCCTTTATTTAAATTACAATATTTTACGTTTTACTTTCTGTGGGCGTGGTTTTTGTACAAGGCTGTTGTGACGGTGCGGTTTTGTTAAATGCAAATCATCAAGTTAAAAGTTATAATTTTTGTAATTATTCATATAAAAAGCGCTCTTGGCAGTTACCATTTCATGTTATCAGTCCAAACAAACGACTACGATTTTGCTTTAAATTTTGTATATGTATTTTTTTAAATAAATATTTTGTTTTTTAATTTTAGTGTCTTATTTTGGCCTAGCCAACTTATTTAACCCTATGGTAAATTTACCCTATCTCTATGGCATGATGTCTTGATAAATACTCCAAAACTATTTTATCAAAACTAATTAGTTAATAGATTATTAATTTTTACACTCTTTGCTTTTTAAAAAACATTAAGCCTAGCAAAAATGTTTAAAAATTGGACATTTTTTAGATCACCCCCATATACGGACGTCGCTGGAGAGTTTGTTACAAGTCAAACCCCGCGAATTTATCAATATTAGAAAGAAAATTTCACTACCTACAATAAAGTATTAATTTTGTCATATTAAGCTCAATTTCTGAGAAAATTAGATAAAACATGTAACAAAAATGGTTTATTTTCTGTTTTTTTAAAGTTGATTTCATTTACAGATGCCCCTAAACTATCAAAACATATAACACATATTTTCCTGTAGATTTTTTGGTTGTAAAAAAAATCGAATATATCTAGGGATAGGGGAAAAACATGCCTATTTTTTCAACTTTTTAAATTACTTTAATTAACGGACGCCGCTGGTGAGTTTGTTATAAGTCCAATTCCGGTAAATTATATTTTGTTAAAAAATGTATTGTCCACAATAAACATATTCTAAACTTTTCTCTTATAAGCATAGTTTTGAATTTTTTTTAAAAAACCTCAACTCTCAGATTTTGGGGGATTTAAATAAAATAAATATTTATTTTTAATGTACACCTGTGCCAATTTGGGCTTTACAGCGGCCGTTTAAAATTTCGACGCCATGTTGGCCGCCATCTTGAATATCTCAGGCATAGTTAATAATTCGAGATGGCAACAGGAATATTCGGATTCAGCGCCTTGCCTTACCCATAATATAAATCGCTGTCTTCTCAGTCAAGCGACAAATAAACTTACCTTTGGAATAGGACATGTTTTCGTTTGGTTGCTAGCAGCTTGAAAAAAATCATCAATTATGGTGTGCCAGAAAAATTTTTGAAGCTGAACACAGTTTGTCCTAAAAGTGATTGCTGGCATTGACTTAAACGCTCCGTTGGTAAAAATGTCTGTTCTTGCGATTAACTAAAACAATTTAATTCAATTTCAATTTGTTTTATTGTTTCCAGAAATATACATTTCTATAACAAGAGGATCGATCATACAAAACTTTAAAAATAAACAAATAAAAAAAAAAGAAAATCTGTTAAAAATAAAATCTCTGCCTGTAGTGCCTTAAAAAAGTTCTGTCAAATATTTCAGAATTAAGGGTACCAAGTTCTCCAAGCCCACAATTTAACATCACTCATTATTATTAGCGGTTTGTCAGGAAAGTGGGTAACCACTTCAAGCAGAGACTCCTGGCACGGATCACCTTTTGTTAGGTGATCCGTGCTCCTGGAACCTATCTATAATTAAATTAAAGTCTAAGCTCCGCTTAAAATATGGTACACATAAGAGTCAATTTCAGACTTAAATAAGCGCACAAAGATCCACCAGTGAGTTATCTTAAGAACACGCAAAGTATAAACAATTTAAAATAGCCTATCCTAAGGCAATTATTAGCGATGGACTGTTCAGTTATTCGTTCTTAATTAACCATGGGCTCACCCAGGGCCCGGCCCCCCCAAGCCTTAGATTTTTTTACATATTTTCCACATATTTCATGAAAACACAAACTATAGCTTGAAGTTCGACATAATGAGGCATTACCCCCCCCCCCCCCCCCAAGAGGCCTCCAGCCCCCTCCAACACATATTCCTGGGTGCGCCACTGTATTAACCATTAATAACCCTGCTCGGTAGGTAGGTTATCTTTGGTTAAAAGAACAATAAAAATGCATGATATTTTGACGTTTGTTAGTTAAACGCTCTCTGTTAGATTCTCGTATTGAAAGGAAAAGAGGACCAATAACCAGACATCGTTAATAATTGCCCCTATATAGCATAGACGAATATATTATATTCCCCTAAGCCTATAGGTACAGTTTGTCCGGTCCTGTTCAAAGGGTAGGGATAATTCGCCGCGGCGCATTCGCCGCAACCGATTCGCCGCGGCCGATTCGCTGCGGGGACAATTTGCCGCGAGTTTTTTTGTTTTATGATATTATCATTGGCAATTTTTAGACATTTTTATTTAGCTTGACTTCATATTATATTTGTTTATTTGTTTGGTTATAACTTTTTTCAAACTTTTCCAACTAGGTATTTGGTAGTTAGTATACAATTCAGCATTTTTTATTAAAAAAATAAATAAAATTATGATTTCTAACTTAAACTTTTAACAAATCAAAATGGCGGTTCCAAGATGGCGGATTTTCCCATTTATGAACCGATTTGCATCAAACTCGGAACTTTGAGATCTTTTAGGTCGCTGATTATTATTTTAAACTTAAATTTTTTAAAAATCAAAATGGTGGACTTTTCTATTTATGTACCAATATGCACCAAATTCCGAACTTTGGGGTGTTTCAGGTTGCTCATTATAATTTCTAACTTATTTGGATTTTTTAAAAGTTTAAGTTTGAGTTCCGATGATGATGCATATTGGTTCATAAATGGGAAAATCTGCCATTTTAAATCCGTCATTTTTAGGTTTTTAAATTAGAGGCAAAAATTGTATTGTGTTACCTTAGGCGCCGCGATGTTTCAAGTTTCAGGCAAATCGGTTTATAACTAAAAAGTGCGCCATTGTGGAACAGCCATTTTGATTTTTTTAAAGTGTAAGTTAGAAATCATAATTAGCGACCTGAAACATCCCAAAGTTCCAATTTGGATGCATATTGGTTCATAAATGGGAATGTCCGCCATTTTGGATCCGCCATTTTGATTTTTTTAAATTTAAGTTAAAAACAACAATCAGCGACCTAAAAGATCTTAAAGTTTCAAGTTTGATGCAAATCGGTTCATAAATAGGAAAATCCGTCAGTTTGTTGAATTGTATACTAACCACCAAAGACCTAGTTGGAAAAGTTTGAAAAAAGTTATAACCAAACTAATAAACAAATATATTATATGTATGTATGTAATATCATAAAACAAAAAATCTCGCGGCGAATTGTCTCGCGGCGAATCGGCTGCGGCGGTTCGGTGTCCCATCCCCCGGTTTAAAATAGCATTATTTAAAACAGCGACAAAACAACCGTCTCATTTAAGCGATAATTAGAACAGCGACAACTACCTAAGAGCGAAGTGTTGCTGGAGCGACAAATCAAAAAGGTGATCGTTCAAAAGAGCAACTTTTAAAAAAGCGATATTTAAAACAGCGATGATATCTATTAAAACAGTAACAATAAAAAATTAATAAGGTAACTGAAACATTATGTCTAACCTAGTTATAAAAATAAAAGACTATGAACAACAATGTCTTTCCTAGCTAGTAATTTTTACACAAACAACAAAAAAAATTACTAAATATCAAGTTTACAAAGTCTTGCAACCGATCATTTTAACACAGTTCCATTTGCTAGTTGAATGATGACAATTCTGACGCGGCCATCTTTTGTTGAAGAAACTTCTATGACCTTTGCTTTTGGCTATATCTCAGAGTAATAACTATCTATCAGGATCGCTAACAAGAACAACGTCGCATGCGCTAAGATTTTTAGCTATACACATATACTATACTATAGTAGTGTGAGCCATGGTGATCCTAATTTTTTCGAGAAAAAAAAGTTGCTCCGATTTCAAAAAATTTTATATATCTTTGCGTTTCAGATGATTTTGAAACTTTTTTGTCGCGCCGTCTGTCTGTCTGTCTGTCTGTATGTCTGTCTGTCTGTATGTCTGTCTGTAACGACCAACGCGCATAACTCAAAAACCGCTTGGCTGATTTTAATGAAATTTGCTACCTAGGCTGGGTCTTGGGTCGAGATGGTCCCATTTAAAAATGAACAAAATCTAATGAACACAAGCCAAATAAAAGGGTGGGGGAAAATTTTAAAAATTAGAGTTTACGTGAAAATATGGCGTGTGTGATATCAAACGAAAGGTAATTGAGTCCGGAGTTAAACAAAATACATTTTAGTTTTTGTTTCTTTAAGGGTGGGGTAGAATTCAAAAATTTGAGTTTAAGTCAAAACATGGCTTGTGTGGTATCAAACAAAAGGTAATTTAGTCTAAAGTTGAATAAGATATATTTTAGTTTTTAGTTTTATTAGCTCGCACGTACACTATAACTATAGTACCTAGTGTGAGCTTAGGGGCCCATATATTGGCAGAGTATTTCTTTCATGGTGCCACTTTGTTCTACGAATTGCTGATAAAATATACTCTTTAGGCCATCTTTGACAGAATAAATTTGCTAACTTCTGGGCAGCTTTTTTGGTAGTAAGTTAAGATTCTACTGTTTCAATTTAGCACAAGGTAGCGACTTGCATGTGCCGGACCAATCAGAAAATTATTGGGTCTCAGAGGTCTGCAGGATCATTGGAAATGTAAGTCAGAGGTCTTGAGTTGAGGATGTTTTCTATTTCAACCAAAGCAATTCTTAAAACCTATTCTTATGGAAATCTTGACTTCAAAACTTCATATAGGTGTTTCTTCAGGCATCCGAGAAGCCTTTCCCAGGCGCCACCCATATGTGGTGTAATTGGAGGGTTGTATACTCCATATCATAATTTTTGAGATAACTTTTTGACAGTTATCAGCTGTTTACCATAACAAATAGCATAGGCCAACGAAAAACCCCCTTTAACCCCCAAGCTTCCCTACGTACGTTACTATATGTTAAGTAAACCTTACCAGGTTAGGCTAGCATTAATGTAGGCCTGATGTCGAAGGATATTTAAATAATATTATGTGATTGTCTTCAAATTATTTTTTTATTATCTTTCTTTATGATTGATTAACTGTCTGGCGAAATTAAAAAGGTAACTGAAACATTATATCTAACCTAGTTATAAAAATAAAAGTCTATTAACAACAACTAGGTTTACCTAACAGGTCTGATTAGCTATGTATGCGGACCTGACTAAATCACTTTTTAGCTCACACATATACTATACTATAGTATTAGCTCACACATATACTATACTATAGTAGTGTGAGCTATGGTGATCCTAATTTTTTCGAGAAAAAAGAAGTTGCTCCGATTTCAAAAAATTTTTTATATCTTTGCGTTTCAGATGATTTTGAGACTTTTTTGTTGCGCCGTCTGTCTGTCTGTGTGTCTGTCTGTATGTCTGTCTGTCTGTCTGTCTGTCTGTCTGTCTGTATGTCTGTATGTCTGTCTGTAACGACTAACGCGCATAACTCAAAAACCGCTTGGCCGATTTTGATGAAATTTGGTACCTAGGCTGGGTCTTGGGTCGAGATGGTCCCATATAAAAACGAACAAAATCCACCGAACACAAACCAAATAAAAGGGTGGGGGTAGATTTCAAAAATTAGAGTTTATGTGAAAATATGGCGTGTGTGATATCAAACGAAAGGTAATTGAGTCTGCAGTAAAACAAAATACATTTTAATTTATTTAAAAAAAAGGGTGGGGGTATATTTTAAAAATTAGAGTTTAAGTGAAAATATGGCGTGTGTGATATCAAACGAAAGGTAATTGAGTCCGGAGTTTAACAAAATGCATTTTAGTTTTTGTTTTTTTTTAAGGGTGGGGGTAGATTTCAAAAATTTGAGTTTAAGTCAAAACATGGCTTGTGTGGTATCAAACAAAAGGTAATTTAGTCTGGAGTTGAATAAAATATATTTCAGTTTTTAGTTATATTAGCTCACACGTACACTATAACTATAGTACTTAGTGTGAGCTTAGGGTGTCCCATATATTGGCAGAGTATTTTGTATGTAGCTCTTTTAAACTGCTGCTTATTTAAATGTCGCGGCTTCAAAATTCGATTTTTAATAAGATTCACTTGATCGGTTGTCATAAGCCAATTTGAACATGTTTTTAACGTGATTCCAGTTTTTACCTTCCTAGCCCGCACAGCAATGGCTAGAGAAGGTATTGTTTTCAACAAAAAAAGTTTTTTTGAGATAACGCTGAAATTATGTGTTATTTGGGTGTATTTTGACCTACCCTAGCAATATCGTCGTGATCTCTATCTGTGTGTGTATGTCTGTCCGTAACACGATAGCTCCTAAACCGCTGAACCGCTTTTCATGAAATTTTCAGGTAAAATAGTATTCGATACTGTAACGAGCTGATTAGATTTTGGTAAAAATTCATCAATGGTAATGACAGTTTTTTGACAGTTAAATAGTTTAAAAATAGCTAACTTTTTAGCGGAGCATCGCACAGTGCGGTTACTGTGGGCAATATTCGAAAAACTAAGGTTACATTTTAAAACTTTTAATATTGCAAAAGTATAGATAACTGTCCAGTTTATCTGTAATCATAACCTATTTTTTAGCCACACTTGCGAAAGTGAACAAAATAAAGAGTTAAATTCGTTATATTAAAACAGGTACAAAAAAATCGTATAAAATACCTATCAAAAAATTAATTTTACTGGTTCTGCATTTGAATATAAAAAAGTTTTTCTTTAAGTATTACAGTGATATATATTTACGCTATTTGTTTAAATAAAATTTTGTCAAATTGACGTCTCGCTTTTAAAATAATTTAATTAAAACTGTTATGCTTACAATTTTTTTTTAAAATTTTATTAAGGTTATAAAAAATTGCAAAGATTTGCAAGGTCTGGCATATATTCTAAATATTAGTCCAATGAATTTGCAAAAAGGTAGCATAAATATTTTTTGCTACTGGCTGCTACTAAGGGTGCTGTACTTTTTTAAATAATATATTTCAATCCTAATAATTTATAACACATTGGTGACCACCCCGGTTGAGAGGCCTCACATCGTCTCTTGTTTAGGTATACCCTTAAAACCAGTCTTGCCGCCCTTTGGACAAATATAAAATTGTGACAGCTCTCACCAACGTCAAAAATGGCGGCAGCAAGGTGTCAAAAATGGCATTAAATCAAACTAAATCTGGAGAAGATATGAGGCTTATTATTCGGTGATGGCGAGTGGTTATATGTGATAATAAATTTTAAAAAAATTCCCAAAATATTTATGGTACTAAGTCACCTTATACTACTGTGAGCAAAATGGAAAATTAAATATTTTAGAATCGCATATCGTATTGGCCGTTTTTTGTCAAAGGGAACGCACAAAAACAATAATTTGAGGTAGTCAATAAAATTATAAAAATACTACTTAAAATATATATGCCAAAAATTATTCTGGTGTTTGTGTGTGTGAATATTTAAAAAAAAAACATAGTTTTTTGCACTTTGAAGATCAAAAGTGCGCTTTTTATCACAAATTTTAGGGATAAAGTATAACTTTTTATCCCGTGGATAAAGAGTGACATTCAAAGATAAAACGTAAAAATGGGAAGTCTGTTTTTCTTGCAAAATAATTTTAATAAAAATGGGGCCCAAAAATGACCAAAGTATCTTTTGAGCACTCGGCGAACTGTAGCTACATATAATTTTTTCTTCTCGGGATAAAAGTGCCTCTCACGAAAATCTGAAGGTGTTAAATATTTTCAAAAAAATTCAACCCTTGTTGGGGTTAGAAGAATGTTCTGACAAAAATAACCAAATTCTAAATAAGGCATCATTAAATTTTTGCAAAAGTCTCAGTCTCAAATGGAAGCTATCGGGACGAAACAAAATTTATTTTCAAAACCGTTATTTCGAATGGTTAAATAAAGAAATTTTGTTATAAAACGGATTCAGAAAAATCAAAAAATACAGATTCGGAAACAGAGGCCATACCCGGACCGAGTCGTGGACGGCCTAAAACGGCTTTCTTAGAATTATCTTTAAGAACAAAGAAACTGAGGGTGCAATGAGTGTGTGTATGGTAAAAATAATTATTTTGGGGTTGTGAATTTAATTTTTCTGGAAGGGACTTAGCCCCCCCAAGCCTTTTAGTTTAATTTCTAACACAAAATTAAATTGATTTTTATTTTTAACGTAACTGTAGGTTAAACTGAATGTATTTTAGTTTATTTTTTTAAATCTTTTAAATAAAATGACATATATATATTTTAAAAAGTTTTACTTATTTTAACCTTTAGACTACACTTCATCACATACCCTATAAAAAATTAACTTTTTTGAAAAACAACAAAGATATTGATTATTGTCCAAAAACCCTATTTTTGTCCGCACTGTGCGTCGCCTCAATATGCGGTTTTCGGAATATAGTAGCACACATTTTTGAAGTGTAAACTTCTTTTGACACGTTTAGCAGTTTTTGTGGGTAGTGAACTGAACTGAGCCGACAGGCTCGGCTATGTAACGCTCATTCGGGTGAAGTCAGCTCGAGTCGACTAACTGTGAGAGGAAAATTCAGCGAGCGATATGATGATGCAGATGAAGGCCAGTATTATTAATTTCGCCTTGTTGAAGTTTACACTTGTGCCGTGTAGTCTTAAGCACACTCAATTTTTTTCAAAAATTTGTATTATAACCAAAAACTAGAGATATTTACAAAAACCTGTTTTCAAGGTTGATATAGCATGGACTTTACTTGGAGTGTGCTAATCAGCTAGGAAGGTATCAGATCCGTCATGGATACATTTGTTTAAAATAACGTGATGTAAATCAATGTTGTTGAATTAGTTGGTTAACTTCATGATAAGTTTAAGGCTTATTATATTTTGACTTTTGTTTGAATTTTATTGCAATTTTGATACGAAAACGTAGCAAATTTACGGTCACCAACTTTTTTATTATCCCCTCAAAGTTGCCTAGCCTCGTCCGGAACACCCAAATTGCCTAGACTTGTTCGAAACGCCCAAAATTGGCGTTGTCAAGACTAACAATAGTTCCTGGGTATTTTCAAATGTGGGAAAATAATGAGGATCTAAAAAAAAAGCCAGTGTGAGTAGATAAAAAGAGTTATCGTATATAAATCAGGCTTAATTTATTTTAAATCGATACCATAATCTGGACACAGAAATAAAAAAAAATTGGTTTTCGAAAAACTGCATAAAATTTTTATATTATGGGTATGAGACTAGAGCAGGGTCCTGCTTGTCGTTGCTCGGTCCTGCTTTTTTTAATCCCAATAAAGTCCCGCTTTTTATGCAAATTGTCCCGATTTTCCCGCTTTTTTTTCATTTCTGTCTTATTTTTTTTTACCTGTCTGCATCTACTTAAAAATTTTATTTGAAAAAAAACAATCGAAAGGGAATGTTTATTTTTTCGTTTAAGTTACTTTTTCATTTAAGGGCGAATGTTTGTTATCTGTACATACTTATCTTGCGTTTGTACATATTTGTTTTTTTTAAATAAACTTCACAAATCATTTTAAAAGAAATCACAAATCATATATTTTATTATGCATGACATTTTAAACATCGAAATATAACGAAGAAAATGGAAGTTTGAAACACAATTTAATTCAAAAGATTTTCGCCTTCTCAATTCCCTACAAAAAAAAACTTACTAAATTTGAATAGGTATTAACCTTTAAGTTTTAAAATGAAATTATTGAATGTAATTTTGGAAACGTAAATAAATAAACACACCATCTAGCTCCTAAAACACAATTTTTGTGTTTACTTACGCATTTACTTAATTTGAAAAATCTGGCAACCCTGGACTAGAGTCATTTATTTCACTTTAAGGCCTACTATGTAGTGGGCAGCCGATAAATATTTAACACATTAAAACTTCTTTATAAGCTAAAAAGCAAGTGTGTCTAAATTTTGTTTAGTAGTTATACTAGTTGCATTTAAGTCAAATAATTAAGGCAATCTTTAACTCTTCAACAGAAACCAATCCGAGTCAATTAGAATGCATCCAATGCTAAACTACCGGAAGCTTAATTAAAGCTAAAATGACATTTGTTGAAACCTCGAGTGCTGACGAGAAAAATTAAAGTGCCGAAATGTAACCATTGTCATTATCAAAGGATATTAAATAATTTGAGGCTGAACAAAATAAATTAACTTCGAACATATCTAAAATTTGTTTGATAGTTATACTAGTTGCATTTAAGCCAATTAATTCGGACAATCTTTTATTCTTTAACAAAAACCAATCCGAGTCAATTAAAATGCTAGCAATGCTAAATCATCAGAAGCTCAATTAATGCTGAAATGACATTTGTTGAAATCTCTAGTGCTGACGAGAAAAATTAAAGGACTGAAATCTAACCATTGTAATTACCAAAGGATATTAAATAATTCAAAATAAATTAACTAAGTGTTAAGTGTGTCTAAATTTTGTTTAGTAGTTACACTAGTTGCATTTAGGCCAAATAATTGGAGCAACCTTGAAATCCATATCAGAAACCAATCCAAGTCAATTAGAATGCATCCACTACTAAACCACCAGAAGCTTAATTAATGCTAAAATGATATTTGTTGAATCCTCGAGTGCCGACGAGTGAAATCAAAGGACTGAAATCTAATCATTGCCATTACCAAAGGATATAAAATAATTTTTGGTAACAAAATTAATTAACTTCAAACATATCTAAAACTTGTTTCACAGTTACACTAGTTGAATTTAAGCCAATTAATATGGACAATCTTTTATTTTTTGACAAAAACCAATCCAAGTGAATTAGAATGCTACTAATTCTAAACCACCAGAAGCTTAATTAATGCTTAATATAAATTATTTATTGTTAAAGTAAAATAAATATAAAAAAGTCTAACTTTTACGGGTTTCGGATATTTATTTTGAATATAACTAAGGTCATAACTAAACTTTTGGTCAGACATTTAGTTTTTGAGTAAAAAAAATTATGGAAGGTCTTAGATCCGTCATATATAGTAGGTTTTTTTTTTTATAATGGCGGTTCGTCATTGGCATTTTAGCATTTAAACTAATGTATTATTTTATACTGGATTTAGAAAAAGATTGTATGGCGTGTTTAGTATGTTAATAGCTTTGTTGTGTGTTGTATCATAATAAAATCAATCAATACCTACTAATAATTTCGTAATTTTTATTTCTCTTCAGGCGCCAATTAAACCCGAAATGATTTATTATTGGTAAATTCCAAAGTAATTGTAAAGCCATACTCTAATTTGTAATTGATAGGAACGAAACTAAATAGGTTTGAGAATTTTGGCAAGCTTAATCCCTTGCAAGCTATAAATTTTCTGTCATAATAGGCTTTAGGTGTTAACCGGGTTTAAAATTTCAAAAAAAAATACTTAATATAGATTCAAAATTATGTTGCAGTTGAATTTAAAAATTTTTGAGTTGGATTATGACAAACTTATATGTATATTGGAAATAATCATAAAATAAACTAAACATTTTCCGAGAGCTTATTTTTTGAGCCAAGATTTAATATGGTATATAATTGATCTGCAAATTAATTTACAGCTAAAGTCACACGTTTAACATTATTCGCCACCTTTTTAATGTGGAGGAATAAAATGTAATTCTTTTAGGTTTTTGTTTTGCTCTTTAAATTGGCCCTGATTCACTCTCCTTAAAAAGGTAAAAAGTCAATTTCAGCACCGAAATTACTAAATACTTTGCCAAATACATAAAAATATTTTTATTATTTTCTCCGTTCATATTTCTTTAAAATTTTTAATAAAGAAACTTCCTGCAGGACTGTTAGTCTCGAAAGCAGCAAGCAGAGTTATTGTCTGCTAATATTTGAGAAAATTAAATTATTTTTTTAAACGTTTGTCTTTAAAATATTATGCAATCAGGAAATATAATTCAATTGAAACTTAAAATGTCAACAAGCTAATTTCTTTTTATAAAAATATAAAATGGTTTTTTATAATCCTTTAATCTACAAATTATTGTGTATTTAATCTGTAAGTTTAACATTTTTAAATTATTTGTGAGGCTAGGGTGATTTATTTATTTAACTATAAGGCCTACTATCTAGTAGGCAGCCGCTAAATATTTAACACAATAAAGCCCCTTTAAAAGCTAAAAAAAATCATTTATTTATAACGTAAAACAAATATAAAAAAGTAACTTTTACACAGAACGTTCCTATATCTACATACGGTTTTTGGATATTTGTTTTAAATATAATTAAAGTTATAACTAAACTTTTGGTCAGATATTTAGTTTTTGAGTTAAAAAATTGTTTTATGGAATGTGTAGTAAATAAGCTAGAAAGATCAGTCATATATAAGTCACTTAATTTTGTACTAAATAAAAAAAAATGTTATGGCGTGTTTAGTATGTTAATAGGTTGTCGTGTGTTGTATCATAATAAAATCAATCAATACCTACTAATAATTCCCTAATTATTATTTCTCTTCAGGCGCAGAGTAAACACGAAATGATTTATTAATGGTAAATTCCAAAATAATTGAAAAGCTATACTCTAATTTATAATTGATAGGAACAAAACTAAATAAGTTTGAGGATTTCGGCAAGCTTAATCCCTTACAAACTATAAATTTTCCGTCATAATAGCCTTTAAAATTTTCGAGTTGGATTATGACAAACTTATGTGTATATTGGAAAGAATCATAAAATAAACCAAACATTTTCCGAGAGCTTTAGTTTTTGAGCCAAGATTTAATTTGGTATATAATTGGTCAAGGTCAATTTCAGCACCGAAATTTCTAAATACTTTGCCAAATACATACAAATATTTTTATTATTTTCTGCGGGCATATTCCTTTAAAATTTTAAATCAAGAAACTTCCTGCAGGATGGTTAGTCTCGAAAGCAGCAAGCAGGGTTATTGTCTGCTAATAACTGAGAAAATTAAATCTTTTCTGTAAACGTTTGACTTTAAAATAATAATCTGTTATGCAATCAAGAAACATAATCCGATTGAAATATAAAATACCAGTTAATTCCTTTAAAAATAAATGGATCCGTGACGGATCTGATACCTTCCTAGCTAGCCATTAGCACACTTCAAGTAAACCCTTCTCTTAAAAACATTTTTTTATAAATATGTTAGAAACTAAAGCTCCTATGAAGTTTTTGATTATGAGACAAATTATTGACCAACATGCATTCTACTATATTCCGAAAACCGCTTATTGATCCGATGCTTCTTTAAAAAGTTAGCATTTTATTAACTTTTTAATTGTCATTAGCATAAATGTATTTTAACCAAACTATCAGCTCGTTAGAGATACTATTTTACCTGAAAATTTTATGAAAATTGGTTTAGCGGTGTAGGAGCTATCGTGTTACGGACAGACACACACACACACAGACATACATCACTACGATATTGCTAAGATAGGTGAAAATACACCCAAATAACATATTTTCGGCGTTATCTCAAAAAAAAAAATTCGTCAAAACTAATTAATACCTTTTCTAGCCATTGCTGCACGGGCTAGAAAGGTAAAAAATAAAATGTTTTTTTTAAATCCTTTAATCTACAAATTATTGTGTATTTAAGACAAATATAAAAAAGTCAAACTTTTACACAGAACGTTCCTATATCAACATACGGTTTTCGTATATTTGTTTTGAATATAATTAAGGTCATAACCAAACTTTTGGTCAGACATTTAGTTTTTAAGTAAAAAAAAAGTTTTATAGAATGTGTAGTTAATAAACTAGGAATCCGTCATCGTCATATATGAGTCGCTCGATTTTATACTGAACTGAAAAAAAAATGTTATGGCGTGCTTAGTATGTTAATATATAAATAGGTTTGTTGTGTGTTATATCAAAATAAAATCAATCAATACCTACTAATAATTTCGTAATTATTATTTCTCTTCAGGCGCGGATTAAACCCGAAATGATTTATTATTGGTAAATTCCAAAATAATTGAAAAGCTATACTCTAATTTATAATTGATAGGAACAAAGCTAAATAGGTATGAGGATTTCGGCAGACTTAATCCACTATAAATTTTCCGTCATAATAGGCTTTAGGTGTTAACCAGGTTTAAAATTACAAAAAAATAATATAAACTCAAATTTATGTTTCAGTTAGATTTTAAAAATGTTGAGTTGGACTATCACAAACTTATTGTGTATATTGGAAAAAATCATAAAATAATCTAAAAATTTTCCTAGAGCTTTAGTTTTTGAGCCAAGATTTAATTAGGAATAAAAATATTCTGCAAACTAATTACCACCTAATGTCACACGTTTAACTTTATTCGCCACTTTTTCAATGGGAATGTGGAGGAATAAAATGTAATTCTTTTAATTTTAGCTTTGCTCTTTAATTCGGTCCTGATTCATGACAATGCCTTAAAAAGTTAGTAAGTCAATTTCCCCACAAAAAATACGAGTACCTATTCTAAAATTTTGGATGCATCTTAAAATATTTTGCCAAATACATAGAAATATTTTTATTATTTTCTCCAGGCAATTTCCATTAAAATTTTTAATAAATAAACTTCCTGCAGGACGATTATTCTCGAAAGCAGCAAGCAAAGTTATTATCTGCTAATATCTGAGAAAATTAAATCTTTTCTATAAACGTTTGTGTTTAAAATAAAAATCTGTTAATCAAAAAATATAACCCGATTGAAACGTAAAATGTCAACAAGCTAATTCCTTTTAAAAAAATATAAAGTGTTTTTTCTAAATCCCTTTAATCTTCAAATTATTGCGTATTTAATCTACATATTATTGTTAAAATGCATGTCAAGAAAAGATGGAAATAAAATAGCTAATTAAATTGCTTAGTTTACAGATAATAATCTACATACCCCACAAAGCAATGTGAGAAAAAATAAATGGATCCATGACGGATCTGATACCTTCCTAGCTAGCGTATTATCACACTTCAAGTGAAGCCATGATAATATATTAGCCTTGAAAACAGTTTTTTGTAAATATCTCAGAAACTAAAGCTCTTACGAAGTTTTTGGTTATAACACGAATTATTGAGCAAAATATAGTCTAAAACAGTGTATTGATACGATACTCCATAAATTATTTTTTTTTTTAGTTTTTAATTGTCAAAAAAGTGTCATTAGCATTAATGGATTTTGACCAAAATCTAATCAGCTCGTAATAGTGTCGAACACTATTTTACCTAAAATTTTTATGAAAATCGGTTCAGCGGTTTAGGAGCTATCGTGTTACGGACAGAACTAATATACACACACACAGACACACAGACAGACATCATGACGATATTGCTAGAATAGGTCAAAATTCATCAAGATAACACATTTTTCGCGTTATCTCAAAAAATTTTTTTTCGTCGAACATAATACCTTCTCTAGCCATTGCTACGCGGGCTAGGAAGGTAAGAATGATTAAAAAAGTATGCTAATTTTAAACATCTAACAAAAATATAGTTAGCTATTAAAAAACCCCAACTTTATGTCACATTTTAAAAGATAGACTAAATTCAGTTTGAGAAGTGGATTCTTTTTTATAAAAAAATCTACTAAGAAGCAATTGACACCAAAATTAAATATTCTTAAATAAAAATATTATGGACGTAATGGGTAATAATTTAGTTGCCTATGGAATGCCGTGGGATAGTTGTGAAATTTTTTTTAAAACTATTCTAGATTGACACAATTTTAAGTTACCAGGTACTTGCCTCCAATTTGAGTAGGAGGGCCGGTATGGCCGGTGTGTCTTAAACCCAAGAGGCTGCTTTTTGCAAGTATTTTCACAAACTTTGGCTTATAACTTTTGCTAAATTAGTTTTACACAAGAATTATAGTTACGTTTCTTGTTTGCAATAGAACACTAATTCCGATTGTAGAGAATCTTAAAAACTAAAAAAAATATTAATTTTTAAAACTTGTAATAAATACTTTTTGAACTATTCGTTACCCAAAAAAACAGGAAGGAAATTCTAGGCTACCCCAAATAGATTAGTTATGGATCACTCACTTTTAGGTTGTTGGGTGTTTGCCTACAATTTGTGCAAGAGCGCCTGTGTGACGTCATAAATTCTAGATTGCGATTTTTTTCTATGTTACAACTCCACTAGATAATCTTAATTTTGCGAATAGCGTAACTTTTTTCAGCGGATCAGGCACAACTCTTGTGGGATTTCTGTAATCCGTTAAAGTTCATGACATTTTAGTATGTTGTAGACTGAACGTTTCTGTTCAAAAGTTCTCATGGGCCAACTTAAATTAATGACCAGTTTTTGAAATACAGGGTGTTGAACGTGATAATGGATCTTTAGACGGGTTTTTCGAAAATCCGTCTAAAGAGCTATTATGCGATTTGAACATTATCACTTTCAACATAAGAACTTCTAATGAGCAAGATTTAATCTACAACATACTTAAGCTTCTCACTAGAACATTCGACTGATATTCACTTAAACACTCTGTAGATAATGTTTTAAAGGTACAGATTAAAAATAATAAATAAATATAAATATATGTAGTAGTAACATTGCGTATAGGTGTGATTGGAAAACCCGTCTACAGAGCTATTATGCGCCTTACACATTATCACTTTCAACACCCTGTATTTCAAAAATTGGTCATTAATTTGAGCTGGGCCCATAAGAACTTTTGATAAGAAAGGATCAGTCTATAACATTCTAAAATGTCGTGAAGTTTGACGAATTACAGAAATCCCATAAGAGGTGTGCCTGATCCTTTAAATAAAATTGTATCTCTGACCGTTTCGGAAATCCCCATATAGTTTCTTTTATCTGGGCCACCCTGTATAATAAAGTGTATCGCCTACAACACGTTTTGATTTGCTCTGGAAGTCCGTCGAGATTTGGAAATGACGGCTATAGGTAAACAACAGTGGCGTATATAGAAAAAAGTTTCGGGGGGGGGGGGGGTCCGGACAGTCTCGGGGGGCCCAAGACCCCATGAGGCCGTATTTTATGCTATTTTATGTTTGTATTTATGAAATATGTGGAAAATATCTACAAAAATCTTAGCTTCGGAAGGGGGCCCGGGCCCCCCAGCCCCCCTTATATACGCCACTGGTAAACAGTATGTCTCATAAGTCATTATCCAAACTGAAGGCGATTGAAGAAAATATTTGGCTTTCAAAATAGCCTCCAAAAATTGATAAAAAACAAAAATTAATCTTTTATTTTGGCTCACTTTAAAAATGTATCAATGATATGTTATTATCCCTAGTAGACTTCTTTCTCATAAAAATTAATTTGAACGTATACTTTTTTGAAAAATTTTTATTTTTAATTTTGATTCCACTTCTAATACAGGACTTCATATTTTTAATGCGTTTAATCCTCTGTATCTCGAAAATACAAAGTTTCGACCCATTCGTGCATATGATTTTTTTAATCAGAAATGACCTCCTCAATCACCTCCTCTAGTTTGGACCAAGACTTAGGGGCCACCCTGTATGAGCCAAAATTCAGCAACAAAAGTTATTGCTCAATTCCGACATGATGCTATACATACAAATATAAAGTTTTGCATATTGAAGTTTTGACTTGAGAATTGACGTTTAAGCATGCAGCCGAATCCAAATATAGTTTGTAGGTATGTACGAAATTGCCTGGTGCAGTTAGATAAATTTTGAGTCTTTGGAGTCTCTTTTTTGAGAAAGTATTGGATCCATCATGCATCAAGCTTCGTTGAATTTAATAGAATAAATTAAAGAAATATACTATGTACGAACTACCATACCCAAAACTAATAGTGCAGAGTAAAACAGTAGATTCGTTGGAAAAAATAATAGGATTTGGTCATATACAGTGTGTTTTTTTTCAAGCTTGTCCTTTTTTATAATAATTAGTGCCTTGTATACCACAAACTAATGTTTATGGCTTCTTCATCGTAACCAATAAGAGAGGGGTCTATTTTAAAAGAAAAGTCTTTCATATTGATTTAAGAACTACGTATCGAATTAAATTTCCAAAAATATCACCGCTCTGTGCTAAGCAGTATCCGAGCCTGTTATAAAATTCAGTTCGGACATTACTTAGTATTTCAGGTGTCACTGATTGTACGTTAATGATTATTTTTGACCGAAGTACATCCAAAGAGGTAGCTCTTAAATGGCCATGCGAATAAATTTGACATTTTTCATAGCCGCATAAAAAGAAATTGTGCCAAATCTGGTGATGTCGAGTACCTTGCGTACTTGTTATAAGCCTCCTTGGGAACGTTTCGTTTAAAAACACTCCCAGAGGCAAAGTATCGTAGCTGGGCAACCATCGTGTATAAACAAAATTCGGTTAAAATCATCATTTGGCTCCTGTCGAATCGCAGGCAGTGGCGGAATCAGAGGGGTAAGAGAGGCCAAGGCACACCTTCCCCTCCCTGACATAAAACTTTTTTTAGTTGAAGGGAAGAAAATGCCAATGAATCAACTGCGAGTTTGAACAAAATTTACCAGAAACATCACTTTTTTCATTCTTTTCTAAAAAACACTAAGCCCCGACCCCCTGGAAATGCTGGATCCGTCACTGATCGCAGGAATGATATGGTCAGACAGAGCTACCATATGATGAAAAAAGGACTAATAATATTGTCACCCAAAATCCTAGTCCAGACAGTTTTTGAGGATACTGGGTCCGTTCTGCAGTATGCAAATGTTTATTTTTCCTTGACTCGTCCCGAACAACGAAAGAATTGTGACTGCCATGAATTGAAAACAAACTTTCGTCAGTAAAACTTTTAATAACATTTTCATCCTATTCGCTTTTTTAATCATGGTTTCACAAAAGGCTGCACGGGAGGCAAATCTTCTGCTGCGGAACAAATCATAGTTTCGTGCCGCTCCGTTTCCTCTCCCATTTCACGAACAGGAGGTGCCTCTCCACAACTGCATTTGTGCCAAAAATTGAGACATCCTCTTTGTTGGAAATGGGTCACCATTTTTTGGATCATGCTACGGCTTGAAATATACCTTCCCTTAAACGTGACAACAAATAAATTTGCCACATCTTGACAGATGTTTCCCCCGAAATAGCATTTAACCATCTGTTTTTTTTTCTGAACGCCAAATGTAATATATGACTTGGCTTGAGCTAGAATTTGTGAAAAAACAAATACCTACTTCTCACCTGTTTCGCTGCACACGAAGACGGAATCACGAAATCCTTCCTGAAGTCAAGAATTCACAATGTATTCCCCTACTTTTGCACTACGAGCCCGAATACGGGTCTAAAACAGCGAAAAATATTTCAAGACACCGCCCAAACTATATTTTTCTCTCTTACACACATTAAGCACAGCAAGTAGTCTGTGAATTCTATAGCTTTAAACCATGCTGTATATCTTAGTTCAAAAAATTATAATAATGAAGGTACAGATCATAGTATGCTACAGAATTTTTTTTGGTTTCGATCTTCTGAATTACCTAGCTCGTTTACTAACTTATATTCGGAGCGTGTTTTTAATGTTTGCAACTTTGCTCTAAAAACTTAAATTTATAGTCAAAACTCTGGAACTATTTCTTAATGAATTAATTTTATGTAAATATTTTCTAACATAAAATACTACTAATATACTAGAACAATAAAGTTGGCAATTTCAGTATAAATCTAGCAGTAGTGACATAAACTTTATTTAAAATAGTGGTCGACTTTAACGCGGATGGAAAATAGGATATCATATCGTCAGTCCAATGCCAAAGTCACGAATGTGCATAATTGATGTTTGGAGAAAAACGCGTTTTAAACAGTGAAGATACATTGCGAGAAATAGAGATATCACTTTTTTAATTTTTAAAGAAGAGGGAGAGAGAGAGCAAACACTTTCGCGCTTTTGGCATTGAATACTATGAATAAAATTGTACATACTGCTGCACATAGTCGAAAATTGCCAAATTTGCACATTCGTGACTTTGGCATTGGCCCGACAATATACTAAGAGATAAAGGAGGGAATTTTTATCTAGAGTCGAAAAGTTTGTAACCTGACCGGAGGGAGAGCTACAATTCGCCGATGGATAAAAAGACACTTTTATCAGTTTTGGACTTATTCCGAGTTTTTTCTCATACAGTTATAAGCAATAATTATACTGAATATGCAAATCGGTTACTAAGTGCATATTTTTTTATTTCTAATATTTTACCAGGCGTTGGTCCAAGAGGTCAAAATCCCCTCCGAAATCCTCAGAAGTAATAAAATAATCAGCAAAACTAAAAATACCAAACAAAACCTTGTTTTATTTAAATAAAGAGACAATGCTCGAAACTGATGCAATAGGAAGATCAATGAGAATATCCAGAAGAAATCGAGGGAAGCATATCGCAGGACACCACTAAAAGACAACCGATATGGTACGGCGATGTACAACGGATAAACGACGAAATATTGCCAACGCAGGTCCTAGAATGGCAACCAGTAGAGTGCAGAAAAAGAGGGCGTCCCAAAGATCAATAATTAAAAAACACCTGACAGAAAGTGATTGTCAGGATCGAAGGAGGTGGAGAATAGGCGTCTGACAACGTAGAAAAACGTTCTAAATTGACATAGTAGTAGTAGTAGACAATGCTTTGTATATATTCTAAAACTTCGGACCACCCCTACCCCGAATCAATATTCTGGCTAAGTGCCTGTTTGTCACTATTCATAACTTTATATCGGACCCGCCCTTTTCTATCTTGGGGATAAAAAGTGACACTTCTATATCTAATATCCGGGATAAAAAAGCACTTTTTGTGTAGCATAAAAATAACAAAAAAATTATTAAATCATCTCAACAACAGAAAAAAAAACATAGAATGGAAAATTAAAAAAAAAATGACAGCTTAGCTACCAAATTTCAAAATCGTTAAAATTACATAATACTGCATGACTGCTGATTTGTTTGTGTACTCCAAAAGTCTAGCACAATCCTTAGTAAAGTTGTCCTTATTTTACTGCTCAATTCGTCAAACGCAGATGCTAAATTACTGCTGGCATTATTACTGCTAGACCGTATTTCACTTTCAATAATTCTATATACGGTTATTATAGATAGGTATATGATATATCATTAAATATTTAAGGTTGACTTACTGTTTCCATTATGAGTTTTAATGGAAACATTATTTATTGTGTGATCAAATATTGATTTAAAGCTAACACTAAAACTCTGTAAATGGCGTTTGTTCAGCAGTTGATTATAAGTAATAATTATTGGTGGGTAATACATGACGGGTTCTCGTTCAGTAATTAAAATATTAGTAGTTGCATTATACAATCTATACCTTGCTTAAAAACTTTATAGTTTTTGTTCTATGCCAATGCAATGCACAGGCGCTAATAAAAACTGCGAATGACCAAAATATCGCAGCGCAATTACTCGCATTGAGAAATTGCGCAAACTAAATTAAGCTAAATAGCGCACTCAATTTAGTGCGGTTTCAAATTTCGGATTGATAAAATTAAAAATCGCTCAATATTTAAATTTGCAAAAACTTTCTTTTGGCTTGCATCTTAAATAATATATTAATATATATAGTGGCGTATATAGAAAAAAGTTTCGGGGTGGGCCCGAGGCAGTTTGGGGGGGGCCCGAGACCCCATGAGACCGTATTTTATGCTATTTTATGTTTGTATTCAGGAAATATGTGGAAAATATCTAAACAAATCTTAGCTTCGGGGGGGGGGGGGGGGGGGCCAGGCCCCCCCTTATATACGCCACTTTACATACCTAATTTTAGCTTAAAAAATTATTCTCTTAGAAGAGAGAAATAAGGCCATGCACTTAATTAGGCCTGTGCCCTCAGTAGGCTAAAATTCAAACCTTTTAGCGGAATCTTCATTGTCTTATGGTTGTTAGTCGTACCTATATATGGAATAAGGCGATGACTGTGACGTAGCACGTTAAAACTGGCACCCCGACACAAAATATGATTCCATAACGTAGCATCATCCAAAGCCCGCTTCTTGTTACAAAAAAATTAACAAATATATCCGTTTCATTGACTGAACTTACACATTATTATCTGATTATTCACTATCTTTTTAAACTAATGTATTAGTAAACTGGAGACCTCGGGAAAATAAAAGAAGTAGAAGACCCCAAATAAGATGGGCGGACGATTTGAAGAAACACTCGGAAACTAGATGGATGAATACGGCGACAGACAGACAAGTGGAATATATTTTGGGAGGCCTATCTCGAAAGATGGATTGAAGAAGGCTAAATAGATAGATTAGTAATAGCACCTAATAATCTTTAACACAAATGACATTAATAACTAAATCGTGGTCTAGTCGTTTTATTTACTAAACTCACATACTATCATCCAGCTATTTACTCTCTCTTTTTAACTCAATGTAGTTGGACAGGCGTAAACCATTCTAGTCGTGGGATTATTTTGCAAAGAGATGTATTAATAATACGCCATTATGACAATCAATTCCAATCACTTTTCTTCCATTATCGCACAGCGGGCACGGGGACCCGATTTTTCGTCAAAACGGGTTAAATTAGAAACATACTGAAACTCCCGAACGGCGGGAACAAGAGAAAATAATCCAATCAAACCAGCTTACTTGGAAAGTAAGCGATATCGTTCGATTGTGATTTTATGGTACTTACGTCTCCTCGTAGAAATCATTTAGTTTATAGTAATTAAGGAAAATGGTAGTCCCAGCTTAGCCTGCGGTGTCCGCCAATTCAAAGCATAAAGCGAAAAAACCAGCTCCATACCAAAGTACACCAATTCATCCTCCGTGAACAGTCCACTGCATCTATGTAAGTGCCCTTGCAATGACTTACTTCATTCTTTTAAAGCAGCTTTAAAAAAACGACCCATAGAGGGCTACCAGTGGCGTCTTCGCTTCTGGGGGTCATCTAAGAAGGGTCATAGAAAATTGCTTGGGGTGTACTATGCGCCGAAAAAACTGATGTGTCAACACCACATCTATTAAGAAATACCTTTATCCAACGGCTAATAGTTGGGGTAGATGCCGTCTTATGGGACTTTTTAAATGTTAGTAGAACTCGAGTCTCAGGACCCCTAAAAAACCTTTTGTTCTGCTTAAATAACTCTCCAAGGCTGATGGTACACACACAGATGTGACATAGCTTCAAACCTAGGGATAAACAATGCAGGCTGAGTCTTGTTAACAGATGAAGTCTTCATTTTATCTGAAATTTTTATTTCTACCCTATCAGAAAAAACCTCGATATTTTCGACAGTCTCCACTCTGTGTGCCTTAGCCAAAATCAAGAATCAGGTTGGGTCCCAAGTAGATTCATATTTGGGTCTTGAGAGGCTCAAATTGGCTACTCCTTTAAAAAACCTGCTTACATTAATATTATCAACAGCATCTATTTCAAAAGTAAACTAAAAGCAGACCTAAAACTGTTTAAGGTACTACAAGATTCAACCTAATAAAATTGTAAAATGTGTGAAAAAAATCTAAAAGTATAGGCATGGAAACCTTATAAATCTATCTTTCTTAAGGCAGTATTGTACTGCTTCATAGTAGAAACACTGACTGAAGAAATTAGGACATCAAGAGAAACCTCAGGAATATCCCTTAGTTGAAAAGCTCTCCTAACAAAATCCCTGCAGTCAGGGTAAGTTTTTGCCACAACGGGTGAGGTTTCCTGTCAACAGAAAGAAGAAGACATCTATCTGGCTCAAAAGTGATCATTTTTGCAGATAACATCTGAAAAATTGGGAACCGAGGCTGACTAGGCCAGTAAGGTATAACAACTATACCTCTAGCTTTCAGTTCTAATCTTTCTGAAACCGAGAGGCATGAGACAAAATGGGGGAATGCATAGAAAAATCTGCATCCACATTTGTTGCCTCAGGATCAGGAAACCAAGATATAAAATTATAACATTTTTATTTAATCTACTGACAAATAAGTCAATATTACGAAGGTCTTATTGATTGGTAATCTTTGAAAATGCCAAATTAGACAGCTGTCATTCATTATCCATGTTTCAATTCCTGGATTCCTGATAAGCTTCAAAATTCTGAGCAGAGCTAATATACGAAGCATAAACCCAAATTTTCCGTTGCTTTCATCTAGACCACAATTAGGCGCTAACTCGTGACGTAGGTTGACATTAGCACCCCGACATAAATTGTAATTTTGGAACATACTCATTTGCATCTCTTTTTAAAGCACAGCTTATTTTTTATTGCTGTCCAACTGATAGCACTGCACAGTGGGCTCCCAGATCTGATTTTTGTTCAAAATTAGACAAATAGGTTTTGTCACAATATTTTGTTTTGAAATGAGAAAGAAGTATGTCCAATCAAAATGGCGAATGCAAAATGGCGAAGTTTCCTATTTATGAACCCGTAAGTATAAAATTTAGTGTTAATAGTCGCTAAATATGATTTTTGACTTAAATTTAAAAAAACTTATTTACTAATAGGTTTCAAATTTGGAACTTTGGCGTGTCTAAAGTCGTTAAGTATAATTATGAAATCAAACTTAAAAATTTTATGACGGATCCAAAAGGGCAGAGTTTTCTATTTATGAACCGATATGTATCAAAATTGGAACTTTGGAGTGTGTAAAGCCAAAATTAAGATTTCTGACTCAAACTTAGAAAAAATATAATGGCGGATCCGAAATGCAGAACCTTTACATTTTTAAACCGATATGTATTATATCTGGAACTCTGCGGTTTTTAAAGCCGCTTATTATTATTTTTTACTCAAACAAAAAAACATGCATGGCGGACCCAAAATCTTTATCCTATAGACTATCCTATATTTATAAACCGATTTGTGTCAAACCTGGTACTTAGGTTCTTTAAGGTTAAAGCTCACTGTGTAATGTGCAACAAAGCTGCGTTGAAAAGGATGAGGAGTTTACATAATAACATAAACTAAAAATCAAACTAAAAATTAAAAGTATTAAAAAAAGTTAAACGGTATTATTCTTTGGCTTTACCAAAAACTAAAAAATAATACAAACGTAACACTAACTTTGTAGCGGATAAGAACCTCCAAGTTTAAGGACTTCATAATCAAATAAGAATGATTTTTCTAGAAAAATTTGTTTTTAAGTCCAACAAAATAAATATTTTTAAAGCGTCCACTTTTTTATACTAGTTTGTTAAAAGTCAGGTTTGGTAAACTGCTGATGATTTGAAATAGAACCGTTTATCTTAAAAGCTTTTTTACCTAATTTTTCTTTGATAAACAATCCACCTGTAAAAGTTTCATCTGTAATTTTTGGTTTTTGAGATATTCCAGTTGGTTTGTATTATGGAGTGACCATCTTTTTATTTGATTTTTAAATAAGTATAAATATTTCTTTAAAATGACGTGTCACACTGAACTTTTTTTAAACATTATTTATATTTTTTATTAATATATATTTTTCCATGTTTATTTGTTTAATTTAGCCTAAAGTGCTTTAAAAATAATAAAAAAAAACTTTTGTTAAGACTGACATGCTTTTTTTCTCGAAGAAATCCATTTTTAGTAAATTAATAATATCTTTCATACGGGCAATTTGCGGCAGCAGATTTTAAAGTACAATTTTTGAAAAATATGTATACATACTCTTAATAAAAATAAAATTTGGTTGATGAGGGAAGCAAAATTTTTGTCCAACATTTATAAGAAATCTATCTTTTTGTAGAATTTCAGAAATGCCACGCAAAAACCATTGTCTGACCTGTCTACACATCAAAATTTGAATCAAAATGTACAGGTAGAAAGTCTAATTAGGGGAAAGGGGGGCAAAATGGGAGACTTAATTTAATAGGCTCCTATTAAATGGTCACCATTGCGTCCGTCATTTGGAATTAAGTTGGCTAGAGACGTTATCTTTATGTTCTACTTTTCAGTTTAAACGATTTAGAAATCCATCATACTTTTATTTTTGTAAAAATTTCCTTTGGTAAAATGGGGTGCCTATGTGGCGAAACAGGCCGGGAGGTTGTGTAATTTAGAATCAATATTTTTGTAAGACCAGTTTTATTTATTAAAATACTAAACAAGTTAAAAATACTTATTTAAAAAATAAAAAGTTGTAATATAATGTAAATACATTTTATAATAATTAAATTTAGTAACCAAGTCATCGCTGTCGACTCTCCTACACGAATTTTGCTTCAATTTTTTGCAAAGACAACATAAAATACGACTTTCAGTAATGCTATCAAAAAAATTTTTTGGGCAAAATGGGGTATAGGTTACTAGGTATAACAAGGTACCCCATTTTGCCCCAATGAAAAAACCCCGTTTTACCCCAAACCACCAGTTAAATTCAAACAAAAATCATACATAGTAAAGGGCGAATTTTACGGGCGATGCGTTTAATTATAAATAATACATAAACCCACTAATTTTTTAATGTAAACAAAATTTTAGAAGTCTGTAAAAAATGTAGTTACCGTCGCAAAATGCGCAAGATATTTTTACAATAAGCAGCGCACAACATCACATTGAGCAAAAACCAACTTAAGCTCAGCCGACCGGCACCAATCATATTGCAGAGAGTTGAACCAGTCATAAGGATAAAACATCTGATATTAAGAGGTTTCATTTTTGCGCAATTTACTCAAAACTGCGATATCCCGTTTTACCCGCGTACCCCATTTTGCCTCCCTTTCCCCTACCTATTTTTACAAGATTTATTTTATGCGAATTTTATACAATTTAAAATATTGTCGTAAAATGGCTTAAAATCTTGATCAAACCGCCATACAAATATGGTACTTTAACGCGAAAAATGACACTTCTAAAGAATAACTGAAAGTTACGTCAATTAAATCATAGTTGTTCAAGGCCTGCTGGACTATCTACTCTTTTTAGTAAAGGTGTTTAGAAGTTTCAGTATATTTTTAATTTAACCCTTTTTGGCCAAAAATTAGGTCCGCTTCAGAAAATCGACTGACGTTGATTGTCAAAATGGCATGACTGTTTTAGATTGGCTGCGCCCGTCCCACTACTTTGAGTTAAAAAGAGAGAATAAGTAGCTGGATGACAATGTGTGAGTTTAGTAAATAAAACGAGTAGGCCACTGTTTAGTTATTAGACTCATTTGTGTTTAATATTATTAAGCGCCCTTACTGATACATTAGTTTAGAAAGAGATGGTAAATAATCGGATAATAATGTATAAGTTCAGTCAATGACACGATTAGATTAGTTGGTGGTACGTTCCGAAATCATATTTTGTGTCGGGGTGCCGTGCTACGTCACAGTCAACGCCTTATTGACTTGTAAGACTATTTAAAATCAGGTATTGCACTCCCCCCATTTTGTTAACGTACGCCAATGCCGTAGTTTTATCGATGCGTAATAAAACTTCACAATTGTTTAAATAATATACAAGGCACAAAAAGGCAGCTAACAAATCTAAGGCATTTGTATGCATCTATGCCTCACTAGCGCGCCAAAAATCCCTTGACCTACTTTCTTGGCAACACCCCAAGCTTTCTTAGTACTATCAGAAAAAATTTCTGTGCAAAATGACATCTGTCTTATAGGGCATAAAGGGCTTTGCAAATTCATTATCCACCATTACCCATAGTAATTATTTGAAAAATGTAAAGCCAAGAATTTTCCCTTTCAAAAAACTTAGTGTAAACCACACTATAAGCAACTGCCGGGCGTACAGAGACCAAAACACCACACAACTGAGCAAAATCTCTTATCCTTTTTAAATTTAAAAACTTGTATAACATGCCGAGAACGCGAATGCGCTTATCTTCTGGCAAACTTAAAGTCACAGACCTGCTTAAAAATAAAACAAAGATTTTCACCATGTAGAAGAAATCAGAACTGACTTTTTATAATTTGTTATGAACCCTAATTCTCTCAAAAGATTGCATGACACTTGGACATTCTTCTGACAAGACTCAAAACTGTCTCCAATTATAAAGTCAAGAAACTATTAATTGGCTTCAAGAGTTTAGTAAAAACCCATGGAGCAGTGCATAAACCAAACGGAAACATAATTCTGAATCCGTGAAATGTATCTTACTCAAAACCGAGGAATATTCACTAGATGCTCAATAAGTTTAACAATTCATCGTCCTTATCAGGTTAATTTTAGCAGAATTGATTCAGCCCTAGTAATGGCAATTATTGCAATCTCTCAGGGTTTAATTTGGGAGGAACAATGGGACAATTCTCTATCACTTGAGAAGATTTGGTTTAACTGCTCCTCAGGCATACCATTCCACAATAAAGAAGTACAGTGCCCCGCTAAAATGACATGTAGAGGTTCTCCAACCACTACAGACTTCTTTTGGTTTGCTCCCATTGCATTCAATAATCTTTTGTCTCTCTGAATTTTGAACAAAAGATTGGCCCAAAAATAAATAAATAAGAAACTATTTACATATATTTTTAAATCATTCCATTTTAACTCCAAACTGGAGATAAACCAATCAAAACATATTTTCAAAAAAATTTTAAAAATGTCATCTTTATATTTTTCCATAACCTGGAAAATTATACAACCAAAGACATTGGTTGGTCCCTGCGCTAAAAAGATAACCTCAATGTGCGCATTGTACTCACATTTAACAAATGGAGATTCAAGGGGTCTTTCTGGTCCTGAGAAACCGGGAGAGCATGGCCCAATAAATAAATAAGAAACTACTTACATATATTTTTAAATCATTTCATTTTAACTCCATACTGGAGATAAACCAATCAAAATATATTTACAAAAAATTTGAAAAATGTCATCTTTATATTTTTCCATAACCTGGAAAAATATACAACCAAAGACATTGGTTGGCCCCTGCGTACCTTTATTACAGGAAAAATATGCTTTATATACTGCAAAACAGGATATACATAAATACTGTTTGGAAATAGATTTGTTCTCAGCATTGTGAATAGCCGATAACGAAAAAAGTTACTATTTTCGGTAATACCGCGAGAAATTTTACCCATTGATAATCAACAAAATATTACAGGCTTTTTAAAAAAACAGTTTTTATTTAAATGGTGGCCGCTACTGACGCGGTGGCCATTATCAGTTCACTCTCCTCTACTCAACTTAACAATATTGTACTTTCAGACAGTAGGTGTAAATATTCTACATGCAATGCTGGTGACATCTTTGTGGTTTTTGATCTCAATTTTATTTAAAAGAAAATAAAAAAGGTAATATTTTTAAAGAATAGTTAAGGGCCAATCCTTAAATTACGTAACGCTTAAAGAGTGGAAAGGGGGTTTGGCCTTGCGGTACTCAATAGTTTTTTAATGTGTTTTTCCTTGAAAATGCGTTACTGAGGGGGGAGGAATGGGTCAAAAATCCTGAATTTTTGCGTTACGTAATTTAAGGACGTTCCCTAAGGGCTGCTGCCTTTTTGATTGAACAAGGCAGTGATGTAGAGAGTTTATAGTTGCAGTTTTTGTTATACAAAGATATTTTGTTTTTGTCTTAAAATGTATCGTATCACTTTTATCAGATGGATCTGGCCAAGCCGCCTCCCCCTGAAAATTATTCGCCCCTCAAGAAAATCGCCATGCGTGCAATAGTTTTGTGTCCAGGCAGATACAGAAATATATAAAATATTCGAGTACCACAATTGAATCTGTGAGAATAAAAACAGTACAAGTCCAAAATTTACCATTTCGACCTATTGTTTTTAATACCAAGCTGCATCGAATTAGTGTAAAAACAGTACTAATATCACTATATAAGGTGTATGGCAACGCTTATCGTAAAGCACTGAGTGTAAGAACAGTAGAAGTTCGGACTTACCAGAGAGTTTTTTTGGTTTTCCCAAAACTGTACCATTTGGACCTGTACTGTTTTTATTCTCACCGATTCAATTATAATAATCATGTCTTAAATTTGGTTATCGTAGTTTGTTAATATGGCAGAACAGTTGTACGTTTTTATGAGTCATTCATGCATCCATATACGGAATTTATAAACATACAAACAATAATAAATTTTCGCTCGCGGAATATTTTTTTTATTTAAAATAAAAAGAACAAAATTTTTAGCGTTACGTTTACCAAAAACCCATTTTTTTTTTAAATATCGCCTGCTGCGATTCTTTTTATTTTTTAGCTTTTTGCCGTGGTGCGTTTTTTTTAAACAGTACCAAAATTTGTTTTCTAGTTATTTATTTATATTACAACAATTTTCTTTATTTACTTCAAAACGTACAATTTTTATAAAATATTTGCCTGCGGCATTGTTTTAATTGGTGTGTCTACAGACTTTTTGTGGTGCAATTTTTTTCCTAAAAATTGTTAATATTTTTAAGCTAGGCGCCTTTCCCCGCTCAAAATGACCCAAATAGTTGCGCCCAGGGACATCGATATGTGTTTTTCTTAAAAGGTCCAATTTTTTTTTTGTGGGGATTGATTTGGGAAATGAAAAATTATGCCGTCATATACTCGTAATACGACAAGTTACAAAGATTCATTCTTGAGGAGTAATTACTATAATTACCCCCTCCCTTCCTCGTATCGACGGCATTGCTTGCGCCCTTTCAAATCCAAAGCAGTAATGTTACAAGTGCCCTTGCTTAAATATTTTTAACGTGGTAATTACCCCCCTCCCTAGAAAAATTAAAACACTTTTTGCTAACAATTAAAGGGAAAACAGGTGAATTACCCCTCCCCTGGAAAAAAAATTATATTATAAATTTTTGTCAAGTATTACCACCCCCCCTAGATTTTGACCCACATCCGCGCTTGACCCCCACAACAGAAATCTCTAGCCCTCTACAACAATTACCTCATATTTCTCGTCAACTGGATTTTTCATATGAAAATCCAAATTCCACGTGACAAAAGTTCTATTATGTTTGTTGGTCTTCATATTCTGTATGGGTGAGTCCAGCTTATCATTTCCAGGACAAACCAAAACCATCTCCAAAACTAGCAGGTAATTTGATGTCAGTTTAGATGCAGTATCACTTAAATCAAAGTTAACCCAGAAAACAGCAACAAGTGTCAGTAATTTTAAGATAAAATGGTTTGATTTTTTAGTCATAATTATTTATTATCTAGGCCGAAGGAGTTCAAAAAAGTTAATTTGGTTTAATTGAATTTGAAAAAGATTTCCAAATTAAATGCCAAGTTTGTTATTTTTTAGGATACAACACAAACACCAGTATTTACTAAGACCTTAAAACTTAGTATTTTAGCCCGGTTTAAGTAACATGTCTATAGACTTGATACCGACCTGTTAAAGAGTATTTTTTTAATACTCACAGATCAAATAACCGCAAAGAATTGGTTCACGCTAATGTGCAATATGATAGTAAGCATTTCTCAGTAAATTTCATCTCATATAAACTCAAATTAACTTTAGAAATAAAGAAAAACGCCATAAAAATTTGTAGGGAAATATATTTTTTTGGAAATTTAGTCCATCCAGTCGTAGGATTCCCGTTAAGAATGTCTCAAATTGTAGTACCACTTCTTCGGGGTGGTTCGAAAAATATTATAAATAATCCATTATTGATAAAAACATACAAAAATTTTCAAAGCTAAATAATAAATAAATAACTTAAAACTATATCCAGTAGATAGATGCATTTACGTATTAATATTGAAATGTTGTAAAAAGCACAAGATATATTAGAATCCGTTTTCAATTACACATCCACCAAAACAATTGAACATCGGTTTAATCATCGCTAACTTGTCGAAAAAATTAACATATAAAATATGACGGAGAGCTGACACTGACTTACACCGTTTTATTGGGCATCTCCTAGTTAAACCAAAACATTATATATTTTTTTATTTATTTCCAACTTTTGTGTGGAGATAATGTCTTTGTTACACCGAAAAAAGATGACCCATACCGCAAGGTATTTATCAACAATTTATGTAAATATTAAAAACTATTGCAATCACGGGAAAGATAAGTTAAACCTTTAACCAAAATCTGGACTTGTAGACCACCGTCAACCGCGTCTAAATGCTATTAATATAAATAATAACAAAATTGGCAATGATTGACACTTTATATAAAACAGGATAAAACAAATAAGTTAAAAAATAAAATTTAGTAAGACACTTTTTAATTATTAAAAAAAATTTTAAAGATTATTCAACAAGTCAGAATTTTGAAATTAGGTAAACGATTTGTATGCAACTAAGTTGAAATCAGCTTGAAATTAAATACGCTCAAGCGGACAATTTTGGTCATTATTCTAATTTTATTCAGTTCGTAATTCGTAGGTACACTTAGAACAAAAAATATAGATGCAGGTACCTAGTTACTGTATATTACAGGGTGGCCCAAAATAATATACCTAGTCTGTTCACTCCTTAAAATATCATTAAAACAAAATTAATAAGTCCTGAAACATTTCGCCTGAAGGACAGCCGGCCGGACCTGCTCCTGCCGGCAGACTTTTTTCTCCGTATACCGTTTTACAAACTCTGTTAGCATTTCAGACGGTTTACTCTATAAATCCCAACCCCTCCCCCTTGTTACCTCGATTAAGATTACTGCCTAAGATAAATTTCAAACACAAAATTCTTTCCAGATCTTTCAGATATCTAATATGATGTCATACTGTTACAATTATATTCTTTAATATTGGTATACATATTAGACACTAAATATTATAGACTATTTGACTACAAAGCTTTGAATAGAAAAACTCAAGTCGACGCGACGTTATAAACACCGATTGGAAAAAGCTTTCGACAAAATCAGTCACACAGTAATATTAAACTCACTTTCAGAAATGGATGTACCGGCATTTATGGTAGAACTCATTGAGTCATATCTGGGCAAGAGAACTTTAGCAAGATATAAGTAGAGTCCCTGTATGTTAACATATTTGGATTCCAAATATGTCAACATACAGGGACTCTAGATATAAGTATGTTGAAGTCAAAGACTGTAAGTCAGTGATTTATAAAAGGACATCCGGTATTTCTCAAGGATCAAATTTGGCTCCTCTCTTTTTATTGCGGCAATTAATAAAATGTGCAGGCAGATAGGTAGTGATAATGTTTTTGTCTTAAACAAGTATTTGAGAAAAGGAGTGCCAGAAATATAGAGACTCATGTTACCTTTGTGACCTACAAAAAGCATATGATACCGTTCCAGTATAAACATTATGGACAGTGTTAGAGCAAACTAATATCAATCATACATACATAGAAGCGATAAAATGACTATATAAAGGGTCAAAATCTAAAACTGAAATTGGATATCGACTTTCAAAAGAATTCGTGGTAACGAACGGCTTAAGACAGAGATGTTGTCTCGGTCCAACTCTTTTTAAAATATATATGGCAGTAGCTCCAAAAAACTGGAAACGTAGAGTACACGGCATGGGAATAAAATTTAACGACCGATTTACCATATACACACTACAGTTTGCTGACGACCAAGTAATTGTAGCTAATGATAAAGACGACATGGAGTATATGATAAGAAAGTTACCGGAAGAATACCAAAAGTGGGGGTTAACAGTAAACGTGAACAAGACACACACACTTATGTATTAGAAACCAATCAAGTGAGTTAGAACTAGACAATGGACAAACAATATCCCCATGTAATAAGTATGTATATTTGGGTGCCACATTTGAAGAAACAGTAAAAGCAAAATGTCTTAACATGATTTTATGGAACAGAGAGATAAAAAATAATGTGAAATTTTACATATATGAAACAATGGTAAAAAACACACTGATTTATGGAATAGAGACTTGTCACGTAACAGAAAAATACAAAGCAAAAATGGAAAGTGTCATTTTAATGAGAATATCTAGAACAGATCATATAAGAGATGAGATCATAAAAAAAAAGAATAGGAATCGAGGGAAGCATAACGGATGACATCACTAAAAGATAACTGATATGGTGCGGCCATGTACAACGGATGAACGACGAAAGAGTACCAAAGCAGGTCCTAGAATGGCAACCAATAGGGCTTAGAAAAAGAGGGCATCCTAAACTGGAATGGCAAAAGTCAATCCGAAGACCAAAACCTCAAAGATGATGATTGTCAGGATAGCAGGAGGTGAAGAATAGGCTTTAGTTAGACAACGTGGAAAGACATTCTAAACCAACATAGGCATAATTAATAAAATGTTATCTTCAACAAAGCATTCTCTAGGAGCAGCATTTGCTGATGAATTTAAATTGTTTCGGGACACCTATTCAGTAGTACGTTTAAGGAATGGGAATTATCCCCCCGTCAGGGGAGGAGGGGGGTATTCCCCTTCGTAAAATGAGTCTCATGTCTATCCATACCAAGTGTGTTGCTTTTCTCATTAGATGCGGTATATCGTTCAAATCTCACATGTAAGGCCAGTACTAGCTACGCATAATTTAACACAAAATAACAAATAAACAAGCCTTGGTGACAAACTGTTATAAGTGCGTCGGATCTTGGAAAATTGGTGAAACCTAGTATAAGGAAAGTTAAACAAATCTTTGATTTACACCATTTTCAAGAGCTCAAATTAAAAATAAATAAAACTGCACATCACTCATAATTGAGAATCAAAAATTGGACACGCTGTATATTTAATTTGGGTGATTCAATAATTTTGATAAACTTTTGTATAATTATGACACAATTCCGATTTTACGCACAGATATGCAGAGAAGAGAGAAGGCTAGCCTTATTTCATGCCCATTGGCTTTTAATAATTTTATTTCGATTTTATCTTTTTGTCATTTTGCCCTGCTAAATTTGGCTAATTTGGAAGGGTAATAACTAAAATAGAACCAGAGTGGTTTCGTTTTGCACTTTAAAATATGAGAGAAAAATTAAAGTTTTACTGACATCAAATAAAGTTTTAAACCTCATGGATGTTTTAATTTACGCCCTTTAAAATGCATTTCAATTGTTTCAGCATAATTGTTTGACATTGAGTCATTTCTTGGCGAAATTTGGGAGGGCATGTGTTAATTTATATAAAAAAAATAGAATTAGAAATCACATATATAGTAGTAGTAGGGGAAGGGCGAAAAAATATCGAAACACAAAATATCGAAAACACAAAATATCGAAAATACAAAATATCGAAAACATACAAAATATCGAAACTACAAAATATCGAAACCACAAAATATCGAAACTACATTTTATCGAATTACAAAATATCGAAACTACAAAATATCGAAACCACAAAATATCGAAACCACAAAATATCGAAACTACAAAATATCGAATCACAAAATATCGAAAATACAAGATATCGAAAATACCAAATATCGAAAATACAAAATATCGAAAACACAAAATATCGAAAATACAAAATATTGAAAATACAAAATATCGAAAATACAAAATATTGAAAATACAAAATATCGAATCACAAAATATTGAACATCAAATAAAATATCAAAATTAACAAATATCGAAAATCAAAAATAGAAAATTTCGAAACCTTAACATAACCCGACCCTAACCTAATCTAACTAAACCTAATCTAACCTAACCTCATAAAAATAGAAAGTTTCAAAAATCTAACCTGACAAAACCTAAGCAAATCTAGCGGAAACGAACCGAACCGAACTGAACCGAACCAAAGCAAACTGAACCAACAATTAAAAAAAAACTTTCCTGACTTTTTTCCCGAGATCCTAGAGGGTGTGAATACGAACCGAACCAAACCAAACCGAACGTAACTGAACCGAATAAAACCTAACCTAACCAAACTAAACTACAACACTGCTAATTAGGTTTGGTTGGGTATGGTTAGGTTTGGATAGGTTCGGTTCGGTTCGGTTTGGTTCGGTTCGGTTCGGTCCGGTTCGGTTCGATTTCACACCTTCTAGGATCCCGGGAAAGAAGTCAGGCAAGTTTTTTTTTGAAAAAAATTTTTGGTTTAGTTTGCTTTGGTTGGGTTTGATTCGAAAACTAACCTAACGAAACCTAATGAATGAAATAGGTTAGTTTTTTGAAACTATCTATTTTCGTGTGGTTATATCAAATTAGGTTATGTTAGATTAGATCAGGGTCAGATTAGGTGAAGGTTCCAAAATTTTCTGTTTTTGATTTTCGATATTTTGTTGTTTCGATATTTTGTATTTTTGATATTTTGTTATTCGATATTTTGTGTTTTCGATATTTTGTATTTTCGATATTTTGTTGTTTCGATATTTTGTTGTTTCGATATTTTGTATTTTCGATATTTTGAATTTTCGATGTTTTGTTATTCGATTTTTTGTGTTTTCGATATTTTGTATTTTCGATATTTTGTTGTTTCGATATTTTGTTGTTTCGATATTTTGTATTTGTATTTTCGATATTTTGTAGTTTCGATATTATGTACTTTCGATATTTTAATTCAATATTTTGTTTTTCGATATTTTGTGTTTCGATATTTTTTCGCCCTTCCTTTTGTTGATCAACACTATTGGACATAATATAGATGCACCTTAACCCTAAAAATGCTTGTTGCAGCCATAAATACTCTTTGAGCTTGTTAAATAGCCATACAAAGACTAGCTGTATCCTGGAAATGCAATACAGAGAAACAACACTAATGTTTAGGGTAGCTACCCACTAAGCACACAAATCCTATTAAAAATAATGAGTGCCATCCAGACTAGAGCTGTCAGGTACTTCAAGTACAGTACTTGAAATTGTACTTCAAGTACTTACAAGTGCTTCAAGTACTGTACTTGAAGTAAATCTACAAGCCGGTAATTGTACTTGGTACTTGAAGTACTTTTAACACTGTACTTGGAAATGTACTTGATTTTGTAAAGTAAAGTACTTCAAGTACATTATAAGTACTTCAAGTACATTATAAGTACTTCAAGTACATTTAAAGTACTTCAAGTACAATAAAAGTACTTCAAGTACTATAAAATATTCTTGAAGTACAATGTAGTTATAGGTGAGATATAACTTTAATACGCCGAAGACAAGTGGCAACCTTAGGGTTGCCACCTGTCCGGTTTTTTTATCAACAATTGTTATTTTTATTGTCAGGGAAGTCCGGTATATTAGGAACCTTGATAGGACATTTTAATTAATCGCCCAAAAAATCGTAATATTAGGTACACACTTATCCAAAGAATAATGCCTATAGCCATCAAAAAAATAAAGTTATTTTTTCAATGCTATGGCTTAATTATTTGCACGACCCTTCATTATTTTGTGGAATATGAAATTCAAATTCAGTGTGGGAAACTACTACAGCAGTCATGAAATCTATTGAGGGGTGTCGGTAGTACGGTAGGGCAGGTATATTGCACTTGCAGCTCGATTTTTGGGGGTCCACCTACTCACCTTGCAGCAGACGTAATTTCTACGTTTGATGGAGGTTGGTTTAAAGAATCCGAAAATTTATTCAGTCTAACTAGATACACCTCAAAAAATTCCTGGATATTTATGTTTGTTATGCTTATTTATTTAGTTTAATTTAAACAAGTTTTTAAGCAGTTCTGTGGGCTATTATAAAAATAGTACTTTCTATGAGTGATTAAGAAATTATTGACGGTAAGGACAGTGCCCCAAGTGCTCCACCAAAAAAGAAGTAAGGCAAGGTAGGGTACGTATGCATCCTAGTTTCACAATAGTTTTTTGTAAGTCTTATTACAAAGTCAAATATATTTGGATTTACACAAATGTGATCTATTTGGAACAACCGAATGCAATTTCAGACAGAAAAACTTAATATATTTTAAAATGTTTGTCTTTTGGGGTACGTCCCATTTACCCCGAAGTTCGCGGTATTGCAAAACTACAAAACTTTAAAAACATTTTGATGCGGCTGGGTCAATTTTGCACGTTTTTTTTCTGTGCTCTTCATATTTAAATTACTTGAAGTTTTTTTTTCTGTGCTCTTCATATTTAAATTACTTGAAGTTCTTCTATTGTAAAAGTAAAAGACTTGGGGAAAATGAAGTACTTTTCTAATGTACTTGAAGTACATTTGAAAAGAAAATGTCCTTAGTACTTCAAGTACTTTTACAAATCTTAATGTACTTGGTACTTGTAATACGAACCATCAATATATGGTTATTTTTAAAATGTTTTTCCTAGATCTTATTTCTAACTTTGAATTTAAGATATATGAAGCTAATAAATATTTTGTTTTTTAACATTCAAAACAATAAAACTATAGAGGGCGCTGCTTGTTTCTTCTACTACCAGAACACATATTTACCACATGCCAAAAAAAGACAGCTATCAAAGATAATCCACGATTCAGGGCTAACCCTTTATTGAGAAACCGGTCCTAAAAGAAATAACATGCAAAAGAACGCATTTTTTGGGCGTCAAAATATTGAGTGTATTAACTCATAAGTAGCTGAGAAGGAGTAGATTCCCTGTATGTTGACAAAAGGTAAATTTAGCTTTTACCGCCCTATTTTCGACCCTTTTTTTTAGCTCAAATATTAAGATAAATATAGGGTCTGTTGGGGTTTTTTAGTTTTGTTTGATAATCATCTAGGGCAGTGGTTCTCAAACTTTTGTAGAGAGGGGAACCCTAAGGCTTGCTTTTTTTTTCTTGGGAACCCCTACCATAAGTACTTGAATCTAAGACATAATGTTTAGTTTTTTGTAACAAAAATCGACATTAACACTACTATTTAAGCTTTCAAATAAAGAGTAAATAAAAAAATGTAAGAACAAAGTGGATAAGTAATATATTAATAACACGGAAACCATCAAAACACTAAAATAAGTTTTAAAAATATTTTATAATTTTTTTAAAACTTAATGGACCATGATGGATGGATTTTGTTTGTTTGAGACAAGTTTCTCAATATCGGGTTCAAGGTTGTATGCGCATGTTATCTGCTTCAGGATTTAGTTTATTTCTTATGTCGGTTTTTGTAAGAGCATACTTTGAAAACCCTACTTCACAACGGTAAGTTGTAGCCAAAGGCAACAATTTTTTAATAGTAAAACTAGCTAATTTTGGAAATTGATTTCTGAGCTTAAAACATCAATAATTAGCTGTTCAGTTTGTTTTACCGTTAGATTTTGATAAGCTTTTTCGACTGAGACTAAGAACGGATTGCTAACCCAATCAAGATCCTATTCCTAAATATTCTTTGCTTGAAACTTGCAGGTTCTCAAGACAGTTGCTTATCTCAGAAGTGGTTTCAGCTGACAATGGACTCTTTGACTCGGATAGAAAATAATGCAGTGTAGGAAAGCACTCAGCCACTCCTTTATTTAGACAAAATTCCCTAAACTGTATTTTATTTTACATTGCCTGAATTTTGTCAAGTAGTGAGATAACTGTAACATAAGTTCTGTGAAGTGATAAGTTTAATTCATTAAAGCTTGAGAAGATATCGGCAAGATATTCCAAACATTGTAAACTACTACCAGAACTGCATGGCCATCGCCATTTTTAGTTGCGTTTCACTGCGAGGTTGATACAAGTACAAGAGACGCTTTGTGTTATTTTGGGTAAAATATTTGCCTTTTGTTAAAACAAACGTGGCAAATTAAAAGCACAAATATTAATCATTAGAGTGAATACATATTTGGGTCGGAATATACTGCAGTTGTGTGGGAAAGAACAACAAATGATTTAAATAAAGCACCAAAAATAAGGTAAGAAAAGTAAACCAAAGTAAAAAAAAATGATTTTGAATGGAATATCGCATATACTAACGTTATAGGTAATCAGACAGGGACTGCGACAATATTCGCATGCCTCGCAGCGATTCCAAGCGAATGTCTCGTTTGCATTCATGCTCAAGTAGATACTCGCCTTGAGACGAACAATATTCAACTGAATGCTCGTTTCCACCAAAGTTCCCACTTTGATCGGATGGCGTGGCATGCCGCGGCGCTTATTCATTTGAGGCAGAATTCGCATGCCTCGCTGCGAGGTCGAACGTGCATACATATATGTACGTGCTTTAAAGGTGTGGCCAACAGCAACACGCATGGACCCCCAGCATGCGGCACCATCCGATCAGAGTGGGAACTTCAAACAAGCATTTACTTGAACAGTACTGTTTGCTTTAAGGCGGGTATTTACTTGAGCATGAATGCAAACGAGGCATTTACATTACCTTTGGCCTTGCAGCGAGGCACTTACTACAAAATTATTATAGAAATTTAATTTTAATTTTTAGAAGCTGCTGAGCCGAATTTTCTTTACTGAGCGTCGAGTTCACGAAAACCTCAAGGGACTCTTGCGGCTCTGCATATCCAAAATAAAAGAAATTTATTTACGTTATTAAAGTTACCTTTAGAGATTTTTTTTTTCAATGTTAGAAAAACATTTTTTTTTTACTGTTAAAAAAATCAGTATTTTTTAACGTTCGAAAAACATTTTAAAAAACCGATCGTTTGTTGATGTTGGAAATACATTTTATTGTCAATGTTAGGAAAACAAAATATTATTTTTCTACCGTCAGAAAAGGGTTATTAGGCTTCTTTTTCACTATGCTTTGATATTAAACATTATTTTGATGTTATTAAAATGTTTATGTGTTTAGTGGGTAAAATATTGTTTTAGCTAAAACATTCTGTGACTCTAAAAGCATTGCATGCATTATAGGTATTGGTTGAACCGTTTGGCCAATCTGGTCTTGTTTGTGCAGTTATTTTCCAATTTGTCGTTTAATTTCACTGGCTTATTAAATAATTAACGCTTTAATTCACTCAACAACAACAAACATTCTATAATAATAAATTATAATTTTTGCTGGCGGCTCCATAATCAGAGAGAATTGCTGCAGCATAATGGCTTTATTATAATAATTTAAATTGTTAGTTACCGACCTTTTAACCTTAAGGGCTGGTGTCTCAATAGAGGGTTAGCCCTGACCCGTGAGTCAAAAAAAGAGATGACTGACATATTTACCACATGCCAAAAAAAGACAGCTATCAAAGATACTAAATACACGGGTCAGGGCTAACCCTCTATTGAGAAACCGGCCCTTAGATAAATAACATGCAAAAGAACGCATTTTTTGGGCGTCAAAATATTGAGTGAATTAATTCATAAGTAGCTGAGAAGGAGTAGATTCCATGTATGTTGACAAAAGTTAAATTCAGCTTTTACCGCCCTATTTTCGATACTTTTTTTTTAGAACTCAAATATTAAGATAAATAGAGGGTCTGTTGGGGTTTTCTAGTTTTGTTTGATAATCATCTTGGGCAGTTGTTCTCAAACCTTTGTAGAGAGGGGAACCCTAAAGCTTGCTTTTTTTTCTTGGGAACCCCTACCATAAGTACTTAAATATAAGACATAATGTTTAGTTTTTTGTAAAAAAAATCGACATTAACACTAATATTTAGGCTTCCAAATAATGAGTAAATAAAAAAATGTTAGAACAAAGTAGATAAGTAATATATTAATAACACGGAAACCCAGTGGCGGATCCAGGGGAGGGGCACTAGGGGCACTTGCCCCCCCCCCCCCCCAAGAATTTTTTGAATATACAAAAAATGAGTAAAAAGTAATGTTTTTGCTAATAAAAACTCAAAATTTTTGCCTGCGGCGCATGAAAGTGTCTATTGTTGTTATCATCGAAATTACAACCACTGACTAATTCAATAAAATGCTGCTTAAAAAAATATATACCGTTTTTTACCAACAGAGAATGTCACCTAAAGTGCCCCCCCCCCCGAGAAGCACCTCTGGATCCGCCCTTGCGGAAACCATAAAAACACTAAAATAAGTAGTAAAAATATATATATTTTTTTAAAACTAATGCGATGGATATTGTTTGTTTGAGACAAGTTTCTCAATATCGAGTTCAATGTTGTGTGCGCATATTATCTGCTTCAGGATTTAGTTTATTTCTTATGTCGGTTTTTGTAAGAGCATACTTTGAAAACCCTACTTTACAACGGTAAGTTGTAGCCAAAGGCAACAATTTTTTAACTGATTTCTGAGCTTAAAACAACAATAATTAGCTGTTCAGTTTGTTTTACCGTTAGATTTTGATAAGCTTTTTCGACTGAGCTAAGAACGGATTGCTAACCCAATCAAGATCCTATTCCTAAATATTCTTTGCTTGAAACTTGCAGGTTCTCAAGACAGTTGGTTATCTCAGAAGTGGTTTCAGCTGATAATGGACTCTTTGACTCGGATAGAAAATAATGCAGTGTAGGAAAGCACTCAGTCACTCCTTTATTTAGACAAAATTCCCAAAACTGTATTTTATTTAACATTGCCTGGATTTTGTCATGTAGTGAGATAACTTTAACAGAAGTTCTCTGAAGTGATAAGTTTAATTCATTAAAGGTTGAGAAGATATCGGCAAGATATTCCAAACATTGTAACCACTTAACATCAGTTATTCTTGATGACAATTGAAATGAAGAGTCTTTAAGAAATAACATCACCTCATTTCGCAGAGTGAGCAGGTGACCGTCCCAATTCCCAAACTTACTTTACTGAGAATATTTATTACTATTGACTGTACCATTTTTGGGTCATACCACAAATACTTTTTATTTTATTAACTTCTTGCGGAATCCTGCGGAACCCTGGGGCGCCGCAGAACCCAGTTTAGGAATCGCTGATCTAGAGTATTTTGTGTAGGAATATGTAATATTTACCTAATAAGTGCGGAAAGTAATACTTTACCGCACGTGACGACAGTTGGCCGAACGACGCGGAGCGGAGTTCGGTCAAACCTTTAAGAGTGGCAAAGACACTTTTCGCATATGTTGAGTATAATACTAGGTAAAAATTTGTACTAAAAGTTTAGATTTTTTACAAATATTTTAAAAAGTATTAAGGAAAACAGGTTTTTTTATTACTGCCCTTTCCTAAAAAAATTTGGATAAATACCGTGCTATGGTTTGCCAATTACCGCCCTATATTTTTATTTCATCGCAATGAGATAACCAAATGTAATATTTTAAATTTTGTAGGTAAAGTGAAACAACTTTATAATTATTATACAGTGTGTGCGAAAATTTGCTTAATAAATCAATCAAATTAAAGTTTACATGCACAATATAGAGGTAGACACAAACCAAACACACATATTTTGCATAAGAGTAAAGTACCCTTATTTGAATAAATATAAAAAAATTGAACTAAAAAAAGTGGTTTAAAATTAAAAGTTTTGTTCAGGTGCAAAATTTTAGCCTCCAGATGACAACTTTTTTTATTTAGAAATTTTCCGAGGTTTTTTTAACAATTTTTCTATTCTGCATAATAAAACTAATTGCAAATATATTCTTGACTCCCACCCGTTGTAGCAAGTATGATAAATAAATATATAATATATATTTTTTTGCAATCTCGTAAATCATATCAAAAAGATAACTGTTTTAAATGATGTCAATAGAATTTCTCAGTCTCTCAGTCTCGCTTCATGTTATTTGACTAATACCTTTACATGAAAGCGTAAAAAAAATAAATGACTTTAGGCTACCTATAAGAGTAAATGCGCGTGTATTAATATACAGTCGAACCTCTATAACTCGAACTTAAAAGGACAACCAAAACAGTTCGAGTTATGGAGAGTTCGAGTTATAGAAATTCGAGTTAAAATACATATAAAAAGTGCAGCGACCACCCTAAAAGTTTAAGTTATAGAGAGGTTAGAGTTATAGAGGTTCGACTGTACTAGTCAAAACAAAAACAATAATTTCTAAAGAACAATGCCACTTTATCATGGCCTTCTTTGGGTATTAGTTAATAGTCTAATAACATTTTTATCGTCTTTGGAACAATTGTTATGGAGTTTTGCCCAGATTTCCAATCAAACCCGCCTCTGTGGAACCGTATAAATTCTACTAGGGTTTGTCTTAAATATTAATATAATATTATGCTACCGGCTTAGCAACATAGCTAAAATAAGAAAATGGTGGGAAACTATCATAACCGGATACAAGACTTGACAAAACTTTAGCAATTTAAACTTACTCAATATAAGTCTAAAAGCCTGTCGGTCGGTTAGATTTTGGAACAAATTAAACAAAATAAGGCAGAAAACTTATTAAATTAAAAACATTTTGAAATCCCAGTTTATATAAAATTATACCAAAACAGTTTACCCTGACCTTAATAAACCAACCTAATCAAGATAATCGTGTAGATTAAATTTTAATTAGTTGCGTGGCAAATATGTTTTTAAATTTAAATAAGTTAATTTCTTCAACATAAAATATTGTAATAATATATAATATAATATAATATAATATAATATAATATAATATAATATAATATAATATAATATAATATAATATAATATAATATAATATAATATAATATAATATAATATAATATAATATAATATAATATAATATAATATAATATAATATAATATATAAAAATATAAAACATAACGTATGAAGTTAATAATAATTTTAATATTCAAAACGCGGAGGGTCAAGTGACCTTGTTAAAAAAGTTCTTTAGAACTCTCAAAATATTTAACATTTATGAAATCAGTTTAATATTTTTAAAATCAGTTTAATATTTAAAAAATTATTAGTGTTTTCGATTATAGTTCGTGCAAAGTCTCTTACCTCTGAGGAGTTTGAGATATTAAGTTGATGTGACAATTACGTTTCACGATAACATTGTTGATACTTTTCTACTTACATTTCATGACCATGATGTTCCTTTGAGACTATAATGTTACTACCAACTTTAAGTTTAAGGCGGTTTGAGTGGGACTTTGTTTGAATATTTATTTGATTGTCTATTTAAAATGATTAACATATTTAAAATCGGTGTTTTCGTTTCCTTTTTAGTTATTGGCTCTGTCCGCTTATTGCAGACAATTTGCCAGCACAATTCGGTGGACACTGACATCTGACTCGAAGTCACTCAGTGGCCTATCCAGGCCCTGATCTTGGGAGGGGTAATTTAGTCAAACAACACATAGTTGCTAAATAAGAGCACATATTATCTGCGTTACTCTACAAATTTAAGCCATTTAGTTAATTTTAAGCAAATATCACTAAGGGTGGTCCGAGTTCGTCAATAATAAAGAAAGTTTAATGCGCCGCATGCAAAAACTCTAAATTTTTGTGGAAAAATCCTTAAGTTTTACCAATCTTGGGGTGGGTAATTACCCCCAGTACCCCCCCCCCCCTTGTATACGCCGGTGAAGTCACTTGGTGCCCGGACAATTACAACTCATTCATACTATATGGACACCCAACGGACCAGCCGGGCCCGCCAAGCAACCCCCCGATATAGTGCAGGCGCTAGAGGTAGTTGATTATGCAAAATATGAGGACCACAGTTTGACAATGGATTCTCTAGCTTAGAATAGGCCACAGTTTAATTTCCCCGATGTTGCCCCCGAAGTCGTCCAATTTTTTTTATCCTCTTCTCCTGTTATTGTAGTATTCGAATTTTCGAAAATTTAACTAATTTAACAAAAATGTGTCAAATCTAGCCTAAAAATAAAATCATAACAAAAACATTTACAGCCAAACTTCTTTATGTTTAATTTAGTGTGCCTAAGAGTCATTTCCAGCCAAGTTTAGAAAATATTTCCAAACTAGTAAAAATCTTTCATTTTGAATATAGCGTTCCTGGAAGTAGGCAATGTTACTTACTATAGTTTTATCAGTATTTCAAAGCTCAACTCAGTAGTCTGGAAGTGCAGTAGAATTTTGATGATATATACATGAGTGAGTGAGTAAGGTTTCTTAAATATCTTTACAGAGGTGTACAAATTTTGAAAATTTATCAATTTGTTTTTGACATATTCACTTATTTTTTCTAAGGGGGTGTGTACTACAAAAACTATAAGATATCCAAAATATGTCCTCCTTAATAAATTAATTGACATGTTTTTACTTTTTCTCAAAAAAAAATCATTTTCGAGAAATCTTGGTTGGGAAGTTTTAAAATGAACACCCTGTATATTTCTATAGGGTTAATGGAAATAAGGACACCACTTTTGATCACACACCTGTATTTCTTCGTCTTCCTCAGGCTACACACCTTAGCCTTAGGAAGACGAAAATGGATCGTCGAAAAGAAATAAAGTTGGTCTCTTTTTTCCCATTAACCCTATAGAAATGAATAAGGTATAGAATAATAAGAGAATTTTAATAATAATAAAAAGCAAGTTGTTTTGATGAAAAATATTTATTTGTATTTTATTATAAAAGTGGAGTCAAATTTTTTTATGGTGGCTGGTAATCTTTGTTTTTTTTTGGAAAGGTTGGTTAATGAAATATACAGACGTTTGTTCCATGTGAGATGCACACAAAATTTTGTCAGTTTCAGTCAGAGTTCGGGGACTCCACCATTATGAAATGCCGCATGGGTAGCCCGTGTTTTTTTAAAATGTTTCTCCTTTGTTCAATTACTTCCTCCACCTTCAAGTCAGTGTTGACCTGAAAAAGAAAATAAATTTTATATATTTGTAAATTTAATACAGAACCAGTGGCATATATAAGGGGGGGCCTGGGCTCCCCTTTAAAGTTAAGTTTTTTTAGATATTTTCCACATATTTTATGAATATAAACATAAAATAGCCTAAAATGCGGCCTCATGAGGTCTCGCCCCCCCCCCCCCCGAAACCGTCTCGCCCCTCCCCACCTTCTAATTTTTTTCTATATACGCCACTGTGCAGAACACTAAATGTTTGCTTTACGTTAAAAGGTTTAAACTTCACATTTTCATACTAAAGGCTCTTTGCTTAAAAATCTTTAATAATTAATTCAAAGAATGGAAGCCATGATTCAAATGACATCAAATTTAAAATTATTAAAATCACAAAATACAAATATAAAGCATTCTAAAAAAAATAATAAATAATACTAATGACACTTAATGAACCATTCTTACTACCCTTTAAGTAGGATAGTTTTTATGATTTCTAATAGGATCTGTTATTGTGGACGACCAAAGCCAGATTGTTTCCATCTTTAAGCAGAAATCTGAACTCACACTAGGTACTATAGTTATAGTGTACGTGTGAGCTAGTATAAATAAAAACTAAAATATATTTTATTCAACTCCGGACTAAATTACCTTTTGTTTGATACCACACAAGCCATGTTTTGACTTAAACTCAAATTTTTGAAATCTACCCCCACCCTTAAAAAAACAAAAACTAAAATGTATTTTGTTAAACTCCGGACTCAATTACCTTTCGTTTGATGTCACACACGCCATATTTTTCCATAAACTCTAATTTTTGAAATCAACCCCCACCCTTTTATTTGGTTTGTGCTCGGTGGATTTTGTTCATTTTTAAATGGGACCATCTCGGCCCAAAACCCAGTCTAGGTACCAAATTTCAATATAAAAGAGTATGAATTTTATATTAAAAACAAATAAAGCCTACGCCTGTAGATACTTGTCGTCAATTAGCACATAAATCAGTTAATTAAAAATCAATCCTATTTACTATTTGTTTATAAAGCAATCAGTTTCCACAGAACAAAAAGTTTATATAATGAATACGTTTTTTTTCTTGAAGCTATATTTCTACCTCCAAATATTTACCTTTAAAGCGTTATTACTGATTACTTTTTGTTCACTTCGACTCTTGCAACCAAAACATCATTATGATGCCATAAAAATACCCGCGTATTTAGGTCCGTATTAGTACAAAATCAGAAAAACTAAATCTTGTTTGGTCAATGTTCTTCCCAAAACATGGCGTCGGTCCCCTTGATTTTTGGGCACACTGTCTGCGACGGTCTGTAATACAATGCTACGTAGGGCGTCGGGTCGGTTCGGTCTAGACCGCGGCTCACACGTAGGGGAGAGCGGGGCTCGTTGGGCATAGGGGCACGTTGAGAAACCCCTATTAACTCGACAATTAGACGTCACCCACGTGGCAAAGTCGCCTTTGCTCATGCATTAGTCCGCAGTGAGAATCTGTGATGTGTGTATCTCCAAGGAACACAAAATAGCGCGTGATCAGAATAGCGCGTATCAAAATAGCGCGTATTAAAATAGCGCGTGTAAAAAATAGCGCGTATCAGGTCTGCTTAGGTATATTCACCTAAACAGTTTGAGCAAGGTCAGATAAGTTATACTTACTTAACCGTTAAATAAACCGATGGCTTGATATACTTAACACAACTCATATAGTTCGACTAAGGGGTCTCTTTCTAACATATTTTTTTTTTAAAAACTTCCCTCGCTTCTTTTCTGGGATCCTAGAGGGTGTGTAACCAAACCGAACCGAACCGGACGGAACCGAACCGAACCGAACCCAAACATTTTTTCCAGTAACTCCCTGACCTATTTCTACCAAAAAAAAATGTCACCAAGTCACAGGTCAGAATAGAAACCTACCAAAATAAGGATCGGGAAGCTAATTTAGGGAAAATTTTTCGGTTTGGTTCGGTTCATTTCAGTTTGGTGGTAAATGAACCCTATTGGATCCCGGGAAAAAAGTCAGGAAAGTTTTTTTTTTTAAATATGTTAGAAAGAGACCCCTTACTCGAACTATTTTGTAACAGCGACGTTTGTAATGGCGATCTTTCAAAACGCGGTATTTTTAGACGCGCTATTTTAAGACGCGCTATTTTGAACACACGCTATTTTAAACACGCGCTATTTTGATACGCGCTATTTTAAACACGCGCCATTTTGATGCGCGCTATTTTGATACGCGTTATTTTGAACACGCGCTATTTTGATCACGCGCCGTTGTGATACGCGCTATTTTGATCACGCGCTATTTTGATACGCGCTATTTTGAACACGCGCTCAAATGAGCGCGCTATTTTGCTACGCGCTATTTTGATACGCGCTATTTCATTACAGAGCCATTTTTTTTTTGGACCTCGTAAGTAACTTTTTGTTATTTCTTAAACATTTTACAAATTGTTTTATTACACCTGCATTCGGTTTTTTATAGTTAACTTTACATATTTAGACAGAGTTTAATGAAATTATAACGATGCTAATATTTACGCAAACATGATTGCCGACACTCTCAATTTTGTATGTAGGTGTGGGGCTAGTTGAGCCAAAAAGATCGGGGCACGTTGGGCCACCGGCCCAGCTAACCCCATACATTTTCTATTAGCTCACACATCCGATTTCAAAATTTTTTATATATCTTTGCGTTTCAGGTGATTTTGAAACTTTTTTGTTACGCCGTCTGTCTGTCTGTATGTCTGTCTGTCTGTCTGTCTGTCTGTCTGTCTGTCTGTCTGTCTGTCTGTCTGTCTGTCTGTCTGTCTGTCTGTCTGTCTGTCTGTCTGTCTGTCTGTCTGTCTGTCTGTCTGTCTGTCTGTCTGTCTGTCTGTCTGTCTGTCTGTCTGTCTGTCTGTCTGTCTGTCTGTCTGTCTGTCTGTCTGTCTGTCTGTCTGTCTGTCTGTCTGTCTGTCTGTCTGTCTGTCTGTCTGTCTGTCTGTCTGTCTGTCTGTCTGTCTGTCTGTCTGTCTGTCTGTCTGTCTGTCTGTCTGTCTGTCTGTCTGTCTGTCTGTCTGTCTGTCTGTCTGTCTGTCTGTCTGTCTGTCTGTCTGTCTGTCTGTCTGTCTGTCTGTCTGTCTGTCTGTCTGTCTGTCTGTCTGTCTGTCTGTCTGTCTGTCTGTCTGTCTGTCTGTCTGTCTGTCTGTCTGTCTGTCTGTCTGTCTGTCTGTCTGTCTGTCTGTCTGTCTGTCTGTCTGTCTGTCTGTCTGTCTGTCTGTCTGTCTGTCTGTCTGTCTGTCTGTCTGTCTGTCTGTCTGTCTGTCTGTCTGTCTGTCTGTCTGTCTGTCTGTCTGTCTGTCTGTCTGTCTGTCTGTCTGTCTGTCTGTCTGTCTGTCTGTCTGTCTGTCTGTCTGTCTGTCTGTCTGTCTGTCTGTCTGTCTGTCTGTCTGTCTGTCTGTCTGTCTGTCTGTCTGTCTGTCTGTCTGTCTGTCTGTCTGTCTGTCTGTCTGTCTGTCTGTCTGTCTGTCTGTCTGTCTGTCTGTCTGTCTGTCTGTCTGTCTGTCTGTCTGTCTGTCTGTCTGTCTGTCTGTCTGTCTGTCTGTCTGTCTGTCTGTCTGTCTGTCTGTCTGTCTGTCTGTCTGTCTGTCTGTCTGTCTGTCTGTCTGTCTGTCTGTCTGTCTGTCTGTCTGTCTGTCTGTCTGTCTGTCTGTCTGTCTGTCTGTCTGTCTGTCTGTCTGTCTGTCTGTCTGTCTGTCTGTCTGTCTGTCTGTCTGTCTGTCTGTCTGTCTGTCTGTCTGTCTGTCTGTCTGTCTGTCTGTCTGTCTGTCTGTCTGTCTGTCTGTCTGTCTGTCTGTCTGTCTGTCTGTCTGTCTGTCTGTCTGTCTGTCTGTCTGTCTGTCTGTCTGTCTGTCTGTCTGTCTGTCTGTCTGTCTGTCTGTCTGTCTGTCTGTCTGTCTGTCTGTCTGTCTGTCTGTCTGTCTGTCTGTCTTTCTGTCTCTCTTTCTGTCTTTCTGTCTCTCTTTCTGTCTGTCTGTCTGTCTGTCTGTCTGTCTGTATGTCTGTATGCCTGTCTATAACGACCAAGGCGCATAACTCAAAAACCGCTTGGCCGATTTCAATGAAATTTGGTACCTAGGCTGGGTCTTGGGTCGAGATGGTCCCAATTAAAAATGAACAAAATCCACCAAACACAAACCAAATAAAAGGGTGGGGATAAATTTCAAAAATTAGAGTTTAAGTTAAAATATGGTGTGTGTGATATCAAACGAAAGGTAATTAAGTCCGGAGTTCAACAAAATACATTTTAGTTTTTGTTTTATTTAAGGGTGGGGGAGGATTTCAAAAATTTGAGTTTAAGTCAAAACATGGCTTGTGTGGTATCAAACAAAAGGTAATTTAGTGTGGAGTTGAATAAAATATATTTCAGTTTTTAGTTATATTAGCTCACACGTACACTATAACTATAGTACCTAGTGTGAGCTTAGGGGCCCATATATTGGCAGAGTATTTTTTTTATTTTAAGGTTAAAATCAGCATGGGTACGTATGATGGACTAAAAATCACGTCATGTAATAATTCTCGCCCTAAACAAATGTTTTAGATTGTCCGCCTCTTGAAGACTGCGACGACTTGCGCCTGTAGTTATTTATCAAAGTTACCTTTGGCAACGCTGAAACGCTTTCGACTGGAATCGGGCATATTGCGGTCTCTTATTAATATATGCTATATTTTATCTGTTTTTACCCTCTTATGGAAATTAGGCCCCTTAGATGTGGACTTGTTCACGCGGTATCTTTGTTAGTCTTGGAGATATAAAGCTAATTTCTTCACAATCTTGATTGGTGTTCTCTTGCAAACAAAAAACGATTAGTTTTTCTGTAAAACTAAGTTATTGGCAGAAGTTATAAGCCAAAGATTGTGAAAAAACAGTAAAAAAGCCGCCATTTATTTATTTGTGACATCACAGAGACCCTTCAACTCAAATTTGAGGCAAACACCCGGTGACTTGAAATTGTGTGATCTATTATCACCAATCGATCTAGGAAAATTTTAAAAATTCGTGCTTTTCCAAAAGCTGGCGAAAGAAAGACCAAGAATATTAACCGGAGAAAATGGTCAACAGCTATACTAACTGAAACTCCGGTTAAAGAAGAGTTGGAACCTGAAAAAAGTTAAAAAAGAGAAAAATCTGTAACCAAAAATGTTTTCAAGGAAAAGAAGCATAGAAAAACTACTCAGAAAAGGACACACACTGAAAGATGACAGCGATGATGAAGAGGAAACATTTTGTCTAGTCTGCATGGAACGATTCTCAAACAGCAAACCAAAAGAAAAATAGGTACAATGTTTAACTTACAAGTTTTGGGCCCATGAAACATGTGCTGATGCAGGGTTTACTTATGTTTGCTAAAACCGTAATTCCGATTCAGACTAGAGCAAGAATTAGGTTACTTCATATTGTTTGTTTTTTAAGAAAGTTAAAGTTTAGTATTTTATAACAACTTGCCCCATCGTATGGCCCAACTTACTCCGTGGTTGGGCTTAGTTGGACCGCTTGCAAGGGTGCTAGGAAAAAGTGTTTTTTAAGTTTGAATGCATAGTTTTAAAAACCAATATTTGCCTTAAACATATTAGAATTGTAAAACTGTAAGTAATATAGCAATGCTTTTATTTACATTTATGTAAAAAGTGGCTCAACTAGCCCCGCTCTCCCCTACAAAATGTCAACCGAAACGTCACGATCTACGCGCGACAAGGCCCGAGCCGAGACGGTACAAAGTTATATTGCTCGATAATATCGCTTGTTAATAGTAACCAAATTTGTTGTGAACTTTACGAGGTAATTAATAGAAACCAATTCAGACCGTTACAATAACAAAATCACGCCATAATATTATACAAAAAATGTTTGTTATAATAAACACAAAGAAATATTTTCCAATATTAAGATTATATTTATATTTGGGAAATTTTAAGTATTAATAACAAAGACGTTATGTTACCTTAAATAAAGAATGTTTTGGTTATGTTTAATATAAGGCAATTAATATTTAAAAAAACATCAAATTATTAAAGAAACAAATGAAATATTATTTATAACTAAACACTTTAAAAAAGGTTTGTTACCAATAATTAATGATATTTGCTTTTAATATTTTTTAATGAGCATAACAAAAATCAGGTTTACCAAATATTTGTTAATAATTAAATCGTTTTTTTTTTCAGTGAAGGCAAGAATTATTTAATATGTAACAATTTCGGGGCGTCCGTAAATTAAATCAATTTTGAAAAACCACAAAACAATTTTTATTCAATTTTTTCAGAAACTAAGTTTTTTCGGAAAAAATGTGTTTCAGACTTTTTTGTTGAAAACTAAGTTCCCTTTTTTACAAAGTCAGTCGGTCGTTCTAATGACAAACTTTTTAGTGGCGTTCGTTTATTGAGAAAATGTAACAAAATTACAAAACCATATGTTTGACACAAGTTTTACCCGATTATCTTAAAAACCAAGCCCTCTATCAAAAATTGTTTTAAATGGTCGATTGTAGAAAATGAAATTTCCCTTTAAACGATGTAAAACAAAGTAAGATTTATCTTTAGATTAAAACTTTAGAGGCGCCGGTAAATCATTTTTTACAAATCATCAAGCACATTAATTTTGTTATAGGTTTTTTCCAATTTTCTCAGAAAATACGCTAAATTGGCAAAAATGTCTTGTATACTTTATTGTAGACAATAAAGTTCCTTTTTACCAATGTGTAAGTAAGCGGCGTTTGATTAATGACAAACTCTCCTGCAACGTCCGTAAATGTGGGCCATTTAAAACATAAAATAAATAAAAAAAAATTTGTCTTATTTTTAATTCTTTTAATTTTCCTAAGATGTAGATAATTTTTTTAAAAATCACCTCGCTATAGCGGCCATCTGCATTGATGGTTTTTGCACCAGCTTAGTTTCTGAGAAAATTGGATAAAACCTGTAACAAATGTAATTTGTTCGGTGATTTGTAAAAAATGATTTAATTTACAGACGCCTGTAAAGTTTAAATCTGTAGATGTATGTTATTTTGTTATACAGCATTTACAAGGAAATTTTATTGTCTATTATCGACACAATTTTTTGACAGAGGGCTTGGTTATTATGATAATCGTGGACCCACGCTTTTACACCCTTTCCGAAAGGTGGTCCTGCTACATGATAGACTTGCATCTATCATCGCTATCGTCCTAGCAGAACTTGGTTATAGACGATAGACTTCTCTTCTTTTCAGCGCAACAGTCATGGTCGTCGTGAGTTGACTAGGAAATTTATTTAGATAGCACCTATAGCAGGCTCCTGGGTTATTATTCCTGGTTCCTCGGTTGGGTGCGTGTCGGCTCCTGGACTACACCTGCGTATATTCTCGATGTTCAAGGTCAACTTATATTTTTGCGTGCATCGCATCGCATGCTTATTCGATGACGGCTGTTAAACGCTGAAAAGGAAGTGGGCGACAGGGCGACGGATTTGTTTATTCTTTTTGCATCGGTGTTCGATACGTGAGCCTGGTACCTTCTGCATTTGAAGCCGACCACCATACCACGGCACTACCCTGCCGCCTTAAAAAGTAAGCAGTAAGGGACGTCTTACTTCCGCACTGTATAAAATAGTTAGTCAAAAATCTGATCTGAGTTTCCAATAGTGCAAAAATTTAAAAACTGTTCACGAGTTAGAAATAATCTGATTACCCTGTGATTCTAAAAAATCCTCAAGACCCTAGCTTTGTAAAGACGAAAATGGTATTATTTTTACTTAAAAAAGTCGTTGAATATTTCGTACTTTAAATCGGAGAAACCCTATATAAGACCATATTATATTTCTCATGCTTTTCTTTATAGCGTAAATTTATTTCATAATTTTCAGGATAAAACATTTACCTTTTCTCTTTGTTTCAGTTTAATTTTGTCGGCAAACTTCTTGGCCCCAAAGGCAACTCTCTTAAGAGGCTGCAGGAAGACACCATGTGCAAAATGGCGGTTTTAGGAAGAGGATCAATAAGGGACAGACATAAGGTAAAATTAAATATAAGTTTAATTTTAAAAAAATGGCGCAAGCAGGCACGTACAACCATCCCTAAGACCCAGTGTTTCAGGGTGTTGAGAGAGACCTTTATTTTTGGTAAAAATGAAATGTTCAATAAATATAAAGTGTGTCCACGTATTGGGTGTCGGTAAGGTATAAAATACAAAAAAAAAATCGATTTAGATTCTGATTTTTTGGGAATTGCTCCTGCTTGGTCTCAAACTCAGATGATAAAAAAATGAGCCAAATGAATTAATATACAGGCTGGTTTAGTAGGCTGATTTGATGATGTAAGGTATAAATGACAAGAAATGTTCGATTTAGAATCGGATTTTCTGGGAATTGCATGGTCTGATACTAAGTTGTTAAAAAATGTTAATTAAATCAATTAATCTACAGGGTGATTTAGTAGCCTGATTTGATAAAAGTGTTTTATAATTCGATTATGAAAATTTTGTATAGACGATTTTAAGTTGATTTTTCTGAAAATTAAGAATCTTTCGCAGCATTTAATTCCAAACAACTCTTGTTAATTACCTTTTCGTATATCTCTTAAAACAAAGGTAAGGTACTTTACTCTTAAGACTTTCTATCAAATAAACCTACTAAACTACCTTGCATATTAATTGATTTGGCTTATTTTCTCAGTTGAAGACCAATCAGGAGCGATTTCCAGAAAATCAGAATCTAAATCGAAATTTTTTTGTCATTTATACCTTACCGTAATTCACACTGTATAAAAACTACGTTACTCAGCTGCTGCCGTTTTTAAGATATACCTATAAGATTTTTTTCTCACTTGTGATCAACATGGTCACAATAAAAATTTTTATGACAATGTAATTCTCAATCTAAATTTAAAAACCGCATTTAGCTACACGGTAAAAAAATTTGTCTACAATGAAAACACATTATTTTCTTTAAAAAATTATTTTACCTTAAAACAATTTGTTTTGAAATAAAATATTTATTTTTAGTTGAACGCAGCGTTTAGTCTTAAAATAAGACTGTATTTTTCTCCTTTAATTGTTTTGTTTCAGTATACTTTATTTTGTAACAAAGCAAATTGTCTTCATATAAGTCACTCAGAATTTTTGCTTAATTTTATTTAAAAAAAAAACAGAAGATTGGTTTTAATCGAAGCTTCGACGCTCTGTCTACCTTTAAGAAAAATAGAATCTTAAAAATTGGGTTTTTACCCAAAACAACCCAATATATATATTTATGCGTTAGGTTTTCGTCCAGGATTGTAGTAATAAAAGGTAGTTTTCAGCTTTTTTGGACCTCTATAGACTTAGCATTACCACTTAAGAATTGGATATTCGCAATATATGCATTAATTGTCGTGAATTTGTCGTAAATTTGTCGTGAAAGAAAAAAATTTGTCGCGCCACCCGTTTTCCTGAAAAGGGTATGTAATGCTAAGTTGAGTCTCAACTTAGCATTACCACCCCAGAAAAAATTAAAATTTTTAAAAACTAATAAATGCATTAATTGTCGTTAATTTGTCGTAATTTTGTCGTAAAAGAAAAACAATTGACGTGTCATCCGTTTTCCCGAAAACGGGCAGTGAGCAATTTTGAGATTTCCCGGCTAAATTTTAGTCAACTTCTAAAAATAACGAAAATGACAATGGAGTTTTGGAGATAAACAGTAATGAATGGAACGATGACCAAGGCCCGGAAGGTAATAAAGATGTTCAAAGAAAAAGAAACGTTTTGCTAATAACTGATGACTGTGGTAAATACTTATATGACTATGTTAATAAATATTTAGATTGTAAGTATCATCTTCAAGTTGTATGTAAACCTTATGCCAAATTTAAAAATATAGTAGAAAATGTAGATTCCCATTTAAAAGATTTCAATAATTTAGACTTTGTGATTGTATTAGCTGGGATTAATAATGAATTTTTAACTCTTGATGAAATCACGTTGCTTGTAAATAAATGTTTTTATACTAATTTAATAATATGCTCCATTCCATTTGCTTCAGTAAGTGTAACCAAAATTAATATAGTAAATAGAATAAATAACATTTTATATAATTCAGTAAGAAAACTTAAAAGCTTCACAAATAGGTTAGGTTATGTAGAACTTTTTAATATTTTAAACAGGATGGACTACATAAGAAATAGCAACTACTTGAATCGCATGGGTCTTGACAAGGTTGCAAGTGTTATAACAAAAAGTATCGATGACTTTGGTAAGGCTGAAAATAAAATGTGTAATTTGAAAGAAATCGAAATTAATTATAATAATACACTCAACGAAAACCAAACCAACAATAATCAGTATTTGAGTTCATCAAGTACTTTTTTTGTAAATACTCAGGAAATCATAGAAATAATCTAACAAAAAATTTCGTTTTTTATGCAAATGCAGGAGGACTTCTTTCCAAAATGCAAAATCTTTTGGCAATAGTAAACTATTTTAATCCTGTGATTATATGTATATCTGAAACCCATATAACGGAAGACATTTTTTCAGCTGAATTTGGTGTAAATGGTTTTTGCGCATTGAATTGCGGGTCTCATAGTAGACATACAGGAGGAGTTATAACGTACATTAGAGATGATATAAAATATCAAGAGCTTTTGAATGAAACCTTTGAAAACAATTCATGGATTATAGCAGTTAAGATTCAATTTAATAAAACTTCATACGTATTGTGTAACATATATCATTCACCAAGTTCATCAAATGCTCAATTTATAAATTTTCTAGAGGAAAAGTTCGAGGAACTGTTACAACAAAGATGTTTATTAATTATTTTGGGAGACTTTAACATAGATTTAAAAACGGTGACAACTTATAGTAAAAAAATTATGGAACTGTTTCAGTTTTTTGGTCTTAGTCAACTTGTAACTGAATATACAAGGGTTACCAAATATTCATCCACACTTTTAGATTACTTGGTCACAAATGATAGGAACCTAATAAAACATGAAGTATCTGATCATTTGAAAGTGTCTGATCACTCAAGTATTCTGGTACATATACCAATTAAACTAAATTATAATAAATCAAATCAGAAAACAAGGAAGAGAAACTTCAAATATTTTAATAAGACAGAATTCCAGTTTACAATACTTAACTCGAAATGGAACACAGATACCACTGATGTAAACAAGTTGGCTGAAACGTTTACTAATAATATTGTAAATGCTTTAAATATTTATGCACCAATTAAGGAAACTGGAAATTTTAACAGTTTTAAAATAAAAATTTGGTTTTCTGAAGATCTAATGAAAGAAATTAAAAATCGAGATAATTTGTTCAAACTAGCCAAAAATTCCAAAAACGAAGAAGACTGGGAACGTTATAAAACCATTAGAAATAGAGTGACAAATAAAATTAGGAACGAGACAAGACAGCACTATGAAGAAAAAATTGATCAAAACAGAGGCGATGCCAAAGTAATGTGGATAACATTAAAAGAATTAATAAAGGGTAAATCAAATATGGTGCCACAAACAATAACATTTGAAAATGGAATTCAAAGTTCAAATGATAACATCGCAAGCTCATTCAATTTTTACTTTATAGATAGCATTAAGAATATTATAGGAACTATAAGAGGTACTGAAAGTCATCAAAATATTGCTGAGGAAATAAAATTTAACGGACAAGAGCTTGCAGTATTTAGAAAAATTAGTCTAAATGACTTAAATAAAACTATAAAAAACCTTAGCAAAAACAACTCAGACAAATATGGTATAAATTTAGAAATATTAAAACTGGCAAATGAAATTGCAGGAAACCATTTGCTTAACCTAATTAACACATCATTAGAGGCTGGAGAGTTTCCTGAGAGTTGGAAAGTATCAGCAGTAGTTCCAATACAGAAAGTAACAAACACAACAAATTGTTCAGAGTTTCGTCCTGTAAATACTCTTCCAATATATGAAAAAGTTCTGGAATTAATAGTCAAAGATCAACTGACACAACATATACACGAAAATGATATCTTAGTTAAAGAACAATCGGGATTCAGAAAAGAACATTCTTGTGAAACAGCTTTACAATTCATTATATCAAAATGGAAGCATGAAATATCTAATAAAAAGATGGTCATAATTTCTGTATTTTTGGATCTTAAACGAGCTTTTGAAACAGTAAATATCGACTTGCTATTAATGAAGCTAAAAGCATATGGAATAAAAGGAAAAGCTTTAAAATGGTTTCAAAGCTATTTAAAAAATAGAAGGCAATATGTTAAGTATAATCAAGAACTTTCCGACACTTCGCATGTTCCCTTTGGTGTTCCACAGGGAAGTGCGTTGGGTCCATTATTGTTTTTGATTTTTATCAATGACATTGTAAAACAAATAAAAAAATGTAAAATCAAACTGTTTGCCGATGATACGATGATTTATATTATTGGAGAGCCTAAGAATATAAAACAAATGATGCAAGACCTTAACTCTGACATTGATAATGTAACAAAGTGGCTTGCAAATAATGGACTTAAACTAAATACAGAAAAAACTAAATATATGATTTTAGGAAATAAGTATAACTTAGATAAACTTAATTTAGGAAACACCCTAGTAAACACTGAATATAAAATCATCATTGACAGAGAACAGATTCAAAAAGTAAATGAGATGAAGTATTTAGGCTTTATAATTGATGTGGAACTTAATTTTAATGCACATTGCCAGTATGTTAAAAAGAAGATGGCTAAGAAAATCGGGTTTCTTTTTAGATTAAGTAACAAAGTGTCTATGTTTGCTAGGCTTACTATTTATAAAACAACAATAGCTCCACATTTAGACTATTGTGGAACATTTATTTATTTTATGAATCAAACCCAAAAACACAATTTGCAAAAATTACAAAATAGAGCTATGCGAGCTATTCTATTATGCAAAAAACGAACCCCTATAAAGATGATGCTGGACACACTCAACTTCCTTAATGTCTCACAGAGGGCTGCGTTTAATGTGCTGAAATTTGTCTTTCGCCTAAGAAGGGGCACCTTACCTAAATATTTAACCGACGAAATTAAATATATACATGAAATACACCCTGTAAATACAAGAGCAAGATCAATGAGTAATTTCTATATTGATTATGCAAATGCTGCTGGTAAAACAGTGTTTACCGAAGGATTAAAACTGTTTAATTCTTTGCCAAGGGACACCAAGGAAACTTCAAACATAGAGAGTTTTAAAAGACTTTGCCTAAACTTTGTCAGGACCAATGTAGAATAATAAAATATTTTTACAATGCAGATATAATAGATTTAACCATTTGTGATTTGGAGAGATATCATGTTTTTCGTGTTTTGTGTGGGACTTTTGAATGGTAAGTAACTAGTCAAAATTATCAAACAAATATTATCTGTAGTTGCTAAGTCTTAAATTTTTAAAAAAGTTACATTTTTGGTTTCGATTTATATAATTTACAACTTTAGGATCAAAGATTATAGATTATAATATGTTTAGGATGTTTGCTTAAATGCTGACATATGTATAAATTTAAAGTTGTTTATATTTTGTTGTTTGTTTGTATCACAAGTTTATTGTCTTTTTTAACATGTATTTTTTACTGATTGTACTTTTTGAGCAGGTTTGCTAATAAAGACTATTATTATTATTATTATTATTATTATTATTATCTTTAAGCTTTTTCACAATACGAAGGTAGTATATTTAACCTTGTCGCGCAATTGTAAATTTTTGGTGAAACAATCATTATATTACGTTTCGCTTTTTCTTTTCAATATAACCTGTTGTGGTGTCTGTGTAAATATTCATTGATCGCCAGGATTTTGCGTTGTTTTAGAAATTATGAAAAAAGTGAACTTTTCACGAAACATTTATATGCATTAACTGTCTTAAATTTGTCGTAAATTTGTCGTGAAAGAAAAAAATTTGTCGCGTCACCCGTTTTCCTGAAAACGGTATGTAATGCTAAGTTGAGTCTCAACTTAGCACTACCACCCCAGAAAAAATTAAAATGTTCAAAAACTAATAAATGCATTAATTGTCGTGAATTTGTCGTAAATTTGTCGTGAAAGAAAAAAATTTGTCACGCCACCCGTTTTCCTGAAAAGGGTATGTAATGCTAAGTTGAGTCTCAACTTAGCAATATCACCCCAGAAAAAATTTAAATTTTTAAAATCTATTCTATGGAATAATTGTCGTAAATTTGTCGTGAAAGAAAAAAATTTGTCGCGTCACCCGTTTTCCTGAAAAGGGTATGTAGTGCTAAGTTGAGTCCCAACTTAGCACTACCACCCCAGAAAAAATTAAAATTTTCAAAAATTAATAAATGCATTACTTATCGTGAATTTGTCGTAAATTTGTCGTAAAAGAAAAACAATTGTCGCGTCATCCGTTTTCCCGGAAACGGGCAGTGAGCAACTTTGAGATCTAAATCTAAATCTCAATGATCTTTAAGCTTTTTCACAATACGAAGATGTAGTATATTTAACCTTGTCGCGCGATTTTAAATTTTTGGTGAAACAATCGTTATATTACGTGCTGTTTTTACTTTTACCCTTACCCTTTTTGGTGTTAATATAAATATTCATTGCTCGCGGTTTTCAATGATCAAGCTAACGCTAGGATTTTGCGTTGTTTTAGAATTAACGAAAAAAAGCGGACTTCTCTCTTCTCTTCTTTGTAGCAAAATGCCTATGATTGTTAAAAGGACAACATAATATTTCTTGAGAAGCTCGCTTTTTTTTCGTTAATTCTAAAACAACGCAAATTCGTGGCATTAGCTTGATCATTGAAAACAGCGAGCAATGAATATTTATATTAACACCAAAAAGGGAAAGGGTAAAAGTAAAAACAGCACGTAATATAAGGATTGTTTCACCAAAAATTTACAATCGCGCGACAAGGTTAAATATACTACATCTTCGTATTGTGAAAAAGCTTAAAGATCACTGAGATTTAGATTTAGATCTCAAAGTTGCTCACTGCCCGTTTCCGGGAAAACGGATGACGCGACAATTGTTTTTCGTTTACGACAAATTTACGACAAATTCACGACAATTAATGCATTTATTAGTTTTTGAAAATTTTAATTTTTTCTGGGGTGGTAGTGCTAAGTTGAGACTCAACTTAGCATTACATACCCTTTTCAGGAAAACGGGTGGCGCGACAATTTTTTTTTTAGACAAATTTACAACACATTTACGACAATTATTCCATAGATTAGTTTTTAAAAATTTAAATTTTTTCTGGGGTGGTAATGCTAAGTTGAGACATAACTTAGCATTACATACCGTTTTCAGGAAAACGGGTGTCGCGACAAATTTTTTTCTTTCACGACAAATTTACGACAAATTCACGACAATTAATACATTTATTAGTTTTTGAAAATTTTATTTTTTTCTGGGGTGGTAGTGCTAAGTTGAGACTCAACTTAGCATTACACCCCCTTTTCAGGAAAACGGGTGGCGCGAGAAAATTTTTCTTTTCACGACAAATTTACGACAATTATTCCATAGATTAGTTTTTGAAAATTTTAATTTTTTCTGGAGTGGTAGTGCTAAGTTGAGACTCAACTTAGCATTACATACCCTTTTCAGGAAAACCGGTGGCGCAACAAACTTTTTTCTTTCACGACAAATTTAAGAGAATTAATGCATATAAATGTTTCGTGAGAAGTTCACTTTTTTTCATAATTTCTAAAACAACGCAAAATCCTGGCGATCAATGAATATTTACACAAACACCACAAAAGGTTGTATTGAAAAGTAAAAGCGGAACGTAATATAATGATTGTTTCACCAAAAATTTACAATTGCGCGACAAGGTTAAATATACTACATCTTCGTATTGTGAAAAAGCTTAAAGATCACTAAGATTTAGCTGGGAAATCTCAAAATTGCTCACTGCTCGTTTTCGGGAAAACGGATGACGCGTCAATTGTTTTTCTTTTACGACAAATTTACGACAAATTCACGACAGTTAATGCATTTATTAGTTTTTGAAAATTTTAATTTTTTCTGGGGTGGTAGTGCTAAGTTGAGACTCAACTTGGCATTACATACCCTTTTCAGGAAAACGGGTGGCACGACAAATTTTTTTCTTTCACGAAAAATTTACGACAAATTTACGACAATTATTCCATAGATTAATTTTTAAAAATTTTAATTTTTTCTGGGGTGGTAATGCTAATTTGAGACTCAACTTAGCATTACATACCTTTTTCAGGAAAACGGGTGGCGCGACAAATTGTTTTCTTTCACGACAAATTTACGACAAATTCACGACAATTAATGCATATATTGCGAATATCCAATTCTTAAGTGGTAATGCTAAGTTTATAGAGGTCTTTTTTGGACTTATTTCAAATTTCTAATTCAACAGCCAACGTTTCGACGCCTTTCGCGTCATCCTCAGGGCCAGAATATTAGAGTTATATAAGACCCAATATAAATTGTTTCTACTTACAACAAAAATATGCCGCGTGTCTTGAAGTAAAAAAATAAAACTCCTTTTGACTTGAATCCATACATCTTCCTAATATTTGTCGTGGACATGTTTTAACACGCGTTTACGTGATTAGTTATTAACGTGATGTGAAGCAAATAATTCTTTCCGAAACAGAAATAGTGTTTTAATTTGAACGTCTATATAGAAATAAAGATGTTCCCGTTCCTAGTACTTGTAAATTTGTTGTTATTGCGGTATGTTTCTGATAGAATAAAAACAAATATTTTTTAATTTCATATTTTTAGAATATAAGACTATGTTTCTTAAGATATTCCCGTTCGTAGTACCTTTAAGTATATTTTTGTTATTGCGATATGTTTCCGACAGAATTTAAATAAATATATTTTTTATTTTCATCCTTTTAGAATGTAAGACAGTATACATACATATTATGTTCGCGTTTGTAGTACTTTTAAGTATCCCACACAGCAAAAATCAAAACCACGTTAAAAACACACACTTTTTTAAGTTTAATAGGTCGGTTTTTAACGTTATTTTTAAAACCACGTTAAAATCACACCGAAATAACGTGGTTTTGAAAATAACGTTAAAAAGCGACCTATTAAACTTAGAAAGTGTGTGTTTTTAACATTGTTTTGATTTGTGCTATGTGGGATGTTGTTGTTATTGCGTTATGTCCGAGAAGAGCACTTCTCTGGTTATATCTTAGAGTAATAATTATTTGTTATTACTCTGAGGGTTATATATACAGTCGAACCTCTCTAACTCGAACCTCTATAACTCAAACCTCTCTATAACTCGAACCTTTTAAGTGATCCCTGCACTTTTTATATGTATTTAAACCTCTGCAACTCGAATTTCCATAACTCGAACTCTTCATAACACCAACTGTTTTGTTTGTCCCTTTAAGTTCGAGTTATAGAGGTTCGACTGTATATAAATATTTGTTTATTTTCATACACATATTGCATTTGTTTCATTTTTTAATCCTTACATATAAAATCACCTACGTAGTAAATACAGAAGACCAATGGCGGATCCAGGATTTCCAGGGGGGGGGGGGCTAAAGTAGCATCAAAGATCGAAATATTTTTTATTAGCGGTTATTGATAGATCTGAGGTGTGAAATTTAGTATCTAAAGGAGATTTATGGCGCTGGGAGCGAAATTCTTTTAAAAATTAAATAGAATTTGTCACAAATTTTAAACTGCTAAACTAAAAATAACTTATATGTCTGGGAGGGGAGGGGGGCTCTGGCCCCTCCTGGATCCGCCGCTGCAAAAGACTTGATATCTTGTGAATACCTATACTTAGCGCGGGCCTTATAGTCAACGTTCAAAAGGTGAAGTGGTGCTATATTGTAGAAGGTGATGTTATTTCAGCATTAAAATTGATTTTTAAAAAAAAAAGAAGATGCTAATTCCAGGCTAAATAAAAATTTTATATCAGCTCCTAATCGAACAAATAAATATATTAATTATAAATTTATTAGTCAACTAACAAAAATTGTCACGTCATGATTAACTAGCAAAAAACCTAATAATGACCAATATTTCTCTCTAGCGAAATAAGCTGACGTATCGAGAAACGTATTTGCCATGAAATTAAGCTCAATTTAAAAAAAAAAAAAATTAAGAAACGAAATATCTTGAAAAAAAAATAATACAAATCTCCGTTTGTTTTGATTTAAGAGAGTAATTTTTGATTTTAAATAAAGATTTGTCTTTATAAATAAAATAATTAAAAAAGGATATTGTCTTGAAAGAAAACTACAAAAATTTTCAATATTCGATTTTAAGTCAAGGAAATTATTTGTTTTGGAATAAGAATCAAAAATGTTTTCTTTTGAATGAGCAAATATTTTGCTTCCACAGAAAACGGTGCTTTAGATTAATTCAGTTCCAATTTACAATTAAAAAAAAATCTACTTTACATTAAAATAAAGAGGCAAGACATTTTTTGTGTAAATATTCTCTTGGTGAATAGGAAAGCCCAAATTATTTTACTTCAAAGCAATTTGGTTTGATCTAAGACAATTTTTTTTACCGTGTATCTGCTGTGGTTCAAAAGATTTGTGAAACATTTTTTTTATATCTCAAAAACTGCGACCCTAGCCAATCTTTAACGTTATAACTACTAAACCACCCTGTGTATGAATTGTTTTGGCTCATTTTTTTATTATCTTAGTTTGAGACCAAGCGGGAGCAATTCCCAAAAATCCGAATCTAAATCGATTTTTTTTTGTCATTTATAGCTTAACCGCATTGAATGCGTGGATACAGTGTATATTTATTAAAAACTGCAAAAATAAACATAATGCAGAGTAAATAGTATTGGTAAAAGAACAATTTGAAAATTAAATATTTGAAGAGCTTGAAAACGATTGTAGAAGAACAATCGAAGCGTCGCAATTGTGTTGTTTATCAGAAAGATAAGTTTTTCAAATTTTGTTAGGCAAATATTTATTTTATCCTATAAACCAATGTCAAATTAGTAATGTTTTTTTTTCTATGAGAAACGCAGTGGTTTCATAATAATTAAAAGTAAATCCCTAATAGTGGCCTAATACCCAGATAAGCTTTCGTTTGTAACTTGTCTAATCTGTAAAAAATGGTTGAGATAAAAATTAATATTAATAATTTTGGGAACCAGTTAACTGATTTTAATGATCCAGTCTATGTTGTGCGCTGTTAAAACAGAGCCTTTAACGAAGAAAGGAAATTTTCCCAAAATATAAGGTTATATGAACCTTATATTAACTCTGATTCTGTCCGTCATCGTCATCTGGGATTTCAAAGTGGCCGCACACTTCAATAGAAATCTTTTAAAATTTTTTAAATAAAACTTTATTTCAGTGAAATCGGTTTAGTAATAATGATTTTACGAGGATATTAATTCAGACAGATTTAGCAAGACAATCGAATGATAACCAATGTAAAAAAGGCCAAGTACGTGAATATGACATTCCGTAAAAAGAATTGAGATAAAAGTAAAACCAAAGAAAGAACCTTTCATGTTGAAATTTGTATGGAGAACGTGGCTTTACTTTTATCTCAATTCTTTTTATAAAATGTCATTTTCGCGTACTTGGCCTTTTTTTACATAAAATGTTTTTGTTATGATTTCACTTCTTTTTTAAAGGCATTGGATAATATTTAATTTTTAAAGTAGTAAAATATGCGGAATATTGTTCAAAACTTTTGAAATGCCTTATACTTAAAATGTTAACATAGCATAAGGGATCCAGTAGATACAAAAAAGCAGAATCCAAGTATACTTACTTCAAATTACAAACAAGTTCTTCTACTGACGGATGCGTGCGGCAAGTATATGTATGAATATCTTCAAAGAAATTTAAAAGACGATTACAAGCTTCAAACGGTATGTAAACCCAACGCACCTTTTGACTTTATGGTAAATAGCATTAATTCTTACATAAAAGATTTTACTAAGAAAGATTTTGTAATTGTTTTCGTAGGGCCCGAAATAAGAAATTTACAAAAAAAATTATTTCAATTCTTTCTGATAAATGTTTATCTACTAATTTAATTATTTGCACAAGTCCCGTAAACAGTCGTTTTTATACAAAAAATTATTCCTTAGTTAATGGTGAATTGTATGATATGTACTTGAAAACAATTTTCACAGAAAAATGTTTTGTTGGAAATTCGATTTACCTTAATAAAATAGGGCTTACTAAAATGGCAAAGAATATTGGCGATGTGATCAAAAAGTTTTTTATTAATGGCAGTTCAATAGAACTCAATGAGGTACACGATTTAAATATTGACATTAATGATAGTCTTCCGAACTCACCCTATACAGGTATCTTAAAAAATAATAACTCTAAAACCCCCGATTCTCAGAATTTGTTATCAATGACCGATAACGAAACAAGCTTTGACTCTAATACTTTCTCAATAAGAATAGATCATGACGTAAATTTTCCTTTGACAGAGAGTCAATTAGCAACCATTTAAATAACAATAATGTTTCAATTGTTTATCAGAACTGTAGAGGAGTCAAAACCAAGTTGGACAACCTTAGATTTAGTTTTCTGAATAGTGATCTTGATATTATAGCTTTATCTGAAACGTGTCCGTATCTACTTCAGAATTTTGTTCTTCTAATAGAATTTGTATTCGTAAGGATAGAAATAGAGTGGTTACTGGTAAAAATCAAGGAGGTGGAGTGTTGCTTGCAGTTAGGGACAATTTCAATATCTCAGAATGTCGTATTTTTGATGAAAATCAAGAAGCTATATGTATTAGAATTAATCTTAAAAGTAACTTTTTTTTGTATGTTGTTTTAGTTTATATTGTCCCAAATAGTCCAGGCATTGTCTATGAGCAATTATTTGAAAGAATAGAATCTCAACTAATTGACCAAACTAATTCGGAACTTATTATTTTGGGTGACTTTAATGTTCCTACATATGTGAATTCTTTGTCTTCTTGTAATAATTTAAATATTTTACGGTCTTTCTTAGCATTTAATAATTTGGCCCAATCAAATAAAATAAAAAACAATAATGGTGTAATTCTTGATCTTGTGATATCATCTTTTGATAACATTGAGGTCTCCGAGTTGGAGGATGCCCTCTTGCCAATAGACAATCAACATCCTTGTCTTGCAATCTCTCTTACAACAAAGTCTCCAATTTAGTCATGTAAAATAATTTCTAATACTAAATATAATTTTAAAAAAGCTAATTTCCTATTAATGTATCAACTGTTTAAAAATCAAAATTGTGATATTCTAAAAAATTCTGCTGATGTAGATGAAGCTATGGAAATGTTTTACGATATTCTCAGAAACATTTTTGAAAAATGTGTTCCAAAATCAACACAACTTGATAGGAAATATTATGGTTTAATAGGAAAATTATTCTTCTTATTAAGAAAAAGCATCGCTACTTTCTAAAATCAAAAAGATTTAGATCAATGTGTTGGAGATCCAAATTTGTTAATTTACGCAGGATAATCAAAGATAAAATGAGAGTGGCATACAGTGAGTATTTGCATGATGTAGAAAATAGTTTAAAAGCAAACCCAAAATTCTTTTGGTCTCATATAAAAAGCCTTAAAGAAAATCCCGATATTCCTCAGGAGATGACATTTAATAACAAGACCTATTCAGAGCCTCAAAATGTAGCCAATGGCTTTGCCGAATTTTTTAAATCAGTCTTTATTAATGACGCTGATATTAGTTGTCAAACTTTTCCTCCTAAATCATATTTTTGCGACCATTTTGTAAGCGAAACGGAAATTGATAAAGCTATTAAAAATATAAAGGGTAACAAGGCTATAGGTCCTGATGGAGTACCTGCTTATATTCTAAAAGGGTGTCGTGAATACTTACAGTTCCCACTAAAGTTTTTGTTCAACCTTATTTTAAAAACATCCAAGTACCCAACTAAATGGAAGACAAGCAAAGTAATTCCCGTATACAAGTCTGGTGTGAGGCAAGACATTAAGAATTACCGCCCCATAAGTATAGTGTGCTCTATTTCTAAGGTTTTTGAACGAATTATATTTGAACAATTGTTTGGTGAGATCTCTGGTAAAATAACTTTACGTCAACATGGTTTTCTTCCAAAAAGGTCGACTTTTACGAATCTGACCACATTTTGCCAATATGTACATAAAGCAATTAATAATAAATCGCAAGTTGACGTAATCTATACAGATATGGAGAAAGCCTTTGATAGGGTAAGGCACTGTATAATTTTAAAAGCTTTAATTGATATGAATGTTGCTTCACACCTGATTCATTTAATACAATCTTATCTTAGTTGTAGGTTCCAATACATTGAAATCAAGGGATGTAAATCGGTTCTGTATAAAAGCACTTCCGGAATTCCCCAAGGTTCTAATCTTGGGCCACTCCTGTTTTTAACTGCAATAAATAGCATTATCACAAACTTGAAAGATGTTGAGGGGCTAATATTTGCCGATGATTTTAAATATTTTCGTATTATTGATTCCATTTCAGACTGTGAGACTCTTCAAAATGACTTCTGCAGTATTGCAGATTGGTGTACAACAAATAGTTTTAGTCTGAATGTGGACAAATGTACATGCATGTCTTATACTCTTAACAAACATCCATTTCAGTACGACTATACTTATAATAACTCTAAGGTCAAAAGAGTTGACATTCAAAAAGATCTAGGAGTAACTTTTGATGTAAGTCTCACGTTTACAGAACACATTGTAAGTAAAGTTGAGAGTGCTCAAAAGATTTCTGGTTTTATATCTAGAAATACAAAGAACTTTGATATAGACATAAGCCTGCATCTATTTGACAGCTTGGTTTTGCCCATACTGGAATATGGTTCAATTATTTCGTCTCCGTTATATGACGTATGGATTGCGGGAATTGAGAGAGTCCAAAGAAAATTTTTGAAATGCCTTTATTTTCGGAAATATGGTACTTATCCACAGAGAGGGTGTGACAATGAGTACCTGTTGGGTGTGTTTGGACGGCTGTCTTTGGAAAAAAGACGACACAAAGTAATTATTTGCACGATGTTTAAATTAATAAAGGGCGAAATGGATGGTCCCGATATTTTGGGTCAGCTACCGTTTGCCATAAATCGAGTAAACTCACGTAATTTGTGCACTTTTTATCTAGCTTTTCCGAGAACTAATCTATACAAAAATTCTCCAATATACAAAATGTGTTCAATTTTTAATACTTATGCCTCAGATATTAATATTGACACAATCAACCTTATAAAATTCAAAAAAATTATTGACGAAAAATTACGTGTTGGTGAACTTTGTGTTATTTTACTTTAAATTTGATGTGATTTTGAACTCAATGTAAATGTGTTATTATATATATGTAGGTATATTTTTGTTTTTATTTGTGACTTTATTAATTTTAATTTATTGTAAATTTTAAAATCTATGAATAATCTTTATTATTATTATTGTTTTTATCCGCGATAGTGACCTCTGTCCGTGGTTCGTCTACTAGTTTAGTACACTTGGGTTGTCCAAAATTACTATTCCATCTAATAAGTAAAAATCATAAATCTTGATATGTTTTAAAGTGACAGGTAAAATTTTATTAAAAATTTAAAAGTGAAAGTTAGGTTAAATGAATTTTAATTATCAAGTATTGAAATTGGTTAAAAATTAAATTTTTTAAAGATTTTAGCTAAATGTCCTTTTTTCGTTGTATTTGTGCTTTGTATTTTTTGCTGTAGGCGTTTTAATCTTAAATTAAGTGAGTGTGTGTGCATATTTTTATGATTTTTTTTGTACTCTTTCTGTATTATTTAAGCAGATATCTGTAACTGGTACTTACTGTTGATATCTTTGTTCAATAAATAAATAAATAAATAAATAAATAAATAAATAAATAAATAAATAAATAAATAAATAAATAAATAAATAAATAAATAAATAAATAAATAAATAAATAAATAAATAAATAAATAAATAAATAAATAAATAAATAAATAAATAAATAAATAAATAAATAAATAAATAAATAAATAAATAAATAAATAAATAAATAAATAAATAAATAAATAAATAAATAAATAAATAAATAAATAAATAAATAAATAAATAAATAAATAAATAAATAAATAAATAAATAAATAAATAAATAAATAAATAAATAAATAAATAAATAAATAAATAAATAAATAAATAAATAAATAAATAAATAAATAAATAAATAAATAAATAAATAAATAAATAAATAAATAAATAAATAAATAAATAAATAAATACATAAATAAATAAATAAATAAATAAATAAATAAATAAATAAATAAATAAATAAATAAATAAATAAATAAATAAATAAATAAATAAATAAATAAATAAATAAATAAATAAATAAATAAATAAATAAATAAATAAATAAATAAATAAATAAATAAATAAATAAATAAATAAATAAATAAATAAATAAATAAATAAATAAATAAATAAATAAATAAATAAATAAATAAATAAATAAATAAATAAATAAATAAATAAATAAATAAATAAATAAATAAATAAATAAATAAATAAATAAATAAATAAATAAATAAATAAATAAATAAATAAATAAATAAATAAATAAATAAATAAATAAATAAATAAATAAATAAATAAATAAATAAATAAATAAATAAATAAATAAATAAATAAATAAATAAATAAATAAATAAATAAATAAATAAATAAATAAATAAATAAATAAATAAATAAATAAATCAATAAATAAATAAATAAATAAATGTTGAGATTTTTTAATTTTTTCCCATTGTTTTATCATAGTTTTTATCAACCTTCCAAAGCTCAGCTCTCTAGAGTTTCTGAAAGTGGACAATGTTACTTTTACATGTATATGGAAGGGAAGTAAATTAAAATTTTGGGTTTTTTTGATTTTTCTATGGGTTTGGTCATAATTTCTATTATATCAGTCTGCCAAATTTTAGCTTTGGTCTGGAAGTACAGTAGGATTTTATCTATACATGAGTGAGTCAGTGAGTGTGTGGCAATATCGACGTTTTTTGAATTTTCGTAACTACTTTACTACGTTATGGAAGTCCATAAAACTTGGAGGAGTTGTTAACTCTATGAAGGTCCACGACTGTGCAAAGTTTGAGATTCGTAGCTCATTCCGAAGTAGAGCTTTAGATAGGTCAAATATGGGCTGAAATGTTTCAAGAAAAGATGGTACGGCAGCGCGCACTTGGCAAGGCACTGCCGTGCTCTCAGATTTTGAGTTTTAAAAATTTTTCGTATAGTTTTATTATAGTTCCTATCAGCCATCCAAAGCTCAGCTCTCTAGCGTTTCTCAAAATGGGCAATGTTACTTTTACATAACTGCATTTATAGAGAAGGGAAGTAATTAAAACTTTGTGATTTTTTAATTTTTTTCTATAGTTTTATCATAGTTTCTATCATTCGTCCAAAGCTCAGCTCTCTAGCGTTTCTGGAAGAGGAGGATGTTACTTTTACATAACTTTACATTTATAGGGGAGGGAAGTAAATTAAAATTTGGGGTTTTTAATTTTCTTTTATAGTTTTATCATAGTTCCTATCGGCCTTCCAAAGCTCAGCTCTCTACCGTTTCTGGAAGTGGGCAGGCAATGTTACATTTACATAACTTTATATTTATAGGGGAGGGGTTCAATTTAAAAGTTTGGGGTTTTTAAATTTTTTGCTGTGGTTTCATTATAGGTCTTTTCAGCCTTCCAAAGCTCCCCCCGTTTCTGGAAGTGGGCAATGTTACTTTTATATAAATTTACATTTATAAGAGAGTAAATTAGAATTTTGGGGTGTTTTAATTTTTTGCTATAGTTTTATCATAGTTACTATCGTCGTTCCAAAGCTCAGCTCCCTAGCGTTTCTGGAAGTGGGCAATGTCACTTTTATAAAAATTTAGGGGAGAGAACGTCAGATACTCTCTAAAACCGTTGTTAAAAAAGTAAGTTTGTTAGGAACCACCAAACATACGAACAAACGAGCTTTTTTAAAAGGTCGAATTTGACGTTCTCATCTATCTTCGATTTTAAGACGCCAGACAAACATATATTTTTGTTTAAAAGCCTGATCAATTTGCTGCAAAACATAGCTTGTTTTATTTATAATGATAGTGTAGTTTGAAAGTTATAATAAAAATATTTTTTGTCATTTTTTTTTTGGGCCCTGCCGGTATAATATAGACGCTGTTGTGTGTGCACTGCTAAAATCGAGGATAAATTATTTATAACCAAAGAAATCTAAAAAAGTTGGGGGGGCCGGGCCACCTTTTGTATTTTAAGGTTTTCAGAAAATGTTCTATACTAACGTAAAAAATCTTGCAGGAGGAAGAGTTGAGAGCCAGTGGCGACCCCAAGTTTCAACATCTAAGCGAAGAACTCCATGTGGAAATCAGTGCATTCGCCACACCCGCAGAAGCACATGCCAGAATTGCTTATGCCTTGGCAGAGGTTCGCCGATTTTTAGTACCGGTAAGTTTCTGCAGGATTCTGTTTTTAATCTAGCCTTAGGAGGCGCGACGCTGGCCTTTCTTTTTGTTAATGCATGCTATATTTCTTTACATCAGTAAATTATTAGCGATGGACCGTCTGGTTATTCGTTGTCTACTTTTAAAGGCAATTCATAACCCGGCTCGAGAGGTTGGTTTTCTTTGATTAAAAGAACAATGAAACTTTCTGTTATTATGACGTTTCTTGGTTAAACGCTCTCTAATAGATTCTTGTATTTAATGGAAGAGAAGAAATAACCAAACGGTTCATCGCTAATAATTGCCTGATCGAATTATATACAAAGTTACTGGAAGAGGCACGGCAAACATTTTAGGAATGGGGAAACTATTATAGTTGTTTCTATTAGAACTAACGCGACGTGAAATACCCTCACCGTCATTAAATTATTCTTACTATTGGTTTGACATTTTTGTTGGAAACTTATTAAACCTATGTGGCTTTTACTTTCTCCAACGTCGATTACAAGGATATGAAATATCTTGTTTGGAACATATCCGGACAAGCTGCATGCACAGTGATCCATGTCGATCCACGACGGGTTTCGGTCATATTGGGCCATCCTCAGGCAGGTGAGTGTGAAGCAGCTCGTTTTTGGTTTGCCTTCTGACTTACCCGCTGAGTTATCCCTACATGCATATACATGTTTCTGCGTCCTCACTTTGTCAGTAGGGCTGGTCAATTATGGTAATCCTAGCTAGGACTCAGCAAGTAGTTATCTACCTATCTACTTATTTTGTTCAGTTTTAATGAATTCTTTTTATCTTTGGACAAGGGCATTACCCACGAAAGATAATTCAATTATTCTCATCATAGAGATTGCACGAAAGTACAAAAATTATGCTTATGCTAGTTTTTCTATGACAAAAGCCAAATCCCTATCCATCGTCGTAAATGACAAAAACAAAATCGTCCAAGATCAAAAATGAAAATGATATAACAGTCCAACGGCAAAAACGGAATTCTTAATAACCGGAGATTATATACAAAAACGTCATTCATCAAAACAAGGCAAGAGCAAAATCGAAGGTTAGTATAAAGTCTTTTTAAAGCATACTGGTTCCGTCTCTCTTCCTCTCATGCAAAACGGTCTCATCGAAGTTTGGCGGACAATTTAAATCTGGAACAGATAATATTGTAGTTTTTGGACCCAGAAATACATACAAAAATAAAAATGTTTGTTTTTTTTTAATTAATAATTAATCACTCAAATTCTTTTGAGAGATCGGTGTTAACCGAACCGAACTGGACCGAACAGAACCGAACGGAACCAAATGATTTTGTCCTTTTTGATTTTTTCCTGTTTTGAAAAAAGACGTTCTACAGAACTTCGATTTTACTCTGGCCTTGTTTTGAAGAATGACGTTTTTGATAATGTCCGGATATTAATAATTCCGTTTTAAACATTGGACTGCTATGCAGTTATCCTTTATGATCTTAGACGATTTTTTATTTGTCTTTTATGATAAACTATGCCCCGAAAGCCACTTCCTGTTACAAACGTGCGAGAAAAAATGAATTGCTTTCCCTTAAGGTTACCTGCATAGGTGTCATTTTTATCTTTTCAACTAATCATTCATAAATAAAATACTATTTGTTTCCGACAGCCGTGGAAAGATAAACGATTTGATGCAATGCGATGGATGGTTTTATTTTCCATGTAGAAAATCGGTGATATAAATGATTTGTTGAAATCTGGATAAATGGGCAAAACAGAATTGCTACAAGCAAGGTGATCCACATTGGGCACTATACAGGGTGTCCCATAACTTAGGGGCCATAGTACAGCAGGTGACAGATGAGGTTAATTCCGAAAAAAAGTTTATATAGCATGGGGGTAAACACACATCTGTTTTTAAGATATAGCATTTTTAAAGTTAAAGGAGTGGGGGAAAAATGGTTTTACAAAAAAAGGAAAATCTATCACAAAATGTGATATTCCTCTTTTTGATAAAATTACAAGTTGAGGAGATACAGGCTGTCAAAGTAACCTCAAAAAACGTATAAAAAATAATTATTAAAAAAAATTTTTTGCTTACTTATTCTTTTAAAAAATAAGAATAATATTTTATTAATATGCCTCGTTAGAGACTTGTTTTTATTAACAAAAAATTTAAAAAAAAACATTGCGTTTAATATGGCATTCATAAAAGTTTATACAAAAAAAAGATTTTTTTCTAAAAAAAAATAGCCGCATAATTTTTTTATACATTATTTTAATTTAACTATTGCTCTTGCTCTAATACACGACTTTACCCAATTTCATATTTTTACTGCGTTTCTAAAAAAAGTTAATATCAAAAAAGTTTAAAAAATCGCCAACTTTGATGCTCTCGACAAAGAAAGAGTTTTAACCCATGCATTATAGGTATGAATCACCTGTTAACCTATGACTCCTAAGTTATGGGACACCCTGTATATATAACATTTTGATATATAAACATTTTATTTTAGTGTAAAATGTCTTTCTATGGTTTTCCCATAAAAAGGATACAACACTTTCACTTTTAGTTTTTAAGATATTGAATTAGGTTGGGCATTTGAACAAATGACTTTTTTTGTTTAAATAACGTAAGACGCTTTTTTAATAAGCAGGAAATAGAATCGATCGATTTTAATTTTTGTCAATTTGTGCTTTGTTTAAAACTAAAATTTCACGAATTTCTGATGTTTTATGGGCACGAAAGGGTCGTATGACTGGTTATTGAGATACAGAACGAGTTTGTGATTGGTCTTACATTTTAAAATTTAGTATTTGAAATAAAAGTAACAACGTTTTTAAAATAGCGAAGCTAGGTTTACTATGCAAGTTTGTGTGAAAAGATATAATATTTTTTGGTACAAACATTGCATAAGGCTATTTCAGTCCACACTTAAAAGCTAGGTACCTATTATTTTAAAACTTTTTCAGTTATAAGAGTGCAGTTTTTAAGTTGCCATTTTTACCAAAACAATACATCTTATACACGAAATTGCTTGATAGACCTGTTTTGGTTATTTTACGAATGTTTTGCCTTGCTTTGAACAACAACAGGGTGTAATTTAACCTAAGTAACACAAAGTGACCACTTAAGACATGCTAATGATATTGCCTTAATAACAGATAAGAAAGAAGAACTGATAAAAATGCTGGAGGAACGGAATACAGCAGCTAAAAATATAGGCTTGAATATGAACTGCACTAAAACTAAAGTCATTACAAGCACAGACGAGGATATCACGATCAGAATAAACCAAGAGAAAATATATATACCTGGGACAAATTATTAAACTAAAAAAGAAAAACCAAACGGCTGAAATCAAGAGACGAGTAAGATTGGCCTGGCCAGCATTCGGTAAATTAAGCTACATATTAAAAAATAAAAAATATCCTCACTATCTCAAAACGAAAGTGTATATATATATAACCAATGTATCCTTACTGTACTTATCTATGGATCCCAGACCTGGACACTTACAAAATCAAACATGGATAAGGTAACAAAAGTCCAAAGATCAATGGAGAGACAAATGTTACATGTAAAGCTAACAGATAGAAAAAGGAATGAATGGATAAGAAATAAAACAAAAGTAAGGGATGTCAGAGGAGAGGTAGCAAAATTAAAATGGACATTTGCCGGTCATAATATCAGACAGAAACACGATCGATGGAACAAGTGTTACAATACAATACTGGAGACCTTGAGAGAATAAAAGAAGTAGGGGAAGACCCCAAATGACATGGGCAGAAGATTTGAAGAGACATGACAGAGCTAGATTGATGAACACGGCGACAGACAGAGACGAATGGAAGATATTGGGGGAGGCCTATGTCCAAAGATGGATCGAACAAGGCTAGATAGATAGATAGAACACAATGTGCTGCTCAACGGCTGCTTAACATTAAAGCAACAAATATAGCTAGCAATATTGCTTGTTGTCTGTTGCCCGATGATTCATAAAATATTTTAAAAATATAGGGCAGCTAAAATTGGGTTATCATGAAAGCATAGGGGCAAGTGTTTTTTAGCCAAAAATAGCTTTCTTCTAAAACAAGGGGCAACTTTTTTGTTTTTTTTTTTAATATGTACCTTACTTAACCCGAATTCCGTCACCCACCTGAATTCCGTCACTTTCTAGAAATGTTTTGAATTATTAAGCTCATCCTACAGTGGAATTCCAAAAAAATACTTTATCTGTTCACCTATATATCTGGCAACACTGTGGGCAAACATCAGCTGTATTGGTTAAAAAGAAGCTGCGCGCGAAAAATTATTTTAGTCGTGCTTCAAGTGTCGAAGTGGAACATCGCATTTTATTACAAGGTGAGCCACTTGCACGTACTTATTTAATCTAAGATTTTAGGTACCTTATTATATTATTACCTAATACTTTTGTATTTTTTACTAAACCAATGTCCGTAGATAAGTTTTTAAAGAAAATTTAGTTCTTTTTTCGATTATTTTCAATAAAAAGGGACAGGAGTGTCAGAATTCCCAACAAAAACATTTTTTGTTTAAATTAGCTTTTTTTATACCTACATTTATCAAAAAACGAAAAATACATCTAAATCAGAATCACATTTGATCATACTTTCTAAATCCATAATTCCGTCACAGGCTCTTTGATCTATTTTCTCTGAAAATGTGTTATAAATTCAAAGTGTCGGAATTCAGGCTATGGGGCTATGACGGCTTTGCGATTGTTTTATTTTTGTAAAAAATAAGGGTGACGGGGTTCAAGTGGGCAACATTTTTTTTAAAGTTCAGTTTTTTCCATACTAACAAGTATCTAAAGACAAAAAATATAAGATGATAAAACTTACAATAAATTAAATGTTTTAAATTTCAAATTCCGTCATATGCTTTTCCTACTCTATTCATTTAAAATCTGTGATATATTTGGGTGTCGAAATTCAGGTTACGATAATCACGGCTCTCAGGTTGTGATTTTTTACATTTGCTGGATTATGAAGGAGGCTGAACCTACATATCTAGAAATTTTTGCTCCAAATATTCCGAACCGAACCCCACCAAAAACTGTGAATTATCTGTCTGTCTGTCTGTCTGTCTGCTGTCTGTCTGCTGTCTGTCTGTCTGTCTGTCTGTCTGTCTGTCTGTCTGTCTGTCTGTCTGTCTGTCTGTCTGTCTGTCTGTCTGTCTGTCTGTCTGTCTGTCTGTCTGTCTGTCTGTCTGTCTGTCTGTCTGTCTGTCTGTCTGTCTGTCTGTCTGTCTGTCTGTCTGTCTGTCTGTCTGTCTGTCTGTCTGTCTGTCTGTCTGTCTGTCTGCCTGCCTGCCTGCCTGCCTGCCTGCCTGCCTGCCTGCCTGCCTGCCTGCCTGCCTGCCTGCCTGCCTGCCTGCCTGCCTGCCTGCCTGCCTGCCTGCCTGCCTGCCTGCCTGCCTGCCTGCCTGCCTGCCTGCCTGCCTGCCTGCCTGCCTGCCTGCCTGCCTGCCTGCCTGCCTGCCTGCCTGCCTGCCTGCCTGCCTGCCTGCCTGCCTGCCTGCCTGCCTGCCTGCCTGCCTGCCTGCCTGCCTGCCTGCCTGCCTGCCTGCCTGCCTGCCTGCCTGCCTGCCTGCCTGCCTGCCTGCCTGCCTGCCTGCCTGCCTGCCTGCCTGCCTGCCTGCCTGCCTGCCTGCCTGCCTGCCTGCCACCTCCCAAATAAGTTATAAATAATTTTATAGAAAGCTTCAAGTGCCAGGTTTGCGTTAGTAAAGCTTGATAAATCATCCCAAATTTGTTGCCTAAGAAGCTCATACATTTGTAAAAAATTGGCTTTTTTAAAATTAAACTTAGTTGTTGGCACTAATTTGCAGTTCCTTTGCGATGTTTTTACTGACAGTCGAATATCCAAACATGGATGGTTGTTACCTATTGGCACCATTTGATCATTAGTTTGTCCAACAGATATGTTATCAAAAGACCCAAGAACAAGATCAAGTAATACATTATTGATGTTCCTAATATTATTAAACTGATAAAGATTGTTAAAAGCCAGAAAACTCCTTAAATGGTTTACAATATTATTATTTGAGGACTCGTTTACATAACCTGGCACATTAAAATCACCTATTATAATTAAGTTTGAATTCACCTTACCTATTATGTTTATTCCTATTTTTTCAAAAAAATGTTCATATACGTCCAGAGGGCTGTTAGGTACAATGTAAACTAAAACTAAATATAAAAATCTATTGTTGTTTAAACTAACTTGCAAGCAAATAGCCTCTTGATCGTCGTCAAAAATCTTAATCTCTATAACATTAAAAGTATTCTTTAAAGCCAAAAATACACCCCAGCATCTTTTTTCCCTGTCAGTAAACTGTTTCTGTCTTTTCTGAACGTGATCATACCATTCGGGCAAAGTTCTGATGTATAAAATTTATCATTAAGCCAGGTCTCTGTTAAGGCTATTACATCATGATTGCTATTTAAAAGGTTAATTTGTAGAGTATCTAGTTTAGTTTTTAATCCACGACAGTTTTGATAGATAAAGTTACTCCATTTGTGCTGTCATTTGTTATGGATTTTTTCCGATTATTTAATAATATTTGTGTTTGTGGAAACGATTTCTTACTAGGGTTGAGTCATTTCCTGTAACAGATTCTCTAAAAAAGCATCCTGAGTATCAAATTGACGGTCACCAGTCTCATTAAGTTGACCCTCCCTATCTTGAGTACTGTTGTAAACGATTTCTGGAGTTAGGTTCTGTATATTAAGAGAATTCTCACCCAAAACAGTACAATCACCAACGTCGACAGTACTTAAATCATTTTCAGTAAGATCAATTAAATTACTAATGCTACTATTATCTATACGCCTATCTATAAGTACCAAGTTTGAAACAGTACTCTGATTGCTGAAAGTAAGTATTGAATTTTTTATGCATTCAGAGAGCCTATATAAACCTAACCTATTCAAAAAATTCGATTTACGTCCAAAATACTTGTCTGCCATGCCTAAAAATGGTTTAGAATTTAAAGAAAGTAACCTTATATTTAAGTTCAATCTTGAGAGGGTATATGTAACCCTAACAATCGTTTTATTGTGATTAATAGGTTTATGCGTTTTTGATGGGGTTGTACAAACAAGTAAATTTGTATGAAAACAGCTGTTAGCTAAATTACAAATATTATCACGCGTTATATTTCTACAGTTTGGACCAGTCAGAAGCACAACAAAATCATTGTCATTAAAATCAGAAATATAATCTTTTATACCACAAACAAGGTTACACAGATCGGCATCTGGTTCACATAATATTTGTATGGCGAATTCTCCATTAAATACTTTACGTAAACTCTGATAGGGATATTTCCCAAAATCATTTGTCAGCAGCACCAAGATTTTCTGCTTTTTTGAAGCATTTGACGATTTCGGCTTATGAGATCTGTCATTTGATAAGATTTAACTTCCTTATTTGACGGTTTGGCCAAACTCTGAATTTCATCTTTAAGTTTCCCTATTTCAATGAAGTAAGTTTGATTTTCATTTTCCAGGTTTTCAATGGATAATTTCATATTAGTGCTTTCTGTAGTTAATTCTTCTATGTCCAAATGTATTCCACGATTTTCCGAAACATTTAGCACTGAATGATTTTCAATTATTTTATTTAGTTCGTCAATCTTTTGAAGTAGAGTGTCATTCAGTTGCTGAAGATTTTTTGCTTCAAGGATATATTTTTCAGTTGAGGAGTAATCATTTTCTGGTGTTTGTGTGTGGGCCTTAGTAAGAACTAACTGTTTGGTTTGCGTGAAAATTGTTTTATAATTGTTCTGCGTTTGCACTTCAACGGTCTTATAACTGGGCATGTATTTTTTGATCTTTTGTGATACGTCAACTTTAAGTATTTTTTTAAGGCGTGCGATTTCCTTGTCTTTTATTTCGAACTGGTTAACAAAAGTTTCTTCGGTTCTGTACGCTTCCTCAGCAAAAGATGCGGAATTTGTTCGCAGCCTATCAATATAGGAAGTTTTTTCTCCTCGCTCCTGTTTCAGCTCATTTATAGTTGATTTTAAGGTATCAAATACTTCAGGCTCATCCTCGATTGCCGAGTTTATACACGATTGTGAACATAGTATAAAACAGTCTTTCACAACTTCATATCTTTTTCGAGACCAGCAACTTTTATGCACTACATTTTTGCAGGTAAGGCAGAAGAAAGATGTTATTTCCCGATTTTTGCCACACTTAAAAGACGCCATTTATTGGTAGTAGGTAGGAATTTTCCAAATTAACTCAGCGCAGTAAAAGAAAACCAACCTCGTAAATAAACATGGACACTGGAGACGACCACAACGCAAGTATAACTGCATCCGGTGTTCTTGTTGTTGTAATGTTGCCTTGACGCCCAAAAATAAATAATGACTTTTTGTGGACGTTTGGTCACCTTAGTGGACCCTGTGTGACAGGCTTTTCTTATTTAAGAAGGCGTTGTCTAAGCACTGTACGGTGGCAACTGCACTAGAATTCCGGAGTGTGCCCAACTGGTTGTGATACGTAACCAGAAATTTTATTTTAATTTATTTAAAAAAAAGGGTGGGGGTATATTTCAAAAATTAAAGTTTAAGTGAAAATATGGCATGTGTGATATCAAACGAAAGGTAATTGAGTCCGGAATTTAACAAATACATTATAGTTTTTGTTTTTTTTAAGGGTGGAGGTAGATTTAAAAAATTTGAGTTTAAGTCAAAACATGGCTTGTGTGGTATCAAACAAAAGGTAATTTAGTCTGGAGTTGAATAAAATATATTCCAGTTTTTAGTTATATTAGCTCACACGTACACTATAACTATAGTACCAAGTGTGAGCTTAGGGGCCCATATATTGGCAGAGTATTTTTTCTTGTGCTTACTGAGGTCGTCCTAAAAATATTTGATGAATTTATGTAAGCAAAGTTAATTTGTGCAATTAAAGTTAGTTGTGTTATAGATTGTTTTAGCATCAATTTTATCATATGACGGAATTCAGGTCAAAAATATGTCGGAGTTCAGGTAGGCACTAGAAATTTCCAATCTCTAACTTTTTTAATTTACTAAAAAAATTAAGTTAGAATTAAATTCTCAAAATAGAATCCAATGTTTAATCAAATCTCCAAAGTTTCAGCACAAGTAAAAATAATGCAATATATCAACACATAGAACATAGTGTACCATCTCAAAAGTCAGTCCATGAATAGTAAGGGGCTTAAGGTGACTGAATTCGGGTCGACTACGGTATCGGTTATTTTTTTGTTGGCACATTTCTTCCTTCAATGAATTTTATATATACTCTAGGGACCCAGCGGCGTAGCGTGGGGGGGGCGCGGGGGGTTCGTCGCCCCCCCCCGCCCCGAGGGTAGTGGCGCCCCATTGGTGGTCGAAGCGCCCCCAGCTTTATTCAGTCGGGCGGGCCAGTTGAATGGGCGCCAAAGGAAACTAACGACATGATGACCTTTTTTTTGTTTTGGTCGCAATTTTTTTTTTAGTTTTCAGAGGCGCCCTTTTTAGCGGTCGCCCCCCCCCCCCGCCCTTTCGGGCACGCTACGCCGCTGTAGGGACCTATACTTAATTGTGACGTTATTAAAATGAACTAATAATGCTTTTTAATCCTAGAGTCATTACATTATTGCAAAAAAACTACTTCCCAAACAAAGTTACTAAACGGGCGAAAAGTGTATACTGTAAATATTACATTATAATATATATTTTAACAGATTTTGGCAAAGAACTCAGCGTCCGCGTTCCTGTGGTTGTCGATATGACTCAGCACACACACAGAAAGCAAAGCAAAAATTGGGTCAGTGCCTAGTTTTTAAACTCCAAGGAGCATTAGTGCAACAGATTTCGTAGATAAATTGGGCCGCCGGTGCAGTAATATTATTTTGTTGTATTTTTAAAAGGGTGACCAGCCTACACACACTTTTTGCTGAAATTTTTATATAGACTTTTTTTGGCTATATTTATTCAAACCATGTGTTTTTTCAATAATCAGATTTTACCTTTTAATTCTGCAGCCTTTTGAAAAGGGCAACAAGTGTACAGCGTAAATATATGTTTTAGCAACTTCAGCTATATTTTACTAAAACTCGCTTAAATGGCGGTTATTTAAAAGTCAGATTTTAACTTTTTTATTCTTAATTTTTGTTCATAACGGCAGGTAAATTGGACATTTCTCATTTTGTTATAACGGCCATACCAATTTGGTTGTACCGATATTTTTAGAGCCAAAAATGTGGCTAAAAACAGCCATGCTGATTATAATCAAAAACGGTATTGCCCCAATGTATTTTAAGCAAAAATTTTGCTGTAACAACAAAATTGTACAATCTGTGTTACTTGGAAAAAGGGGCACCAAACTTTAAGAATTGGAAAGGAAGGCCAAAATTAGAGAAATAACTGGTGGTCGAAAGTTTTTTGTTTCAGAGTTATAGCATTTGTCAAGTGTGAAGGGCGGGGGAAAAGTGTGAATTTTAAAAATGATAAATTAAAATTAAAAAACTACAGGTAAAGATCACCTTTTAAATAGCTATCAATTTTTTATTTTTTTAAAAGATTTAATTCTTTTATGAGTTTATTAAATTTTAAAAAAAATTGAGTTAAATATTTGTAAATATCTAAAGGACTTACATTATTACAGAGAATAGTAAAATTAGCACTACAATTAATTTTTTATAAATATTTGTTGAAAAAAAATACAGACTTTTGCCAAAAATGTTGAGTATTGTTTTTGTTTAAATAATTTGAATACACTGTATCTAAAAAACAAAACAGGTTTGATGAAACTTCTAATAAAATAAACCAAGTACTTTCCATTGTGGGAATAGGATTATTCTTCTTAAAGTTTCGCGCATTTTTTAAATTACACGTGGTATAATTTTTGCAAAAAACTTGCACATAATGCCCGCCGATTATAACCATTAATTAGCATTTTTTGCAAAAACATCTTTAACAATCTCACCCTGTATCTCGCTAATCATGACATCATATTTTTGTACCCAAAAGATATTTCGATAAGAACACTAGGATCTACAATAGGGACCTATTGCAATAGTGCCAGGCACAAATTTTGCCGGGCACTATATTGACACTTTCGCATTATATGAACAGCTGTCTTTTTTCTAAATTAGGCCATTGTGTATTATAAGAGCCGGAATTAATAGTGACGCCACTATTAATGGAAAATAAATGACTGGATTTCTAAGTTCGAGTTTGGTATGTCAATTTTGAAAGATCAACTGTCAGTTTATAATACGAAACTGTCAATATAGTGCCCGGCACAATTTGTGCCTGGCTTTATTGCAATAGGTCCCTAATATATCAAGTTTGATTAAATATGTTTTTACGTAAGCGGTGTGTTCAAGGTCCAGGTTAGCAAAGCCAATTCTAAGTGCTGCAAAAATCGTTTGCGACAAACTTGTCTTATAATAAATAGCCTTCATGTATTATAACATTATTGTGTATAAATTCTGCCTAAAATAAGTATTGTTTGCTTTAATCTGTTTTCATGTTTACAAATATGTTTAATATAAGCACTTAACTTTATTCCATTTGAGGGAGTAAAGTGGTGTTCTAGTTGTGTTCCATCTATGCATATTGAAATTTTAGTAGTTTCAGTTGTTTTAGCTAACAACTTCCCAGAGCTTCCTTTGCACAATGCAACCGACTATGTGGTTAAAACACAGATTCTGGAAAATATGTTAGTAGGGTGCTTAGACTAATGTCATACTTTTTTTTCGGTCACTTAGCTTAAAGCGTTTCTTAATATAATCATAATATGACGTAATAAGGAACACTTTAGGCTAAGTAACCAAACAAAATGTCGGTGAGATGGGCTATAAAGCAGTTGTAGTAACTTAGTAGGTACCTACTTATGGATTTTGAGACGTTAACACCAAAAGGATGAAGAGTAGCGTAAAAATTTTGTTATAAAAAGGTTATTTATATGACTACCACCGCACGCGAATTAACTTGGTCGTGCAATCAGCCAGCCCTATGCTCGTGTGGCCCAGTCGTCTTGGCCCTATTCCATTGGGTCATCGCACAGGCGACATCTATTCTGAAATTTTAGGACACATAAGATCATCACGTCCTAAGAACACACAAGTCCTTTGGCGTTCGGCAAATTGCGACTGGAGCAGGACCGTGTAGTCTGGAAGCTCTTAGAGACAAACCGGCATGAGGCGGCGGATTACGTGACAGCCGTTTTGCTCAAGGATTGGCTGTAGAACAACTCGTGTGCAACATCAGTATCGCAGCTCTCAGTGAAATGAGAAGAGCAGGCAAGGGCCAAGTTAAGAAACATGGATGATGCTATAAATTTTTCTGAAAAAGGAAAAGAGAGTGGGCTTTGCTATAAAAAAAGAGCTCATAGAGTTTTTTTTGAAAGTCAATCCAGCAGCTGTGTGTCTAATTTGCGTTTACGAATTTAAATTTGCCAGTATTTCCGAAGCAAGCTATGATTGATATACTTTTCAATTTTTTAGTGCCAACCATGAAAATCGGTTAGGCATTATTAAACCTAGCCGAACTTCCTTCTGGGATTAGCGAACTATTGATGATATTGCGACAACCTAAGCAACAATCAACATGCTAATATTATGAGCGCCTACGCTCCAACCCTCCAAGCTGGCGAACAACACAAGAATAATTTTATGCTCAGCTTAGTGGAACAATAAGGTCTGTACCTAAATCACATAAACTCATTGTCTTTGACTTTAGCTTCAACATTCGAGCGGGGAAAGGCGTCATTGGAAAATAAAGTGTTGAAAATAAAAACTCAAATGGACTGCGCCTATGATCGCTTTCCTTTGAAGACAACTGCGTAATAACGAACCCACTTTTTCGACTTAAAAACAAATTCAAGATCACCTGGCAACACCCGAGATCAAATCACTGGCTAGTCCATTTCATAATTATGCGTTCCAAATATCAAACGGATGTACACATTTCAAGAGCCATAACAAGTGCTGATGACTACTGGACTGACCACCGACTAATAGAAGGGAAAATGAAATAGCACATTGGAGAGTCTCCAAGTTGATAACCGGAGGACAAATGTATAAGCCTATTTAAATGAGAACCTTTCGAACCCTGAGAACATTGAGAAACACTGGACCAGACTGAAGACTGCAATAATGACTTCCTTCGAAGAATCGATCGGCTACCAAAAAAGAAAGCACTAAGACTAGTTTGATGAGGACGATTAGGAAATCCAAGATCTTATTGAAAGAAAAAGAAACACACACAGTGCATAGAAATGCGAGCCCAATTCTACTGCAAAAAAGAAGGAATACCAATAAGTTAAGGTGTTCAACGGTAAACCAGAAGATTAAAAAACGAGTGGTGTAGTGCAAAATCGCACGAAATGCAGCTACTAGCTGAATCCAATAACAACAGAGTTTACTTTCAAGGTACCAAAATGATTTATAACAGAACTTTTATTAACTCTCGCGGGAAATAACACTTTTTGAAGGTTTTTAACAGAGAGTCTCGTAGATAATGACATATTCGACAAAATCCCAGAATCATCGTGATATTGCTGGACTAGAGGAGGTCAAAACGGCACAATAACAAATCTGCGGGTACTGATGACATACCAGCAGAACTCATCTAGCAAGGTGGTCCTACCTACACTTAACGCCTACATCGATATGCTTATTTGTAAAATATGGAACTCTCAGAAAATACCGCCTCAATTGTTCCCATCTGTAAGAAGGAAGCTAAGGTACAATGTTGAAATTACAGAGTATTATCTCTTTTTTCTATTGTAAAGAAGATTCTTCTTAGAATATGGTCAAATCGCCTTGTGCCAGTTGCCGAACAGAACCTGTCTTAGACACAGTATGGTTTTAGGTTTAACAGAGGTACTGCTGACATGATATTCAATGCAAGACAAATTCAAGAGGAATTTTATTGATTCAGTGAAAACAATCGGCTCAGTCAACGAACGGAACCGAACCTCTTTGAAAATATTGTCCTCAAAGGTACATTCAATTTGTTCGCCTGCTCCATGATGAATGCAACTGCTCTTAGTAACGATGGACCAGGAGAGCCTATTTAGATAAGCACAGGTGTCAAGCAGGTCTGCTTGACTGCACCTACTTTGTTTTCAATATTTGTAGGTGTCATGCTTTATCTTGTCGAGGAATACTTACCACAGGGTGTGGAAATCCTGTACAGATTCGACGAAGGCTTATTTAATCTAAACAGACTGCTGCTAAAACGAAAATTCGTACAACAATAATAATAATCGATCTGCAGTATGCCGATATTAACGTCGTATTTTCCAAAAGAGAGGAATGTCTACAGGCAACCCTCAATGTATTCAACCAAGCATATAAAAGCGTCGGACTTGAAATCAACCACTCGAAGTCGCAAGTTCTACATTAACCAGCACCGGGTACGAACCCCCAAGGTCCAGATATAATACTTTACATACTACCCTTTGCAGAATGTGGAGCACTACACATGTTTTGGAAGCCATCTATTAGCATATTCAAACATCGACAGCGAGATTCAGCATCGCTTAAAATGTGCCAGCGCAGCATCGGACTACATTAGGAAAGGGTCTTCGACAACCATGACGTCAACGCCGAGACAAAACTGCTCGTTTATAATGCTCACGTAATACCAACTCTCACGCTGGATAGGCCCCGTTATTCGCATGCCGGAGTCACGTCTTCCAAGGCAGATATTTTATGGACTCATTAGGGAGGACAACAGAAAAGACACCAGGATGTTCTCAAGGGGAAACTTATAAAATCCCAGATTGATACTAACAACTTCGAGACGGTGGCAAATGATAGAGTTGACTGGGACCGCCTGGTCCATGAAGAATCACAAAGATTGGAACAGGAGCGACGAAGCTATCCCATTCGTGTGTCAGGACTGCGGAAGAGTGTGCGCACCCAGAATTGGCGTATATGGCCATCAGAGAGCGCACAAGAGTTCGGTCAGATGTACTTACTATACTTCAGAAATTTTATTTCAACCTATTGTCTACGAGTTTCAAACAAAGAATCGCCATTGCTTTGATGTTTTGTTAACTAGATACGTCAAAAACATATGTTAAAGTTTTTCGAAAATTTGTCATAATACATAAGAAAGTACGATTAGTGTTTCTTACTTGTACTTATATAAAAAGTATAGTAAAATACTCTGCCAATATATGGGCCCCTAAGCTCACACTAGGTACTATAGTTATAGTGTACGTGTGAGCTAATATAACTAAAAACTGAAATATATTTTATTCAACTCCACACTAAATTACCTTTTGTTTGATACCACTCAAGCCATGTTTTGACTTAAACTCAAATTTTTGAAATCCACCCCCACCCTTAAAAAAAACAAAAACTAAAATGTATTTTGTTGAACTCCGGACTTAATTACTTTTCATTTGATATCACACACGCCATATTTTTGAAATATACCCCCACCCTTTTTTTAAAATAAATTAAAATGTATTTTGTTTAACTCCAGACTCAATTACCTTTCGTTTGATATCACACACGCCATATTTTCACATAAACTCTAATTTTTGAAATCTATCCCCACCCTTTTATTTGGTTTGTGTTCGGTGGATTTTGTTCATTTTTAAATGGGACCATCTTGACCCAAGACCCAGCCTAGATACCAAATTTCATTGAAATCGGCCAAGCGGTTTTTGAGTTATGCGCGTTGGTCGTTACAGACAGACATACAGACAGACAGACATACAGACAGACAGACAGACAGACAGACAGACAGACAGACAGACAGACAGACAGACAGACAGACAGACAGACAGACAGACAGACAGACAGACAGACAGACAGACAGACAGACAGACAGACAGACAGACAGACAGACAGACAGACAGACAGACAGACAGACAGACAGACAGACAGACAGACAGACAGACAGACAGACAGACAGACAGACAGACAGACAGACAGACAGACAGACAGACAGACAGACGGCGCGACAAAAAAGTTTCAAAATCATCTGAAACGCAAAGATATATTAAAATTTTTGAAATCGGAGCAACTTTTTTTTTCTCGAAAAAATTAGGATCACCATAGCTCACACTACTATAGTATAGTATATGTGTGAGCTAAAACTAGTCTGAAAACCTCTTTGTGTACTCACTCGACTTGCGAAGCTTGAGAGTGTGCATTTTTAAACATGTTGTTTAATATTCTGACCCTCGACAAACTCTGGACTTTAGTGGACATGTTTTGCAAAAGTTTCGGTTCCGATAACGCGTGAATTTCGTGGACTTCATCTTCAATACGCGATATCTTTAATGTTGTAATGTAAAATTTCTGACGTGATAGACGTTTCTGGACCCACCCAAAAAGTTACGTTTAAGAATCTTAAACTAAAATTATCAAAAACAGAAATCTTTTCTCGTTTTAATTTTTATTTTGTAGAGTAAACTAAACCCAATTCTGTGCATTACCCTAGCGTGTACGAGTTGAAGATCAACGGAATATGGAACCCTATATCATTGCTGTACGTATCACTAAATTATACCTCCGAGTGTACGCTTAGAGAGATACAGCTAGAAGTACATATAAACGTTCGAAATGTTTCAATCTAACGGGTGGCTTGTTTAAACAACCTTCCATAAATCTAGATTATCGATTTAATCTTGAATGTTTAGATACATACATGTGACTATTTATAGTCGGATGCCGATGCAATTTAAATTCTTGATAATTAACTACAAACGTTATATGAGTATAATGCCTTTATGCAGTTAATAGAACAGTTTTTTCAAGGATTTCCAGGAAACGGGAATGACGCGAAAAGCTAAGTTAATATATTAACTCTTTTGTATTGTCTTGTTCACAAATCTAAAATATCTGTTTATATCGTTACGGGTTCACTACTACAAATAAAACTCGCAAATGTAAAAAAAACGATATGTCAATTTATTTCGACAATTATGTACAAAACACGCACTTAAACTTATCAATAAATCGGCCTATTAACTTTGTGGTAATATCTTGCGATTACTACCGTTCGTTATCTCCCTATATATAGGGTCGTCAAACCTTCGCGAAACATCCATACTTTTTTTATTCACGAGTACACTAGTTTCTTCTAGAAGGTCCGCGTCCAAGCACGAGTGTGTCATAGATAACGCAACTAAAACCTAGACTAAGAATACAATTATAAAATAAGTCAACCTAACACTACACTGAACCTAAATAAATTTTAATTATAAAACTTTCTGTTCCATGAGAAATAAATGGTAAATTAATTGTTAAATATGCCAAATTTTTTATTTTTTAGGTAGCAAGAGGTCAATAAACTATGTGTTTTTAACGTCAAAAATTGGTCATTTTGATTATGATGGTGGTCTGCCAAAAAATAATGTCATATGATATTATATTCGAGTGTAATTTTTGATGTCTCTTATTCGTTATTTGTCACACAGCACACTTCGTCCCAGGGATGCATATTAGATAGTTTTCGGTCGTGCCAAATATAGGCCCGATAACTTCACCGACAACGATATCAATATTTGACAGTTCGAAATAGCATTTTTGGTACCGGTTTTAGTCGACGCCGACTGTGCGGTTATTTGTCGTTTTGTGTGCAATACTATTAAAATCGAGATATATATTAGGGTAAGATGGGGGATTACTTCTTTTGTCTAAAGGAACTTTATTTGCAGTTTTAATACTTTGTTTGTGGTTTTTCTTTTGGTAGTGTTATGTTAAGACTGGAAATGTTTCGTATTACCCCTTCGATTTGAGTATCGTGGGGAAATAGGAAACAGTAAAGAGGTAATAAGAACTAAATTCTTTTTTGTGGTTCGGTTCGGTTTGGTTCCTGTACTTGTTCTATTTTCTCTTGGTTTATTTTGATCATGATATCTTCATTTGTATTTGTTACGATTTTAGTTTTAATGTAGTTCATACTCAAGCCTATTTTTAGGTGCTGTATCCAGTTCTTCCCGCATTTTTATCAGTTCTTCTTTCTTGTCTGTTATTTAGGCTTTATATTAGATGGTTCAAGTATTGTCCGTTTACTTTGATGCCTATTTTCTCCCAATCTAATTTTTTTTAAACATCTTGTTTTTTAGAGGATATTGTATTACACTGGCTGACACCTCTTCTTATGCGGATTGGTTTGATTTCTCCGTGGATTTTGATTGATTTTGTTGCTTCGCTATATATATTGACTATTAAATCTGTGTATTCGGCTATTAATTAAAGATGCTTTTAGCGCTCAGTGCTATCGAAAGCTTTCTCACAGTCTATAAACGCAATATAAAGTGAAATTGTGTATTCGTTGGCTAGTTCTATCAAAGAATTAGTAACCGGTAATTGGTTTAGTTAGTCCGATGCACGAAGTATGTCTACGCCTGCACACTCTGTTAGGAATCGCTTTCAAGTATTTTTGCGGGGGAAAAAGTGTCGGCCAAATAAAGCTATATACGAAAATTTTGACTATTAGTAATTACTTAAAAAATAGACCGGTGTACTGTGGACTATTTGAGTTAGATGCCATTTAATATTTTTGCAACTTGCCATTTCTAAAGCTTAACATAGGTCACTTTTGTCAAATTTGAAGGAACTTCACTAAACGCTCAAATCAATATGCAATAAATAATAATATATTTCTTATTGCGCCATTACGATGTTTTTATTACCCCATGATAGTCAAAACCAAAAGGTAATAAGAAATATTTCCTTTCTCTTCTACTTGTTTATTAATAGTAAGATTTAAAACAATACAAAGAAAGGCTTACATTTGACAACAAATTTAAGAATTGAAACTGAAAATAAAGTATCCTTCAGAAAAAAAAATATTTGAAATTGTTGCTTGTGAAAAATATGATTAAAAAAGAACAAAACTGCTAAAACTTTATTAATATCGTAGTAGAAAAATTTCAAAGGGTTTTTTTCAGATACCTCAAATGACAAAACACAAACTGAAAGAGTGATTTTTTATTACCTATTTCCCCATCATCTTCTTTCTATGTGAAATAAATAGGTTCCGACAGAAACTGCTTAACCTTCTTCCATCTGTCCCTGGTTCTGCTCAACACACGGTCCCTAGGACCGTGCGCTTAACACAGTTGTGACCTGTGCAGCCAGCGCCATCAGCGGCATTGAATAGAAGCTCGCTAAAACACAATCGCGCACGTTCTACGTATGTCAAAAATCTATGTTAACCGTCCGTGAGTTTGCGGCGTTCCACAGAAGCCGCTAACCACATGTAACGTTTAAATGTGTACAGTGTCAAATTACGTTCGTCGTCGGCCGTTTTTGGCACGACCAAAAACTATCTATTACCCTCAGATGCACCGTAACAAGGCTTTGCTAATCCATTCTCGGTCTTTGTTGTTTTGTATGTAAGCAACAAGGACTTAATCGCGATTAAACCAATGATCGCGCTTAAGTGCTTACGGTACATCTGAGGGTTAAACGACGGATATTGCCACTGGTCAACATTTTATGGGTATTATAAGAGGCGTGAAAATACGTAAACAACTTTAACTATTAAATACCAAAGAATTATATGGACAATTATTGTAAGTCTTGGAAAGAAAAATCATCCAGTCTAAAATATGGATGTGCTGGAATCGGTTTTTGTTGCACATAGTATAAGCCAGAAATCTAGTTCAGGTCTAACTTCCTTTTAACTCCCCCACAGAACAGAGGCACACGGACTGGTGTCACATCAGCAGAACCAAAAAACGAAAAAGGGGTAGGTTTAAATCAGCCCTGTCAGCTTAGTTTAAAGCAATTCATTTCTGAACTATTCGTAATCAAGATATGCCACTTTGTGAGAACGTGAGACCAAAGAGTTGCATAAGAACAGTTAGACCGCAAATTATTTCAATTTTCTGTTTATTCGCCCGCCAAGCACTACAAAAACTGCCGCGCAGGTATGAAATAAATAGCTGACAGGTCCCGTAAAAAGGGTTAAGTTTTTCTAACTTCAGAAAATTTTTCACATATTCGCACGTCTTTTTGAGTTAAAAAAGTCATAAAGACGTCGCTGCTTTTCTGTTTTTTGAACGTTGTAAAGATAACATTTTTTTGAATATGAAGTGTCATTTTCTGGCATGTTTGTGTATTATATTTACATTTATATATTTATGTGTCATTGTTTATTATATTGCTGAAATTTTTAGGTCACTGTATATACAACGAAATTCTACATTACTTGTGTGTGATTGCGGTAAAACACGTCTAAAATTCTTTTAGGTATAACCATTGCATGGGGCTCATTCACGCACTTGATTTTTCACATTTTATTCACATGTATCCGTAAAGGAGTTGCAATGGTTTTCATTAATGGCGTATAATAAGAAGCTTGGAATGTTTTGCCTAATCTTCAAATCTAAAAAGGAATTGAAATGAGAAACAAAATAAAATAAAAAACATTCTTTTGAACTTTGAGGATATCAAGAATATTTTGAAAGTTTAAAATTATTTTTTATTGTTAAGATACCCCACTAGTGTAATGTAATGTATTAAGGTTTACTTTAAAGTCTATGTAAAGTGAGTTTCAAGAAACATATTTATAGACATTCGTGTTCTTTATACATCATCAACCATCCGCCTTTTAGTCGGCTCTCTCGCAAATTCGGCTTTTAAGTAAATTGGTCGTATCTGTGTGGTAAATTAGGTGTATAAACCTGCAAACATATACATGGAACTTTTCGTATGTTTGCAATTCAGATTCGCAGGATGCCGAAATGCGGGACGTATCGAAGGGATGTTTGTAATTAATACTCATTTATTTTGTTGACAAATTTTGTGTGCCTACATTACTTATACCTACATAGATATGTAAAGGTAAAATTCCCAAAAGATATTAAAGCAAATGCTAATTTTCGAGGGTAGGCATGACGACGACACACGTAAATGGTTGGTGGTTCTCATGTGGTCAGTATCTACTTGGAGCAAGTATACATATGGTATTAAATAACGAAGCTTCTTTTGTAATGATATTGGTACTTCGATTACTTTTATGGTTATTGAAAATTAATTTTGAAAGTTGGAATCTTTTAGGGCGGTCGAGAATAATAGGGATATGCCAAAAATATTATAAATTTTTCGCGAAATTAAAGTAAAGGGAAGAACCTGATTAGGGGGAGGGAATCACAACAGACAAGGTCCAAAGTCGATATGCAAGGTCATGACACGTATTTTATAAAAATTTTATAACGTTAGAGGCTAAGGGTAATCTGGCTGCAAATTAATAGGTGCTGCATCCTGAAAGTACACCGCACCGATAAAAGTGTGTATAAAAATTCAAATAAGTGGTGTTTGAGATATTTTTCGAATTTGTTACTATAAGTAAAATACACTAGTTTCAAAAATTTTGACTTATACTTGATTTTAGGGATTCAATCCTTTGGCTTCTGGTAATTTAAGAAAATATGGATTTGTTTTAGGGAAATATATTTTTTAACTTCTTCCGTGCAATTGCCGTATTAGTATTGTGATTAGTTTATAGATGTCGCCACCGAAATTGCGCTGCCATCAGTGCTGCCCACCAATGTTTACCAGCAAGGTATAAAATATGGCGCTGGAAGTAAACATAAAATGTCGATGGTACATTGTGTTTACAAAGTTTTTATGCTAAATAGGATTTTTTAACAGTAAAAACTTATCTTTTCTTTATATATAAAGATCAAAGTATAGTATAGTATTTGTTTATCATTAAACTGGTTGCTTTATTGTGAAAGTCAAATTTCAATCAATTTTATGATATCACAAAAACATTTTTGCTTCAGACCCCAAGTGGCTTTTGTACAATATCGCATGCATGTTAAGTTAAATACGTAATTTATTTATTATAAATGAATATTTGCTTTGCTTAAAGAAAATTTTGTTTTGCTTTTGAGGCTTGTCATAATTAAGAAACGACCTTAGCTCAACAACATGTTTGTTTCAGTTTATTAAAACGCCGCTAATATCTGTCACATACAGGGACTCTACTATACTATAGTAGTGTGAGATGATTTTGAAACATTTTTGTCGCGCCGTCTGTCTGTCTGTCTGTATGTCTGTCTGTAACGACGAACGCACATAACTCAAAAACCTCTTGTCCCATTTTGATGAAATTTGGCACTTCCGCTGGGTCTGGGGTCGAGATAGTCCCACTTAAAAATCAACAAAATCCACTGAACACAAGCCTAATAAAAGGGTGGGGGTAGATTTCAAAAATTGGAGTTTGTGAAAATATGGCGTGTGTGATACCAAACGGAAGATAATTGAGTCTGGAGTTAAACAAAATCTGAGGGCACGGCAGTGCCTCGCCAAGTTCGCGAGCCGCGCCGTAACCATCTTTTCTTGAAACATTTCAGCCGATATTTGACCTACCTAAAACTCTACTTCAGAATGAGCTACGAATCTCAAACTTTGCACAATCGTAGATCTCCATGGAGTTAACAACCTCTCCAAGTTTCATGGAATTCCATAAAGTAGTAAAGTAGTTACGAAATTTCAAAAAATGTCGAAATTGCCACACTCACTCACTCATGTATAGGTCATCAATATTCTACTGTACATCCAGACATGCTACAAAGCTGAAATCTGTTAAAACCCCTGGAAAAAATCAAAAAACCCCAAAATTTTAATTTACTCCCCTCCCCTATACATTTAAAGTTATGTAAAAGTAGCATTGCCCACTTCTACAAATGCTAGATAGTTGGGCTTTGGCAGACTGAGAGGAAGGAGGAACTCCGGTTCCAAGTGTGATATATCACGGAGTTTACTTGTGTACTAATAGGCTAGCTAGGAAAATATCAGATCCGTCATGGATCCATTTATTTTTGTAAAGTACTGTTTTTCATTAATCGACTTTCGCTAGAGCCGCTTGCCACTGTCTATCGCGAAACTCCGGTTGGAAAGCAGATATTATCACCGCTAGTTTTAATACACTTATTTTAACAAAACTAATGTATTTTCAGCCAAAGAAAAACTAAGCAATGACTCACAAAATTTGAAGCTTTGGGCAAGTTACCCACCGGCGCACAGAGGGCTGGATGACAAAACTACGTTGCAAACATAATTACATTCAAGTTAAATAAAATAATATACTGTAAAACAAAGCAGTATAAAAAGTCATCTATATTCGTACAATTTTAAATTTATTTATTGTAAAAATTAGTTGAGATGTATGAAAAGATACAAAATAAACTTTTTCATTATAAATGAATCTTCAGCGTCTGCCAAATTGGATTAGACTAAAATAAATAAGCAACAAGTAAAAAAGAAAAAGCATTCTCAAGATTTGTTTTCATTTTGCATAATAAGCATTATATAACTTTATGCAATATTCCATAAAGTCCTATAAAAAAGCCGCTTTTAAAAATAACAACAAAAATGTCTGGAATAACAGTAAAATGCTTTTGTCAAAACCATTGTTTTATTTTTGGTACTGTGGGGTACTCATTAGAATTCTCTTTACCAAACTATAGTCTAGGACAAATCGGCCTAAAAGGGGGTTTCGTGTGCAAGTCGTGCCAACTTTTTGCCGAAAAGCCAGGTTTGTTAAGGGCACTCCATAGTTCAGGTTTTGACTTGTTGTCATTCTGGAAAAAACCACTTTTTTTTGCACGATACTTTTTAAAACGATGTATCTTTCTTAAAAATAGTCGTAGAGGGTTGCAAAAAATGGCAAATGAATCAGTAAACACCCGCAATAAAATATCTCTCTATTATATTATTTAAAAATTTGCTTCTTTTTTTTAGACAAAATAAAATAACTGAATTTTTACTTTTTTTTGTATAGCTAGTAAAGTTTAACCTACATTTTTATTAACACCAAAGCAAAATTAAAAAAAAACTTTAAATAAAAGTTTTAGAATTAACATTTTTCTTTAATTTGGTGTATACAAGTCTTGTATGAATGTATATTTTATATTTGTTTCAAGAAAAAAACAATTCGTCACCAAAACGACTACCGAAGGTGTATTACCGTACGCGGACGCCTGTAAGGCAGCGCGCGGCTTTACGCAGCTGAGGCGTCTAGTAAAAGTGGTGATTTCGATATGGATGTTGCCGGGCAAGTTTTTGGTCCAATTTTTTTAATCCCTCCTCCTTATATAGTCGTGTTCGAATTTCTAAAAATGTATGTATGAAGTTGACACCTTAAAGACACAATGACATAGAAATGGATCAAAAATGTGTAAAATCTAATTTAAAAATAAAATTATATTAGTCTTTTAAATTTTAGCTGCAAAATCCCCCAACACCCCCCAGACTCTCCTAGTCCTGAAATTTTTTGATTTTTTCAAATTTTCTTAAAAACTAAGGCTTAGGGAAAAATATGTACTAATCTTTATTGTAGAAAATAAAATTTCCTGTTTTTTTTACAGGTATCAAAAAATATAATACACACTTTGTTATAACAACAAAATTGCCTTTTAAATGATGTATAATAAGGCAATGGTAGTTTTATCTATAACAATTTAGGGGCGTCCGTAAATAAGATCAATTTTGAAAAATCACTAAATTTATCAATTTATCACTAAGTTTTACCCAATTTCCTCAAAAATTGAGCTTTTTGGAAAAAAAAATTATTTGGCCGTTTATTGTAGAAAATAAATTTCCTTTTTAACAATGTATTAGTCAGTGGGGTCAGGCTAATGACAAACTCTCCAGCGGCGTCCGTTTACTAAGAAAATATAAAAAAATTAATGAAACCACATAGGTTTTAGCCAATTATCTTAAAAACCAAGCTCTCTATCAAAAATTGTAACCTATAGTCGATTGTAGACAATAAAATTTCCTTTTAAAGGTGTATAATAATTTAAGATTTATCTTCAGATTAAAACTTCTCAGGCTTGTACAATTTAAATCAATTTTTACAAATCACCAAACAAATTAATTCTGTTAAAAGTTTTTCCAATTTTTTCAGAAACTAAGCTCAATTGGCAAAAATGTGTTTTATACTTTATTGTAGGAAATAAAATTTTCTTCTTAACAATGTACAAGTCAGTGGGGTTTAATTATGACAAACCCTTCAGCGACGTTCGTATATGGAGGTCAATTAAAAATATAATAAGTAAAATCATTTTTGTCACTTGTTTCACCCAATTTTTTCTTTCGAAGATTAAAAAAAATATTTTTTTAAAAAGTACTTTTTTAATACATTTCAAATCAAGTAATTTAAGCTTTGTTGTATTCAAATCGGATAAAAAATAAAAAACATACAATTTGTTTTTAAATATGCTTTTCCGCCATATTGAATCCGCCATATTTAAAAAAAAGCGCGATTATCACAATGACAATATGTCAAAACCTGATCTGCTAGGTATGTTAAACAAATTTAAGTTACTTTCAAAAAGTTCTGATGGTTTCCATTAAAAGCATAATTTTTAAATATACCCCAAAGAACCCTAGTTTTTCCAGTTATTTAGAAATAACTTAAGAAACTAATTAACACATTGGAACACTTGAACCAGATTTGAATAAAGAATCAAAATAGCTATCTTTTTTATATAAACTTTTTTGTTCTAGCTCCAATAGTTTTATAAATAAAATAATTTTTTTTTTAATTTTTTTATTTTTTTCACAAATATAAAAATACATATTTTCTGACCAATACATTTTTAAATACATTACAAATGAAGTATTTTAAACTCTGTTCCATGAAAATCGGATAAGAAATAAAAAAGTTACAATTTTTTAAAGATACGCCTTTCCGCCATTTTGAATCCGCCATATCTTTCAAAAAACGCATTTACCAGAATGACAAGTCAAAACCTGATATATGGGATACCCTTAACGAAGGTAGCTTATCGGCAGAAAGTTGGCACGACTTGCACACGAAACTTGAACTTCTAATCAAATATATATGTTTGTAGTTTGAATTGGCCAACAATAAACAAATTGACCAGAACTTGCAACCAGTAATAAATATCCATATTTTCTTTTAGAAGTGTCAAAAAGTTTTCCAAATCCTACTGCGATATCCATATTTTATTTGGAATGGTTTTTTTTCGGTCAAGAAGTATCCCGTCACTTTTAACTCGTTAGAAAAAAAATCTTAATTTTTTTAAAGTACACAAAACGTCTTCTATAATATTTTTATATAAATAATCAAAATCTACTTTTGCCAATTGCAACCTATTTTGTTAAACCAGCCCTCTATGCGCCGGGTAGCTTCTATCACTACCACAGAAGGCGCGAGATTTTAGAATTGCTTTTGGTGACGAAAGTAACGGCAGACGTTCTAGCCTGGAAACTCTTCTATTTTCTACTTTGAGACATATGATACCTTCCTAGCTAGCCTGTAAACAGTTTTTGTAAATATCTCAAAAACTGAAGCTCCAACGAAGTTTTTGGTTATAAAACAAATTATTATGCAAAATATTACGAAAATCGCTTATTGATATGATTATCGGTTGAAAAGTTAGCATTTTAAAAAAAATTTAATTGTCAAAAAACTTATTAGCATGAATGGATTATGACCAAAATCTAATCAGCTCGTTAGAATGCGAAACACTATTTTACCTGAAAATTTTATGAAAATACGTTAAGCGGTTTAGGAGCTATCGTGTTACGAACAGAAATGATATACAATACACACACACAGACAGACATCACGACGATATTGCTAAGATAGGTCAAAATACATCCAAATAACACATTTTCCTCGTTATCTAAAAAAAAAAAATTCGTCGCCATTGCTACGCGGGCTAGGAAGGTAAAAATATACAAACAAAACCAATCAAACCAAGCTACATTAACCAAACAAAAAAGCTGAAGTATCGTCAGAAGGTCTAGCGAGTCTGCTGTTACTAATAATGTCGATGTCTGACTTTAACATGATTAAATGATGTTAACTTAAATAGTTTGTTCAATAAATTATTTTTTTAACAAAATGATGTCATTACCCTTATCCTTTTAACGCGCTAAAGTCATGGGGCCTCGGGGCAGACAATTTTTTGGGGACCCTCATAAGTCAATAAGAATATAAAATGCTTGACAACAAAAATTTGTGTTTTGCCATATAACAATATAAAATTTCGTTTTCTTGCCTTTCATTTGCAAAATCAATAATTTCGTCCTCATTTTACTACGTATTTTAGCTCGTTTTATTATAGCAAGCTATTTTACAAACCTTATAAATATACAATATACATTTACAGTGGCGGATCTAGGATGTCCGGAGGCAGTGGCGTATATAGAAAAAAGTTTCGGGGGGGGCCCAACACTGTTTCGGGGGGGGGGGGGCGAGACCCCATGAGGCCGTATTTTATGCTATTTTATGTTTATATTCATGAAATATGTGGAACATATCTAAAAAAATCTTAGCTTCGGGGGGGGGCCTTCAGGCCCCCCCACGCCACTCTCCGGAGGGGAGGGACCAAGAAGGCAGTAAAAGCGATTTTTTTTTTGAACTCTGGGGTGCGTTCATAATTAACACCGTGTGCACACCGGACGCGCCCGGCGTTACTTTTTGCCCGTTCACGATTAACGCCGTGCGCGACCGGTTGGATAAATTTTCCGTTCATGATTCGGTTGCTGGCTTTGGTGCGCACACCGGACGTTCACGATTAACAAACGGCGAACAACCGTTTATCTACCTCGATCAGTTGGGTACAATTTAACTTGTCGCGCATGCGCATAGCGCTGATGAAACATTTGAGAGCAAACTCAAACCCAACTTTACTCCTTTTTTTTGTCAATTTTTTTTTAATTGCACCAAAGTGTTTGGGCACTTAAAGCCTAGTTTCCACCTGTGCATACCCACCCTGATTAAAAAAACGTATCATGTGACGGGACAAGGATTTTCACCGGTTTTAAATGCAGCGTCACCTGATGCGTTTTTTAAATCAAGGTGAGCACGCATAGATGGAAACCGGCTATAAGATGCCCTTTTTAACCCACCCACATAATGTGGTATCTCCCTTGCGATAGGCAGTTACACTTTTGTGACATTTCCAACCTCTTTGTTTATCATGTGCATAATGACAGCAACAAGACAAAGTCTGGAAAACGGCATATGTTTGGGTTGTTTTTATCTGTGCGTCTTTTTTTGTCAAAATATAGTCAGTATCTTTTTATTTAACACAATGACAGTTTTACCTTTAATTTTATACATAACATAACATATATCTTTAATTTTTGAAATATTTCTGGTTAGGAATATGTTTATATCATGTCAAAGTCACAAAAGTGTAACTGCGAATGGTTAAGGACAATATATATTGACGACGGAACCCCATTATTAGAAGCCAAGTTTTTCACTAAACTTTAAATTGATTATTAATATCAATATTATATGTCCATATTATGTCAAAACAAATACAAAAGGGACCACTTTATTGTTACGAAATTCTAGTACAATTTTTGGTCCTTTCAAAGAATAACATAAATTGGGTTCATCTTTTAAATCTGTAATATTGGCGGGAAATTCCTATCGATTCAAATTCGTCAATAAAAAAATACAAAATAGACAAATGACAGACAGAAGACGTCCGGTGAACGCCTGGCGCGTCTGGGTAAAATTCACACGGTAAATTTTAACCCGAATTATGAACGCACTCCTGGACTTAAGAACCAGAGGAAAATAAAAGTTAAGTAATTTTTGTGGAAAAAAATCAAAAAAAATGTTGATTTTAAGTTAAAATTTAGTTTAACAACAACTTTTGTTACATTTAAGTTACGAATTTATTACTAGGGCCGCTGGGGCCCCTTTTACGACGGGACCCCGGGCACTGCTCAGGTATGCCCAACAATAGCTACGCCACTGGCTTTCAATCTATATATACTTAGCTAAGTATCTTAAACAAAACAAAATTTTAATTAGGCAAACAATGACACAAGCAGCTTGAACAAGGCTTTGATATAGCTACCTATTTTAGCCTCTTAGTTAGATTGATAAATTATATCCCTTCCAATAACGTGAAAGGATCAAGATTAGAGTTATTTATCTCGAACCCCAAACTCGCTGAGCCATGAAACGAAGTTGGAAATAAACGCAACGATTAAATCGATAAATCATTAGAATTTCAAAAACTCTTTTGATATATTTTTTGATTAACTAGTTATTGATTTGCTATTATAGCTAATTGACAAAAATAAATCTTGCTAAACTAACTATATAACCAGGCCCTAGAAGATTTTTTAAAAAACTTAGATTGGGAAGAAATGGGAATCAAAGTAAGCGGACAATCTTAAACCACCTAATATATGCTGATCATATCGCCTTAACAACCGATCAGATAGAAGAACTGATAAAAATGCTGGAAGAACTAGATACAGCAGCTAAAAATATAGGCTTGAGTATGAACTGCACTAAAACTAAAATCATAACAAACACAGATGAAGATATCACGATCAGAATAAACCAAGAAAAAATAGGACACGTAGAGGAAAATATTTATATGGGACAAATTAATTATTAAATTAAAAAAAAAACCAAAGGGCTGAAATCAAAAGACGAGATAGATTCGCCTGGGCAGCATTCGATAAATTAAGCTACATATTAAAAAATATAATGAATTCTCAGTACCTCAAAACGAAATTGTGTAACCACTGTATCCTTCCTGTACTCACATATGGATCTCATTCCTGGACACACAAAATCAAACATGGATAAGGTAACAAAAGCCCAAAGATTAATGGAAAGACAAATGTTACATGTAAAGCAAACAGATAGAAAAAGGAATGAATGTATAAGAAATAAAACAAAAGTAACGAATGTCAGAGGGAGGTAGCCAACCTAAAATGGAAATTTCTCGGTCATAATATCAGACAGAAAGACGATCGATGGAACAAATGTATTGTAAACTGGACACCTTGGAAAAATAAAAGAAGTAGAGGAAGACCAAGGACTGGTGTACAGTCCTTGGGGGAAGACCCCAAATGAGGGCGGACGATTTAAATAAACTTGTGGGGACTAGATGGATAGACACAGCGGCAGATAGAGAAGAATGGAAGATATTGGGGGAGGCATATGTCCAAAGAAAACGAAGAAGGCTAAATGAAGAGAAAGATAGATAGATGCGTTAACGCTTTAGAACCTTCGAAGTTTGGTTTTGTGCTTGTAAATTTGCACATATTGCTTGTCTTCTGCCAAAATTGACTTGTCCCTATAATGTTGGGGTGTTTGCTGCCAGTTCGATTTCTTAAAGATCCTGTAAGGTACTTTACCTGAAAAAAAAAACAAAATACAGCTACTTACAAAAATTTAGCCTGTTACTCGTCACTTATAAAATAGACGGGCCTCTATTATTAATTTGCTGACACATTTTATAAGACAAACTTGCAGTTTTAACCAACTGTAGCACGGCGAAAGAAGGGAAATGTTTTTCGATTGGGATATCTATGTATGTAAGTACTCGTATGTAAATATGTATGTTTGTGTCACGCTAAAGGCTAAACGGCTGAACCGATTTTGTCAAAAAAAGGTGTCGTTTAATGCCTACTGATGGTGCTATAGGCTATATTTTTTTAAACAGGAGTCAATATGGCGGTCTTCAGACGCCATTTTAATGAAATTCTTTTTTATAATTCATTGCAAATGTCCTTTAATTTGCTGTAGTTACTTTGTAGTCCTCTCGGCTCCCACCCATCTCCCTCCGGTCATTCCCATTCACCCTATTCAAAAACCATATTCGCATAATTTTATCAAATATAGAGCGATTTCGAAAATTCTTTCTGCACACGCTTTAAGACTTTTTTCCAACATCATTTTACTAGTTTCCTCCTCCCTCTCCCTCTCTTCTCCTCAGCCTCCTTATTAGTAATAGTTGTCGCTATACCTTTGAAAAAGTCTTTCTGCACCCGCTTTAAGATTTTTTTCGACACCATTTTACTAGTTTCCTCCTTTCTCTCTCCTCCCCCACCTTCACTGAACCAAGCCTTAGATTTTTTTACACATTTTCCACATTTTTCATGAAAAAACATAAAAAATAGCTTAAAATTGGACATTATGAGGCTTCGGCCCCCCCCCCCAAGAGGCCTCTGGCCCCCCCAAGACATATTCCTGGATGCGCCACTGGGTCTATTATTAATTTTCTGACACATTTTATAAGACAAACTTGCAGTTTTAACCAACTGTAGCACGGCGAAAGAAGGGTAATGTTTTTCGATTGGGATATCTATGTATGTAAGTACTCGTATGTAAATATGTATGCTTGTGTCACGCTAGAGGCTAAACGGCTGAACCGATTTTGACAAAAAAAGGTGTCGTTTAATTCCTACTGATCCCGAAGGTGCTATAGGCTATATTTTTTTAAACAGGAGTCAATATGGCGGTCTTCAGACGCCATTTTAATGAAATTCTTTTGATAATTCATTGCAAATGTCCTTTAATTTGCTGTAGTTACTTTGTAGTCTTCTCGGCTCCCACCCATCTCCCTCCGGTCATTCCCCCCACCCTTTTCAAAAAACATATTCGCATAATTTTATCAAATATAGAGCGATTTCGAAAATTCTTTCTGCACACGCTTTAAGACTTTTTTTCCAACATCATTTTACTAGTTTCCTCCTCCATATCCCTCTCTTCTCCTTAGCCTTCTTATTAGTAATAGTTGTCGCTGTACCTTTCATAAATATAGAGCGATTTCAAAAATTCTTTCTGCACACGCTTTAAGATTTTTTTCGACACCATTTTACTAGTTTCCTCCTTTCTCTCTCCTCCCCCACCTTCACTCAATGAAAGGTAACACTGTTCGCGTCCGTAGAAGATCTACACGTACTTTTTGGGTAAAGCTAAATGAATGGTAATTACATTTTATAACCTATCAATTTTGTACCCAACTGCGACTAGTAGTTACAAGTAAATTTAGCAGTTCAGTGTTTTTTTAATTTTTTTTTTTTAAATTAACATTCCTATTGGTTTAGCTAGTGGGATTAGCAAAACAACCATTGCTACAGTACAACGCCAATAATGATAAAAAATAAATTAATATTAAAAGCATTAATAAATAAATAAATTAAATAAAATTATATGGTGACGCAGAACCAAAATTTTTATTTCGGAATAAGGGAAATTAATTCATTATTATTTGTGACAGTATTATTGTTTTTATTAAAATAAACAATATACCGCATTTCGAATAAAAAATGCAAATAATACAGAAGAAAAATATAATTTAAAATAAAATGAGCAACTCCCACATGCAAATTTAACCAAACAAATATGGAAACAGACAATATAAAAGCAATTTACCAAAGACATCAGTCACTTTTAAATAGAATATTTACTAAATCATGAAACAGTTTCAAAAAATTTGGAGGATTTTGGAGAAACTAAAGCATTAAGTTCAAAGGTGCAGCGCCATTACAGACTCTCTAGCTACAAACAACTCTGTCTAATTAATGACTGAAAGATAATTAATCTGCATGCTGCTTTGCCAACGAGAATGCAAATATAGAGGTTTGGTCAATTTCGCTGGATTTTGGCGGTTTAGAGGACTATTTCGAGCATAGGTACTTACAAACTCGTGATAATGCCTTAATTAAGCGTTGATCTGACCTAAAAGACAATGTGTGTCATAGGTCACGTGATGGGTTGTCTCTTTTAATCGATATTTTCATCGATCGGTGATATAACTTTTAGTTTCTCTCGTACTTCGGTAGATGGCGCTTCGCAGAGTATGTGATTTTATTTTCTGACTAGAATGCGTATACTTAACTTAGCAAGGGTGTCACACTGACCAAGCAGTGTTTTTAATATCATAAGGACGAAACAGTTAACTGTCAACACTTATTAGGTGTACTCCTGTGAGGTTAGTCATTCAAGCTAGACACGGAGAAATACGAGAGAAACAAAAAACCCTTATTTTTACCCGATTAGCCGCGAAAAGTTGTTTGATTTTTAATTTACGGGTACTAAATTTTACGTTTTTTAATATTTGGCTTTAAACTCCGGTAACAGACGCGATACCAACGTCTTAATGGCGGAATGAATGCAACCAGCGTTCTCTTTCAATCGATATTTTCACCGATCGATGACAAAGCAGCGTTACTCGCCTGCTGTTTTAGTTTCTCACGTACATCGGTAGATGGCGCTTCTTGCAGAGTATGTTTCAAAGTTTCAAAGTTTATTTATTCAAAATTTTTGAAATACAATAGTACATTACATTTAATTATATATAACATCTAATATTAAGCACCTAGGAGACTAAACTCTTGTATGTGCTGTTGTTGATGTCTACCTTTAAAGTAATGTTTTATGTATAAACTCAATTAAAAAAATATATAAAAAATAGTTAAATAGACAAAAATCTGTAAAACACCTGACAAAAATAAAAAAAAACAAAAGCTAAACCAAAAAACATAAAACATTCGTCAAATAAAATAAAAACCTTAACATTAACACACTAACAGACTTTTATCTGAGTAGTCTCAAAAACACGGTTTTATTATTCGAGATATGTGTTTTAGCCATTTTAGAAAATTGCTTATTTCTTATTTTGTTCTTAATTTCAGGCGATAATAAATTGTACACTTTTGGACCTAAAGATCCAATAGACCTTCTAAAAAACTTTGCGATTCTGGTTTTTTACTAGAAACGTAACGTAAGAGATAAAACCATATACAGTGAAACCTCCCTTAAGCAGACACTCACGGTTCCGTCGATTTCGTCCGCTTATTGGAGGTGTCCGCTTAAGAGAGGTAACTGCGAAATTTTGATATATATTTATTAACAATTTCCGCTGCCTGAGATTTTCCGACATTAAAATTTTCGGCGATCTTTCCTGTTGGTAGATATTCCTTCCACGAAACGTTAACAATTTCCATTTTTCCACATAAAATAAGAAGTTTTTTACTAGGCGCGATTTTAAAGAAATCTATTATTATCCAACTGAACAATAAACACAGCAGTCCCGTTGAATCAAATAATGTTGTAAATACGACAGATGTATTTCGTCTCCGCATTAAAACGGAAAGAGGTAATTCCCCGGCTGCAGAGTGCCTTGTTGCCAACATACTACATAATATTTATGCCCATGTCGTGCAGCGCTCCGCCTGTTTTCAGAGGTTCGCGTCCGGTTAAGGAAGGTTTCAGAATTTTTTAACCAAAAAAAATTGTCCGCGTCCGGTTATTAGAGTGTCCGATTATAGGAGGGAATTTTACATGTAAAGACATAGGCAAAAGTTTGGTTCCAACAAATTTGTCCGCCTAAAGGGAGTGTCCGCTTAATAGAGGTGTCCGCAAGGAGAGGTTTCACTGTACTTAACTTAGCAAGAGTGTCACATTGACCAAGTAGTGTTCTGAAGAGTCCCATAAGAACGAAACAGTTAACTCTCAACACTTATTGTCCATTAGATCTTAGACCGCCGTGAGGTTAAGCTTCAGAGCTACCCTCGGAAAAGTACGAGAGGAACAAAAAACCCTTATTTTTACCCGACTAGCCACGAAAACTTTTGAATACCTACTAATAAGCTGGGCAAAAAACACCGTAAATTTTTCGGCTGTTGTTTTTTAACCCTTTGTTCGATTTTTGTGATTTTGGCTCCATCGAACGTTCAGGCCTTTTTTGGCAAAAATTTTAAATTATGCGCCACCTTGGGTTTTATAAAAATGTAAATTTTCACAAAAAAGTCGTATGTTCTCAATACAACTTTTTTGTCAAAATTGACATTTTTATAAAATCCAAGGCCAATTTTTTTATGCGCTACTGTACTCGATTTTAAACATTAATCAAAAAGCCACGTCTTTGCCGTGCACAAAAAAGTATCAACTCAAAAAATCGATTAAGAAAGATTAAAGTTATACCTTAACGAATTAGGTGCTGGTTTAACCTTTGTCTAACGTAGGTCAAATACACGGTTGTTAATAAGTTGATATTTGTTAGAGGTCTAGTGAAATGAATGAATTTAATTTTTTTGATACGAAAACTATAATTTTTAGAAAAAAACATTGGCATACAATGATTTGCTTTAAAAATATCGACGACAATTGCCGCACAAACACCATTGGCCTTAATGAATATAAATTGGTTTGTTTATTTAAAAAAAAATTAAACTAAACACACAGGATTGCTTATTTTCATTTCACTCTATGTTAGCGTCGCTCAGCGAGACGAACAGTGTCTGCTTACCTCACCAGCGGACCAGTTGCTTTGTTTGTATTGAGAGTTCTTAAGATTGTAATGTGTTTTTGTAGTTTTTACCTCCGTTTTGTTGCATTTTTTTATTTATTTGACGGTGTGGTTGACTATTTAGGAAGTAAATCTTTTCTTGAAACATTTCAACCGATATTTGACCTATCAAACTCTACTTCGGAATGAGCTACGAATCTCAAACTTGGCACAGTCGTAGACCTCTATGGAGTTAACAATCCTTTATGTTTAGTTTCATGAAACTCCCAAAAGTACTAAAGTAGTTACGAAATTTCAAAAAACGTCGAAATTGTCACTCACTCACTCACTCATGTATAGATCATCAAAATTCTACTGTACTTCCAAACATGCTACAAAGCTGAAATTTGGCAGACTGATAGAAGTTATGACCAAACCCTATGAAAATATCAAAAAACCCCAAAATTCTAATTTACTTTCCTCCCCTATACATGTAAAATTATGTAAAAGTAACACACAACAAACACTTCCGGACACGCTAGAGAGCTGAGCTTTGGAAAGCCGATAGTAACTATGATAAAACTATAGAAAAAAAATTAAAATACCCCAAAATTCTAATTTATTTCCCTCCCCTATAAATGTAAAGTTGTGTAAAAGTAACATTGTCCACTTCCAGAAACGCTCGAGAGCTGAGATTTGGAAGGCCGATAGGAACTATGATAAAACCATAAAAGAAAATTTAAAAATCCCATAGATTAATTAACTTCCCTCCTCTATAAATGTAAAGTTATGTAAATTAGCATTGTCCACTTCCAGAAACGCTACAGAGCTGAGCTTTGGAAGACTGATAGGAACTATGATAAAACTATAGGAAAAAATTTAATACTTTCCTTCCCTATAAATGTAAAGGTATGTAAAATTAACATTGCCTACTTCCAGGAACACTAGAGAGCTGAGCTTTAGAAGGCTGATAAGAACTATGATAAAACCATAGGAAAATATAAAAAAAACTCAATATTTTTAATAAGGCATTGCAAAAGTTTTGAACAATATCCCGTATATTTTACTACTTTAAAACTTAAATATTATCCAAATCCTTTAAAAAGCAGTGAAATCATAACAAAAACATTTCATGTAAAAAAAGCCAAGTACGCAGAAATGGTATTCCGTAAAAAGAATTGAGATAAAAGTAAAGCCAAGTTCTACAATACAAATTTCAAAATGAATGGTTCTTACTAGTTTGGAAATGATTTTCTAAACTTGGCTATTACGGCTGCAAATGACTCTTAGGAAATTGAACGTAAAGAAGTGTGGCTGAAATAGGAAAGTTTAAAAAAACATTTCCAAACTAGTAAGGACCATTCATTTTGAAATTTGTATTGTAGAACTTGGGTTTACTTTTATCTCAATTCTTTTTACGGAATACCATTTTCGCGTACTTGGCTTTTTTTACATGAAATATTTTTGTTATGATAAACCTTTAGAAATGTGAACTAAGTGAATTGATATAAAGAAATAAAAGCTTTGTGTTCCCTCTTTCAGTGTAGAAATATAAATATACTCCTTGCTCATTAAATTAATCACATTAAAGAAAATTGGTAATTATGCTGCAAACGTACATCTTTTATTAAACTGATTATTGGAAAGTTTATTTTGTAGACAGTTTCTCCAAGTTTAGTTTCAGTTTTTTTCTTCAGTTTTTTTAGTCTCTTTATAGAAATTTTCAGAAACATGTTACAGGAGAAGGAGTGAAAACGGGCGCTGGGTGGGATAAAAATGACTCATAACACAAACAATGTAAATCATTTGAAAAAAAACTTATGAAAATCTATTGATTTAAAGCATAAGAAGTTGAAAAACACATCTTATTTGGCTGTTTTCTCCAAAAACTGACTGGTTTTTGATATAATAATATAATAAATGTTGAATTTTCATTGCTTTTTTTATTAAGTTTTTTTTTGAGCAGCCACCTTATTCGGAATTTAATCCAAACTCGGTCGCTGTGCTTTTTTCGCGAAATCAGTTGCAATAAAATATTGACACGGATACGGTCGCGTGGTGCAGCTCAATTTTTGCTGATGTTTTTTGCCATTCCAGGCGCTAATTATGTTACATTTATTCTATCGAAAATTAATCGTGACGACTGACTGACTCTTCCCCAGGGATCCCAAGAAGAGAATTGAAGAAGGAAGACCGACTGGCTCACATCGTAAGTTCAATAATTTCAATTTTCCAAATCATATTTTTTATATAAACGCAGCGCATGAAAACATTTCACTCCTCTCTCCAGTTTTGAAGAGCTAAAAAATCTTCATGGTCCTTCTCTCCGAATATGAGCTCCTAGACATTGTTTTTGTCTATTCATTTGAATTTTTCGTGAACCGAAAACGTGGTTTTACGTTTTCGGTTGACCGCATTGTATTTTTTGTGAGCCATATTTGTAGGTTGGGACTTCCTTTTTTTCTCAGATTATTGTTTTTATATCAGTCACGAGCTATTGTTTTTTGATCAAATTTAAACTTTAATCGTTAAAATTTTGTTGTTGTTTACAATAAAATTTAAAAAGATTTTACTTGTGGAAGGCAAACACACGCAATTTTAATTTTTAAGAGATTTTTTGTTGATAGATACTTTGCTTTTTGTGCAAAAAGGGCATATAGGTTTTGGTAAAGCAGACATATTTTTAACTTTTTTTGTAGAGATTTTTTTTACAAATTTGTTTGCTTAGTCATGGCAACTCCTGCGGTTTTAGCTAAGTTGAAAAAACATAAAGCTAATAGAGCTTCTTGCCTAAGTGAGATCGCCATTGTCCTGGACTTAGCCAGAAGGGCTAAACAGGACTCCTCCCTACATAGCTTATTTAAGGTTTGCGGTTTAGAGCTTGAAGACGTGAAGAAGGATTTTTTAAAACACCATCAAAATGTCATGTCCGCCATTTTAAATTTGCCTGATTGCGATTTAAATGTTGAAAGTTTAATGCGCGATTCTTTTTTAAATGATTATTATGAAATTATGGCAATTTTTAACGATTTGTTTGACAAAGATCAGCCTATAAATTTTTCTTTGCCTGCAAATCGCCGCAGTAGCGTAGCTCCAAACCAAGCTATGAACCAAAGTACATTTTTGCACTCCGGTCCTAACTTTTCTGCGCCAAATTTAGCTCAATTTTCGGTGCCTAGTTTTCACGGTGACTACAAGTCTTTCCAATCGAGGCTAGGCTATATTTATGACTTCAAAAATTTCAATATTTGATTAGTTCCTGTAAAGGAACCGCTCAATCGGTAGTGTCGGCTTTACCCGTGACCGAGCATAATTATCCCATAGCTTATGACGCATTAAAAAAGAGATTTTCTAACCCTCGTCTTATTGCGCAGTCGCACTGGTCAATTTTAGATAATTTTGAAAAAATTAAACCGGACGACTCCAATTCGCTTCGCAGCTTAATAGACACGTACTCGGAAAATTTGGCCGCTCTCAAAAAGTTAGGTTATGATACGGACGCTTGGGATTTTCCTCTTATTATGATGGTACTTAAACGTTTGGATACTGCTACGGCCACGCGCTTTGAGTTGGAACATGGCTCCAACACGATTCCTTCTTATCGTTAGTTGATAGACACTCTAACAAAATATTGTGTTGTTTATGATACACTCCAAATGACAAATCAATCAACCCCTGTTTCAAAACCTCCCCAAAAACAAAAATCGCACGCTAAACCCCATTATAGAAGTACTGAAAGTACCGCAAGTTTTTTCGTGGATCAACGCAATCCACCCGCATCGCAGTCTTTTCCACAAACCCCGTCCATGGCGGTCGCTGTTAGATGTTTATTATGTAACCCGCTCGCTTATCATTAATTGTATCAGTGCCCTTTATTTTTAAATAAAACCCTATTTGAACGCTACAATTTTTGTAAATCAAAACGAATTTGTTTTAATTGTTTGAGTAGTGGTTTTCACGAACTTCGTACCTGTAAATCAACCAATTCGTGTCGACAATGTAACTCAAAATTACATCATAGTTTACTTCACTTTGAAAGGGGTTCATCTCGGGTTCCCACTTTACCTGGAAGTCAAAACGCACCCCCTCTTACTAACCCCCAGACGGAGGAAAATGGGCAAAATCCACATATGAACACTCAACCCTCTACCTCTACCTCAATTAATACCTATTCCTTGCAATCACAGGGAACAGCAACTTTATTGGCTACCTCTCTTATCGCGATAAAAGATAAGTTTGAGCATTTTCAAATTTTTCGCTGCATTATTGACTGCGGCTCAATGATGTCTTTTATCACTCAAAGGGCAGTAAGTCGCTTGGGATTAATTAAGGAAAATTTTTCTGTACAAGTTAGGGGTTTGGGAGACATGGAAACGTCCATTAGCAATGGGCGAGTTAATATTTGTTTTAAGCCAGTCGAAAGAAATGATCTTTATTTAAATACCGAGGCTGTTGTTGTAAATAAAATTAGTGAACACATGCCCTCCATACCATTATATAAAGACAATTGGCCGCACCTTCTAAATTTGAACTTTGCTGCTCCCAATTTTCATATCCCTTCCAGAGTTGATTGTTTAATAGGAGCTGATTCTTTTGGTCGAATTTTACAGGGTGATTGTATCTACGGCTCAGATGACCAACAACCGGTCGCGATAAAAACTATCTTTGGTTACATTGTTTTGGGGAGAATGGCCGTTAGGAACGCAAATAATTCGCCAATCTCGCTTTTGACTATTAATTCTGACGCGTCACAACCCCCGCTAGAGGTGGTTTTACAACGATTTTGGGAGTTGGAATCCGTGCCTACTAAAATTTGTGTTTCGCCCGAAGACTCTCTCGCAGAAAAAAATTTTGTAGACACTTATTCGCGCACTTCGACGGGAAAATTCGTTGTTTCGCTCCCGTTTAAAATTAATTCGCCTAGTTTCCCTGGTTGTAGGGAAGTCGCTTTAAATCGTTTTTTTTCGCTTGAACGTCGTTTTTTAAAAACTCCGGAGTTGTATGAAGAATATCGGGATTTTATTCGCGAAATTTTAAATTTAGGACATATGGAACCAGTTCAAGACCAGTCCTTTACGTCAAATTCTTTTTGGATTCCGCATCATTGCGTCTTGCGCCCTGAAAGTTGCACAACGCGTTTACGCGTCGTTTTTAATGGAAGTTTTACTGTTGCCAATCAAAGTTTAAACTCTTGTTTATTAAAGGGACCCAAATTACAGAAAAATATTGTAACGATTTTATTAAATTTTCGGTTACATAAATATGTACTTTGCGCCGACGTAAAGCAAATGTTTAGAAATATTTTAATGACGCCTGAGCATTGGACTTACCAGCGCATCATTTGGCGGTTTGACCCTAGGGACGACCCCCAAGATTTTTATTTAAAAACTGTTGTTTATGGACTAAGTTGTCGTCCTTTTTTAGCTAATCGCGTTTTAATTGAGTTAGCTAACACTGATGGTAAAGATTTTCCATTAGCCGCCGAAGCGGTCAAAAATGACACCTATATAGACGATATCTGCTCCGGGGCATCTGATTACGCACGCGCAGTCTCTGCGCGATGAACTTATTTCTTTGTTTCAAAGGGGTGGATTTGAGTTACGGAAGTGGTCCAGTAACGAACCCTCACTTTTATCGCATTTTTCACCCACACTTTTATGTAGTAATCCGCTTTCTTTTGAATCCGATGACCTCAATGATGTCTCTTTAAAAATTCTTGGCTTACAATGGAACCCTACCGTGGATTGTTTTAAATTTTTGGTGAACTCCCAACAATCTACATGCACCAGACGGTCTATGTTATCAATTTTACCCCGTATTTTTGATCCGCTCGGCTGTCTTGCACCAGTAACTTTTTTTCTAAAATACCTTATTCAAAGATTATGGGAAGATAAAGTTGGTTGGGACGGCGAGCCTTCCATGGAAATAATTCGATTATGGGAAAAGTTTTTATCTGAGGTACATCTTTTGTCTCAAATAGAAATTCCTCGTAGAATTTTACCTGACCAGGCTCAAAAATTTGAGTTACATGGTTTTTGTGACGCCAGCGAAAGAGGCATGTGCGCCGTAGTATACCTGCGTAGTTTTGATTGTGAGAACTTAACTCTAAAATTTATTATCTCAAAAACTAAAGCCCCATTGAAACAAAAATGCACCATTGCACCACTTGAACTTTGTGCATGCGTGCTACTCGCAAAATTGATTTCCTATGTTCTTGAAATTTACAAGCTGAATTTTCGAAAAATCTGTGCTTGGTCAGATTCACAAATAGCCCTATGCTGGATAAAATTGCATCCGAGCCGTTGGCATAACTTCGTGAGTAATAGAGTTTCATATATTCATGAAAAATTAGGATCTGAATTTTGGTTTTATATTAACACAAAATTAAATATCGCTGGTTCGGGTAGTCGAGGCATTTTCCCATCAGAGTTTTTGTCGCTAAATGAATGGTTTGAAGGCCCCACTTTTTTGTTAGATTCGCACGCAACTTGGCCGATTTTTGTGCCTGGTGCTTCTACTATGGCATCCGCGGAAGCACGTACGCTCAATTTATTTGTAACGCAGAGTGACCATTTTTTGGAATCTATTTTAAATTATTATTCGTCTTTTTCGAAATTGTTAGATGTTTTATGCATCGTTTTACGATTTATTTTTAATACACGAAATCGAACTACTAAACGCGTAGGTTATTTTACCTTGATTGAAAAAAATGATGCCTTACATTTTTTGATTTTATATACTCAGCAAATCTATTTTAAAAATGATTTAAATAGCAAACAAGGTTTTTCCAAGCCCCTCAAAAAATTACACGTTTTTGTTGATGAAACTGGCCTTTTAAGGGTTGGTGGTCGCTTAAAATTCTCAACATTGCCATATGAGGCTAAACACCCAGTTTTGTTACCCCGCCAATCTAGACTGACCACGCTTATCATTGAGTATTATCATAAAATACATTTACATGCAGGCCTCCGCACTTTAGAGTTTCTTTTAGCGCAACGATTTTGGATTTTGTCGCCAAAGAGAGCTATAAGAACGGTTTTAAGTAAGTGTTTAAATTGTTGGCGACTTAATCCGAAAAATTATGAGCCTCAAATGGGAAATTTTCCTCTCACGCGTCTCTCCCAATTAAAGAGTTTTACTCATTCAGGCGTTGATTTTGGAGGACCCTTTCAAATCGTCTTATCGGCCGCGCGCTACCGAGGGCTTCGAACTTGCAAAGCTTATTTAGTCCTGTTTAAATGTTATAGTACTGGCGCAGTTCACCTGGAACTAGCTAGTGACGTTTCGTCCGAAGTATTTTTAGCTGCCCTCCAAAGATTTAAAGCGAGACGTGGAGTTAACGTACTATTCAACGACCAAGGTTCGAATTTTATTGGAGCTAATAGGCAAATTAAGCTTATGCAAGAAGCTACAGCTCAAGAATCGATTGCATGGCACTTTAACCCTCCATCTGCCCCTCACTTTGGGGGATTATGGGAGTCGGGAATTAAATCGGTTAAAACGCATTTAAAACGTGTAATCGGTGATCAAATCCTTACGTATGAGGAGTTTTTGACTGTTTTGACATTAATTGAAGCCGTCATAAATAGTCGTCCTTTAATAGCGATGTCCTCTGATGTCAATGACATTAACGCTTTAACCCCAAACCATTTTTTAAATATGGAGCCTGTGTCTGCTCTGCCAGTTCCCGATATAACCTCTGTTTCTTATAACCGCTTATCTCGATGGCAGCGTCTGCACCAAGAGTTTTGGAAACGCTGGCATGTCGAGTATTTGCATACTTTGCAGCAACGAAGCAAATGGGTCGATCAAATCTGTCAACCTGCCCCCCACTCAATGGGTTCTTGGTCGTATTTCATCGCTAAAATATGGTGCAGACGGCATAGCACGCATTGCCACGCTTAAAACGGCCAATGGCACGCTGGAACGTCCATTGGTTAAACTATGCCCTTTACCTGTAGAAAAGTGAATTCCTACCGATTTTTTTTTTGTTTCTAGTGTGTTTGTCTCACATATAGTTATAAATTGCGAAATTTAATCTTCCTCTGGAAAACATTTTTTTTCTTAATTAAAAATTTTAATTAAACTTATTGGGTTTATTTTTTTTCCTTGAATTTTTGGATAGTTTTTTTTTTATTATTATTTTTTTTTTAATGATTTTTTTCCTTGCAAAAGGCTATAACGCCTTTTGGTCGGGGAGTGTTGAATTTTCATTGCTTTTTTTATTAAGTTTTTTTTTTGAGCAGCCACGGAATTTAATCCAAACTCGGTCGCTGTGCTTTTTTCGCGAAATCAGTTGCAAAAAATATTGACACGGATACGGTCGCGTGGTGCAGCTCAATTTTTGCTGATGTTTTTTGCCATTCCAGGCGCTAATTATTTTACATTTATTCTATCGAAAATTAATCGTGACGACTGACTGACTCTTCCCCAGGGATCCCAAGAAGAGAAGAGAAGAAGGAAGACCGACTGGCTCACATCGTAAGTTCAATAATTTCAATTTTCCAAATCATATTTTTTATATAAACGCAGCGCAATATTGCAATTTTATATCTGAAATATCAAATAAATACCTTTTTGGTACTACATAATATAAGTGTATTTTATTATATCCGCAACAAAAACAATACATTATAGATCTAATGATATAAATTGATTAAACTTTTAGAAAAAATCCTACTTCTATTCTAAAACTTTCAACTATTTAAAAAAGAAACTCCAACATATCGTCTGGTAGGAAAATTCAGCTCTCAGAGCAAACTCTTGATTTATCAAATCATTTGTTTTGAATGAATGAAATTATTAATTATATTTACTATCACGAATAAAAAATTTGTTTGCAAATAAACAATAAAAAAGCGGGAAAAACTCACGCTTGCAATGTGTATTAAATGAAGCGCGCTGAGCAGAGGTCCACTAGTGACGTAAGCAAGGCGCCGCCTACCGCTGAAAGATTCGAGCTAATAGGCAATCCTGTGTGTTTATAATCGTTGAGAATTACCGACTCAAATATAATCATGTTACTCAATAACACCCATATTTTCACATGGCCTGGAAGTAAATGTGCCAGACGAAATACGTTAGAGCATAAATAATATGGGGCATTATGCATGCATTCTCACACGCGATGCTTGAAGCCAGGGCCTCCATTTAATTCTGAATGTGTAGTAGGTTATTGTATTACGGCCTCTAAAGTGCAACGTAGTTTGTAAAAAAAATCCGTTTGTTGCACAGCATAGTAGGTTCTGTTTGACTTTTATATTCTGTGGGTTTGACTTATGTCATTGTTGTCATATATTTTTGGATGGGAAAAAATTAAAACGCATTTATGTTAAACAGTTATTTTTATGCATTTAAATTACTTATTTTTGTGAAATAAAGACTTTTATTTTATCCTCTATAAATTCCCAACACAGACGACCTAGAAATATTCCTTTTTCGTGTAAACAGGATTTTGGTTACTGCGCATGCGTCAGTTTTGGTAGTTTTGGAACATACTACGTCACTAAAATATTTGACAATTGTCAAGAATTTAGGGTTATGTCTATTATTTTTTTTCTTAAAACTAGTTGATTGGGTGAAAATTTATCAAATTGTGAATTAGAATTAAAGTTTTTCTAAAATTAATTGTGCAGATTTTTTGTGGACACCATGAAGAGAGTTTAATGGCATCTATAAACCACGCATCACTCTATTAACAAATTATAACGAAAAATACAAGTAATTTTACTTGCATTATTTCCCATTTCTCATAGAAAAAAACATAATTTTACATGATAAACGCAAAAGGTCGCAAAATGTAAATAAACAACAGATTATATAGCGTCTACCCACACAGCAGCTGTGTGTCTATGAGTTCCACAGCAAGCTATTAGCGCTTCACTTTTTTTGAACATGTATTTATGCTCCAACGTATTTGGTCACACCTTTTTGTTGCATTCAGGGTAAATACTGATTACTGCTACGTATCCCAGTGGCTATTAAGAAAATAAACTTTTCGAAACCTAAAATTGTTAAAAATTATTTGTAAACGTGTATATGTTACAGAAGAGGCTAGACTCTATAAAAGGCTGGACTCTTTATAAAACGATTTTTTTTTAACATGGCCAAAACGTAAAAAAACGTGTCCCCTCTCCATAAAAAAAATGAAACTATTTAGGAACCTAAACTAGTATTTAAAATATTCTACCCAACTAATTTTACTTAAAAAATACAATTCAATTGCAGAAAAACGGAATTGATTTTCTTCAAAAAAGACCCTTTTTGTCCGCATCCGCACCTGTCCCCTGTGAAAAACGTCAAATTCAAAGTGGTGTAATTGTTCGATTTCAGAATAATTTTAAGAAGAAAAATACATCATATTATTGGTTGGTCTTTGGAGTACTCATACTAACGATATAATAAGATACCATGCAATAATATTATTGGTATAAAATTTAAAAGTTTGTCCCCTAAGAAAAATGTCCGGTCCTCACCAAAAATAAAAAAATTATATCTCACGACATTTTTTTTCATCCTGCTAAATTTCTTGATAATGTTATACTTAACTAAATTAAAGGAACTAAAGAATATGATGCCAGTCTAATAAAAAAATACTAAAAATATTAATCAAGTACCTTTGGTTTTTTTATATACCCATTAATACAAAAGATGCGGAAAGGACATTTAGGGTGCGAATTGGACAATATATATGATTACGCATTAAAATATATTAACACTGAAATGTATTTTTATAAAAAAAGATAAAGTAAACGTACAATCCAAAGGTACTGATAGATATTTTAATAAAAAACGTAAAATCCAAATAACTCTTAATTATTAGAAACGTGGTAAAGTACCATCTTAAGGTATACTATAGAATAATAATAGAAAACAAAAAAATCCAAATAACTCTTAATTGGAAAAGTACAAGCTAAGATACTGTGGTTATATTATATTAATTTTTTAATTGATTTTTAAACAAATAATATTATAATAATATTATTGGTATAAAATTTACAAGTTTGTCCCCTAAGAAAAATGTCCGGTCCTCACCTAAGAATTTTACCACTTTCGACAGCTCCAGTTTGGCATCCGTGTATTTCTTGTCATTTCCGTTGAGATATTTGTGTTGTGCTCCTCACAAAGAAATTGGTGAGTATCTGTTTTTTAGGTTTAATTAAAACATATTGAAATTAAAAAATAAAACGAATTTTGCGCACTTTTTCCCAGGTCCCGTCTGCACCGCAGTTTACGTTTTTGCTATGTGTTATTTTAGAAAAAGAATTTGTTGTTTTGGTGAATTTTCATGTCGGTATAACATAACCTAAAACTCACTTTAATCGGCGTCTCCAGTTTTTGTAAATAAATTATAAAGTCATAAAATGTCCGGTACGCACCGTCCAATCCACACCTATTTCGTGTAGGTGCGGACCCGACAGTGCGGGGTGCGGACTGGACATAAGGAGTCGTTCCTTAAGCGAAAACTAGGAAAAGATAGACTAAAAATATGTTTATAGCCATATACAGGGTGTATTTCATGTTTTGTTTCATGATAACAAAAATTTGGGAACATAAAATTCTTATGAAATTTTGTTCAAAAATCTATAGTTTCCGAAAAAAATTGGTATGAAATTTTATGCTTCACAGTAAACTACAGCAATGCCGCCCGGTATCATGGCGAGCCTTTCACCAAAATTGTCTCAGATCGCTGAAACAGTACGTTGCACATCACGTTGAAAGAATATTATGGAATAAGCGGTACTATCAAATTTCACTTATAAAGGAATTTTACTTTTTTTTTGCTAGTTTTTCTGAAATATCTGCTTTGTTTGGAAAAAATTATTGGTGATCTTTCACATAATCTCTTTCTTTAACATGTGTATCAATTCCTCAACTTTTTTGCCCAAAAAAATCAGACCTAACCTAACCTTAGCTATAACCCTACAAAGTTTGGTCACTCAGATGTATGAAATTTTATGCTTCACAGTAAACTACGGCAATGCCGCCCGGTATCATGGCGAGCCTTTCACCAAAATTGTCTCAGATCGCTGAAACAGTACGTTGCACATCACGTTGAAAGAATATTATGGAATAAGCGGTAGTATCAAATTTCACTTATAAAGAAATTTTACTTTTTTTTTGCTAGTTTTTCTGAAATATCTGCTTTGTTTGCAAAAAATTATTGGTGATCTTTCACATAATCTCTTTCTTTAACATGTGTATCAATTCCTCAACTTTTTTGCCCAAAAAAATCAGACCTAACCTAACCTTAGCTATAACCCTACAAAGTTTGGTCACTCAGATGAGATTCACCCTATATATGTAAGTTTGGTAATTGAGCTTAAGAAAAAAAGTAAAAATGTTTTATTTGAGTTAAAAAAATGACTTTTGTCGCTTTTATAATTTTATTATTTTTCTAGATTGTGTTAGAATTATGGATGAAGAACAGAAAGCAATTATTTTTTGTTCCAGGGGGTCGATTTTTGTAAATTAACCTTCCGATCGTTTTGACCGACTAAAAAATTTTAGCCTCAAATTTAACGTGATGCCCGGCAACGCCGCCTGTCTAGACTGCACAGCACCCCTTGGCAGTGGCGATGAATAACGTGGAGGGTCGTCGCACAGTGGGACCAATTGTTATAATTTAGCAGTTTTGTATTACAAGATTAAGGGGTAGTAAATCCTCAAAATTTTAGCTACCGATGTACCGGGTGTCCTATAAAAACATTGCATATTTAAAATGCAGCTAAATATTTGACCACGTACTGATTTTAAAAAATTTTAAATATATGTAAAGTAAATAAGTTTTTCAATCCAACTAAACAAAAATGATCGCAAATATAAAATAAAGATTATTTCAGATAATACTTAACCAATTTTAATTAAATTTGGCATACATGTTTTATAAGCCCTTGTTAAGGCGATTTTTTTACGCTATGACATGTGCAAGTCAGGCTGAACCAATTGTTATTTTTTTAGGTTAGTTATTAATCAATTGGAATAAGAAACCGATACCTTCCTTAAGGCTTTAAATGCAAATAAAGATTAATACGGCTTTTTTAAAAATTCAAGATGGCTACTATACGCTAAAACTATACAACTTATTTGTTTTAATTGACGGAACATTTATATTTAATTTGGTTACACGGTTACAAAACTACTAATTTAAAAAGGCAGTCATTAAAACAAAATTAAAGAGAATGTCACATACTTGGATTTATATAACGATACTCTTTTTAAAAATAATTCCGCATTTTTAGATTATTTATAGTTTTTACCTGATAGCTTTGGCTGGGATGTGGGTATAATTGTTTTTTTTCTTTAAAATCGGTTTAATTTTAAATTTAATCATTGCTTCAAAGTCAAACTCTTAAGGCAATCCAAATATAAAATAAAAATAACTCCATTTTGATGGTTATATTGTTATATTAGTAAAAATGCAAACATGTACTTAATTAAAGTTTTTTTTTAATAATATCTAACCAAACCACTTTTAATTTATGTTTTAGTACAGTTATTCCTTAACCCCCATTCTTTATGTACAATTTGTACGGAAAAATAATAAAGATTTGATTTAATTTGAAAAATAATATTTATGTTTACAAATACTTGTCTACTTTTTAAAACTATCGGTCATTTTTCATATGTATGAAATAATGTCTAAAGTAGTAAACACTTGTTTAATGGACTAATTAGGTCAAAAGTCATAAACCTAACCGAATCAATGCAAAAAAAGGGCGGACATTTGTAGCCTAGCCTACAATTAGTACCTAGACTATTGCGCCACCGAGGGGAGCGACTTGTCCGTTCATTTAATAGGTTTAATTTTTAGATCGGAAAAAGATTTAAGTAATGGAAGATATAAGGAAACTCGTACAGGGGGGACGAGTGTGATATAGTTTAGGTAGGCTAGATTAGTTTACTGAAGATGGGCTCCACCTGCTAGTACCTAAAATAAGTATTGCAAAAAAATACAAATAATAAGAATTTTCTTTCTTCTACCCTCCCATATATTGTGCACATGACAGAAAATATTCAATGAAAAAAATGTCGCCGCGTACAAAAATTTGAGAAAAATTAGGCACTATTAGAAAAAAAAATCGTTTGTTTAGCACGCTCTTCCACTCAGACCCATATATACAGGGTGTTCAATAACATAATTTTAGTATTAAATTTCTTGAGTGATTTTAAGACAAAAAGTTCATATAAACATAGGTCTATGAACGCTTAGTTTTCGAGATAATATTTTTTGTTTATTTTGATACAGCCGCCATGCCATACCGAAGCATTTTTTATTTTGATGATAGCAGTCTTTGGCGCAAAAGCTTTTTTATAAACGGTTAGAGATCCGAAAAAATTGCAAGAGACAAAAAAATTTGCAAACGAAACAAGAATTTTATTTCTTGTTTTAGAATCTACCAGTGGCTTACAACAAAAAAATAACCCAGGAAAAAAGTGACATGAGCCCTGAAAAAGTATAACCTTCTAGATTTTTACTATCGTTTGATATGTCTTATAGTGTAATGACACCAGCTAAATATATGTGTTAAATTTGAGCTGCATATCTCAAAAACTGCACGAGCTATAAACAAAAAACTAAAAAATATATGAAATTTTAACACCCTGTATCTCGAAAACTAAGCGTTTGCGTGTCTATGTTTATATAAATTTTTTGACTTACAATAACTTAAACACCTTGTATAAATAAAAAATTGTATATGATCCGATTTGAATTAGAAATTCAGTACAAAAAAAACTGTGTACTAAGTAAAACATACATAAGTTTGAAACACATATTTAAGTCCTACAAGTTTCTTAAAACATTGTTGCAACTCTTGTCTTATTTTGGAACACAAGTTCCACAACGGCACAGAATGTTTCTTCTTTTTAAAAACATTTTTTGTATTAGAAGAGGACACTGATCTATCTTTTATATTTAACCATAAAGATTTCGTTGAGCCTTTACTTATGGAAAATAAAAACGTGATCTGGTTTATTTAGGAAAATACCTGTTATGTTTGATCGTGGACACATTCCCCTACCCAAATGCAAAAGTGACTTTTACAAAGTTATGTCATATCATTAAATAAAAAATTATTGTGTGTGCTTAAGACCACACGGCAGAATTGTAAACTTCAACAAGGCGAAATTAATAATACTGGCATCATCATGTCCCTCGCTGAATGTTCCTCTCACAGTCGACTCGAGCCGACTTCACCCGAATGAGCGTTACATTGCCGAGCCTGATGGCTCAGTTAAATTCAGTACCCACAAAAACTGCTAAACGCGCCTAAAGAAGTTTACACTTCAAAAATCTTCAGTCCTTATGATATCGGACGGGGGGCAGACTGTGGTAGGTTTGTTGTGAGGGGGCTGGTTATGGGGGAGGGGAATATCTCACTTTACCCCTTCCCATAGAAATACAGGCAGTTATACTTTTTATGTAGGAATCTATTTGTATATTATTATTAAACTACAAAAACAGCAATTAAAGTAAAACGATGTTTTCTTTTTCTAGGAGAGCTTATTTTTTTTATAATGAATCACTTAATTATGTCACTAAAATTCTAGAAAAAACAGAGAAGGAAGGCCTAATCCGCATGTTATTTGTGGACTTGGTCGGCGCCCCTGATAGATTATGTTCATTTCGTTTGAAAGGGGCTAATTTTGATCTTAGAGGGCTTACCCCCTTCCCCAAGCTACTTCCTTGACGTATAAACATACATTTATTCCATTCTTTCAAAAAATGTTGGTTTTGTTAATATTTAGTATTACCAAGAAAAATTGCATTTGGATATCTGATTTGGCCCACTGTGCAACGCTACCGTCAGTCAGTTCTGCATTTCACAACAAAAAATAAGCTTGATAAAGACAAAAGTGGGTTAGGATTGCATTTTTCTGGAAATTTTTATTTTAATTTATAATTTATATTGAACTAATTTATATTTATGTTCAACGTTCGATAGTTTTGGTTTTGTAGCTGTTGTGCGATATGTTCAAACGTAAGTATTAGTCTAGTTTTGTCTAGTAACTTCGCTAACAAAATATATTTTTTTCACTTGGAAATAAAAACTGTAGGAATCAAGAAAATTATAGCTTAAGTTGGTCTTGAGACTCAGGCCTTAAAATTTAAAAAACTTTTGTTTGCATACCTAAGTAGTACTTTTTAAAAATAATTAGTGCTGGAAAATTTGCATCTTCTTGAAAAATATTAGTTTTTAATATAGGATTTTTTTTGTTACAGGTTACTTATGTGTCTACAACAACAACAAACTTCTCAAGCTTGCAAAAAACTTGTTGCAGAGAAATAAACATCCTTCGAGACCAGTAGATTGGCCACCCAAATCTCTTTTGTGATTTATTCAATTATAGTAATGTAACTATGTGAATTTGAAATAGAATACAATGTATTATCAAATATTATTTGTTAATTATTATTAAAAATAATATAATTCATAAGAAAAGTGCGTAAAGTGATTACATTTCCACAAACAAAAACAGTTGAGCAATATGAAGTGAAGTTCAGTTTCATAATAGTTTGTGAGAAATAGATACCAGGCACATATATTAGGAGGGGGGCACTGGGGGGACATTTCCCCCCTCCTTGAACAAGTTTTTATTATGAAATTTTAGTGTTGGGCACTTCACTACTAAAATGTTCTGTATTCAGTGGACTTGCCTCCGGCAAGCATTTCTGCCTACCCTGTCCAAAACATCATGCACCGTCACTGGGAAACAACACAGGACTTTCTATATGGGAGTATCTCCCCAGAAAGAAAAGCTATCTACATGCCTGCTACATACTTTGAGTACATGTTTTATAGAACATTTTTTGTTCAGTTCTTCAAAAGGATAATTATTTAGTAAAATTTTCTTGAAAATATTTTTGAACAAATTTCTGTTTCCATGTTCTAAAAAAATGTAAAATCTAAATTTTAAAAACTATTTTTCTATGAACACCAAAAACAGTTGTTGATTTTAAGTAAGCACTGTATAGTCGTTATTTTAATTTAAAAAAATAAAGTACCTTATGAAGTTTCTTCAATAATTAATTCACTTTTTATTTTAAAAAACATTTTGTTCAAAAGGATAATTATTCAATAAAATTTCCTTCAAAGAGAAAATTGTTCAAAAACATTTTCTTCAAATAGAAATTTGTTTGCACAAATTTCCATTTAAAGAAAATGTTTTTCGAGAAATTTCCATCCAAGGAAAATGTTATAGGAGAAAATGATTTAGAAGAATTTTCCATTTGAACATATTTTTACTCAAATGTTACAAAAACTGTAAAATCTTAATTTTAAAATTTATTTTAGCTCACACTACTACTATACCATAGTAGTGTGAGCTATGTTGATTTTTTTGATAAAAAAAAGTTTCTCTGAGAGTTTAAGTGAAAATATGTCGTGTGTGATCTCAAACGAAAGGTAATTGAGTCTGGAGTTAAACAAAATACATTTTGGTTTAAAAAAAAGGGTGGGGGTAGATTTCAAAAATTAGAGTTTAAGTCAAAACATGGCTTCTGTGGTATCAAACGAAAGGTAATTGAGTATGGAGTTGAATAAAATATATTTCAGTTTTTAGTTATATTAGCTCACACGTACACTATAACTATAGTACCTAGTGTGAGCTTAGGTACCCATATATTGGCAGAGTATTTTTATAATCACCAAAAACACATAAAAAAATAAAGTACCTTATTAAGATTCTAAATCAATAATTAAATTTAAAAAAACATTTTCTTCAAAAGGATAATCATTCAATAAAATTTTCTATGTACAGAAAATTGTCCAAAAACATTTTCTTCGATTAGAAGTTTGTTCGAACAAGCATTTTCATCAATTAGAAGTTTGTTCGAACAAATTTCCATTTAAAGAAAATGTTTTTGAACGAATTTTAGTTCAAGGAAAATGTATTTCAAATAATTTTTCATTAGAACATCTTTGTTACAAAAAATGTAAAATTTTTACATAACTTTTTTTCTATAGTAACCAAAAACTCAAAGTTTTTGATTTAAAATAAAGGACTGAAAAGTCATTATTCAGTGACCCAATAAAAGTGAAAAAAAAGTACCTACTGCATAAGGTTTCTAAATAATTTATTAACAAAAAAAAATTGAATTATATGATACAAGTAAATAATAATTTATTCTAGCACTGTCGATATTCATCTCATCTCATCTTCATGGATAGTATAGGTATGCAAAGTTAAATTTAAAAAAATACAAAAAATGGATATATAGGTATACCTATGTCACAGGCTTGTAGTAATAAATAATGATTTTAGTTGTGGGGGTTGCTATAGTCTATAGTTAAAAAAGCTATAGTAAGTACCTATAAGCAGATAGTGTAACTATAACCCTGCCAAATTAAATTAATAAAATAAGCACCTATTAAAAATTGGTAAACTAACCATGTATAACATGGGCGTAGTCAGGATCTCACTCAGGGTGTGGCAAAAAAGCAAAAAATTTTATAGCTCCCCTTTAATTCTTGTATTACTAAATGAGCTAAAGCCAGGATGGTGCAGGTGACAAGGCAGGGTGGGGCAAGTGCCCCACCCTGACTACGCCCTTTGTGTATAACCATCCAAAGAACACCAATATTATTTAAATGTTTTATTACCAAATTTGATTTAAGCCCCTCAAAAAAATTGATCCAGTTATATTCCTTATAAGGAATATAACACTCAAGAGGGGGAGATTGGCTTTGCGTCATGCAATGTTTTTTTAATGTTTTTTCTTGAAATTGCGTTAAAAATCCTGACTTTTTGTGTTGCATAATTGAAGGATGTTCCCCTATACATATCCATTATTTTGAATTTTTATGATAATTTTAACTTTGTATACTAACTATAGGTAGGTACGTTTCTTTTCATATTTCATCAGGAGATTTTATGAGTGAAGCTTCAAGACTATGTAGAACTATTCATATCTTCTTGTCTTTTGTGAGGGGCATATTTAAAAGAAATGGAGCCCCTCTGGGATGGAAAACTTTGTATACTATGTTCCTTTTCTTATATCATCAGGAGATTTTATAGGAGTGGCTTCGTGTAGAACCACAGAGGTTATCCAAGTAGAGCTATCCAAATCTTCTTGTCTTTTGAGGCGTATTTAAAAGAAATGGAGCCTCTCTCTGGGATAATAATCCGCCCCACAGAACACCATATCCGCACGTGTGAGAAATCAACTTATCATTTTTTTATAACTAGTAATATAATTTTTAAAAAAATTCTGTTTGTTTATTGTGAAATTCCTTCATACTTGTATATCAAAGTGTCATAAAAATCACGGCGAACTCGATTTTCTGAAATAAGTGAAAGAATTCTACCAAGCTGCACTGACAACACTGCGGCTCGCGATCACTGACTTGTATGAACACTGAGAAATAAATTCGACGTACAATTCGTGTCGGAAAACGGTTTTTGTTTCCTTCATAGAATGAAATTCGTAAGAAAATTAGCTCTAGAATGTTGTGTTTACTAATATCTAAGGTTGTTTTGCCTTTTTGGTTCAAAATATTGAGCAGAAACCTTCCACGATATTTTGCCAGTTCTAGTTGAACTCAATGTAGCCCAATTTTATATGGCTAAAAATTTTAGTTGGCTAAAAACGATCGGAGGTCTAATCTACAAAAATCGACCCCCAAGGAGAAAAAATTGATGATTTGTTTAAAAATCAATTAAAAAATTAATATAATATAACCACAGTATCTTAGCTTGTACTTTTCCAATTAAGAGTTATTTGGATTTTTTGTTTTCTATTATTATTCTATAGTATACCTTAAGATTGTACTTTACCACGTTTCTAATAATTAAGAGTTATTTGGATTTTACGTTTTTTATTAAAATATCTATCAGTACCTTTGGATTGTACGTTTACCTTATCTCTCATTAAGAGTTATTTGGATTTTACGATTTTTTTATAAAAATACATTTCAGTGTTAATATATTTTAATGCGTAATCATATATATTGTCCAATTCGCACCCTAAATGTCCTTTCCGCATCTTTTGTATTAATAGGTATATAAAAAAACCAAAGGTACTTAATTAATATTTTTAGTATTTTTTTATTAGACTGGCATCATATTCTTTAGTTCCTTTAATTTAGTTAAGTATAACATTATCAAGAAATTTAGCAGGATGAAAAAAAATGTCGTGAGATATAATTTTTTTATTTTTGGCTATTTAATTTAACTTTTTCTTTTTTTAACCAGAATATTTTCATCCAACAAATGTTGCTTTTAAATATTTTTTTAATTAATAATTTAACAAAATATGATTTATGTCTCTTATTTCACTTTTTGATTTTGTTTTAGAGAAAGTTGTTGAAATTTCTCTTGAATGCTAATCTTGACACCTTCCTGAAATAAAACAAACAAAAAATATTAGATATTTAAAGTTGCCAAATAAAAGTAAAAAAAATGGTTTTGGCCATGTTAAAAAATATCGTCATAACATGATATTAGAGCTCGGTTAGACCACAAACCATAGCGATAATATTTTGCGTTTCACAGAAAAAAAGTTTATTGAATTTTGTGTAAATAGTAGAGATAAACTGCAACAAATTCCATAATTACTGAAAAGTTTAATTGTTCAACAAGATCTTGCAATTTTTCATAATTCTTGTTTTGTTGCATATCTGAAAAGAGTACAATTGTAAAAAAAAATTACTTTTAATCACAAAGAACGGAGGGGATGGCTGCCTACTACGACAAACTAAATGCAGTTTTAAGTTAGGAACTATGTTGCTGTTTTTAGAAACCGTCTTGCTTAGCTTTTATTTTCTTGCTCTTTCAGAATGTACGTAACTATGTCTTTTATTGGGTGAATAGGTGACTAGGGTTGTAGGTGCCCTTAAACTTTTAGTGATAATTAAAGAAATAATAAATTAAAAAAAAAAGATATTATCTGATCACAAATAATCCAAAAATCATCAGGAAAGGGCCGCCTACTACGATAAACTAAATGCAGTTTTAAGTTAGGAACTATGTTGCCCCTTTAAGAAACCGTATTGCTTAGCTTTTATTTTCTTGCTCTTTCAGAATGTACCTAACTATGTATTTTATTTGGTGAATAGGTGAATAAGGTTGTAGGTGCCCTTAAACTACTAAGTAATATTAAATAGCAAAGAAATTCATAGTTGAATGTTTTTGATAAATAGATAATAAATTTAAAACAAAAAGGTATTATCTGATTACAAATAATCCAAAAATCACTTTATAATTTTATTATTTTTAATTTTATTATATTGTTGTTTAATATATAATTTACCATGTTACTTAGTGGTGCGGTTCGGTTTGGCTCGGTTTTTAGATTATTCTATACTCAAGGCAGCCGATTCCGTGCCGCGGATGATGTGATCTATTACTTCGTGCGAACAAAATAGCTTTGATCAACAGTAAGCTCTAAATTATCTCGGACTAGTTGCTTAGTACACAAAGGACCTGTTCGACCCTGACGCATACTTCTCTTGCAAAACGCTCAAGAAACCTTAAGTTTCGGGTTAGGAAAACAAATTTCGATGCATCCGCGTTACGTATAGTTTCAACATAGAGGCGGCTTGTGGATTTTAATATAAAAGAGTCAGTCTCAGTCAAAACTCATAACAAAACTCAAATTAAGACAGCGTGGTCTTAAACTTAGGACAAAATGCGAGAAAAACGGCCTAAAGCTACGTACATCCTACTTTTTAAGATATAGGTTCCCACTTTTTAGATCAAAATATATTACATACAAGAGGTACTGTCCTATTGTCATTTGCTTTTAAGTCTTTAATTTTTTGCAACAGTTTAGGACATCCGTGGTTATAACACAAAATTTATAGTTATTGCAACTTTTTAACTAAATCGTTTCTCATACACAGGTAATTAAAAAACAGCTGATTTATATTCCAGCGTCATTTTGTGGGCAGCGTAATTCATTGATTGGGCTTTTGAACGACAAAATCGAAAATTTTATAAAGATTGCCCATCTTTTGGATGATTTATTTCCCTTGAATTTTATAGGCAGAGGGAAATATTTAAAACCGCAAGGGCTTGTGCAGAGAAAAATTACAGGCTTGGCTCGGCTTTGACCATGAAGCCATAGTCAATTAATAACCATAAGACGCTGCTATAGTTAAATAATTAAATTTAGCTATTTATTTATTTTAAATATCTATATAAAGAAATAATAGTTTTAATCACAGATTATTAAATCCATTATTAAGACATCATTTTGGGAAGTCATTGAACAAATAAGATTTGAAGCAGTCGCCGCTGGTTCAAAATGTCTTTGAACTGCGCGGGACCACTTCACTGCTTGCAAAGCAACGATTCGCTAAAAAACGTTTTCCTGCTTTTAAGCGTGACTGCAATTCACCTGGAAAATAATATATAAAATTTTGTATAAATAATCCTTAGCATCTGCGCCACATCCCCGCAAATTGTCCGCCAAATTCTCCTTGAGCTTTGCTAGATGTAAGGCACCAAATGTTTTAAAAAACAGATTTTGCATTTTCTTGAAAACTAATAACTTTTCAAAAGAAAGTTAGGACAGAAAAAATATGAAAAATCATTCGGGCTATATTATAAAATTAAAAAAAAAAGCCTAACCCAACAATTAAATATTTTTTTAATGATTTTTTTTAATTTAATTTTTTTCGTAACTTGTTTTAAGATTTTGATACTTTACAAAATTAAACTTGTACCAAAAAGCATTTACTAAAATTTTGTTTTTATTTGTTTTCTTAAAGTTAAACAACTTTTAGTAAAGGTTAGGAAAATGGTTAATATTAGCCAATGGGATTTTGAAAATTTAAATTTTATACAATTAGGAACTATATGAGAAAAAAAATCGTAATATAAAATATCCTACTTCTGGTAAGAAGCAGTGTTCAAATACGTGCAAATACGCATACTTTTATTTAATTTGAAATGCCAGCTAAACAGTAAGTAATTTTCATAAAATTTTAGCAAAAATAGTGTTTGACTAAATTTAAATGTGACAAAAGGCTTGAGACAAAATAAATAGAACATAAATGTGGTTTATTAAGAGTTGAAAATTATAAACAGAGGTTACATAACGTTTTTACTAATTCTCGTATTAATATGCAATTTTCAGATTTTTATTTCATGATTTTTTTAAGGCTGTCAAAAGCCATTCTATATGTATATGGATATTGTATTTTTTGTAGATATTTTAGTAACTAAAGCTTTTAGCATACATATGTATTTGGGGAAAAATCATTATAAAATGACCATTCGGTAAAACTTTATGTTTATAATTTTAAACCTTTAAAAAAATACCCTTAGGTTACATTCATTTTGTTTTTGTTGTCCCATTGAAATTTAGTAAAACAATATTTTTCCTATCAATAGCAGTTTAGCTGGAATTTAAAATATAATAAAAAATGTGAAGTTGAACTTTTTTGATATATGGTTTTTTTCTCGTACAGTGCTTAATTGTATAATTTTTTTTCCAATTCATATTGTCGGTCCGGGAATTATTGACCATTGGCCTAACCCTGACTTAAAGTTGTTTAACTTTGAAGAAACAAGAACTAAATTTAAGTACTATTATTATAAAGCATTAACATTTTAAAATAAGGCAACTACAGTTGAAAAAAACTTTTTTTAAAATAGAATCGCTAAATTATTATTTAAAGTAAGTCTGGCCTGAGGATGGGAGCTATTCCGAAACCGGTCGCCGCTATTTAATAAGCAGACTGTGAGAAAATAAAGACTTTAAAAATCTCTCTGACTATTCTATAACAATCTCACATAATGGATACCCTGGAAGATATTTTTGAAATATATTTTTTAAATGTTAGGTTAGGTTTTTTTCCTAATTTTGCAGCCGCTCATTATAAGGCAGACGCTGCTGTGTTTTTTATTTTTTATTTTTCCCAAAAAGAAGGGTTGCCACATACGCTATGTTCGCCGTACCGAGGTCCTTCCTCTCCGCCTTTTCGTACCGGTGTGGTCTTCTCCCGTATCCCTGGGAAAGGGACCCTAGACCGGTGCTAACTCCCCGGGTCAGAGAGTACCTGAAATCTACGGAAGGCAGAGATTGATTCATTTCCCCTGATACACATCTTATGAGGTTTACCCGTACCCCAAGATTAACCAAACGAAACAAGAAATGTTGTTCGGAGGGACAAAGGAATTTTTCCGAGGTATAACTGGTCGATCGTCTTTCTGTCTGATATTATGACCGGAAAATTTCCATTTTGATTTTGCTACTTTTCCTCTTACATCCCTTACTTTTGTTTTATTTCTTATCCATTCATTCATTTTTCTATCTGTTAGCTTTACATGTAACATTTTTCTTTCCATTGATCTTTGGGCTTCGACGATCGATGAAACAAGTGTATTGTGACCTGAAGACCTTGGAAAAATAAAAGAATTAGTGGGGAAGACCCCAAATGAGTTGAGCGGATGATTTGAAGAGACATGCAGAAGCTAGATGGATGAACACGGCGACAGACAGAGAAGAATGGAAGATATTGGAGGATAGATAGACAGATAACTGGTCGAGAGAGCACATGACATAGACCGAAAAATAGAATAGGGTAACCCTCTTCCCTACATGGGAATTTTCGGCCCGTATATTTTTGATTGCTATTGGAATCTTTTTGTTTTTATTTTATTTGTGCCAATAAACTACATAGATTATTCTTCTAATACTTTCAATAACTAAACAGTATTTCTCTCTGCAATCTTATAAAAGGCAAAAAGCCTCATGCTTTTTAACTTTTTTATTATGACTTGTTTATTTAGTGAGCTGGTATCGGACAAACATTTAGAGGGAGATAACCACAAGAAAATTCGGCTACGCACTTCTTGAAAAGCTATATATTTACCTTCCATGTCTCTGGTCAAGCGATACATTGATCTCTGTCTGCTCTGGTCCTGTCACTTCTATTATTAAAGCTCTAAGTTGCCCGATTTTTTATATTATAAACATGGATTTTATAAAAATAAAATGTCTGCCAACACTTTGGACAAGAAATAACTACACGTAGATTTTGTTGTTCTGGTAAATATACGCTTTTTTTCATCGGTAACGTTTAGACAATGGTTTTTTTCTTCATCAGACCTTCAGACTAGATCGTACATTAGATATTGGGCACAACACCCCGAAACTTTTTTTCACTGACTTAAAATTCTGGCACTACCATGTATTGATACGAGACGCCGCTGCATGCGCACGTGTTAGGAACATTTTTTCAGGGTCAAAATATAAGTTATAGTTTAGTTTATCTATTTATTATTATAACAACTGATTCACAAAATTATTTTGTGTTAAACTGTAGTGTTAGGTAGGCTGTGGTTAAACTCCCCACGGAAAATTTTGAGATACGATAGGCTTAATTTGCAAATCATTATAATTGCTTATATAACACACACTGCATCGTACACAGGGAATATAATGCAAATTAATTCAAATAAACGGACACACAGATTATCAAGAAACTCAGGCGACCTAAATGTGACCGGACACTATTTTAATAATGGAGGCAGGTTCAGTACCTGATTCCTTTACCTGTGAAAGCATGCGACGTTGTCATGACAACCAACGGACGCATCACCACACGGCGCACTATGGTCCGAGGGATCAATATTTTGGCCAAAAATAGACTTTTGCAGTTAAACTCTCTAATCACTTAAACGCAAATCAATAAAGAAGTCTGAATTGTTAATATACAATTAAAAAATATTTTTTCTTACCCCCCCCCCACTCTTGCCACCACCATTTTCGTGATTTATACTACCTAAAACCCCTTTAAAAAAGTGTATTATTTTTAATGTGGTCTGCAAATTACACAGCCTCACAAAAAATTATAAGTTGCAAAACTCAGAGGGTAGACCCCCCAAACTCTCCTAATTTTGGTGCACTAAAATCCAGTTCCCCCAAAAAAAATGTTTCAATTATCGAATTTGCCCCTATTAGCCCCCTGGTGGGGGGTGTAAAATTTGATCTATTATAAAAATTCAAAATATATATATTCTTAAGTATGTTGGTCCGCAGAACTAAAATTTAAGGATTAAAAAGTTTTGTAACTAACCATTCAGCAGTGGCGTATATAGAAAAATGTTTCGGGGAGGGCCGAACAGTTTCGGGGGGGGGGGGGGTGCGAGACCTCCTGAGTCCGTATTTTATGCTATTTTCTGTTTGTGATCATGAAATATGTGGAAAATATCCAAAAAAGCCTTAGCTACGTGGGGGGCCGGGGCCCCCAGCCCCCCCCATATATACGCCACTGCCATTCAGTAACCCAATCCCCCCTTTTACTCCGTTTATTTGTGGGTCAAAACTTTACTTTTTTAATGAACATGAACAGTTTGTCATGGAAATATTTCTATTTGCTAAATTCAACGAAGAGTAAAACAAAATAATTCACTCAATTATCCCCTAAGTCACCCTTAGAACAAAGGCTTATCCGGGGGAGAGAAGGGCAGCTGTTGAGCTGTCCCCCTTTTTAACCAGGTTTTTTTAAAATCAGACATTGAAATTCAATTAGAATATGAATTCCCCCCCCCCCTGCTCTAAATTAAGAAGGCTATGTAATTCAGAAACCTACCCCCTCTTCTGTTTTGGGTTGGATACGACCTTGAACCGCACCCTTTTTTCCTCCCTAAGAGGAGAAGCCGTAGACACTAAAATAAAAATTCATATAGAGGTTTAGTCGTGCCTATAGTATGTTCCATACAAAATTTATTTATAGACTCCCACTCCCACGCCTCCCCCTGCCAGGGGGATGCTAAACAATTTTCCTTGTTTTGGTTGGATTCAGCGAATACCTAATATTGCATTAAAAACTTTTAATGTTCCAAAAGTGAAGTTTTTAGCTCCACATACAGGGTGAAAAAGAGAGAATGAACCCGATGAATGGTCTAATTTGAGGATAAATTTATATTGACCATCATATTTTAGTTTGTGGGGTAATAGGAGCAAGTTAAATAATTAAAACCTATTTTTTTTGTTTCACCACCTTAATAATTTTTAACCTAATTAACCCCCTCTAAATATTTGAATTTAGATGCTCCAAATATCCCAAAACCGATGTTAAATGTTTGCAGTTTCTACTAATTTCCTATCTATTTTTCCCTTGTTTTTTAAAGTTCATTGCTAAGACAGGAGTTTTGATATGTATGATTCATTTTGCTTCTTTAAAGGTACTTTGCTCATTACTATCTATATAGAAGACACACGGAAACACAAATTAAAATGCACTAGAATAGGTACTTTGTGTTTATCAGAATATGTACGGTCATGTTTAATAACGAATTTGAAGACTATCGCACCTTTTCGCACCAACAGTGTATGTACCCCGGAAAGTAGTAGTATCAGGACGAAAATATTTTTACAAAAATTAATATGAAAGTTCGTGAAAGCTTTTTTGTTAGTCCAATGAAATATCGAGAAAAAAAATTCATACACTGCTAACACAATTTTTGTATCACTAGTATTTAAAAAATAAGTTTAAAATCCCTGTGACTAAAATTTTCAAAAAATAATCTACTTACCTTTGGTTAAAAAAGCCATTTTTAAAAAATTATATAACTCTTCGCACTTCTTAGAAATAGCACATTAAATTTAGTGAAAAATAAGGAACAATAAAAAAACAATTGCTGATTGTCAGAAAATGTCAAATTCAAACAACGATATTTCGAAGCCTACTTTGGCAATGAAGCCAATTATGCTGGAATTTTAAGGTGCCATTATTTAGCTTTAAAATATGTGTAACCAAACAGTTTTATTGTTAAGTTAGTTTTTGATATTTTTGGCCAAAATATTGGGGTTTCAGTCTAAAGTGTGGCGTATTGAGTAGATACGCAGCCTTCGTAAACCAACGAGCCACGAACTAGAACAGGTAACGTGGCAAATGGGCCGGCTGGTGGGCCAATATATAAATGGGGAGATATAAACATCTGTTATTTGTTTTAATTGTAGTTTGGCGATTTTGTATTTTTTTTTTGTAAAAACTAATAAACGGTGTTTAGGCGTGTTACATTTCATTTTTAAAGACAAAAAACATTTGGAAATAAATATCAGTGATCATTAATCATGTTAAAAAATATGTAAGAAAACCTAGAATAAACAGATAGAAGAGAAATTACTTTTAAACAATTTATGAGAACAACCCTAAAGCTGGATTCATAGTACCATGAAGTAAGCAGTATGAAGTGAGCAGTAAGAAATTAACATGCTTCCTTTCTTACTGCTAAGTTATTACTGCCAAGTTTGAATAACAGGATATTGTTGGGATAGTTTCTTATATCTTTGCAGAACTATGAATATAGTTTCAGTGGTAAAATGTTAATTTAATCTTTAAATGAACTTACCCTGTTTTCTATCTATCTATTCTATTTAGCCTTCTTTAATCTATCTTTGTCCGTGTTCATCCATCTAGTCTAGTCTCTCATCTCATTTAAGGTTTTCCCTTACTTATTTTATTTTCCCAAAGTTTCCAGTTTACAATACATTTGTTCCATCGATCGTCTTTCTGTCTAATATTATGACCGGCAAATTTCCATTTTAATTTTCTCCTTCTTCTCAAAATTTGGGACAATTTGATGTAACCATCCAATATTATTAAAACAAGAATACTCTTTATTAATCTATAATTTTTAGGTAATAATATAAAATGCCTTTTGTTAGGATCTTTTATTAAATTTTTTGTTTTCAGTTTAAAAATATTTTTAAAAACAGCCCAAAGGCATCAAAATTCCGCTCCATGGACTGTAACCATCACGTTTTGCCTAAAATATTGCTTCATTTAAAAAAAAACTATTTTTTTTTGGGTCATAACAGCCATTTACATCAAAAGACTAAATGTCAATAAGTATTATACTACAGCCAAAAACAAATATTTACTAAAAATAGTTATTAAAAATTATTAAGAAAAGTGTGTACCTACATTTGAATTCTACTACGTGGACCTGGGAGAATTTAGCCGCCAAGGGTTGGTACTAGATTATTAAGCGCGCCTGGACTATTTGACACTTGCGTTTTAGTTTGGTTTTGTCGTTCGAAGTGCTCGTTGGCAGGTACGTATTTTTATTGTTTTCTACTCCATGGACGCGTTTAAAATTTTTTAGCAAAGTTACATTTTTTTTAAAAATATGGGTTTAGTTGACCATTTGTTGGCATTTTAATCTTATGCGCCAATTAGTACAGCTTTTCTTGTTTCGCGAATATATAACTATTTTTTTTCCAAAAAAATTCTACTCCACTACTCTACTCTACTGCTCCATGGACATTTATAAGTCCATGGAGTAGATTGGTGTCTATGGAGTAGAAATAATAAGTGTTTTTTAACCTTAGAAGACGCTTTAATTTAAATTAATTGCTAGTATTTGTTAAGTACTTATACTGGGGTTGAAGAGTCATCTCCTAGGGTGGGTTAATATTTAGCTATATGACTTTGTATTTATTTAAAAGAACAGCAAAAATAAACTTTAAAAACGTATACATTTTTGCATTAAATACAGGATTTCTGTTCTTGTTTTCGTGCTTGTGAGAAAATCAACAAATAATTTACTCATGCTGCATTCTGATTTTAGACTAGAATAGTAAAGCGGTCATAAAAATTAATTATTTTTACATAGCTTTTTGTTTAAGCAAAAATATGGCGAAACCAAAGCGAAGACAGCAAAAAAAGATTGTCAGCAATATGAAATGGCAAAGATATTACAAGCGGCAAAAACAAGGCAAAATTAGGCTTATTGGGACAAAAAATTAACGCAGCGGTACAAAACAAGACTATATAGAATAATAATAATTATAATAGAAAAATTCTCCATTAACAAACACCAAAAACTTGCTCAAAGATCAAACCGTTTCTTCGGAAGTCAGAAGTTTTAAGAAAACAACTATTTACCAATTTTATGTCTATGAACAAAAGCTATAAGGCTAAAAGACAGTTTATAAAATGCACATCCAGGTAAAAACGATATAATTACCTCCAAAAAAAGTAAGAAACAAAAGTGATACTTAACAGACATAGACTAAATCTCGAAAAACTGATAAGCAACAACATAAAGAAGATAACTCAAAATATGATATAGTACTTAGCCACCAACAGCAAATCTAAACATAATACTAATCTTGAATGGATTCAATGCCTAAATTGTCTTAAATGGATCTGTAGCAAGTTCAATAAGAGGAACTAGAACGCGTTTTTTACTTGTTCTGTATGCGACGACAGCGACGACGGTTATGCATGCAAAATTATTAAAATAAATTATTCTCTGTTTAGCGTTTTTTTATGTATATCATACATTTTTAAACTAAGGTATTTAAAACCTGTTTTTTTTTAAATACGAGTTTATTGTTTCATTGTTTATATACTAAAACAGAAAACATTTCTTTTTTAAAAAAAAGTAGGCTTACCATCCATGTTTTATTTTCTCTCTCCTTAATACAGCATTTTTAGTAACATATACCATGCGATAATTTTAGTTTTAGAATTTTTTAAATATTAAATTAATTCTACAACTACATGAAATTTCATCTCCGTGGAGAAACCATTCCACTCCGTGGACACGAATTTTTATTTTTTATCAATAATATTTCAAATTTTGACATAGATTTTTGGCCACACACCTAAACATTATCAGAAAGCGATATCCCTTGCAAGTAAATTAAAAAGAGTGTTAATATTCATAACTTTGGTCGATTACACTTTTACCCCTCATATTGTCCCAAATTTTTAGAATGACCCACTTAGCTTTACATGTAATATTTGTCTTTCCATTGATGTTTGGACTTTTGTTACCTTATCCATGTTTCATTTTGTAAATGTCTAGGTATGGGATCCATAGGTAAGTACAGGAAGGATACATTGGTTTTCAGGCCAATCTTACTCGTCTCTTGATTTCAGCTGTTTGGTTTTCTTTTTTCAGTTTAATAATTTGTCCCAAGTATATATATTTCTCTACTTGTTCTATTTTCTTTCGGTTTATTCTGACTGTAATATCTTCATCTGTGTTTGTTATGATTTTAGTTTTAGCGTAGTTTATACTTAAGCCTATAATTTTAGCTGCAGTATCCAGTTCTTCCAGCATTTTTATCAGTTCTTCTTTCTTGTCTGTTATTAAGGCGATATCATCAGCATATCCATAGCCTCCCTTTCCTCAATTTTTTTTCGCCTGTTGTCAGGACTTTCTCTTACAGGTGGTTTGGAGTTTGACATATACTTGGGTTGAGGTTCAAATAGCCAAGGTATTACCCCATTCTTTAACTTAGGGAATGTTAGTGACACCTCCTTTTGTACTCCCTCTTTATCCCTAATTATCTCTGTTCTAACAACGTCACTTTTGTCAAAATGTTTCCAACAAACCACTGAAGATGCAGTCACAACATAATCTTCTCTGTGTATGTAATTTTCCTTTTGGGAAGCTAAAAGTTGTTTGGTGGCCCTCTTCATTAATCACAGATGCATAATTACTTTTGCAACCGGGTACACAACACTTTCGAGGCATGTCTAAAATTTAAAAAGAAAAAACAGGCCAAAAATTCCAAACAAAAACAAACATCTAACCTGACTTATTGCCGGTGTACAAAAGGTGATTTTTACACAGCTTTTATTAAGTAGGTAATATAATTTTAAGTTCACCACACATCTCACTAAAACCAGAACAGTTTTTTTATATGGTAACGCGATTTGAAATTTAGTAAAAGTTAAAAAAAACATTATCTGCGCGGAGACGGCCACCAACTACCGTGGTGGGCGAAGCACGTGGACGAAAATGATCGGCCCACCTGGTGTGTTGCCGTTTCTTCTGGTTCGTGGCTCGTTAGATTATGAAGGTTGCGGTAGACATAGAGGTGAACGAAAAACAAAAATCGCTTCAACGCTTATCTGTACAATGGGCTCGCATTCTCTGCATTGTAGAATTCCATAGCCATATGTTTTGTTGCCTGCGAATTGCAAAATATAGAAAGAGAGGACGATATGTCGCTAAAGAATTCGACAGAACAGATTTCGCGGCGGGAAACGCTTTCGGTTTTTAATCGGTTAAAAGGTAATAAGTTGACCAACCGATCGTTCGGTTTTGCTGAGCCGCCACAGTCACATTCTCCTCCCAAAAATTTAAGAATAAATATCCAGCAGTGATTTTTCGGACCCAACATATCGTCGGTTTCATGTAAAGTCCTATCACGAGATAGGGCCAAAATCTGCGAAGGTCAGCGTTAGTTTCTATCTAATGTATACTTGGTTTTAGCCAAGGCTCCTACCTCAAAATTTATTTCTTTCTTTATAAAACTTACAAAACACATGTTCCTATCTGAAATTTTGACGTAAACTATTAGAACATAAAGGTCAATCTTAAAATAATATAGATTGTAAAAATCGAGATAGGGCCTTATGCCATTAGACCGACGATATTTAAGATGGCAATCAATTTTCGTTTTAAGAAATTCTTGATTATAAAATAATAAAGCGTTTCGGTAACCTTTTTGCAGTGTTTTGTTAAACGCTTATTTTTAAGGGCCTCTACAGACACTTCTAGAATGCGCGGCGCCAGTTTATTCGCTAAAGAGATCCCTTTTAAACCTGCGATGTAAATGTTAAATACCGTACTCGTGCGATAAAAATGGAAATTTATTTCTAAAGCCATAAACGTGCCCTTCTTCTCTGGTCTTTTTGTGTGTTGCCAAAAGAGATCTTTATGGGTGTTTTCATCCAATTACCAACGCAGCCAGTGTCGTGCTTGAAGGTAAAAAAAATCTCTTGGAGTTATGCCAGTAGCGGCAGAATCTATAGTGCTATATATTCCAAATATACAAATACTTGCAAATTAAAGTAACTAAAAATTTTAAATATACATATTATTTATAATTTTGAACTAGTAAAATCTATTTTTCTGGGTGCGTGCGGAATACAGCTTTTCACGATATAATTAGCGTACGGAAGGTACTACTTTATGGCATTATTGGCACGGGAGAAAGCTAGGCTAGCAATAGCAATGTATAAAACATACAAAGGAGAGAGTTGGAACGATTCAGATAATTAAGCTTTAAACGGCATTTTTAGCTAAGCTTGATACAATTTTTAAGAACTTATTATTGTTAATAAAAATGTGTTTTAATAGAAACTAGTTTTAATTCTAAAACAAAACTAAGTACATCGAGACTTTGACTTATCAAATAACAAACAAACATTTTTACGGCGTGTTCGTATTTTTTGTAAATCAAAATTTACGTGTTTTTAAGGAAAAATTGGTATACTTCTGATACAACCAAGTCTATATTAAAAACGTTCACCTCTAATACATGTGAATACATAACTTTTGTTCTTATTTTTGTTGTTATACATATGTATAAATGTACTTATTTATTTTACTAAAAGAAGTCGTTTTTTGTGACACAGTAACGTACGCACAACCAGTGCCGTATACGGAAAAAAGTTTGGAAGGGGGAAGGGGGGCCCGAGACAGTTTCGGGGGGGGCGAAAACATTATACACGCCACTGCGCACAACCCCTGAAAGTATACCAAATCGAATACAAGTTACACTGAATTAAGTCTTTAAAACATTCCAATGCAAATAAACAATTTAGAACGATTCGTAATAAGGGGATTTTCCCGAAAAAATTCGAGTTATCGAAGTTGGCGCCACATACAATGTTTGAGTTATCAAGATGTTTGACTAATCGAAGTTTGACTTATCAAGACCAAATTCCATACATTTCGTACCCTTGACGCCATTGCCAACAATTTGGTTCGACTTATCAAAGATTTTGAGTTATCGAAGTTTGAGTTATCGAAGTTTTACTGTATATGGCAAATGCAAAAAGTTTATAGTATTAGTTTTCTGGACAAATAGCCGAAATTGCCCCCTAAGTGGCACTTTCGACTATAAGTGGAGGATCATTCGGCCATTTAATTGAATAGAATATTATAAATTAAAAATAATAAAAGGTACGTACACTAGAAAACTTTAAATAAATGTCGTATGTTTGTTAAAGCTTTAATGTAACAAGAAAGTTTTTCAAATAAAAAATAATAATATTTAGTAAAATAACGAGATTATATTTTTACGAGTCTATTCTTTCGGGCAGAATTCAAAATTTTCTAAGAAGTGTACTTGTTGGAGAAAGCGGAACTTGGAACTCCGTTTTTGCTGTTGTTCTCAGAATCTTCCCAGTTTCGCAAAAGTTCTTCTTTTACGGATAACGGAAAGAATGTAGTGGTATAAGGGCAAGGAATCAATAAGAAAAATAAAAACAAACAAACAACAAGCAAACAACAAAAAAGATTTTACCTTAGACTGGATTCTAACCAGTAACTTCCTGCCGACCAGGGTGATGCTCTACCAACTGAGCTACCACGGCACTGGTTAAAAATTCGGAAATCGTTTTGCACTTTCTAATTTTTACCTTCCTAGCCCGCGCAGCAATGGCTATAGAAAGTATTATTTTCGATGATTTTTTTTTTAATATAACGCTGAAAATTTGTTATTTGGGTGTATAATATTGAATTATCTTATCAATATCGTCGTCATGTGTTTCTGTGTGTGTATGTCCGTCCGTAACACAATAGCTCCCAAACCGCCTATTCGAACTCTCTAATTTTGACCTTCCTAGCCCGCGTAGCAATGGCTAGAGAAGGCATTATTTTCGATGAAATTTTTTTTTGATATAACGCTGAAAATGTGTTGTTTGAGTGTATATTGTATCTTATTAATATCGTCGTGATGTGTTTCGATGTGTGTGTGTGTGTGTGAGTGTGTGTCTGTCCGTAACACAATAGCTCCCAAACTGCTTAACGGATTTTTATAAGATTTTTATGAAAAAATGTGTTCGAGCTGATTACATTTTGGTCAAAATTCATTAATGGTAATGTAAGTTTCTTGACAGTTTAAAAATTAAAAATATGCTGGCATTTTAACGGAGCATCGCGTCAATATGCGGTTTTCGGAATATAGTAGACAACGTTTTTTTCAATAATTAATGTTATAACCAAAAACTTCGTAGAAGCTTTCGTTTCTGAGATCCTTACAAAAAACTTAGCATCTGCCTAGTAAGCTTAAGGAGGTCACTTGCTTAACTCCAGTTTGAAGTAAAATCTTTTTGGTATCTTACTTTTCTTATTTATCTCTTACCCTTATGCCACTAAATTCTCTTCATTATATAATTTATACCTGGGTAGCTAAACCTAACCTTTGTGTTCTTCTTTACTACCTTCCCTTATACTTTGCTTCGTTTATGTGGTCTGTTTTTTATCTCGTTTTTTCTGCATCTGTAATTAAAAGAAACAACAACAAATTAACAACCCCAAACAGAAGTAAAACTTTTTCGCATTTTAAAGAATAAAAGTAAAAAAAATATACTAGCTAAAATGGAGGGGACCATTCGACTATAGCCGAAACGCGAACACACCAACCAGCCGAATGTTTCCCATAGGTGGAAATTAACCAACATGAAACACCCGTAAAAAGGATTTTGAAATTATATTTAAAGTAAGTCGTTTAACTACTTTTATCTTCCTATAGTTTAATGCAAAAAAAATAAAAATTGTGCAAAAGATGCAAAACGAAAATGCAAAGCTCAAAAATTTTACTTTAAATTTACATGTATGCACTTTTTATTCGAAAAACTAAAGGACACTCTGTATGCTGCTGTCCCACTGAACAAAAGATTGTCGGTTATAAAACAAGTGAAATTCAAAATGTTCTTGAATACATTTAAGGTAGCCGAATGTTTCCAATAGCTAAATGGTCCCCGATTTCTTCTATATAGGAAAATTAGAGTTTTATTGCATCGTTGCGAAATTATCAAGGAGTGACCACCTGTTTTTGGTTTTAATGTAAAGTCTTGCATGCCCATTTAGTTATTTTAAAGCATTACTAAAAAAATTTCGTTAAGGACCTTTTTTATTTGTGGTGACCAAATGTTTTTGTTAGTCAAATTTTCAAAGCTTCTTTTTCTGCTAATAAAAAAGTTGGCACAAGCAGCGATTGCTTTAACTGCTGTTTTAAAAGGCAGAATGTGAAACAGTTTTTTGTAAATATCTCAGAAACTAAAGCTCCTATGAAGTTTTTGCTTATAAGACGAATTATTGAAAAAAATATAGTCTTCTATATTTTGAAACAGTATATTGATACGATGCTCTGTTAAAAAGTTAGCATTTTGTTAAGTTTTTAATTGTCATAAAACTGTCATTAGCATTAATGGATTTTAACCAAAATCTAATGAGCTCGTAAGAACACTATTTTACCTGAAAATTTTATAAAAATCGGTTCAGCGGTTTAGGGGCTATCGTGTTACCGACAGAAATAATATATAGTAGTAATACACACACAGACAGACATCACGATATTGCTAGGATAGGTCTAAATTAATCCAAATAACAAATTTTTGGCGTTATCCCAAAAAAAATTTTTTCGTCGAAAATAATACCTGCTCTAGCCATTGCTACGCGGACTAGGAATGTAAAAATGTAGCGATTGGGACATTGGCGTGGCAAGTAGCGGCTAAAATAAATTAATAAAATTAAAATATTTAAAAAAATTACTTGCCCTGTAAAATAACCTCTATTGGAAACTATAAAATATCAAAAAATAACAAAAACCTATTTTTACCCAACTACAGCACAGCGAAAGGAAGGGTAATGTTTTTTGATTATTGTATGTATGCAAGTAAATATGTATGTCTGTGTCACGCTAGAGGCTAAACGGCTAAACCGATTTTGACAAAAAAGGTGTCGTTAAATTGCTACTGATCCCGAAGGTGCTATAGGCTATATTTTTTAAAACAGGAATCAACATGGCGGTCTGCAGACGCTTTTTTGTCACAAGATGTAGGCTTTAAGGAAAACAAATTATCTAAATTTCAGGCGATTTTATTGAAATTCCTTTGATGACCCATTGCAAATGTACTTTGTAGTCCCCCCTGCTCTTACCCATTTTCCCTCCTGTCATTCCCCCCATCCTATTATCAATCAGAATTCAAATACTCTTTCTGCATTTTAATTTTTTTTTATTACGTTTTAATTGGGCATCTTATTACACTTTTTTTGTTACGAAAATCGTCGCTGTTTTTTTTTCTACAAGCTTTAGTATAATATTTTTACGAGTATGCGCAAAGAGCCTATAAAGTTAAATTTTGCAAGCGCAAACTCTTTATAAACATGATTTTTTTCATACATAATACATTTTTTTTGCAATTTTAAACCAAATTATTTTTAAATGTAAAAGTTTAAAACTCAATTTATTTGTATTTGCGACAGCGCCTACTGTTAAAAAAGTTTAAAATCTGAAAAAAGTAACAAAGTACTTAAGTGTCAGTTTAAATAAATGCTGCTGTTCTGTTTTGTAGTAATTGCGGCTGAGCTTAGTTAAAAGTAAGTTCTGTTAAAAACTAGTTTATTTTGCTTTAAAAATAATGTAAATTCTAAAAAAGTTTTGCGTAATAGCTCACAAAACTAAGAAGGCTCAAAGCCAAGCCAATGATTGAAAAAAATATTACTTATCGGTTAAGGAAAAGCAAATACGTTATAGCTTAAATATGTGGCATATTCATGCATTCTCACATGCGATGCTTGAAGCCAGGACCCCTATTTAATTTTTAATGTTGTTTTACCGTTAGACAGGATTTCGGTTACTAATGCGTCACTTTTGGTGGTTTTGGAACATACTCCGTAACGTTACTACATTATTTGACAAATGTCAAAAACTTAGGGTTATTTTCTAAGATCTAGTTAATTGGGTAAAAATGTATCAAATTGTGCATTAAAATTGTAGTTTTTCTAAAATTAATTGTGCAGATTTATTGTAGACATCATGAAGAGGGTTTAACGGCATCTATAAACCACTCTTAACTTTATTAATAAATTATAAGAAAAAAAGTACTTACCTAAGGAATGGCACTCCCTTACTTCTCCGAATATTTTTCCACAAACCGCTTAGGTTTTACGTAAATTATATCACATTCTTCAGAGAAAAAACATAATTTTACACGACAAACGCAAAACACCGCAACATGTAAATTATTTCAAACTTTAGGCAAATTTTCAATTTAAGATTGCTGCTTAACAAACAATTTGATAAACTGAAAATAATACAAATCACAAACTGGTGTCGTCCGTAGCGTAGTAGTATATATATATATATATATATATATATATATATATTTCTTCACACCAGGTCGGTCCGGGTTCGATTCCTGGCTAGGTACTTGGTTGTTTGTGATTTTTCATAATGCTTTAACTTTGCAAAACTGGGCGATTGATCGTGATTGATCAAAAATCAAAAACTAACAAATACTTTCAAATTAAAAAATTATACTGGATCTGTAAAAGAAAAACTACGAAACATAATGATAATAATAATAATAATGTCGAATTAACTGTTTAAAGCAACAGCCAATAAGATTCGAATAGATAGCTGTAAATAGTTTTAAACTCCGCCAAAATATAACAGGAGAAAAAAGGATTAGCAAATAAGAAACAAACTCGGGACTTCTTATTTTTATAGGCTGCCTTACTTTACTGTTCATTGCGACAGAAAACTTCTTAAAATGTGTTTTAATAAATCAGCTAACAGCGTTGAAACTACTGTTTGTTTAGAATTTAAATTTTACCGTTTCCTAGAACTCACGAAGAAAGATTTAGAGTAACAGTAAAATAAAATAATAGGTTAACCAAAGCAAAGTGTTAAGAAGTAAAACAATATCATAAAAAATATTATTAGAGCTCTAATAGTAATACTTGTAATTCAGGTAATATTGTATCATACACGCATTACATAAAAAGTTATTTATAAATCACTCTAAATAAAGATAAATATATTACATATAAGTAAACTTTAACACCAGTATTTACTAAAGGGTCTACAGTGCTAAGTGCTACAATCCTAGGTTTAAACTAGGTTTTACTTATTTTTCCCGTGAATGCAATAGTTTTTAATATTTATGTAAATTGTTCATAAATACCTTGCGATATGGGTCATCTTTTTTCGTTGTAACAAAAATATTATTTCCACACAAAGGTTATAAATAAATAAAAATAATAAAATATTTTGGTTTAAAAATGTAAGCCACATTTAAACCTCTAAACGTCGCTGGGAAATGTCCAATAAAAACTGTGCAAGTCAGTGTCAGCTGTCCGTCATATTTTACATGTTAATTTTTTAGACAAGTTAGCGACGATTAAACCGATGGTCGATTGTTTTAGTGAATGTGTAATTGAAAAGGGATTCTAATATATCTTGTGCTTTTTGCAGTATCTAAATATTGATATTTAATACGGTAATGCATCTACATATATAGTTTTAAGTTATTTATGTATTATTTAGCTTTGAATATTTTTGTATGTAAGTTTTTTTGTCAATCATGGATTATTTCTATTGTTTTTCGAACTTTAAACCACCCCTCAGGGGTGGTACTACAATTTGAGACTATTTTTAACAAAAATCATACGACTGCGCAGACTAAGTTTCCAAAAAATGACATTTGGTTACAACATTTTTATGGGGTTTTTCTTTTATTTTTAAAGTTAATTTAAATTTATATGAGATAAAACTCAATCAGAAATGCTTACTATCGTATTGCACATTAGGGTGAACCAAATCTTTGCAGTTATTTGACCTGTGAGTATTAAAAAAATACACTTAAACCGGTCGGTATCAAGTCTATAGACTTGATACTTAAACCCGGTCTACAATGCTAAGTCTTAAGGTCTTAGTAAATACTGGTGTAAATGTTAGCAGTGTTTAGATAATTAATTTCAGCCGGCCACTGGACACCAGGCAGATCAAATTTAGTACCTATAAAGAGGGTTGATGTCATCACCCAATTATGCTCATGAATAATGCACAGCTTAGCTCAAAGGTAATTTAAGTAAATAAGGCGCAGTGAACCGGGCTGAATAAGTCAGGTTTCCAGTTTTTTTAGAAACGAGAATTCTGTTTATTCCAAAGTGCAATAATGCAAGGTTTTATTCAAAACTATAAACAGCAATTTTAATCCAGGGGTGACATTAATGGATGAAACATTATGAAAAAAACTTTTCGATGCCTCGACCGAGACTCGAACCCGGAATCTTTAGCTATGTTCGCCAACGCCCTACCAATTATACCACCATAACCATGATTATAAATTTTTTCAGCTTTATATTACGGCCAGTATCACAGTATATAAACGCTAGATCTCAGGGTATTCACTCGACGAAGTCATTCAACTAACTTTAATAATTTTTCGAGAAATCCAATTAAACGTCTGAATGCACGAGATCTTTTATGTGTTAAAATTGCTGTTTTAGAAATATAGTAGAGCACTTCGTATGAGCTTTCGTTTCTGAGATAATTACAAAAACGATTTTCAAGGCTGATGTAGCGTAAAGTTAGGTTGCAGTGTGCTGAGGGGATAAGAAGTTATCAGATCCATTATGATTCCATTTATTTTTCATTTCCCTTAAAACGTGTGTCGTGCCATTCTAGAATCAAATGGTAAATTTTGAAGGCCGAAACTTCAGTTTTAAAAATACTTTTTACTACTAGCGTGCGAAAAATCGCATTTTCCACAGTATTTTCAATACGGATATTCTTTTTTATGTACTGTGTAGTAAAAGTGTTTTTTTGACCATTTTGAGAAACCAAAGATTTCAAAAATTCCACTTTTTACAAATAATAATTCTATACTTTTTTTCTGAAGGAGTCGCGCGTCGTTTCTGTGTTGTTTGAACCTACACATTTTGTGTATGTATTTTATATAAAACAATTAAGAAATCAGCTTACTAGAAATAATTTAGTGCACGTATCTACAAAGGTAGTAAGTAGGTACCTAGAGACCTCAAAAATATCTTGTTAAAGAACTACAAATTTTCTCTATACATATTTTATTAAAAAAATCGTTCTATTTGAGTAAAAGGCTATTGGTGAAACTTTTTTTCGAAAACTAAAAATTAAAGAAATCTATGTATATTTGTCCTTATCGTCACTAACATTTAACGTTATTATATAATAATTTTACTTCTTTTGAAAATGCAAAATCCATTTAAACATAATTTTTAAAATCTGCCTTTCAAAGCTCACAGAATTCAACATTGCTTAGTTAGATGCCTATTAGAACACCTACCGGGTGGGCCAAAAAAACCGGACAATTTTTATTCATTATAACTTTTGAACTATATAATCGATTTTAATGGGACAAACTGCGCTTGGCAGATAATTTATCAGAGTTTTGACTGAATGTATTTTTTTATCTCAAAATCCAAGATGGCGGACGAAATTAAAATGTACCCTTCAAATATGCTCGTTTATTCTGGTGTTGCGAACATGTCTTAAATTGATTTTTTAAATTGATAAAAAAGCTGCATTCTTGCCACGCACAACAAGGTACGAATTAGCAAAATCGGTTCAGTGGTTCTTAAAGAATATCTTTTTGTTTCAACCATTATTTGCATATTATACGATTGCCTTGCCAATCATGTCTGCAATTATTTCCTTATGAATTCATTACTACTGAACCGATTTCAATGAAATAAAAAACATCCTGGTGAAAATTGATTGCTTTTTAAAGATCATGATCAAAGTTTATCGCTGTCTTAAAATTTAAGATGGCGGACAGAATCATACTTGATTCTTCAAAATGGCGTAATTATTAAAATGTTAAAAAACAAAAATTAATTTATAGAAAAGCACTTTTCTTATTATAGTTTTTCCCCACAAAACGAAGTACAAATTAGTGAAATCGGTGCAATGGTTCTTAAAAAATCTATTTTTGTTTCAGCCATTGTTTTACCGATTATACGCTTGCATTGCCAATCCTGTCTGCATTCATTTCCTTATAAATTCATTATTACTGAACCAATTTTAGTGAAATAAAAAAAATCATGTTGAGAATTGATTGCTCTTTAAAGATTATAATCGAAATTAGCCGCCGTCTTAGAATTTAAGATGTCGGACAGAATCATAATTCATTCTTCAAAATGGCGTACTTTTTCTTATTTTCCGAAAATGTTTTAGTTTTTTTTTAATTTATAGAAAAACATTACTTTTCTCCCGCATAAAGAGATAAAAATTAATTAAGTTCTTTTCTATAAATTAAAAAGAAAACATTTTTTGAAAATTAGTATAAACGTGCCTCTTTGAAGGGTCAAGTATGATTATTTCGGGCATCCTATCTTCTAAGATGGCGGGAAATTTTGATTGTAAACTTTAAAGAACAATCAATTCTCACTATGATTTTTTTTTTATTTCACTAAGATCGGTTCAGGAATAATGGGTTTATAAAGAAATTAACGCAGACAGGATTTGCAATGCAATCGTATAATCTGTAAAACAATGGCTGAAACCAAATTGATTTTTGGAGAACCATCAAACCGATTTTACTAATTTATGCCTTGGTGTGTAAAAAAAACTAAAACATTTTCAAAAAATAAGACTAAACACGCAATTTTAAAGAGTCAATTATAATTCTTTCCTTCATCTTAAATTTTAAGACAATATCAATTCTCACCAGGATATTTTTTATTTCATCAAAATCAGTTTAGTAGTAATGAATTTATAAATAAATAAATGCAGGCATGATTGGCAAGGCAATCGTATAATATTCAAAACAATGGTTAAAACAAACATATTTTTCTTTAGAACCACCAAACCGATTTTGCTGACTCATACCAAGAACGCTGCTTTTTTAGTGATTTAAAAAAATTATTAAAACATGTTCGCAACACAAGTATAAACGAGCATCTTTGAAGGGTATAATTTTATTTCGTCCGCCATCTTGGATTCTGAAATGGCGGACAAAAAATTTAATTTGTTCAAAACTCTGATTAATTTTCTGCTAAGTGCAGTTTGTCCCATTAAAATGGATGGTATAGTTCAAAAGTTATAATGGAAAAAAAAATTGTCCGGTTTTTTTTGGCCCACCCGGTATACTTAGTATATGGACTGACATATGTATTTGGAACGCTTTGGTGCATATTTTTGTGTTAGGTTGTGCCTCTTTCGTTTAAGTGGTACTATCCCCTGCTTGGGGCGTATTATTAAAATAATATTTCAGCCGTTACGAAAGATTACGAAAACTAACTTTTCACTAAATAAACTTTCAAAGTAAATTTTCTTTCAAAAGTCTGCGTGTGGGATTTTTATATTGACATATAAAATATTATAATCTAATAGGGTCGTCTCCCAAATTCGATGTTTTTCGTGGGTTTAAGGTTAAGGTTAAGGAGAGATACAACAAAATTGACCCCACACTGGCGATCGTCGATTTTTAAGAGATAATTATAGGTAAAAACCGCATCTTGATATAACAAGTCGTTGTTAAGCTACGTATTCTGCATTTTGGGAGGCGCCGGCGGTATAACTTTTTTATTTAAAAAAATCTGACTTTGGTTTATATTGCTTTTTTATAGTTTTTATTTATATAAGAATCTTACTGTCAAATTGAATTTTATATGTCACTTTTAATTTTTGAGATAATACATAAAAATGCTATTTCTCTTATAAAATGACCCCCCTTTTTTGTTAACTTTTTTAATATATATTATATTTTGGATGTTTTGCTACCTTTTTATTTTTGAGTAATTTCTTAATTTGATTATTTAAAAATATTTTAAACCAAGTAAGCAAATTAAAATATAACGTAAAAACCTTTAGTGTAAAATAAATGGCTCCATGATGGATCTGATACCTTCCTATCCTTAGCTGGCTTATTAGCAGACTTCAAGTGAAGCCATGATATATTAACCTTAACACTTTAACTGCCATGTGTACCATATATGGACACCGCAAGTTTTAATTCTCTGTCATGTGTACATATCGCAATGCTAAGCCTTGTGTACCATATATGAACACAGCGTTTTTAACAAAAAAGAAACAAAAAACATTTTTTTTCCATAACTTTTACTTAAAACAAACACAAATAAAGTGCTTAAGGCAAAAAAAATATTTTGGCCCACGTGCCCGGCACATTTTTTCCTCTAAATCAGCGTGGCAGTTAAAGTGTTTAAAGCACTTTTTTGGAAATATTTCAGAAACTAAAGCTCCTACGAAGCTTTTGGATAGATCTTAAATTACTGAGCAAACTGTAGTCTACTATATTCCGTTTATTGATGCGATGCTCTGTTAAAAAGTTAGGATCATTAGCATTAATAGATTTTAACCAAAATCAAACCAGTTTGTTAGAGTGTTAAACACTATTTTACCTAAAAATTTTATGAAAATCGGTTTAGCGGCTTAGAAGCTATCGTGTTATGGATAGACATACACACACACGGACAGACATCAGGACAATATTGCTAAGATACGTCAAAATACAACCAAGTAAAATATTTTCAACGTTATCTCAAAAAAAAAATCGTCCAAAATAATAACTTTTCTAGCCATTGCTGCGCGGGCTAGGAAGGTTAAACTCAAAAGAATATAAATAAATAATTGGTTCATTCCATAACGAAATCTCAAAGTCATGTAATAATTTAAAATTGGAAGATGAAATTAAATTTGACAGTTAAATTGTTTATAAAATAATCTATAAAAGAGTTATTACACCTTATTGAAATTCTCATAAATCAAAAAGTCATAGGGCCCCTTCCTCAATGCAGACTTTTCAGAAACCTCCTGTAGCATAAAAACGTCTTGTTATATTCAAATGCGAATTTAACTTTATTCTACCTCTTTTAGAATGATTTGAAACTCCACAAAAACATCGAATTAGGGACATCCTATACAATAAAACCTTTCCATAAGAGAGAGAGAGAGAGAAAGAGAGAGAGAGAAGGAGAGAGAGAGCGAGAGAGAGAGCTTGACAGTAAATGTTAATCAAGTCGGGTCACGAATGGGACACGTGTGACCCACCGTGAGCCGGTAATTTTCATACCACTAACGTGACTGTGCGAGATCGTGAGTAAAATAGACGCGGCGAGAGTTGATGCCACGCACATCATCAATTTTATCTTGCTATACGCCTACTTGCGATCGGACAGTTAAAATTATTATCTCTTAAAAAAGTTAAGAAATTATACATAATAATTTATAGCGGTAAAATAAAAATAATTGAACCCATAAAACACTATGCCTATGGATCTTCAAAACAGCCAATCACAAGCTAGAGGCGAGGCCAGTAGATCCCCCTCAGCCGTGACCTAGGTGGCTTCAACTCTCGCCGTGCGAACTCTACCACTGGGCCGCCATGTAGCCCTACTCCCTATTAATTTATCCATATAATATAAATAAATATTATTTACACAAATCCATCTTAAATCTGAATAATGTACAATTTATAATCACACAATTACACATTTTTAGGAATTTACGTAATTCATACGTGACACACATGACCTATTGGTGTTTTATACCTTATGGTAAGAGTCGTGTGTGGCTCGGGCCCAATAGATCATAAGCGGACGGGAAAAGGTATAAAAACCAAACACCACCTTTTTGGTCTATATTTATTACGGCAAAATATCGCAATTTAATTAATATGCTAAATGATTTCTAAAGTTTAATATTATTTTATCAGTGGTGGATATAAAAAAAATCGCCCTTGGACAACTTTTTTCCTTTTATTTGATATATATTAAAAATTACGAAATATATATTTTTAATAGACAGACAATAGACAATAGACAATAGACAATAGACAATAGACAATAGACAATAGACAATAGACAATATTATATAACAATTTAATATAAAGTATTTCCAGCGGCTTTGGGGTAGTTAGCCCCCAAACCGCTCTGTATATGCCCATGAATTTGTGTATTTGATTTTACAGAAGAACGCGTAGATATTAGTTTTGTATGGTGCACATGGTATCTATGTATGCATAATATTTATTATGTTATTTTAATGATGGTTTAAAAAATAATACTATTCATCCCGGGGAAATGAAATGTTTACTTTTTATCTCGCATTTTAGGGACAAAAGTCTAAATTATTAACGACGAAATAAAAAGTGACGGATCAGTAATAAAAATTGACATATTCGGGGAAAAAATTAAAGTCCATTTACATGTTTACCAACAAGTATCTGAATTTAACCTAGTTAATAATTGAACGTTAAAAAACGCGAAAAAATATTAATTGTTTTAATTTTCAAGATTCTAGAAAAATGGGGCCAGTGTAAGTAACCAAATTGTCACCTAAAATAAGTATATTTAGGTTAAAACTAAGTAATTTAAGCAACCTCAACTTAGAAAAAAATAAGAAAAAGAAAAAAAGCTTCCTCAAAAGGGTCCATCCATTCTAACTTTTTTCTCTTGGAAAACAAATTGAAATAATTTACTATTCAAATAAAAAAATCTTTTTAATTTTTCATAATTTTCGCTAATCTTCCCCAGGCTTTGCCTAACTAATCGGCCACTTAAGCACAGTTGGGAATAATGGCCTTTGTAATTTACCTACTTTGGTCAGGACTATTAGCCCGGTAACATAAAATTTTAGTCAAAAGATTATGTGCAAAGACAAAAGATGGAATGGGTGCTGTATGTGGATCGATAAAAATCAAAACAAATTTTATACTTCACGCAAAGGCGTGTGTGCTTAACTTGCGAATGTCAGAAAAAGAAGGAAGAGTTGGTTTTGGTTATATTCCAACTTACACAAGGTAGTATCTCCAGACGTACGTTTCTGTGTATTTCACGTCATCAGTGGAACAGCATGCCTAGGTAAGCCAATTTTAACCAAAACCATAAACCATAAACCTCTTACATATGCATTACTCGCATCCGTGAAATACGAGTAAACACAAAGGTGGGGCGCTATCTAGCGATCTGGCTCGAACACTCGAAAGTTGAAGCACACTGACATCGTCTTGTCTGAGACGCAGCTGCGCCATCTATAGATAGACAAGTTTCGTCCATTGAACGCAGTTCTTAAACCACGTAATCAATCAATCATTAAATATATATAAATATAGAAATTAACTTTTAAAATAAGCAACATATAAAGATTTACACAGGGAAGTACAGTAAAGTAGTGAAGAGGAGTTATTTAGGGGTAGGGGAAATCTGGAAGACTTTGGACACCAGGACGAAATAGACACCTTTATTTTTGCCACAAGAAAAGGGAAATATCATTTTAGTCCTTGTTTTAAATTCAATATTAAATTGTTAAGTTATGTTGGGGTTTGCTAAAAAAGTGGAAAAAAAACAAAACAATTATTGACAGCTGTCCACTTCTCATTAATAAACGTGCATTGTGTCCTTGGGTAGAGAAACCAATCGACAAATTAAACAATCGCCTTTTTAGTAACTGTGACAAAGTCTCCAAGGTCTCCTTTACCTTTTACGAGAGCTTTTATGTTTTGCATATAGGAACATGGAGGGCGAGATTGATCCAATATCGCTACCAGCACTTAACCTCAATCTTTACCTAACCTATATTCGAAACGTCAGTCAGTTTTTTAAGTAAACAAATCAGTCGAAAAATAGAATTATATTAGGAGGACATTTTCGGGCTATTACTTTTACAACTTTTGAAGGAAATTATCTTAACAAAAATGACTTGCCGAGTTGATTTCTGTTTTCGGTAATGAAGCACTACATAAGTCCAGAATTTCTCGTTGGTATGGAGAGTTCAAGCGTGGACGGATTAGCCTTAGCAACGATCCAAGGCCACTGCTGTGCGCATGCTCATCACAGAAGATCGACACGTAACATATCGCTAGATTGAGGCTATATTGGGGATTTTAAAGAGGTCAATTCAAAAAATTTTGCCTGAAGGATTTAGGGTGAGAAAATTGGTTTTCAGCTGAATACCACACCTGTTAACCGAAGAATAGAAAGAATCTAGCGTCAATTGGTGTCTCTAGATCGCTTTGAGGCAGGAAACTCAATAAAACGTACAGCATTGTCAGTAGTGATGAATCGTGAGTTTATTCATACCCGAAAATAAACGACAATCATTCATTTGGGTGTTCCAACATAAAGAAAAACCAACAAAAATCAACCGTTCTCGAAGTGTATCCAAAAAGATGGTAGCGACATTTATCTGAAAAACAGGTATTGTAGCAACAATTTCTCTAAAAGATCCAAGGACTGTTACTGCCGATTGTTACATTATTAAATATTTTTGTTTGCCGAAACTCATAGCTGACCTTCGAAAAAGAATCCCAAATGACGAATCATCCTTTACCAAGAAAATGCAAGTTCGCACAAAAACCTATTTAATTTTAACACAACAAAAGGACGAATTGTTGGACTATCCTCCATACAGTCCGGACCTAAGTCCCAACGATTTCTATACTTTTCCGAAAATCAAAAATGGACTGCGTAATCAAAGATTTTAGTCGCCAGAGGAAGCAGTCAACGCCTTCAAGAATACTTCGAGAATCAATAAGGTCTTTAAAAGTTATCTACTGTTTTATTTCTCAAGCTGTATATGCTAACCTTAAAAAGTTAAATTAAATAAAAACTTGCAAAAGGGAAAATTTTAAAAGCCACATTTTAAAACTGATCGTTACTAACAGTGATGCCGAGTTTATTTAAATTATTAGAAACAAGGCACTTTCTTTCTATGACTTATTTTGTCCCATTCTTGCCTAGGATATATCTAGCCCAAGCGACCGCGACCTTTGCATGGTATCTTGGGAATTGCGAATAACAGGGATTCCTTTGACAACCGTAGTCGGGAAACCAATAATACCGGCAGTAATGCACGCACATACAATGCAGACGTATAACATTAAATTTAGTCGTAGCGGCTTCTTTTGGAATGTAGAGGAATACGAGTATATCAAGTTCTTATAAAATTTTAGAGTCAACTGATGTAAGAGTAATATAACGGGAGACTTGTACAATGGCGGTGTTGCAACAAAAGTCTGGAAGGGTATTGTTATAACCTGTCAACAAAAATATTTATTATGGTTAGGATCATTAGGTATTTAGCACATATTTTTTTCTCTTACGTTGCACTTCACCCTTGATAAACCACCGCACATAAAAAATTAAAAAAAAAAACAAATTCGCAAATGCTCAAGTATTTAGGATTTTTTTATATGCTGTTGGAATCCGTGACAGTAGTTTATACCCAAATTTGCAGCATGAAATCCCTGTGCTAATCCTGTGTTATTCCAAATTTTTGCCGCTGTTTTAGCATTTTTCAATAACACTACCTTAATAAAGTATTTTGAGTGTTTACAATTAATCCTTTTATGAATCCAGCCAAAGGTGCACCCAACTATAGGTGTGCGCCGACATCAGCCGATTTTTCTAAAATTCTGATATGGTATAGCATTATACCAGAGCATCATAAAAACCTGAGTTAGAATGTGGTTGCCCTTCTGCTAAAGACACAGGAGCGTATCAAAGGAGCACAAAATACATGTGAAAATTAAACATTTAGCAATAAAACGCCCAAAAAGAATTCGTATTTTAGCCATAGTTAATTTTTGGAATAAAAAATCTTGTTTTTAGAGGTATCTTTAAAACAAATTTTAGTAATTTTTCCGTTTGGTTTTAACTTATAGCTAGTAAAAAAATCAAGTTTGAATTATTTCATACAGAGGCGAACCCTTTTTTTTTATATAAATAAAATATCGCTTTTTTGAGGTAAAATTGATTCCTAAAATATATTTGTTAAACTGATATGGGTTTATACCTTTTGATTAGAATGAAAATATTGATAATAATATTTTAAGACAGTGGTGTAGTAAAAACTAAATTTTAATAGATATTTGCTTAACCCATATTTACAATCTTGTTGTTGCCCTGATGGAAGAATAAAAAGGTCTTTTCTTTCCAGATTATATCGAAGCCTATTATCGTACTATGAAAGCTTGAGCAAAAACACTTGAGGCATGCGTTTAAGTAACTAGTATACATTGGTCGTTAAAGTTTGAAAATCATTTAAATTGATTATTGTTGAGAAGTTGTGATTGTCAGGGCCACTTTTTTTAGTTTGATTAAGTAAGGTTTAGTTATAGCTTTGTAGCTATGTATTTTTAAATTGCTCTGAATTTATAACTAAGGTATTTATATGGCACATCAATCAGTTAATGTAGCTAAAAATATTAGTTTATTTTTTTATTCTTGAGGTCTGCTTGTTAGCTCCCGCTAAATTTCGCGGTGTTTGTAAATTTTAAAACCACACAATTGAATGACGGACAGAGTGCGTTTTCGCGCATTTTGGACATGCGCACCAAGAATCAGAGAGATCCTTTTTCGACCGCCTCCGGAAATGGCGTGTTAATTTACTTTCTCCAACTATTTCAAATTTCTACACCTGAAAGTGCTCGATTTTGGTGTACTGAAGCATAGAACTAGAAACTTCAGCCCTTCAGCTACGTGGTGACATCATTAGATCCAGATAGGGGCCCCTTGGAAGTGGAGAAATTGGCTGCGAACTGGTGAGTGCTTTGTCTCTGATTTCCCTTGTGTGGTACCCACAATTAACCTATGGACCTTTTAATTATTTCGTAATTTTCATATCAATATATTTATGTTTGTTCGCGCTTTCATTAATTAAATTATATACAGTCCATTGCATTTATCGTTTTTCTTACTGCGGGCATAACATAAGTGTTCCTTCGACCGAATTATTTAAAATTTACTCCATACGACGGTATTAATAAGTCGGCCATTTATTTTCACGCCGAGATCAAGGCGGCCTTGAATTTTGTCAATCGTATTGAAACGAGAGAGATTTTCGCTCGACCTTCGGTAGCGGCGCAGTTCACGTGTTTTTCGGTCCGCTGCTATGGTAACGTACCGTGGTCATTTAGTAAACAAAGCGAAGGAATCAAAACAAGCAAGCACATGTTCAGTGTGTTAGGTGTGTTCCATATCATTTCGATATTTAAAACAATTTTCATCAATTGCGATAAATTAGTGCATATTTTCGACAATTCGTCATTTTTTTATTTCAGAAGCATTAATTTAGCGTTAATTGTATATTTACCGACATTTCTGTGATTAGATGTGTTCCATATCATTTCGATATTTAAAACAATTTTCATCAATTGCGATAAATTAGTGCATATTTTCGACAATTCGTCATTTTGCTATTTCAGAAGCATTAATTTAGCGTTAATTGTATATTTACCGACAATTTCGTCATTTCAAAGGTAAAATCATGTCTGTCAAAAAAGCCGTGCAAAAACGCAAGGGTTTTTTATCTGCGATCACCGAGTGTTACGTGTTTTCACAGACCGCGGCATCGGACGAAAAAGCGAGAAACGAGTTTCAAGTGAGGTATTCCGATTTGGATGAAACCTTCGATAAATGCATGCTGGCACATAATGATGTCATTATGTTGATAGACGACTCGGACGACAAGGAGTTTAAAACGCAGGATGCGATCCTTTCAGAAGCTCGTAAATATTTTTATGCGTGTAAGGGGGTTTACTCTAAAATATTTCCGGTTGAGGCCCCATCCTTTTCGGGATCATATGTTCGACAAAACGAAACTCCAAAACTCAAAGAGTTAGGTATTCCCATATTTCGAGGTGATAAAAAACTATGGCCAAGCTTTTTCGATCTTTTTAATAACATTATAGATCAAAATCAAAGTCTAAGTAACGTTCGAAAACTTCAATATTTATTTTCATATCTCGAGGATGAGCCTTTAAAATTGATATCAGGGATTAGCTTATCTGATCAAAATTATAAAATTGCTTACGACAAATTAGTCAATAGATATCAAAACAAGCGAGACCTTGCAAATGATGCTTTAAGCACAATTATGAACTCCACCTTAAAAAAAGAGTCAGCTAAAGAATTGCGTAATTTAATTGACACCTTTTCTGAACCCTAGAAATTTTAAAATCACTTAGCTTTGACGTGGACAGTTGGGACTTTATTATTTTTTTCATTTTGTTAGAAAAATTGGATATTCCGACGCGTTCAAATTTCGAAATGAGTCACGCCAATACTAATACCGAAATTCCCACTTTTCAGTCACTTTTTCAATTTCTAGAAAAAAGATGTTAAGTTTTGGAATCACTTCCTCAATCAACAGCACCCAAAAAGGTGCCTACCTATCAAAAATCAAATTCTATGCAAAATCAGTTTGGGCAAAACCCTAACTATCAAAATTCAAATTCTATGCAAAATCAGTTTAGGCAAAAGCCTACCTATAAATCATCCAATTCGCCTTTTATAGGACTGGCTGGCACCTCAACTAATTCAAATACGGGAATAAAATGTTTCCGGTGTAATCAAGGTCACGTGCTTTCGAAATGTCAAACATTTCTCGATCTCTCACCTATCGATCGCCTATCTTTCGTCAAGCAGAAAAAATTATGTCTAGCGTGTTTTCATCCCTTGCATGGGGTAGATACGTGCAAATCAAAATATTCATGCAGGACTTGCAATAGTAAAAGGCACCACAATTTAACTCATATCTTAGAAACTAATCAAGAGTCTGGAAGCCAAGATACTAGTCCTGTCATTCACACACCACCTGTCAATAATCTTCATGTGTCATTAAATACCTCAGGACCTTCAGGTACCTTTCTTTTATGCACCGCCATAATAGAGGTTATGGACGGTTGCAGAAATTTTCAACCTGTAAGGGCACTGCTTGATTCTGGATCACAGACAGGATTCATCAGTGAAAAGTGTATTCAGCGTCTTAATCTTCCTAGGCAAAGTTACACCACTGAAATATTCGGATTAAATCAGATGTCTTCTTTTACTTCCAAAGGGCTCGTTCAATGTCACATTAAGCCACAAGGACAGGTCACTCCTTTACTTAATTTCGAAGCAATTGTCGTTCCACAATTATGTTCCAATATGCCTACATTCACTTTGAACGATAATCAGTGGAAACACTTGGAAAACCTTAAACTTGCCGACCCATCTTATTTCAAATCTAGACCTGTGGACCTAGTTATTGGTTGCGAGCTATTCGCACAGATATTCAAGGAGGGCAGGGTTCTTGGACAAATAGGGCAACCTTCAGACTTGGAAACTATCTTTGGCTGGGTCGTCATGGGAAAAGTTGACGAAGTAGGTAGTCTTACGGAATGAACCAGTTGTTTTTTAACGAGTCATTCACCTCCTTTAGAGGTCATTCTCCCTAGGTTTTGGGAAATCGAACATTTGCCTAAAAAACAAATCTTATCAAAGGAAGAAAAACAAGCAGAATCAATTTTTACTGCGAGTGTAGTACGGCAACCGAGCGGTAGATTCATGGTAGATCTTCCGTTTAAAGATAAAATAAACCCTGACCTAGGAAATACTTATCCGCAAGCTTATCGTAGATTTTTACTTCTAGAAAATAGATTAATCAAAAATCCTGATCTGTACACTGCCTATTCAAGTTTCATGGAAGACTATATCGAGTCTAATCATATGAGTTTAGTTTTATCTAGTCAACCAAAAGTCGACGTATCATGTTTTTTAGCACATCATTGCGTACTAAAGCCGGAAAGCTTAAGTACAAAATTAAGGGTAGTCTGGGATTGTTCGGCAGTCACCCCAAAAAATATTAGTCTCAATGACACGTTGTTATCTGGACCGAAACTTCAAAAGGATATTGCTTCTTTACTCCTTACGTTTCGTCTTAATCCTATTGCCTACATTGCTGATATCAAACAGATGTTCCGTCAAGTCCTTATCAATTCTTATCACCGTCCTTATCAAAGGATATTGTGGAGGTTTTCTCCACAGGACCCACTTTCAGTGTGGGAACTTTCTACTGGCACTTTTGGCATGACATGCTCACCTTTTCTAGCCATGCGTACATTAAATGAGCTGGCAGAGAGAGAGAGAAGAAACGTTTTCCTAAGGCTAGTACTGTTCTAAAAACGTCAATCTATATCGACGATATCTTGGGAACTAGCCTTTCGCTTTCTGAAGCTCTCTCCCTTCAAACAGAACTCAATGATTTGTTGAAGTCGGGAGGATTTGAACTTAAAAAGTGGGCAAGCAATTGTCCTGAGTTATTGGCAACATTGCCAGAATCCGATCGTCAAATGCCTCTCTCTTTTGACAAGGATGAACCACACTTTATCAAAGTTTTAGGCCTTCAATGGCATCCAAAAAACGACATTTTTCTTATCAATGCCGAATGAGGGACAAACACCCAACTAAACGTTCTATTTTATCTATCATAGGAACAATCTTCGATCCCTTAGGTTTTCTTTGTCCCTTGTTGCTACAAGCAAAATTTATTTTGCAACAGTTGTGGATATCGAAAATAGGCTGTGACGAAGAACCAGATTCTTCTATCATCGACTCAACAAACTTCGTTCTGAATTCCCGCTTCTTTCCACTTTTCAATTACCCCGACAAATCAAACTGTCAAAAACCAATACCTGTCAAATCATCGGCTTCTGTGACGCTTCAATTCGATGTTACGCAGGCGTCGTATATTTTCGTGTAAAAGAGGAAAGCAATAGATCTGTTTCTCTCATATCTGCGAAATCTAGGGTCGCGCCTATAAAGTCACAAACTTTGGCTAGGCTAGAACTCCTAGGCGCATTTCTTTTAAGTGAATTAATTGACTTCGTCTTATCTAGCTATGAAGGAAAAATAACTTTTACAAATATCGTTACTTTTTGCGACTCGCAAGTCGTATTGCACTGGCTTTCATCCCCTCCTAATCGCTGGCAAACCTTTGTTAGAAATGGAGTCAGTAGAATCCAAGAAATCATTCCCTCAAACTCATGGCGCTACATTCCTTCTGCTTTAAATGTAGCCGATATTGCGTCACGAGGGGCCACCCCTTCACAGCTCATGTCACATCACATGTGGTGGAACGCACCGTCGTTTTTGTGGTCTCCCGAAAACGAATGGCCCGATTTTCATAAATCAAAAATGCCGATTGATTTCGGAGATATTAATCTGGAGGAAAAGCCAAAGGTCTGTTGCAATGCGATAATTGATGTTAACTTCTTAGATCAACTTCTTATCAAATATTCATCTATATAAAAAATTCAACGTATCATTTGTTATGTCCTTCGAATAGTTATCCTTTTTCAAAACCATTCCTATCAAAAACCCACTAAGCCACCGGACCAAAAAATTATTTTTGAAAATATTGTTTTTCCTACCACCGGTGAGATGCAAAGTGCGTTATACCTTCTTATCAAACGCGTCGAGGTTCTTGTTTTTCTAAGCTTTTTTCCGCGTTATCTAAGGATAAACCAATACCGAAACCTTTTCGAAAACTTTCACCTTTTCTTGATGAAAATAATATCATTAGAGTCGGTGGCAGATTACAAAAATCTGACCTTTTGTCTTATTCTGCAAAACACCCCGTCTTACTTTCGAGTAACCATCGTCTAACTACTCTTCTTATCGAGTCCACTCATCGACAATACCTTCATCATGGGTTTAAAACATTACATAATCTGCTTTTACAGCAATTTTGGATATTATCTGCCAGACGGGCAATTCAAAGAACCATATCCAAGTGTATGCAATGTTTTAGAATCAACCCTAAACCCTATATACCGCCCATAATGAGTTCACTTCCCGCTCATCGAATCAATCAACTTAAACCTTTTTCGAGTGTAGCTAACGACTTTTGTGGACCTTTCTTTGTGATTCCTCATCGTTACCGTAGTTGTAAAGCTTTCAAATCGTATATCTGTGTGTTTGTCTGTACGGCCACACATTGCGTGCATTTGGAATTAACCATGGAACTGTCCACCGAAGGGTTCGTAGGTGCATTCCATCGATTCATTTCCAGACGTGGAAGCGTGACGCAATGCTGGTCAGATCAAGGCAGTAATTTTATAGGGTTTCCTAACCAATTACTTGATTACGCAAGAAGTGCGGCCACCAGACTTTCTATTCGTTGGCATCTGGGACCTCCTCTCAGTCCACATTTCAATGGCCTGGCAGAAGCTGGCGTCAAAAGTTTTAAAACTCACTTTGTTCGAGTAGTCGGCGACCAGAAGTTGTCCATCATGGAAATGTCCTCCCTTACATGTCGCATAGAAGCCGTACTTAATAGTCGCCCTTTATCTCCTGCCTCTTCAGACCCACACGATCTTCAACCTCTTACCCCTGGGCATTTTTTTACCCTTGAACCCCTTAATTCAGAAATTCCGGAGTCAGATTTGTCCGAGGTTCCCCTAAATCGGCTCTCGAGATGGCAACTATACCAAAAACTACATAATGATTTTTGGAAACGGTATTCTATAGAGTATTTGCATACGCTACAACAGGGACACAAGTGGGCTGATTCGTCCCCAAATATCAAATTAAATGATTTGGTTATCATAACAAGTGATCACAGCCAATCACCTTTGAAATGGCCGGTCGGTCGGGTCATCGAACTGCATCCCGGCGGAGACGGTCAGGTGCGTGTTGCGACGGTACAAACGGTTACCGGTGTTGTCAAGCGGCCAGTTGTAAAACTGTGCCCCTTGCCGAATTAAAAGTAATTTTAATTTTTTCTACCTGCTGAAGTCAATTATTACAATAGGTAATTCTTTATTATTTTTTTTTAATTTTGTTTGTTTTGACTTTTTCGGGTTTTCGTTATCTCTAAATAAACTTACGCTACTTATCTGTTTTTCATTCATTTATATTTATCGGTCGATCATTTTTTTTATCTATATCTGTCCGGCTGATATTCTAAAATTGTGTGTTTTGGAGGGCAGTTATGTTAGCCCCCCCCACACAATTGAATGACGGACAGAGTGCGTTTTCGCGCATTTTGGACATGCGCACCAAGAATCAGAGAGATCCTTTTTCGACCGCCTCTAGAAATGGCGTGTTAATTTAATTTCTCCAACTATTTCAAATTTCTACACCTGAAAGTGCTCGATTTTGGTGTACTAAAGCATAGAACTAGAAACTTCAGCCCTTCAGCTACGTGGTGACATCATTAGATTCAGATAGGGGCCCCTTGGAATTGGAGAAATTGGCTGCGAACTGGTGAGTGCTTTGCCTCTGATTTCCCTTGTGTGGTACCCACAATTAACCTATGGACCTTTTAATTATTTCGTAATTTTCATATCAATATATTTATGTTTGTTCGCGCTTTCATTAATTAAATTATATACAGTCCATTGCATTTATCGTTTTTCTTACTGCGGGCATAACACTGCTCTATCGTCTTTCTTGTGTAGAATAATGGTTATAAATCCTTTCCAGTTGCTTAAGATTATTTTTTCATTTAGTATTTTATTACGCAGAATATGAAGGGCAGTAACTACAGCTGTACCACCGTATTTGAGCATTTCTACCGTAACTCCGTCTTTTCCAGGTGATTTGTTATATTTAATTTTCTTTAATCCTCTCTTTATTTCCGCTTTGCTTATTTCAGGTTGTAGCTCTGAGTTCATGTTCTTCGCTATGGTTTCCTTTTTGTTTAGTATAGTTCTGTATAGGATAGCTGTGCGATATTTATTATATCCTCTTTAACATTAGTTTCTATGCCGTTCATATCCTTTATTTTAATTATTTCATATCTACCTAGTCGGTCTTACACATTTCATATTATTTCTGTTATTTTCTATAACCCTCTAAACTTTTATTTTTTGGCTCTTTCTTTTATTTTCTTTTTTCATTTTCTTATAGTTTTATTTGTTTATGTGTATTTTATCGATGTTCCTTTTCCATCGTTCTCCAGGTTCCGCCTTTTTCCTATCAGTTTCTTTATTTCTTCTAATATATAATTTTCTCTCTTTTTATCTGTTTGTCCGATATTTTTTCCCACTTTGGTCATAGCTCTTGTCAGCGTATCATTTATTTCATCTATATATTCATTTTCGCATTTTAAGTTTTAAGTTAGCTGTTCCTTTGGCCTTTGGATGTATAGAGCTTTATTTTATGTAAGTTTATTCATATCAAGTTGTTCATTGTTATTATTAATTTTTCTTTTCATTTCCAAATTGCTATCAATGCAGAATTTTGTTCTGACAATCCTGGAATCACTGCCTGTTGCAAAGCTGTTTCGGAAGGTTACATCTCTAACAATGTTTTTCAGTATGTAATCAATTTCGTTTTTCGTTATTCTATTAAAGCTGTGCCATGTCCACTTTCATTGCGGTTTCTTTCTATAGAACGAATTCATTGCATAAAGGTGTTTTCTTCTAGGTAATTCATTAAATTTGTGCCGCTGTCATTCCTTTCGCCATATCCAAGTCTCACTAAGTTAGTAGTTCATACGATTGCTAACAGGTCTTGCTATATGAAAAAATCGAAACTTTTAGATATTCAGAATCAAGAAGATCCTGATTATTAAGCGGCGAAATAAGAAATAAAATAAAGGAAAATTTCTAAATTTTTGATCACCCCGCCCCCTACCCCTTTACGCATTTTCAATAAAAAACACATTACAAAACATGTATGTAACGTAAGGCCCCACTCCACCTACGTAATTTAAGAATGGTCCCTCAAAGGAAAGCTTTCATTAAAATAAAAATCTAAATCAACAATAAAAAATATTAAGGCAACCAAAATAAGTACGGTCAATGCAACCTGAAAGCCTTCCGACAGACCTCCAGAATGGAGTGATCCTAAAAATGAGGCCTATTTAAAAGGTTGTCATGAATTTGTTGTCTGCCAAAAAACCTTTTTACTCTACTTGTACTTGTCAGGACTTGGAATGTGGCCCGCCTCAGTGCACACTTTATTACATCTAGCTTACCTGTATGAAAAATATATTATCGTCAGACTCGTGGGCACATAATTTCCCCTTAACCGCCAGTAAGCCATCTAGAATTCAAATGCATGCATGACGCTGCGTTGATTTAACAAGAAAGTTGTAACTACATTTAAGTATACAGCATGATTAAATGCTACTTGGAACATGGAAAATTATTACTGTGTGTAAGATAAGAACAAATGAATAAGTATGAAATATATAGTATGCAAGGGAAAAGGATAGAAGTTTATACGTGGTTACGCCCACTCTTTCAGAATAGCCACCAGCCAATACCTGTCCGCTGTGCGCTTCAAAAATGCAAAGTGATTGGTTTGAAACCGCAATTGCTCTAGCTGGTTAGTGCTATAATTAAAAAACTTTTTGTATTTGTATATTTCAGAAGTTACCTAAAAAGCATTATTTGTATCTCACAACTCAAAAAGCCACCAGCCAATACCTGTCCTCTGTGCGCTTCCAAAATGCGAAGTGATTGGTTTAAAACCGCAATTGCTCTAGCTGGTTAGTGCTATATTTAAAGAACTTTTTGTATTTGTATATTTCAGAAGTTACCTAAAAAGCATTATTTGTGTCTCACAACTAAAAAAAAAATCCATTAAGGCTAGGGACACTTTCTTGACAATTGATTGAAATATAGAAATAAAATTTTGGACTTCCATTGTCTTTATTTATTTTAAAACACGACGTTTCGGTTAGTAAGTATCTCTAACCGTTGTTAAGTGTAAACTAAACAATCTAGTCTTTATGCTACTACTTATACTACTTGGTGTGCAGTCAGGTGTGACGGCCCGCCCCCTTTTTTAATCCTAAGACGCCTGTTTTCCTTAAGGATTGGTTTCCATATGTTTGGTATGTCCGTGCTTGGTTGACTGAAAACTTCTTTATTCTGCATTATATACGCAGCTTCAATAAGCTTTCGTTTTCGCCAATGCGACTCCTTATGTAAAACTTTAGCTTCTGACCACTGAATCCTGTGATCATTTGACCATGCATGATCTGCTAAACCGGATTTTTCAATTTCCCCTAATTGGGTACTTTTTAGATGTTCATTTACTCTAACCTGAAGAGGGCGTTTCGTTTCACCTACATATGATTTACCACACTCACACGGGATTTGGTAAATACATTCCTTATTATTTGAGGGATTGTCTGGTTTTGTTTTAGTTACAAAACTTCTTATCGTATTTCCCGAAGAAAATACTGTTTTTATATTATAGTTTTTAGCTATTTGTCTTATGTTTTCTGAAATCCCTTGAACATATGGAATGTTAATAACACCTAACGGATTATTATTTTGAGAATTTGGTACATTTAGTTTGTTTTTAATTTTATATATCGTTGAGTTTATTAATTTCTCGGAATAATCATTCTGTTGTAAGTCCTTTTTAATGTTGTTAATTTCTGTGGTTAATTCTTCATTATTACTACAAATATTTACGGCTCTTAAATACAAGCTTCTTATAACTCCTTGTTTTGTAGCAACAGAATGATTCGGTTCTACATGGAGTGGTTCGAGGACCATGCGATCAACACAGCAAGAGTCAAATCAAAACTATGGCTACGATACATGGATGACACATTTATTATATGGCCGGAAAATGAAGACGAACTACAGAATTTTCTACACCATTTAAACGGCATTCGACCAACAATCAAGTGCACCATGGAAATTGAAAAAGATTCGGCCTTACCTTTTTTGGATGTTCTTGTCAAACGATTAGACAGAAACATTCAAACCACTGTATAAAGGAAACCTACACACACGGGACAGTACCTAAATTTACAGTCGAATCATTCTGTTGCTACAAAACAAGGAGTTATAAGAAGCTTGTATTTAAGAGCCGTAAATATTTGTAGTAATAATGAAGAATTAACCACAAAAATTAACAACATTAAAAAGGACTTACAACAGAATGATTATTCCGAGAAATTAATAAACTCAACGATATATAAAATTAAAAACAAACTAAATGTACCAAATTCTCAAAATAATAATCCGTTAGGTGTTATTAACATTCCATATGTTCAAGGGATTTCAGAAAACGTAAAACGAATAGCTAAAAACTATAATATAAAAACAGTATTTTCTTCGGGATACGAAATTTTGTAACTAAAACAAAACCAGACAATCCCTCAAATAATAAGGAATGTACAGTCGAACCTCTCTAACTCGAACCTCTATAACTCGAACCCCTCTATAACTCGAACCTTTTCAGCGGTCCCTGCACTTTTTACATGTATTTTAACCTATGTAACTCGAGTTTCTGTAACTCGAACTCTCCATAACTCGAACTGTTTTGGTTGTCCTTTCAGGTTCGAGTTATAGAGGTTCGACTGTATTTACCAAATCCCGTGTGAGTGTGGTAAATCATATGTAGGTGAAACGAAACGCCCTCTTCAGGTTAGAGTAAATGAACATCTAAAAAGTACCCAATTAGGGGATATTGAAAAATCCGGTTTAGCAGATCATGCATGGTCGAATGATCACAGGACTCAGTGGTCAGAAGCTAAAGTTTTACATAAGGAGTTGCATTGGCGAAAACGAAATTTTTTGAAGCTGCGTTTATAATGCAGAATAAAGAAGTTTTCAGTCAACCAAGCACAGACATACCAAACATATGGAAACCACTCCTTAAGGAAAACAGGCGTCTTAGGATTTAAAAGGGGGCGGGCCGTCACACCTGACTGCACACCAAGTAGTATAAGTAGTAGCCTAAAGACTAGATTGTTTAGTTTACACTTGATAACGGTTAGAGATACTTACTAACCGAAACGTCATGTTTTAAAATAAATAAAGACAATGGAAGTCCGAAATTTTATTTCTACACAATCATTTTCTACGAGTTTCAAACAAAGTGATTGAAATATGCTAACTTTTTTATGAAGCATTGCATCAATATACGTTTTTTTTTTAAATAATTTACGTTTTTACGTAAAACTTGGTAAGAGCTTCCGTTTCTGACATATTTTTAAAAACTCTTTTCAAGGTGGCTAGAACTTGAAGTTTACTTGGAGTTTGCTAACGAGCTGTACAACTGTATAACTGTCCTTTGTTGACTTCAAAAATTTACATATTTATACAATATAGTATTGCCTAAATTTACTACAATAAGAAAAATAAATTAATCAAAATGTAAGGTACAGGATCCTTTCAAATAGTAGCTATACAAACAACAATATAACTCCTAGGCAATTGATTATATAAATAAAATAATAAAAAACACTTTTATAAACTACCACTGCAATGTAAGAAAAGCATGTATCTTATAGTTATTTACCTAACAAGTGCGGAAAGTAATACCTTACCGCACGCGACGGCAGTTGGCCGAACGGCGTGGAGGGGAGTTCGGTCAAGCCGTCAAGGATGGTAACGACACTTTTCGCATGTGTTAGGTACAATATGAGTACCTTTTTTTAAAAAAAATTGAATGTAATTTATAAATGAACATGTCAAATTAAATGGAATTAAAATTAAATGGAATTAAAATGTAAACAAATATTGAAGCTCTTATTGATGCGTTGCTAAGGTTTCTAAGTCGTGCGCATACGGTAAAGTAACTTTACCGCACCCGAGTAGGTAAAGTATATGTATCATAACTCTAGCTATCTGCTTGATATCACGACAAGATAAACTGTCCGGGGTACTTAAAAAGGTCTCGAAATTTTGCCAGATTATAGGTTGTAAATGGCAATATAAAGGACACAGTAATTACTTTACCGCACGCGAGTGGGTAACAGTTATTTATCTAACAAGTGCGGAAAATATTACTTACCGCACGCGACGGCAGTTGCCCGAACGACGCGGAGCGGAGTTAGGTTAAGCTGTGAAGGGTGGTAAAGACACTTTCCGCATGTGTTAGGTACAATATTTTACCTATAAGTACCTTTTTTTTGTTCAAAAAATTGTATGTAATTTATAAATAAACATGTCAAATTAGATGGAATTAAAATGTAAACAAATATTAAAGCTGTCTTATTGATGCGTTGCTAAGGTTTCTAAGTGATGCACGTGCGGTAAAGTAATTACTTTACCGCACGCGAGTAGGTAAAGTATATTTATGATAACTCTAGTTATCTTCTTGACATCATGATAAGATAAACTCTCTAGGGTTCTTCAAAAGGTCTCTATATTTTGCCAACTTATAGGTCGTAAATGGCAATATAAAGGACAGATAAATAACAAATGGAAAAATATTTCTTCCACTTGCATATTGCAAACTGTGCAAATCTCATTCGGTGTAATTTTATAACAAGTTTCTTTGTAGGTGAACTGGCATACATATTTAGTGCAAAATCTTAATTCAGCAGTTATTCTTGTTAAAGTTGAGGGGCAGTCAAAATTAAGATATGCTGCTCCCAAATGGGACTTATTAAGAACTCCGTAAAAAGCAAAATTAAGGTCTTTGTCATACAGGTGCTGTTTAAGTAGTTTAGTAGAGGATTTTTTGGCGGTTTCTCTTCAATGTGTATGGATTGAGTGACCAAAATTGTGTAAAATTAAAATATTTAAACCAGTTTTTTAAATTATGAGCACAATTTGGTCTATCTGTCGAATTTAATTCTAGTAGGCCAATTTGTCGATTAAGACAAATTTTCGGGAGTCTATCATTTTCTAACATGAAACAAATCAGTTTCTAGTCGCACCAAGGAGGATTATGTTGTCCGAGACAAGGACAGAAGAGACTTGAAAAAGGATGTTTGGATTTTCTCCAGGTGCCCGCAATACCAGGGGCCCCAAACAGGCTGACAGCCCGAAGACGACCTCAGGACTGATGACAGAAAGAGCTTTTTGTTGGATTTAATACTTTCCACTTTAACAGAGGACATGGTACTTGCAAGAGCTCCAGATGCCTGTTTGGTGCGTAAAATAGCTGATTCGTTCATTGCCCTACATCGTCCGGAAGCTGAGAATTTGACACCAAGATAGGTATATGCTTTAACGACCTCTAATCGTTTATTATTAAATTTTCAGTATATAATGTACCTGCTTTGTTAAAGCAAACAATTTTTGATTTAGATTCTTTTATGGTAAGCTGGTTAATACGAACATATGTTTCTAAAATATGAGGTTCTCTCTGGAGGTCAATCTCGGAATCCCCTACTACTACAAGGTCATCATAATATGGTAAAATGATAAGCTCATTTCGGGGGTCTAAACTAAGCCCTTTAGCGCATTTTTCACAAAAAAAACTTTTCAATATCGATAATGGAACAATTAAATAGTACTGGACTTCGAGTGTGCTAAGGGGCTAGAAATATATCAGATCTCAAGAGAAGAAAATATATTCATATTTAATCTCAAAAGCCAACATATTTTCTTCGCCAGAAAAAAAAATAATTTGCCTCTAGAGACGAAAATAATAAAAGTTGATTTGAACAAAAATCACAAGGAAATTTTAGTTAATATTTTGTGCCATAGGAAAAATAGAGCACGTAACTCGTTGGATGTTAGTGACTTTCACACTTGTGTAAAAAAGGTCGCTTTCTGCAATCGTTAGGTAATATATTATTTTCTGTATTAACTTTTTTTTTATAATTGTTATTTGTTATAGAACATGGCCTTACAACTCCGCGACAGCGATTAAACTATTGTTAAAGTATTCATTTTCAACTATAGCGACAACTTCGCCTAACGCGTTTAAATTTGTGACTAGTTTTTTTACCGATTTCTTTGCTAAAATACTTACCCAAGTCATAAACACATTTTCATCAGCAAAAAGCACAATATATCAAGCTACTGTTTTTTTCAATAGTAATTTAATTTAGGACCAACTTCGTGCGACGAAAACATTTCCAAAGTTTTATGAATTTTCCGTAATATTTCAAAGTCTCGTTTATATTGGTTCATCTTCTTTATGTCTTGGCTCTTTTCAAAGGAATCTACATATTTCACACACTCACATAAGTTTTATTATTGTTTTGTCAAACCAGAAAACCTTCTTCAAGTTGTTTATACTTTGAAATACTTCCTGGCAAACTATAACCCTGCCTATTTATTTTAATTTTTCTAAGCTTTGAGTTGGGGATAAACCTTTTTAATTCACCTCAACTTTACTTTGTTCGTAGTATAACATAATGCATGTCATAAAAAAAATGATAGCCCGCCCCAGAGACCCGGTATGTATGACCTATTTAAAAAAATTGAAACGCGACAAACCCATTAATGTGACTCATACTCACATTTTTTGTACCTGATTCTTTGCTCTGCCGCAACATGCGACGTTGTCATGACAACCAATGGACGCCTTCATCCCGCGGCATACCGAGTAGACACAGGTAAACAAAAAACGAAAAGCGCTTCAACAATGCTTGTCTATACGCTGGGCCTGCACGAATCGGCAGTGGGGAACGCTCACGGTTTTTTATCGGTTAATAGGTAATCGCTCGTTCGGTTTTGTCGACGCGGCGCGGCTCATTGGGCCACTGCTATGCACTAATTACATTAAACTCAGGTCTCGGGTCAATTTCGTTCTAATTTAAGTATGTTGTAGCCTTAAAAAAATTTGAGTAGGTTGGGAGCTACGGCCTCTTATAAAGAACTCTTTAATTTGTGTGGAATTCAGCTCTTGGCCAAACCCTCGCTTTGCAAGGAATAAAAATGCAAAAGCAACATGTGCTTTTTATAGAAGACACCAAACAATAATTGAATGGCAATAATATGCAGAAAGCTTCCAATCCACAATCGACTAGATATTGGGTTGGCTGCAAATTCGGATAAAAGAATACAGGTTCTCAATTTTGTATAAATCTACAAAACCTTAAGTAATAAATACCCTAGAAAACTACAAAAATGCTAACCCACGTGTTCATTTTGTCGAAATTTTTAATTTGCCGAAACCTACCAACCCACTTGATATTATTTGTGGCCCAACAGAAATTATCGCTGAAGCAAAACTGCAAAATTTAAAGGAAATGATGCATCTCACTCTTGCAGATGCGTTGCCTTTTTATCAATATCTGCAGGGTACTAATATAACTGAAGATGTTGAGAATTACAATGTCGTAGATTTATATTTTAAATTAGAAGCAGCAGAATAAAATAAAAACTTTTTAAAACTAATACTTCATTTAAACTTCATTACATATTTAATTTTTTTGCAAATAAAAAGGAAATTACGAAATTATTTTGCTTTTATTCGAATTATTTATTTGTAATTTTTCTCCGTTTTGTAAAAACCAAATACTTACCACTTTCATGTATTTGGTGAAAACGTTAAATTTTTGTACCCAGGGGTAGGTATAGGCCAATTTAGTGGTTTTTTAAGTGTTACTCGAGAACCGCTTATTCTACAGCAAAAATTAGAACTACTGTGAATACGGCATATTTTTTTTATTTTTATGTTTTTTTTTGTAAAACCAGTAGTTTTCTTTAAAAAATCAAAAAACCTAGGAAAAGGCCATTATAGTAGAAGCTAATCACAATTTCTTTGAGTAAACCCGATTTAATAATAACAAAGTTACATACATTTGATTCAAACTCTTTTGTTTCGTAAACAAAGATGTCGGGTTGTTTATGCAGGATTATTGCTGGTACCGATGACGTCATCTGCAGTCTTGGACGGTTTGTTTACGATTCGGTCTGACCTTTTTGTTGATTTAAATATGAAAAGCGTGATTTTAAAGCTTAGGAATTAATTTTTTTGACTTCTGCAGTATTTTAAAACTATTATTTTATGTTGTGGATCCTGACTAAGTACAATATTGTTGTATAACTCTTTGGTTGTATAACTAATATACATTGACCAAGGCCAGTTGATCAGAGGTGGGTAAAAGGGTTTTGTTGAAATTCAGTTCCTTTATTTAGACAGAAAATTCTAATAAACGACAGCGGCATCTCAGGGAAGGGGAGGGGGCGGCAATTGCCCCCTTTTTTTCAAATAACTTCAAATAGAACTGACACATTCTGATACTACAAACCTAAGCAAATAAATTGTTTTTTTTTAAATCATGTACGAGTATAATAAAAAAATTATATCTTAAAAAGGGGGATACCCCATTTTAGTTGCCCGCCCGACCCCTATATATTATAAATGTTTTAAAACTACTTTTTTTTTAATTTTTATAAATAACTTACACTATGATAGCTCTTACACTCTAATAAAATTTTGGGATTATCTAAATAGAAACATATTTTTATATGAATGTGGATTTTACACTTTTGCTCTGTGACGAATATTAAACTCACAAAAGCCGAACTCGTGCATATGTTAAGCTGCTTTGCCAACGCCACTTAGTAAACTGCAAAATAAAAACCCGAACCCATAAGATTGCAAAATTTGCCTAGTTACGTAAGCCAGAAATTAGGTGATTCGATCTGCATATCCGTTTGAAGTGTCTAATAGGGATTATAAGCCACGACACGTATCTCCTCGTAACGTACATTATTGCATTGTGCGCATGCTGAGTATTTGACACGTATGTTGCGCATTACTCAGGACGTAACGTTGCCCCGCTTAAGGTGCGTAAGGATGTAACTAAAGATAAGAAAAATGGACAGGTGGGTCCGACCAATTTTCGTGTTTTGATCAACCTTTCTCCACTTTTTGTGCGTGTTTTATGTTCGCTTTTAGTTATCAGAATCATGAGCTGGAGTAAAGGTAAAGCCAAAGCGAATCCACTTTGCACCAAGTGACGACCTCCACTAAGAGGAAAACCATGTATGTTAGCTCCCGCTAAATTTCGCGGTGTTTGTAAATTTTTAAACCACACAATTGAATGACGGACAGAGTGCATTCGCGCATTTTGGACATGCGCACCAAGAATCAGAGAGATCCTTTTTCGACCGCCTCGAGAAATGGCGTGTTAATTTACTTTCTCCAACTATTTCAAATTTCTACACTTGAAAGTGCTCGATTTTGGTGTACTGAAACATAGAACTAGAAGCTTCAGCCCTTCAGCTACGTGGTGATATCATTAAATCCAAACAGGGGCCCCTTGGAAGTGGAGAAATTGGCTGCAAACTGGTGAGTGCTTTGTCTCTGATTTCCCTTGTGTGGTACCCACAATTAACCTATGAACCTTTTAATTATTTCATAATTTCATATCAATATATTTATGTTTGTTCGCGCTTTCATTAATTAAATTATATACAGTCCATTGCATTTATCGTTTTTCTTACTGCGGACATAACAATGTACACTGTGTTAAATGCCGTAGAATTTTACTTTAAATTGTGTTTGTCTTATCTTGTTAACGTTTAAATTCACAAATGAATAAGAGCAGGCAGTAATAGTGTAAGACATTATTTTGATAGATTTACATTGCAGAATTGACATAACAAAGTCGAATTTAAAAATAAGTTGTTTATTTATCTTCAATTAAAGATTTATTCCGGTTCTTGTAAACAATCGCCCCCTATCTCACGTACCACGTCGTCAGCATTTTTCAAGAGAACGAAACTTCAAAAATTAGCTATATTAAAATCTGTGATACGTCGAAAACAAACAACTATACTGCCGTGCTATCGCTAGAGATACAGTTACGCCACTTCGTGAGCAAAAACTCGTAAAGTCGTACTTATGGGAAACAATTTAGTAGCGTATCTCATTTTATGGATTTTTATCAGTTACGTCGGTACGTGAGATAGCGGACAAACTGTAATGATAAAATGGACTATAATGTAAAGCTGTCAAAATACTGCCCGACGCTATTAAAGCTAGGCTTCATTCTAATAAGTCCCTTATGACATACCAGAGGTTACACTATGCATTTTATTAAGACTGTTGTCATCTCGTTGTTATTACGTAACGTACTTATCACCTCCAATATCTCCAATACGCAAGGCGTTAAAACTCAGATACAGCTGTTTTGTTTGCCAAGCATGCTTAACTCGGCTAACATTAAATTCCTGCTCGTTTTCGGCAACTAGGACGATCCCGTATTATGGTTATTGCATTTTATAACAGGTAAATATATTATTTTGTTGACTCCCTTGGATCACAGTTACGACAATGTATATTTTTATTTAATAACCCGGTTAGATCAAGTTTAGGGTAGAGTCGGGGAATGAAAATTATAGTAATTTTAAAGATAGTCTTAGATGCGCTATTTAATCCATTTTATATACGTAAAACAATATTTGAAAAGATATTAACATAAAAAAGTTAAAATTGACAATACCCAAAAGTGTATTTGCGAACGATTGTCTACTCATACCAGCGGGTAATAATCCAAGAGATTGGTGCGTCATATGCTCTATACTCTGTGTCCCATTTAAAACATTCCACACGGGATTTCTGAAAATTTTTAAAAATGCCGAGACACGTCTATTTTGTTTGCGAAGGGGACACGTTTTGGCTATCCTGCAATTTTTGTAGCACGGACAACGTTCGAGGGGTATACTTTACCCCTATATTTTGAATAGGGAAAGTGGGTCTAGTAATACCTTGTTTTATAACTCTCTTGAATTTCTTTACAACCGTGTAAAAATTTCGAACATGCATCAATTAGTTGTTGAGATATTTGCTTTTAAATTTTCAAATTTAACATGGAATAATAAAATAAAAATTAAATCCAAAAATTATAAAATTCTAATTTAATTTTTATTTTATCAGTCCATGTTAAATTTGAAAGTTGAAGGCAATTACCTCAAAAACTAATGGATAGATTTTTGAAATTTTTACACGGTTGTAAGGACATTCAAGAGGCCTTCAAAACAAGGTATGACTAGACCCACTTTCCCTATTCAAAATATAGGGGTAAAGTACACCCCTCGAAGATGGTGCGTGCCACGAAAATTTCAAGATAACCAAAAAGTCTCCCCCTCTCAAACAAAATCGACAGGTCTTGGCATTTTTAAAATTTTTCAGCAGTTCTCGAGAAATCCCGGGTGAAAAGTTATAAATGGGACACAGTGTATGAAAGAATAATAACAAAAACATTCTATGTCAAAAAAAGCCAATTACGCCAAATTGTTATTCCGTTCAAAGAATTGAGATAAAAGTAAAGCCAAGTTCTCCAATACAAATTTCAAAATTAAGGGTTCTTATTTGTTTAGAAATGTTTTTTTTTAACTTTGCTATTACAGTCAAACTTCTTTATGTTCAATTTAACACTGTGCCTAAGAGCCATTTGCAGCCGTAATAGCCAAGTTTAGAAAAACCTTGCCAAACTAGAAAGATCCATTTATTTTGAAATTTTTATTGGAGAAATTGGCTTTACTTTTATCTTAATTCTTTTTACGGAATACCATTTTCACGTACGGCTTTTTTTACATGAAATTTTTTTTGTTATCATTTCACTCCTTTGTTAAAGGATTTGGAAAATATTTAACTTTTAAACTAGTAAAATATGCGAAATATTGTTCTAAACTTTTTGATTCCTTTTTAAATTTTTTCCTGTTTTTATCATAGTTCCTATCAGCCTTCTAAAGCTCAGCTCTCCAGCGTTTTAGGAAGTGGACAATGTTACATAATAGGGGAGTGAAGTTAAATAAAGTTTTCGGGTTTTTTAATTTTTTTTTTTTTAGTTTTATCATATTTCCTATTAGTCTGCCAAAGCTCAGCTTTCTAGCCTTTCTGGAAGTGGGCAATGTTACTTTTATATGAATTTACATGTATAGGAAATAAATTAGAATTGTGGGGCTTTTTGATTTTTTTTTCCAAGGATTTGGTCATAATTTCTATCCGTCTGTCAAATTTCAGCTTTGAAGCATATCTGGAAGTACAGTAGAATTTTGATGATCTATACATAAGTGACTAAGTGGCAATTTCGACGTTTTTTGAAATTTGCATGCAAAGTTTGATTTTCGTAGCTCTTTCCGAAGTAGAGCTTTAGACAAGTCAAATATGGGCTGAAATGTTTCAAGACAAGAGAATACAGCAGTTTACGCAAACTTGATGGGGCACTGCCAGATAACAAAATTTAAAAAAAAAAAGAATAAATAACATTTGTAGAATTTCCGCCATATTTTTCGGTGCCGAATATTAGTAACATATCGTGCCTAAACCAAACACCCACCCTCACAACTTCCCACATAGCACAAAAATCACATCAAGGTTAACTTAACGTGAACGAACATAACAAAGTCTTTTTTTACTTGAAAACAACCTCATACCATGTAATATTTATTTTGTTAAATCTACATGCTTAAAGATAACTAAAAAACAAGGAGAAATCAAGCTATAAAAATGTACTTTTTGCTGAAGTTTCTGGTGCTGTGTATATAACGTGTTTTTTACCCTCGTTATTTTCATGTACCAAATTCACACTCAAAAAGTCCTCCACAACATGTTCTCAAACCTACTAACTCTCTGCGTCTTTTTTGGTCACGTTTTTTTAATAACATTTTTTTAAAAGAGACGCAAAAGGAAGTTATAAAAGTTTACTAGTTTAAGACTACAACACTTCAAGACAATTTTAAAGATGGCGCTCAAGGCAAGACAAAATATCTATATATCTATCATATACATTATGTTTTTTTTTTTAAGCTAAACAAGATTTTTTAACAATAAACACTTTCACAGAATATTAATGATGCGTCGTGATCGTGGATCAGGGATCGGTTCCTTAACAGGTTTTTAGAGTTTAAAGGCCAAAGCACTACCTGATAGATTTCGTCAAAGTGAAAAATCCCGACAATAGGTGGCGCTGCTACTAGTAGAATCTCAAAAATATTCGGTAGAATAGCCATGCAAGTCGCGTTTTAAAATTCGTGTAGAAAAGGCGTGAATCTAATGTGATTTTAACGTTTATAAAAATCACTTGAAACTAACGTAAAAACATTGCTGTTTTAATTTGATAATGGCGTTACTAAAACGCAGTTTTTAGCAACGTTATTTTTTATAACGTTATTGAATAACCTATTAAGCTTATTTTCATATATGAAATAAACGTTTTTTTCTAGCAGCTTTTAAAATCAACGTTTTTTTTCTCACGCCTTTTTTATGTGTTAAACACGTGATTGTGCTATGTGGGTTACAGTCGAAGGCAATTTGGTCTCGCAACCAGTGGCGGCTACTACAGGGCAACGGGGCAATACCCTCCCAAAACTAGACAACACACAGTATTTTTAACAGATTTATTTAAAAAAAGTTAAATCTTCCCTTACGACATGATTGTCTAGTTGTTTCTATTATCTGTGGTTAACAACAAGCGATTAATTGGGTGAACAATTTCACCCATTCTTCAGCGGTGTCTTGGTGGATAATTTCGAGCGGGGGCGGGAGGAATCTTTGTTTTAGTTGAAGTCAGCCATCATCATCGTGCGAAAACGTCCGTTGCCCTTCATAGCGTTGCCGGTTCTATCCTTAGTGAAGACGTATGAATTTGTTTTGATTTGGGGTATGTCAGTAGTAAAAAGCCTTGCCGGTTGCGTGTTATTGTTTGTTTTTGTTATCGTTTATAAAATGGAAATGAATACCGTCGATTACAATTAATTATATTGACATATGAAATTTGATTACAAATAAAATATTTAGGACCACATAGACCTGACCTAAAAATCCTAAAAATTAACCAAAACTTTAGTGCAAGTAATAAAAAATTATACGATGCTGAAAACTGGTTGTGCGGTTGTGAAAAACAAAATGCTTTTTTTTGCTTTATGCAATCCACGAAGTGATCCTGCGTGGGTGGCAAAAGGAATGTGTAATATCAAGCACTTTATGGAAAAGTTAAAGACACAAAGTAAGTGCTACTTATTTAAATAATCACATAGAATTTTCTATGTTAGGCAAGACTGATATTAGGTGCCAATTGAACAGTGCCTATAGGCAAAACTTTACCGAATATAATGAAAATGTGGCAAAAAATAGACATATACTTAGTAGGTTAATAGACTGTTTAAAATTCTGTGGGAGTTTGGGGGAAATGCTCTACGGAGCTACGATGAGTCTGAAACTGATGCTAATCCAAGCACTTTACGCATGTAAAAGAAGGGCCAATAGATTTTATCTATAAACAAATAAACTAAAAACTACACCAAGTAGCAGCTTGTTTGTAAAATGCTAAAATAAAAATGTTGTGGTAAGTTTGTCTCCTTTTCCATGCAATATAAATTTCTGCTCCCCCAATTTATAACGCCACTGCTCGCAACCAATCGCACAATCAACTCAACGGTTACCTCGGTCGTAGGAGACAGCACTTGTAACGTTCTCCCCAAATGTCACGAACTATTCACCAACTCTCCCCTAATAAGGTTAGGCCGTGTGTTCAAATGTCCAAAATCACGAAGAAATAAAATTTGTGAAAGTGGATTCGCTTCCGAATGCTCTAAATTACTTTATGTTAACATTGGGTATCTAAAGGCTGGTCTACACGTAACATTTTGCCTGTCGTTTTACCGCTCAGGCCATACGGTCAGGCAAAACTGATGGCTACACCCGTTTCTGCACCATCGTCAAATTTTTGCGCTCTTCAGTTTTTAATTAAATATGGAATAAGCATTCCTTTTAGTGATTATATCAGTTTGTCTAATAAAATTCAGGAAAGCAAAAAAATTGTATTTAAGTAACAAGTCGCATAGAGGGGCAAAATCAAGAAAATATGCGATTTAGCCTAATATGGGAGATACTTTTACTGAAAACATATAGCTGCATATTTTCCATAAGACCGGAATTAATTTTTGAAATATTAACATTGTCTCCAAAATTAGCGAAATATGTGATTAAATTATAGTATAGATATTTAAAATATAAAGTACTAATACATTTACAAATATTATTAGTATACTCATTATTATTAAGGAATCAAAGTCACACCTTATCACGAGGCAAAAAGTTCGTAGCCTGAGCGTAGCGAGGTATTTAATTGGCCAATAGCTAAAAAGACACTTTAATTACAAATTTTAGGAGATATTTTTGGAACTTTTGAATTTTTCTGCCCTAAAATCATAGAAAAGTATAATAATGTAGTTTTCAGCTACTTTACTAAAAACATTGTATCTGATAGAGCCTTTTATTTTGAATTTTAAGGATAAAAAGTGACTTATAATACATACCAAGGGATAAAAGTGTTTTATCTCGTAAAAAGTTTTTAGCACGAACGTAGCGAAAACTACAATTCAACAAAGGATAAAAATACTCTTTTATAACGAGGTTTGTAAGTTAATTTTACACTTTTAGGTCGAGCTTTTTTTTATCTTATTATTTGATTTATTAATATAATTAAATTATTTTTTGTTCTGTTTGGTATAATATGTTTATAAATATATTAATTATAGTCGGTTTAAAAATGGCAAAAGTCACTAAAAGGAGTGTGCAAAATTTTATTTCGATTCTGTAAAGTATTTCCGTTATTTTTAAAAATATTCTGCCATTTTTGACCTATATTTTTATTGGTGAATTCACTGTAATCTTTCGTTTTTGCATAGATTATATTAATATTCATCCTTTTTCGTAAATTTAGAACTTCTGTAATTGTCTCACGTCTAATTTTAATCTCGGCCTTGCAAAATATAGACGAAATCAAGATCCAAGTAAAATATAATATTTTTGCGTAGATACTATACAATATTTCTTTAACAGAATATACTATGCAGATCGGAAATATAGTACAATACTATTTGTATATAGTACGGTTGGCAATCCTTGTTATACTTGATCAAGTAAAAGTAGTAGTAAAATGTTACGTGTAGACCCGCCTTTAGACCAGCGCGGTGAAACGATATTTTGTTTAAGAATAAAGTCCTTGAGTCTTGAACTAATTAACGTTATGGTAATTAAGACCCTTATTTGAAAATTTGACTCTGACAATGAATTCGGCTTTGTAGCCATAATTAATAAGACGCTGACTCGTAACGTAGCTTTAAATTTGTCCCCGACATAAATTGTAATTTTAGAACATACTAATTTGCAACTCTTTTTAGTGCACAGGTAATGGTCGTACCAAATTTAGGCCCGATAACTTCACCGACAACGATAACTTTAACAATATTTGACAGTTCGAAATAGCATTTTTGCTACTGGTTTTAGACGAGGCCGACCGACGGTGCGGTTATTTGTCGTTTGGTGTGACTATTAAAATCGAGATATTCAATAGGGGATAGATGGAGGAATATTTTGTTTGTTTAAAGGAAAAGTTTGTCTGCAGTCTTAATAGTTTGTTTGTGGTTTTTCTTGTGTTAAACTAGTAGTTTACAATGGAAATGTTTCGTATTACCCCTTCGTTTTGACTATTGTGGGGTAATAGGAAATATAATGTTTTTTAAACAAGTTTAAAAAAGGCAAAATAAGGAAAATGTTTTCCGTCTTCAGTCGGGAATCGAACCGGGAATCTCTTGCTCTATACGCAAACGCTCTCCTCATTAAGTCACCAAAGACTCTACATAACTTTTCGGAAAACTTCCATCTATGCATGTCTGCGATGTCTCAATACAAGAACGAGAAACTCTCAGGGTATTAACTCGACCAAGTCATTCAACTAATCTCTATAATTCTTCCTTCCAACGTCTAAAAACATGAGATCACTCTTTCGTTTGTTAAAATTTCTGATTGCAATGGGCGATTGCCAGTATAATTCTCAAAATACCAAATTGCAAATAATGCAAGAACCTAAAACTATTAATAACAAGTGAAATTAAAGAAAGAAAAATAAGAAAAAAGTTTTTTGTCTTCGGCTGGATTCCGGGTTCGAGTCGAGTCAAGTAACGCAATACATAGTCAAATGTTGTATTCGTTAGTTCGTTCTATTAAAGAATTAGTATGTTTGAAAGTTAATGGCAATATTGTTCTGCAAATCATGTGCTTGGTTTAGTCAGTCCGATGCACGAAGCATGTCTACGCCTGCACACTCTGTTAGGAATCACTTTCAAGTATTTTTGCGGGGAAAAAGTTGACCGTCTCGATCAAATAAAGCTATTTACGAAAATTTGTCATGTTAGTAATCACTTAAAAAATAGACCGGTGTACTGTGGACTATTTGAGTTAGATGCCATTTAATATTTTTGCAACTTGCCATTTTTAAAGCTAGGAGCTGACAAAAGTGAAATTTGAAGGCAACTTCACTAAGTATGTTATTAATATGTTTTTTATTACCCCACGATATAGTCAAAACAAAAGGGTAATAAGAAACATTTCCGTTCTGAACAGTTTGACAAGCAAAATTTAAAACAATACATAGAAAGTCTTACATTTGACAACAAACTTAGGTATTAAAACTGAAAAATAAAGTGCTTCCTTTAATTCCGCACCATTTGGTGGCGCTGGCTGCACAGGACACAGCAGTGTTGAGCGCACGGTCCCTAGGGACCGTGTGTTGATCGTAACCAGGGATAGATGGAAGAATATTTAGCAATCTTTAACGAAACTCATTTGTTTCACGTACGGGAAGATCGGGTAATAGGTAATAGGAAATATTTTTTTCTACTCTTGGTTTGTCTTTTGTGATTTGAGATATCTGAAAAAAACCTTTGAAATTTTTCTACTACAATAATAATAAAGTTTTAGCACTTTTGTTTTTTTTTAAACCTTGCAGCCATTTTGTTTTGAAGTGACAGGTGTTCATTTTTGTAACATTTTTAAACTGAGTAGGTCTTATTTAATTTCTCTTAAAACAGGGAATGATTTTTTTTTCTTAACTTTGGCAGTCGCCATTTGGGATTCTGATGCCGGCAAATCACGGATTCTCGAATAAAAATTTAGCTTCTGGTATTAGCTACTACCCTGCCAAATATAAAGAAATGTACCCTTTTTGCAGCTTTTTCTTGAAATACCCTACAAATTTCCTCTACTACCACGCGAACCCTGGATTATTGTTAAGGTAAAAAGCAAATGGTTCTGCAACAATGTCAAGACCTTAGCAGCGAACTCAATTTATTTTGTCGAATATAAAATATCCTATCAAAATATTTATTATTATAGGTACTGCGTTATGAGTTTGCCACGACAACATAGAGAGGGATTTTATATGCTAAAAATATTTTAGCACTGTATGTTAATAACATTATCATAATAAAAACAGTAAAATTGGAAATATAAGATTTAAATTATATTACTATAATTTTATTTATTTTTCGCTCATTTGCATTTGGATTAAAATGGACCGGTTTAAAATAGCGATATTTAAAATGGCGACATCCAAAATAGCGACATGTTAAAACAGCGTCATATCAACCGGGCGACAGTTTAAGAGAGCGATATTATAAAACAGGGACATTTAAAACAGCAACATATCCAAACAGATACATGTCAAAACAGTGACATCTCAAAACAGCGATATTTAAAAGAGCACCATCTAATAAAAATATCGACATTAAAGACAGCAACAATTTCGACTAAGCGGGGCTCTCTGACACATGTTTAAAAAAAACTTTTCTGACTTGTTTTACGGGATCCTAGATGGTTTGAATCCGAACCAAACCAAACACAATTTTTTTTTTGAAAAATTATTTCTCTAAATTAGCTTTCCGATCCTTATTTTGAGACGTTGAAATCGGGGTCAATGAACCTTTGTCAATTGAACGCAAACATAACGCCAACGTATCCTAACCTGTGATTTGATGATTCATATATGAGTGGGCCTTGCAGCCCTTCCAGCTGTGACTCGGGACATGTTTTTGGCCGGAAAAAAGGTGACTGGACCGGTTAGAATACGCTTTCGATTAATCGAAATAGGTTAGGATAACACCAATTTCGACCTCCCAAAAGGATTTTGTCGCTAATTTAATTTAAGAAAATAATGTTGGAAAAGTCATCGGATGATTATGTAAATGTTGTTTATTATTGATTTTTTGAAAAATCTTTTTTTTAAATGTCGCTGTTTTAAATCTTTTTTCTTTTGAATGTCGCTGTTTTGAATGCCGATGGTTTGATATGTCGCTCTTGTGAATATCGCTGTTTTGATATCTCGCTTGTTGTATTAAATGTCGCTCTTATGAATATCGCTGTATTGATACGTCGCCCTTCTGAAAGTCACTGTTTTGATATGTCATTCTTCTGAATGTCACAGTTTTATATGTCGTTATTTTAAATATTGCTCTTTTGAACCGGTAGGATCTTGTAAATATATTTAAATATGTGAAAAATTTTTATCCATTTACAAAAGTAAACTAAGCCTAGTATATAGTAATCATCAGTCCGGTTTGAGACGGAATTTACTTCTGCCACATGTCGATAATAATAGGTATTTACATTACTAGAGATTTAAATCAGTAGTACACCAAAAGGCAGACGCAATTAAACTGACCGCAACCGATATAGCCACAGTATTTTCAGTGGTAAGGATTACTGCAATTAGGAAACAGCTTTGTGACCTGGGCATTATTCAATTGAAAGTAATGACGTCATCTATGCCGTCACATACTTCAACCATTACCGCCTGGACATTCGTAATAATCAAATAAGAACGGTTAATTTTTGATGAGCGCGTGCCGCGTGTGCAGAACGTATTAAGGTTATAGTCATAATACCTACATTGTGTCTTGGTACAGTGACGGATCTGAAATTTTCATTGAGTCACCAGCGGGTTTATAACGATTCGCCGCCGCCGATTTGCCGCGGCCGATTCGCCACCGAACCAACTCGCCGCCAACCCGATTTACCACTGAGCTAACACGTCGTCGGACTTTGTTTTATATTTTTTTGAACGGTTATAGCTTGACTTAGTATAAAAATTTGTTCGTTTGTTCCGCTGCTTGCGACTTTTACAACTATTTTCCGATGAGCTACAGGTTTTACATTTAATAGGTGAATGAATTTCCGGTGGCAATGCAATTTATTAAGTTACCGTTTCATTAACAAACCGATATCTATTAAAATTGGAACTTTGGCGTTGAAGGTTGCTGATTATGATTTTTGAATTAAATTGAAAAAAAAAAAGAAAATTGCTAATCCAAAATTGCAGACTTTTTTATTTGTGAACGGATTTGTATTAACTATAGAGGTTTGGTGTGTTTAAGGTCGCCAAATACGATTTTTTAAATAAAATTGTAAAATATCAAACGAATGATTCAAAACTCAGTACTTATGTATTGGAAACGAATCCAGTGAGTTAGAACTAGTCAATGGACAAACAATATACCCATGCAATGAGTATGTATACTTGGGTGTCACATTTGATAAGACAGGAACAGACTGTAAAGAATTGGAAAAAAGAATAGTAAATGCAAAAAAGGTTATTGGATGTCTTAACAGTATTTTATAGAGCAGAGAGATAAGAAAGAATGTAAAATTTAACATATATGAAACAATGGTAAAAAGCACGCTGTTGTATGGAATAGAGACTTGTCGCGTAACAGAAAAAACAAAACAAAAATGGAAAGTGTCGAAATGGATGCAATAAGAAGATCAATGAGAATATCTAGATTAGATAATATAAGAAATGAGATCATAAAAGAAAGAATGGGAATCGAGGGAAGCATAACGGATGACATCACTAAAAGGCAACTGATATGGTACGGCCAAGTACAACGGATGAACGATGAAAGATTACCAAAACAGGTCCTAGAATGGCAACCAGTAGGGCACAGAAAAAGAGGACGTCCTAAACTAGAATGGCAACAGTCAATCCAAAGATCAATGAGTCAAAAGAATCTGAGCAGAAAAACGTTCTAAATCGACATAGTAGTAGTATGATTCAAAATGATGCACTTTTTCATTTATGAACCGATATGTATTAAATTTGAAACTTTAGCAAGGCAGCTTGAATTTGATTTTTAAATTAAATTTTGAAAAAAATTAAAATGCGGGTTTAAATTGGCGTACTTTTATATTTATGAACTGGTATATGTATTAAATTCTTAACTTTGGGGTATTCATTATGATTTTATTATTTAATACATGACCATTCGTAAATAGAAAATTTCGCCATTTTGAATCCGTCATTTTGATTTTAAAAACGTGTACTTCAAATAGTATAATCAGCGACCTTTACCACCTTAAAGTATTTTAGATCGCCATTTAAATTTGTTTAAAGTTTTTTAAAAATCATAATTAGCAACCTAAAGCAGCTCAAAATTTAAAACTTACAATTAATACTTACATATCAGGTCTTAAATAAAAAGGCCGTCATTTTGGAGCCGCGATTTTGAATTTATACAGTATAATTAAAAAATGATAATTAGAAATATCAAACTCCCCAAAGTTTGAAAATTACATAATATATATCGACCGGTTCATAAATGGCTAAATGGCTAAATCCGCCAATTTGGATCCGCTATTTTGATTTTTTTAAGCTCAAGTCAAAAACCTTCAACAAGCTCTGAACTTGAAAAAAAAGTCGATTTTTTAATAGAAATTCCCACCATTTCGTGTCGCTATTTCAATATTTTTAAGTTTGTTGAAACTTCTATTACGTAGCCTTATACACCAGAATGTTTCAAACGTGAGACAAATCGGTTTATAAATAAAAAAATCTCCGCCATTTCTAATGTTTTTGTGATGTGGCAAGATTTTAAGGAAAATCTTAAAATAACAAAACAAGCTAAATATAACCATGACCATTTTGCAAACTTAAACAATGCCGGCTAGCTGGCCCGGCAACAATTCAGGTCGGCGACTAGTTAGCTCGGCCGCGAATCGGGTCGAAGGCGAGTTGGTCTGGTAGAAAATCGACCGCGGCGAGTCGGCGGCGGCGAATTGTCCAAGACCCTGAGCAGGAGGTGTATACCCTTCCCCTCTCATTGATCTGCGCCCACTTGGGAAATACTGGTACTTATTTCTATGTGTTATTTCTAAAAGCAATTTTGTATCTAGCAGCAAATAAGATCACCTATTACCGACCCATCAAACCAGAGTTGACGTAATTTGAAATTATTCAGACATACAATTGACAAGCACGTAATACTAAATTGCAAATTCGAGAGCCTCAAATTATTGGATGCTATTCTTGCAAAACTAAATACAGCACACGGTTTGGTATTCATGGCTCCCTTAGGAAAATGAATACATTAGGAGCAGCGTAATTCCAGACTGAAAGGAGATGCTTAATTTATTTTCAACATACATATTTGCTCGGTTCAGTTAATTTTTTAAAAGTTTGCGGTGATATTTTTTTCTTGTATCTTCGTTCGTAATGGGCAGTGGCTTACAAAATTTACCTTTGACGTTTTTTTTTTTTAATTTTGTCAAAAAACCACCTATTTATTTTTTACGAACGGCGCATTTTATTTAAACGAAGTGCTAAATTTAAAAACTCCGACTTAATTAAAAGATTATAAAAAATATATTTTATTTTTGCCTAAAGCTCAAAAATAATGCTCAGTCTTAAACAAAAAAGTCCGCCATTTTGGAGACGCCATTTGTTTTTCTATATAGTATAATTCAAAAATCATAATAAGGGCCATCAAACTCCCCAAAGTTTTCAATATCGATCGGTTCATAAATGGCTAAATCTGCCAATTTGGATCCGTTAATTTCATTTTTTATAAAACCTTAATCAAGGACCTTTAACAAGCTCTGAGTTTGAAAAAAATCGGCTTTTCCATGTTTTTAAGTTTAAGTTGAAAATTATATTACGTGGCCTTAAATAACATAATGTCTCAAACTCGAAACAAATCGGTTTATAAATATAAAAATATCCCCCATTTCTAATGTTTTTGTGATGTGGCAGGATTTTAAGAAAAAGCTTAAAAGGACAAAACAAACAAATATACAACACCCTGGAGAAATCTAAGATTCTATATAAAGTCAAGAAAAACGAAAAACGCAAAATATGGCCTTCCTCCAAAATGGTAATTAACTAGTTTTCGCCTACCACACAGCAGGAGGTTTAATGCCAGGAAAAATACTGAAAATCTAGAGTGGGAGTCGTAATTGTTAAGCGTGGATATACATCAAATAGAGCGAGGGTTTTCCCTTCAAAGTGATTGGCTATGAAAAAACTGTAAGATTAGTGTCATTTTATCTCTCTTTTTGTTTAGGTTTTTTTTTAAGCTCATTAGCTAGAATGTAAAGTAAACTTCAGGATTACAGCAACGCCACTAACTTGGTTTCTCCAAGCTCTTCAAAGAGGGGATAATGGATTACTTAGGTTCAATCTACTGTTAATAAAAACCCAAACATTGAGGAGACAAGTCGGCAGCCACATTTTAAGTTTTGTTGAACTTAAACTAAAACCTCCAAATTAATTCTCAGTAAAGAAACATAAGATTTTTTTATTTGAATAATATTTTGCAGTTTGTTATTATGGTAAGTTAAAGTATTTAATATAATATTTTGGGGTCTTGTTTGTTTTATAGATCATAAGAAAACTCTTGTAACAATTTGCAAATTGCAAGAGTTTTTTTGTATCAGAGATCTACAATGGTACCCTCGTTTAAGGGTTCGATTTAAAACAAAATCCTACCCGACAATATAACCATTACCATTTTGCAAACTAAAACCCCGGCGGATAGTAAGCCCGGCAACAACTCGAGTGGCCGACTAGTTAGTCCGGCTGCGAATCAAGTCGGCGACGAATTTCCCCGGCAGAAAATCGACCGCGGCGAGTTCGCGGCGGCGCATTGTTCAAGGCCGTGAGCAGGAGGTGTATTTTGTGTGTCAAAACTGAATAGTTTGGGATTTGTGGGGGAAGAATTTCCTCCCACAACCCGTAGATCCCATCTACTTGGTAAATACTGGTGCTTATGTCTATGTGTTATTTCTGAAAGCAATTTTGTATCTAGCCGCAAATAATATCGCGTATTACCGACCCATCAAACCAGAGTTGACGTAATTTGAAATTATTCAGACATACAATTGACAAGCACGTCTTACTAAATTGCAAATTCGAGAGCATCAAATTATTGGATGCCATTCTTGCTAAACTAAATACAGCACACGGTTTGGTATTAGAGGCTTTCTTAGGAAATTGAATACATTAGGAGCAGCGGGATTCCAGACTGAAGGGGGCGCTTGATTTATTTTTATCATACATATTTGCTCGGTCCAGTTAATTTTTTAAAAGTTTTCGGTGATATTTTCTTCTTGTTTGTTCTTTCGGAATTGCGTGAGGCTTACAAAATTTACCTTTGACGTATTTTTTAAAAATTTTGTCAAAAAAGCACCTATTTATTTTTTACCAACGGCGCATTTTATTTAAAAGAAGTGCTAAATTTAAACATTCCGACTTAATAAAAACGGAAACAAAAAAATATTTTTGTGTTTGCTGCTTCGCTTGCCCCTTACCATCAATTCTGGATTATCCAATGGCCAAGGCTTTGGCAGGATCCAAGAGCTAGAAATCTTGTAGAAAATGAAGCAGATAATATCAATATGTCAAGTGAACTTGCTGATATGATAATATTGTCGAGAAAATGCGTATTCTAGATTTAATACAATTTTTTCTCTGTGTTTACACAACACAACTCAGGTTTTCTAGGATTTATTTTTTAAAAAATATTTTTTGATCTTCTGTCTCTCAATTTTTTTTTCTCTCCCTTTGATTCACTTTTTCGCTTTCTCCATCTTTTGCCGTTTAATTCTTTCATGTAATTTTAGTTTTTTCCACCAGATATTGATGCAAAACGTGGAACAATGAGTTAAATGTACTTTTTTGTCAATTACAAGTCTCCATTTGACAATAACCAGAGCAAAGGACTCAAGGCTATTAAACTCTGGGTGAAGATATTGCTGGCATACTGACATATTTACGAGTAGCATGGGAAATATAAAATTTAGGCAAATGTGTCACTAATCCTACCGTGAAATGGGGTAAAGTGAATCAGTGCGGGTAAAGTGAATCACGCGTTAATTTTAACATATATTTGATAAACTAACTGTTGCGACACATTTTAACTTACCTAAGTCAATGTTCTCGATAACAATAATTATTCGTTCGAAAAGAGCTCTCATGGTAGGTGCGCATTAATGACACAAACAGATAAGTAAGAAATAAATTTAAGGTTTATGCATATGTTTTCTTAGTTTTAAAAAACTTACAAAACATTTGCTGGTGTGGGAAAGTACATAGTGTCTGCGATTACAGAAACATTTTTAATAAAATGCCCAACTATCTTAAAAACAAGAAACTCATAAAAATAAAATTTTTATTTAAAAAATTGTCTAAGGTGTAACGTTGATCACTATCTACAAGTAATACATTACATTATTATTTAATTTAAAATTACTCTTTTTGGCCTTATTACCTCTCCTTATTAAATTAATTATTATCTGATAAGTAATTTAAAAATCTCGAATACAATATTTGTACCTTTAAAATTAGTTATATAAAAATTCCTTTAAAAGTGAAATTATTTGTAAAGGTATTTAATATTTACTTAGTATTAAGAAGATTACTAAATAAAGGCTCTTTATTTTTATATTTGCACTAAATTTTTAAATATTTGTTTCTACTCAAATTTTTTTTACTTGCTGATGATATACAGTGCTCGACATCGAACGATTAGCCTTTATGAAAAGCGTATAAAAAAGGATGAACTAATGGAAAACAAGAAGTCAGTGATGGATCAAAGACGCGCATATTTAGGAGCGTTTGCCGCTGTGACTCATTAATAGTTTTTATTACTAAACAGGAGCAAGCACAGTAAGATTTCCACTTTTAAAACACGAACAAATAATCATTATTATTTATTTCGTTATTTTAGCTTAAATCAGGAAACATTAATCGAGAAAAATTCAATATTTTTATAATTTTTTCTTCCTTGCTCTTTTATTAAAGTCGCGCTTCGTGCCGTTGGATCTCCTCGCGGCGGCTAACAAAGTCAAGTTGCTAAAATAGTTCAGGCCCGACGGGGTCCGATACTGTGTTTAATGATAGAAGCAACACACTTGGTATGGATAAGGATAAGACTCGCCCGAACATTTTACGAAAGGGAACCAACCCCCCACCCCTGGCAGGGGGGTGGTTCCCCCCTTAAACGTGCTTTTTGATAGTTTTTTGCTAATAACTCGAAAACAATCAACTTTTTCAAAAATCTTCTAGAGATCATTTTTCAAGCGGATACAATTTTCTTTCCAACCATGTACCATAGTACCCTCTGACAGCGCGGCAGTGGTGTACATTTTATTAACGTACGAAAAAAGGGGAAAATTTTTAAACAATTTTTTTTTCTCTTTTTTTTGTGGTATTTTTTATCCTTAACACAATTTAAAAAAAAAAAATATTTTTGTTTAAAAGTCCATTGTATACAGTTAAATGCTTATTAAGGTAGGCATATTTTTTTAAATAGCCGCCTTAAAATAAAAATAAATGTGTTTATAGAAATCCTTAAATCAAACAAAAATTTCGATCATTCATTTTTGTAACTGAGTAAATAAAAATGAGAGTGAGTAAAAAATTATTTTTGGTTAGTAATAACTTAAAACTGACTTTTTCTAGTTAACCTTTTTCAAGTGGGGATCCTTTCTCTCACCCCCCTCAAAAGTGCTCTCTTGCAGTATTTTCCCAATTATTTGCAAACTTTTAACTTGGAAAAAACAACTAAGTAATAGCTATTAAGGCTGATGAAAAGTCCTCTCTAACGATGTATAACACGATCCCCTTACGTTAGTGGCGCACCTTTTATAGGCATTAAAATAAATTAGAAGTGTGAAAAAAACTTGTTTTTTTTAATTTTCTTAAATTTTACTGTACCACACATCTGGTTTTAAAACTTATTTTTAAAGCTTAACAAATTTCCTTTCCAATGATGTATATCACTCTTCCTTCAAGGCAGCGGTAGATCTAGCATAGTCGCACCAAAAATGGTCAAATTTGCTATACACTTGAATCTTCATTTAAGACAATCTTTTTGGAACAGTATTAATACACAAACTAAGTTCAATGAGAGAAGCAACACAATTGGTATGGATATACAGTATACTCCTCCCAATATTATAACGAAGGGGATCCACCCCCACTCTTGAATGTTTTTTTCAGATTTTTTCTAATAAACCGAAAATTGTCAAAAAAACATTTAGGGTAGGGACAGCCCCCCCACCAAGGGTGGGCTAATCGTTCCCCATCGTTATATTTTCGGGGGAGTATACTGTATATTCATACCAAGTTTGTTGCTTCTCTCATTGAACGCAGTGTCTGTATTAAAACTGTTCTAACATGGTTGTCTTAAATAAAGATTCAAGTGTATACCAAATTTGACCATTTTTGGTGCGTCTATGCCAGATCTACCGCTGCCTTGAGGGTTGAGCGATATAAATCGTTGGAAAGGAAATTTCTTCGGCTTTAAAAATAAGTTTTAAAACCAGACATGTGAGACAGTAAAATTTACAAAAATTAAAAAAAACTAGTTTTTTCCACACCTCTCATTTATTTAAATGCCTATAAAAGGTGCGCCACTGATGTAAGGGGGGCTTGTTATACATCGTTAGAGAGGACTTTTGCCAAGTTAAAAGTTTGAAAATAATACCACATAATAATAATAATACCACAAAAAATAAATAAAAAAATATTTTAAAAATTTTCCCTTTTTTTCATATGCTACTGGAATATGCACCACTGCCGTTAAAGGGTACTGAGGTACATCGTTAAAAAGGAAATTGTATCCGCTTGAAAAATGTTTTTAGAATATTTTTGAAAAAGTTGAGTGTTTTCGAGTTATTAGCAAAAAACTATCAAAAAGCACGTTTAAGGGGGGGAACCAACCCCCTGCCAGGTGGGGGGTGGTTCCCTTTCGTAAAATGTTTGCGCGAGTTTTATGTCTATTCATGCCAAGTGCGTTGCTTCAATCATTAAACGCAACATATGGCTGGAATCTCTGATGTAGGGCCTGAACTAAAATTACGGATTCGCAGTATTGATTATTAGTCATACAGTTCAAATGATATCTAAGAGATGGCGCAACAGCAATTAACATCAAGAGGTTTTAAGGCTTTTATTGAACGCCGTCTTTGGCCTACTCAGCCCGTTAGAGTAACGTCATTAGATCGCGAAAAGAAAACCATTTTCTTGAATTGCTAACTAGACAACAGCGCTAAACTACTTATCTCTCTTAGAGCCATTTATTTAAATAGCGATCTTACTCCAATTCACATATTTTTTAATGGCCAAACGATCATTACATTAGATCTTGGACCCATTAGATCTTGGACCCCCGTGAGGTTAAGCTTTCAAGCTACCCACGGAAAAATATGAGAGAAACAAAAACTCATTTTTATTCGATTAGCCACGAAACTTGTTTGATAGTTGACATTTGTTTCAAAAGATCTTAAAGTTAATAAACTTAAGTTTAATTTGTCTAAAACTTGAGCTATGATTATCTCTAAACAACATATGTATTAAAAGCCTAATATGAATGAGATTAGTATATGTATAGACGCAGATAAAATAGAAATAGTTCGTTTAAAGTATCTACGATTTATGAAGACTTGATTGATGTTTAATCTCATTTTGAATATGTTTATAAAAAGATATCCAAAAAATTATATGTCCTCTCCAGAGTTACAAAATATATTGTGTCTACTGTGCTACTGTATTACATTTCTTTGATAAAACCGGTAAAGATACACTGCAGAAGTTACAAAATAGAGGCATGAGAACACGATGTTAAATACTTTGGGCTGGATGTCGGTTTCGTGCCGTCTAGGGTATTTTATGTAAATATAATTTGCACCCGCCGAATTTTAACAAAATTCCTAAGTTTAATTTTTGCATAATTATCCCACTAAAAAATAGAAACAATATACAAGGGCTTAAACATAAATGTGTGACAATGCTTTATTTGTTACTACGAAAGCATAATAATCTACTATCTGTAATAATAAAAGGTAGCCAAAGTGTTAATATTTTTAAAAAACAATGAGACAGTTATTAGGATAATGATTTTAAATAAACAAGTCTTTAGGGTCATAAAAGTTTTAGCAAAAGCTGTTTTTTACAATTTGTTTTGTTTTTTGTTCTGTTATATTAGGATCCCTAAAAACAACAAAAAAGTGGACAAAGTAACTGTCAGAAAAACTTTTCTGCGACGAACCTTTTGTGGAAATGCACCCTTAAGAGCCGTAGGGCAAGTGATTTGGCATTGGCATATTTAAAAAAGCTGGACATTTGACAAACTACAAACTTAGTTTGTGTTTGTGTTACCATTCCCACGATATTACTCAGTTTACACACACGTTTGTATTTATGTGTTTGGCAAACTCGCTATCGTTCACCATTTAGTTAAATACAATTAAGTTCGATCCCAGTAGTTCGCTTGAAGTTTTTATTTAAAGAATTTATCGAATTTGCCGAAACAGACACTACATTTTGGACTTACATTGTCTTTATACAGTGTGTCCCCGGATGGACAAGGGAAAAAAAATCCTTTATTTTTGATTTTACAAAAAAATCACTTTTTATAAAAAATTCTACTTGTTAAAAAATTAAGATTAGCATAACAAAATCTTTGATTAGATGTACAGGGTGTTACCAAATTAAGAAATATGTAAATAATAACAGGAAAAAAATCTTTATTTTTAATTTCACGAAAAGCATCACTCTTTTACATTGATAGATTTCGTACTTTCATTTATTGTGTTGTGATATAAACAATTTTGTTTAAAAAACATTTTGCTTTATTGAATAAATATGATCCTCTTCCTCTTGGAGTATTTTATGTTTCTTAATTCTTAACCCTCTACTTCTTTCATTCATTCAAAGATATTAATATCGTTATCTCAGTTTTTTGACAAGCAGAATTTTTTTATAAAAAGTGATGTATTTCGTAAAATTAAAAATAAAGATTTTTCTCCTCTTATTAATTACATGTTTCTTAATTTGAGAACACTGTACATCCAATCAAAGATTTTATTATGGAAATTTTTTTGGTTTTATTATTTTAATTTTTTAACAAGCACAATTTCGGTTCGTAATTATCCTAACCGTTTTCAAGTGTAAACTAAACAATCCAGTCTACAGGCTACTACTTATACTACTTGATGTTCACTCAGGTGTGACGACTCGCCCCTTTTTATGAGTGCTAAGGATATCCGTCCTTGGCTGACTGAAAACTTATGAAAAAATGTAGCTTAAATAAACTTTTGTTTTCGCCAATGTGACTTCTTATGCAAAACTTTAACTTTAGACCATTGAATTCTGTTATCATTTGACCACGCATAATCCACTAAACCGGATTTTTAATCCCCTAATTGGGTACTTTTTGAATGCTTCTTTACTCTAACTTTATGCTACATTCTTTATTATTTAAGAGATTTTCTGGTTTTGTTTTCTTTACAATACTCCTTATCGTATTTCCAGATCAAAATACTGGTTTATTATTATAGTTTTTGGCCTCTCTGATCCCTTGAACATAATTATGGACTGTTAATAACACCCGGCGGATTATTGTTTTGAGAACGTAGCAAAATCTCAGTCATAGTTGAAGAACAGGGACAGGGACACCTAACTGAACACCAAGTAGTATAAGTAGCAGCTTGTAGAGTGAATTGTTTCAAAACAGTTAGAGATACCTACTTGCTAAACGAAACGTCGCGTTGTTTTTAAAATATATAAAGACAATGAAAGTCCGAAATTTTGTTTTTATTTTTATAAATATTTTGACAATCTTTGCTTTTTTAAAATTAAACAAAAATTTGAAGTTAGTTGAACAGTTAGCTTGAGGCATCCAAAGTCTTTTTTTTGCAATAAAAATTTATCGCTATTAACCACAATATTAACGTAAGTTAAAGTCAGTCAAAAATGCCCTAATAACCCTGTAATACTATTATTATATTTTCGCCCAGATACACTGTAAATCAAGGGCGGTTCTGTAAAAAAAAGTATGGTGAAAGCGTGACCGTAAATAAACGCACAGGAAAAAAGCGAAAAAGAAATATTCGCACACAAAAAAACGCTAAACAAACAAAGAAAAGTTTTGACGTATGGAAAAATCATAATTAAATAAATGTAAGTCTTTAGATTTAGAATGGTATATACTGTTACACGTTACTTGATCATCTTAATTTTTCCCACAAAAATAGGATAGTATACACCCAGGTAACTTTAGGGGCCATAGGGAACTTTCTCAAGATTAGATACAGAGGATCAAGGTTGGCGATTTTCACACTTTTTTAATAATAACTTTTTTAAAAGTCGTGTATTAGAACAAGAGCAATAAGTGGGGAAAAAATTATGTAGTCAATTTTTTTCAGGAAAATAATGCCATATTAAAAGCAATGTTTTTCTTCTTCGTAATACTTTTTATTAATAAAAATAAGTCTCTACGGAGATATATAATAGTAAAATATTTTTTAAACAAAAGCAAAAATTTCAATGTTTTAAAATTTTTTATTTTTTATACATTTGTGGACAACTTATTCCTCTTAAAGTGTAATTTTATCAAAAAAGGAAATAATACATTTTTTGTTTTGTTGGAATTTGTTTTTGCAAAACCTTTTTCCCCCACTCCCTTAACTTTAAAATTCCTATATCTTAAAAACAGATATTCTCGTCTAAACTTTTGTTCAGAAATAGCCTTCTTTATCACCTGCTGCACTATGGCTCCTATATTTATACTTACGTAAATGTTCAAAATTTTTTAGAACCTTAAAAATATTTAAAAAAGTTTTCAAATATTTGAATTTTTTTATTGAGATTCTTATAAAGTTTACAAATTGTCAAAATATTTAAAAGTTTAAGATCTTTTATTATTTGTGAACTATTTTAATATTTTTGAAAATTTTTGGTATGTTTCGTAACTATATATAAATAAATTTTGTTTAAAATCTCTTATGATTCACTTCTAGGTTTATAATTATCCTAAGAGCATTATTAGTAGGCCGTAGGCCTGGAGTAAAATATTTTTTCTTACCCTAAGGTCTTAGGTAATATTTACACCGGCACATAAAATAAAAAAGTGATCTGTATATTTAATCAAACGTACTACATACTACGCAATATTTCACGCAGATACAAAAAAATGCGAAAACAGCAAAGTTAGAAAATGTTTTGAATGATGTCAACGTTGCGTTATAAAGTATCTCTCCGAGGTAAATTTAATTAATGGCTTTGCAAATGTACCATGTTCGCAACTTCACAGTGTAATATTGCAATACTTCTTTGATCTAGTTTTTTGCAATTTATTTGAAATTTTGGGGGTGTTCGGGCAAAACAAACCTAGTATTTTGTTTCGGAGCATCGTGATAAAAAGACTACTTTTTTTGTTTTATTTGCCGGAGTTCTTAAGTTTATGTTATTTTTTCCACATGGCATTTATTTTCTTCCTTGAGTTCTTTTCTGATAAGTCAACAAAAATATAATTTTTTTCCGCCCTTGAGTTACCTGTAGTAGCTAGCCGCCCATATACTTTAAATATTTTTGCACTTTCGCACCCGTAAAACTGCCAATGCTGTAATTATCTACTACATTCCACATAATGCTTTCGTTTGTACCAGTTTCGGCAAATGAGAAGTAAGTAGGCTCTAAAAAAGTTTGGCGCAGCTACATTTACTTAATTTGGGCCCGTTTCTCATCGTTACCGCAAACTGACACGGTGCTTAACTCGCCTTTTAGCTTAATCTTTGAGAGCATATCTCTTCACAAAATGCCACAATCTTAGAACAAGAATATCCTACTAGACTTAGTTTGCTACCACAAGTGTAATACTACTATTATGTCAGTTTAGAACGTTTTTCTACAATGTTCGATGCCTATTCTCCACCTTCTTCAATTCTAACAATTATCTTCCGTCAGGTTTTTTTCACTCACTAATCTTTGGATTATTGTTGCCATTCCAGTTTAGGACGCCCTCTTTTTCTGCGCCTTCTCGGTTGCCATTCTAGGACCTGGGTTGGTAATCTTTCGTTGTTCATCCGTTGTATATGGCCGTACAATATCAGCTGTCTTTTACTGATGTCATCTAATATGCTTTCCTCGATTCAACAATCCTTTCTTTTATTATCCCGTTTCTTATAAGATCTGATTCGTATTGATCTTCTTATTGCATCCATTTCGACACTTTCCATTTTTGTTTTGTATTTTTCCGTTATGCGACAAGTCTCTATTCTATACAATAGCCTGCTTTTTACCACTTTACATTATTTTTTAACTCTTTGCTCCATAAAACACGGGGAAGAAATTTCCTCCCTCTACTTTACCGGGGCGCACCGAGGACAGGTATTGGTTGTGTGTCTAACTGTACCGAAGCAATGGGCGTAACCACGTGTAAACGTCTATCCTTTTTTTTTGCATACTACATATTTTATGCAAATGCAGTTGTTCTTGTCTTACGTACAGTAATAATTTCCAATAATTGTCAATTTTAATTTATTTACTCTAAACGTTTTTATTACTCTAAATTCTTAAATTTATAAAGTAAGATATAAATCTAGACATCAAATTGAACTTGTGCTGTGCCTCGCCTGCAAGTAATAATCCTATAACTGAAGTTTCCTTTTGCTTCCAGTTTACAGAACACTAAAAAAGACTAAATAGAAGTTTATGCTTCGGGTTCATATTGTAAACATAGACATGTTTATATTTATAATTGGTAGTAGCACCGTTTATTAAGATTTGACTAAGACTAAGCCCAAGACATAAACTATGATTTTGTTTTATAAAACGTGGGCAACAAAAATTATTTAAATATAAATTTACCTTTTTTCGCTTTAGACGTGGTGTCATTAGCATTGATGAATTTTGACCGAAATTTAATCAGCTCGTTACAGTATTGCAATTTCACGAAAATCGGTTTAGGAGCTACAGACATCACGACGATATTGCTAAGATAGGTCAAAATACAGCCAAATAACACATTTTTAACGTTATCTGAAAAAAAAAAATGTTTAAAATCGGTCAAAGTATGGCAAAATATGGACATTAAACACCTCGACTTCTTTGTAATATGTCCCAATATTATCACCTTGGCCCACTTTTCATCAGGCTAGACGAAATTTGGGCCAAAGTTAAATTTCTTGTCCATTATTCCTTTACCCCTGCTTTTTTTTTGAAAATTAAAAAAAACTACACAGATTCAAGAAAAATTAAACTTGAGCCCTCTAGTTTATGATAACTTAGATTTCTTTTTCAATGTCTACTTTCTAAAGAAGTTAAAAGAAAAAATAAATAAAAGTTAATTTCTTTTACCTTAGAAGAAAACACCTACGAAAGGGTTGAGTGTTTACTAACGACTAAATTTAATTTCGCAGTAATTAATAATAATAATAAGACGTTGTTGCTAAATAATTATGGAAATAGGGGAGATTTTTTTTCTAAATTTCGTTAAATAGAATTTTTAATAACTAGTAACGGGAATTGGGACAAGTACTTTAGAGATTGATTAGACTTTACAACCAAATAAAATAAAAAATTATTGTGTGGGCTTAAGACCACATGGCAGAAGTGCACACTTCAACAAGGCGAAATTAATAATACTGGCCCATAACATATTCTGCAAAGCGGACCGAACCAAACTCTTCTGTGTACTGACCTTTATCTGCATCATCATATCGCTCGCTGAATGTTTCTCACAGTTAGTCGACTCGAGCCGATTTCACTCGAATGAGCGTCACGTAGCCGAGCCTGACGGCTCAGTTCAATTCACTAACCACAAAAACTGCTAAACGCGCCTAAAAAAGTTTACACTTCAAAAAGTTAAAATCTCGGCGGAAACAGAAGGGCACTGGTAGTCAACCCGTTAGCCAGCCTAGTCAAACTTGCTATAAACTCTATAACATTATCTTTGAGATAACTATGGTCTGTGTCAATTGTCATCAAGAAAACAGCTGTCCAAGAATGCACAGGCCTAGATTCAGACAATAGAAAAAAATAAAGATAAGGGATTTGAAGTAAAGCTCTTACTTAAAAACATAGGCATATTGTTATCACAAAAATGACATTACTTTGCTTTTACCTGGGACCCAATTCTTGAAATAAATCCGTATACGGATTCGGCGAAACGTATACGGATATTCACCATTCGAATTCTTGAAAGCTCGTATACGAGTTTTTCGTTCGGAAATAGAGTCGAGTGGTAAAGTCCACTCGAATCTCAATTTCCGTATATAAATCTGAGTGATCTAACCTAACATTTTTGTTTACTTTAATATATTTTTTGGTGTTTGCTTAATTTTTCTTTATTTAAATAAAACTGGGAGGTCTTCTGAAAAAAGACGCGATTTGGCAATAAAAGGGCTTGAGGAGGCAAAGAGGTGGAAGGGGGATTTAGCCTCTTGTGACACTCAGTTTTTTTTAATTTCTTTTTTTCTTGGAAATGCCTTACGACTGGGGGGGGAGTGAAAAATCCTGAATTTTTGCGTCAATAATTTATGAATGAACACTAAAAAAGAAAAATAATTTTAAAAAGTTACAACTTTGTAACACATTTTCAAGAAAAAATATATTAAAGGAGCGTTTTCAGGAGAGACGGGGGGATTAAAAAGTTTCAATAAAAATTTGAGTATTGTGCAATTTTTTTGTCTTGTTTGTGTCTCTTTTAACACACTTTATCAACTATTTTGTGGGGCATTGATTCCCCCCTGGGTACAACGCCTTATCTTATTTTGCTTAATTTTTGGATAACATAAGGGCCCAACTGCTTCAAGTAGAAAAATCCCCTGCATGTAATTAATAAACCTAATCTTATACTTTTACCAGTTTCACTATTTTTTCTGACTTTTTCTATGTTGGCCAAAAATAAATATAAAATATAAAAACATAATTTTTTTTTATTTACATTTCAAAGTACATAATAAGTACTTACTGTCAAGTGCATTTAAAAACGCTATGCAATATGACTACAGTGTGAGAACAAGCCAGTTGGAATAAACTTGCTAGTCAGTTAAATTTAAGTTTTTTGAAAAAATCCAAACACATGTTAAACTGAGATTTTTAACCGGCAATATTTTTACAGAATATTTTTTGGACAGACCCCCAGAAAGGGGTCCACTAGCATACAACTTATTTTTTAAGATGGAATGACCCCACTTAAGGCACCTTGTTAGAAAGGGTATCAAATAATTTTTTAAAATTAACAATAAGAAAATTATTTCTATTTTTTTGTAATTTTTAGAGAATATAAGTGTCATTTAAAGTAAAACCTATAATTTTGTTAAAATATAGGTGGTGGACCCCTGACAAGAGGTCCAGTAATACCAAATTCTTTTTTGCAACTGGTAGACTCAACTTGTAGCACTTTGTTCAAAAACTAATAAAAAATGTTTTTTTTTTAATTTGACAGATTTCCAAAAAAAAGTGAACCATAATTTTTCTTTTTAATAGGCTTTTCAACAAGGTGCCACAAGTTTTATCTTGTTGGACCCCTTTCTGGGGTTCTGTCCAAAAAAATTCATCAAAAATATTGCTCATTAAAAATCTCAGTAGGCATGTTTTTGGTTTATTCAAAAATTTTTTAATTTAACCTGCTAGAAAATGTATTCCAACTTGCTCGTTCTCACTGTATAAGCTTGTATGTAAGAAGTTGTATAATCTTTTTTACAATAAAACTACAATAAACTTATTTTTATTTTACTTATAATTTATTTAAAAAAGTTCTTTAAAAGTTAATAGATCACCAAATGCATCTGAGTATTTCTAGTAGGATCATCATTGCAACAGGACCGCTAGGCAAAAACCTTCACACTTCAAAAATGATCTTCATGTCTTCCTGAGAAACCTGTAACAAAAAGTTTTTTCATTGAGTGTACCACAGCAGACTTCACTGGATCCGTATTACTGGCAAGATTTTTATATATGTCCTTGTTTATAACTTTTGAAAAACAAAGACATCTACAAAAATGATGTACATAGTCAAATCAAATCATACTGATCATATGAGGGCTGCTTTAGTCTACAACAGTTTTTAATTTTTTTGCAGTTAATTGACAGGTAAAGACATTCAAATTTAAACAAAAAAATTGGTTTTTTGAGCAACGGTTACTGATTTTGTCAATTTTTACTTGAAATGTTTATTATGCTTATCGACCTACAAGGCAAAACTGTTCTACTCAAAAAGAAACTGAGAAAAAACACTGGGAGCAAAAAATTAAATTGTTTCTATACTACAGACAAAATGCCATATGCGTATGAATATTACGTATATGCAAAATGCAAACTCCAAATGTTTAAGTAAAAACCCCTATGTTACTTAACACTTGTACAATTTTTGTCAAAGCATGATGTATGAAAGTTCTTCAAACACTGGCCACTCATTACAAACACAGCCTCAAGTTCAAGACCCCTTTAGAATACTTATGAAATTTATTTGTTTTCTTTTAAGCAGTCTCAAAATTCAACTGCGAATTTCACCCCCAAATTTCCTCACTTCAAAGAGGTTAGATGCCCCTAGGCCCCAAATTTCCATTACTATAATTTGGTACTTACCGTTACCAATGATTACACAATAATTGCCTTTACCAAAATAAACCACAGCTTCTGTTTTTATTAAAACAAAAACATATATCTAGAAAATAAATCACTTAAAAAAAAAAGCAAAAACAAAGGCGGTAATATGTCAATCTACTGTCAACGTTACTTCATCGCGGCAAGTTGAGGCGGACATACCGGCGTTGGCTTGGCCAAAATTATACGAAAACAGCGTTGCCAAGTAGTGTAGTCGAAAAAAAAAGTCGTACACGGAATTGGCGTTCGAGTGGCATTCAAGAATAGCAATTTTTTCGAGCACTCGAAACCACCATTCGAATTTTACTCGTATACGACAAAAAATCCGAGTGGTGCAAGAATTGGGTCCCTGGGCCTTGTCAAATTGAATGAAAAAGTTTTTTAAACATGGCAAATAAAAATAAACAAAAGCAGCGATTGACAAGCACTTGCCATTTCTAAACCTAAGAACGAAATGTCAACTAAAATCACAGCCAAAGATTATAGATTATAATATGATCACAGCCATTTTGGATTTGCCACACATTTGGTGAAATCCAATCCATTTAAGTTCAATAATCCATAGCCGAAATCATGCTTGTAGTGATAAAATAAATAAATTTGGTTTCAGGATTACAACGACGACATTCGACAAGAGCAAATGTGGGAAATGCAAGTATTATCTAATCAACGAAACAACGGAGGCAAACCGGAAGAAAATGGAGGTACTTTCAAAGTGGGGAACTCAGCCGTAACTGCAGAAGATAGACTTAATCCCGATTCGCATCATGGAGAAACCGCGCAGTTACCGAATCAAAATGGAGAACATCCGGCAATGAGAGGAATTCATTCAGGTAAGTCATAAAAAAACTGATAATTATCAGTTATTTTTTAAAACCTGTTAATGTCAAAATATTTAAACCTCACCTTTGTATTCAAACCTATTTTGCAAACTAACCGCTTTGATTGTTGGAAACTAGGGTCAATGCATCACGAAAACTTTAGTGACGCTAGGCTTTCAGGATGCAGTGACCATATTAGAAACTGGTGACTTGCTGGTTATGTTTTTAGTTTTAATACAAGCCTCACAAAACTCTATCAAATAAACAATAAAAAAATATCACAACGGAAGGTTAACTTACGGCAGTGGTAGTGGTTAATCACTACTACGGATTCACATTTTGCTGGTGCGTAGTAGCAGTGCTTACCATTACCACAACGAAGTGTCAAATAAGTGTTCCAAACTCCCTATTACCACAACCCCATAGAAAATATTATTTATGTTTATGAAAAATTACTTTTGGTGGACTTTCTCTTAAATTTTTGTATTCTTACATATTGGTAACCAATAGTTTCTGAGCTACATAGGTGGAAATTTGAGGTTTCAAGTTATTTTGTAATTTTAACAGAAAGCATACGGGTCACTATACATAAGTTCATGCTGCAAAAATCCCTGAAAAAGTATTTATTAACTTAGATATACATGTCAAAATATCATAATGCGTTTCTTACCATTATTCTTCGCTTAAAATTTGAACACCTTAAACAAAAGCTCGGGTTTTTTTTCCTCCTCCAGAAATACCTATCCCACAAAAGGGAGACCCTGTAAAGGGTTTAAGTTTTGACATGCAAAAACTATTGACTTCTAAGTACCCGTGTTATTACTCGTACTAATTTTTAATATTTTTATATACATTTTTTTTATTTTTTTTTTAAATATTTTTACTATACGAAATAAACATTTAAACAGACCGCAGCCAATTGACCCCACGGCAAATCGGATGCGGCGAATCGGCCGCGGCGAACCGGCCGAGGCGAGTTGTCCCATTCCAAGGTTGTAATCAACAGGTTCTGAGTAGCTATGTTAAAAGTACAGTTTGTCTCCTAATTATTTTCTACATGCATAATATATACTCTACAGCTCATGATAAAATAAAACAGTTTAACTTTTTTACCTTTTTTTTAACAATTTATTTGCCAATTATAAAGCCGCTTCAACGGCATTGATTTCAGTTGTTTTAAACGGCCGGCCATGTTATTCTAAAAAATCAGAATGTATAATAAAATTTTTGAATATTAATTTGTATTTTTCTCTTGGTTCGGCTTTAAAAATATGCACCCGATATTTTTAAAGCCGACCTAATAGTAGGGGAGGCCGTGAAATTTTTTGAAACCTATTTTCTATGTCAGCAAGCATTAATAGAATTGTTCAGTGTCCTAACTTACTCTCGAAAATAAGGAAAAATGTCTATATATTTATATAGACTTCCTATTTTCCGATGGGTTTAGTCGCAAAATGCAAAAAAAGTTATGAATTCGAGGAACTTTTGTCTTTATAATGCATATATGTTTATTAGTGAAAGCTATACTTAGGCTAAGTATAAAAAATAGTATGACTTATCTCTAAATATGGAAAATATCTCTGGCAAAATTGTCAAAATATAAATATTTCATTTTTTGACAATTTTGCCAGAGATATTTCCTATAATTGAATCGGTGAGAATAAGAACAGTACAAGTCCAAAATTTGAAATTTCGACCTATCATAGCCATTTTGTTTTTAATGCCAAGCTGCATAGAATAAGTGTAAAAACAGTACTAATATCACTATGTTAAGGTGTATGGCAACAGTACAAGTCTGAACAAGTTTTTTTCGTTTTCCCAAAACTGTACCATTTGGACTTGTACTGTACTTATTCTCACCGATTCAATTAGAGATTAGTCATACTATTTTTACCTTCCTAGCCCGTGCAGCAATGGCTAGAGAAGGTATTATGTTTGACCTATCCTAGCAATATTGTCTTGATGTCTGTCTGTGTGTATGTGTATATCTGTCCATAACGCGATAGCTCATAAACCGCTTAACCGATTTTTATTAAATTTTGAGATAAAATAATGTTTGACACTAACGAGCTGATTAGATTTTGGTCAAAATCCATTAAGGCTAATGACCTTTTGACAATTAATTTTTAAATGTCAACTTTTTAACGAAGCATCGCATCAATATACGGTTTTTGGAATATTGTAGACTAGAGTTTGCTTAATAATGTGTTATAACCAAAACCTTCGTGGGAGCTTTAGTTTCTGAGATATTTACAAAAAATTGTTTTCAGGGCTGATATATTATGGCTTTACTTGAAGTGTGCTAATAGGCTACCTAGTAAGGTATCAGATCCGTCAAGGATCTATTTATTTATACTTAGTGTAGCTTTCACTGATAAACATATATGCTTAGAAAAAATGTTCCTCGATTTTATAACTATTTTTGCCTTTTGCGCCTGAATCGATCGGAACCCCTTCCCTATTCATGTAACAAATTTTACTTAGAATTGATCAAGGAACAGTTTTATCCATGTTTGCTAACAAATAAAATGAATTCCCAAAATCGTGACGGCCTCTCCTACTATAAACGGTTTCGTAAAAAGAAAAAATTCTACTAACATTTATTTTGTTCGTACTTAGTGGCGGAGCCTTGGGGTTTGGCGCTCGGCCTCTTTTTTTCCGACATAAAGCCGATTTTTTAGTATATAATAGTAAAAAATAGCAATCTTTTATATCAAATTTACGTGCGTCTGTTTTGTTTTTCTCAAATTTAATTTACTCTTCAATATATTTTCCACGCTATGCAGTTTTGGTCTGTAACCTTTTTAGAACCAAACTTAAAAGTTCAGACTTATAAAAAAACGTCAAAAAGTAAATATTTTGGTTTTCCCTGCCTCGTTAGTCATTTCGAGAACCGATACACCGATTTTATTGACTGGTACTAGTAGTGGAGGCCGTGAAGATTTTGGAAACTTATTTTCTCAATCAGCAAACATTGATAAGACCGTGATCAATTCTAAGCAAAATTTGTTATATGAATAGGACGGTGGTTCCGATGGACATATGCGCAAAATACAAAAAAAAAATATAAATTCGAGGAACTTTTCTTCTTAGTATTGCATATATTTTTATTCGTAAGAGCTATACTTAAACTAAGTATGGGAAATGTCTCTGGCAAAATTATCAAAAAACGAAATATTCAATTTTTGACAATTTTTCCAGAGGTATTTTCCATATTTAAAGATAAGGCATACTATTTTTTATACTTAACTTGATTTTTCAATTCACGGGTACGAAATTCCACGTTTGTTAGTATTATTTGGCTTAAACATTCCGTTGATTGACGCTCACGTGTCTTGATGACGGGTAAAAATGCAATAAGCGTTGATCCGGCCTGAAAGACAGAAGAGCTGTCGTAGGTCACGGACTATAGTTTGTTTCTTTTATTTGTAATCAATCTTTTAATTGATCGATATGTATAGCAGTTTTTCGGCTGCTTTTGTGTTTGTTTCTTCTCGTATCTCGGTAGATAGCGCTTCTTGCGATAGATTTCTCACTATTTACATAGGATTAGAGATAAAACCGTCTTCTCCTTAACTTCGCAAGAACTGTCACATTGACCAAGCAGTGTTCTGAGGAGTCCCATAAGGACGAAACAGTTAACGGTCAACACTTATTTGGTGTCCATTAGATCTTGGACCCCCGTAAGGTTAAGCTTTCAAGCTACCCACGGAAAAATATATGAGAGAAACAAAAACTGCTTTTTACCCGATTAGCCACGAAACTTGTTGGATTTTTAAATTCACGGGTACGAAATTCCACATTTGTTAAGTATAGCTTTCACTAATAAAAATATATGCATTAAGAAAAAAAAATGTGTGTGCTTAAGACCACACGGCAGAAGTGTAAACTTCAACAAGGCGAAATTAATAATACGAAGTACAAGATTTTTTGCGTTGCATATTGACAAAGTAATATACAAAGTAATAACTTTTACATAATTATAATTGGGTATACATTACTCTGGTAAATTTTGCTCTGAGTGGCCTTCATCTGCATCATCATATCGCTCTGCTGACTGTTCCTCTCACAGTTAGTCGAATCGAGCCGACTTTATCCGAATGAGCGTTACATAGCCGAGCGTGACGGCTCAGTTCAATTCAATACCCACAAAAAGTGCTAAACGTGCCTAAAGACGTTACACTTCAAAAAAGTTCCTTGAATTCGTATCTTGTTTTGCATTTTGCGCCTAAGCTCATCGGAAAATAGGAAGGGTTTAATAGACATTTTTTCTAAAAATTGCTCACTAAACAATTCTATTAATACAAATTGTGAAAGGCTTTCGCGGCCATCGTCCAATGGTGGGTGTGCTTTCGGGCTGTTCGGCCGTCGTCGTTGGAAATTCGTTCTCGACGTTTCGCCATCTCGAGTGGATGGCATCTTCAGGAGATGTTGACTGTTTGTCGGCTTCTCGAAGACTCGGTTCGGTTCGGTTCATTCTTCGAGAAGCCGACAAACAGTCAACATCTCCTGAAGATGCCATCCACTCAAGATGGCGAAACGTCGAGAACGAATTTCCAACGACGACGGCCGAACAGCCCGAGACCAATTCTATTAATGTTTGCTGACTTATAAAATAAGTTCCAAAAAATTTCACGGCCTCCCCTACTATACGTTGTTTTATGTAGCGGCAACAGAGCTTTATTACGAATTCAAAAAAATGTCTAAAACATTGTTGAAACATGAAAATAAATTAACCTCTGTAAAGAGTCGACTTTGATTCAGTCTGGGATATTGGATATCAAGATGGCGGATAATGAATATTACTGCGCCGGAAAAATTTCCTGCAAAATGATGTTTTTTACTTTAAGGTCAGTGGTGTTATTGCAAAGTTATACCAAAAATCATTGTCTCAGGTTTTTGTAAGACACCCCAGGCGATTCAATGGAATTATATTGCGTCGAACTAAAGAGAAATATTTTAATTCAAAACAAATTGTTTTAAGGTAAAACAATTTATTCAAGAAAAAAACGTGTTTTCAATGTAGACAAAATTTTTTACCGTGTGAGGTCTATACTGAGTAGGAACAAAATTTATTATGAAATCTTAAATAAAAAAATATATAGAACTTTATCATGCAACTAAATATCTCATATATATATATATATATATATATATATATATATATATATATATTTTAGAGGTTTTTTGCAATTAAATAGCATTGCATAGCTATACACACTGACAATTGAAAAAAAAATAGATTTTTGCAAGCAACATTGGACTACCAGAAGCAGCATAACCTCCATAGGCAGGTTTGTTTGAGTAAATGATCTCCAGACATTGCTGTTAAGTCAATTTAAATACATTCCTAAACCTTTAATGATACAAACATTTCTTTGTACATCTTAAAAATAGTACAAAACCATAATACAGCATTAAACCAGAGAATACTATATTAAAAATTATTCAACATTCTATTGTTACAAGTATATTATTTTTTTGAATCTCAATAGTAATAATACAAAACCGTGCAGGCATAAACATTTAAAACAATGTAGCAGCTTAAGAATCGGCTGTTTGTTTACATAACAATGCTTAAAATATTTAGCTACACCTATGTTTTGTTTACAGATAAATAAGCTGTTTCCTTACTTGTAAAAGGAACGTTTATCTCCTACGGCATAGGATATTTTACGCACCTCGCACTTTTTTACCATATTGACTTGCAAAAAAACAATAAAAAATCAAAAAATCTTAGGCTTTTTAGCACGGATCACCTTTTAGTCCACAACAAGTGACAGTACGTCATCGACCACGAGGTTCTTGGCGAGGTTGCCGCGCTGCTAATTTTTTCGAGCGTTTAAATTTAATTATGCCTTTTTAGTTATCTAATCACATTATGTAAACATGGCAATTTGGGTTCTTTTCCCCCCTAGCCCCTTTATAAATATTAGACTCAATCAATAAGAGAGCATGCTGCTTCTACAGGCTTTAATGTTCGAAGCAAGCAACAATTTGATCACGGATCACTTTTTGTTAGGTGATCCGTGATTTGACTTGCTGGAAATATTTGCAGGACGTCATTCACCATGTCAAGCGTCCTTTAGCTTTGCACTTTTGCAATGGTTTTAGCAATTGACCCAAACAATATAAAAAACCTATTAATAAATTAAATACATTTAAGTAGCTTCAATAAAAATGTCGAAGTTTAAGCCTGGCAAAAGCGTAACTGGAATAAATTAATTATTAATAACTTTAAACCCGTTAAATTTAAGTAGTGGTAGACTCTATTTTGTGGTTTATTTACTTGTCGTAAATTGTTTGGGTTAAAAGTCGTCGCAAAGGACACCATAATTTAAACGCTTGGTCGGAAAAAGTCGCATAATTAAATCAAGGAAAGATAAATGGGGTTCTTCTGAAAAAATAATAATATGTATTACTCGACACAAAATGCTTAATAATTTTTTTTGTCTTAAATTGAATATAATTTAGATATTAATGTTTTTCATAGATATTTTGTAAAAGCTTATAAGATAACTCGTACTTTTGATAAGCAAATTAATTAACGTGACGCACCCTTTTTTACTGTATTTGAAGACTTAAGCCTAGAATTACTGCTAAACCATCAGTAGCCCTAATTTATCCACACCTTTTTTGTTGTTAGAGACAGTTATTCTTTATTAAGAATAAAACGTAGCATAACAAAAATATTTCATGTAAAAAAAAGTACGCGAAAATGGTATTCCGTAAAAAGAAGTGAGATAAAAGTAAAGCCAAGTTCTCCAATACAAATTTCAAAATTAAAGTTTCTCACCAATTTGGATATATTTTTTTAAAACTTTGCCATTACAGCCAAACTTCTTTATGTTCAATTCAGCACTGTGTCTAAGAGTCATTTGCAGCCGTAATAGCTAAGTTTAGAAAAACAATTTCAAGCTAGAAAGAACCTTTCATTTTCTCTTAGTTCTTTTTATGGAATACCATTTTTGCGTACTTCGCTTTTTTTACATAAAATGTTTTTGTTATGATTTTAAGGGTGAGCCGAGACCTCATGATTTTATGCTATTTTATCTTTCTATTTATGAAATATGTGAAAAATATCTAAAAAATTCTCGGGGGGGGGGGGTCAACCGGCAAAATGTCAAGAGACAAAAACTTCTTATTTTCTTTTGTTGCGCCTGCTTTTAAGATATCAACTTATCTAAAAGACTGTAGTTTAATGGGTTATTTAAATTGTAAAAATCTACAACCAGTTACAACCAGAATTTCTGAAAAACTTACACAGACCCCACTGACTAAATTAGTTAGAGACTGGCAAAATGAAAAAGGAATAATTTAAAAGGTTTCAAAGCATTTGGACTGCGGTCGACCAAACAAACAAAGGACAGACCTCCAGAGAAATTTAATTTCAAAATAACTTTTTTTTTAATTTTTAAGCACTTAAAAACCCTCTAACAAATTAAAGATAGATAGACGAGGTAGACCAGTGCAGATCCCTTTAAAAAAAATTAGGTTAACTTTTAGTGATGGATAATGGTTTATCAGAGTTTATTTTTATTATAAAAATGTAGGTTTTTTTCAAGCGTCAAAATTTAATGCCAACAAACTGTCATTTCATTTTGAACTAACCTCAAATTTGTTGTTGGTTTTTGTGATTATAAATAAGCCCAAATGTTTCGAAAGTAACCACAATATAAATTTGAATCAAATATTAAATTTTTCTTAGTTGCAAATATGTCAGTGTCAAATAACCATAACAGCTTACATAGGTTGCCGCTAAACCTCCGCATATAAACACGTCCGTATACGTATTGCAGAAAATGATGTGACGTGACAGGACGCTTCTCTGCGTCGAGGAACAATGCCAACAATTGCAGTGCGAAATACACTGCTTCAAGAAATTAACGCACCACTCATAAATTTCTAACTAATTTATTTATAAAATAAAATTAATAGATCTGACATACTTTTTTAACAATTATTATTAAAATGCGCCTACATAAACACGATTTAAACATGCAATACCAATCAAGGGAAGCAGCAATAAATAACAAAAAAAAAAACAAATTGTAAATTTTGGAAAAAAAATTGGTATATAACAGTCAGTAGCAAAATATTATCACTAGTAATAGAACAAGTGCATTCAAAATTATCGGTAATTTTTGGAAAATTTGCTTGAATGCATTTTAAGTTGAAAAAGAGCAGGATTGCGCGCAGCGCATGAATACCTTTTTACTTTAAAATGCAAGATATACTACTATACTTAAAATAACCAATTCACTTTTACTGCAAAAATAGTATTTTATCCGAGAATTTCATGAATTAAATTTTAAAATCATTCAAAGCAGAACTGTTTAGGTGACCCTAGATTGTCAAAAGAATAACTAGATACGTAAAAGTCAAGTTGGCTGGCGATCCATGCTCTTTCGTTGCTACTAGACAGTTTAGCTATTCAAACAAAAACAAAATTTTTTCTCGTTTTGTGCGAATTTATTACGGATTTTGTTCCTCAAAAATGTTGCGATTCAGTAAAGCTACAATGAAAGAAATCGACAAGATTATAGAAGAACTCACACCAAGTAATACAAAAAAGTCTAAAGCATCTATATGGACATAGTTTCAGGACATTATGGGAGAAAAAGGGTATGAATTAAACCAAAATACTACGAAGGAGAAACTTTGTCTCATTTTGGTCGATTGAGAAAGCAATTTGCAAAAAAAAACGGCTCGCTCTATAAAGACACCGTGGTAAAAACAATGTCTCTGGCGCAGATGGAAGTGGAGCAATAGTTCATATACAAGATACAAGATCGTTTATTGACTGTAGGACAATATAAAAATATGTTTACAGCAAGTCAACATTTTCAAAATAGTAATGTTTAGTAGTAACTTAATATTTAACCTAGGCTAATTTATTACATATAACATAGATTACAAACAATCATGCTCTAAAAACCATAAATACAATAACGGGTAGACTAACATACAAAAATTTATAAAAAAGTGGTATAAATATAAAACATATTTTGGTACTTATTTACAACAGTTCTAAAATTAGATATCTCTAATTTTTTGTAGGTACTCTTCGACGGAATGAAATTAATAATCTAAAATGAACATTTTTATTTTATTTTTAAAAAATTTTATTGGCAAGCATTTAATATTGTTTGGAATTGAATTACAAATATTCAGATTAAGTGAGTTTTTAACACTTTTTGTGTACTTTAATTTTTTCTATCGAAGTAATAACGCATAACAACACCTGTAAATTTAACTGCAAAAATTTGTAAAAATGCATTTTTATTATAAACTTTCTAAATAAAAATTTCACGTTTAGTTGCGTTTAGTTTTATTTTAAAAAGCACAAAAAAACTCTTTTCATACGAAATTTAATCACTTTTGACATCGATAATTTGTATCAGTGCTAAATTGCCCCCAAATTTTACTCTGGTCAAAATAAACTATTAAAACTGTCATTTTATTGTTTACATCTTCATCTTGACAGATGAATGAAATTCTAGTAATACCACTAGAGGTTAAAAAATTTCCGGATTTAATTTAATCTCGGTTGGTATTCGGAAAGAAAATTCCACGCCAAATTATGTTTAAAAATTGAGATCAATATAAATTTTATTTTTTGACTCACAATGCCAATTTTTCTTCGACAAGACACCAGCATAACATAGACAGTTTTGATTGACTTAATAATTTTATTTACTATGGCAAATCATATTTTGTCAATATATCTACCTAAATTAAAAACTAAAAGGTGATTTATTATTTTTATGACTACAAGAGGAATAGTTGAAAATTTTCATTCAAAACAAATTTATTTTCGTCGCAGTTTCAGCACCAATTAGATTAATTTCTACTTACTGTAGTTTTATGAAAATACCAGTTTAGAATGTAAAATATTTTATTCTCTTATTTCATATCAATTTTGGGTTACTACAAGTGGTAAAAAATTATATTTTTATCAATTTTTCAACAGGTACATAGATAAAAAAAAGCGCACTATGCTTTGCAGTTTGGGCAGCAATGACTTCTTAGCCTTTTAGATGTTATTTCTACTTGTTGTAGTTACACAGAAATATCATTTTACAAGGAAGAATATCATAATCTTTAATTTTTTAGTAATTTTGAGCTACTACAAGTGGTAGAAAATAAAAAATGTATAAGTTTTTCGGGTATCCAAGTTTTTCATATATTACATTCAGTTCACTCGCAGTTTCGTCCACAATAGCTGGCCATACACACAGAGGTTGATCCGTCGGTTTGGAACGGCACAGATAAGTCTGACCGTTTTGTCCGCAACGGTTTAAAACTGCTGCAGTCCATTAACACAAAAAAAATCTTTCTGTGGCAGACATAACCGCGCGTTAATGGGCGAAAACTCTAGATTATCTGCCGATTAAGCCAAAACTGTGGAATTTCGTCAAGTCGAAAGTTTTATGCGGCACGGTATTTTAGGCATAGTGTAAGTATAGGTGTGTGTGTGCGACTTTAATGTGCTAGTTTGGTTTGTAAATGAGCTGCAGAAATAAATAACTTTGTAAGTGAAAAATAATAATTTAAATATTGTCGCACTCACCAAATCATTTTATTACACAAATTACGCTATATGAGTATAAAAAACCAAACAAAAACACAGCACAACAAACGAAATATACAACAAATAGCAATTGTAAACCGTTAAATTCACCGGAGATTTCTACTTTGTTTTTCTGATAAGTAATTTTTATCACTAAATAAGTCAAATAAAGGAGACCGTACACGAAAATGTCTCAAACTGAAATTACGCTCAGTCATATCCTTCAAGAAATACGCTTATCTAAATCAGAGCTTACGGAGCACATTCAAGCATTGGAAACAAAAGTTACCGAAAACTTAGATAATTTGAAGGGAAAAGTGACATCTTTGGAGAAAGAAAACTTAGAATTAAAATCAAAAATTGAGAAACTCGAAAGGGAAAATAAAAGAAACGGTGCACTGATATTTAATCTGGAAAATCAACCCCAGAGTTTATCATCTAAATACATCTGTGATACATTAAACACTCTTCTTGAAATTGATATTAAAGAGGATCACTTAAATAACTTCTATAGACTAGGAAACTCAACGGATTCACCAATAAAAATTCAATTTTTGTCAGCGCTAAAAAAGACCTTAGTAAAAAAACTGCCACAAGTTGAGTGGTACTGGCATCGTAATTGCACAAGATCTAACGGAAGATCAGAGGTCAACACAAAAAGTTCTGCGTAGACACCTCAAACAGTTAAAGAACACCTCTGACGAAACAGCTTACATCAGGGGAGACAAACTGTATGCCAAGGACGGACAAATCCTAACAGTCGACGACATTTTGTTTATTGAATCTCAGTCCGAAAGCTGTCGCTTAACAAATAGCGCCCCACCAACACCGACAGTGTTGCCAAAGCAAAGCCAAGAATCTGAGGAAGTCTTTGAAAGTCAGGATAAACCTGAAGATCACTACAAAATAACGTCTGAAATAAAACAGAAAATTGTACAGCAAAAAACAATTGAAACCCCGAAATTATCTAAAACCAAGACTACTGGAAGCAAGGTTCTATCCAATCTTGTCAATGCAATTGAAAAGAAAAAAACTCTAAGGTCAGGATCGTCCAGCAGTCAAAAATAATTTGAAACAAAAACAAAGAAAAAAAAAATATTTTTAAGACTTTTTACATTTTACTCTTTACTTTTTTTTTTGTTTTTGTGTGTTTTTAATGTTTGTATGATAAATAGACTGTAGTTTAAGTTTTATTTTGATAAATTTTCTTTTGTTGTCTTAACGTCTTAAAATTGAATTTTATTTATAAATATATACACACACAATTTATTTCCGATTAAAATGGATCAGTTTGTAAGAGATTTTAATTACGACTTTATGGATACTAATGAGGTTGAAAATTTTTTGGATTTTAATAACTTTGTAGAAATTAAAAAAATGCAACAATCTTTTAAAATGTTTCATAAAAATATAAGAAGTATAAATAAAAATATTGATGAACTTCTGGTCAATCTCTCACAATTGCAAAATCCGCTAGATTGCATTATCTTGACCGAAACGTTTATGGTATATGATAAATCCCAATTTTTTTTGGAAAATTATGACTTCTTATATAGTGAAGGAGATATCAATAAAAATGACGGTGTCGCTATCTATATTAAAAACTCTTTAAGTTACTCCTTTAAAACCATAAAATTAGATAGATGCAAAGCCCTTGAACTACAAATCAATAACTTTGATAAAAAAATACTTATCACTGCAGTATATAAAACCCCTGCTCAGGACTCTAATGAATTTGTCTTAGCCCTTAATAACTATTTAGAAAACACTAAACAAATAGTCTCAGATATGCATTTTATTGTGGGTGATCTAAATATTGACCTTCTCGGAGGGGATGAAGTGAGCCAAGATCTTTTAAATATCCTATATACAAATAATTTTGAGTCGTTAGTCAACAAAATCACTAGACCAGCATCTAAAACATGCTTAGACCATATTCATGTAAAGTGTCGTAACCAATCTCTATTCAAAAATATCTTGCCAGTAATAATTAAAAGTACCATTACAGACCATTACTCAACTACAGTTTTAACGCCTTTAGAAATACAATCGACTGGAAACTCACACTCATCTTATGAAATTTTAAACGAGAAAAAACTTAAACGGTGTATGGAACAAATAAATTGGAAAGAATTTTATAAAATAAAAGAAGTAAATGCTATGACCAACTACTTTCTGGACACAATAAAAAAAATATTAAAGAATCTTCAACAATAATAAAAACGTCTCGGAAAGCACACAAACGTAAACCATGGATTACCCAGGGCTTAGTAAAATCAGTCAACAAAAAAAACAATTTATATAAAATTTATCAAAAATATCCAAATGATCAGACCAAAAGACGTTTTACACAGTATCGTGCACAACTTAACCTATTACTTAAAAATGCTAAAGTCAACTATTTTAAATCAAAAATAGCAGCTAATCAAACTTGCTCCAAAACCTTATGGAATACAGTTAAAGATATATATTGCAAATCAAAAATCAATGAAATTAACCAAGTTTCTGATAATAACAAAAAACTAACAGATCCTAAAGAAATTGCTGATTCATTTAATAAATATTTTGCTAATGTAGGGGCGAATTTAGCTAAACAAATACAAAAACCACAAAAAAATCCCCTAAAAAAGAGAAAAATTTTAAATCATAATTTTACTTTAAAACAAACAACGAAAACTGAAATAGAAAACATAATAAAAAACTTAAAAAATAAAAAGGCACCAGGATCTGATAAAGTAAAAACGGAAACCATAAAAAACATTGTTGAACACATAGCTGGCCCATTGGTACATATAATAAACACTTCCTTTAAAAACGGTATAGTGCCAAATAACTATTAAACCAATTCATAAAGCAGGAGACAAAGATAGTGGTGAGGTCAGGCCTTCTGTAGAAAATAAAATATACCGAAGGACCACTCGAGATAGCTCGAGAAAAACGTGTGGGAGTTAAGAGGGACTGTATCTTTCCACAGGGCTCCGACAGGGAAAAAAGAGCCTAAAACTTATTTACTAAAAATAGCGTAGCAATGAAAAATTATCAAGAAACGACTTACCCTTAGATGTCTTTTGTAGCTACTTGGCTGGCCAGCCCGATTATACGCGAAGTACCAGACTCTCCATTGTTCTATAGTTCAAAATGTTCCAAACACTAATATCTAATAAACTAAAGCGTAAAATTAATAGTTTCCACAATTTTAATATAAAATAATAGCGGTGCGGTGACTTTAGTTGCACGTGGCGCGTGGTTGAGTTGTTCTCGCAGACAACCGGCGTTTGCGTCTGCTAGGCCGAATTTAGCCGCTTATCTCAAATCCTTCATTGCTGGAAGAAGCGCGCGAAGTTTACATTTAAATATGGAAAGATATAGCGTAAAGTAAATCAAAATAATATTCTAAAAACGCTTGTAAGCATAGAAAATGTAACCCAAAAATATTTAAAAACTAAGAGATATAGCTTCTCTAATTTTAAGTGAAAATTAGAGAATATAATTATTTACAAAAATAAAAACAAGTTGGGAAACTTGTTCATTCGGCCCACCAAAATGAGCATCATTTTTCGGTAGGTGAATCTGAATCAATTGGAAGGGGGCAAAGCTTGACTAAAGGTCGTTTAAAGATACCGGACGCGGTACGAACATTTGCCACCCTAGCGTGCCCATCAGGCCCTTTAAAAATTTCAATAATGCGACCTACCCGCCATTGAAGGGGCGGTGATAACTCGTCTTTGATAAGAACGAGGGTACCTATTTTTGGCTCTGCGCATGGTTCCAACCATTTATTTCGTACTTGAAGGGTATGTAAAAATTCTTGGCTCCAACGACGCCAAAAATCGGCTTGTATTCGTTGGACCAAGTTCCATCGCGATAACCGATTCTCAGGTTTACTTGAAAAATCTTCATCAGGAACAGAAACTAAAGGTCCATGTGTTAAAAAATGTCCCGGTGTTAAAACCTGTAGATCGTTACAGTCGGTAGATTGCGGGGTCAAGGGGCGAGAATTTAAAATCGCCTCAATTTGACAAAAACCGTGTACAACTCCTCATAACTTAGAATTTGCGAGCCAATGGTACGAATTAAGTGAGTTTTTACTGATTTTATCCCTGACTCCCAAAGACCGCCGAAGTGGGGAGCTGATGGAGGGATAAAATTCCAGGCGATAGCTTGTTGCGTGCAAGCATTTCTTGCAAGATCAAGCAATTCTTTGCTTGATTTAACAAAATTTGTGCCATTGTCTGAAAAAAGAGTTTTTATGTAACCTCTTCGGGCAACAAAGCGACGTAGCGCAGCTAAAAAAGCGTCCGAAGTTAGATCTGACACTAACTCGAGATGTAAAGCTTTAGTATTTAGACAAATAAAAAGGCAGATATATGCTTTTTGTGTTTTTACACCTCTGTGTTTACTGAGAGTGATAGGTATAGCACCACTAAAATCTACTCCACTAAAAGTAAAAGGCTTTTGTGGAATCAAGCGGTAGGACGGAATTTGTCCCATGATTTGCTCATAAGAATGCGGTTTGACGCGAAAGCAACGAACACATTTGGATAAAACCGTTTTAATTAAGCGTTTGGCAGATAAAATCCAAAAAATTTGACTAATGAGATATTGGACTGTTTGCACTCCGACATGCAAATATTTTTTGTGCATATATTCAATAAAAATATAAGAAAGTCTACTTTCCTTGGGTAAAAGAAGAGGATGTTTTTGTCCGTAAGAAATAGTCATGGCTTGTTGAATGCGTCCTCCAACTCTTATAAGACCATCCTGGTCTAAAAAGGGATTCAATTTTTGTATGGGTTTTATGCATTTTTTCTGGTTTTGAAGGTTAAGAATTACTTCAGAAAAGTATTTTTGTTGTTCGTGCTTAGCCAAACATTTTAAAGCGTTAAAGAGATCGATATAATCTATATTTGTCTTTTTTCTGACGTCTGCGGATAGTCTACAATTATTTATGAATCGCAAACTGCGGGCTAAAAGTAGTTGAATAGCGTAAAAATCGGATTTATTATTTAAAAGCGAATCTAAAAAATTTTCAGTTATTCGGTCACAAGAAATCAGAGCAACATTTTTTCGTTCCTCAGTCTCTAAACTGTCATTTATTTTGACTTGCGGGGTTTTTGTTGGCCATTTATCGAAAGATTCTTGTAAAAAACTAGGGGCGGCCCACCATAGGGGATGATTTAAAAGCTCACTCGGCGAGCAGCCGCGGCTGGCTACATCGGCACTATTGAGAAAAGTGGGGGTATATAACCAACATTCTGGATTAATATTATCTTGGATAAGACTAACACGATTTGCGACAAAAGTTTTCCATTTACTTGGATGGGATTTTATCCAGTGTAAAACAACCATTGCGTCCGAAAAAGCGTAAATATTATTTATTGTGAACCTTTTTATGAATATATCATATGTGTATTTTAAGACCTCAGATAAAAGAGTAGCGGCTAGAAGTTCTATTCTCGGAATACTAACAAATTTTTTAAGTGGAGCGATGCGACTTTTCGCAAGAACAAAATATATGTGATATTTAGCGTTTCGTAAGACACGTAAGTATATTACGCATGCGTACCCTCGTTCACTCGCATCACAAAAACCACAGAGATCGATGGATTCCGCGTTGCTGATGTCAATGTGGCGGGGTAAACTAAATTTTTCTAAAACTTGAAATTCAGATTGATAGAGTGTCCACTGACGAACTATTTCTAAAGTAGGCGTGGCGTCCCAGGAAATACCAAGTAACCAAATTTGTTGAATCAAATATTTTAAAGTGAATGTTACTGGGGTAAGATACCCATGGGGGTCATAGCAGCGTGCTAAAAAAGAGAGAAGCGTCCTTTTAGTACAGCTTTGCTGATTAGGTAATATGTTAAATCGAAACTCGTCGTAGGAAGGATGCCAGCACAGGCCTAAGACCTTAGTGACGTCATCCGAATCGAGAGATAAAACTGCGGGGTTGACTAAGGAGAGATCTAAATGAGAGATCACTTCTGAGCGATTGCTAGACCATTTGTGTAATTTCAAGCCAGCGTTTCCTAATAACTCCGTAAGCTCCTGCTGCAAATTTAACGCCTCTTGAACCGTTTTACATGAAGTAGTGACGTCATCAATATAGGTATCGTTAAGTATAACTTGAGCAGCGTGAGGGTAGTTATCATATTCGGACTCAGCTAAGTGCTGAAGGGTGCGTAAAGCGAGATATGGTGAACAGTTCACTCCGTAAGTGACAGTTCGTAGTTTAAAAACGGAAACTTTTTCATTCGGGTTAAACCGCCAAAATATTTTTTGGTATTTTTGATGATCAGGGTTGATATTTATACCCCGATACATTTTTTGAATATCGCAGGTGAGCGTCACAGGGTTAAGGCGAAAATGTAATAATATTTGAATAATATCTTTTTGTAGTTTCGGACCCGATAATAACACTTGATTAAGCGAAATATGCGTAAAAGGGTCAGTAATACTCGCATGAAAAACTACCCTTAACAACAGCGAAATGTGGAATAAAATAGCTGTCTGAATCGTCTTCTTTTTCTGAGTCATAGTCCATATGACCCAATTCCAAATATTCATTCATAAATTTAGAATATTCACAATACAAGTTTTTATCGCGAAGCAGTTTTTTTTCTAAAGATAAGAAACGATTTAGCGTGACTTGTTTTATTCCAGGAAACTGAGGTGGATTTGCAAATGTGCGAAAGGGAAGGGAGACAGTATACCGGCCGTCTTGATTACGCGACACGCTCTGTTTAAAATAATTTTCACACATTTCATCCTCTGGTTTCAAATGAGTTTTTTGGGGGACGCAGTCGGTTTCCCAAAATTTTGAAATTAATTGCGAAAGCGAGTCATTTTCATTTTGACAAAAAAGAGCATTAATTGGCGGGGTAGAAATTAAGGGTTGATTTATTTGTCCCATCAAAGTATAGCCGAAAATAGTTCCCATAGCAAAGGGATGATTTGGATCATCGCTAGCGATTTTTTCACCCTGTATAATTAGTGGAAATAGATCCATACCAATTAGTAAATTTATAGGCGAAGGGTTGTAAAAAGTGGGATCTGCTAAGGGTAAATTTTTTATAAAATGCCAATTTTCTGTATTTATTTTTACTGACGGTAAATCAGTACAAACTTTTTGCAAAATAATCGCTTGCGTAGACACAAAAATATCTGGTTTTTGAAAATTACAAATTTTAATAAAAATCGATCCTAGATCAGAAGTAAGAGAGTTGCCTCCAACCCCCTGTATATTTGAACATAAGGGTTGTCTTGGAAGGCCCAATTGTTGCGCTAATTTTTGAGAACAGAAAGTGTTTTGCGAACCGCTGTCTAACACCGCTCTAACTGTTTGAAAGTTACCGCGGACATCTTGAATTTTTACTAGGATAGTTGACAATAAAACTTGCGATTGCGCAGAAATAAAACCACAATGCGTGGGGTTAGAACCCGAAGGAGTTGCGATTGGTACTTGTGAATTAGAAGACGTCGAAGTAAAATTGTTATTATTTTGAGTAGAGTAATTTTGAAGCGGACACCCAGTAGCCGGGGATCTAAAACTTTGCTGGCTGGCGAAGTAACCACGTGGTGCAATACTTGGAGATGCGTTGGGACTAATATTAGAGGGATTTTGTGAGAAATTCACGTTAGCATCAAAATGTGATCTATTTTGATTTTGAGAATTAGCGCAATTATAATTTCGCTCCAAATGAATTAATGAGTGATGTCTTTGATTACCAGGGCAATAGCGACATGAGCGTAGACTTTGACAAGAATTTGTTAAATGTATTGAGCTTAAACAATTTAAACATAGTTTTTTATTTTTAGCGTAAGAATAGCGTTCGTAGGGAGATTTACCTTTAAATGCGTTACATAAATATATTGAATGTGTGTTAGAATCACAAAAAGCGCATCTACTTTAGAATGAGTATTTTCCGTACCAAGTAGCGTTTTTGTATAATAAGGCGAGGCGTTATTTTTATAAAACTGTTTATTATTTTTAAATCTATTTTTAGATTGTAGCGAATAAAGCGAATTACATTGACTTTCAAGGAAATTATAAATTTCTTGATATTTGGGCATTTCATTAGACCTAGAATTAGCTAGTTCAAAGCGCGAAAGTAGTACCTCAGGCAATTTATCTAGTAAAATGTTGGCGAGCGGAAAACACCATTGATCAGTGTCGTAATTTAGAGTTTTTAAAGCCTCAATGTTTTCTGAAAAAACATCAAGCAACGTGCGCAGCGTTTCTGGATTGTCGTCTTTGAGAGCGGGAAAATTATACACGGAGCGCCAATAAGTTTGAGCCGATAAGCGGGGGTTATGATAGCGTTTTAGAAGCGTATTGTAAGCGATTATATAATTAGCGTCGGTTATTTGTAAATGTTTAACTACGTTTAAAGGCGGTCCTTTGAGGTAGGACAGTAACAAATTAAATTTAGCGTTTGTAGGAATACTAGGATTATTGTGGACAGAACTATTGTACATATCTAGAAAGGTTGGAAACTTAGTGATGTCGCCATGAAATTCGACAATGCGCAGTCTTGGCATTAAAGACGCCATAAAGCGGTCTGGATCAGAAGAATTTGAAATTTGCGTTAAGTTTTGAGGTTGAGGAGCTTCAATTTTCACCTCAAATAGTTGTTTTTGAATTCTTTTAATATCATAGAAGCTGTCGTCAAACTCAGTAAGGCGTTCATTTTCTTCTTCCAGTCTCTCCGGACTTGCCAAATAAGCCTCTATTATTTGATTTTGATAAATAAAAAATGTTTCTTTCATCTCATCAAGGTCGATAAGTCGAACCTGTAAACACGGTTTTTTTGTATCATCCGTTAGGCATGCATTAGCTAAGTTATGAAGAGTATTAATGCGATTATGTTGCACATTACGGAGTGCTTCTAACTTCTTAAGTTGCGTACTCATTGTAATGTTTTTAAAAAACTCCGTTAACACAGGTGAACGATTAGTTTCCGAAATTTTTAATATTTAAAAATTAAAAGCGTTTAAAAAGAAAAGAGAATAGGCGATAAAAAATGTAAACAAGTCTCATTTACCTCTTAATATCTTTGTGTTGGAAACTTTTCCTACGTGCATTCGACGCCAAGCCAAAAAGAGGTAGGAAATGCGCGAAAACAATGCGCGTTCGGTACTTTTTTACTTGTTATTTTTACTGCGAGCACAGCAAAAAGAGCAAGGTCAGCGTATTTATTAAAAATTTTATTTTTAACAAAATGCGATTTAGACTTTAATTTTTCCCGGGGTCCTGTTATCCGGCTCGAAGGACCAAATGGTGAGGTCAGGCCTTCTGTAGAAAATAAAATATACCGAAGGACCACTCGAGATAGCTCGAGAAAAACGTGTGGGAGTTAAGAGGGACTGTATCTTTCCACAGGGCTCCGACAGGGAAAAAAGAGCCTAAAACTTATTTACTAAAAATAGCGTAGCAATGAAAAATTATCAAGAAACGACTTACCCTTAGATGTCTTTTGTAGCTACTTGGCTGGCCAGCCCGATTATACGCGAAGTACCAGACTCTCCATTGTTCTATAGTTCAAAATGTTCCAAACACTAATATCTAATAAACTAAAGCGTAAAATTAATAGTTTCCACAATTTTAATATAAAATAATAGCGGTGCGGTGACTTTAGTTGCACGTGGCGCGTGGTTGAGTTGTTCTCGCAGACAACCGGCGTTTGCGTCTGCTAGGCCGAATTTAGCCGCTTATCTCAAATCCTTCATTGCTGGAAGAAGCGCGCGAAGTTTACATTTAAATATGGAAAGATATAGCGTAAAGTAAATCAAAATAATATTCTAAAAACGCTTGTAAGCGTAGAAAATGTAACCCAAAAATATTTAAAAACTAAGAGATATAGCTTCTCTAATTTTAAGTGAAAATTAGAGAATATAATTATTTACAAAAATAAAAACAAGTTGGGAAACTTGTTCAGATAGTATGTCAAACTATAGGCCCATTTCCCTCATTTCTCACTTTGCCAAGATCTATGAGAAAGTTCTTAACGAAAGACTACAAAAATATTTTAAAAAATACTCGATTATTTCTAAAAAACAGTTTGGGTTCCAAAAAGGAAAAAACACACAAGATGCTATTGCATCTTTAACTACGAAAATATATGGGTCACTAGAGAGCGGTAAGCCTTCACTTTGTGTATTCCTTGATCTTGCGAAGGCGTTCGACACTGTGAGCCATTCTCAGTTGTTGGAGTCTTTGCGGGATCTGGGGGTAAGAGGGATATCATGGAGGCTCTTTCAATCCTATCTAACTAACAGAAAACAATATACAAGCATCAAAGGTCAGTTAAGTGGAGAGGAAGAAGTCCTTTTTGGTGTTCCTCAGGGAACAGTGATTGGCCCAACTCTTTTTATCCTCTATATTAATAGTATTCTTGAACAACCATTAGAAGGTGACGTGTTAAGTTTCTGCGATGACACAGTTATATTCTTTGTAGCAGATACGTGGGATCAATTAAAAACTTTAGCAGAAAAAAATCTCAAAGAACTTTTCAAAATATTCGATCAAAAACTTTTAACAATAAACTATAAAAAAACTTACTTCATGCCCTTTTCTTGTAATAGCAGAGGCTTGCCAACCTTTGATACTCTTAACGTTAATAACATAAATTTAAAATCTACGAACACAATTAAATACTTAGGAGTGCACTTCGATCCTCATTTAAAGTGGAACATCCACACTAAAAAAGTTGCAAATACAATCCGGGTAATGCTTTTTAGAATTAAATATCTGAGAAAAATATTGGACATTAAACAACTAAAAATTTTATATTATTCTTTGGTCGAAAGCAGAATTCAATATGGAGTCCTAGCATGGGGTGGAGTATATGATGCACATATAAAAAAACTAAATACTGTCCAAAAGGGAATTTTAAAAATAATGTACTCAAAAAACTATCGGTACCCATCAAACTTAATATACAAAGAGTCAAAAGTATTTGATACTAGGCAAATGTTTTACTACCAGATTAGCTTGTACTGCTTTAAGAACAAAAATCTATTAAATATCCAAAACCATACTCAAAATACTAGATATGTTTCTCAATACAAAATAAAGGAAAATAGAGCTCTTAAAAATATTGGCCAAAGACATCATATTTATCTCCTTCCAAAAGTTTTCAACCACTTTCCATTAGAACTTAAGAAATCTTTTATCGAAAATCAAATATCTTTCAAAAAATTTAAAAAATATGTAAAAATGTTGCTTTTAGAGAAATCTCGCGAAGAAATTAATAATGTATTAAATTTGTAATCTTAGTTCTACTTTTAGGTTTAGTTTATATAGGTAATATTGTATATTTTTTTAATGTTCTACTTAATGGGTGTAGTGTGTTGTATTTGATATGCTTGTATGGCAGAACACAAAATCCTAGCGCGACGTTTTTGTCTTTAGGAATGTGATTTGTTCTGGGAGCGTAACTCTTATAATGTGTTATATCTACACTGTAATTTGTAATTCCTGGAAATAAATTAAATTAAATTAAATTAAATTAAGTAAAATGTTTCGAGCTAAAAAGAAGCAGGCTCTGTGTATGGGAATGATTATTAATATGGAAATAATGCATAGTGGTGTAAAAAAGAGACGTTCCAAGTGGGTTAAAAGTTATTTGCTTAAGAGGAAACTATTTAGCCATTACCTTTTATTAAAAGAGATAAGAGAAAATGATACAGACGATTTTAAAAATTATTTAAGAATGGATATTAACACGTATGACCTTTTATTAAATTTGGTAAGAGAGGATCTTACGAAACAAGATACCCAAATGAGAGATGCCATTGGACCAGAACAGCGATTAAATGCTGCCCTTTGTTTCTTTGCCACGGGAAAATCATATGAAGATCTGAAATTTTCAGTGGGAATTTCTGCACAGGCACTTGGTTATATCATTCCGGAAACATGTGCCATAATATTCAATAAATAAATTAATAAATTAAAATATGAACGGTATGTTATTCCTGGCACAGTGCAACCCGACAGACAAGTCTGCACCGGTCAAAATATCGAGCGCGACACCCACAAGTTTCGCCTGCCGGTCTGAACTCACAGATAAATCTATACCGGCTATAACTGGCGCGTGGAATGTCCCTATGGATTGTTAGCCTCTATATTGATGATTTTTTGCTCATTGTAGTAACACAAAAATAACATTTTACGGTATATAATATTATATCTTCCATTTTATTGTTACTTGTGGCTACTACATGTGGTAGAAAATTATAATTTTTACGATTTTTAATAAAGCTACATAACTAGATTTAGTTTGTGTCACAGTTTCGCCAGTAATTTAAGCCAGATAAATAATTTATATTGTTGATTTCTACCTGTTTTAGTTTCACGAAAATAACAAGACTCAACACAGTAAATTAATTTAACATACGTTTTGTGTTACTACAAATGGTAGAAAATTGCTTTTTTTGCGTTATTAGCAATTTCTTATACGAGCTTAATCATTCATAACTATGCTAAATGCAAAAATGGTGAATAAAATCGTGTCCAATACCTATATATTTTATTAGAAATATATATTTAATTCATTCCATTCAAAGTCAAGCTTTTTGAGGTGCCCGAAGAATAAAGAAAAAATCTTAACTATGTAATTGAAATGTATAAAAATCGAATAAATAAATTAAAATCAGTACCTACTGTCAATAACATTATCCTGTCATAAAGACGTCAAAAAATTTAATTCGCTGTTGGGTACCCACGAGGATAAAATTTCCACTAAAGTTCGTGGGTTGCTATGGTGTTATGTAAAAAAAAATCAATTTTGATTGGTTAAAAAATACTGGTGTGGAATTTTGACTAGTAATACCACTAGAGGTTAAATTATTTCCGGAAATTTTTTCGAGCTAATGAATATTTTGAAAATTATTTTCTGAAAATATTCATTAGCGCGAAAAAATTTATGGATTTAATTTAACCTCGCGTGGTATTCGGTAGGAAAATTCCACACCAAATTGAATAAATTTAAAATTTATTTTTTGACCTACAACAATGTCAATTTTTTCCAGACAACAGCAAAACATAGTTTTGATTGACTTAATTATTTAGTTACTATGGCAACTAATGCTTTGTCACTCTACCTACCTAAACTAAAAACTAAAAGCTGATTTATTATTTTTATGACTACAACAAGAATAGTTTAAATTTTTTTCTTTAAATCGTTTTCATATACTTACGGACATGAACAAATTTAGATTCTTCGCAGTTTCAGCACCAATTAGATTAATTTCTACTCATTGTAGTTTTCTGAAAATATCAGTTCAGAATGTAATATATTTTATTCTCTTATTTTATATCAACTTTGGCTTACTACAAGTGGTAGAAAATTATAATTTTATCAATTTTTACATAGGTTACATAGATAAATTTAGCGTGCATTGCAGTTTGGGCAGCAATGGCTTCTCAGCCGTTCTTTTTGCGTAAGTTTTATCAATTTCTTGTACGGGCTTTATATTATTAGTATATTATTCATAACCATGCAGCGCAAAAATGGTGAATAAAATCGTGTCCAAAATCTACTACATAGATATTTAATTCATTCCATTCAAAGTCCAGCTTTTTCGTCTTTGACAAGAAAGGAGGTAGAAAGTAGCAGGTGTCTGAAGAATACAAAAAATATCTTAAATATTTAATTGAAATGTATAAAAATTAAATAAATAAATTAAAACCTACTGGCAAAAACATTATCTTGTCATTAAGACGTCAAAAAATTTCTGATTTAATTCGCTGTTGGGTACCCATGAGGAAAAAATTTCCACTAAAATTGGTGCGTTGCTATGGTGATATGTCAAAAAAATCACATTTCCATAGGTTAAAAAATACTGGTGTGGAATTTTCAGCATAAAATAAATTGCTCACGTAGTTAAAGGAAATAATATACACCTGAGTACAGCCCGCACCCAGGAAAAAGTTTCAGGAGAAATTTAAAAAATTAATGAAAATTTGAGTAATGTGCAATATTTTTGTCTTATTTGTGTTGTTGAGAAACCTCTTTAACACACTTTATTGACTATTTTTGGGGTGACGGATCCTTCTTGATCTCTTCGCTAGGTACGGCATTGAATATAAGAGTATCCTTCAAAATGGGATAAGACATTTTAGAATGTGTTTCGGTTCGGTTCGGTTCGGTTCGTCAGATTTTTATAAATAACTTTAATGGTGCGTTAATTTTTTGGAGTAGTATATTAATATGCAAATAAAAAAACCTGCAAAAAAAACCTAATATTATTACAGCCAAATGTAACTTATTTTTAAACCACGCCGTCGTTTACTGTTTAAATTCGGTCTGGTAACATCCGTTGCGGTATATTTATCCAAAAAAGCAACAGTTCAAGCTAATTTTTCTGCTCTTTTCTTTTCCGTTAGACAGTAATAATTCTCCGGAGGCACGAAGGGCGCCAAGCTTGTGGCTAATGTGGCAGGATAAATTAGCCAGACTATAGAATAAGAGTTTTTGATAGATAGGTAAAACAATGATATGCTTAAAACTTATATACTTTTTATATTGTAAATACAGTGTGGTTTAGCGAAAACTTAACACAGGATTTTTTAGGTATATGTCGTACGTTTTTATAAAACAAAAAGTATGGAATTAATTAATCAGTAGTTTAAAACAACAATAATTTTGTTAATCCACAACTTTAGCAGTTTACCTTAAATTATTTGCTTGTTTTGAGCAAATAAATAGTAAGGCGATAAGTAAATAAGATCAGAGAATTACTAATCTTGATTTGCCAATTGTTTGCCAATCATTCGCATGTACAGCCTAAAGTTGGTGGATGGGAATGACAAGCTATCGTTCGTTTTACAAAATCTTGGTTTAACCTGTCTTACTACCTAAACAGGTCAAAGAAACCATAATTTTAATATTCACTCTTTTTCTTGTAGTACAATGAATAGAGTAGTTTTACCCTACAAAAGGTCCGGTAGTTCTGATTTTTGGATATGTTATTTATCATCTTGAAAAAACCATCAAAAATTGGCACTTTTTGTAGTTTTTTGCCTGTAACTTCGTTCCAGTACACTAAATCGCAAAAAGAGTTATACGAAATTTTTTAGAGAATATAATTATCTACAACTGGGTGGTACTACGGTTGTTTTGCGAGCAGTAGTAACGGAGCTAGGTAATTTCCAAAAATGACTAAAATCACGTGCTTGGGCAAATTTTCAGATTTTTTCTACTTTAGACGGCATAAGCTCCGAAATACTTTGTTCTAGGGTAAAAATCCTAAGATCATATCTTGTAGAGAATTTTATCAGCTACAAAATCCATTCTTTAAATGTATTTTTAAATATTGTAATGGAGTGGGAGTAACTTTTAACTTAAAGTAAGTAGGTTAGAAAATAATCATTTTTTAAATTTAGTGCTTTAAACGGTACGTTTTTTATTTATTATTATTTTTTTGTGTAAATTTAGTAACGTACAAAAAGGTAAGAGAGCTTAGGGGTCAAACACCTCCTTAAACTAACCACCTCTTCAAAAACCCCCCCAGACCCCCCAAAATCTAACATATTTAGGTTTTCTCAAATTTTCTCAAAAAATACGCGTCTAAGAGAAAAATGTGCAATATACTTTATTGTAGACAATGAAATTTCCTTTTGAAAAAGGTACAACTTGATGGAAGTCAACTATTTATAAACTCTTCAGCGGCGTCCGTTAATTGAAGTAATTTAAAAAAGTAAAAAAATATCCATGTTTTTTCCATGATTTATTCCATTTTTTTTTTAAACTAAGGTTTATAGAGCAAAATGTGTTATACGTTATTGTAGCAAATAAAATTTCCTTTAAAATGCTGTACAAGAAAGTCGGATTGGTCTCGTGGTTATAAATTCAGAGGCGCCCGTAAATTTAACCAATTTTAAAAAATCACAAATTAAAATATTTTTAAGTTTTATCTAATTTTTTTAAAAACTAAGCCCAATTTAAAAAAAATGCTATAATGCACTTTGACAGTAAAATTCTCTTTTCAACGGTGTATAACTCGATGGGGTTTGACTTACAACGAACCCGCCAGCGACGTCCGTAAATGGGGGCCATTTAATTAATTTTTTTAAAAATTATGTTTTGCACAGGTTTTATTTGATTTTCTGAAAACCATGCCCTTTATCAAAAAAAATGTTTTTTACTTCATTGTAGATAATAAAATTTCCTTTTAAACGTTGTGTAACATGGTAAAAAATATTTCATATTTACCGCTCCAGTGGTGTGCTTAATTTAAAACAATTTTTTTCGTCACTCAGATTTTTAACTAACCTCCTGAGCCTAACAACATATCCAAAATTCAGAACTACTTGACCTTTTTTAGGGTAACCCCTCTATTTTGGCCTCTATTCATTGAACTATTGTACCTACAGCCTAATAAGGCTATTTTGCAATGCAATAAAATTACGTTTACAATTGATAACAAATCTTATTAAAGATACTTGCGTGACAGATTAAAGTATACAATTTGAAGAATCAGCTACAGAATAGTAGTCCGATTCACCTAATATGATGATTAAAGTTAGTAGTGGTAGTAGTGTGGGGTAGGCTCTAGGCCTGGCGACTAGGAACATGAAGCGTCCTTTTCACCAACCCCCGGGTATCCTCCCTACTGCGTCCTTCCCTCGTTAAGGAATCTGCCCGTCTTCTGTACATAGGCCAGAATGTCGGACTACCTCAGATTCAGCAGGTCCTCCGTCTCAAAGGCTTCCTCTTCGAATACCTCCCTTCTTACGTCCTTGTATGCTTTACATGATGAGAGGAAATGCGCCGAGGTCTCGTCCTCGGCCGAACATTGCTCGCACTTCGCGTCCTCCTTCACTCTTATCTTCGCCAAGTGTCCTTGTAGGACGCAGTGTCCGGTTAGGATTCCCACTATGAATCCCACCTCTCTTAGTGTTCTACGGAGGAGCCCGTCCCTACGGCACTTGCTGTATCCTGTCACCTACCCCTGTTAGGGCCGACTTCATTTGCCCTCTTGTGACCCCCGGGAAAGGCTCTGGCCCGACGCATTTCTGCCGGAGTCCACCCCTAACGATTTCGTCTGCTTTCTTGTTTCCTAGGACTTCCATGTGGCGTGAGACCCATACAAGCTCCACCTGTCTTACACTGGCTAACTCCTAAAGTTAGTTAGTTTGTGTTCTTAAATAATATATAAATATACATTAAAACATGTATCAGACATTATTTCACCACATTTAAGTTATTTAACAAATAAACCAATAAATATGCCAAAATTTTTGAAATGTCTCTAAAAAATAGAATTGTAAGGTTCTTGGATAAGTATAAAGGGCTTTCGGACAACCAGTTCGGTTATCGAGCGGGTAGATCAACTGAAGATGCAATAGTGTACTTAACTAAAAATATTTATGAAGCACTTGACAAAAAAGAAGCTTCACTTTGCTTCTTCATTGATCTGGCTAAAGCGTTTGATACCGTGTGTCACAAAAAACTTATTAAAAAACTTAAGCAACATGGGATTCGAGGTTCGTGCCTGGAACTATTAAAAAGTTTCTTAAATGGCAGAAAACAATCTGTTAAAATTAATGAAAATATTAGTTCTATGAAAGAGGTCGAATACGGCGTTCCTCAAGGCACGGTCCTTGGTCCATTGTTGTTAATTGTTTACATGAATGATATCTTTGAGCTGGACTTAAAAGGTATTGCAGGAAGTTTTGCTGATGACACCTTTCTTTTTGTAAAAACTAAATCTTGGGGACAAACAAAACAAAATGCTGAGGAGGATTTAAAAAAGCTAAAAATTGGTTTGACCACAATAAATTACCTTTAAATACAAATAAGACTACTTTCATCACATTCTCTTCTTATGCCTCTGGAGTTCCCGAAATAGACAGCTTAAAGGTATCAGACTTGCAGACTATAACATCTACAGAGTCTGCCAAATATCTAGGAATAATAATTGACAAACACTTGGAATTTGCAAACCAAAAACTTAATCAACAAATTGAGATACTTAATATCCAGATTTAAATGTCTCAGAATGCACCTTAAATTACTAGAGCTTAGAACACTGTATTATGCTCTGGTTCAATCTCATTTGACGTATGGTATTTGTGGGTGGGGAGGGGTCAATGAGTTCAACATTAAGAAACTTAAAACCATTCAAAAATGGATCATTAAAGTAATTTATAATAAAAACCTAAAATATCCAACTGAAAAAATGTTTGGTGACTCTCAAATTTTAAGTATATTGTCAACAGATCGCCATAAGAATTTTTAACAAAAAGGAATAAATTGAGCTTTACCGCCACCCACATCAAACTAGAAGTATTGTTAAACAAAAAACAAAAACCGTAAGGTCGAATAAGGTGATAGGAACCAAATGCATAGGCTCTATTGTACCAAAATTATGTAACTTAATACCTAATGAAATTAAAAACGTAAAACATTAAAAAATATATAAATTACTAGTAAAAAATTGGATTTACAAATCCAAGAAAGATATTCAAAATTTGTTTATTTAATTATTAATTATAATTATTAATACTTTTGCTTAAAAATGTATAGTTATTCTCTAAATAGTGTCGTTAAAAACCAAATAGTGACAAGTTAACCCGGTAGTAACAAATTAACCCGATAGTGTTTTAATTTAGTTATGCAACATACTACTGCTGTAACTAGAAAGATTGAAAATAAACATTTATTTATTTATTTTATTATTTAATAACAGCGGCGGCGAGTATTTTATAAATAGTGGAGCCCTTATAACTTCTGAAGTAAAGAAAATTTTACATTTTACAAACATATTATGGATTTTGATAGAATATTATGTGGTTTGAAAAAAGTGGCCCGCCCGACGCGCCGCCGCTGTACAAGAACACAATAATTTTTGGATTTTTATGTTAAAACAATGAGATTGTAGCCAAATCAACTATTGTTGACGAATAAATATTTTACGTAAATCCAACCCAGAAATCTTTTTTTTATTGTAAAAGACTAGAAACTAGACTTTTATTAAATAAGTCTACCTCAAACCATTTTTCGTTTCACTGAAGTAGACATCGCCAGATGGGTATCTGGAATAGAATTAGAGTCTCCGCTGCTATTCCTAAAATCTAAAACAGAATTTTAAAAGGTTAACCGTGTAATTCTTTCTCGTGTTTTTTTTGTACTTTTTTCTTCAACGCTTCGCTTTCATCCTGTATTTATAAACTCGACGTTGGTGTTTTAGTTGGATGTTGGCAAAGCTCAGTCCCTTTCTCCTTTACCAGGAAGAAAGAGACATATATGTGTCAATCTCAGATCAAAATAGTTCCATCAAGATTAGTAATAGGGGTTTATCTAAGGTCACTCATCGTCAAGCAAGCTTTACAGGTAGCGAAACCTAACTCTGATTTTCTATTTTTTGGTTATAATTTTTGAGATGTTTTTCTCGTTTTCGCATTGGCGGCTCGTTCTTATTTTAAAAATGTGGTTTTAAGACATTCTAAAGATCTATTTAATAATGATGCAGTTTCAAGATAGTTTGCAGCATAACTTTTTAATTATAATTACATAAATATATTATAGTTTACGTACCTCCATACTGTGTAAAACAACATCTTCAAAATAAAACAGAACCGCCAATGCGAAACCGAGGAAAACATGTCAAAAATAATAACTAAAAAATAGAAAGCCTGACGTTAGCATCGCTACCTGTAAAGCTTGCTTGACGATGAGTGACCTTAGGTTTATCAGGAGAGTTGACAATTGTGGATATATGTTTTGACATTAACTTAACCGCTAAAGAAACTGATACTAGGGACTTATTGGAATAAAACCCGACCTTATCGTGTTTTTATTAAATGAAAGTTAGCGACTTTATTTTTAAATTTGATTTTGTTATGTCAATTTTGAGAGGTCAGCTGTCAGTTTTCTTTGTAAATTTGTCAGAATAAAGCAGACTCCAAAATAAAATCCCTAATGAATGCCATAATCATATACAGCCTATCCCATTTAAAACGTTTCACCCGGGATTCCTCGTGAACTGCTGAAAATTAAAAAAAATGCCAACACACGTCGATTTTGTTTGCGAGGGAGCTTTTTTGCGTTTTTGCCACATCTCTATATATCAACCCCTAGCGGGCATGATAAAGAACGAAAAATTATTTAAAAAAATGATGTACCTTGGCCGGGGGCCGGGATTCAAACACAAAACATTTGGCTGTGGACGCCAACGCCCTACCATTTGACGTAGCCAAAGTTTCCTGGTTCGAGGTACGGCCGAGGTACAGAAAACTTAAATTTTTTTGGAATTGTTCTTTACGTTTTGAGTAAAACCTTGGTAAGTTACATTTTGATACTGTTAAATGGATGGTGTCCATGATGTATTTCAATCGGCTCCGTTACAGAACAGCGCTGTACAAAATGGCGCGGAACAAAATAGCGGCGACAAAATAGCACTGCGACAAAACAGCGCTGCGACAAATTAGCTCGGAACAAAATAGCGCGGAATAAAATAGCGTCGGTACAAAACAGCGTCGGTACAAAATAGCGCTGGTTCAAAATAGTGCTGGTAAAAAATAGCGCTGGTACAAAATAACGCCGGTACAAAAATAGCGCCGGTACAAAATAGCGCCGGCACAAAATGGCGCGGAACAAAATAGCGCGGAACAAAATAGCGCATTTTGTAGGGGCGCTGTTTTATATAAATACATTTTTATCGAATGCCGTTTTATCGAATATTTGATTTGATTCGGTTTTGGCATATATACTTCGACCAAGGGGTTTCTTCATATTTAAAAAAAAAACTTCCTTGACTCGTTCTGGAGATCGTAGAGGGTGTGAATCCGAACCGAACCGAACCGAACCGAGTTTTGATCGGTTCAGTTCGGTTCGGTTCGGTTCGGATTCACACACTCTAGAATCCCGGGAAAGAATCAGGAAAGTTTTTTTTTAATATGATGCTGGTCGGTTCGGTTCAGTTCGGATTCACACTCTGTAGGATCCCGGGAAGGAAGTCAGGAAAGTTTTTTTTTGGAATATGGATATGGAAAAATATGGAAGAAACCCCTCAATGTTTTTGAAAATGCGTTACGAAGGGGGGAGGGGGCGTTAAAAATCCTGAATTTTTGCGTTACGTAATTTAAGGACGTTCCCTTAGTCGAAGTATATGCCAAAACCGACTCAAACCAAATATTCCATCAAAAAGTTGTCGACAAAAATGTCATTCGATAACAGTGATTTTGATAAATGTTGTTTTCGATTAAATGTCTTCGATAAACTTGATTCAATAAAAAAGCACGGAACAAAACTTCGTCCCTACAAAATGCGCTATTTTCTTCCAGCGCTATTTTGTACCGGCGCTATTTCGTACCGGCGCTATTTTGTACCGGCGCTATTTTGTTCCGCGCCATTTTGTCTCACGCTATTTTGTCCAGCGCTGTTTAGTCGCAGCGCTATTTTGTCGCAGCGCTATTTTGTCCCAGAGCTATTTTGTAGGGGCGCTATTTAGTCCCGCGCCATTTTGTCTCACGCTATTTTGTACCGCTCTATTTTATACAGCGCTATTTTGTACCGGAGCCGGTCTACCTGAAAATAAATGCTGTGGGGACGAAAAAACCGATGTGAATACTTCTTTATTATAACGAATATTAATATTTGCTACTATAACTAAAAAAAGTAAAGGTTGAATATTTCTAGACCGGTTGGAAATCCATGAAAAACTACTCCTATTTTATAAAATGAGCCACAGAGTAGGGATAAGAATGGGCGGACTAAGATGCTACTGCGAAAAATTTACATTTTTAAAATAGAAACAGGATGTGGTGTCTACTTTAAGAGATCCACACTAAAAAAAGTCAGCTTTCAAGTTGTTGCAAAAAGTTATTTTCTCTACATTATTACATTAGATATTACTATGATGGCACAAACTTTTGTGGTAAAAATTAAAGTTATAATATAGTTGTCGGATACACTTGTTTACGACTTTAATGAAGCTTAACTTTCTAGTGGTAATTAAGTAACATACAAAAGTCGACTACGAAATAACGACTAAAAAGAAAGTAAAACTTTGGCAACGTCCTAGCGTGATAGAGTAGACTATTAGAATAGAAATATTTCAGAGGCAAAGAAGATAATTCAACAAGAAGCGAAATACTGTCACTCAAAACATTGTTTATATGGGAAACAATTATGTGACGTCACGCTTGTACCAAATGACACTAATGCAGTTATATTACACTGAGAAAAATTTTGTGTAACTGTGGTTTGTGGTGAATTTTTATTACACGAAGAAAAAAATCAAATTAAGAGGGACATTACACCTATATAATCATATATCTGTGTTCACAGAAAATCGACCATTTTTAACTTTTTATTTGATTGTTTGCAAAAACGGTTATATATTTTTATCGAGAAAAATCGGTTACGGAATTAAATAGAAAAAATAATAACTAAAAAATAAACAATAATTATTGTAATATTTATAAAAATCTAAGTAATATTATATTGTTTAAAGATTCTTTCCGGCCATTTTAAATTTAAAAATTAAAGGAAAAAGGAAAAAAAAAGGGGATTGACAATAAAACAAATTTTGTTAAAGTAGAGATTTTTATAAAACGTTTATTGTTTTAGAAACAAGAACAAAGCCAACCACAATTGGGAGAAAATACAATTAATAGCTACATATTTACGTTACTAGACCTGTAAAGATTTCCGGTCGTGTATCGTACGTATTTTTTTTTAAACCGGTATAAAACAGCACAACCAACATGTAAATAATATTTTTTTTTAAATGAGATGAAACACTACAACTATGCTACTCTACATGTAGATATTAAAGTACTTACTCAAAAGCTATTATATTTATAAATATTAAAAAACTATATTTCAATTAAGTCTTGCCTAATTTTAAATGTCACTTTATATTTTAGATCATTTTTAAAAAAGGGACCGTAAAAATAGATTTTCCGGTCTCTTTCTTCTTTTTCCTTGCCTTTTGAAAACGGAAAATTTTCCAAAAAGAAAAAAATATACGCAAAATACTTGTTTTCCAGTCGGATTAAAAAAAAATAAATACAGCTAAAATTGTGTTTATAAAACAAATTCTAACTAATATAGAAATAAATTAGGTGGTCTCAGGCGGGGGCATCCGCCATTTCTTTTTCAGAGAACTTCAAAAATAAGGCACATTCTGGTGTATTACACACCTACATGCAATTCTTTTATAACAACATAAAGAAAATTTCCACTAGGCACTAGAGAAATGGATTAGTCGGATAAAATGATTTGGAGTCAGCCGCGGCTTGTGCTGGTGGCGAGCTGAAGACGCACATTATAAATATCGCTACAAACCTTATTCTTTTCTAAAACTCGTAACATCCTAGAACTCATAGAACATGGTAGACCAGTTGAAAGGGATAACAAATATATTTATAGGCCAAAGTGAAACATGCATCCCTGAATACAGGACGTGGTTCCATTATACAAATAAACAAATAAGTTTACCATTCAAACAAAGTAAATTACAGGGATTCCTGAAAATATTTTTGCTAGTAAAGTTTTGAATTTGTTTTTTTTTAGTGTAAAACAAAAATTGCACAATTTTTTCTTTGAGTGTAATAGTACTGCATTACTGTCATTCAGGTTTTGTCGCTTCTTGTTGATATATCTTCTTTGTCAGAGGGTCGTTTTTACGAAAGCTCTACTTTTTCGTGATACTAGATAGTAGTCAGAAGTAAAAAGTGCCAAATTTTTGTTAGGATCACCACATTTCTACCATACGATAGTAACAAAGTCTTTGGAGCTTGTAGCAGCTACGATAAATGTTGGTTGGGCGCATTGAGTTGTATAAAGCCCGTAGGGTATAGAAGTCAATGGTTGGGCGTGATTTGGCAAATTGTCAAAAATTTAGGGCTGTCTTTTTATTTTTTCTAAAATTTAGTTATTCGGGTGAAAGTGACGTCGCACAATTTACATGGACCTTGGGCTTTGGTGGAACGCTATGGTGGAGATCCTACCATACAACGTTTAAATGGGACAAATCTTCTGATGAGCTTTAGGAGCTTTGGAATTTCTATCCTAAGTTTGCAATTTGACAATGTGGTGATATTAAAAAAAAACCAAGATGTCAAATCATTTCGACGATTTATTTCGGCAAATATTCAGACCAACAGACACTGTACATGTAGACCTTTAAGGTTGCTAATAGTAAAGCATTTTTCAAATAAGTGACCTTGATTAGGTATGTAAATACCGAGGGTCACAGATCATTACATTTCAAAAATTTATTTTCATTTGAAAACTTATTACACCCAGTATTAAGGTAACCAATTCTATTTCTGCAAATTGTCAAACTAAAAATAGTGCGGAAAGGTATTGACATATTTGTTTAAAAATGGAAATTCCAAAGTTCCTGGAGCCTATCAGAAGATTTGTCTCTATTAAACGTTGTATGGGAGGATCTTGTCTATACATACGCAAGTCTTAAATCTTTCTACTGAAGTTCAACGCCAATGTTATTTGTGCGACGTCATTTATCAAATTCCGTTCTTGCGTTAATATAATTGTGTGGGGTTTATTGTGAAGGACCAGAAAGAGTATTTATCCAGTTTTGAGAGCAATCGTGGGCATTTGTACATTTTTGAAGCAAGAAATTGTTTTACTGTATTTGGCTGCAAATATTACTATAAAAGTATTTAGAATTTTTATTTGGTAAGTACTATCAGCTTTTCTAAATGCTAGACCTAATTTTCTACAGTTTGTTGACTTTTTCTAGTTATACGAAATGTAAACAAACAGAAAACGACGTCAATCAGCGGTCTATTTGCTTCAAAATACACGCATGCGCACTTGAAACTTGGCGTCTTGGCGTATGTCAATGTAAATTTGTAACCTAAATAGCTTAAAAACTCAAAATTTTTATTTGAAGAAAATGTTTTCGATCAGATTGTCAGTCAAAAATATGTTTTCGAAAAAAATGCCATTTGAATTAATTGTAGTTTGAACAAAATGCTTTCGAATAAATTGTCATTTAAAAAATATGTTTTCGAATAAAATGCCATTTAAATAAAATATTATTTAAAAAAAATATCTTGGAGCAAACTGCTTCCGAATATATTATTTTCAAACATTTTACAGCAACACGTAAAAGGCCACGCAAATATAAAGAACATAATAAATTTTCGTAAAACAACGAAAACGAAATGATAATTGAGAACAGCTTTAAACGAGTAAAAAAGTTCAGTTGTCTGTCAAAAATTATTAAACAAACGTATCTGTATAAATGTAATACCTTTCAAAATTGTCAGACCTGCTTTAAAATGGAATTTAATCAAAAATTTTGAAAAGGTAAATTGAATATTTCATAATTGAATTTTTCTTCAGCCAAATACACCAGTACCTACAACAAAAAATAATAAGACCATTCAAATTATTAGAAAAGAAAGGAATTATACGCAGTTCATGAAAAAAGACTATTAAGTTCGATTCGAGTTACGTTTAAGCCGAGATTAAGAAACTTTTAAGGGTTAATAATGGTTTTTTACGATTTTCAGCAAAATTGGAGCTTTTCGTTTTAATTATCTTCTCACAGCTTGTTTTATCCGAAGTTTCAAGAAAAAAAAATATTATTTTTCCAATTTACTTTCTTTATAATCTACATAATGTCCCTGACTATTAAAACATGATTTTCAAATCTTCTAGGTGGAATTGATTGTACAGTCACCCGACATATAAATACCTTATGGTGATAAGGTATATTCTATATTAATAAAAATAAAAACAATTTTTAAAATCAAGAATCTGATATTAAAAAACATTTCTGGCCTTTGCAAGAAGGGCAGGGGGAGTCAGAACGCCCCTTGGAAGTCCTAGCTGCCCTCTAGCAACAACATATCTTTACAAAATTAAGAAAATACCATTGATTTACAGTTTGTCATACCTGGAATTTAAATCAATACCCTTGGAAGTAGATAAAATAAAAACATTTAAAATAAATTTTTAGTTTTCTGTAATATATAAAAAGTGGGTGGCGGAACAAAGGTCGAAAAACGAAAGATCGAATATAAAAGATCGAAATACAAAAGTTCGAAAAGACAAAAGATCGAAACCACGAAAGATCGGAAAACAAAAGATCGAAACTACACAAGATCGAAAAACAAAAGATCGAAATAGCGCGTATCAAAATAGCGCGTTTTAAAATATCGCTATTACATAGTTCGACTAACATATTTTTTGAAAAAAAAACTTTCCTGATTTCTTTTGGAAATCTAGAGAGTGTGTAACCAAACCGAATAGAACCAATTTGGTTTGGGTTTACACCCTGCAGCATCCTGGAAAACACGTCAGGAAAGTTTTTTTTTTAATATGTTAGAAAAAGAGGCTTCTTAGTCGAGCTATATGATTGTTAAAGGTAAGGTATATTTACCTTACTTGACCTGATAAGTGATGATCTTTTATCTTTTGATATTTTCTTCTTTGATCTGTTGCCTTTCGATCTTCTGTATTTTCGATCTTTTCTCTTTTGATCATTTGTTTTCCGATCTTTTGTATTGCCGATATTTTTTTTTCTGTCTTCTGTATTTTCGATCTTTTGTAGTTTCGTATTTTTGTTTTTCTTTTTTTGTAGTTTTGATCTTTTGCCTTTTCGATCTTTTGTTTTTCGAGCTTTTTTATTCGATCTTTTGTCTTTTGATCTTTGTGCCACCAGCCATAAAAGGTTGATATATTTATAAACAAATACCGATGTATCGTTTATCAGTTACATTATATCTTATTATATTTTTTATTTTATTAGCATTAGCAGCTTCTCGCTCCTTTTTTGTTATTTACCGCCTTCCGGTACTTAAGGTTCGGTTCGGTTCGGCCGTCCTTTAATGTTACCGTTATTTTTTAGGGTTAGTTTTGTATTGTTTTTTTTTAATGCAGTCGAATGTTTTACTAAAATTCGTTAATGTGGCTTGTGAAAAGCAATAAATAAACAATTATTATAAATAAGCAAAAAGTTGAAGGAGTGTAAAACTACTAAATTAACGTTTACGTTGAGCTTATCTTTAGTGTTCTCCTTCTCTCTTTTTTGCCCTGAATGTTACCGATATTCTTAGTAACAATAGGTGTGTTATAGGCAGTTACACTTTTATGACATTTCCAATCTCTTTATTTATCCAGGGATATTTAAACGGACGGGCCACGATCCTTCAATTTGTTGACGTCACATTGGGGGCTAATTTTTTTTGATGGTCACGTCACGACACAGCTGATTGTCTTTAAAATATTGAAGTTGGAATAACGGTTCAGGAATATTTTATTTCTTTTTTAAATAAAGCCGGTTTTGAGATTGTTTTTACGACATTCTTACAAAACAATTTTTTTAAAATGTATAGTAATCCTTAATTTTTCAGAGCTGCTTCATTAGCTCACACTAAAATTAAATTTAAAGCAGAAGCGAATGTGACAAAGACAGATGACAATGTCAAATACATGTCAAATATAACAGTTGGCATGCGGTACATGGCTGGTAATTTGAATTCAAAATAAAGAATGCTAAATCTTGAAAATTTGAATCTTTTAATCATCTTACATCCATACAAATGTTTGGTGGAATATCAGGATGGTGTCTGCAAATATTTCACTGAAATTTCGCGCAAATCTGTAGTGTCATTTTAAAAATATCATAAAAAACGTCTGACTCCCCATAAGACCCAATGTAAAAGTCAGCCCCCCGAGAACAGCTGTTTTTTCAGGGTCGTGGCCTGTATTTTTTTGTTGGCCTTAATCTATCATATGCATACTTACAGCAACAAAAAGAAAATCTGAAAAATGGCATGTCTTTGAGTGTTTTTATCTGTGATTTTTTTTTGTCAACCCGGTCAGCATCTTTTCATCCAGTGACAATGATAGTTTTACCTATAATTTTAAACCGACGTGACATATATACATTTTAATATATGTCTGGTTAGGAAATATGTTTATTTTATGTCAAAGTCACAAAAGGGTAACTGCCTATGGTAAGGAATATAGTAAAGAAACGCCTTATACTGAAAAGTTCACAGCTGATCTTACAATATGAAGCTATCAAAATACTGCCTGGCACTATTACATTCTCCCTTTATTGCAATGAGTCCGTATTTATTCCATTTAGGATCTTAATAAAAACTGGTGTAAAAGTTTTTCTCATGAAGTATTTTTATAAAGAAACGTGTAGGGACGAAAATGTCTTGAACACAAGGTAAGGTAATATTAAAATAAGTGGATCCATGATGGATCTTCCTAGTCTATTAGCACACTCCAAGTAAACACCTTGCCTCAAACGGAACCGCGTATTGATTCGATGATCCGGTAAAAAGTTAGCATATTTTCAATTTTTAAACTGTCAAAAACTGTCATTAGCATTAATAGGTTTTGACCAAAATCTAATCAGCTCTTTACAGTTTTGCCTAAAAATTTCAAGAAAATGCGATTCAGCGGTTTAGGAGTTATCGTATTACTGACAGACATACACATACACACACACGGACAGACGTATAAACAAAAAACTATAAAAAGAGATGACAACGGATCCGCTTAAATAGGTAGCATTTCTCAAACAAATTTTCATTATAAATTTTCTCAGCAGATATCCAAAACTGGGAATATTGAAATTTAGTTCAACATACAATGAACGTTACCTAACCCTTTCGCTACTACGCTGCGGGAGCCTTTTGGCCCCGCAGAACAAACGTTGCTTGTCTAAAGTACCTACTTTATGCTTGTACGGTAGCCCACTTTTTTAGTGTCGTATTCAAATTGACTAAATTCGTCTGGAAAACCAGAAATTTTAGCGGGCCTTAAAAACTGCTAAAAATTGTCGTCTTTATATGACTTTATTGAATAGGGTTGTGGGCACAGAGAATGAAAATATATGAAAATATACGAAAATGGCATTTTGCGCACGCGCAACGTTTTGCTCAGGCTTACGTAATTTTTGCGCACGCTGACGTCATTTTTGCACACGGGTCTCCCGTCATTGTGAGTTTTGTTGTTGTCACCCGACAATATAAGGCTGATGGTGAGGTCAGGCCTTCTGTAGAAAATAAAATATACCGAAGGACCACTCGAGATAGCTCGAGAAAAACGTGTGGGAGTTAAGAGGGACTGTATCTTTCCACAGGGCTCCGACAGGGAAAAAAGAGCCTAAAAACTTATTTACTAAAAATAGCGTAGCAATGAAAAATTGTCAAGAAACGACTTACCATGAGATGTCTTTCGTAGCTACTTGGCTGGCCAGCCCGATTATACGCGAAGTACCAGACTCTCCATTGTTCTATAGTTCAAATGTTCCAAACACTAATATCTAATAACTAAAGCGTAAAAATTAATAGTTTCCACAATTTTAATATAAAATAATAGCGGTGCGGTGACTTTCTTTGCACGTGGCGCGTGGTTGAGTTGTTCTCTCAGACAATCGGCGTTTTTGTCTGCTAGGCCGAATTTAGCCGCTTATCTCAAATCCTTCATTGCTGGAAGAAGCGCGCGAAGTTTACATTTAAAATATGGAAAGATATAGCGTAAAGTAAATAAAAATAATATTCTAAAAACGCTTGTAAGCGTAGAAAATGTAACCCAAAAATATTTAAAAACTAAGAGAGATAGCTTCTCTAATTTTAAGGGAAAATTAGAGAATATAATTATTTACAAAAATAAAAACAAGTTGGGAAACTTGTTCATTCGGCCCACCAAAATGAGCATCATTTTTCGGTAGGTGAATCTGAATCAATTGGAAGGGGGCAAAGCTTGACTAAAGGTCGTTTAAAGATACCGGACGCGGTACGAACATTTGCCACCCTAGCGTGCCCATCAGGCCCTTTAAAAATTTCAATAATGCGACCTACCCGCCATTGAAGGGGCGGTGATAACTCGTCTTTGATAAGAACGAGGGTACCTATTTTTGGCTCTGCGCATGGTTCCAACCATTTATTTCGTACTTGAAGGGTATGTAAATATTCTTGGCTCCAACGACGCCAAAAATCGGCTTGTATTCGTTGGACCAAGTTCCATCGCGATAACCGATTCTCAGGTTTACTTGAAAAATCTTCGTCAGGAACAGAAACTAAAGGTCCATGTGTTAAAAAATGTCCCGGTGTTAAAACCTGTAGATCGTTACAGTCGGTAGATTGCGGGGTCAAGGGGCGAGAATTTAAAATCGCCTCAATTTGACAAAGAACTGTGTACAACTCCTCATAACTTAGAATTTGCGAGCCAATGGTACGAATTAAGTGAGTTTTTACTGATTTTATCCCTGACTCCCAAAGACCGCCGAAGTGGGGAGCTGATGGAGGGATAAAATTCCAGGCGATAGCTTGTTGAGTGCAAGCATTTCTTGCAAGATCAAGCAATTCTTTGCTTGATTTAACGAAATTTGTGCCATTGTCTGAAAAAAGAGTTTTTATGTAACCCCTTCGGGCAACAAAGCGACGTAGCGCAGCTAAAAAAGCGGCCGAAGTTAGATCTGACACTAACTCGAGATGTAAAGCTTTAGTATTTAGACAAATAAAAAGGCAGATATATGCTTTTTGTGTTTTTACACCTCTGTGTTTACTGAGAGTGATAGGTATAGCACCACTAAAATCTACTCCACTAAAAGTAAAAGGCTTTTGTGGAATCAAGCGGTAGGACGGAATTTGTCCCATGATTTGCTCATAAGAATGCGGTTTGACGCGAAAGCAACGAACACATTTGGATAAAACCGTTTTAATTAAGCGTTTGGCAGATAAAATCCAAAAAATTTGACTAATGAGATATTGGACTGTTTGCACTCCGACATGCAAATATTTTTTGTGCATATATTCAATAAAAATATAAGAAAGTCTACTTTCCTTGGGTAAAAGAAGAGGATGTTTTTGTCCGTAAGAAATAGTCATGGCTTGTTGAATGCGTCCTCCAACTCTTATAAGACCATCCTGGTCTAAAAAGGGATTCAATTTTTGTATGGGTTTTATGCATTTTTTCTGGTTTTGAAGGTTAAGAATTACTTCAGAAAAGTATTTTTGTTGTTCGTGCTTAGCCAAACATTTTAAAGCGTTAAAGAGATCGATATAATCTATATTTGTCTTTTTTCTGACGTCTGCAGATAGTCTACAATTATTTATGAATCGTAAACTGCGGGCTAAAAGTAGTTGAATAGCGTAAAAATCGGATTTATTATTTAAAAGCGAATCTAAAAAATTTTCCGTTGCTCGGTCACAAGAAATCAGAGCAACATTTTTTCGTTCCTCAGTCTCTAAACTGTCATTTATTTTGACTTGCGGGGTTTTTGTTGGCCATTTATCGAAAGATTCTTGTAAAAAACTAGGGGCGGCCCACCATAGGGGATGATTTAAAAGCTCACTCGGCGAGCAGCCGCGGCTGGCTACATCGGCACTATTGAGAAAAGTGGGGGTATATAACCAACATTCTGGATTAATATTATCTTGGATAAGACTAACACGATTTGCGACAAAAGTTTTCCATTTACTTGGATGGGATTTTATCCAGTGTAAAACAACCATTGCGTCCGAAAAAGCGTAAATATTATTTATTGTGAACCTTTTTATGAATATATCATATGTGTATTTTAAGACCTCAGATAAAAGAGTAGCGGCTAGAAGTTCTATTCTCGGAATACTAACAAATTTTTTAAGTGGAGCGATGCGACTTTTCGCAAGAACAAAATATATGTGATATTTAGCGTTTCGTAAGACACGTAAGTATATTACGCATGCGTACCCTCGTTCACTCGCATCACAAAAACCACAGAGATCGATGGATTCGGCGTTTGTGATGTCAATGTGGCGGGGTAAACTAAATTTTTCTAAAACTTGAAATTCAGATTGATAGAGTGTCCACTGACGAACTATTTCTAAAGTAGGCGTGGCGTCCCAGGAAATACCAAGTAACCAAATTTGTTGAATCAAATATTTTAAAGTGAATGTTACTGGGGTAAGATAACCATGGGGGTCATAGCAGCGTGCTAAAAAAGAGAGAAGCGTCCTTTTTGTACAGCTTTGCTGATTAGGTAATATGTTAAATCGAAACTCGTCGTATGAAGGATGCCAGCACAGGCCTAAGACCTTAGTGACGTCATCCGAATCGAGAGATAAAACTGCGGGGTTGACTAAGGAGGGATCTAAATGAGAGATCACTTCTGAGCGATTGCTAGACCATTTGTGTAATTTCAAGCCAGCGTTTCCTAACAATTCCGTAAGCTCATGCTGCAAATTTAACGCCTCTTGAACCGTTTTACATGAAGTAGTGACGTCATCAATATAGGTATCGTTAAGTATAACTTTAGCAGCGTGAGGGTAGTTATCATATTCGGACTCAGCTAAGTGCTGAAGGGTGCGTAAAGCGAGATATGGTGAACAGTTCACTCCGTAAGTGACAGTTCGTAGTTTAAAAACGGAAACTTTTTCATTAGGGTTAAACCGCCAAAATATTTTTTGGTATTTTTGATGATCAGGGTTGATATTTATACCACGATACATTTTTTGAATATCGCAGGTGAGCGTCACAGGGTTAAGGCGAAAATGTAATAATATTTGAATAATATCTTTTTGTAGTTTCGGACCCGATAATAACCCTTGATTAAGCGAAATATGCGTAAAAGGGTCAGTAATACTCGCATTAAAAACTACCCTTGTCTTAGTAGTGATAGCTTCATTTTTAACAACAGCGAAATGTGGAATAAAATAGCTGTCTGAATCGTCTTCTTTTTCTGAGTCATAGTCCATATGACCCAATTCCAAATATTCATTCATAAATTTAGAATATTCACAATACAAGTTTTTATCGCGAAGCAGTTTTTTTTCTAAAGATAAGAAACGATTTAGCGCGACTTGTTTGATTCCAGGAAATTGCGGTGGATTGTCAAATGTGCGAAAGGGAAGGGATACTGTGTACCGGCCGTCTTGATTACGCGACACGCTCTGTTTAAAATAATTTTCACAAATTTCATCCTCTGGTTTCAAATGAGTTTTTTGGGGGACGCAGTCGGTTTCCCAAAATTTTGAAATTAATTGCGAAAGCGAGTCATTTTCATTTTGACAAAAAAGAGCATTAATTGGCGGGGTAGAAATTAAGGGTTGATTTATTTGTCCCATCAAAATATAGCCGAAAATAGTTCCCATAGCAAAGGGATGATTTGGATCATCGCTAGCGATTTTTTCACCCTGTATAATTAGTGGAAAGAGATCCATACCAATTAGTAAATTTACAGGCGAAGGGTTGTAAAAAGTGGGATCTGCTAAGGGTAAATTTTTTATAAAATGCCAATTTTCTGTATTTATTTTTACTGACGGTAAATCAGTACAAACCTTTTGCAAAATAATCGCTTGCGTAGACACAAAAATATCTGGTTTTTGAAAATTACAAATTTTAATAAAAATCGATCCTAGATCAGAAGTAAGAGAGTTGCCTCCAACCCCCTGTATATTTGAACATAAGGGTTGTCTGGGAAGGCCCAATTGTTGCGCTAATTTTTGAGAACAGAAAGTGTTTTGCGAACCGCTGTCTAAAACGGCTCTAACTGTTTGAAAGTTACCGCGGACATCTTGAATTTTTACTAGGATAGTTGACAATAAAACTTGCGATTGCGCAGAAATAAAACCACAATGCGTGGGGTTAGAACCTGAAGGAGTTGCGATTGGTACTTGTGAATTAGAAGACGTCGAAGTAAAATTGTTATTATTTTGAGTAGAGTAATTTTGAAGCGGACACCCAGTAGCCGGGGATCTAAAACTTTGCTGACTGGCGAAGTAACCACGTGGTGCAATACTTTGAGATGCGTTGGGAGAAATATTAGAGGGATTTTGTGAGAAATTCACGTTAGCATCAAAATGTGATCTATTTTGATTTTGAGAATTAGCGCAATGATAATTTCGATCAAAATGAATTAATGAGTGGTGTCTTTGATTACCAGGGCAATAGCGACATGAGCGTAGACTTTGACAAGAATTTGTAAAATGTATTGAGCTTAAACAATTTAAACATAGTTTTTTATTTTTAGCGTAAGAATAGCGTTCGTAGGGAGATTTACCTTTAAATGCGTTACATAAATATATTGAATGTGTGTTAGAATCACAAAAAGCGCATCTATCTTTAGAATGAGTATTTTCCGTACCAAGTAGCGTTTTTGTATAATAAGGCGAGGCGTTATTTTTATAAAACTGTTTATTTTTAAATCTATTTTTAGATTGTAGCGAATAAAGCGAATTACATTGACTTTCAAGGAAATTATAAATTTCTTGATATTTGGGCATTTCATTAGACCTAGAATTAGCTAGTTCAAAGCGCGAAAGTAGTACCTCAGGCAATTTATCTAGTAAAATGTTGGCGAGCGGAAAACACCATTGATCAGTGTCGTAATTTAGAGTTTTTAAAGCCTCAATGTTTTCTGAAAAAACATCAAGCAACGTGCGCAGCGTTTCTGGATTGTCGTCTTTGAGAGCGGGAAAATTATACACGGAGCGCCAATAAGTTTGAGCCGATAAGCGGGGGTTATGATAGCGTTTTAGAAGCGTATTGTAAGCGATTATATAATTAGCGTCGGTTATTTGTAAGTGTTTAACTACGTTTAAAGGCGGTCCTTTTAGGTAGGACAGTAACAAATTAAATTTAGCGTTTGTAGGAATACTAGGATTATTGTGGACAGAACTATTGTACATATCTAGAAAGGTTGGAAACTTAGTGATGTCGCCATGAAATTCGACAATGCGCAGTCTTGGCATTAAAGACGCCATAAAGCGGTCTGGATCAGAAGAATTTGAAATTTGCGTTAAGTTTTGAGGTTGAGGAGCTTCAATTTTCACCTCAAATAGTTGTTTTTGAATTCTTTTAATATCATAGAAGCTGTCGTCAAACTCAGTAAGGCGTTCATTTTCTTCTTCCAGTCTCTCCGGACTTGCCGAATAAGCCTCTATTATTTGATTTTGATAAATAAAAAATGTTTCTTTCATTTCATCAAGGTCGATAAGTCGAACCTGTAAACACGGTTTTTTTGTATCATCCGTTAGGCATGCATTAGCTAAGTTATGAAGAGTATTAATGCGATTATGTTGCACATTACGGAGTGCTTCTAACTTCTTAAGTTGCGTACTCATTGTAATGTTTTTAAAAAACTCCGTTAACACAGGTGAACGATTAGTTTCCGAAATTTTTAATATTTAAAAATTAAAAGCGTTTAAAAAGAAAAGAGAATAGGCGATAAAAAATGTAAACAAGTCTCATTTACCTCTTAATATCTTTGTGTTGGAAACTTTTCCTACGTGCATGCGCCAAGCCAAAAAGAGGTAGGAAATGCGCGAAAACAATGCGCGTTCGGTACTTTTTTACTTGTTATTTTTACTGCGAGCACAGCAAAAAGAGCAAGGTCAGCGTATTTATTAAAAATTTTATTTTTAACAAAATGCGATTTAGACTTTAATTTTTCCCGGGGTCCTGTTATCGGGCTCGAACCTGGACCAAATGGTGAGGTCAGGCCTTCTGTAGAAAATAAAATATACCGAAGGACCACTCGAGATAGCTCGAGAAAAACGTGTGGGAGTTAAGAGGGACTGTATCTTTCCACAGGGCTCCGACAGGGAAAAAAGAGCCTAAAAACTTATTTACTAAAAATAGCGTAGCAATGAAAAATTGTCAAGAAACGACTTACCATGAGATGTCTTTCGTAGCTACTTGGCTGGCCAGCCCGATTATACGCGAAGTACCAGACTCTCCATTGTTCTATAGTTCAAATGTTCCAAACACTAATATCTAATAACTAAAGCGTAAAAATTAATAGTTTCCACAATTTTAATATAAAATAATAGCGGTGCGGTGACTTTCTTTGCACGTGGCGCGTGGTTGAGTTGTTCTCTCAGACAATCGGCGTTTTTGTCTGCTAGGCCGAATTTAGCCGCTTATCTCAAATCCTTCATTGCTGGAAGAAGCGCGCGAAGTTTACATTTAAAATATGGAAAGATATAGCGTAAAGTAAATAAAAATAATATTCTAAAAACGCTTGTAAGCGTAGAAAATGTAACCCAAAAATATTTAAAAACTAAGAGAGATAGCTTCTCTAATTTTAAGGGAAAATTAGAGAATATAATTATTTACAAAAATAAAAACAAGTTGGGAAACTTGTTCAGCTGATTTCCATAGCAACCGTCACAGCTCCTTTGTTTTGGTGACTAGATACTTCAAAATAGAATATTACACATTTTATTAATAAAAACGAGTGAAATTTGAGTTGTCTGGTCTCTGTTTATTTGCAGTTGTATAAAAATTATCGTAAAAAACTCATTTGAAAACCTCTTTGCACACTCCCTCGACTTGTGTGACCAAACTGTCTCGATCGTGTGCAAAGAGTCGTTTTCACACGTTGTTGTCTAAATAACTAGTATTAAACCATAATACTTATTTAACACCATGCGGAGTTGTCAAACAACACACTGTTTCTTTGTATTCTACATAAATGTAGAAAAAACAAGATGACATTAAAAAAGTGGGCAAGTGTACTTACATGACCATTATAATATCAGTAGTCTATAGATCAAATGGAGTCACAATTTTAACAAATTTTTAAAATGCATCTGGCGCACAGTATGTCGAGAATATGGAGATTGCAATTAAAAATAATAACTTGGGTAAATAATGATTTTTGAATATTTTTTTGTATGACATTTAAACTGCGCATTAAGTAGCATAAAAGTAGTAGCTCGTAGACTGGATTGTTCAGTTCACACTTAAAAGCAGTTAGAGAAACTTACTAACTGAAACGTCGTGTTTAAAATAAATATAGACAGTGAACGTCCGAAGTTTTGTTTCTGTTTCTGATAAATGCTACTTGGGAGGTGTAATCACATGCAGTCTTAATTTCATGAAATTATCCAGGAAATTCTTATTATTGTACAGAGTGTTCGCAATGTTAAGTCATTTATTTTAACAGATTGTAGAACTCGAACAAATAAGTAATTGTACCAAAAATAATTTACAGAAAAGTTGCAAAATAAAAAAGTTATAAAATTTTGAAAAATGTAAAATTTAATAACTGTAAGACCTGACTTTTTGATATTCTCGACCACTGCGTTTAATTGTTATTGCAATTGATATCATGTCTACAAGTTCATTGTTTTCATATACGTCTGTTATTTTTATCACACAAAAAACAAAAATATCACGCACTTTAGTGAATTATTTGCAACTGGCCAAATCGAAATTCTCACTGAAAAATGAATAAATAAATAATGAGTAATTTGTATTCTACAAAAAAAAACTGAGCCATACCCAGTATCACCAGTAAACAAAACATTGATAAAGCAGTGGTCGAGAATATCAAAAAGTCATGTGTTTTTTCGAATAATTGTTAATAACTTCTTTATTCTGCAACTTTTATATAAATGATTTTTGGTACAATTACTTATTTTTACGAGTTCTACAACCTGTTAAAATAAATGACTCAACTTTGAAAACACCCTGTATATGAAGAAATGGTGTAAATAAATAAAAACAAACATAAAATAAAACAAAATATTGACTACGTAATTAATTATTTCTTGCTAAAAGCAAAAAGAAATATTTTGGATCATATTAGAAAGTAAAATAAGTTGAAAACTGTAACAAACGAGAGTTTATTTATGTTGTTCTTTTGCCCTCACTTGAATGGTTTTTCTTTCCTGATAATAATTGCCATCCAATTTAAGAGACATCTCTGAACAAACTTTAGCCCCTTTAACAGTGGCGTTCCTGTTATTTTTACTGGCCGTACCGTCATCCATTTCGAGGGGCTCCGGAACGAAATAGCTATGTACAAAATAGCGGGTATTAAAATACCGTTGTCGAAATAGCGACAATCGAAATAGCTAGGTATTTTGATAGTCGCTATTTCATTCCATATTCATTCATACATTTTTAATTCGTTTTTTCCTTAAATTTAAATATATAAACATTTGTTTAATTTATTACGTTGTTTATTTATTTATTTATGTATCAACAGCCAACTAACCAATACAGACACCTTACTTATCTAAATCATTGTAAAATTATCACACTACATATTCAACATTTATCTAATCGGACACAGAAGAGTGGCGGAAGTTATTTATTTATTGGCATAACTTAAATTTTGTATAGTTAACCATACTAATAATAATTTATTTATTTATCCTTTCTATATTCCTCCATCCTTACACTTCAAACATAATAATAATAAAAAAAATTAAACAAGAAACAAAAAAAAAACAAAGCAAACTAAAAAGTAAAGATAGATCGCCGCCCTCCCTCTAAAAGTCGACGGTATCCTATCCTGCATTACAAAATTGCTACAACTACTCGACGTAAATTTAACGCAATTTATTATCAACTAACTCCGTAAAATTACTTAAATTTATTAAATCAATATCAACATCTGAAGCATATAGGTTAAAGAGGTGACATAAATGATATATTGGAGAACTTTTGTTCTCGGAATTGCAAGATTAAAAACTTAAGTGCTCCTGGAGTTGACACGATTGATAGCAAAGGGAAGTTGTTCGTGAATATCAGGGCAGTTTATATCTTCTTTTAGAAGCTGAAACAACGTGCATAATTTTTTTTTATTAAACGAACGAATAACCAATTATTATCACAGCCTCTTTGGGGATTACCCAAATTTTAGAAAATACATACACTTAAGGAACTTTCTTTGTACTCCTTTGATAATGTTTACCAAAATGCTGTAATGTGGTAACCAGATAATACTGCTATGTTCTAGTATTGGCAAAACAAATGTAGCAAACAGATATAAACTGACGTTAACACCAAAATGCTTATTATTCCTTACTATGAATCATGCAACCTTTTGTGCACTTTCAATTTTATTAATAATGCCCTGGTAACGATAGTGTTGAGTCAAATGTGACTCCCAATTTTTTTTGTATGGTAACTATGTTAAAATTATCATTATTGACAGTATAATTAAAATTTATGCTATTGGGATTAAGAGAGAATGTCATACATGCGCATTTGTTTTCCTTAAGTTTATAGCTATTTTCACTGCACCAACTAGCAAAGTTCTCAAAGTCTCTTTGAAGCAACTCACAATCAGCTACTGAATAGATCTCCCTAAACAACTTAAAGTCATCATCAAATTCTGCTTGTAAAGAATGATCGGTTTCAGAGAACATTTTATTAATTGCCGTAATAAAAAGGAGAGGACTCAAAGTTGATCCTTAAAGAATACCGGATGTGATTTTATAAATCGCTGACTTACAACCTTTGACTTCAACATACTGATAGCTTGCATTAGTTCCCTTGCCCAGGTATGTGAGTTCTACCATAAATGGCGGTATATCAATTTCTAAAAGTGAGTCTAATATTACTGTGTGACTGACTTTGTAGAAAGCTTTTTCCATATCGGTGTATATAACGTCAACTTCAGTTTTTCTATTCAAAGCTTCGTAAAGAAATTGGAACAACGCTGCTTAGTTTGTCAGTGTTGATCTTTTAGGTAAAACGCCATGTTGAGACGATGGTTACCCAGATATTTTGCGAAAAAGTCATCAACCATTATTACTTCAAATATTTTGGAAACCGCGAAAACAATTTAGGCCTATAGCTTTTTTACTACCTCTTTGTATCCATTCTTGTAAACTGAACTGGAATAAGTTCACTTAACTTCCACCTCTGAATAGATTGAAGTTCTTCTCATTTAATTTAATAATTTTTATATAAATGTATATATGTATATAAAAAATTTACGCAGGGATGCCATCGCGACCAATTGCTTTGTTTGGTTTGAGTCTTTAGATAGCTTTTTTATTTCCGCTATATATTCGACATTTTTGCATATCTAAGGCAATTTGGATAAAGCACAAATTGAATTTTTTTAATAAAATAATGATTCTGATTGAAATAAAATTAAAAAGTAATAAAATAAATCAATTTTTTTTCTAAAAACAATTTTTTAAAGATTTAAGTTATTTAAAACTATTACCTTCCAAAAAAAAATATTTTCCTGATTTTAGTAAACAGCTATGCTTCTTTATAAGAAGTTTAATTAATTCGGCGGATATTTTTATTTTTTTACCCGTTTGTAAAGAGTTGGGAAACACCGCTCAAACACTTCGAACATTCTGGGATAAAAAAGATCTAATACTTTATTTACATCTACAAACTTAAAAGCTGCATACAGTATTGTGAAATATGTAACACATTTGAGGGAAATTATTCTTCTTGAAATCAAATTCTTAGTTATAGAGATCAATATTCAATATTTAGCTGAGATAATGATCAATAAATTTATATTTAAAGCAGGTTGTTGTTTATCTATGTGAAGTGAAGTCAACAGAAACATTATCAAAAGAAGCAATAACCAGGTCCAATATCACATTATTTGAGATCTTGATCTGATTTATTTGACAATTGCATTACTTGAAAATTGATATTTGTAGTTAGGAATACTAAAGTAGCCAATAATGATAATTTCCTAAGCTAAATAGAAATAATATTTTCAATTTTTTCATGTAATTTTTTACAGGCAGAGCCTGGACTGTTAGTGACTATATACACCACAAACAAAAATATTGTTTTGTTCATTTCCAACTTTAGTTTAACACACAGTGCCTCCGGTTCATCATCAAACATTCCAACCTCTGTTGCTTAAAACCATATTTCAATAGGCAAAAATACACCCCGCCCTGTGACTTTTTTGTTATAATCCTATCCCAATCTTTTCTAAAACATATTTTATCACTATTAGCACGAAATTCAGATATAAAAATGGAATCATTCAATCATGTTTCCATCAAAGCTATAATAGCATTGTCTTTGTTTATAAGGTATAATCTAAGATCTTCTAACTTTGTTTTACCCCTTCTACAATTCTGATAAAATAGTGATAGGTGATAGTTCACTTTTTTAGAGCTTGATAAAAATTTTCCTCATTTAAAATAGCAACGCAAATTGGTGACAAAATGACTTGTGAGGCACACTGAGTAAGCGAAATCATAAGGTTGTATGTATGTTAGGTTTTTGCAATTTGACTAATTAATTATGTTTCCAATAACTATGATATTCTTGAAATTGAAAACTTATTTTCTTTCTCTCTTATTTGTTTATTGATTTCGATTGCACTGACATAAATATTTAGTTCAAGGCCATTTTTAAATTTTTATTTCGTTGGTCCCCCGCTGGACCAAAACTTGAAAAAAAATGAAGATATTTTTCAAGCATTGTATTGGTCACTATTGATGCCCTGTAAGCATTACTTCACTTGAAACAGGCGCAGGTCATACAAGAAATACGTACTTTGGTACATTCTTCCTTTATAGAGTCGATTGTCTATGTCTATACCTCAAACTCTCGAGGTTTGTCTTAAAAATTTAGGAATTTTATTTGAGTTTCACGCTTTCTAAAATGCTATTTAAATGTAGACTGATAATACACAGTGGCGTATATAAGAGGGGGCCTCCATCAAAGCTAAGATTTTTTTTAGATATTTTCCAAATATTTCATGAATACAAACATAAAATATCATAAAATACGGCCTCATGGGACTTCGCACCCCCCCAAAGCCTTTTTCTAAATACGCCACTGATAATCCATCAAGTTTGATCTAATGGCAACATATGTCGTTAAATGTTTGGTAACAGCACATTTAGTTTCGCTGTGCTCCTATTTAATTGAGTCAAAAAGGTTATTCAAAACATAATGGTCCAAGGAGCAAAGTATTAGAATGGTTTAGAAATTATTTGTGCAACAGGACACAGCGAACCAAAATTTTGAATTCCCTATTATTAGAAAAATTTAACAACATAGTGGTACCACAGGGAAGTAAATTGGAACCATTACTTTTTATATTATGTATAAATAACCTACCAACAATTTTAAAAAATTGTTTGATACAGATGTTTCCAAATGATACATTATTTTATTTGAAAGGAACTTCATTAGAAAACCTAACTATTGAGATAAATTCAGAATTAAAAAATGTATTACATTGGCTAAACGCAAACAAATTAAAATTAAATGTAAACAAAACAAAATGTATCATTTTAAATTTGATTATAAATAATGAGACATTACAAATTCATTCAAATATCTTGGTATAATTATAGATTCAAAATTAAAGTTTGATAAATACTGTGAACATATTATATCAAAAATTTCTTCAAAAATTGGTTATTTAGAAAGGATAAGTTATTATTTATCATTTTTTTCTAGAAAATGTGATTACAATACAACAATATTACCACATTTTTCCTACTGCTCAACTATATTATACACAGCGAATGAAAATATTATAGATAAACTTCAAATATTACAAAATAGAGCAATGAGGATAATAAAATTACACTAATGTTAAAAAAAATTAAATTGGCTTAATGTAAAAAATTTCAATTTGTATAATGTTGGTATATTTATCTACAAAATTTAAAATAACCTTCTACCAGAACAACTGAAAGATTTTTTTCCTCCAAAATTCAAATTTCCATTCACATTATACAAGATACAAAGACGATTTTAATTTAAATAATTCCCGAAAAGTAATTGTCCAAAAATCAATTTTTTGTAAAGATTTGTCAGAATTTAATAAATTAAAAAACTCAATAAAAAAATTAAAAGAAATTAAACACATTTAAAAAATATTTATTTTCAATGCAGTTTGTGTGATTATAGTATTATTCATTTGGATGCAGGTAGAATAAATTATTGTTTTACAGTTGAACATATTACTTAGGATATAAATATTTATATAGCTAACAATTAGATTATAGTTTAGTTGACTTTACTACTGTTAAAATTGTAGCATATTCTTGCTAAATAAAGTTTTAAAGTTAAAAAAAAAGAAACAAAATCAACCTATAGATTAAGTAATTAAATTTTTAGCTTTAAATAACTATTTAAAAAATTCAACGAAAACTACGGCAACCAAATATCCAAAAATATCTAGCTGCACTAAAATACTTACTACTAAAAAATGTTTAGTAGTTTCTTTTTTCTTTTTTTCTGTTTGTAGCCACACCACACATCTTTGTACTAATTTTTGTGAAAATCGCTTTAGGATTTTTTGACCGGACCAACCCACAGACAGATAGACAAACCCACGGAATGTCAAAAATTACAATTTTTATTTTGTAGAGGTCGAGTTTTGATAAAAATTGATAAAAATCTGGAAAATTGATTCTTTGATGAATTCAGGAAGTCAAATCATTAGGACGGAATATTTTATAAAATATTTAGGCCCACGCGGTATACTTAGGAACATAAAATAAATTTAAGTTACGAAATATATTATTACTAAAGTTAACTTTATATTTTATAAAAATAAATCCCTAAAGTTAATACCCTCGAGAATTTCAATTTGCCCCCCTAGCGAGTGTTGTATAATTCCCACTTTTAATCAAGGTAAAATTGAGTCTATAGCAAATCTCCGCCGTTAAAGCAAGTGCACCTGATATTTTGACATACGAAATATTAGTTTACGAATTAGGTTAATATATGCAATTTAAGAGCGCGCTCTCGAATTTAGGTTTGCAGAAGTTTACAATCTGACTATAAACGAACAATGACGGATCCAGAATTTACAAAGAATAGAGGCCAAGGAGGCTGCAAAAAACAAAAAAATATTTTTTTACAATGAGAACCACAAGCAAATAAAGATTTTTGGAAAATTAGGTAGGTAGTTTTTATGAACATTTTTAAAGATTCCTGCATTTCCCTGGCACAATATACATATCATTGAACTATAAATAATTAGTTTTTTATCTGGTACAGAGAAAAGAGCTTAACTAATATCAAGGCCCCAGGCCTTGATCCAAGAATAAATTTGAGTCAGTATTCCTCAAGTGGAAAAAGAATTGGGCTGAGCAACCTCTAATTCTTTCAGCAACAGGAAATGCTATTATTAAATTAAGACTAAAATTCTTAGGGTCGGTCGTATTAAATTAACCTTAATTTAATAGCTAATAGTTCTACTTTATGTTTACCTAATAATTACTTTAGAGTAGTTTTAAAACTCTTGTTAATTTGGATCTATAACAAATATTTATTCATTCGAGTGTTACCTTACTTTTTTTAAAAATGACTTATATTAAAAGCAAAACGCTTATTCTTTAATTTAGGATTCCTTCCTGTCAATGTGATACGTTCATAAATTTGAATGGAGTTTTAAAAACTCTTTAAGATAGAGAAATTTAAAGCTTATTTTTATTCGTTCCATTGAGCAAGTAACCCATATCGAGGTGCTACCAGCGAGCATTACATCATTGAGGGGCAGATGAAGCTGGTATAAAATCGTCTGGTACGTAGTATTCAGGGACTACTATAGTCCTTGCTAGAGGCCCTCGATATATTTGACAATTGCTTAAACAACTGCCAATTTATTGAGGGCCTCTTGTCCCTGCCATAGGCAGTTATACTTTTGTGACATTCTCCACCTCTTTGTTTATCATGTGCATACTGAGAGCAGCAAAAAAAATCTAAAAAGTGGTATGTGCTTGTGTTGTCTATATGTATGCGTTTTTTTTTGACCTACAGTCAGCATCTTTTTATCCAGAGACAATGACAGTTTTACCTTTTATACCAACATGAGATATCTTTTTAGATGGTTTTTTAGAAGTCTGTGGATATTTACTTCTTAAATATTTCTGGTTAGGAAATATGTTTATTTTAAGTCACAAAAGTGTAACTGCGTAAGGCAAGGACTATAGTGTGGTTTAGTTGCATGTGCGAGTTCCGAGGTTCATGCCTATCATACAAATGCCATTAGATCATAGTAGTTGCCTCTGAATATTGCCTACTAGACGAATTTATTTCAGCGCCATCTGCCCCTCAATATTGCAAGGCTCGCCGGTTACACTACTATAATATGGGTCAAATACTCAAAGTTCGTACCGTCTCCACATGTTCATCTTCTTTTGACTAATATTCTTGCAATTTTAAGAAAAAGAAAAAAAAATATTTAAAGGGCATAAAAATATTTTTATAATCCTATATGTAGGGTGTAAGATAGCCATACGGGTAAGAATAAAAATTAGCTTTTAATTTTCTCTTTCTTAAGAATTTTCTTAGGTTTGTATGTAAATCAATATTAGTTTTGCAAACCTAAAAAGTATATTAAATTTATTTATATTTTGGAAAAATACAAAAACAAGGTTAAGTTAAATAATATATTAAGGACACCAGTTCACGAGGAACACTTTAAAACTAAAAGCTAGAAAACTCAAAATGGCTACTTAAAATAAAAACTTAGGTTACTTAAAAAATACTGGTTTACAAGAAAAGTAGTGTTTAGTTTTCAAAATGCATTTTTTTAAGTTTCCAAAACTTCAAAATAATATATTTACAACGACAGAAAAACTAAAGCTTTAACAAGAATATTTTAAGACTACAATATAGTAATAAAAGAGTTGCCTAAACAAGAGGTACGTAACTTAAATAGGTAACCTAGATTATTAAAATAAAAACTTAAGTAATTCAGGTTTTTTGTTTTTAAAGCCTAACTTTCTTTTACAAGAGCTCTAGCGAGAAAATTTTAAAACTACATATGTTAACATGGTATAATATTTTATTATTTAAACTGTCTTATCAGTGGCGTATATAAGGGGGGGCCTGGGTGGCCCGGGCCCCCCCGAAGCTAAGACTGTATGTTGACATATTTGGATATATTATAATATATCCAAATATGTCAACATACAGGGACTATAACTATCACTACTAACAAGAATAACACCTTAAAAAATATTTTCGTTTTTTATGTACCTACTACCCTATTATTGTTTCTAATTGAAAATAGTATTTTGCTTTATGTACTTCAAAAATACTTTACTTTGCTAGGTTTAATTTTACATCTGCTATTAAACAAAATTAATGACTATTTTTCCTGATTTCTTAATTTTTCATACTCATGTACTACTCAAGGGAATTGGCAAACAACGAATAAAATACAAAGAATCTAAAAAATATTTATATTTATTTAGGAACCGTGTACTGTTAAATCAACAGTAGGTACAGTCAGGAACTTTTTAAATGACCGGGATAATTTTTTTGCATTTTTTTTTCTTTGTCTTTGTTTACTGGTGCTGGTCATACGTGGCAATGAGAAATTTTTTAATTTTTCATAAACGTTCTCATGATTCGTTTAAATAGTAAATTAAAAACCAAATCCTCTCGATTTGGGAGAGTTTTCAAAATGCAATTTAGATAATAAAGTTATTTTTAGTTTTTTCTCGTTTTCTACTAGAATTAATATACACACCACATTTAAAAGTTGAGGCTACAAACTAGGTACTGTGATGGGATAACTCCATCTTACTCTACAGTCTTATTAATAGTAGAGAATAACCGACATTGTTTGATTTATAAATTAGCTCCACCCAATATGGATTATTTCTCCAATTTAAAAATGTTTTCATTTAAAGGAAGCAAAAAAAAGAGTTTGGTTAACAACATATATACAGGATACAAATAGATTAGGCTTTTTTTTGTTTAGTTCAAACTGATACTATACAGCCAATTTTCAGAGTGGATTTTGAGTCTTTATTTATAACCGAACCGAACCAAAATAGGAAAAACTGTGAGTATACCCACATTTGCCAAGTTATCCTTTCAATTTTTGTTATTTTTTTGTATAGTAGTAAATAAAAACAAAATGGAAGGAGCCAATATGAAAAAAAAAATGGATTCTAGCTAGCCCATTGGCACACTTCAAGTGAACTATATGATATCAGCCTTGAAAACAGTTTTTTGTAAATATCACAGAAACGAATGCTCCTACAAAGTTTCTGGTTATAACACAAATTATTAAGCAAAATATTGTCTACTATATTCCAAAAACCGCGTATTAATGTGATGCTCCGTTAAAAAGTTATCATTTTTAAATTTTTTAATTGTCAAAAGTTAGTATTAATGGATTTTGACCGAAATCTAATCCGCTCGTTAGAGTGTCGAACACTATTTTACCTGAAAAGTTTATGCAAATCGGTTCAGCGGTTTAGGAGCTATCGTGTTACGGACAGACATACACACACACACACAGACAGACATCACGACGATATTGCTAAGACAGGTCAAAATATACCCAAATAACACATTTTCGGCGTTATCTCAAAAAAAAAAAATCGTCAAAAATAATACCTTCTCCAGCTATTGCTACGCGGGCTAGAAAGGTAATAATATATTTTTACCTTCCCCGCCCACGCAGCAATGGCTAGAGAAGGTATTAGTTCCGACAAAAAAAATGTTTTTGAGATAACGCCGAAAAGTGTTATTTGGGTGTATTTTCACCTATCCGAGCAAAATTGTCGTGATGTCTGTCTGTGTGTGTGTGTCTATGTATATCTGTCCGTAACACGATAGCTCCTAAACCGATAAACCGATTTTGATGAAATTTTCAGGTAAAATACAGCTCGACACTGCAACGAGCTGATTAGATTTTGGTTAAAATTCATCAGTGCTAATTACAGTTTTTTGACAGTTAAAAATGTTTAAATTGCTAACTTTTAACGGGAGCGTCGCATCACTATGCGGTTTTTGGAATATAGTAATCCACATTTTTTTAAAAATTTGTTTTATAACAAAAAACTTCGTAGCGGCTTTCGTTTCGGAGATATTTACATAAAACTGTTTTCAAGGTTGGGTTTACTTGGAGTGTGCAAATGGGCTAGGAAGGTATCAGATCCATCACGGACCCATTTATTTTTTTGAATAATCGAGAAATTGTTTGTTTTAATCAATCTGTTTCAGCTAGTAAGTTTTAATTATTGGGTGGTAGAGCAAATGACACGTTTAACTGTCAAACTTGTCAAATGAATCACTAACCGCGTTATTTACCGAGTAAGATTTTAATTTTGGCGCGGTAATTAAATAAGTCCCTGACTGTACACAGAAATTAATTTCCGTGGGTATTATGTTTATTTGAACAGGCAAAGGGTGACTGATTAATTATATTTACCTTCTTGCTTCTTCTACCGAGTTAAATATCTCTGAAGAACTTTACAGAGCTTCAGTGGCGGGCACAGGCAGAGGTTTTGCCAACCTTAAAAGAGTGGGGAGTAGCGCTATTATTTATAAATTTTATTCAGTTATCTTTTCTTCCTAGATCACTATGTAGTACCTATATTCCCCACAGTGGAGCACGTATTTAAAGTCCCAAAACTTTTTTCGCGGCCTGTTACGTGGCTATAGGCGTACGCTGTCAACTGTCAACCACTTGCAGCTAACTTTATTCTATGTTTTCGTGCAGTGGAGAAACGTTGTTTTTTGACGAAAAGTGAAATTTTTTTTGCGGAAATCATGTCTAAACGTTTGTTTTCAGAGTCTTTTGATGACTCAAACAGTGACCAAGAGGAACTTATAGTGGAAGAACTTGAAAAGTAGCGAAATAAATTGAAGATTTTAAGAAAAAATAAATCAAAGGGATGTGCGTCGACTGCCACGTCATCACAGAGTTGTGAACAAATTAAAAATGAGGAGATCTTATCTTTACCATCAACGAGTTTCAATTCTTCGTGGTTTGAATCGGAGGATTTTGATTTTAATAAGGAAAATATAGAGGGTTAGTTTGAGTTTATGATGATGAGATGCTTAGGTCACATGGTGGATTTTCTTGACATATTCTAAATTAAATGTTCAAATAAATGTTTATTTACATTTTGGATAATTCTACTTCTGATATTAGATTTTTATTTCAGAAATAACAATTGAATTGGAAGAAGGAGAAGGTGTACCTGAAGGTTTGGTTGTTTCCAGTGAAACCTCACCAAAATCAACTTCAGATGAAGTAGAAAGAGAAATAATTCCTCTTGATCCTCAAGTGGAGGCCCTTTTAGGAAAAGAGGGATTCACCGAATCAAAAAATGGTAATATTTTCATCAAATGGTCATTTATTTTGGAGAAAGGATTATCTGAGGAAATAAATCAAAGCCTATAGTTCCACCAGATCTGAATCCAGAAATAAAAAATAATTTAAAAAAAGAGGCTCTGAACTAGAGATGATAGGCAAAAGTCAACACAAAGACAATTATCTACTATATTGTCAGCATTAGGTCAAGCGATAACCAGACTCTTAAATGCATCTTCTTTAACAAAAGAGGACATTTTATTGTTAATCGAGTCCTTATCAGATGCTGGAAGGTTACTAGCAGATGTCCATTATAAGACTTCAACACATAGAAGATACCTTATTTTGGGCATGGGTTTTGAACATAAAATCAAAAATAATATAAAAGATGTTCTGTTCAATGCTCCCATTGATGGGTTGTTATTTGGAAGAGACTTAAGTGCTGGTCTTGATAAGGCCAAGGCTTTGGAAAGAAATGGTCTTTCAATCTTGGATTCTTCCAATAAATTTCAAAGACCTAATTTAAATGTAAAAGGCCTGTCTCCAAACCAGAGAGTAAATCGAACCATTCAAAAAAGGGGGGACGGGCCGCCATCACGATACAATCGTCCCAGTCAGCAACCAGCTCGAGCCCAACAACAATTCAAAGTTCCCAGACCATTCACAGGGAGACAAGAGAAGAAGGATTACCGTCGCTATTAGTGAGTAAGGTTGCTGGAAGAATAACAAATTTTAAGCCTGAATGGCAAAAGATTTGCAATGATTCATTAATTTTATCATGGGTGGAATTTGGCTATAGAATTCCTTTTTCTCAAAAATTGTTCCAGTCTTTTGTTCCTTCAGAACCAAGACTGTCTCCTGAGGAATTTGAAAGATTAATTGTAGCCATAAATCATTTAAAAGAAATTGGGGCAATTAGTAGTTGTCTTCCTTCTAAAAATCAGTTTTTATCAAATGTTTTTCTAGTTAAAAAGTCAGATGGCTCTGACCGACTTTTAATTAATTTAAAAAATCTAAATTATTTTGTGAAAACTGAATATTTTTTCTTGGAAGACCGTAGAGTTGCTACTAGCTTACTTAAAAAGGATTATTTTATGGCTACAGTAGATCTTAAGGAAGCTTATTTTTCCATACCAATTCATAGGAGTCATGGAAAATTTTTAAGATTTTCTTTTGATGGCATTATTTATGAATTTAATTGTCTTCCATTTGGCCTGTCCAGTGCTCCATGGGTTTTCACAAAACTCATGAAACCAGTTTTAGCACATTTAAGATCGTTGGGACTTACCTCTGTTTGTTATTTGGATGATTATTTATTAATTTCACCTTCATTTGATATGTGTATTGATAACATTAATGTTACAATTTCGACACTGTCATCATTGGGTTTCTTAATAAATCATAAAAAATCAAATTTAATTCCTTCACAAATGTGCAAATTTTTAGGATTTTTATTTTTTTCGAACACATTGAGATTGGGCCTTCCCCAAGAAAAGTGTTTAAAAGTAAAAAATCTAGTTAATAATTTTAAAAATGCTAAAGTTTGCACAATAAGGAATTTTGCTAGATTATGTGGAACTTTGGTATCTGTATGTCCAGCTATACCTTATGGCATTGTTTATACGAAGAGATTTGAGAGAGAAAAGTTTCTAGCTTTAAGGCTTTCTAATTATAATTATGATTCTGTCATGAATATTTCGAGTATACTTCAAACTGATTTTGACTGATGGCTTTCCAGTTTAAAGTCACCATTTTTTCAGTTGCATAAATATTAATTTTGCATTGAAATATTTTCTGATGCTACTCCAAAAGCCTGGGGAGTAGTTTGTGGACAGAAGAAAGCTAGAGGTTTTTGGAGTGAGGAAGAAATATTATTACACATTATATACTTGGAATTATTGGCAGCCTTTTTTGGTTTAAAATGGACAGATTTGGCAATGGTGTGAAACCAAGAAATTATGGATCTATGCATCTTCTGTAAAATCTTCTGAAAATTTTGAGGCTGATTTTGAATCTCGGGTCAATAAAGAAGAAACTGAATGGGAATTAAACCAAAAATCTTTGAAAAGATGATAAAAATATTTGGTACTCCAGATATAGACCTTTTTGCCAGTCGAATTAATAAGAAATGTGCTAAATTTGTATCTTGGTTCCCAGATCCAGAGGCCATTCAGTTGATGCTTTTACTTTGTCCTGGCAAGAATTCTTCTTTTATGCTTTTCCACCATTTAAAATTTTGCCTCGAGTTCTTCAGAAGATTGCTGTGGATAAGGGTACAGGTATTATAATAGTACCAAAGTGGCCTACACAACCATAGTTTCCTCGGTTTAGGCAGATGCTAAAATCTGAAATGCTAATTTTTGAGCCTAACCTTACTTTACTTTCTTCCATTAATAGGGAACCCTATCCATTATGGAAACACCTTACCCTGGTGGGAGGCATTGTATCATAGAGGCGTTCAAAAGGAGAGGGGTGCCTTCAGATGCAATAAACATCATGCTTTCATTATTAACTAATTCCACTATTAAACAATATGCGTCGTCCTTAAAAGATTGGTGGAACTTTTGTTTAACTAAAAAATATGACTTTTATACAGCTTCTACATATAATTTGTTAGAGTTTTTCTCTTTTTATTTTAATCAGGGAAAGTCTTTTGGTACATTAAACAATGCCAGGTCAGCCCTTAGTTTACTTTTGGGTTCCGAAGTAACCAATAATGCCAACATTAAAAGATTTTTGAAAGGAACTCAAAATTTAAGACCCATTCATCCTAAGTATGATTATATTTGGGACACTGAAAATGTTTTGATTTTCTTAGAAACTTTATTTCCATATAATAATTTATCTTTAAAAGGTTTAACTTATAAAACAGTAACTTTATTGGCTTTAGAAACTGCCCATAGAGTACAAACATTGTCTCTCATAAAAGTTAACAATATTGAGTTATGTGAAAATGGTTGTATAATCAAAATTAAAGATAAAATTAAAACTTCCAGTGTGAACTGCTCACAGCCTATTTTGATTATTAATAAAAATGATAATATTAAAAGATGTAGAAGCCCTTAAATATTATTTAGATAAGACATTTACTATTAGAAATTCTGTTAGTAATTTATTTTTGACATTCAAACGACCTTATCATGCAGCGACAAGTCAATCTTTAAGTCGTTGGATCAAGCATGTTTTAAACCTTAGTGGTATAGACACAAAAATATATACAGCACATAGTACTAGACATGCTAGTACTAGTGCAGCTTTTAGAAATGGGGTTTCTTTGGATGTCATTAAAAAGACTGCATCTTGGTCTGTTCAGTCAACATGTTTTTCTAGATTTTATAATAAACAGTTGATTGAAGAGAAAAAACCTTTTTCAAAGGCTGTTTTAGGTTAAGTTTAGACATTAATGTTTCATTTAAGAATTTATAATGTTCTCATTACTTATAGTTATTTTCACTTTTGTTACATGAGTTGTAGTTTCATCAGTTTTTTTTATTATAACAAGTTTATATTTTTAAACCTTGTATTTTATTTTATAAAAATTTTGTAACAAACTACAACTATAAACATCTACATAGTGATCTAGGAGGAAAAGATAACTGAATAAAATTGAAAAATCAAACGAACTTGAAGTGAAGTTCGATTTTAATTTTTACAAGTTATCTTTTCCGAACTAGATCACTTCCCACCCTTTTAAATTTCCCGCCCATTTGTTCCAAAATTTTCAAACTTTAAATGAATGAAGTTAGCTGCAAGTGGTTGACAGTTGACAGCGTACACCTATAGCCACGTTACAGGCCGGGAAAAAAGTTTTGGGACTTTAAATACGTGCTCCACTGTGGGGAATATAGGTACTACATAGTGATCTAGTTCGGAAAAGATAACTTGTAAAAATTAAAATCGAACTTCACTTCAAGTTCGTTTGATTTTTCAATTAAAGAATATTATACAAAAAGCAATCATATATATGCAACGGAACGGTGTCGAGTTCAGGTGTATAATTAAAAACTACAGTAGAAGAAATCTAAAACTCAACAAATTAAACAAAGATTCTTGTACTTTATGAATGAAGTTGTGATTAGAAGTAAACACAAAACACGGAAAACTTAATAAATAAATAGATCCATAACGGATTTGATAGCTTCCTAGCTAGCCTATTAGCACACTTCATGTGAAGCCATGATATATCAGCCTTGAAAACACAAATTATTAAGCAAAATGTACTCTACTACATTCCGAAAACGCATATTGATACGATACTCTGTTAAAAAGTTAGAATTTGTTAGCTTTTTTAATTGACAAAAAACTGTCATTAGCCTTTTGGCAAATTCTTTTGGGTAAAAAGTGCAGCACTGGTGCGCCACTAGTGCAGTTTTTGTATTCTTTTGGGAAAACTAGTGCAATTTTTTGTATTCTTTTGACCCACTGACAAGCCCAGTGTTGCACTCAGTGCACATTTTTTGGCACGGGCTCTCCAAGCTCGTGTTGCACTAGTGCACTTTTGTATTCTTTTAAAACTGCACTGGGGCAATTTTTTGACAGCACCAAAACAGTGTCAGTAGACCACGAGTGGCCCACTAACTTTCTCAAAAGAATTCGCTATTAGTGAATTTTAACCAAAATCTAATCAGCTCGTTTAAGTGTCGAACACTATTTTACCTAAACATTTTATGAAAAATCGGTTTAGCGGTTTAGTAGCTACCGTGTTACGGACAGAAATACATATACCTACAAACACATGCACACACAGACAAACATCACGAATATATTGCTAAGATAGGTCAAAATACATCCATATAACACATTTTCGGCGAAAATAATACCTGTTCTAGCCATTGCTGCGCGGGCTAGGAAGGTAAAAAAAGTTAGAAGACAGTTTTATTTTATTCGTTATTATTTTGCATACATACCTTAGTTATTAATCTACAGGGTGCTAAAATTCTCCCCTCGGCGGCGCATTGCGCTGTTGGATTGTAAAATAATACTTTGTTTAGAAATATGGTATATGGTATTAATCTGCTAGTAGTTTGCTATTTTTTAAAAATAAGTCATCATCAATTTTTGTATTTTTTCTTTTGTCACAGAAAATGTTTTTAGCTAACACAAAAAATTTATATTGTAATTAAGATTCTACCAGCAAAAACATTTAGAGTAGAAAAAGGGACATGACCTCCGAAAAAACTATCTTCCTGTATATTCTAGTATGTTCTAATATTTGACACGGCTAGTGGCGTACTCTCTATAGCTTAATTAAAGTTCCAATTTTAGTCAAGATATCCCAAACAACTAAAAAGCCCTTATTTGTTAGTACATGAGATTTAAAAACACACTGTTTAAGTATTTAAAATCTGGCACCAACATTCCTATAGGTTCATTATTAATTAGTCCACAATAGCTCGAGTGGCATTGGCAAGTTCGTAAATTCAACGATGCAAACACTTAGGTTCTTAAATTAATTAGTGCAGTCAACGTCACAAGCAGCTATTACTTGTCTTTTTTTTAATCAGCTGGGTTATTTTTTATAATTAAATCAAATAAAAGATTTTTTTTTTTGTTAATATGCTTCACGGAGTAGTAAGTAAATTTGAGATGGACATCTTGGAAGATATAGAAAGTGACTTAATGATGATAATGAATGATAATGATGAATTAACAAAGTATAAAAGGCAACTTCAAAGGGGTAATGTCAACCACGGACACCGGTGTTTTGGAAAAAGGCATTTCTATCCTCAGCCTGACTACAGTCAATCAAACTGACTACAAGATACAGAGTAAATCAAAAAGAGTGAAACCTATTTATTTATTCATTCAACGTTGATTGACTAGTCAGGCCAGCCACGCTGAGGATGGATGCCTTTCTCAGAAACACCGGTGTCCATAGTTGCCTTTACCCTTTTAAAGTTGCCTCTCATACTTTTTCAACTCATTGTTTTCGGTTCCGAACCGACGTCATGGAGACGCTGATATCATGGCTCCTAGGTTCGCTGTGGTTTCATTCGTCAAATAAATAAATAGATTTCACCTATTTTTTTAATCTTTTTGATTTACCTTAAACAACGAAGATTTGAAGTTTATTCTGGTATCAATAGTACGCGGCATGCCAAATAAACTATCCATGACTGGATAGGCCTTTACATATATGCAAGGTGAGACAAAAATATTGATATTTTTTGTAGAGAGAGCACGCTGCGCAGGAGGTCTTTCCTTTTTTACTTTTTCTCTCCGATGAAATTTTGTGGTTTTGAAAGTTCGCTAACGTTTGATTTTTAATCCATAACTGGATTTTTACTGCGATTAGGTAATAATAACGTTTTTATAAAACTCGTTTTCTTCTCATTTTTTATTTTTGTTAAACAAAAACAATTTCAAAAAATGTACTGACAATATTGACAAACACTTTAATAAAATATCAGAAATGACAATCTCTTTGAAGTATTAAGTTCACAGAACACCACCGGTGATTAGAACTAGAGAGAGAAGGAATGCACTGCTTAGCATCACTCTAAAAAAACTCTTTAAATTTTTGCCTCAGCGTCCCATATACGTAGTATATAGCCGTTCATGGTCATTCCAGTTCATATATAATTCATTGGCAAGGATTAAAAAGAAGGTTACATTAAAAATATTATTCCTATATACTTGTGCAGGGACTAGAAAATAAATTCAATTTGCAAAAAGCGATGTTAAAAATCAGGATTTATCACGAATTTTTTTATTTTTTCGTGGTCATCGGACTCACCAAATCTGTCGTATGTCAAAAACCGTTGTAATCGGTGAACAGCATGGGATTACTTTACAAGCTCGCCCGATTAGATAAATTACATTTTGAAAGTGGGTTAAAATTTTAGTCTGTACCTATCTAATAGCTGTAAATCATAATTTTGTGGCTATTTTGAATAACGGCGTAAAATTGTCTGGTTGTTGTTATGTTGTTGTCGAAAGCCAGAGCAGGTCATAATTTTTTATTAATAAACATTAACTACTATTGTTATCTAAAAATTTTTCGGTTATTAACATTTTTAAAAAGAAAAATAAAAATTCATGAAAAAAGAAAAAAAATATGGAACGTGTTTTGTTGTTGATGTTGATATGCTACCGAGCAAGCTGAATAACAGTAGAGCTGCTGTTATTAAGCTGGTTGGGTTGTATATCTAGATTTGTGTAATCATTTTTTAATTTTCTACTGTTTAATTTTTTAGAAGGTAGTTTATTTGTAATTTTAACTTTTAACTTTTAAGTTAAAAATCTAAAATTTTTAAAAATAATAAACCTCATCTAGACCCCGATCCGCTGGTATAGTTTCCAACACTGAACCGCGTTTCCTCTTTGTATTGCGAGGCTGATCCTTTGGGTAATGAAGCTATGTATTTTTTTATGTTTAATTTTATATGATATTTCCAAAACAAGTTTAATCATTGGTTTGACATAACCGGTTGAGATGAGGTAAATTATTAATGTTAAATAACATGGGTCAGAGGTTTGCACTACTTTGAGAAAACAAGACTTAGTTATCGCATTGGCCTTGGTTTAGGTATTAATGCAATACAATCGTTATCAACTTGGGTAAAGAAGTAAGCGACAAAGCAAAAGGAAGGTGGACAAGAAAAGGGGAAACAACTGTAAAACTAACGTAAAGGCTCAAGAAGAGGTAAGGACAGAGTTCAAATCGCAGACTGGGAAATGTGGCACAGCGTAGATGGTATGTTTGAGAAAAGCGAATTAGTTTGCTACATCAATCGATCCAAACTATCAGCGAAGCAAAAAACAGAAGCGGATGAATACGAAAAGCTAACTACTCTCCCAGTAAGCGCAAAATACTATTTTTATAGCAGAAGTGTACGCCATTGTAATGCCATAGAAGAGGCCAGGAATGGCGAGGAAGAGCAAATGTACATACATTTGCTCACAGAGCCAGGTTACCCTTAAGGCACTCAGCGCATCTTAAGCCTCGTACAGACTTGAACATTTTGACTAACATTAAGGCGCGATTCATACTATACGTAACGCTACCGTTACGTCACCATACCATCAACGATACGTTTGATGCGCCCAATTCACATGACACCGGCAGGCTCCGTTCCGTTACGCCACCGGCACTTTTTTTTTAGCTGGCGGGAGTAGTTTATTGAGAAACTGAACTTCACTGATGAAAGGTACAGCTAGGGTCTTGTGGCGAATATCTTAGTAAAACAATCATTGTATTATGTAGTCCTTTGCGAAATTACATATTGTAATTTTAAAAAAAGTTTAAATTTACGGTGACGTTGGTTTTATTTCTCACATGTTTCACATTTACATAATTAATTTGTAAAATTACTCATGATATATTTATTTGCGAGTATAATTACAATAATTGCTTCGTTTAAAAAGAGAGATGTATAAAACAGCGAAATGCAAAACAACTGTCTTATTTAAACCACATTAAAAAAAGCGACATTTTAAGCAAAACAAACTTATTAAATCAACGGCATTAAAAACATCTTAAATTATTTTTTTCTGTTAAAATTCAGGTAAGTAGTATAGATCTCGAACCATAAGCGGATTAGCTTTGATATAATAAGCCTTATCGGGTTAGCTTTGATAAAATATACTTACATGATTCGAGGACAGGAGAACAATAATACTACAAAGAACAAACATAACCCGTTTAGATTTAAATAAAAAATAATTGCCGTAGTTTTAAATGATGCTGTTTTAACACGTCTCTTTTTTGAAAATCGCTGTTTTAATGTGTCGCTTTTTGTTTGAAACTCGTAGGAAACCATTAAGTAGAAACACAATTTCGGACTTCCAACGAGAAAACTTGAAGAAGCTACAAACACGTATCAAAACCAACCACCATAATGAACAACACCAATCACCATAGTGAACATCTCAAAAAGGATCTGAGCACCACCGAAGAATTGATATTCAGTAAAGGACATAAGTTTGCCATTGCACCGACGCAGACACCGACACTGGACATTATTGCGGCAATAGAGACCGTTGGTCTACCTTAACCAAAAGCTGATGAAATTCACCATAAAGTGAGAACAACCTTGGACAGAAAGAAGCAACATAAGGCAAACGTCATTAGTCAAGAACCACGGGCAATCAAGAATTTGCAAACCGACAAGTCAATCAAGATTCTACCTGCCGACAAAGAAACTGCGACGGTTCTCATGGATGTCAAGATGTACGACAGAAAAATCGAAGGAGTAATGGAGACAGGAGACAAGAAAACACCAACCAAAGATCTAACCGCAACCATAGAAGGACGTATCTACAGGACACTGAAAAAATACGCTTACAATATCCCGGATGCCGCTAGATTCCGCCTAAGTCGACACCACAGTAGGGCACCACATTTCCATGGACTACCAAAGATCTATGAGAAGGATATACCACTGCGACAAACTACCAGCTCCACACCGGTCAGCACTATGTCGAGGTTTTTGTTAAATATAATTTAACCATTAGATGGCAAGTCCGAATCTTCTGTGAAAAACTCGGAATATTTTGACGACGTTTTCATGTAGAAATTCCTTACACCAACGTGCCAATAAATTAGTCACTCAGTATCTTTAACAATAAATTACAAACTGATGTTACACTTCACGAGAGAACAACGCTATCGGTGGAGGGGGTGATGGATCTGTTGGTTAGGCTTGATACACTAACCTAACCTGGTTCGAGGACAGAAGAACTATACTACAAAACTAACCAGTTTAGATCTAAAAAAATATTTGCCGCTGTTTTAACATGTCTCTTTTTGGAATGTCGCTGTTTTGATATCGTCAAACGTGGTAAAGTGAATCAAAAATTATAGTTTTTTTTTTACTTTTAGATGAATAACCCAAAAAATATGCTAAAACCCATTACACTTCAAATAAGCTACATTAATAAAAAATCTAACCTAAAACTTGAAAAAAAATTGAGTGAAGAGTGATTCACTTTACCCTGTAGGATGGGATAAAGTGAATCACGCCTTTGAATGTCTAATTTTCTAACATTAGAAGTTCTGGTGGCAAGGCCGTACCTAGAGAGGATCAAGGTAGATCAATGCTCTCCCAGATAAAGTCGTCGATAAGGTGTGTTTAAAGATATTTCTCAGCAATAAAAATAAGAAAAAAAAGTTGCGCAACATGCAAATTTTCCAAAATTCTAATTAAAACATTTTATCCTTCTTGGAAATAAAAATATTTTTTTTTTTATAGGTTCGTCCCCGTATGATCATTAAGAAAGTCACAAAAGAATTAAGTAAAAACAAATACTTCAAAAAATCAGAGCAAATATAAAAAAAACAGGGCCTTTATTTAGTAATCTTAAATCTAAGTAAACATTAAATAGCATTGGTACAAATAATTTCACTTATTTTATTCGAGAATTTTAAATTATTTAACACACCTAATAAAATAAGTAGGTATAAAGAGCGGTGGTAAGATTAAAAGGAGTAATTTTCAATTAAATATTATTGTAAAGAATAATTTGTATCAAAATGCTAGCATAAATCTGCACCTAACAAATTACACAATTTTTGAAATAAAAATTTAAAAAAATTAATGATGTGTTTTTTGTTTATCTTTTGAAATGCTTTTTAGATAGTTAGTCATTCTATTAAAAATGTTACTATAATAATTGCAGACAATATGCACTGTCCCCCCCCTCCACCAAACGTTTTACAAGTTTATTAAAAACTCTGAAAATATATGCATAAACTTTAAATTTATTTCTCACTCACCTGTTTGCCTCATTAATACGCACCTACCCCGAGAGCTCTTTTGGAACGACCATTTATCGAGACTATTGACTTAGGCAAGTTAAAACGCGCCGCAGCAGTTGGTATTACCGAATATTTGTGAAAAGTACCGAGTGGTTCACTTTACCCGTACTGATTTACTTTACCCCGTTTGATGGTATGTATTTTATTGCATGTCGCTCGTTTAAATATCGCTGTTTTATTATGTCTTATTATGCCGCAGTTTCGAATATCGCTGCTTTTATATATCGGTCCGTGGAATATTGCTGTTTCAAATATCGCCGTTTTGAGCCAAAGCCTACAGTAATTATATGTACGTTGTTAGCTCCCGCTAAATTTCGCGGTTGTTTATATATTTTTAAAACCACACAATTGTATGAAGGACATAGCGCATTTCGCGCATTTGGACATGCGCACCAACAACCAGAGAGATCCTTTGTCAAGCGCCTCGAGAAATGGCGTGTTAATTTCGTTCTCCAACTATTTCAAATATCTACACCTGAAAGTGCTCGATTTTGGGGTACTGCAGCATAGAAAAGAAACTTCAGCCCTTCAGCTACGTGGTGACATCATTAGATCCAATCAGGGGCCCCTTAGAACGTGGAGAAATTGGCTGCAAACTGGTAAATGCCTTTGTTTCTGATTGCCGTTGTGTGGCACAACAATTAACCTATGGACGTTTTCATTATTTCGTAATTTCATATCAATATATTTATGTTTGTTCGCGCTTCATTTAATTAAAATATTTACAGTCCATTGCAGTTATCGTTTTTCTTACTGCGGGCATAACATATGTATATTCGAAAACCTTTTAAACCATTACAGACTACCTAATATACTTAAACTTAATTTACTAAGGACCGCAACCAACTTGCATAAGTAAGTATATTTTGTCGGCCAGAACGTGTCAGAAAATGAAGAGCTCTCGGGAAAAAAGATGAAAGTCCAAAAACTTAAAATTACTTACAAATTGTGAAAGGCTTTCGCGGCCATCGTCCAATGGTGGGTGTGCTTTCGGGCTGTTCGGCCGTCGTAGTTGGAAATTCGTTCTCGACGTTTCGCCATCTCGAGTGGATGGCATCTTCAGGAGATGTTGACTGTTTGTCGGCTTCTCGAAGACTGGTGGTTAGTCTGTCGCGGGCGCAGGTTATATACGCTATGGTGGGCGGGGCGTATATCAGAGCTGGTCGGTGATTGGTCACTTTCCCGAGATTCAGTGTTGTTCTTGTAAGCGAGCCGTTTAGTGTTTTTAAGAACCGGTACCCATGTTCTGTTTATTTTAAGAGTTTCTTCAGATCTGTTGAAGTTCTGCTGGTGTTTATGAATTTCGATTGCTTCTCTATAGAGTCTTGGATAGTATGAGGAGGAGGCGCAGAGAACTTGTGTGTCATCGAATTTTATTCGGTGGTCTTCATTGAAGATCGAGAACCACCTCAGATCTGCGAAGGATAAAAGGCACTAAGTTCTTCGGGGGTATACCGCATTCCCTGTACCTGTGGAAGTGTCTACATCGGAACAACCAAACGGTCCGTAAACACAAGAATCAAAGAACACAAAGCCAACTCACAGAACGGCAGAATATAAAAAACCTGGCCAATACTGCCGTGAGAGATTTATGAATATATAAAATAATTTTTATCTCCGTTGAAACACAAGATATTTATCTACCTTTTCATGAACAAATTTTTTTAATATCATTTTATCATGTCCAGTTTTTTATAATTTTTGTTTAGGTTATTTTAAATCAGTACGTTCTACACTTTGGAATCGTGAATTTCAAAAAAGTCAAAAAGTTACCGCTATTTAATACGTTTGAAATGGATACCAAACCTACAGGTACGCTATATATTTGTCTATAAAAATTGACTATATTGATCAGCAAAGGATTTCGATTTTACTGAAATATTTTGATTTTAAAGATAAGCGTCAAAAATATATGTAAAAATTACAAGGTGTATTCAAAAAGTATAGTGCCCTCTCAGTCCCGATAAAAAATGTAATACTGTTATATACCCCAAATGTTCAGCTTCATAAATTTAAAAAAAAAGTTTCCCCCCACTGACCACTGGCCGAAAGAAAAAAGTAAATATATCGGGTTCATGTATTTTTTTTAATTTATAAATTTAAAAACATTTTTTTTAAAAATTAATAAAATATATTTTTTGGATAGGTTGCTCACGCAGTGATTCACAAATTCTAACTTTCACAAAAATGGATCTTTTTAAAAAATTGATGGAGTGCGAGTCGCGTGCATTTGAAGATAAGTTTGTTTTTTTATACAATTACGTTATGGATGCGACTAAGTGCCCAGAAGAACAATCCGCACAAATTCAAAGAAAGTTGTCGCACTTTACCTCAGTATTTAAAAAAAAGTTTGAAGTGGCCCGATATACAAAAGAAAGATTTATATCTCAAAACCAAAGCTGGTTAGAGACAGTGCTTGAGTTTCCTATATTTTCACAATCGTGTACACGTGCACGTAGACCACCTATTGATTTTGCTACATGTAGTGAAAGATCCAGACGTCGAAAAACTGGAAGTTTAAGATCAACAGTTAGTACTACGGAACTACTATATGCGGCTCAAATGAATCTTAGGAAGGAAGGTTGTGTTGATTCTGCTGCGGTTTTAAGAGAAATAAGTTCTCCAAGTAAAGGTACGGAGTATAGAAAGGCATATAAAACGAAAAGGGATACTGTTTCTCAGCTTACTGATGAACAGGCATTATCTTTATTTTTGGAGGGTAATTTTACAATGCACCAATATCAGTTGGTTCGAGAAGCCGATAAAAAAAATTTCCCTCGTACAAAAAAATACAAGAAGCCAAGAAACTTTGTTATCCTGCTAAACTTGAAATCACTGAAAGCACTGCCGAAGTACAAGCTTTACTGAATCATTCAGCACACAGACTCATCCAAATGCAGAATGAAGTTTTAGAGACCTTGCAATTGACCCTAGAGGAAAACTCAGCTCTAGTTTTGATATCAAAATGGGGTTGTGATGGGAGTTCCGGCCATGCTAAATATAAACAAAATTTTGAAAATCCTGAAGGTTCTGATGAAAGTATTTTCTTGACGTCTTTGGTTCCACTTCAATTAATTTCTGAAGATATTCACTCAAGAACAAAAAAAATTATTTGGCAGAATCCAAGGCCAGGATCTCCCAGATTTTGTCGCCCCATTAGAATTCGTTTTGTAAAAGAAACGAAAGAGGAAACAATTGCTGAGATTAACCATATTGAAAATCAAATTAACGAACTTATTCCAACAACAGTTCACTTGGAATCAGGATTATTGTGTACAGTGAAACATGTTTTACATTTCACAATGATCGATGGTAAAGTGTGTAATGTCGCCACTTCGACAAGCTCAATTTAAAAGTGCTATATTTGTGGTGCTACTTCTCAACAGTTTAATAAATTGGATGAAATTTTAAAACGTGATGTAGATACTACTACATTTAGATTTGGAATATCCATGTTACATGCATGGATAAGATTTTTTGAATATAACCTGCATATGTCGTATAAATTATCCATAAAAAGCTGGCAAGCAAGAGGCGATCAAAATAAAACAATTGTAGCTGAAAGGAAAAAAGAAGTTCAAAAAAACATTCAACTAAAATTAGGCTTGTTGGTAGATAAGCCTAAATCAGGATTCGGTAGCACGAACGATGGCAATACAGCCAGACGATTTTTTGAAAATTATGAATTAGCTTCAGAAATAACAGGAATAGATCAAGAAATAATTTATCGTCAGAAAGTAATCCTTCAAACTATGTCAAGTACATTTTATATAAATACAGATTTGTTCAAAGAATACTGCCTACAGACAGCTAGGCTGCTTATTGAAAAATATCCTTGGTACAATATGCCCACTACGGTACACAAGATACTTTTGCATTCTGCTGAAATAATAGATTCATTTTTGCTCCCTATCGGTCAAATGACCGAAGAGGCTCAAGAAGCACTAAATAAAACCATAAAAAAGTTTCGCGAAGGATTTTCCAGAAAGTTTTCAAGGAAGCAGACCATGGAAGATGTTTTCAAAAGACTTTTGTTGTCGTCGGACCCTTTAATATCTAGTATTAGAAAGCTTTCAAAAAGAAAAATGAAATCTTTTGATAAATAAGTAATTCAGATGTTATTGCCTTCTGCTTTTGACGATTCCAAAGATGACCAGGAAGATTCTGAAATGGATACTGATAATGAAGATATATTCAATGAGACAAAAACAAGCGAGATGGAAGTGGATTAAGTTTTTCGTTGGTAAATGGGAATCTCATTTGTTTTTTGTTTATAGAATATTATTGTTTTAGTTTACTTTACAAAATCTTTAAATACAGCCTTATTAAATTTGACATTAAGTCTTATTCTAACATGAAATACCTTTTTTCTTTACAAACGATACCAAATGAATTGCATTTTTGATCCGTATAGTTTTGGACACGTTTTTTTTATTCTGCCGCTCTGTGCAACTGTCGACTCGGACATACAGAAAAATCCGCAGTTGCAGACCACACGCTAAACAATGAAGACCACCGAATAAAATTCGAAGACACACAAGTTCTCTGCGCCTCCTCCTCATACTATTCAAGACTCTATAGGAAAGCAATCGAAATTCATAAACACCAGCAGAACTTCAACAGATCTGAAGAAACTCTTAAAATAAACAGAACATGGGTACCGGTTCTTAAAAACACTAAACGGCTCGCTTACAAGAACAAAACTGAACATCTCCTGAAGATGCCATCCACTCGAGATGGCGAAACGTCGAGAACGAATTTCCAGCTACGACGGCCGAACAGCCCGAAAGCACACCCACCATTAGAATTACTTTTTTGAAATATCCATGGTGATTTGGGACCAAACATAATATACTTTAATTAGCCCAAAGACTCCAAATTACAGTTCTATTAACTATTTGTAGACTACTAGAACTGTTAATTATGGCTTCCTATTCTGTTGAATGGCGGTAGTTCCCGGGAAGAAAGATGATAGTCCACGACAGGATCAATCTTAAAAAATGATCGGAAAAAGCTAGACTGTTTTTTGATAATATATTACTTGAAAACAACTTTCATTCGTATAGCATGTATAAAAGATTTTACAAAAAAAAATTCATTAAAAAGTCAATCAATAATATATCGCAAAATATTAAAACAAAAATAATATTCTTGATTATTTTACGTCCCCATAACTACTGTATCACTTGCCAGTCTTAACTTCTTTGCAACATCACTAACTCTTCCATGAGATTTTCTTTTTTTAATTTATTATCGATTTTAGCGCAACCAAACTACACTCACCAAAAATCTTTAACTTTTAATAAAATTAAATGGCTAAATGGCATTTTGTAAATCCTATCTTTCTATAAAAAAAAACTGACCATATACACGTTACCATGAAATGGACTTTCATCTTTTTTCCCAAGAACTTCGCAAAGGTGCCTCTGTTGTGGACTATCATCTTTTTCCCCGCAAGAGATTAAATAGTTTTTTAATTTTTCTAATTTGAAAAAGACTTTTATTTTAAGATTTTTTTCGTTATAGATGAAAAAAATATCAGAGAATACGAATTTGTCAAAATTTGAAAAAAAAATGGACTTTCATCCTTATTCCCGAGAGCTCTTCAAATGTATTTTTTTTTTGTTAAATTATTAAATTCATTTTTTTGTCAATTGATATATATTTATGTTATTAATAAATGCGTAAATTTTATTTCTTTTGATAAATCAGAGTTTGTAATTTTCTTAGACAAATTTAAATTTACATCTCAGATAATATAACTTAGAGATGTATTTTCACAAAGTGGATCGGAATTTACATGCAATTTTTTTAGAGTATATTTACTAGTAAAAAGCTAATATCATAAACTAATATGTATTAGTTTATGCTAATATGTACTTGGCTGTAAATGAGTTATAATGCTGCCCCAGCATAAAAACTCCAGGATATGCTCCTTCTATAAGACAGAACCACTATGCAGTGTACAGTAAACACGGTATATTTCGAAAGCCGGCATAGTATTTACATAAGGTTCCGTAAGCGTGGCACCGCGTCATTAAAGCCGTGGCAAGCGAGAAGAAACAAAGTTAAAAGGGTTGCAGATAGTGGCGTGTTGTGTAAAAATTAAAATGTAATCAAAGGTTATTCTACCCTCCCTAAAAATACAGTCGCATGTAGAAATTTTACGTTTTGAGAAAAAAGGGTTTTAATTTTTGATTTTGAAATATAAACGATGCGGTTTTATTTTTTTACTTTTATTTCAAAATTATAAGATAATAAACTTTAAAACTTTAAAACCGTAAAATTACAACATGCGGCTTTTTTCTTAGCGACGCGCGACGGCAGTATTGGTTACGAAAAAGACAGTAGGCCTGGAAAAGCAGAATTCTTATTTATTTGTAAAAACATTTATCAAATCATAAAACAAAAATCCAGTATTTTTCTATATCTCTACGATTAATGAATCAATTCTTTGTTTCAGAATCAAGCACACCAGAGACATCCCACTCGACTAACGGCGAAGAAATATCTGCAAATGGTGTGAACGGAAACGGTTCCATTTTGTCAGGTGGGAGAAAACGACCGTTACTTGCACCAGGTGAGAATAATTAGGGTAAAACCGGGTGATATAAAACAGAAAATTTGTTTACATTTCAAAACATTTAAATACCATCAATAAGAGGTCTAACATGTCAATCTTAACTCAAAACAAACAAATTTCAAAAAATATGAAGAAAAAAAACATGCAAGGATTTACGGGGTTTCACCACATAAAATGCAACTATCGGACAGTTGGTGATTATGAATATATCATAATCAAATTATCATCTAATTAAGAAAATCATAAACAAATGAACGTCTCTTAAAAATAGGGGTCGCCGCTTAGAACTAAATATATCTTAAAGTTACAGGTTCTATAAATTTAGGAAGCCCCTAACTTTAAAGGACCTTTAACTTTAAAAGACCTATAACTTTAATTTTGTTAAGCGCTTTGTTAGCTTATTGGTTCTTGAAGATTTTTAGACTTTTTCTGAACTTTTCCAGGCTTTTTTTAAACATTTTCCGAGTTTTCCAGACTTTTGCTAAATTGGCAGACATTTATTGAAACTTTCCAGACTTTTTCCGAAAGGAGGAGGCACTAAATACATTGTTTACCGGGACGCGTCAGATGAGCTGAATTTGAGATATGTTGAAGGCCAAACCTTCATGATATTTTTACCAAAAAAAATTGTGGGGGTCATAGGATTCGTTTTCGAGCTATACTCATTTAAATGCGCGCCACTGAAATATGGAAAAATATGACCTTTTGTCGTTTTTTTGTAATAACTTATCGCCAAATAAAAACAAAAAAATGACACTAGTCTTATTTTATTGATAAAAGAGTCCTTTTAGGAATGTTATCAATTTTTAACATATAGTTTGCGTCAGATACCTACAAAGTGAGTCAAAATAATTAAAAAAAAAATACAGGAAAAATACCTGAGATTTATTACGTATAAAGAAAGGGAACTAAAAATGCATAGTCAAAATTAACTTCACTTGCTTTCATGTGAGTCGTTTTAACTATTCTAGAGTGATGTTTGCATAATACGTTATGTTATAAGCTAACAGGGTATTTAAAAAAAAATTAATTCAACGCATGACATATTTACTAATTATCTACGAAATAGTGTGTTTACTGGGATGCGTCAAATGAGATGAATTTAAGATATGTTTGAGCCTAAACAGTCCGGATGCTTGTTTCATCGGTTTCGTCTTCGAGCTATAATTATTTAAATGCGCGCCAATGGATTGTGGAAAAATGTAAGATTTTGTAGTGTTTTGTTATAACTTCTCGTGAAGGAAAAATAAAAAACCAATATGAATTTTATTTTGTTGAAAAAAAAGTCTTTTTAAGTATGTTCTCATTTTTGACATATAGTTTTCGTCACATATCTACATAGTGGCTCAAACTATGAATAATTGAAATACAATAATAATAATAGACTTAATGGGTATTTCAAACATTTTTGAAATTCGCATAACATGTGTACTAATTGCCTATGGAATAGGCCTTCCGGGGGTTCTGCCAAAAATTTTAAATATTAACTTTTTATCCCTATAAAGAGATAGAAGTTGTAGCGAAAATCCATGAGTATAGCTCAAAAACGAAACCGATGACCCCCCCCCCCCCAATTTTTTTGAGCAAGTTTCAGGATGGGGGGGCTCTAACATATCTCAACTTCACCTGATCTGACGCATCCCGTTAAACACATTATTCCGCTACACAGTTAGTACACCTATTATTTGTTTGATTTAAAAAATGTTTGATTTACCCTGTAGGTTTACTACATAATTACAACGACTCACATTGAAGCAAATGAATTTATTTTATTTTATATTTAACAAATCCCAGTTGTTATTCCTGTATTTCTGTTATTCATATTTTTAGCCACTTTGTAGATATGTGACGAAAACTATCAAAAAATTAAAAACATACTTAAAAAGATTTTTTTTTTCAACTCAATAAAATAAATATTGGTTTTTATTTCTATTTGACGAGAAGTTATAGCAAAAACACTACAAAAAGTCACATTTTTCTTTCTTCCAGTGGCGGATTTAAATAATTACAGCTCGAAAACGAAACCGATGACCCCTAATTTCTTTGAGACGAGCATTTAGACGGCTTGGGCCCTAACATATCATAAATTCACCTCATTTAACGCATCCCGGTAAACACACTATTCCGTTATCACATAACCTATTACGCAAACATCACTCTAGAATAGTTAAAGCGACTCACATGAAAGCAAGTGAAGTAAGTCAATTTTGACCATGCATTTTTAGTTTCCTTTCTTTATATTCAATAAATTTCAATTAATTTTCCTGTATTTTTTTTTTATTATTTTGAGCCACTCTGTAGGTATGTGACGGAAACTATATGTCAAAAACTGATAACATTCTTAAAAGAACTCTTTTAGCAATAAAGTAAAGCTAATATCAGTTTTTTATTTTTATTTGGCGCTAAGTTATTACAAAAAAACTACAAATGGTCATATTTTTCCATATTTCAGTGGCGCACATTTAAATAAGTATAGCTCGAAAACGAATCCTATGACCCCCCTAATTTTTTTCGGTAAAAATATCAGAAAGGTTTGTCTTTCCACATATCTCAAAGTCAGCTCATCTGACGCGTCCCGGTAAACAATGTATTTAGTGCCTCCTCCTTTCAAGACATTTCCTGAATATTTCTCGAGTTTCCCATATTTTTCCTGAACATTTTTAGACTTTTTCTGAATGTTTCACTAAATTCAATACTTTCGGACCAAGTAAAAATATTCAACATCTTCCTATAAAAAGTTGTCATTATCTCTTCCATTTTTACGGGGTATTATATTGTAAGGTAAGGTGGGGCAAGTGCCAACGAAAACTTTCCATAGTTGGTTGGCATTTTAGGTGACATTCTTTGTTGGTAAAAAACGGTATATATTTTTTTAAGCAGCATTTTATTGAATTAGTCAGTGGTTGTAATTTCGATGATAATAACAATAGACACTTCCATGCTCCGCAAGCAAAAATTTTGAATTTTTATTAGCAAAAACATTAGTTTTTACTCATTTTTTGTATATTTAAAAAATCGTCGGGGGGGGGGGCAAGTGCCCCTAGTGCCCCCCGCTGGATCCGCCACTGCCCCGGAACCGCACTTGCTCCACCTTACCTTATTCCGTTCCGCACAAATACTTAGTTGCCATTGTCTCAATTTTAGATTGTAGCAATTCCGGCCTAAAGTCATCGATGACGCCTACCAAACGCACCGTAATGGGATTGCTGGCCAAAGCGAGAGCCGCTCAAGCGAAACAACTGGCAATGCCGGCTTTTCCAGGGATCAATCCGGCTGAGTAAGTCGTATAGGGTGAATATATCACAAATATGCCCGATTGTAGGAAGTCGCTTCTTGTACTCGCTTGTCATAGCCATTCGGTTGAACGCTTCTGAATGCTTTATTATGTTCTACAAAGTAAAAAGTAAATAAAGAAGACCGAATATTATGAGTGTTTTTTTAGCCGCGTGCGGAAAAGTTGAATTTTAGCTTTTAAGTTTCTATATAAAAAAAAATGTTTCTTACTTTATTTACTCACAAAATACAAAAAGACACCTTCACTTTAATCACAACACACTGCTAATTTGTAGGTATTGTCAGTTGCTATGGCTGTGCCAGATGGGTAACATTATGTGACCAGTATCTTATCATTATGCAGCTTCTAAGGAACAGTAAAGTCGCGAAAAAAGGTTCAACGTAATTTTACGAAATAAGGTCTTCTTTAGGTTAAGAAACGGAAAAAAAGTCGGTGCCATGGGCCCTAAGTAGTTTTTGGTCTGGGATGCAATCTGCCTATACTCGGGATTCAATTTGGTCATAAAAATATCCTGACGTGTAACGCTAATGTGCACCCGCTGCTCTATGGACGTCGTCCGTCTGCTTTTTCGCGAGAGAAAATATGTTTTTTTTTTACTTTGGCTGTTATGTCATGACTTAGTTTCATTAGTTTAAATGATAAAAGCCAATAACCAACCGTCATTATAAAAAACCGACTATATCCCTTTGCGCGTTTTTTAGGAAAATAACTATTTCGGTATACATTTTTTGAAAGTAGCGCGTTTTAAATAAAAAATAAACCAACCGTAAATACAAAGGGGTACTTATTAAAAGTTTAATCATGGTCAATGTTATCTCCGTGCTACTCAACGTACTTGTTTCAACGCCTTCATCAAGAAATAATTAAAGCCGTTTTTAAAAAATATGTTTAGAAAAGCATATAAAGCTTTTATAACCACACTTGCCCTAGAAAAGCGGCGACGTTTGGTTTATTTTGGTAAAGTACAGGAAAAAAATATAATTAGAGTTTAACATAGATGAAGTTGTGCTGCGTCTGAACTTCATTTTTGGTTGGAGGAAAATGTGCGATGCACTACGTGCCATGCCGCCTTAATTTATGGAGCAACCTACCCCTTTAACGATTACGAGTTCGAATTATGAAATAAATTCATACCTACCTATGAGTTAAATGAAACTTAATATATATATATATATATATATATATATATATATATATATATATATATATATATATATATATATATATATACATGTATCATAATAACCGCCGTTGTATGAGCACGTACATTAAATGCTCGTCAATTTTCCTATAAAATCTCCAAGCTAAATAGTTAATAAATTTTCAAAAGTGATTTGTAAGAAAGTCAAGTGTTCAAGACACATGGAATTGTTGGGGTATGTAATAAAACCTATTGTCTAAGCAAATCAAGCAATTATAAACCTTACATACAATCAACATAAGGTTTGGTTTGGCGCGCCAGCTTCTCGATATTGCAAGTATACCTTTTGCACGCGCGCTTAAATCTGACAATACAGGGTACGCCAAAATAAGTTATGAGTTTGCAAGAACTAACTGCTTCAGAACGGGCGCTATACCAACTGCTCCTAAAGGCGAATGAAGATCAAACTACCCGAATTGAAGATAAGATTAATAACGCTGTGGGAAATCTCGATCAAAAGTATCAGGAAGTAGGTGAAAAAGTAATTAAGCTAGAACGGCACAACGTGCTACTGGAGCGAAAATTGAGAAAAAACAATATCATCATACATAGATTGGTACTTGCAGAAGGTCAGGACATATTGAAAGAGGCTCTCAGTACCCTGAACAACTTACTGGGAACCACATTTGGTGCCAAGGATATCAATAACGTGCACAAACTTGGAAAATCACAAGATATTCTACTAGGATTTGTTTCATTTCTTAGCAAAACAGTAGTATACCAGAATATCAGTAAACTAAAGGGTTCTAATATAAGTATATCAAATGACCTTTGTCCTGAGGACCAGAAAGACTATAAAATTTTGCAAAAACACTACAAAATCGCTAAATCTAAAGAACTCAATGCCAAAATTAAAGGGTTTAAGCTAGAAATTAATGGTGAACCCTATACAATACAGCAATTAAAAAGTTACGATTTAACTCAGGAACAAGATCTGGAAGAAGGTGAGATATCAGAGGAAGAGAGTGTTAATACAAAAAACACTCCTGAACAACCCAAAAGAAAAGGAAAATATCTACTCGCAGCCATCGAAACATCTCCGAGACCATCTCCGAAACCAGAATAGAGCCAATCAGAGCCAGCGAGCGCCTCAAACAACTCTACTCAGGAAAATAATTAATCTTTTGCTTATTATACATTTTATTTTTTACAAATAATAAACAAATAAACTTAATTTGAAGTACACTGTGTATATTAATATTAGATTGGGCCAGGATAATTTTAATATAAAAACTATTTCACAAAAAATAACAGAAAAACGGAAAACCATTGTAGAGATAAGATTTTGCTCGACTCACAAAGGCATAGATTTCTAAAGAATAAAGTAGAATAAAAACCTTGCTTTTTTAGATTAGGTTGCTTTATTAATTTTATCATTTTAATAATTTTTTTCTGTTATTATAATAATTTTTCTCATATTTTAAAGAAAATAATAATAAAGAAGATTAACCTGTATAAAATGTCATTTAAAATTCTTAATACGGCACATCTCAACACTCGATCTCTATTACCTCATTTTGCTGATTTAAAGACGTTGCTATTAAACCAAAATTATGACGTACTAGGTATCTCAGAGACTTGGCTGCAAAATATTGTGGATACCCATACTATCCATATAGATGGTTACAACTTTTATCGTAAAGACAGACATGGGAGGGGTGGAGGAGTGGGCATATATATAAAAAGTACCTATAATTGTTCAATAATCTATGATTTTCCAGATAGTAACAACAAAGAATATGAACAGTTGTGGATAAAAACGAAAATTTCAAAAAATACTTATATATTTGGATGCGTTTACAGGCCTCCGTCCTATCCAGAGGCAGGGTTTATCAACTCGCTTGAAACTGTACTAGCAAGTGTCGTACCAATGAGTGATCATCTAGTGTGTTTTGGAGATCTAAACATAGATCTTTTAAACACATCGACAATCAAAGTGGACAGCTTTTTGGATCTTCTTGAGTCTGTAGGCTTGACACAGGTCATAGATTTACCAACCAGAATTACAAATACCTCTGCAACATTGATAGACCTCATATTAACAAGCTCAAATATAGACGTTCAACAAACAGGTACTCTTCATGTTCCAGAGATCTCTGACCATGAGTGTGTCTATGCAAAAATAAAAATCTCCCAGACACCAAAAAAAAAATTAATTAAGGAATATAGACCACTCAAATATGTCAACTGGCATCAGTTTTGTCAAGATATAGAAAGCATACCATGGAGAAATATCTATGACTTGCAGGACGCGGACTCAAAAGTAGAATTTATAAACACCAATTTCAAAGCTGTATTAGACCTTCATGCCCCTTACAAAACATCTAGATTTACGAGAAACAATGAACCATGGATAACTGACAATATCAAACTTCTTATATCCTTGAGAAACAAAAAACTCGAAAAATATAAACGAACAAGAAATAACAGTCATTGGGAAAGTTACAAAGAATTAAGAAATTTAGTTACAAACTCTATTCGGCGAGAAAAAAAAGCATACATAAATCATAACCTTTCGAACTCCTCAAAGTTGTGGAAGGATTTTCAGAAGCTTAGCGTGGTTACAAAATCAGCAACTTGTGAAATACCTGACCACTTGAGTAATCCGGATGCTATCAATAATAATTTTATTTTTTCGACCCTTCCAGGAAATATAGAAAATCAAGATGTTCTTACCAAATATAACCAAACTCGCAAAAATCCATTAAGTGAAGTGTTTAAATTCAAAGCTGTAGATGAAATCCTAATATTAAAAACAATTGAATCAATAAAATCCAAAGCTAAAGGTCACGACGACTTAAGTATCCAGATCATTCAAACTGTCTGCCCCTTTATACTACCCTTTCTCACCCATTTGTTTAATTTTTGCATACAAAAATCAGTTTACCCAAAATCTTGGAAAAAAGCAGTAATCATCCCACTTCCTAAGTTATCAAATCCAGAGAGCTACAAAGATCTTCGACCAATTAGCATATTACCTTGCTTAGCTAAAGTTTTTGACAAACTAATGAATCAGCAACTTAATGAGTATGTGGAAAAAAATCTTATTTTACCCGAAACACAATCAGGATTTCGGAAAAACCACAGTTGTTCATCTGCTTTAGCGAATGTAACTGATGATATCTGTCAAGAGGCTGACAACGGAAAACTACCAGCTCTCATCCTTCTAGACTACTCAAAGGCATTCGATACAATCAATCATGAGGTTCTAATGAGCATTTTACACTACATTGGTCTTGATAACACAGCTATAAACCTCCTTAAGAACGCAATTGAAGAACGCCAGCAATGTGTTAAAGTTAAAAACAAACTTTCAACTTTTCAAACTATCAAGCAAGGAGTTCCTCAAGGTTCTTCGATTTCGCCATTGATCTACTCCATCTACACTTCAAATCTACTTTCAGCTCTAAAGAGCTGCTTACCACAATTCTATGCTGATGATTCACAGCTACGCTGCTCATTCGATAAAAGCAATATTCAAGAAGCCTGCTCTTTAATCTCTCACGACCTGGATGCACTCCATAAACTTTCTCTTAAGCACTCCCTTCATTTAAACCCGCAAAAATGCTGTGTATTGCTGTTTGGTGCTAGCCAGAGGGTTGTTGATCAGTGCCAAGACCAAATTTCATTAAACCTTAATAATACTATTTTACCTGTAAAAAACGACGCTAGGAATTTGGGCTTGGTAATGGACAATAGCCTAAGATTTAAAAAACATCTTTCCATATGCACGCAAAAAGCTTTTTTTCGATTAAAGGCTATATACAGCAATAGACATATTCTATCAAAAAAACTAAAAACTCTTCTGTGTGACTCTTTGGTACTATCAGTTTTTAATCATGCAGATGTTGTTTACGATCAGTGCATTTCTTCATTGGGTAAAAGACGAATTCAAAAAATGCAAAATTCATGCTTGCGTCTAATCTACGGTATAAAAAAACGAAATCGAATATCACATAAGCTTAAAGAAACACATTGGCTCAACATGAAAAATCGAAGGAAATTACATAAAGCATGTTTTTATCACAAAATAATAAGCTCCTCACAGCCGTCATACCTATATAGAAAAAATAAAGTTTCGCTCAGAAACACATAATTTAAATACACGGCATAAAAATAAAATTACTCCTCCTAAACACAGAACCGCATTCTTCGAAAAAAGCTTTTCTTATGACGTGGCAAACCTGTACAACTCTATTCCCGAAAAAATTAAAAGTAAGAACCATGTTGGATTTAAAAAGGCTTTCACAAACTATCTTATGATTCAGCAAAATGACATATAAGTAAACTTAAAAACTTCGCTCACTTCAAAAAATTGCAGTTTTAACATTTTTTATTTTTGTTTTTTTATCTTTTATGTTTTTTGGTTTCTCTTTTGAATGATATTAATATACACAATACTTCTCTTTCTCGCAGATATTATGTTAAGTGATTAAAGTTAGAATTTTTTTTTTAGTTACATTAATTATAAAAGGTTAATTGAACAGAACTGTCAGAACCTATTACAGGTAGTGACAATACTGAAATTCGCCTATTTCACAATTATATTGTAAGCATTATACTGTAATTTGTAATTTTCGGTTTCTAATTGTGGAATAAAGACATTTATTATTATTATTATTATTATATATATATATATATATATATATATATATATATATATATATATATATATATATATATATATATATATATATAAGCGAATTTATTTCAAAAATAAACCCCCAGTGGCGAGTGGGTTGCTCTGATCTAATAAGCCATAGTGATGGTCTGGCGTGCACACTTAAGTAAATTAAAGTCTTTACACATGAAACACATTAATATATACATCACATTTAGATGCACAGCGTCACTGCGTTTACGCAACCACAATTGGTTGCCTTTGACAGTTGACTTAATTTAAAGAGGGCGAGTTTGTAAATTTACGGATGAGCTCATCGATGACATGCCAAGATTGAAGGTTACGTTAAAAATTTTGCTGATGCCAACGATGGAGAATATCTGTTGAATTGACAAACTCGCTCAAAGAACATGTATGACCTAGATATAGATTTTTTTTGACGGCAGGGTAGTGCCGTGGTATGGTCGTCTGTTTCACCTGCAGAAGGTACCAGGTACGCATCTCGAACAACGATGTGTATACAAAAAAAAGTCTCGCGCCCTGTCGCCCACTTCCTTTAGCGTTCAACAGTCGTCATGGGCGTAGTCAGAGTCTCGCTCAGGATGGGGCAAAAAAGCAAAAAAAATGTACAATCAAATATTTATTGAAAAATAGTATAAATGCTGTTTTAATTAACTGAAGAGTAAATCCATATCAAATCAACCAGTCAATTGTTTCGACCATCTCCAATTTTGATGATTTTTGGTACACTTATTCAGCCCCTAGAGAAACTCAGAAATCCAAAATTTTAGATTTTTTGGAGCACTAGTTTTTGTGTTATGAATTCTTGAAAATTGAAAACATGGTCAACTTGGCTCTTACAGGCACTTACGTAAATAGTAATAAGTTGAAAACTACGAAATCTAGAAAGAAGTGTGGTAGCTTAGTTTAAAGGTATTTTTGAGACCTTTCCAACGATGTATCACTTGGCATACTTTTTTATTAAAAAAAAAAAAAATTCATTTAAATTTCGAAAACAATTTTTTTTTTAATTTTTTAAAAAAACTTTATTTTTGATTTTTTTGTGTTGATATTTTTTACTCTATTGTATTCTCAACATATATTCCAAATTTTAAGGTGGAGAAATGATGGGTTCCTGTTAAAAAAATAATAACAATAAAATCCTGCATAAGAAATTATATGCATTGACCATGACATGACATTCATAACTAAAATAAGAAGCAGCTTTTATTGTTTTTTTTTTTAATTTTGAACAATTTTCCAGATTTCCCCTCACTTTTTGCATAAAATTAACCTAAGCTCCCCCCTTGCTGACCTTCCCCCCCTTCTATAATAGGTATTTTACCCTTAACTTCTTTTAATACAGTATAAAAACAGGTTGTTTCATGTTAAATTCATGCCGTCTCATTACAGAAACTTGTTCAATCCTGAAAGTTTTGTAGAAAGGTTTTGTTCACCTGAAATAAGTTGCAAAAATCAAGTACATTTCCGTTACAAATGCATCTTATTTCTGATTAGTCGCCCCACCAACCTAGATAGTCAAAATAAATTTCTCGTTCAAACATATCATAGTCTTTCTTAGCCCTTTATTATTTGGTCAGTCCTGCTGTTTATAGTTCGATTTACCCTAAAAATGGCACAAAGTAAGCAAAAAATAGTGGAATAAATTTTTTGTTGATTGTTGTAATCCTCAAAATCTTAACAATCATTCTGGAAAGTTTTTTTTTGAAAACTTTATTATTAAAAAATCAACAGTTACATTCATGAGGTACAGTTTTCGTAATCAGTGCCTATAGCTCTGGCCTCGAGAATTATAAAAAAAAACCAGACATAGAAGCAGGGTAAGTGCCGAATCATTTTTGAAATATCAGCGTATATGGTATGATAGATTATTCAAATCTTGATTTTTTGACTTTTTAAATTTATTAAAATTAATTATTAAGGTCCTAAAACATCTAAACCAATAATAAAAACAGTGGCGCACCCAGGAATATGTCTTGGGGGGGGGGGGCGAGGCCTCTTGGGGGGGGGGGGGTCGAACCTCATGATGTCGAATATTAAGCTATTTTTTGTGTTTTCTCTGAAATATGTCGAAAATATGTAAAAAAATCTAAGGCTTGGGGAGGGGGGTCTCCCCTGGGTGCGCACATGATAAAAAAGTCTCTCTGTCTGTCGTCTATCGTCTAACGGTCTGTTTGTATACAAAATAACTCGAGCACGCCTGAACCGATTTCAATCAAATTTGGAACAAAAGTCCTTTGTCGGTATAAAATGAACCTATTAAATTTAGGTTGAGTCAGTGGCGGGCGAAGGGGGTAAAGAAGGAGGTTGAATAATTTAAAAAATCATAAGTCAACAATGCATCAGCCAATTAATCAAATTTCGTAACTTAATTCTTTGTCAGATTATAATTTTTTTTTATTAAGTTAATTTAGTTGTTTAATGTTTTGTTGTTCAATATTACTTATCCTGTTTCTTAACTTTAAGGTCGTTGGATTAACATATATAAGATTTCTCATTCAAATTGTGTATATTTTCCATGTAATAAAAGTTTCATTTTGTTTTAAACTTAGAACCCGTTATTTCTCCATCCTAAAATTTGGAATATATTTTGCGAATACCTTAAGGAAAAAAGTATCAAAAAATAAAAAAAATCAAAAATACTGTTTTTAAAAAATATAAATATATAAAAATATTTTTTTCATAAAAAAAGTATGCTGTGTGACACATCGTTAAAAGGGTCTTTGAAGTACCTTTAAACTAAGGCATCACACTTGTCTCTAGGTTCAGCAGTTTTCAAGATATTAGTAATTTTGTTCGTGCCTGTAAGAGCCAAATGGACCATTTTTTGAATTGTCAAAAATTCATAACACAGAAACTACTAAGTCAAAAAATCTAAAATTTTGAATTTTTAAGTTTTTTATAGGGAAAATAAGTGTACCAAAAATCATCAAAATCGGAGATGGTCAAAACGAAAATCATTGATTTGATATGGATTTACCCTAAATAACCTAAACTTAATTTATATTAACTTGCGAGGATTGCGAATAAACCTTGATAAAACGTCTTTTTCAAATTTATCCCTGGAAGTCGCAGTGAACTCAATTCGTAATGTAGTAAGGTCAAAAAGTTTGTATTGGCATTCTATTTTCGCATTTTAAATTTTAGAGCTCCCCTTTAATTCTCGGATTACTAAATCAGCTAAAGTCAGGATGGGGCAGGTGACAAGCCAGTGCTATATAGTCGGTACCAGGATGGCGCCATCATAAGTCTCCTATAATTAACTCACGACGACCACGACTGTTGCGCTAAAAAGGAAAGAAGTCTATTGTCTATAACCAAGTTCTCCTGAGACGATAGCGATGTTAGATAGATGCAAGTCTAACATGTAGCAGGACCACCTTTCGGAAGGAGTGACAACTAAAGTCACTCATCGTAAAGCTTTACACGTAGCGAAGCCTGACTTTGATTTTATTTTTGGGTAATAATTCTTAACATGTTTTTCTCGGCTTCGCATTGGCGGCTCGTTCTTAATTTAAAATGTGGTTTTAACGTCTAAAGATCTACTTAATAATAATAGAGTTTCATGATTCTTTACGGTTTAGGTACCTTCAGACTGTGTAGAACATCTTTAAAAGAAAATCGAGCCGCCAATGCACAACCGAGGAAAACATGTCAAAAATTATAACCAAAAAATAGAAAATTAATCTCAGGCTTCGCTTCCTATAAAGCTTGCCTTTACGATGAGTGTCCTTAAGTGTAAATGCGTGGGTCCACTGTGTATATTTGCTACGCAGTATAAAGATCCCCGCCCTCGACAAAAAGGTGCCAAACTCAATTAGCTCCTCTTAGAGAAAGAAAACTTACATCCTGGAAAGTGTATTAGTTTGGTATACGGTGTACGGACAAATCGGGGTTTGCGAAAAGGGCGCGTGTGCCTAGTCGCTAGACCAAAAATGGTCTCCCCATTACTACTACTAGATACAGATATAGATTTTGGTTATACCGGTTAGATATAACTAACTCGTATATGAAATATCTATTTAATTTATCTTTGCCTTTTTTAGGTGTCCCCCGGCACTGATCCCACTTCTGAGGGAGGATTTCGTTACCGGAGCAGTAAACCTTAATTTAATATAAATCGAATATAGAAAAATTAAAAGTAAACAAAAGTTAAATTGGATTGAATATCGATCGGTTGTCACTCAGAGATACTTTTTGATCATTTAAAAAGGACCTTTTCTTTTTAAAAAATGCAAATTAAAATAATATACCACAATGAAAAATTATAACAACAGAAAAGTTAATAGATCCCGATACGATCATTAAGGTAAACAACATAGAACGTGACATCCAAAATCTTCTTGATATAAAAATAACAAAACATTAATTTTAATTAAGCAAATAAAGATAAATATAAGTACGGACTTTTTAGAACGCTTTATATTCATTTATCACACGGTTTTACTAAAAAGTGCTAATAGACAGCCGAAAGAAAGAAAAATGCTAAACTAACTTCCTCAAAATTTAACTTCTAACCATTTTGTTTATTTTTTTAGAGTTTGCCTTAGAATATAAAGGTGTGTTTAGACGCTCGAGCGAGCTGAGCATAACTTAAAGCGTTTAGTATAAAATTTAATTTTTAAATATCCACTCGTTTGCTAACACCTGTAGGGAATATTAAGATTATAAAAGAATATGCAAAATAAATGTTTTTTGTATGCACTTGTTCGGGGGGGGGGGGAGGGGAAAATCCCCCCTGCCAAATATTATACTATATTTAGTTTTGAACACCAGAATACACCTCCTGGTCACTATGTTTTAATGCAATATTTATTATGATATTTCCCTCCCAAATAAAGTTCCTAGATCCGCCCCTGGTTATCATAAGGCATCAAATTAACTATTTTTATTTTGTAAATCCTATTAATATATCCTATCTAGTTCTAGACTATCAGTTCTATAAATATAAAATAACCAAAAATTTTGTGCGATCTAAGAAGTCCGTAATGTGTATGTCTATAAAGTAGGCTATCAAAAACTATCGTAGATAAAATATGTGTAAATTTTAGTAAAAAAATCAGAATTGCTCAGTATGGTAATGTAGATACATCATAAATATTTAGAAAAATTATGTAAAATTTGAAATATTAACCTATTCGAAGTTACAGCAGACTAAAAAAATACTTTATAAAAATCCAAATTATGTAAAAAATATATGATTATGATTGTATTAGCTAAATCTACAGAGAAAAGTTACCTGTAAAATAAATAGGCCAGGATTTATCCGAATGGCGTAGAAAACATTTGGTACAAAACAAAATTAAAATAAAAACTTTTTAAAAATGTATGCGACTTTGTAATAAGCATAGAAATATATATCCAACTACATCACATAAAGCTCTATTCGTGTTTTTACTTTTTATTGTGGTTTTTTAAATTTGCGCGATTCCGATACAGTGAAAAGGCAAAGTATTAATACTCTATCTACAGCTCTATTTCAAACGAATTAGAACAGACTTTGTTTGGAGGAAATTGGTCAATAACTAACAAAGTAATAAATTTTTTCCAGTTTTCCAAAGTTCGCTATTGTTAATTTACCATATTGGATTTATTTTGCTAGGATTTTTTAACTGAATTTTATAGTTTACTGAGAAATTTAGTATTAGTTTTTAAGTTAAAATCCGGCGTGGCGTACATACCTTTACTGTTTTTCTCAAATTTTACATTTCTATAACAATTGGAGTCGCTTAAAATGACTATAATACGAAAAAAGAATTCTACATTGGTGCATAAGCTTAAAAAAAAACAGTATCAACTAGTACTAAAAATAAATTTGTAGCACAGCACTAAATTTAACTTAATATCTTAAAATTATCATTTACTCATTTATTATATTACTAGAACACCGTTATACAAAATATTACTTTCTGACAAAAGTACTGGTTAGTCAGTGGAATTTTACAAAAATTATTTAACTCCGTGGGACTTTTCAGAATTTTGGAAAAAACTAATTAAAAACGAATAAAAAAACTAAAAAAAGAGCACGCCACTGGCTTACTGAATGGTTTTTTGTAAAAATTGACACAAGATATATTACACCCATCATTGGGGATTTGTAAGAATGTAATTTGTATAAAGAAAAAGTCTTGGTTATATGCGAAAAAAATTATCAAAGAAGAATCGAAAAAAGTGCAATTTTTTCAATTTTGACGCAAATGTACGCCAATCTCAATGGATAAATTTTGTTTTTTTTTCGATTTTGTATGTATTTGTATAGAGAAGATCTACATATATAAATATACCACTGATTATCCTGTCCGAATTTTTTCTACCCTTACCATAGCAAATTTTGTATAAATCTTGGCCTAAAAGGAAAATAATCTATCAAAACAACAAAAAAGTATAAATAACGACAAGGTTGGTCATGTGTGGTATGTTATGTATAGAAAAATTTGTAATTTTATTCTTACAAATGTAGATATATTTCGACAAAAAAAAATTGTAGAAATATATTTGTTAAGTTCAATTTAATCAATTTGTGAAAATTACCCACGCAACTCTAGCTGCTGTCATTTTAGAGATATAAAGATTCAATTAATTTTCCAGTGGCAGTTCCTCCATAGGTGCACAGGCGCACGTACACTCCCAAATTTTACTTGAAAAAATCTTAAATTTAATCATCGTTTAACTAATAATTTTATAATAAAGTATCAATATACACCAATTTAAGGAATTCACCAAACACTTGAATATTAACTAGAAATTAATACCCGGTATGTATCTGTTTGTATTCGTGTTAACCACGCTTAACTGGACCCAAATTCTGTGCGCCGTAGATGAATATGTCGCATTTTAATTACGAAATATAGAAAGAGAGGATGACATGTCCCTATTAAATATTACAGTACACAGAATCTGGGCCTTACTTCGGTTCGTGCTATTGTGAATTAATTGCGCCGATCGATGCCGCCCGCACCTCCGTGATGCCACCGGCGCCTACGGTTACCGTTGGGTGTTACCTTAAATTAGTGAATGGATGAGAATAGATTAACTGCTCTCGCAATGTTATCTATTGGCAAAAAAATGGTTCAAGAAATTCCAAAGTTCAATGAGTTGGTTATTGAAGAATTTATAAGGGACGAACGTCTCCATTTGCAATACAAAACGTGTTAAATATAAAAACTAGATATAATAAATTTATTATTTATTTATAAAAAGAATAATAGATTTAGTTATTTTCTCTAAATAATATGATATAATGGTCCCCTCAATGGGCCAAAAAGTTGGGCGTAATACTAAAAAAAAATTTCTCCTGCGCCTCAATTTTTTTTTGGGTGTGCACCCTCAAATTTGTACACCACGCGCCGTCACTGCCATTTTCTGTTTTCAAGAATTATTGTGACTGGCAAACTTTAACACTACGATAAATATTGTTGAAAATGTAATTCATAATCAAAAACTGTGACCCTAAGGCACGTTTTTTTAAGAGTTGAGGTTTATTTTTTTTATTATTGGATTTAAATGCGCGCTAACAAGTTCTTTTCTTTACTAATTTTCAAAAGTATTATCAAAAATTATTAATTTATTTTCTCATAAAAGTGATATTTTAAAACCCATACACGCTCATTATATATATATTATATTATTAAGCACCTCGATCGGCATGGTACGGTTATTCGGAAATCCGTGCAACATGTCAATATTTTAGCGACTTATTTGAGAACGTAAAAATAATCTTAAGCCCTCTAGGGAGCAAAAGTACCAATTTACTCCCGCTTTTCAAAACTCTAAAGTAAAAAAGTTTGTTTCGACGATCCCAGTAGCCTTCCATACCTACTGTACGTATGGATGGCTAAAATATACCTACCCAAAAGACAAGTGAAATTGTTAAACAATAAAGAAGGAGCTTCCTATACCACCACAAGAAAATTAAAAAAATATTAGGTGCTAAAGTTATTTCTTCTTGCTGATACCTTAATTATTTTTAATAAAATTCCTTTTCTCAGATATTTTCAGGTTTTCGTCTATTGGTCTACAAGATAAGCTCCCCTCTCAGGACCAAATACGTTAGAGCATAAATATGGGGCATACTCGTACATTCTCATTTTTCGGGTAGACAGAATTTCGGTTACTGCGCAAGCGTCAGTTTTGGTGGTTTTGGAACATACTCCGTTACGTTACTACATTATTTGACAATTGTCAAATGTTTAGGGTTATGTCCATTCTTTTATTCTAAAAACTAGTTGGTTGATTGGGTAAAAATTTATCAAATTGTGGATTAAAATTGTAGTTTTTCTAAAACTAACTATAAACCACTCTTAACTTTATTAACAAATTAAAAAGAAAAATACAAGTAGTTACCTATGGAATAGCACTATCTTACTTTTTCCGTACATTTTTTCACAAACCGCACATGTTTTACGTGAATTATTTCCCATTTCTCACAGAAAAATAATTTTACACGGCAAACGCAAAACACCGCAAAATGTCAATATGGCATTCACCCACATGACAAAACACACGCTTCCAAAGCCAGCTATGAGTATTTCACTTTTCGATTCTTTCAAATACTTTATAGCATAAATACACGTTTATGCTATAAAGTATTTGCTCAGGACTAAAAACGTAACGCCACTGCATAAAGCGACGGAAAGAGCCGATAGAGCTTTAGCACTTGACCGCAATATCAATTCAGAGTTAAAATTTTCCCAAGTCCATTCAAAGTTCAATTATGTCGAAATAATGGGCGCCGGAAGTCCAGGGTGCCCCTAAAAGGAGCAAAACGGGGTTGAAATTTCAATAATTGCTTTTACCGGCTCATATAGCCCCAAGAATATTATTAGTAAAGTCGGGAAAACCTATTTAAATTCTGTTCTAATTTCCTTTAAAGTTCGGTTTTTCAGTTACACAAATCAATCTAAATACTATTATTTTTCAGGGGCTATATTTTACTATTAAAACTTGACGTAATAAGCGCCAGTCCTGTAGGAGTGGTAAGACTGTGTCAGAAGCAATATATTTTGCGCATACCTATGTACTAGAAAAGCGGCATCTTATGTTATAGTTTTTGCAAAGTCACTGGAATAACTCCTAATATGAGGTTCTATCGATTTCATGAAATTTTGCTTCATTCTGCCCTTCAAAAGCTATCCAAATTCATATAAAATCTTCCTGGTATAATTTCAACCTTACCGACAGAGAAAAGGCGCGAGTCTTTGCGGTCCAACCACAAAGTATTTGTTTCCGACGGACCGAGGCCAGGTGGATGGACGGCACCTGATTGGCAGATTTTTTTGAGATGTGCTTTTAATTGCTTTCAGGTGTTCGTTTCGGGACCCCTTTAGTCGGCAGTATGCAGAGTTAGAAAATAAATCAGTGTCGTTTCTGTAGGTGTAGGAATAGAAAGTTTTATTATCTATTTTTATTTCTTTAGTTTACGCCATAATTAAAAGAAATAATTTTCATGAGTATATCTACCGCCGCCCATGTCACTTTCTTTAAAGGATATGCCGATGGTCGGCTTTTATCTTTGTTCAACTGACTGGAAAGCTATACATACCTATGTATATAACAGAAAGGCGTATAAGAAACGATAGCCATATAGCAGTTGTTTTTGTCGTAAGCATAGAAAACAAATAAGAATTCATTAACTATCGGTCTTGATTTGACCCGAGCGCAGCGTCGCTTTTTTGACAACAGCTGCCTCCTCGCGCCACAAATCACCTGGGGTGATTTGTGCTCGCGCTCTACTTTGCAGATTCCATTACTTTTTTCATTATGTAAAACATAGTGGGGGATCAATAAATGTCAGCACCCTTTAGCCACGGATCACCCAACAAAGAATGCGCCTCTGGACTATTTGACCCCAAAATGGCAGGCTGGGTGAAAGATGTACGGTGCAACCCCCGCCACCTGAGTTCCCTATCTGTTTGTTGGGTGATCCGTGCTTTAGCCTTAAAATAAGGAGTCTGTTAGATTACTTACATACGCGTTTCACCGTGCGGTTTCGGTGAAGGAAATTGCAACGACCATTAAAACTATACAGTTGTGTGATTGTATAGTATGTTTTTTGATTAACAAAAAGTTACGTTTAGAAAGTTTTAATAAAAAGATAAATAGGTGTCATAAATAACGGTAGGCTAAAGCAAGAAGTTACAGTTTACAGAAAACTAGAAACGATAGACAAATATAAATAAGCAAGCTTTAAAAAAATTGCTTTGCTCCTCTTAAATTTCACCGCAGGCCCCTGTTATTTTTACGAGTGACCGCATAGAAGCTATTTTGCGCACATTTTTGTGTACACAAAGTCTCACAACATTTAGTATATTATAGACGCGTTTTTAGGTCAAATGTGGTTTGTTCCCTAAGCAACCAAAATACATTTTCATACAACGCTTTTGTATCATTTTCGTGTTTCAAGTAGTTTGATGTGGCGTGTGTCTGTATTTTGGTTTATTAATCTTCTAATTTTATTTTTTTTTGTTCGCTTCGCGTTTTTCATCCAAGTCCTTTGACGTGCGGAAGAACTTAACTTTGCACACTGATTAGGAAAACTACTATTTTCTACGCTTGTGACCAATTTCTATATGGGCAAGTCCCTGATGACCTTTTGCAGTATCGTGGCGTCGCTACAAACAACAAAAACATTGTCACAAATTCACCACGGTTTCTCTAAAAGACTAAAATGTAAATTTAAATTTTATTAATTATGACTTGAGTTTCGTGGTTGAACTTAAAATAAAAGTTCTTCAATAAATTGCCAAAACTATAACGAAAACTATACAAAAATTATAAGAAAGTATACGGAAAATGTAAAATATTCAAATTTCTTACCATTTATATAAAAAGCCCACACTGCTTTTTTTCGACTTGTCCAAAGTTGCCTGAGGTCTAGACGGAATCGCGCGCTTCTTTGGAGTCCGTGATTACGTGCACAGGGTTAGTAATCTGTGGTTACGTGTGTCATGGTGATAGGTTATTACAGGTTTAAATTATAGCGAATTACATGGCGAGAAGACGGTCTGTCAAAAAGTCACCTGTCAGGCATAAATAAGGGCACCATGTTCTAGGGTATATCTAATATAAAAATGTTAAAATATGCACCAATCCATTTGTCGTGCAGAGATAGGTTCACTTCAAACTAAATAAGATATGTTTAGCTGAATTTCATAACTTAGCTTTAAAGTTTGAGTTTATTACTTGCAGTGGTCCTTTAATTTTGTTGTTGACAATTTTTACCTTCCTAGCCCGCGTAGCAATGGCTAGAGAAGGTATTATTTTCGACGAAAATCTTAGCAATATCGTTGTGATGTCTGTCTGTGTGTGTATTATTTCTGTCCGTAACACGATAGCTCCTAAACCGCTGAACCGATTTTTATAAAATTTTTGGGTAAAATAGTGTTTCAAACCCTACCGAGCCGATTATATTTTGGTCAAAATCCATTAACGCTAATGACAGTTTTTTCACAATTAAAAGATTTAAAAAATGCTAATTTTTTTACGGAGCATCGTATCAATATGCGGTTTTCGGAATGTAGTAGACCACATTTTGCTCAATAATTTGTGTTCTAATGAAAATCTTCGTAAGAGCTTTAGTTTCTGAGATCAAAAACTTCAAGGATGAATATCATAACTTCACTTGAAGTGTGCGAATAGGCTAGTTAGGAAGGTATCAGAGCCGTCATGGATCCATTTATTTATCATACATACTATCTTTTGCAGGTTGGTATACTGTAGAGAATTTAGACCTTACATTTTAACTGGAGCGACTGTGAATATTTTGAAGACTGTATAATCTAAATTTGCAGCCACTCGTTTAGAAAACTGGTTCGAAAAATTTTCGACGAAAATATCATTTAAATATTATTTTTCATAAAGAATCATATCCGTACGAGGAATATCACAGCCTTCTCTGCATTAAGCTTTTGTTCAGTGGCGTATATAGAAAAAAGTTTTGGGGTGGGCCCGAGACAGTTTTGGGGGGGGGGGGGCCGAGACCTCATGAGGCTGTATTTTATACTATTTTATGTTTGTATTCATGAAATATGTGGAAAATATCCAAAAAAATCTTAGTCCCCAGGCCCCCGTATATACGCCACTGCTTTTGTTACATTATTACTCGTAATAGACAAACGCTTTAAGTGCGATTTACACTATACGTACCGCCACCGTCCCTTCACCGTACCGTCAACGACACGTAAAATATTCTTACATTAAAAGCACCCACATAACACAATCACGTGTTTAACACGTAAAAAAGGCGTGAGAAAAAAAACGTTGATTTTGAAAGCTGCTAGAAAAAAAACGTTTATTTCAAACAAGCTTAATAGGTCATTCATTAACGTTATAAAATCTGCGTTTTAATAACGCCTTTATCAAATTGAAAGAGCAATGTTTTTACGTTAGTTTCAAGTGATTTTTATCAACGTTAAAATCACATTAGATTCACGCCTTTTCTACAGGAATTTTAAAACGAGACTTGCATGGCTTTTCTACCGAATATTTTTGAGATTTGACTAGCAGCATCGCCACCTATAGTCGGGATTTTTCACTTTGACGAAATCTATCAGGCAGTGCTTTGGCCTCTAAACTCCAAAAACCTCTTAAAGGACTTATCCCTGATCCACGATCACGACGCATCTGTTACTAACCTGATAAAGACACATTAATATTCTGTGAAAGTGTTCATAAATCTTGTTTAGCTTTTAAAAAGAACATAATATAGATAGATACATAGATATTTTCTATTGCCTTGCGCGCCATCTTTGAAATTGTCGTCTTGAAGTGTTGTACTCTTAAACTAGTGAATTTTTATAACTTCCTTTCGCGTCCCTTTCAAGTTAAATAAATGTTATTAAAAAAACGTGACCAAAAAAAACGCAGAAAGTCAGTAGGTTTGAGAAGTCTTAATGTAGTGGCGTTTTAGAACATGTGAAGGACTTCTCAAGTGTGAATTTGGTACGTGAATATAACGAGGGTAAAAAACACGTTATATATACAGCATCAGAAACTTCAGCAAAAAGTACATTTTTATAGCTTGATTTCTCCTTGTTTTTAAGTTATCTTTAAGCATGTAGATTTAACAAAATAAATATTACATGTTACGAGGTTATTTTCAAGTAAAAAAAAACTTTGTTGTTTTTGTTCACGTGAATTTAACGTTGATGTGATTTTTGTGCTATGTGGGCAATGGACGTATTCACACTCCAATTTGCTCGACGAGAATATTTTACGTGCCGGTGCCGTATAGTGTTACCGTATCAAACGCGGCCGGCAGTCGGCGGACCGTTGTTCATCTTGAGGTTAGTTTTCGTGTTTTGCCTACTTCGTGTATTTGGTGATGTTCTTTAAAAAGTATTTTAATTAATATACTGATAAGCAAGCCCGGTTATACTTAACTGGTGGTGATAAAAAATTTAATAAAACAATTTAAATTTCAAATGGGTGTTTTGGAAAAGCTAAAAAATTTTTGTAAATAAAAATATGTGTGACTTTTACAGACCTTTTAAAATATTAACCTGGATTAGCTTCTTCATTATAAAATAAAATAAAATAAAATATATTTTTTCTGATTTACATTGAAGTCAAGTTTAAGAAAACTTCTCCAAACCAGAAAAAACTTTTTAAAATTTTTAAATTTATATTGGATATGGAGAACTTATCTATACTTTTATCGCAATTATCTTTACGGAATACCATTTTCGCGTACTTGGCGTTTTTTTACATGAAATGTTTTTATTACGTTTTTGAGTTGTCCTTTTAAATTGCATAAATTTCCATTAAATTTCTATTAATTTGTGCTTCGAGGGGCGGGTGGAGATTTGGAGTTTCCTTTTAAGAACTTGTCTATAATTTCTGTTAGTTTGTCAACTGCCAGCTTTGTATAATTTCTGGAATTGAGCAATAATAGTTTTACATAAGTTAACATGTATAGTGGAGGGAAGTAAATAAAAGTTCTGTTGTTTCTTAATTTTTTTCTATAGTTTTGTCATATTTTTTATCAGTCTGCCAAAGATCAGCTCTCAGCGTTTCTGGAAGGGGGCAATGTCAATTTTACATAAATTTACATGTATAGGAAAGGGAGAAAAATTAAAATTTTCTAGTTTTTTATTTTTTTTCTATAGTTTTATCATACTTTTTATCTAGTTTGTTAAAACCCAGCCCAGGGGAGGGTTGTAAATGAAAATTTTGGGGTTTTTGATTTTTTTCCACGGGTTTGGTCATAATTTATATGTCTGTTTAATTTCAGCTTTGTAGCATGTCTGGAAGTACAGTAGGATTTTGATGATCTATACATGATTGAGTGAGTTCTCAATTCGAAGTTTATTAAAATTCCGTAACTACTTTACTGCTTTATGGAAGTGCATAAAACTCTATCAAGTACTACGACTAAGCAAAGTTTGAGTTTTGTAGCTCATTCCGAAGTATAATTATAGATAGGTCAAATATGGGCTGAAATGTTTCAAGAAAAGGTGGTAACAGCAGTTTGCGCGAACTTGGCGGGGCACTGCCCTGTCCCCAGATTAAGAAAAAAAGAAACCAAAGTAAAATAAATTAATCATCCAAAAGTCTTTTCAAGTATCAAAACTGACTGCCTGCTATATTCGAATATAAGTAGTTGCAATCTCATATCTGTTTTTATTCTTTTTATGGCCAATTTATACGATGGACACAATCAGTTTTCAAACTTTAAATTGCTTTTGAGTTGTAGGTATATGAATATTGAAATTGCTATAGATTTGGCTTTGCATATGAAGTTTAAATTATAACTGAATCACAAAAGGAAACAGGAACACTAAAAATTGCAAATATTTACCTTTGTGTTTTTGACAAAGCAAAAAATACGGAGGATACCTTGCCTTTACCTAACTTATTACTTTTTCTTTGTTGGTATAAAAATATTGGAAAAAATCTCAGAATATTATAGAGGGTGGAATAACATAGGAAAAAACCTGAGCAGCTTTAAAAAGCAAAAGAAATTAGGAAAATATCATTCGATTAATAAAAAAGGCTATGAAATAACGCACAGTACGCGTAATTAATAAAAATAATGTATTTTATGAAGGATCTGATAACTTCCTAGACCACTGGCACACTCAACGCTATATTAGCCTTGAAAACAGTTTCTTGTAAATATCTCATAAACGAAAAAGCTTTTACAAAGTTTTTGATTATAAAACAAATTGTTGCGAAAATTGTGTTCTATTATATTTCAAAAACCACATATTGATACGATGCTCAATTACAAAATTATTTATATTTTATATTTTCAGTTTTTAAACTATCATTAGCAATAATGGATTTTGACCAAAATTTAATCAGATCGTTACAGCATGAAACACTTTCATCTCATGAAAATCTCATGAATATCGGTTCAGCGATTTAAAAGCTATCGTGTTACGGACAGACATATATAAACGCACACTCAGACAGATAGATATCACGACGATTTTGCTAAGATCGGTCAAAATAGACCAAAATAACATATTTTCGAGAGTTATCTCAAAAAATGTTTTTTTTTCGAAAATAATACCCTCTCTAGCCATTGCTGCGCAGGCTAAGAAGGTAAAATTGACACCTGATTTTGAATCCTTCATAATTTATTTTTAAAATAAAAAATGACAATGTTTCTCTCATATATCAAAAAACTCCTTTTTGCCCGATTAGCCACGAAACTTGTTTGATTTTTAAATTCACGGGTAGGACATTCCACGTTTCGGTTCGGTCGGTTCGGTTATATTTTTTTTTGTTTTATGATATACAGTGAATTACCTATTAAATTTAAAAAATCCTTTTCCAGAAGAAGCTCACATGATAAAGCCAATAAAACTTCAAATTTAATGTAGCTTTGCTAGTATATGCTGTCCATTGATATTTTAAGTTGACTTCACCATATGACGTCAAATCACGATCAATAATTCGGAGCAGCATGACGCATATGCGCACCAAAATAACATATTTATTGTAATTTTGATAAATGCCGATAAAAATATATAAGGCTTATATTTTGTGAAGCGATTTCCATGATATCAAATAAAGCGCAAATACGTACAAACATCTTCGCAAGAAAATATATTATGTCGGAAACGATTTCAAAACATGAAGGTATATTTGCTTCAAGTGTATGTTTACCTCTCTCAAATACCGCAAAGTATCTTTATTTACTTTACGTGGAATACAGGGTGAACCAGAATTTGTACGTTTTCTATGATGAGGCAGACACTTGCGGCTGAACGGATGCGTCTACGTACCCTAAGGGGGTAAGCTTTACCCGAAAACTTACCATCTCACAACACTGATATCCAGGGGTAAAAAAAAAATTGCTAATTTATCTTATTCAAAAAAAAAAGTTATGGGTAAAACAAAACAAATATTTCAAAACAATGTTTGGCATTTCAGTAACCTAGCTGTGTTATACAGTTATAATAAAGCTTGCGATGAGTGTCCTTAGGTATTTTCGATCACAGTAAACAAACATTTTTTTCAATTTTTTTAAGCGGCCCTTACCCGGTCAATAATATTGTCAATATTTTTATATGCTTCTTTGTTTATATCATATGAAAGAGAATGACAAGAACATAAATATTGACAATATTATTGATCTATGAGGGCCTCTTTATTTTTCCTGTTGCTAAATTGTGTTTTTGGCAAAAATTAACGTCAATGTCAAACTTAAAATGAGTTGCTTGTTTGCACTAGATTGTCAAAATATTTGATTAAATATGAAATTAAATCTAACCTTATTTATATTTATGACTGTCATCCTTAAATCCAAAACACTTTTTGTCAAATCATAATTTTATCAAAAACTAAAATAACACGACATATTAGTTAATTTTGATTCTAATGATTGCTTAAACATATTATAATATATTATATATAATATATAATATAACTGCATTACAGTGGCTGATCTAGGCCTTAAACCTGGCTTGTTTCTTTTTATGTTCCTAAAGCTTATTTGATAGTTTTTTGACTTTGTAGAAAAGCTCCATTTCCGCCTTTAAAACCAAAGTAAAAATCAATAAAATTGGTTCAGCGATTCCCCAAAAAAATTATTTTGTTTCAGCCATTGTTCTACAGACTATACCATTGTGTTCTCAATTCTGTCTGCATTCATTTTCTTATAAATTCATTACTGAACCAATTTCAATTAAATAAAAAGCATTATGGTAAAATCGATTAGTCAAAATGTACCGCTCTCTTAAAATCCAAAATGGCGACGAGAATTAAACTGGACCCTTTTTTATGTTTCGAGAAACAATTTTTTTAATCCATAGAAAAGCTGTATCCGTCGTGCATAACACGGTGCGAAAAACTGAAATCGGTTAAGTAGTTCTCGAAAAAATAATTTTTGTTTTAACCATTGATTTTACAAACGATACATCTGCCTTACTACTTTTTTCTTTCTTCGCATTTTCTCTAAACCGATTTCAAAGAAATAAGAAGCATCATGGTAAGAATCAGTTGCTCCTTACAGAGCACTAAATTGAAATTTGCCATCTTAAAATCCAAACAAACAAACGTTAGAACAGATACTTATATTTTGGGAGGTACAAGTGGTTGTGCAGGGTTAACACAGACCATTTATAGAAATTTAAAAACAAACACGAAAACATTTTCCCTACGTAAAAACAGCGATCCTTTATAGAGGATCAAATTTAATTTATTCCGCTATAATGGATTTCAAGATGTAGGAAAAATTTAATAGTGATCTTTTAATAACAGTCGATTTTCAACATGATAATTTTTATTTTGTTAAAAACAGTTCAGTAACAATAAATTTATTATCGAATAATCTGTAAAAATATGGTTAAAACACAAGTTTTCGAGAACCACTAAACCTAAATTATAATGACTCGAACTTTGTTGTGCGTGACGGAAACAGAGCTTTTCTATGAGTTTGAAGTTATAAAAATATTCTAAAAAAAATTCAAAACATAAGAAGAAACGAGCCTTTTTAAAGTTTAATTCTGTTCGTCATCTTGGAATTTAAGGTGATTAAAAAAATATTACCACCTGCAAAGTGTAGTTTGTATCTAGTTAAAAAAATAACTAAAAATATTTTGTCCGTTTTTTTAGACTACGGTATTAACATTTAACTAAAGAAAAGTTGGGAGGGGGGCTGGGTGCCTCCCTTCAGTCGCTCTACAAACTTTTTGCCTCCCTTCAGTCGCTCTACAAACTTTTTGCCTCGGGATTTCACTCTACAAACTTTTTGCCTCGGGATTAAGAGTATCACTTTAGTCCCTAGGTTTACAATGTACTATTAAGCTTCCGTAAAACTAAGCTAAACCAACCTCTTTATTCCCTAATATAAAATATTTTTAAAGGAAATACTTATTAAAATATAATATAAAAAGATTTTTGATAGATCACTGTAAAAGGCTATCTAATAGATTGCTAGATTTAAAAAAAAGATAGATTCGCTGCTAATCGAAATAAAATAAAATAAACTGGACCCTTTTTTATGTTTCGAGAAACAATTTTTTTAATCCATAGAAAAGCTGTATCCGTCGTGCATAACACGGTGCGAAAAACTGAAATCGGTTAAGTAGTTCTCGAAAAAATAATTTTTGTTTTAACCATTGATTTTACAAACGATACATCTGCCTTACTACTTTTTTCTCCTTACAGAGCACTAAATTGAAATTTGCCATCTTAAAATCCAAACAAACAAACGTTAGAACAGATACTTATATTTTGAGAGGTACAGTCGGGGACTTTTTATTTGGCCGCGCTCGAAATTAGAAAATACTCCTATTTGAAATTAGGAAACCCAGTTTGAACCAAAACAAAAAAATAGTAAACCTTACCTCTGTCTTTATATATACGTCTTATAAAACAATATTTTTTTAAATATCTTTACATTCTAAATTTTGTCAGAAAAAAATACACCGGCAATTTAAAAAGTCCCCGACTGTACAAGTGGTTGTGCATGGTTAACACAGACCATTTATAGAAAATTAAACAAATACACGAAAACATTTTCCCTACGTAAAAAGAGCGATCCTTTATGGAGGATCAAATTTAATTTATTCCGCTAAAATGGATTCCAAGATGTAGGAAAAATTTAATAGTGATCTTATAATCGATTTGCAACATGATAATTTGTATTTTTTTAAAAACAGTTCAGTAACAATAAATTTATAGTCGACTAATCTGTAAAAATATGGTTAAGTTATGAGTTCGAAGTTATAAAAATATTCTAAAAAAATTCAAAAGATAAGAAGAAAAGAGCCTTTTTAAAGTTTAATTCTGTTCGTCATCTGGGAATTTAAGGTGATGAAAAAAATATTACTACCTGCAAAGTGCAGTTTGTATCTAGTTCAAAAAATAACAAATAACATTTTGTCCGTTTTTTTAGACCACGGTATTAACATTTAAAGTTGGGAGGGGGGGCTGGGTGCCTCCTTTCTGTCGCTCTACAAACTTTTTGCCTCGGGATTAAAAGTATCACTTTAGTCCCTAGGTTTACAATGTACTATTAAGCTTCCGTAAAACTAAGCTAAACCAACCTCTTCATTTCCTAATATAAAATATTTTTAGAGGAAATACTTAGTAAAAGATAACATAAAAAGACTTTTGATAGATCACTGTAAAAGGATATCTAATAGATTGCTAGATTAAAATAAGATAGTTTAATTATTTGCTGCTAATCGAAATAAGTTATGAGGAGCCTTGTATACAACATGTTTCGGGGTATTTATCTAAAAATAATATAAATTTTGTTTGTGTGAAAACATAGCAAGTGCTCAAATGGTAAATAAATATGACAGTCATTGATAAAAGAAATAACAAGGTGTCTCACTACTCTTATAACCGGTTTCCACCAATGCGTGCCCAACCTGATGCAAAAAACGCATCAGGTGACATTGAATTTAAAACCGGTGAAAATCTGAAATCAGAAAAAATATAAGTTACTGATATTAAGGATGCCTGCCTAATTAATATTCATAGAAAGCAAATTATTAGTGATTTAGGACTTATCGTGACATAAACGATTTAGATATTCTCCTTTTTCTTCCACCAACTTGAATCTTTTTCAAAAACTAAGATAAAATGATCCCCCTTGCAAGCACTATCGGAATTTTTGCTAATAAAAGTTATTTTTTTAATTAAATTTGACACTTGCTTTGTAAAAAAATTTGCTACAGACTTAAAACACTCCGCCGCCACCCCCTTTTCACGCAACGCCTACTCGTTTTACGATTATTGGGTAAAGTAAAAGAAAACAGAATGATGTTTTTTCATAAAAAGCTTTTTTAATCTTTTTTGCGATCAGATGTCGATCAGAAAATTCCTAATTTAATAATTCTCTTGCCCCAACAGCAACTTGTCAGAAAGTAAGCGATCCCAGGCCCGGCAGATATTATACGAAAAATATTTTTCCATTACTCGATTAAATGAAAACATTTAGCTGTTATGTTTTGCTGTTCATTCAATAAATAAATATAATGAATATTTTTTTGTTTATTTGTAAAGAAGGGTATCTGTTTTATTTATACACACTTTTGTATTCAAATCGGCATTTTATTTTTTTAACAATAAAAAATACTAAAAAATGAAGCTGGGGCAAGTTGTACCCAAATATATATATATATATATATATATATATATATATATATATATATATATATATATATCTACACCAATTATCTTAAATTATTTAAATGAGTTCATTAGTTTCAAATAGGTTTTTAAGTTTTTTATTAAAAAAAGATTTGAAATTGTTTAAAGAAAATAAGTTTGTTTAAAATTATGAGCTACAAATTTAAAATTTGGGTTTGGTTTATAAACTTAAAAGCTTATAAACTTAAGTATGTTAATTTTGGTTTTATAAGTAGTAGAAAATGTTTTTTGCTTAAATAAATGAGAACAGAACTTAAACGTTTTTATTCTTATATATTAAAAGTTGCCCCAGGTGCTGTTACAACTTGCCCCGATCCCGGGGTAAGTTTTTACAAAAAAATGTATCAAAAAATATTTTTCTAGCACTTATTGATAAAATGTTTCCCAATATTAATATACCCCTATAATATACCCAAAACCTATAAGTACAATATAAATATTAATTTGAAATAAAATTGCGCCAAAAAAAGGAACATTTTCTTACAACCTGCCCTGGTCTCCCATACTTAACTTTATGAGCTTATTTCTCTTATCAAATGACCACCATGGCATTAGCCGTTTAGAATTAGGTTAGCTAGATTTTACATCTTTATGTTTTAAGTTTCAGTTTAATAATAAAAAAAATTAAGTTGTAGTCAGTGGCAGCTCCTGACCATCGCAATGCAGGGTTATTATTTACTACTCCTTTTTTTATACACACATATAAAAAATTAAAATATAATAATATACTAATAATACCTATTCTATATATAAAGAACTTACTTAAATTCAGTAAAATTAGCGATATCAGGTTGGTAGTAAGTTCACGATGATAAAATTTAAATTTAATTTAAATTTTACTGCTTGTATATGAGGCAATTCGTCTATACTTCTTTAAAATATCGAATGTACACTTTGTCTTTAACCTTTGGCCGTTTATTTACTTTTAATATACGGGACGGCTTTTCAGAGTTTAAAGTCATTTTTGTCATTGTCGTTTCTCCTTGAAAACGGTTTTTCCAGTAAAACACACACTGCAACTTACACAGGGAACATTATGCAAAATACTTAAAATAAAAACCGAATCAGAACCGAATGTAAACATTACGCCGACACACATATTACCAAGAAACCCAGGCGACCTAACCGAGCCATTTACTTTGACCAGACACTATTTCAATAATGAAAGCAGGGTCACCACGTGAGGCTTTGCCCTGCGAAAGCATGACAACCAACGGACGCCTTCACCACGCAGCATATCGAGTAGACACATGCGAACAAAAAACAAAAACCGCTTCAAAATGCTAGTCTGTCCGGTGGGCCTGCATAATCTCGATATGTTTTGTTGCCTGCTAATTGCAAAATCTAGAAAGGGCGTACAGAATCCGCGACGGGGATCGCTCATGGTTTTTTATCGGTTAATAGGTAATAAGGTCACCAACCGCTCGTCCGCTTGTGCTGACGTGGCGCGGCGCGGCTTCGATTTTTAATTTTTTGTCGTGTCTTAGATTATTTAGTCTGGAAAATAGCAGCGCCTCACTGGTTGTAATAAAAAAATACATTTATAGTACTTATAAATTTTACAAAAGATTACAGCGTCTTGGTCATTGCTGTCGACTCTGGCATACTAAATTATCATTCCATTTGTTACAGACTTCATCACCATACTGTTATTTGTGTATCGTGTACTACAGTGTCCAAATAGAAAAAATTTCATATATTCTTTAAAAACTTGTTTTTAAAATGTTTTTAATTAAGTTTTATTTCATTCTTCAAAAGCATCTTTATCCATGAAAAAAGGAAACTTTAGCGAAGAAGTATATTTGTCCCTGGGAAGTAAAACATAGTTTGTGTCTTTCTCCTAACTTCTCACCCAAACAATGAGCCAAATTATATTTTTACGAAAATCGAATTGACATTAGGGTGTTATGTTTAGGATGTCCAAGACAATTTATATTTAAAAGTTTCTGGGAAACCGTGTTTGACATTTAAAAACATCCACTTTTCGACTGCTTTTTAGCAACTTTGCTAGAGATTTCGGAAATAAAATATGTTTTCTTTTAGACTTATAAAATAAGAAAGCATACATTAAAATCAAATAAATGGTAGGGGCTCATATAAGAATACGAATAAGGCTTTGATGACAATGGTCATAAAAATTACTTTATAAACACGATAAATTTCAATCGAGTCAGCTGCAGGTTACATATCTATTTGTTTAGCCTTCTTCGATCCATATTTGGACATAGACCTCCCCCAAAATCTTCCACTCTTCTCTGTTTGTGGTCGTGTTCATGCCTCTAGTCCCCGCATGTTTCTTCAAATCGTCTGCTCATCTCGTTTGGAGTCTTCCCCTACTTTTTTTATTTTCCCAACTTCAGTTTACTATAGATTTGTTTCATCGATCGTCTAATATTGTGTCACATATACCCAAAGTTAATTATCTCTTTTTACAATCATCACGATGATGTTAATGTGCCTTTTAAAGCTAAAGCAATGAGAACACTATTATACAGAGTTACTGGTAATTCTATACAATACTTTGGGGATGTGACAGAGGAGGTGGAAAGAGTAAATTTAATCCTAATATGCTTTATGCAAAAGTAAATAGTTTTCGAGATGCAGCTTAAAGATTATTGGAAAAATAAATACTAGAAAGTATAATACACTATTAAAAAAAATTTACAATCTAAATTTCATCCGGATTTTTTTTTATTCCAAACATAAGATCATAGTGTTGGGCATGTATTTTGGTGAAAAGGTTAAAAATTAAAATTTTTAAAAACTATTCGCCGTTAAGGTCTTTTGGAGAAAAAGAGAAAAATTAAAATTTTAAAAAACTATTCGCTTTTGCATAATGCATGTTAGGGTTGAATTTACTCCTGACCACCTCCCCTATCACATCCTCAAAAGCATGTATCGAATTAGCCGTAACCCTGTATAATAGTGTAATCATTGCTTAACCCTTAAAAGGCACATTAAAATCATGGTAATGATTGTATAGCCAAAGGCTAAAGCAAATATTTCCTGTAGCACTGCAATATTAATTATTAACAGTGGGCCGCTACTCCAAACGACTGTAATATTATTAGCATTTTCGTCTGTTTAACAAAGTGCCACTTGATTACTCTCCCAAATTGTACGGGCAACAATAAACCCTCAGAGAGGGAAAGTCTATAAATTCATCCGGTAGATTGTTGACAGATGACAAGTGACATCCATCGGATATTGATCGATGGAATGCTGATGAGCCATCGAAAAATAAAAAGAAACGTGCTGAAATCATATAGAAATGAAAACCTATCTTTTTATCTAAAAAGATTTGGTTTTTTTTGAAAGTTTTGTTAGGTCGTTAACGAAACTATTCTCGTGGGCATCAAGGTAGAGGGCAAGGATCAAATTTTCGTATATAAAAAACTACATTCGATTGACAAAAACCCGATTGTTCTCATTGATGAGCTCTTTCAAATAAATTTAGTTAAGACCCTAAATACTTTAAAAGAAAACATTTTATTTGTAAGTTCAAAATCATTCAAAATAACTTTTCGTGGCTAAGCGTGCAACGAAAGATTTTGTTTCTCTTCTATTTTTTCGTGGGCAGCTCGAAAACTGTACACCCACGGGGGTCTAAGATCTAATGGACACCTATTAAGTGTTAACAGTTAACTCTTCAGATCACTGCATGGTCAATGTAACACTTTTCTTTAAAACGTCGCGAAGGCGGCAAAATTACAATATGAATTGACCCGCCCTGAGGAACAAATTATATCATGGTCATGGGTACTCTTTTTTGTTTCATCTGTCTGCCTTTTGCTCTTACTGGTACTTTATTTTGTATTTGGTAGATGTCGCCACTAAAAAACATACGGTATCGCAGGCTTTATTTTTTATTTCTCTTACCAATATCGTAAGATGATTTTTATATGCCGTGTTTATAGCTTTACGAAAGAGTTATTTTGACCATGCAGTGTTCTGAAGAGTACCTCAAGGACGAAACAGTTAACTGTCAACACTTAATAAGGTGTCCATTAGATCTTGGACCCCCGTGGGTGTACAGCTTTCGAGCTGTCTACGGAAAAATACAAGAAAAACAAAATCCTTCTATGTCCGCTTAGCCATGAAAAATTGTTGTTTTCCTATACATAATGTTTCAAAAATACACAGACCAACCTTAAAACTATCCCCGTTTTTAATTTTCCACTAAAATAAATCCTAATATAAAAATTTTAAACTACTACACCATTTATCAATTATGCACGGACCAATATTATTAAAAATAACTATAATTTTATTTAAAATATAAAATAAAAAAATGCATATTGTTAGTTTAAGTAATTAAAAATTTATGATAAACTTTGGACTAAGGAAAAAATAAATGTAATGGAATTTAAATAAAACGTTTGGAAAATTGCATTAGTCAAAAACTATTTTTTAAGACATTGGTGGGCCGAAACCAACCGCAAAAAATTTTTTAGTTCTTAGAAATGCGCTATTCGTTCTATACAAATTATACGAATGCTTTCTTAATTCTGTCATAGATAATTTTCGCCAAACGGATTTTAATAAAATAAAAAGAATCATGTTAAAGATCGACTGTTCTTAAAAGATCACTGCTAAAATTTCCGCCATACTGAATTCCAATAACAATCGAATTTGATCGCCTTTTCGTATGTAACGAGAAATTATTCTACCCGATTTTAAATTCCTATAAGTTCTAAATTTGTTGGAACGATTGTTTGTTTGAATTTCAAGATAGCGGCGAAGGTCAAAAGTAATGTTCAAAGAGCAATCGATTCTCAACATGATCTAAAACAACGGTTGCAGCTAAAATAAAAACCAATCAATGAAATGACTAAACCGATCTTACCGTAGGTACTTCGATATGCGGAAGCAGTGCTTTTCTATGAATTAAAAAAAGTCAAAAAATTTAGCGTTTGTAGGTACACTCGCCCACTTTTTTAATGTCCTTCAGTTTTACCTACATTTGTAGAATACAAAGAAACAGTGCGTTATTTGGCAACACAGCAAATCATTTCCTTTAGCAGTTCTTAAAGCCCGCTGAATTTCCGGAATTTACAGACGAATTAGTCAATTTTATGATGACACTAAAAAAGTGAGCCGTATTTAACTTGATTAAGAAACACATTTACTGCAAGGTTTTTTTGGCTAACACGGTAAATAAAAAAAAATTGAATTGTTAAATACGAGTCCGTATAAATTCAATTCAATGTAGTCCAAAGTTTATAATAAACAAATATTTGCAAGTAAATCTAGTGTACCTTAACAACGAAAGTATTTTATATTATATGTACCTATTAATTGTTATAAATATACAAACTGTTTAAAATCAAAGGCTTTTGAAACATTTAACGAAAAAAAATAGTTTTAATGTAATGTAAAGAACATGTTTCTGGCAAACCTAATACATACATAGTAGGGCATTGCAAATCACCAAAACAAATAAACCCAAGCAATGCTTGCAATGCCTCTAGCGTGTACACCAAAACCCCTTCCCCCACCCGATCCCCAACTCGTACTTAAAAATACATTAGGAACAGATCAGCTAATTTACTTTTGGTATTTATCACTTATTCCTAAGCTTTTAACTTAAGCTTATGTTTTCGTAATAGCTTTTGAGATTACTGTAATTCTAGTTCTCTGTTTACTTTTTAGTTGGAATGCGTCGGTATTTGGGATAATAAAAAAGCCGAATGTTAGGCCTAAAATATTTTAAAAAACATGTTCTTTATTGACTTTTATGTATGTTGCCAAATTAGAGATAGTTTTACGTAATTATAATAAATTAAATATAAAAAAATGTAAAATTTAAAAAGTGTAATAAAATAATGTAGTAAATACAATAGTTAATGTGAGATCTTAATAAAAACTTGCACCTACGCTAAAGTTAACGTTTGGAAAATAAGTTTTTATCGATTTATAATCAGACTGTATTTTATTCTTTGTTTGAAACTCGTAGACAATGATTAAGAAGAAACAAAATTTCGGACTTTCATTGTCTTTATTTATTTTAAACACGACGTTTCGGTTAGTAAGTATCTCTAACCGTTTCCAAGTGTAAACTAAACAATCTAGTGTGATGATGACAAACTACAGAATTTTCTACACCATCTGAACGGTATTCGACCAACAATCAAGTGCACCATGGAAGTTGAAAAAGATTCGGCCCGACCTTTTTTGGATGTTCTTGCCAAACAATTAGACCATACCTACACACGCGGGACAGTACCTAAATTTTAGGTCTTAATCATTCTGTTGCTAGTACCGAATTAGGGGATATTGAAAAATCCGGTTTAGAATATCATGCATGGGCAAATGATCTCAGGATTCAGTGGTCAGAAGCTAAAGTTTTGCATAAGGAGTCACATTGTCAAAAACAAAAGTTTATTGAAGCTGTGTTGATAATGCAGAATACAGAAGTTTTCAGTCAACCAAGCACGGGTATTCCAAACATATGGAAACCACTCCTTAAGGAAAACCGGCGTCTTAGGATTAAAAAAGGGGACAGGCCGTCACACCTGAATGCACACCAAGTAGTATAAGTAGTAGCCTATAGCCTAGATTATTTAGTTTACACTTAAACATAAACATAAAACGATTAGAGATACTTACTAACCGAAACATGGTGTTAAAAATAAATAAAGAGAATGGAGGTTCGAAATTATGTTTCTACTGTATTTTATTGGTTATAATAGTATAAATGAATCAATCATTGAAGAAATAAAAAAGGTGTTTTGCTGCAAAAGGTTAAGAACTTTTGAAACTTGGCACGATAATAAAAGTTCAATTAGTTATGTATTCGGAAAGAAAGAAAAAAAGTTTGTTAAAAACTTAACTTTTTTACTAATAGTGCCATCTTTGACTAAAACAAATCGAATTAGTATAGTGGAAACCACGGTCCCTAGAATAGACCGGTCTATGATCTCATATATATATATGTCATATTTTTTACGTCACTGGTGGTGCAGCTGATTTTTGTAAACCAGATTTAGGTAGAATATCTCTTTAATGAACCATAAATACAATTTGGAATTTTTTGTAAACCAAGGCAATTTTCCAACTGGTTTTTAGTATGGGAACGTTCTTAAAATACGTAACGCAAATATTCAGGATTTTTGAGCCCCCTCCCTCCCTCCCCCCTTGTAACGCGTTTTCAAGAAAAAACACATTAAAAACACATTGAGTGTAACGCTTGGCCAAATACCCCATTCCCCCCTTAAGCGTTACGTAATTTAAGGATGGTTCCTATGTCCTTTTAAAATAAACTTTTTTAGATGTACCTATATTCATTATTTTTCTTTAGCTCACTTCATTTTTCTTTACACAAAATATAAAATACAAGTTAAACCGAGCATGATCGTTTAGTATCAAACAGTGGCGTATATAAGGGGCGTATATAAAGGGGGGGGGGGGTCAAAACCCAACCCCCCCCCCCCCCCCCCGAAGGTAAGATTTTTTTAGATATTTTCCACATATTTTATAAATACAAACATAAAATAGCACAAAATACGGCCTCATCGGGTCTTGGGCCCCCCCGAAACTGTCCGGGCCCTCCCCCGGAACTTTTTTTTTATATACGCCACTGGTACCAAAGGTAAACCGAGGACTAGGGAAATAAACAAACGGTGTAGCTTTGCGGATTACTTTCGATGCTGAAATGAACTCATTACTTCCTTCGTAATTTTATTTTTGTGCAAGTAAAAATGAAGCGGGCTAAGAAAAATTAAACATTCTACAAGTAGGACATATTTAAAAACAGTTCATTAAAGAGAGATTCTACCTAACATTTGTGTACGAGAATCAGCTGGACCACCAGTGACATAAAATTATGACATATATTTTTAAGATCCATAGACCGGTCCATTCTACGGATCGTGGGTGGACACTACTACTAGTTTTTAAAGGCTGAAATCACAATTGAAAATACAAGCAACAGATGATTAAGGTAAAAAATATTTTGACATTTGTGTCGGATCTCTAATCACTTGTATCTAATCGGTTGTATTTTAATTGTGCTACTACACCCCACGGATTTCTTAACCTCAAAATGGATAGCTAACGCTTATTATAACAAATCACTGCACCATACGTTTGACGTTTGGATCCATTTCTGGTGGCAACACTGATTTTATGTAATTTTGGTAAAGGAGGTAATTATCCCCCCAGAACTTAAAAACATGTCGCTAGGTACTAAATTATATTTTTGTTGACTTGCTGTATCAAAAAAGACCTCAAGGAAGAACTCACCTGTGGAAAAAAATGCACAGGGAGCAAAGCGCAAAGAGGACAGCCCCAAAATTTCGAATCAATTGAAAAAAAACTTGATCAAAGTAATGATATTACACGGTGAAGTTGCGAAAATAGTACATTTTCAAAGCCATCAAATAATTTTTTTGTGCCTCCGCGCAACGTTTTTATATTATAAGGACAGATCACTTTTTTATTTTATGTGCCGGTGTAAATATTACCTACGACCTAAGGGAAAGAAAAAATTCTTATTACAGGACTACGACCTACCAATAATACTAGTCTAATGGCCCATTTATGCTCTTAGGATAATTATGAACCTAGACTTGAATCATAAGAGGTTTTAAAGAAAATTTATTTATAGTTACGAAAATTTTCAAAAATATTAAAATAGTTTACAAATAATAACAGCTTTTCAAGTTTTAAATATCTTGATAATTTTTAAAGTTTTTATGAATTTCATTAAAAAAATTTCAAATTATTTCAAAATTTAAATACTTATTTTCAAAAGACTAAAAATTTTTCAAAATTTACATGTATATAGGGTGTCCCATAATTTAGGAGCCAAAGTGCAGCAGGTGATAGAGGAGGTTATTTCTAATAAAAAAGTTTATGTAACATGGGGGTCGATCAACAATCATCTGTTTTTTAGATATAAGATTTTTAAAGTTAGAGGAGTGGAAAAAAACGGTTTTACAAAAAAATAAAAAAATTTGTCACAGTCAAATGAATACAGCTATAATTGTGATCCAAAAATGTATTATTTCCTTTTTTGATAAAATTACAAGGATATATAGGGCAAAGTACCTTGCACAAATATATAAAAAATAAAACCTCTAAAAAAATCAATTTTTGCTTACTCATTTTTAAAAAAAAATATCATTGATATTTTATTAATATCTTCGTAAAGACTTATTTTCATTAACAAAAAATTTCAAGAAAAACATTGCGTTTAATATGGCATTATAAAAGTTTGTTTAAAAAAAATAGCTTCTTCTGACAGAAATTGAATTTTGCAACTTTGATGCTCCGATTTCGAAAAAGTTGCCCAATGATGATCAAGTAACCTGTAACAGTAGGTACCACTCTAAATCTCAAGAGTAACATTTATTAAATTTATGGTTTTTCCGGATTTTTCCATATGTTAAAACTTTTCTTTGTTTGATTTCCCTGTGAGCTGTTTTACTAGTTGCAGTTTTTTCTCTGCGCGCTTTTTTAGTGTGCGCTTTACTACGCTTGCGCTTTTTTCTGTGTAGCGTTTTTCCTGTAGGTTTATTTACGGTCACCGTTTCACCATAACTCCCCCCCCCCCTCGATTTTGGTTTCAGAGCCGCCCTTGAGTGGGCTGGGTGCGAAATAATGAGGGTCTAAGGTGGCGACGCGTTGATGGGACTTCGAAAGCTCGAGTGTCCAAAATGGCAAACCCTAGCAAACGTAAGTCAAAAAACGACGCTCTGCCACTATTTCAGTGCTGCCAACAGAAATTGCCAGATTTTTTTTCTGCGATATATATCACCAATCTATTTTGAGGTTAAGAAATTCGAGTTACATCCTAATGGCAACCCCGGCCCATTTGGACAACAGGGAATAATAAAACGTCGACTTTTATCATAGAACGCCAAATAAAAATTTAATTGAGGCTATAACATATGAACGTCACAGGAGTTTCTATTGCCCAGAAGAATTACAGGCTATAAAATACGAAACTTGACATTCATCAGTAGCTTGTGGTTAATACCTTTATTATAAGTTGCAATATTGGTATTAGTATTTTGGATTTTTATCACCAGTATTTAGTAGCTTGTATTTCTCTTTGTACCTTCGGTGTAACAGGCTCAATACAATACAATACAATCTTTTTGGGTCACTCAATTTTAATTAGCCTGTTGCCTATATTAAGAAACACACAATTGTAAATATTATTTTTTATTAAAATATCTTCTTTATTCTTAGTAAAATTACTTTTGGGGAGACTTTAAACGTTAAAATCTGATTTATTTGGTCAAATGGCAGTCACCTAAAGTAAAACAATCTACTTTAAATTATAGGTATAAAAGTATAAAACAAATAAAAAATATATTTTTAAAAAGTTTTGTTTTAATATATTTTGAACAAATACGCTTTTTTAAGTACTTACTATCTTATTTGCAATTATCAGACTGTGTAGCCTATCTTTCTAATAAAAATTTGCTCTAACCCCATATTACTTGAGAGAAAGAGAAAAAGTATTTTGTTTGGATTAAAATTAAGTAAAAAAAATGTTATTGAGATATTGTTGGGTACAATAATAAATAACTACATGACGATTTCGAAAACGCCCAAGTAACAATTTTAATTACCAAAGGTTTTATAATTTTGGTTCCCAGTTCTTATAAAGGTGTTTTATTAAATACCTAAAAGTTACAATAAGTTTTATAAAGGTAATTGAGGGAACCTTGGGAACAAAAGGTATATTAACTTACCACAAGTTGTTTTATAAAAGAGCTGCAATATAACCGGAAGGACAGGATCTCTTTATTGTCTCTGTGTATTATATAACCACAGTACATTTTTATTAAAGGCCCCTTATATAACCTTAAGTTTTTGATATTTAAAAGAGTATAATTATATATTTTTTAGTCACCATCAGTAACTCACACCATCAGAATTGAAACACGGAAGTTGCAGCGTTACCATATTTAGTAGATTTCTACTTTTTTGGTAGAATTTTACCTTTTATCAGAAAATTAGTAAGCAGATTTTCCGGCAGATTCTAGGGCGTATATGCACTATTACTTTAAAAACGCGCAATTTTTATACGCCCTATTTTAAATACAGGCTCAAATGAGCGTTTTTTGTTAACTTTTTTTTTACGGTTATGCGCACTCGCAAGGAGATCCCTATCAAGCTCGAGATGCGGCAAGTGCGCGGAAATGTTGGTGTATGTTGGTTTTGAAACGGTTCAGGTTGTAACCTGCAGGGAAAACTGTCTCAGGGACTTCCAGAGCGCGTGAGTTTTGTGAGCCCGGAATTCATAAATATCACAGTAAAGTTGGGGCTGCAGGTATTTTTAGGACAGACACACCAGATTTTGAAGATTATTTTATTGTAGGCACATAACCATTATACGTGTTTTTTTAGAATTGTTGCTTCATGTTCTATTGTATATAACCAGCCGTAAGTCAGCACCTCAAAACTCTTAGAAACCCTTTTAATTCACAAAATTTCTAGTAGGGGAGTCAGTAGTACAAAAAAACCAGATTACCAGAATAATTAATTTGGTTTTATAAGGGTTGCGTCAATGTTCTTATTCCTCTTATATGACTCAGTAAGGTTGCTTAGAGGTATTTTAGGGTTATATAGGATTACCGCCACCACAACGCAGGCATTTTAGGTTTTATTAGAGGTTTATAAATAGGTTGCCGCCACCCTTATATGATTCTTCATTTAAGCGTTATAAGACTGGTAAAGAAGTTCCAAAAACGCTATAAAACTTTAGATTTTGTAATTTGGTAGCCGCAAACTTTTAGCAACCCTTATAAAACATAAAATGTTACTTGGGCGGTTTCTAAAAAAATAGAATTCAATTGGCCATAGTCGCTAATAGAAAATTATAAAATTTTATTAATTTTTTTTACATTATTTCAATTTTTATAAAAAAAAAGTTTTTGCCCGATATTTTAAAAATCCTTGATGAAAATCATATCGCCACATTTTTCTCGTTTGCAAAAATTGTATGTCTTATTGTTTACAAAATCCCCAAAAACACCCATGTAGTAACTTTAATCTGGGACACATGGTATAATGTTTGGATATTTTTATTTCTAGTTCTTTAACAAAATTGTGATAAAAGAGGGACCAGAAAAAACGAAGTATATTCAATATGCTTCTAAATAGTGAGATGTACAGGGTGTCCCGGTCTTCTCTGCGATTGTGAATTTATATAGTCGCGTATTTTGGTAAATTATACGTGTTGATATCGGGTGTAACAAGAGTTATTTTGAAAAAAAAACATTTTACAAAAAAGAGTATTTCATTATGCAAATCAATATTTTAATGAACAAATGCTATATTAATAAATAAAAGTTCAAAAAAGAAAAACGCAGAGAAGCCCAGCTAGAAACCCTATACGTAAATTTTTAATAGAGTTTTAAAGATTGTCATTTGTTTAAAGATTTGCCCGTTTTGAAAAATTTTATATTAATATAATATTATTCAGCACTATTTACTAAAAAGGTTAGAGTCAAGTTGTCTTGGAAGTACAGGTTGATTAACCATATTTTGAACCCCCGCCCCCGGTTGCAAAAGTTTTATAGTTCTTCAAAAGCGTTTTAAACCATTGACAGATGTTGTCAAATGTCATCCTAAATGTCAACATTTGACATCAACTTTCTAATATTAAATAAAACACCCTATAATATGCCTATATTGCGATAAATATTTTCTAAGATATCGAGCATTTAAATTTGTCATAGTTTTTTGGTAAAAAGAAAATACGCCAAATAAATACGAAGTGTACAGTATCTTAATCGAAAAGCAAATGTTTAATGAGTATATTATGGATTTTTAAAATCAAAAAGAAAAAGTGGAGTTAAAAATGAATTAATATATATGGTGTTCCATTTAATATAACAAAAGTTGATGTCAAATTTTGACTTACATAATTATAGAACATTTGATAACATCTGTCATATGAGTCGGTTCGGTTCGGTTCGGTTTTAATAAACTAAAAAACTTTTATATTTAAACTTTTTTTCTATCACTGATATTAAAGGCGCTGACCGTTGGTTCAAAATATAGTAAGTCACTCTGGACGTACCTACGTACTGGTGATGCCTGGAAAAAATATTTGCTCTGTTTGTACTATGCCTACAGTTATGACGAAAATGAGTAACAACTCTATTCGTAGCGTTCTTTTACAAAAATGTCACATTTTAACGTTTAAAAGATTTAAAAGAAGTTGCGAGACTAAATTTGAATAAGTATAACACCACTTTCTGCGATACTCGTGGCGAAAGGCTACAATTGTGAAAAATTTCGTTTTTAGTGAGCGTGGCGCACAAAGTGGGTAGGGGGGGGGGGGGTTAAAAACCCCCGAAAAGCCTGTTTTCAAGTAACTGTAAAGTTTGTAAATAATTTATTTACTATTTATTTCTATCCCCTCCAAAATAAATTTCTGGGTGCGCCACTGTTAATAATATTATAAATAATTCTCTCTTTTAAGATGTGTGAACGTAAAATAATTCTAAACGTTTAAATAAGAAAATAAGAATAAAATAATAATATGTGTATTCGCTAATGTGAAATAATAGTTATTTATGGTCCTAGTATCTTATGTTGAAGATAAGTCACGCGAGAAAATATATGCAACAAGTTCGTCAGGCCGAGTGGTATAATTTCCTAAGTGACTTAGGAAACATAACACACGAGTGGCATACAATGTTTATCCAACAAATAACTCACTAGTATGTTATTTGTTAGTTATAAAACATAAGTCACTAGTGATTTATGGTTTGTAATTTACTAGTGTCCTATTTGATAGTTTACTTGTCTAAAATGGCATAAATAATGACTGTCATAACTATCATGTGTTGGATCACCACCTTCTTAAAAAAATATAAAAACCAAAGCGTTCAAAATAAAGTATTATAGAGATGTACGTTTTTGTTTTATTTAAACTCCTGTAGAACTACGGCGACTGAATCCTACAGTGACTCTATGTAGAATGACCCCCACAAAGATCAAATAAGTTAATAAATAATAAAATAAGGACATTTAATTATAACTTTCATGATCTTTTACTACCCGCGTGCGGTAAAAACCGTAATTTTTTTTATTTAAACGTTTAAATAAGTAAATAATAATATGTGTATCCGCTAGTGTGAAATAATAGTTATTTATGGCTCTAGTATCTTATGTTGATGATAAGTCACGCGAGAAAATGTATGCAACGACGCCGTCAGGCCAAGTGGTATAATTTCCTAAGTGACTTAGAACAAATAATACACGAGTGGCTACAATGTTTATCCAACAAATAACTCACTAGTATGTTATTTGTTAATTACAAAATATAACTCACTAGTGATTCATGGTTTATAATTTACTAGTGTCCTATTTGATAGTTTACTTGTCTAAATTAAAAAATAAAAACCAAAGCGTTCAAAATAAAGTATTATAGAGATGTACGTTTTTGTTTAATTTAAACTCCTATAGAACTACGGTGATTGCATCTTACCGTAACCCTATATAGAAGGACCCCCAAAAAGATCAAGTTAATAAACAACAAAATAAGGACATTTCACTACCCAATTGCGGTAAAGTGTAGTTTACTACACTAATTTGCGTGTCGTAAGGAGTACTACTACCTAAGGTCACTCATCGTCAAGCTTGCCTTTACGATGAGTGCCCTTACTACTACCGCACTCAGTTCTATAAAGAAATTATGTCAAAATTGTTATGACAGGAATTTGATTAAACTTCTGGTCTTGATCTGATGGCCTCTATAAAATTTCATTACAACACTGAGGGCCGGTTTCTCAATTGCGAGTAACTCTGGGGGGTTAAACAACCCGGTGTAAATTTAAACCTAGGGTTAATTCGTGATTGTATTTTTCCAGCAGCCACTGTGGGAGGAGTTAACAAACCCTGTGTTGGTAGCATTATTTACTATGTTGCAAGTTTCACCATATTTTTGATTGGTCGAAAGCAGTTACATGATAGCAAAGTTTTTCAGTATCTAATTTTTTTCAGTACCTACCTAAATCTTTAGTTTCGGTCTCAGTTTGCGGTGTAGTTATGAAAAGGGCAGAGAGTAAGGTAAAAACTTCCTAGAATCCAAGAGTTAAGGACCTATTAGCAGCTTCGAGAAAAAATACAAATGAATAATAAGGTAGAAAACCTCTCTGAATACTCTTTCCACTTATGGATCTTGCCTTCGGCTCAATCCAATAAATTATAGGTACTAACAAACGTGAAATTTCATACCCGTGAATTTAAAAATCAAACAAGTTTCATGGCTAATCGGCCAAAAAGGAGTTTTTTGTTTCCCTTATATTTTTCCGTGGGTAGCTTGAAAGCTTAACCTCACGGGGGTCCAAGATCTAATGGACACCTAATAAGTGTTGACAGTTAACCGTTTCGTCCTTATGGGATTCCTCAGAACACTGCTGGTCAAGTGACAAATCTTGCGAAGTTAATCAGACGGTTTTGTCTCTAATTAAATGTAATTAGTGAGCGAACTATAGCAAGAGGCGCCATCTACCGAGATACGAGAGAAACAAAAAACCAAAAGCAGGGAAAAACACTGCTATACAATATCGATCAATGAAAAGATCGAATGCAAATAAAAGAAAACAACTATAGTCCATGACCTACGACAGCTCTTTGTCTTTTCAGGCCGGATCAACGCATTTTGCATTTTTACCCGTCATCAAGACAGTGAGCGTCAATCAACGGAATTTTTAAGCCAAATAATACTAACAAACGTGAAATTTCATACCCGTGAATTTAAAAATCAAACAAGTTTCATGGCTAATCGGGCAAAAAAGAATTTTTTTGTTTCCCTTATATTTTTCCGTGGGTAGCTTGAAAGCTTAACCTCACGGGGGTCCAAGATCTAATGGACACCTAATAAGTGTTGACAGTTAACCGTTTCGTCCTTATGGGACTCCTCAGAACACTGCTGGTCAAGTGACAAATCTTGCGAAGTTAATCAGACGGTTTTGTCTCTAATTAAATGTAATTAGTTTGCGAACTATAGCAAGAGGCGCCATCTACCGAGATACGAGAGAAACAAAAAACCAAAAGCAGGGAAAAACACTGCTATACAATATCGATCAATGAAAAGATCGAATGCAAATAAAAGAAAACAACTATAGTCCGTGACCTACGACAGCTCTTTGTCTTTTCAGGCCGGATCAACGCATTTTTGCCCGATTAGCCATGAAACTTGTTTGATTTTTAAATTCACGGGTATGAAATTTCCCGTTTGTTAGTATTATTTGGCTTAAAGATTCCGTTGATTGACGCTCACTGTCTTGATGACGGGTAAAAATGCAAAATGCGTTGATCCGGCCTGAAAAGACAAAGAGCTGTCGTAGGTCACGGACTTTAGTTGTTTTCTTTTATTTGCATTCGATCTTTTCATTGATAGATATTGTATAGCAGTGTTTTTCCCTGCTTTTGGTTTTTTGTTTCTCTCGTATCTCGGTAGATGGCGCCTCTTGCTATAGTTCGCTCACTAATTACATTTAATTAGAGACAAAACCGTCTGATTAACTTCGCAAGATTTGTCACTTGACCAGCAGTGTTCTGAGGAGTCCCATAAGGACGAAACGGTTAACTGTCAATACTTATTAGGTGTCCATTAGATCTTGGACCCCCGTGAGGTTAAGCTTTCAAGCTACCCACGGAAAAATATAAGGGAAACAAAAAAGTCCTTTTTGCCCGATTAGCCATGAAACTTGTTTGATTTTTAAATTCACGGGTATGAAATTTCACGTTTGTTAGTATTATTTGGCTTAAAAATTCCGTTGATTGACGCTGTCTTGATGACGGGTAAAAATGCAAAATGCGTTGATCCGGCCTGAAAAGACAAAGAGCTGTCGTAGGTCACGGACTATAGTTGTTTTCTTTTATTTGCATTCGATCTTTTCATTGATCGATATTGTATAGCAGTGTTTTTCCCTGCTTTTGGTTTTTTGTTTCTCTCGTATCGCGGTAGATGGCGCCTCTTGCTATAGTTCGCTCACTAATTACATTTAATTAGAGACAAAACCGTCTGATTAACTTCGCAAGATTTGTCATTTGACCAGCAGTGTTCTGAGGAGTCCCATAAGGACGAAACGGTTAACTGTCAACACTTATTAGGTGTCCATTAGATCTTGGACCCCCGTGAGGTTAAGCTTTCAAGCTACCCACGGAAAAATATAAGGGAAACAAAAAACTCCTTTTTGCCCGATTAGCCATGAAACTTGTTTGATTTTTAAATTCACGGGTATGAAATTTCACGTTTGTTAGTATTATTTGGCTTAAAAATTCCGTTGATTGACGCTCACTGTCTTGATGACGGGTAAAAATGCAAAATGCGTTGATCCGGCCTGAAAAGACAAAGAGCTGTCGTAGGTCACGGACTATAGTTGTTTTCTTTTATTTGCATTCGATCTTTTCATTGATCGATATTGTATAGCAGTGTTTTTCCCTGCTTTTGGTTTTTTGTTTCTCTCGTATCTCGGTAGATGGCGCCTCTTGCTATAGTTCGCTCACTAATTACATTTAATTAGAGACAAAACCATCTGATTAACTTCGCAAGATTTGTCACTTGACCAGCAGTGTTCTGAGGAGTCCCATAAGGACGAAACGGTTAACTGTCAACACTTATTAGGTGTCCATTAGATCTTGGACCCCCGTGAGGTTAAGCTTTTAAGCTACCCACGGAAAAATATAAGGGAAACAAAAAACTCCTTTTTGCCCGATTAGCCATGAAACTGGTTTGATTTTTAAATTCACGGGTATGAAATTTCACGTTTGTTAGTATTATTTGGCTTAAAAATTCCGTTGATTGACGCTCACTGTCTTGATGACGGGTAAAAATGCAAAATGCATTGATCCGGCCTGAAAAGACAAAGAGCTGTCGTAGGTCACGGACTATAGTTGTTTTCTTTTATTTGCATTCGATCTTTTCATTGATCGATATTGTATAGCGTATAGCAGTGTTTTTCCCTGCTTTTGGTTTTTTGTTTCTCTCGTATCTCGGTAGATGGCGCCTCTTGCTATAGTTCGCTCACTAATTACATTTAATTAGAGACAAAACCGTCTGATTAACTTCGCAAGATTTGTCACTTGACCAGCAGTGTTCTGAGGAGTCCCATAAGGATGAAACGGTTAACTGTCAACACTTATTAGGTGTCCATTAGATCTTGGACCCCCGTGAGGTTAAGCTTTCAAGCTACCCACGGAAAAATATAATGCTCCAGGGTACCTAGAGACCCTGTATGTGACATATTTTAAATAAAATATGTCATACATACAGGCTCTCTACTCCAGGGCTTCTTCAATTTGTTCGAAAATGTAAATGACAGGCTCTTTACTTAATCTTTTTCATCAAACATTTTTTCATTCAACAATATTATAAGTCTTCATCACCATCGCTCAGTCCCTCGAAAACGTCCTTTTTAAAGAATATTAGAGAAGAAAAAAAATGGAAACAATAAAAAAAGTATATAGGGTCAAGTGGTGTAAAAATAAGACAATTTTTAAAACTTTTACATTTTTAAGATTTTCGCCTCCTCTGAAAGACTCAAATTATTTAACTTAAAAACATAGAAATTCGACCTATATTATGAGAAAAAATAATAAAACTGTGTCTTATATTTTATTTTGAAAAAGTTAAAAAATGAGACAGGTTAGGCGAAATATGAGACAGTGATAAAATTCACGTATAAAGAGTCGGATCGCCGTCTAAACCAAAAATAAGACATTTAGGGTAAAATTGAGACATAAGTTTTTTTTTCACTTAAATACAACAAATAATTGCAAAAATATTTATTTATAGCATAAACTGAAGTTACGCGCCAAACCGATCTACGAACTCACAGACAAAAGTTTCGGTAACGTTTTTAAGTTTTATACCACAAATGAAGCTAAGGATTTTGTAATTTTAATTTCGAGTCTATTCTTTATGAAAAAATAAAATAAAATGTAGGTATGAGGTACAGTAGACTCGCGCTGGTGTGAACATACGCTTGTGTGAACCTCCCAGTAGTGTAAAGAGTGAAGATCAATTTATTAGAGTAGTATAAAGAGTAACGAGTCTCGGAACGGAAAAGAGGTGTTAATCAACTGGTAAAAATTAGGAGAATTTTCGAGAATTACTTAGTTTTAATTCGTTTTTTGTACTAAAACTAGTACCTTTTCATGTTTTGCTTTGTAAAATGGTAAAAATCAAGAATTCTTGCTTCCAGAGGTAAGTTTGGAAGGCGAATCTGAGAACGAAATGAAGACACCTAAAAAAGTTGCAGTAAAGTATGTTTTGGAATCACTTAAAGTGGTTACATTATAGTCAGAAACAAACAACATACATGTTAGAGCCTAAGAAATATTGAGACTGAGCAGTAGCCACTCATTGGTCAGCTAGATAAGTTCGGACTAAAATAACATCGTTGTTTACCTAATGATATGTAAATTTTGAAGTTTCATAAAAATTCATAATTGTAGTATTTGTCGATACTTTAAATTGTCATTTTTAGCCGAAACTTATAGCTGTGCTCTAAATTATAATAATAGTAACATTTAAAAGTTGATAGGTATGGATTTATTATATCTTGCCAATAATATTTCGATTTTAGAATAGACTTTCCGTAGTGTGAACGGTCTCCATGGTATGAACGTGCATATTTTTTTCGTGTTCACACTAGCGCGAGTCTACTGTACTTACAACTGCTGCTATCAGTTTATAACAGAAAATCTATCAAAATTCAATTATTAGTATTTTTGATTTAAGTGTCTCATTTTTCAACGGGATTTTGGGTGTCTCACTTACACCAAGGGTTAGAGCTTAACCGAGGTGGTGAAACGTTTAAATTCGAATTATGAGAGCAAAATAATTTTTAAAAAATGTTATACTTGCATTTGCGCAATGCATAGGTGGCCAAAAGAAACCGTACATTTTTTTTTGGCTGTAGAAATCTGTGGATATCTTCATCAGAGCATATTTAAGGGGGAAACCACCTGTTAAATTTTTTTAAGGGAGTATAGTATATATCCGTACCATCGAAGAAATGTCCAGTTATTTCTTTGATGTCCGTACCAAGTGTGTTGCTTCTTTAATTAAACGCAGTATCTGTAGTAGTGGTGGTTAAATGTAAATTCCCGGAGATATAGAAATTTACCCATTTTTGGTACCTTTATGCAATATTGAGGGGGGAGCGAGGTATATTGTTAAAAAGCTATTTTTTTCAGCTTTAAAAGTAAGTTATAAAATAAGACATGTGGAACTAAGAAATTTAGGAAAACACAAGACAAAAATGTTTTGGAGGATTGCCCCCCACCCCTACTTTATATAAACCCAACTCGAAAAATGAGTTTAAAGTTAATACTAATAATAATTATTGTACATCGATGGAATTAAAATTTTATCTGTTCAAAAAATGATTTTAAGTAGGCAGTTTTCGAGTTATTAGGAAAAAACTGTCAAAAAGCCCGTTTAGGGGGGGGGGGAACCACCCCCATGTCAGGGGTGAGGGGTGGTTCCCCTTCGTAAAAGGTTCGGGGGAGTCTCATGTCTATCCATAACAAGTGTGTTGCTTCTCTTAGTAAACGCAGTATCTGAACCTGTAGGGCCTGAACTAAAAGATAATATATATTTTAAATAATAAAAAATACTAACTTTTTTTACCCAAAATTAATTGATTATGGATTACTGAATTTCACACCTTTCATTTTTATATTTTTAAAGTTAAGGGCAAAAGTTTGTTAAAAGACTTGGTCATGTATCACTCAAAAAAAGTCGCCTGGTGTTTCCCTCAAATTTGAGCAAGAGCGCCTGTGTGACGTCATAAATCCAAGATTGTGATTTTTCCATGTTCTTTACAAACTATAGAACTATAAAAAATATTGTTCCTGTTCGATTATAGAACATTCACATCGTCGAAGCTCGGGAATCGAACACCTCATAGAGTTACGAGCGGGATGCTACACTGTACTTAATATCGAAGCAATAAAATTACAATCATATTTCATGTAAGTACACAGAAAAAAAGGCTCCACTGATAATAAGAATAGATATATTCTTAAAAAATATATACTTAAACCAATATTAATTTAATTCATTCGCTTATTGATTAAACGAAGAAGAGTCTATTTTTCACTAAAGCATCTCTTATTCAATATGTTCTTTCAAATATTGATTAGGTCTCGAATAGATAATAAATTAATATCTTCAATTAGAGAGTTTTTATTTAACTAGAGAATTACTGAGCTCAAAAGAAAAAGTATTAATCTTGGCAAATAAACATAAATGAGGAATAGCATTAAATCATGTTAAATCTTGTATTAAGAATAAACTTTTATTGGATTAGGAACAATTTAATCTGAAAACAATTATACAAAAACGAGAATTGTATAAAGTCCTTCTAAATCTTTTGCCTAGATTAAACTGTTATTGAATGAAGTCAATATACATGTACTTAATTCGAGTTCTAATAATTAATTTTGAATAATGTTTAAGATTATATCGAGAACTGTATTCTTGCACATACAAGTCTTCGCTTTAAAATTAGTCTAACCACGCTGCACGTCTTGACTCGTTAAAAGGTAGTTGAAAGCGAAAGCTTAGTCAAGCGGCCTAGCCATTATCATGCGAGTTTTTGTGTGGGTTTGTTTTAGTACACAGATAGCATCTATAATTTGTAATAAACAAAGGTAAAATAGATACAAGACATGATTTAACATCTAAGAATTACAATGAAATATTCGTTTAACTCTAAGCTTAAAAGTTGCTGGTGTGCCATCTAACTCAAAATCGAGAGGAATATATTGGTCGTACGTTTCATTAATCGGTTGCTAACACTATTTTTACCAGTGTTAGTTTGACTTTTATTTTTGTAAACCATATTGGTTGTTTGAGTTAAATTTAAATATACTCAATAGGACATTACAATCAACAGTATTAGTTATAATTCTATGCATTAATGAAAATTAAATTAAATTTCTTCTCGATTCTGAGCTTTCAATGTCGAGAGTTTTTAACCTACCTTGTTAAAATAAGCTAACAAATTTACACCTGTTCTATTCTATCATTGGAAAAATTGTAAAATCTATAAATTTATTGTAAAAGGGACACCAAATAACACACCTATATTCCAAATGACTTCTGACCCAAGCATAGTAAACACATTTCATCGCCTCCATATCAGTGAAATCTCAGCGTTATCTCAACACAAATCCCAACATAGGATTTGCCTTGGTTACAGTATCATTTATATGGTCGCAAAAAGATAATTTAGAATCAAACACAACTCCGACATCCTGAACGATGCTGACTCTAGATATTTGCTGACCATCTATGTGATAAATTAGTTTGACGGTATTTAGCTTTCTCGAAAACGTTTTCACTTTGCATTTATCAATGTTTAATTTGAGTTTATTTAATTCGCACGAAATGAACTATGTCTGTAAATCACTGTAATCGACTACTCTATCAAAAGTTTTATACACCTTTTTATCATCTGCAAAATTCAAATGAATTGTTTATTACATACCTGATCTATAAATGTTAGAAAAATAATTGGACCTAAATGGGACCTTTAATGTACTCCAGACTGAACATTTATAGTATCAGAAATGACGTTATTTATATTATTACTTTCTGAGTGACTGATCGTCAAATAATATTTTAAAACAGAGAGCAAGGGACAACTTATCCAATAAGCATGGAGTTTGCATATCAAACATGAATGGTCCGCTCGATCAAAAGCCTGTTTAAAATCAAAGTAGATATAGTCAACCTGGCCATTATTATCCATGATTTTAGCCAGGTGGTCTGCAAATACAAAGAGATTGGTTTGGCCAAAGAGAGTCATCATAAATCCATGCAGGTTGGAACTAATATTTTTTTAAATAAATTTTAACTCGTCAGCTATTGTCGATTCACGAATTTTACCAATACAGTTGGTTTCTGAGATGGGACGATAATTTTTTACGTTACTCTTGTTTCCTTAAAAATGGGGGGAACATAGGCAGTTTTCCAAATTTTCGGAAAGTAATCCCTACCATGAGAAAGCTGGAAAATTTCACTGCTCGGAAGCGATAAAGAAGTACTAGAATTCTTATAAAATAGTGGAGGGATACCATCAGGACCGGGTCCCTTTCTGCAGTCTAAGTTAACTAACTACATCACTACACGGAACTATAACAAAAACTGGAATGCTGATCGGCCCCAGAAAAAACTAACTACATCACTACACGGAACTATAACAAAAACTGACATGCTGATCGGCCCCGGAAAATCTTACAAATATGACCGCTAGATATAGGTGGTAGCTATGATGCAGAAAAAACGTAGTCACGTCAATCAATTCAACTTAACTTTTTTTAAATTTATGTATTGCCTGTATAATCCTCAAATTATATTTTTTTATATTGCTTATTACTTTCATGTTGTCCATACTTGTTTAAAATTCGTATGTCAATACGAAAAATTTCTGATTTTTTATTAGCCGCACACAGACTGACAGAAATGTCGAACAAAGTTCCCAAATGACGGCTTGTCTCGCCTTTGGTGTTTGGTGAATTCGTTATTTATTTTTGCGGAGTTTTTGGTTTGTGGTTATTTTACCCTTTAGTATTTTGTGTTTACCATGATTATCTGTTTTGTTGTCGGTTGCTACAATAGCAACGATTCGCGTATGTTGTTCTTACACCGGTAAGTTCTGTTATTTTTTAGGATGGGTTTATATCACAGAAATATATTTAGATTCTGTGGTTTATGTGAGTCCCTGTAGTGAATAAAAAAAAAGCTTAATTTTGGTTCATTCACTCTCTTTTTTTTGCCTAGTTTGTATGGTAAAATCATGGAACTATAACCAAAAAAAAATGGAGAGTAAAATTAAATACTTACTGATTCTGCCTACTGCTTGCCTAATGGCCCTGTCTTTTTACTTCCTGTTTAATATGATAGCGGAGATTGCTAGAGGTTGAAACCTTACTGGGATATTAGGGAGCACTCACAATATAATTTCGTGTCAAGTTTCAAAACTTTTGAACCTTTGGCAATTTAATATAATGACATATACTACTATATATATACATATATAAATCGGTCAAAACAAAAGTCACATCGATCAAAAACTGTTTACAAATTTTTTACATTTTTATACATTTTAAAGCCAACCATTAAAAAAAAAATATAGAAAACATCAAGAAGACACTCCCTGCTTTGAAGAATTGTAGAGAACAACAAATTTGCGGCTCAAAAACTGGAAAATTTTAGTAAATATTTATGAAGTCACATTAGTGTCAATAAAAATAGAAGAAGAATCTCGAAATTTGAAATTTTTGTATGGTAAAATTCAAAAGAAAATGTGTTCTTGGAGACGGAAATTGCCTGTTCCGATCAGTTAGATGTTTTTTATTCGGAGTTGAAGATTCTTTTCCCCAAATTAGAAGAGAAGATGTTGACTATATTTCAAATCATTGGAATGTTTTTCAAAATTTCCTACAAGATGAAAACAAGAGCACATCAAAGGAGGATTATATCTCAGATATGGCAAAAAATGGTGCTTACGCAACAGCTCTTGAATGTCTTGCTTTATCAGATATTTATAAATTAAATTTTCATTTTTATTTTTCACCTGCAAGATCTTTTGATGAAATCGTAACATTTACAGAACAACCTCAAGTTGTCAGCCGCAGTAACCACCCCGAAAGCATTTACCTAAATTTTTCAGGCAATCTTGATAGTGGACATTTTGACTTACTACTTCCCTTAACCTTGAACGACACCATACCTTTAATTTCTGACCAGCCCAATCAATGCCTTTTATGTAGCAAATCTTTTAAAACCAAAAATGGCCTTAATATACACAAGTCAAAAGTCCATAAGGATTTTGGAGTTCTAAATTTAAATTTCTCATTAAGTAACATAACAGATATTGACAATCATAAGTCCAAAATTAGCTCTTCACCTCTTGGAAAAAGAATCAAATCGCCTAATTCTTCAAAATACATAAATAAAATTGAATGTTCTATCTACGGAAAATTTTTTCAAGGTGAAAGAGGTTTGAAACATTTCAGAAGAAATGACTGACGATTATATTTTAAGTAGTGAAGGAATAAACGAATATTTAGCACAACTTAGATCTGCTGTCCCAGTAATTCGCCGCATTCCAAAAGGTGCTCGTTCCAGTATAGCAAAAGAACTATCAAGCCTTTTAAGAAAATGTACTTCCGAAAATTCTTCCCGATCATGGTTTAATTTGTTTCTGTTCCATTATGCTGTTTTAAGGCTTCCTGAAAAATCAAGAAAAAATAAAAAGCATTCTTTAACCACTTTAATAAAACAAAATCTATCATTATGGATAAAACAAAAATTTCTATCAAACAAGTTACTTCAAGATTTTTATAAACCTTCGCAGTCAAAATCAAAACCAAAAATGAAGAAATCTAATGTCGACCATTTAAAAAATAAAATTAAAAGTAAACTTTCTGAAAACGATGTCAATGGAGCTATACGACTACTTTGTTCAGAAGATACATTAGCAAACAATAGTTCAACTACATTGGAAAAACTGGAAGAAAAACATCCATCTGCTCCTCTGAAGGAATTTTTTCCGGATCCACCTGATCAAAATTTTTTTCATAATAATAAAATTTCCAATTCCGAAATAAAAAATTTGATTAATGCCTTTATACCAGGCTCGTCTGGTGGTTTAGACGCCCTTCGTCCACATTGGAAAGACTTAATTCAAGAGGAACTAGGTAACACATCGCCTAATCTTATTGAAATAATTTGCTCTTTTATTGATTTTGTTTTAATTGATTCCCTTCAAAATTCAATCCCTCCAATTTTTTTTGGGGCATCACTATGTGCATTAAACAAAAAAGATGGCGGTATACGCCCTATCACAGTTGGTATGTTTTTTCGCAGGCTTGCTGCAAAATATATTTGCTGTAAGGTTTACTCACAACTCGGCAACTATTTTCGTCCTCATCAATTGGGTTTTGCTACCAAATCCGGCTGTGAAGTCACCGTCCATGCAGTTCGAAAATGTATGTCTTTTCCTCATAATAGCCCAAAAATATTGTTAAAAGTTTATTTTTTCAATGCATTCAATATGATTAATAGAGGCGATATGCTACTTAAAGTAAAAGAGACTATTCCCCAATTTTATAATTTAATTTCTTCTTGTTACAGGGATAAATTATTTTTATCATTTAATAAGGAGCTGATTTTTTCTCAGCGAGGAGTGCAACAAGGAGACCCTATAGGTCCACTTTTATTTTGCTTATCAATTCAACCTATCATTCTTTCCTTAAAATCAGAAATAAACTTATGGTACCTAGATGACGGTAGCCTTGCTGGTGAGCCAGAAATCGTATTAAATGATTTTAGAAAAATTCTTATAGAATGTTCTTCTGCTGGCATACAGTAAATTTGAAAAAATGTGAGATCTTCTCTTTCTAAAGATTTTAGAATTAATAATTTTGTAATACAAAATCCTGAGCTTTCATCAATATTACAAATAGATAAAGATGACCAACACTTTTAGGAAGCCCCTTTTCTAATCAATCTACTTTTGACTGTTTACAAAAGAAAATTAATATTTTTAATAAATTATCAAAAAAACTATCTTTAATTGATTCACACTCTGTCTATTATCTTTTAAAACATTCTTTTGCAGTACTTCGAATAAGTTATTTACTTCGCTGTGCTCCTTGCTAGAAAGTCCAAAATCTTTTATCAGAATTTGATAAAAATTTAAAAATAACATTGGAAAATATTACCAACTGCCATATAGGTAACACTGCTTGGTCTCAATGTAACATTCCCATAAAAATGGGAGGCCTCGGCATTCGTGATGCTTCTAGTACCTTTGTTTTTCTGCATTCCTTGGCTCAGTTAATGATGCTTCAAATCTTCTTAAAACTATATTATCACCTGAAATTTTAAGTTATCCTGACTGTGATTTCAATGAAGCTTTTGATTTTTTTACTTCTTTTTCTAATATCAATAATATCCCTTTCAATAATGTCTATCGCCAAAAAGATTTTGATATTATTATTTGACGTTCTAAATTCGATACAATTTTTAATTCATCCAGTGATCCCAAACATCATGCTAGGCTTCTAGCTCTGCAAGAACCGGAGAGCAACGCCTGGTTACAGGCTCTACCTTCGTCTGCTCTAAGGAACCTTTTGGATGATTCCACTTTTCGTTTTGTCATAAAATTTAATTAAACCACTATAAAAACGTAGCAATAATCAATATTGCTGAGTATGCACAAATTTCATCTATAAAAGCCGATGCTGGACAATAGACCGGCATCACTCTTACCAGTGATCAATCCAGTACACTACTGAAATACGTGGTCCCTACTAACCACACCCAGTACACCACTGAAATACGTGGTTCGTACTAACCACACCCAGTACACCACTGAAATACGTGGTTCGTACTAACCACACCCAGTACACCACTGAAATACGTGGTCCGTACTAAACACACCCAGTACACCATTGAAATACGTGGTCCGTACAAAATACACCCCCCCCTTATAAGGTCCACTCTGTACGGTCCAAAGGGCCCTGTCTCTCCAGCACGCATGCCCCATAGAATGTTTCAGTTTATACTGTTAATGTCATGGTAATATTTTGTAAATGTTAACCTGTTTTATTTGTAATACATTCATAAAATTTGGATTCTTCATAACTAAATTCATCTTCCCCTTAATCCCTCAGTCACAAGGGCACTAAATAACAAAACCCTGTGACATATGGTAGAGGCGCCGTTTTCTTTACTTCCCTAATATCTCCATATATTATGGGAACCTCTCTCAGCCAAGCATAATTTAATTTTTTACCTACTTCTAAAGCCATTGTGCATTCGCACCCAACACGATCAAAAAGTACTATTCGTGCTTAGCACCAAAAATCTCTTCCTTGCCAGAAAGGCAATATCCCGCTTCAAAATCAAAAAAACTTATCAGGAGCATATAAGCAGAAGAAGGTTTATATAATAATTAATGTTTTTTTCCTTTTATTATTATTTTGCAGTTAATTATTCAAACAAACAAGATGACCAAAATTCACTGCATACCATCCGCAAAGCATAGCCAGGCAAGTTACGTCGATCAAGGCAACGACCGCTTGTCGCGACGCAATACCACCCGCCGTAGGTACCATTGAAACAGCAGTGCGAATTCTATAGCGACCCCACAGATTGACAACGACTCGACGGGAGCAACCTTTCTTCATTTTTCTTGGGTTACTGTCGGACCGAGTAGCCAGTAGCACTAAAGGGAAATGAAGAAAACAGCATCCGCAACGTCATAGCCCTCTGAATACATGTCAAGTAAGAAATACAACCTAAGGCAAAGAAGAGGATCCACATCAGACCTTGCATTCAACCCATCGCATCAAAGTACAGCAATCGAAGAAGTCATCTTTAAAAAATCAAACAAGGTACAAAGATCACCGCCAAACAGCCCCCTTCCACTAAAACCCGGCAACAAAGAAGAAGCGTTAGGGGACGTTACAACAGCATTCCTCAACGCATCCAACGAATGCCTATCCGAAGAAAACAACGAAAACCCATCATCAGCAACTCAAGAACAGGACCTTTTAGAAAGCAACCACAGCATCAGCTTCCCTCCCCAACTGGCAAACGAAGAAGAGAAGACGTTAGTACACAACAAGAGCTTAGAATCATCGGCACCATCCAAAGGTCAAGATCATTCAGACCCCAGCAACCTTAGCTTAAACCACCACCAGAACACAAGCAATTCATCACCGGAATCCGCAAAAGAAAATAAACCAACCAACATGAATACAACCATCGCCGATGCACTCGCCAGCGCGAAGACAGCAGCCGTTCCACAGTTTATCAACCCGCCTACATTTCACCCATCCAAGAACTCGGCAGTTAACTTTCTGAACGGATACGACAGAACAGCGATGGTTGGGATGGTTGGGATGACAGCCACAAAATCGCATACTTCGAAACCTTCTTAGAAGGTGCAGGTGCATTATGGTTTAAGCAGTATGCCATAAGCAACGCAGATAAGAAATGGACCGACATATGTCAGGCATTCAAAGAATTTGAAGACAAAGATTTTGAGAAAACGCCCAAAGAAAGAGTGAAGAATAGAAAACAGAAATATTACGAACTCCTGAGAGACTACTTTTTCGACCTTCAAGTCCTTTACCATGAATACACGCCTGTTAGCTCCCGCTAAATTTCGCGGTTGTTTATATATATTTTTAAAAACACACAACTGTATGAAGGACAAAGCGCATTCCGCGTATTTGGACATGCGCACCAACAACCAGGGAGATCCTTGTCAATCGCCTAGAGAAAACGGCGTGTTAATTTCGTTCTCCAACTATATCAAATTTCTACACCTGAAAGTGCTCGATATTTGTGTACTGAAGCATAGAACTAGAAACTTCAGCCCTTCAGCTACGTGGTGACATCATTAGATCCAATCAGGGGCCCCTTGGAACGTGGAGAAAGTGGATGCAAAGAGGTGAGTGCATTTGTTCTGATTACCGTTGTGTGCCACCAATATTTTACCTATGGACGTTTTGATTATTTCGTAATTTCATATCAATATTTATGTTGGTTCGCGATTTCATTAATTAAAATATTTACAGTCCATTGCATTTAACGTTTTTCTAACCGTGGACTAACATAAGTGGTCCTTCGAGCCGGATTATTTTAAATAATAAATCCATACGACGGTATTAATAATTATTTTCACGCCAAGCCAAACAAGGCGGCCGTGAATTTTCGCATCGTATTGAACGAGAGAAAGTCGTGTTCGCACCGAAGGTCGGTGTGGTGCGTGCAGGACACGTGTCTAGAGCGTGGTCATTCAGTAAACAAAGCGAGTAGGAATCAAAACAAACAAAACAAACGTTCAGTGGTGTACCATATCATTTCGATATTTAAAACAATTTTCATCAATTGCGATAAATTAGTGCATATTTTCGACAATTCGTCATTTTTCTATTTCAGAAGCATTAATTTAGCGTTAATTGTATATTTACCGACAATTTCGTCATTTCAAAGGTAAAATCATGTCTATCAAAAAAGCCGTACAAAAACGCAAGGGTTTTTTATCTGCGATCACCGAGTGTTATGTGTTGTCAAAGACCGCGGAAAAGGATGAAAGAGCGAGAAACGAGTTTCAAGTGAGGTATTCCGATTTGGATGAAACCTTCGATAAATGCATGCTGGCGCATAATGACGTCATTATGTTGATAGACGACTCGGACGATGAGGAGTTTAAAACGCAGGATGCGATCCTTTCAGAAGCTCGTAAATATTTTTATGCGTGTAAGGGGGTTTACTCTAAAATATTTCCGGTTGAGGCCCCATCCTTTTCGGGATCATATGTTCGACAAAACGAATCTGAAACTCCAAAACTCAAAGAGTTAGGTATTCCCATATTCCGAGGTGATAAAAAATTATGGCCAAGCTTTTTCGATCTTTTTAATAACATTATAGATCAAAATCAAAGTCTAAGTAACGTTCGAAAACTTCAATATTTATTTTCATATCTCGAGGATGAGCCTTTAAAATTGATATCAGGGATTAGCTTATCTGATCAAAATTATAAAATTGCTTATGACAAATTAGTCAATAGATATCAAAACAAGCGAGACCTCGCAAATGATGCTTTAAGCTCAATTATGAACTCCACCTTAAAAAACGAGTCAGCTAAGGAATTGCGTAATTTAATTGACACCTTTTCTGAATCCCTAGAAATTTTAAAATAACTTAGCTTTGACGTTGACAGTTGGGACTTTATTATTTTTTAAATTTTATTAGAAAAATTGGATATTCCAACGCGTTCAAATTTCGAAATGAGTCACGCCAATACTAATACCGAAATTCCCACTTTTCAGTCACTTTTTCAATTTCTAGAAAAAAGATGTAAAGTTTTGGAATCACTTCCTCAATCAACAGCACCCAAAAAGGTGCCTATATATCAAAAATCAAATTCTATGCAAAATCAGTCTGGGCAAAAGCCTACCTATCAAAATTCAAATTCTATGCGAAATCAGTTTGGGCAAAAGCCTACCTATAAATCATCCAATTCGCCTTTTATAGGACTGGCTGGCACCTCAACTAATTCAAGTACGGGAATAAAATGTTTCCGGTGTAATCAAGGTCACGTGCTTTCGAAATGTCAAACATTTCTTGATCTCTCACCTATCGATCGCCTATCTTTCGTCAAACAGAAAAAATTATGTCTAGCGTGTTTTCATCCCTTGCATGATGTAGATACGTGCAAATCAAAATATTCATGCAGGACTTGCAATAGTAAAAGGCACCACACTTTAACTCATATCTTAGACACTAATCAAGAGTCTGGAAGCCAAGATACTAGTCCTGTCATTCACACACCACCTGTCAATAATCTTCATGTGTCATTAAATGCCTCAGGACCTTCAGGTACCTTTCTTTTATGCACCGCCATAATAGATGTTATGGACGGTTGCGGAAATTTTCAACCTGTAAGGGCACTGCTTGATTCTGGATCACAGACAGGATTCATCAGTGAAAAGTGTATTCAGCGTCTTAATCTTCCTAGGCGAAGTTACACCACTGAAATATTCGGATTAAATCAGATGTCTTATTTTACTTCCAAAGGGCTCGTTCAATGTCACATTAAGCCACAAGGACAAGTCACTCCTTTACTTAATTTCGAAGCAATTGTTGTTCCACAACTATGTTCCAATATGCCTACATTCTCTTTGAACGATAATCAGTGGAAACACTTGCAAAACCTTAAACTTGCCGACCCATCTTATTTCAAATCTAGACCTGTGGACCTGGTTATTGGTTGCGAGCTATTCGCACAGATATTCAAGGAGGGCAGGGTTCTTGGACAGGTAGGGCAGCCTTCAGCCCTTGAAACTATCTTTGGCTGGGTCGTCATGGGAAAGGTTGACGAAGTAGGTAGTCTTACGGAACGAACCAGTTGTTTTTTAACGAGTCATTCACCTCCTTTAGAGGTCATTCTCCCTAGGTTTTGGGAAATCGAACATTTGCCTAAAAAACAAATCTTATCAAAGGAAGAAAAACAGGCAGAATCAATTTTTACTGCTAGTGTAGTACGGCAGCCGAGCGGTAGATTCATGGTAGATCTTCCGTTTAAAGACAAAATAAACCCTGACCTAGGAAATACTTATCCGCAAGCTTATCGTAGATTTTTACTTCTAGAAAATAGATTAATCAAAAATCCTGATCTGTACACTGCCTATTCAAGTTTCATGCAAGACTATATCGATTCTAATCATATGAGTTTAGTTTTATCTAGTCAACCAAAGGTCGACGTGTCGTGTTTTTTAGCACATCATTGCGTACTAAAGCCGGAAAGCTTAAGTACAAAATTAAGGGTAGTCTGGGATTGTTCGGCAGTCACCCCAAAAAATATTAGTCTCAATGACACATTGTTATCTGGACCGAAACTTCAAAAGGATATTGCTTCTTTACTCCTTACGTTTCGTCTTAATCCTATTGCCTACATTGCTGACATCAAACAGATGTTCCGTCAAGTCCTTATCAATCCTTATCACCGTCCTTATCAAAGGATATCGTGGAGGTTTTCTCCACAGGACCCACTTTCAGTGTGGGAACTTTCTACTGTCACTTTTGGCATGACATGCTCACCTTTTCTAGCCATGCGTACCTTAAATGAGCTGGCAGAGAGAGAAAAGGAACGTTTTCCTATGGCCAGTACTGTTCTAAAAACGTCAATCTATATCGACGATATCTTGGGAACTAGCCCTTCGCTTTCTGAAGCTCTCTCCCTTCAAACAGAACTCAATGATTTGTTGAAGTCGGGAGGATTTGAACTTAAAAAATGGGCAAGCAATTGTCCTGAGTTATTGGCAACATTGCCAGAGTCCGACCGTCAAATGCCTCTCTCTTTCGACAAGGAGGAACCCCACTTTATCAAAGTTTTAGGACTTCAATGGCATCCAAAAAACGACATTTTTTCTTATCAATGCCGAATGAAGGACAAACCCCCAACCAAACGTTCTATTTTATCTATCATAGGGACAATCTTCGATCCCTTAGGTTTTCTTTGTCCCTTGTTGCTACAAGCAAAATTTATTTTGCAACAGTTGTGGTTATCGAAAATAGGCTGGGACGAAGAACCAGATTCTTCTATCATCGACTCTTGGAACAAACTTCGTTCTGAATTCCCGCTTCTTTCCAATTTTCAATTACCCCGACAAATCAAACTGTCAAAAACCAATACCTGTCAAATCATCGGCTTCTGTGACGCTTCAATTCGAGGCTACGCAGGCGTCGTATATTTTCGTGTAGAAGAGGAAAATAATATATCTGCTTCTCTCATATCTGCAAAATCTAGGGTTGCGCCTATAAAGTCACAAACTTTGGCTAGGCTAGAACTCCTAGGCGCATTTCTTTTAAGCGAATTAATTGACTTCGTTTTATCTAGCTATGAAGGAAAAATAACTTTTACAAATATCGTTACTTTCTGCGATTAGCAAGTCGTATTGCACGAATGGCCCGATTTTCATAAACCAAAAATGCCGATTGATTTCGGAGATATTAATCTGGAGGAAAAGCCAAAAGTCTGTTGCAATGCGATAATTGATGTCAACTTCTTAGATCAGCTTCTTATCAAATATTCATCTATATCCAAAATTCAACGTATCATTTGTTATGTCCTTCGAATAGTTAACCTTTTTCAAAACCATTCCTATCAAAAACCCACTAAGCCGCCGGACCAAAAAGTTATTTTTGAGAATATTGTTTTTCCTACCACCGGTGAGATGCAAAGTGCGTTACACCTTCTTATCAAACGCGTGCAAGGTTCTTGTTTTTCTGAGCTTTTTTCCGCGTTATCTAAGGATAAACCAATACCGAAACCTTTGCGAAAACTTTCACCTTTTCTTGATGAGAATAATATCATTAGAGTCGGTGGCAGATTACAAAAATCTGACCTTTTGTCTTATTCTGTCAATTCGAGTGACCATCGTTTAACTACTCTTCTTATCGAGTCCGCTCATCGACAATATCTTCATCCTGGGTTTAAAACATTACATAATCTGCTTTTACAGCAATTTTGGATATTATCTGCCAGACGGGCAATTCAAAGAACCATATCCAAGTGCTTGCAATGTTTAGAATCAACCATAAACCCTATAGACCGCCCATAATGAGTTCACTTCCCGCTCATCGAATCAATCAACTTAAACCTTTTTCGAGTGTAGCTATCGACTTTTGTGGACCTTTCTTTGTGATTCCTCATCGTTACCGTGGTTGTAAAGCTTTCAAATCGTATGTCTGTGTGTTTGTCTGTACGGCCACACATTGCGTGCATTTGGAATTAACCATGGAACTGTCCACCGAAGGGTTCGTAGGTGCATTCCATCGATTCATTTCCAGACGCGGAAGCGTGACGCAATGCTGGTCAGATCAAGGCAGTAATTTTATAGGGTTTCGTAACCAATTACTGGATTACGCAAGAAGTGCTGCCACCAGACTTTCTATTCGTTGGCATCTGGGACCTCCTCTCAGTCCACATTTCAATGGCCTGGCAGAAGCTGGCGTCAAAAGTTTTAAAACTCACTTTGTACGAGTTGTCGGCGACCAGAAGTTGTCTATCATGGAGATGTCCACCCTTACCTGTCGCATAGAAGCCGTACTTAATAGTCGCCCTTTATCTCCTGCCTCTTCAGACCCACACGATCTTCAACCTCTTACCCCTGGGCATTTTTTGACAATTGAACCCCTTAATTCAGAAATTCCGGAGTCAGATTTGTCCGAGGTTCCCCTAAATCGGCTCTCGAGATGGCAACTAATCCAAAAACTACATAATGATTTTTGGAAACGGTATTCTATAGAGTATTTGCATACGCTACAACAGCGACACAAGTGGGCTGATTCGTCCCCAAATATCAAATTAAATGATTTGGTTATCATAACAAGTGATCACATTCAATCGCCTTTGAAATGGCCGGTCGGTCGGGTCATCGAACTGCATCCCGGCGGGGACGGTCAGGTGCGTGTTGCGACGGTACAAACGGTTACCGGTGTTTATAAGCGGCCAGTTGTAAAACTGTGCCTCTTGCCAAATTAAAAGTAATTTTAATTTTCTACCTTTTACCGGGTATTACAATAGGTTTTTTTATTTTTAATTTTTTTTGAATTTTTTGTTTGTTTGTTTTGCCTTTTTTCGGGATTTCGTTATCTCTAAATAAACTTACGATACTTATCTATTTTCATTCATTTATATTTATCGGTCGATTCTTTTTCTTATATCTATATCTGTCCGGTTGAGATTCTAAAATTGTGTGTTTTGGAGGGCAGTTATGTTAGCTCCCGCTAAATTTCACGGTTGTTTATATATATTTTTAAAAACACACAATTGTATGAAGGACAAAGCGCATTCCGCGTATTTGGACATGCGCACCAACAACCAGGGAGATCCTTGTCAATCGCCTAGAGAAAACGGCGTGTTAATTTCGTTCTCCAACTATATCAAATTTCTACACCTGAAAGTGCTCGATTTTTGTGTACTGAAGCATAGAACTAGAAACTTCAGCCCTTCAGCTACGTGGTGACATCATTAGATCCAATCAGGGGCCCCTTGGAACGTGGAGAAAGTGGATGCAAAGAGGTGAGTGCATTTATTCTGATTACCGTTGTGTGCCACCAATATTTTACCTATGGACGTTTAGATTATTTCGTAATTTCATATCAATATTTATGTTGGTTCGCGATTTCATTAATTAAAATATTTACAGTCCATTGCATTTAACGTTTTTCTAACCGTGGACTAACACACGCCCACATTTGACCTACAAGAATTCCTATCAATCTTCGCTGATGGACTCAAAGAAGACAACTATTACCACTACTATTGGTTGACAAGTCCCCCAAATAAGCCTCCATCCAACGAAGAAGAATTAAACAGCCTTATTAGAACAATAGATAAAGCACCTCATAGAAATGTCGCACAGTCTCCTATGAATGCACAGCCTCGGGAAGAGCAAACACACAGAGACGCTTACCGCCCAAGAAGACCAGCCGAAGGAAGCTGGACACAATCACCCCATCGCTACGAAAATTACCAGTAAAGCCATGCACAAAATCAACAATCTACGTCACAATATCAAAGAAGATCACTTTACCAACAGCAAAATTCGTCGAACAGCGGGTTCCAACAACCACAATACAGGGGTCCAACGCCAAATAGAACTACGAATTTACCACGCTCGAGAAGACCATTCTGTACCTTTTACCGAAAACCAGGTCATCATGCAACTAGTTGTTACGCACAAACCAGAAGGAATTACCCAAACTAATAAGGGTGACGAAGCGTCATTCTCCCATCACCCTTGCACAACGGGAAACAAAACAAGCTAGAATTCTATGCATCAACACAGTCATAAACAATAAGAAAATAAGTGCAATAATCGACACTGGAGCAGAAAGAAATATTATCAGGGAAGACCTTATCAGAAACTTTAAGCTACACCAAAGCCATGTCACTCTTAAAGCAGCAGGAGGTCACAGAATTCCCGTAGTTGGAGAAGCAATTATTCCAATTAAGTTCTTGGGAAATAGAGACTTTAAGACAAGCATCCATGTCACTGCTACAAGAACATTACAGCATCCATTAATTCTAGGCATGGAATTCCTAAAGAAAAATATGGCACTAATACATATTATGAAAAGTACTTACTCTACAAAGAAGATTCAAGTTCCACTTAACCAGTCATAAGACATCCAACGCCATTCTATCAATTACTTGGCAACAAAGATATACAATCCAAGACAAAAAAGAAGTAACAAATTGTTTTACCAAATACGAAAAAGAAATCTTATGCCCACCTACATACAAAGTCATCAGTACAGAAATAGACAAATACAAGAAATCAAAGAAATTCTAAGAAAATTGCAAAGAAAGAAGTTAGCTTTTGAGAAATTTTGCGAAATTGAAAAAGACATTACTGATGACTGGTGTAACCTGACAGAAGAATACAAAAATATATTTGAACTACCGCAGAACTACGCTATCGGGCACGCTGTAAGTAAAGACTTAACAATGACAAGAGGTGTTGCCAAGGAATTTAGAAAAAGATTTCAAAAAGTGGAAGAGCTAAAGCAACAAACGAAAAGCACTGGAGACATTGCCTTTTTAGAACATGAAAACAAAAAATCTTCTACCTAGTCACCAAACAAAGGCATTACTACAAGCCCACCTACAAAAATATGTTGTCATGTTTAAGAAATTTAAGAGAAGAAGTTATAAAAAATAAAATAGAAAATATAGCACTAACGAAAATTGGATGTGGGCTAGATGCAAAGAAATGGGACAGAGTGAGGAAACTTTTACAGTACGCTTTTAAAGGATGTTCTACGAAAATATTAATCTACACATGGAATCCCAGAACAGAAAAACTTAAAGATAAAAGAAAAAATAATGAAAACGAAAGAGATATAATGAATATAGAGATAGAAGATGATAATTTAAAGAAACCCATTAAATTAGGGGTACTAAAAGATTATTCCTTAAGAAAAAATCAAGAAACGATAATAAAAGCAAAACCTACTGGGGAACAAAATACAGAAAATAATGGAGAATATATACTAATTCCAAATTGGAGATTCCTTCGGAAAAATAAGCTAACAATAAGCTCTGAAGTAAGTGGCAATAATGAATACGTAACCTTTACAATAAAAGTATCAGCAAAAAAAGAAATGACCATAATTAACAAACATACAACAATAGGATATCTACAACCACTAGAGAACAAAGAATACTCAGAAGTATTTCTCCATACAATCAAAGACAACGTCAGAGAGGACATTGTTACATTAGACGACCACAACCTTGAAAACATCAAAGATGAGCAAACCAAAAGCAAAATGAAAGAATTATTATTAGAATTTCAAGACGTATTTGCAAAATCACCAAAATATATGGGCAGAACGTCACTTGTAGAGCATGAAATTGATGTAGCAAGTTCAGAACCTATAAAAAGCAAACCCTGCTGTGTTTCTCAGAAGGAGCGGGATATAATCGACAAACAGATGAAAGAAATGTTAGACAGTGATGTCATTTGTCCATGTCATAGTCCATGGGCTAGTCCAGTGATACTAGTTAAAAAGAAAGATGGAACAACAAGGTTCAGCGTAGACTATAGAAAATTAAACAAATGCACGAAAAAATCAAATTATCCCCTCCCCAATATCGACGACCTAACATCATACCTTGGTGGAGCAAAATATTTTGCAACCTTAGACATGTTGTCAGGGTACTGGCAGGTCCCAGTCAAAGAAAAATCAAAACCTTATACAGCATTCGTAGCGCAAGGACATGGATTATACGAATTTAATGTATTAGGCTTCGGCCTGTGTGGAGCCCCGACAACTTTCCAGCAACTGGCAGACCGCGTCTTATGTTTATTTAGATGACATCCTTATTTATTCACATACAGAAAAAGAACATCTAGAACGTTTAAAAGAAGTATTCACCCGTTTAAGGGAAGCCAAACCCAGCAAATGTCACTATTTCCACAAAGAAATTGATATTCTCAGTTTTGAAGTGAATAAAAATGGAATAAAACGAAACAAGAAAAAAATCAAATGCATAGAGCAATTTCCCCGCCCAAAGTCAGGAAAACAAATACAAAGCTTTATTGGACTTTGCAATTTTTACAGAAAATATGTAAAAAACTTTGCAATAATTTCCCGACCGAAGCAACCAAAAAGGGAAAATTTAAATGAGGCGAAGATCAAGAAGCGGCGTTTAACACTTTAAAAGAAAAACTAATGACAGCACTTTAACCCAGACAAAGGAACAACTCTACACACAGATGCCTGTCTAAATGGAATAGGTGCTATACTACTCCAAGAAAATGAAGTCGGAGAAGAACACCCTATCGCATATATCAGCAGAAGACTATCAAAAGCAGAAATAAATTACAGCATAAGTGAATTAGAACTCCTAGCAGTCGTATGGAGTCTTGGTTACCTTAGACACTTAATCTACGGTAGACCAGTAAAAATTATCACCGATCATCATGTGCTCTGCTGGATTGATAATATCAAAGAACACTCTCGAAGACTGGCCAGATGGAGCCTAAAAATTGCAGAATTCGATTACCAAGTGTTTTATAAAAAAGGTACTAACCACAAGGACGCCGATTGTATGAGCAGAAATCCAGTACTCCCTGCACCAGAAGATAAAGACATAGATCACGAAATTCCTACTTTTATGATAGAACCGGAAGACATTGCCGACCTACAAGAAAAAGAACCCAATCTTAAAATACTAAGGGCTGCCATCAATGACCCAGAAGCAGATATTCCAATAGCATTAAGAAGAAAAGCAAAAAATTACAGATTGATAAATAACGTTCTATACAAAGGTAGCAACTCAGTAAAAGGTTACGAAAATGTTTTAGTCATCCCTAAATGCTTGATTAAAGAAATACTATATGAACTTCACGACGCACCAGTAAGTGGTCACCTAGGCTTATCCAAAACACTCCAAAAATTCGACAAAGATATTTCTGGGATGGCTTAGCTAGACATTGAGAAATACGTCAAGGGATGCCGAGACTGTCAAGCGCGAAAAGATCAAAATTTCAGAAAACCAGCGGGTCCCCTGCAACCCATAAAAGTTGGAAAAATATTTGACAAGATAGGAATCGATCTTCTCGGCCCATTTCCAAAAGCAATTACAGGGGAAACTATGATTGTAGTAGCAACAGAATATGCTACACGATATGCAATTACCGCAGCACTTCCAAAGGGAAAAGCCGGACCAGTAGCCAAATTTATATTAGAAAATTTTTTATTAATACATGGCGTACCAAAAACAATACTCAGCGACAGAGGAAGAGTTTTCAAGTCAGAACTAGTCCAAGAGCTGCAAAAATTAATGGGGGTGATAAGTCAATTCACAACAGCATATCATCCTGCATGTAATGGACTGACAGATAGATTTAATCACACCTTAGCAGACATACTGTCAATGTATGTGAATACGCAACAGAATGATTGGCCATTATATGTAAACTTTTGTGAATTTGCATATAACACATCCATACAGAGCACAACAGGATTCTCACCTTTCCAACTAATATATGCGAGAAATCCAGTGTTACCAGCTGATGCAGCATTATTAGAGACAGGCTACACAACAGACGTCAAAGAAATTAGAGACAAAAATAGATACGACGCTAGGCATCGTGAAGTTAACTTTCAACCAGGGGACAAAGTCAAAATATTCATCCCAATAAGAAAGGTCGGGAGAAGTAAAAAACTCCTATTAAGGTGGTTCGGGCCATTTGAATTAGTAAAAAAGGTAAATGAAGTAGACTACGAGGTAAAGAATCTACAAACAAGAAAAAAGCATACAGATGTAGTACACGTTGGTAGAATATTGCCTTACTATAATCCATGGACAGAACCCGCACATATAGAAAAATGTGATCTAGAGGAAGGTGTTAGAAAAATAAATGAAGAAATCCTAAAAGATAAAATAGAGGAAACTACAACCAATATAGAAACCGAGGCTCTAATAATAACAGAACAATTTGGTTCTAAAGCAATTAATAATATCATAGATATCTAAAAACAAAATAAAGAGGCTACACAATCAACAGAAAGGGAAGATGTATCAAATACCAGAGAACATGAAGAATCCAAAAGCAACAAATCTAATAAATATTGTAAAACAATCTATTTATCATTGCAGGTCCATCTGGCCAACCAATCCTCAGCGTGTTGAAGTCTCCGCCGGGGCTTCTTGGAAACGATTACCTGACGCGATCGTCTATGAGGCAACCATTCCACTAACATATAAAACCAAATGGACCACATCATCAAAAGAGCACCAAGAAAACTTCAACTGCATGGAAAAAACACCCAAGCCGGAAATGCAATCGACACGGAAATTCTAGAAACCTTTAACACGTGGGACCCTACAATTCTGAGACAAGTAAGGCCAAGATTAAAAAGGACGCTATCATTGGCGTTTATTGGGGATGACCTAAATTACTGTTGTGGGGTAGCAACCCAAGAAAAACTGGACTCATTAACTATGGACAATGCATCTTTAAAAAAGAAGATTGACTTGCTAAGCAACAGTCTGGAAACAACGATTAAGTCCGTATCAGAACAATCATCAAACCTTAAAGAATCAGAAAACGAGAACGCGAGAAACCTCAAAATCACCGAATTTCATATCCACAAACTTGAAGAATACCTTCAAAACTTTACGAAAAACACCATTCAAGAGAACGAACAAGACACAAACTTCCTGGCCACAGTAGCAAGAAATCAAATTAATCTAACAAAAAAAACATTAAGTATCGTAAGACACATAAAAAAGCAGACTACCGTCCAATCATGTCAATCAAAAAACATACCAATAAACATAATAAAACCAAACGTTCTCAGAGAAGACCTGCTTATCTTACAAGAAAGACTAGTAGAGTTTGACCAAGAACTGAGTATTTCACCGTATGACGTAAGCAATTACTATAACTTAGGAATTTGCGAATGCAGTTTTTCAGCAATAGAATTAACCATACATATAAAAATACCCATTACTAAGAAAAACGACCAATGGGAATTATATGAGTTGATAACCAACCCATTTTCATGGAATAACCAGTCATGTACAATAGAACATAGCACTCTATTCATAGCTGTATGTAACACAGACAGACAAAAAACAAGACAGATTACAGGAACTGGGTTACAACTCTGTAAACCTTACGACGATAAACTATGCTACTTGCCAAGATTTGCACACACACTTCAAGGGCCAGCATGTGCAATCAAACTATTTCAAGGAGCATCTGTAAAAGAATTGTCAAACCATTGCCCAATGAAATGTCACCAATCCAACCTCCTTATAGCTGGAAATAAACAATGAAACATATACAATCACGTATCCAAAAAGAAAAACCAGCATTATCTGCCCAAATCAAACTACAGAATTTCCGTAAAGCGCTTATACCCACCCGGAAGCTATAATAATTTTATTACCATGTTACTGCGAACTACGAGTTAATGAAGAAACAATAATATTTACTAAATTTCCATGTGCAAAAGCAAAAATAGGAAGACTAGAAATTACACACATAATACCAGCAGCATGGACCCATCTAAAATCATTTGTAATGAACCCTACCTTCTACAGTTTGGCACCAAGATTTGAAAACATTACGGAATGTCTCAACCGTAACTGGACAACAACCATTCCACATACAAATCTTACATCAAGCAACAAACTACTACAAGAAGCGCTTAAGTTACTGCAGGCATCAAGAAACACAAGAACAGAGGATACCAAACAAGATTGGCACTTAGAAAACCATGGGTTGCTACTGCTCTGGAACATTTTGCTATCAATAGCAATACTATACATGCTATTCCGCCACCAGATATTTATTTGGCCAAACGCATTACCACGAGTTACAGCCCAATCCGACATAACAAATTCACATACAATAGTATTTTCAACAACATGTACCCTGCTCCTTATTGTCATATTAAGTGCAGTAACTTTATGGGTTGTCAATCATATTATTAATAAAAAGAAAAAAACAGCATCAAAGAAAAAACATAATAATAGAAACGAAAAATTAACAAAAACGTCAAAATTAATAATTGAAATACAAAGCCAAGAAGAGCTATCAAATTTAGAAAATAAGCCAGTTTCCTGCAAGATAACTATGTCTAATCCACAAACAAACACAAAGGACATTCAACAAGAGGAAAACTAAATAAGGTCAGGTACATTATTCCCTAGTTATTAGAATAGACAAAAAACAGACATACATACAGACAGACAGCAAGCAATATGACGTAAGACTACCTACAAAAATATTAAAAAATCATTTGACAAATTATTTCACTTTGAAAATACATTACACATTTTTTTTTCAGGTAACAGAAATGTATATATATAAAAAATACTAATAATAATAAACAGATGAACACAAAAATATTTTTGTAGGTACCTAATTTTGCATCAGCATAATTATTATAAATGTAGAAGCAAATCGTAGCTGTTTTTCTTAATTATTAAATATATTTTATTTTTAAGGGTAATAACAAAAAATAACATAAGTTATCTTTACTAATAGTAAACTAGAACAACCCCTCTTCTTCTTCTACAATTTGCGAATAGAACCACAAACTTGCGTATCAGTCCAGAATAGATTTCTAGAAAATCGGGAGGAGCTGCGGGAGGCCACTCCTCCTCGCGATGCCAGACGCAAATAATCTCTGGATCGTATGTCTAAAAGAACAAAAAATATATATAGATATACAAATAATCATAATATTAATAATAATGATAATAAAACATTGTTTTCTTTACTTACACATGGCAAACTCGGATCATAATCGCGAAGTATCTGTGTAGAGGTGTAATAACATAAATAAAAAATATAGGTGTCAAATAAATATAAAAAACATATATAAAGTTATGATAATATACAAAACCACACTTACATAAAGTTTGAATGATTTTTCCAGACATTCTTAGTACGTGCGTACGAATCGAAGTTTTCACTAGTTTTAACACATTTTCAACTAGGTTATTTATTAGAATTTTAGCAACATAAGCATTTTTTTAATTTAGTTTCGTTTACTTTATTGCAGCAAAACGCATACATAAGCAAACGGGTCACATCCAAAGGAAGGCAAATCCAAAAAATCTTAGACATCCTTCCAGCTAGATGATGGTCGCTCCAATCGAAGAAGATGTAACCAGCCAACCGGAGCAATAAATACAGCTTGCGAACTACCACAAAGATGGACCCGGACTTGGATACCTTTTCCTCGAGCGGAATAGAAGATACTAGTTACCAATGTTCAATATAACAAAATTATAAATTATTTTTTAAGTTAAGCATTGGGGGCCAATGCTTATTGGTGAGAGGGCATATGTCATAAAATAGTTTAAAATTTAATTAAAACACTATAAAAACGTAGCAATAATCAATATTGCTGAGTATGCACAAATTTCATCTATAAAAGCCGATGCTGGACAATAGACCGGCATCACTCTTACCAGTGGTCACCACTGAAATACGTGGTCCCTACTAACCACACCCAGTACACCACTGAAATACGTGGTTCGTACTAACCACACCCAGTACACCACTGAAATACGTGGTCCGTACTAAACACACCCAGTACACCATTGAAATACGTGGTCCGTACAAAATACACCCCACGTACAACCTCCTGTAGTGGGTACTTTTTCTACGGCCTTATAAGGTCCACTCTGTACGGTCCAAAGGGCCCTGTCTCTCCAGCACGCATGCCCCATAGAATGTATCAGTTTTACTGTTAATGTCATGGTAATATTTTGTAAATGTTAACCTGTTTTATTTGTAATACATTCATAAAATTTGGATTCTTCATAACTAAATTCATCTTCCCCTTAATCCCTCAGTCACAAGGGCACTAAATAACAAACCCTGTGACAGAATTTCCATCTCGTTACGTTTGGGCCAACCTTTGTGCACTTGCGGCAAAACCGTAGACATTTATGGGCACCACGCCCTAAGCTGCTACAAAAGTGCTGGTCGTTTGTCTCGCCACGGGTTGCTCAACAATATTATCAGGAGGGCTCTTGTATCTGCAGGAATACCCTCAGTGCTTGAACCTCCTGGTATGTTCAGGGGAGATGGAAAGCGAGTAGATGGTTTTTCTTTGTTTCCCTGGTGCAGAGGAAAATCCCTAATTTGGGACGCCACTTGCAGAGATACTTTTGCATTTTCTTATCTTGACAAAACATCAATAAAATCAGGAGAAACTGCCCGTAACGGAGAAAAACAAAAGCAAAAAAAATACGAAGAGCTGGAAGTCAAAGAGTACATTTTCGTACCCTTTAGCGTCGAAACATTGGGGCCCTGGGGTGAAAAAGCTAAATCTTTTGATCAAAAATTATCAAAATTATTAAACAATAAAAATGCAAATTGCTTCATTAAACAACAAATAGGTCTTGCAATTCAACGCGGCAACGCAGCTTCAATTCTTGGAACAATCCCAGACGATACTGGTTTAGAGGAAATTTTTTATTGTTGATGTTTCCTTTTTTTTTGTTTTTTTTTAGTTTTACAATTTTATTTATTTCTTTGATTTTATTATTAATTTATTCAATTGTTATACATTAATTATACCTTGTTTTATGTTATTAGTTAACTAAACAAGAAATATATAATCTTTTTAAAAATGAAAAAAAAAAAATAAAAAATCAGTAATTTCTAAAATATTTATTACTTTGGGTCTCAAAAAAATTGCATTAATTTTAAAAATATTATGGAAAAAACTCCTCCAAAAGATATATCTCCAATGTCCTCAGGTTCAAAAATAAAATATGTAAACATATTATTTCATACATATAGCCAGTCATTTAGGCCGAAGGGTACACAAGTTAAAAAAAATAGATGTTTTTCATAAAACCAGTAAAAGGTTTAAAAAAAGGATAACTTTTTTGAAAGAGATTACAAAAGATCTTAAAAAACAAAATTTTTTATTCACAAATGCAATGAATGTCTTAGAGTCAACATTTTTGTACCCCTTGCCATAATAAAAAGAATGATGGCTAATAAAAAAGGTGGCAGAAACGTAGTAAGGACAGAATATCCTGCAGAGCTCAAGGCATTTGCAATGACATTGCAATTCTACAGCTCCAAAGCAACCGAATATGTAAAAAAAAACATTTAACTTGTCTCTGCCTGCACTCCTCGTTTAACTCAGTCTGCATTTGACGCTCTAAAGCTTAAGGCTATTCGTTTTAAGGAAAATATTGGACATGATCTTGTTGGAGCACTTATGTTAGATGAAATGTCAATAAGAAAATAAATTTCACTTGAACACCATACACAAAATGTTTGGGGATATGTTGATCAGTGTCAAATGAAAGAGATGAAGCTAGTAACGTGCTAGTTTTAATGGTCCTGGGTGTCAATGATAACATGAAAATTCCCATAGGTTATTTTTTGTTAAATAAACTGACAGGAGAGGAAAATCCAAATTTAATTAAACAAGCACTATTGAAATTAGATGAGACTGGTATAGATATTTTATCAGTGATATGTGATGGTCCCTCAGTACACTTCAAGATGATGGAAGTACTTGGATATTGAGTTCGTGATCCGGAAAATTTAAAAACATTCTTCGACCATCCCGCTGATTCAAAAAAGAACATTTAACGAAAGATTCATATATTATTTGATATTTGTCATATGCTGAAATCGATTAGAAATAACTGGGCAGCACACTTGTAGATGAGAATGAAAATCTTAAAGAGGATTTATGTAGAAAAATGCTCTTCAAGGATAGGAGTCTGGCCTTTATTAAGGCAACAAGATAAGAAAACAGCATATTATAGCTTTAAAGTGATAACTTACAAACTTGACCAAATAACTTTTTTTACAAATGATATTTTTTTATTATTTTAGGTTAACTTAGCATCACAGACTCTAAGCAGCAGTGTGGCTGATGCCCTAGAATTTTTGTGCAAAGATCTGGAGTTGATTGGAGCATATTTTAAAGATGTAATGCCAACTGTTAATTTTATCAGAAAAATAAATAACCTATACTGATATATTGAATTCGAGAAATCCAAATGGAAGGGGCATGAACACACTTATGAGAGAGAAAAATGAAAGTTATGATGGCTAACAATAGAGGTGGCAAAAACAAAAAAAAGGCAGTTGCAATGACATTACCAATATGTAAGAAAAACATTAAACTTGTCTCTGCATGCCCTAAGTACTATTAGAGCATGGTTATCCAAAATAGACCGCACTCCTGGTTTTACGCAGTCTGAATTGACGCTCTGAAGCTAAGGCTATTCGTTTTAAGAAAAATAATGGTCATGATCTTGTTGGAGCACTTATGATAGACGAAATGTCCAGAAGAAAAGAAATTTCACTTCAACACCATACACAAAATGTTTGGGGATATGTAGATGTAAAATCCAATGTATCAGTGTCAAATGAAAGAGACGAAGCCAGTAACGTGCTAGTTTTAAAATTGGTGGGTGTCAATGATAATATTAAAATTCTTATAGGTTATTTTTTTGAAAATAAACTGACAGGAGAGGAAAATGTAAATTTAACTAAACAAGCCCTATCGAATTTAGATAAGACTGGATATTTTATCAGTGACATGTGATGGTCCCTCAGTACACTTTAAGATAATGGATGATGGAAGAAACATTCTTGGACCATTCCGCTGATTCAAAGAAGGAAAATAAACGAAAGATTTATGTAATATTTGATATATGTCATATGCTGAAATTGATTAGAAATAACTGGGCAGCGACCGGCACACTTGTAGGTAAGAATGAAAATCTTATCAAGTGGAGTTATGTAGCAAAATTGCATGCTCTTCAAGAGGAGTCTGGACTTTATTTAGGCAACAAGATAAGAAAACAGTATATTCAGTGAAAACAAAATGTAATGAAGATAAACATAGTCTTAAAAAGATAACTTACAATTAAATGATGTTTGATCCTATAACTTTTTTCACAAAGGATATTTTTTATTATTTTAGGTTAACTTTGTAATAAAGTTACTAATTTTTATTTTATTTTTGCTAGCATTTCTTTTCAGGTTCTGTGTGTCTCCGCGTTTTTAATTTATTAATTTAAATAATTAAGACTCGTAAAGGTGCAATTTCGTTGCGACATCTCGCCGCCGCGGCCGACCGCGACTGCTGGCCGCCTTGCACTGATATACATGTAAAACAATGAAGCTTTTTTGGTTGGCGCGGCTCGTCTCGTCGACTCAGCGTTCGGCAGTCGACGGCTGCGGCCTGACTGCTCTTGCGACCAGTCTAGACGCGGCCGTCGGCGATTATTTTTGAAAATGTGTCAGCAATATCCGTGCTTGTTTGATCACGAACATAAAGATATCAAGGATTTTCAGATACGCGAAAATATTAGGAATCACATCGGTTCTGCTTTATCCAAACGTCGTAAGTATTGTTTTTTATTCCTTTTTATTACATTGCATGTATTACGATATCTCGAAAACTAAGGCTCTAGCAAAATTTTCGTAAAAAATGAAATTTTCTAGACAAGAACATTGTTACCGAATGCCGAAAACCGCATTTCGATATCTTTTACAGTTTAGAAGTTAAAACACAATATTTTTGCCAAAAATATTTATTTAAAAAAAATTACCATATAGTCACACAACTTAACTACTAAATCGAAAGATGCGATCGTCCTGCCAATTTAAAGCCCCTTCTTAAACAAAAAAATTCGCAAGCTCGTCTCTGATTGCAAAACCATCTGCATTTGCAAATCCTCCCGCATTTCTCAGTGGTGTCATATTTTTTGGTAGTTTCATGTTTTCATCATAGTTGTAGTAAGTTTTTCTAAAAAGGCATCTCTCAAAAGATTATGTAAGCAGCAAGTCACAAGTATGAGTTTATAACAAGTTTCTGGCTTCAGTGCAATCGGGGTGTAATATATCCGGAATATCTGACACCATAACCCAAAGGCATTCTCGGACACAATTCTGACTTGACTCAATCTATAATTAAAAACTGTTTTCGCTCTATTGCCTCTAGCAGCTTGTTTGTTATACGGTTTCATTAAATGACGATGTATTCGGAACGCTTCATCTCCGATGATAACATATGGCAATTTTCTATTTGAACCAGGAAGTTCTAAATCTGGTGCAAATAACCGTCCCGAATATATTTGTTCTCCAATTTTGGATTTCATAAATATATCTTCCTCTTTTCCGTATGAGCCGACATCAACAAATACAAATTTACAGAACCGCTTTTGCGCGGGCAGAAAATTCTAATATGTTTTCTGTCAACAGCAGCGATACAGTTGGGGAAATGCCATTTGCTCCAGAATTCTGTTGAATTCTTCTTAAAATCGGTTGCATTTAGCGGGGGGGAAAATATTGGGACCAAATATTTGCAGAGTATTTTCAAGGTCTCTTGAACCAGTACGGAGATATAGCTGGGTGAAATACGAAAAGCAAACGACAGTGACTTCAAGGACTCTCCGGTGGCTAGAAACCTGAAAAAAAAATTATGTTGCAATGCGATAATTATTTTCATATTTTTGAGAAATTTTGAAGGTATTTACTTTTTTCAGCTGAAGAATTATCTCAAACATAAAAGCAAGGAACGGGGAGCGCAGCATCAGCAAAACCACCAAAATGGGCTTTATATGAATATCTGAAATTTTTAGATAATGTGAAATCCAATTGTTTAATTCATCATGTTCTATATGTTATGGTGAACTATTAAAATCTTCTACCACCAATTTTTAATTTTAGAACTATCAGTAATGTTAATGAAGCTTCCACTAGCATTGACGAAAATACAAATGGGGAAAACAGTGATGAAAAGATTGACTGTTCTGTAGATGTGAATAATATGGTTGATGAGGATCTGTCGTCACCGCCACCTTTTGATTATCCAACTGCATCGAAAAAGCTACGTCCAAATTTCATCAATGATAATTCGCGTTCTAGCACTCCAGAAAGCAGTGGCAATCCAGATTCAACAACTACAAAACGAAGCCAACGTAAAAATTTATTTTGCGAAAAATTTGAAAAACGATCCAAGCATCGAATACAACTGTTATCTGCTTTGATGTCAAAACCAGAAGACGATGAAGTTGATTTGTTTTTTAAAAGTATCGCGATGACTGTTAATAATAATTATTAAATACATTTGTATTGCACACAAATTTTATAGTTTTAGGGTGCCCGATTACCAGTAGGATTAAGTTTAATTGGAAGAAAGTTCAACTCTTTAATAATTAAGTTAGCAACGCTGTAAGTAGCATTAATAGATTAATAGAAAAAAAAGTTTTTTAGACATATATAACAAAAACGGTTACCGCCTGCGTCACTGGCAGGTTGGCAGACTTGTTGCTGATCAGATCCAATGCGATTTGACCAGTAATAAGCCTCTTATATTTATAAAAACAATCGAAACATCTATATTGATGGATAAACCAAGGAAAAAACAAGATGATAGCGTAAAGAGTCCTGTCAGAATCAATTTGGAAACTCCTGATACTTCCTTAATAACTAATACTAATAATGAAACAAATACAGAGAAAGTTTCTGATGAATATCACGACGAAGTTATGCTATCACGTGGTGATTTAAGATATGTCAAGAAAACAATTTCTAATGGTCAAAAAGTAAATGTCTTGGAACAGATAATTATTCCCCCTCTTACTGGTTCTCAGCGTAAAGAGTCCTATCAGAATCAATTTGGAAACTCCTGATACTTCCTTAATAACTAATACTAATAATGAAACAAATACAGAGAAGGAATAGTATATAGTAGTAAAGAGTCCTGTCAGAATCAATTTGGAAACTCCTGATACTTCCTTAATAACTAATACTAATAATGAAACAAATACAGAGAAAGTTTCTGATGAATATCACGACGAAGTTATGCTATCACGTGGTGATTTAAGATATGTCAAGAAAACAATTTCTAATGGTCAAAAAGTAAATGTCTTGGAACAGATAATTATTCCCCCTGTCAGAATCAATTTGGAAACTCCTGATACTTCCTTAATAACTAATACTAATAATGAAACAAATACAGAGAAAGTTTCTGATGAATATCACGACGAAGTTATGCTATCACGTGGTGATTTAAGATATGTCAAGAAAACAATTTCTAATGGTCAAAAAGTAAATGTCTTGGAACAGATAATTATTCCCCCTCTTACTGGTTCTCAGCGTAAAGAGTCCTATCAGAATCAATTTGGAAACTCCTGATACTTCCTTAATAACTAATACTAATAATGAAACAAATACAGAGAAAGTTTCTGATGAATATCACGACGAAGTTATGCTGTCACGTGGTGATTTAAGATATGTCGAGAAAACAATTTCTAATGGTTAAAAAGTAAATGTCTTGGAACAGATAATTATTCCCCCTCTTACTGGTTCTCCCTCTTTTTTATCTCAGGCAAAAAAGAAAGTGTAACTTAATGTTGATTAATATTAGATCTTTACGATTTAAAATAGACGACTTATTGTTATTTTTAGAAGATTCAAGTTTTCCTAAAATTGTTGTCATAGTTGAACACTGGCTCGAAAAAGATGAGCCAATTTACATTTCAAATTATGAACTTCTTACAAAATTTTCTAGAGAAAGTTCTTTTAACAAATATGCTCATGGTGGAACGTGTATTTCTGTGTATAAAGATTTTTTATCCGAGTTTAATTTTGTTAAAGTAGATAGATTTGACTATGTGCTTCTGGAAAAAGTGTGCGAGTTTTCTATTATTTATTGTAGTATTTAGGCTTTTACCGATCTCCAAGCGCAGATGTGAAAATCTTTTTTGAGAGAGTTGAAGTAATTCTATCTAGTATCTCATGTAATGCCAATATTATTTTAACAGGCGACTTAAACATTAACTATTTAGATAAAACGTGTAGAAGGGTCAAATTTTTTAAATTAAATCTAGTGAGCTAACAATGCACGTATCAACGTATCAACCCACTAGGATTACTTCGACGGCATCGACTGCTCTTGAATATGTATGTACATCTTTCAGTAAGACAAACGTAGAGTGCCTATCGGTTCATGCTGGGTGGTCTGATCATGAAGCGATATACTGTACATTTCCTATAAAAATACCATTTTACCAAAAAAAATAACAAATAAGGGTAGACTATTAACCAAAAATAATTTTAGAAAGTTTTCATTAAGATGTAATCAAACTGATTGGCGGAGAATTCGTTTGAGTAATGACCCCTAAGAACACTTTCAATTACTTATTGGCAAGAAATTTGAATTATCTTTCCCTATGGTAAAAAATAATCAGAAAAAAGAAGCCCTTGGTCTATCAATGGTTTACGTAAATCAGCTCTTAATTTAAGGTCGTCAAATTATATTAAAAAATTTGTTTCTTCTGATAATAACTTTCTAATGTACGATAAGAACTACAAAAAAAATTACAAAAGCACAACGAAAATGGCAAAAAGAGAATATTTCAAAAATAAAATTGAAAACGAATCAAATAAATCAAAAGAGTCCTGGAGATTAGTCAATAAATTTAGAGACATAAATTCAACCAATCCTGTTTCATCTAATCTACAAACACGACTTTAACACGTTCTACTGTAGTATAGGCAAAAATACTTCCAGCCAAATTTCTGCTTCAAAAGATCCTCTTGAGCATCTTAACAATATTTCTGTAATGGATTTATTCTGCTTGGTTCCAACTTCAGCAGATGAACTTAATAAGATTTCACTTCAAGTTTTTGAAGCACTGCCTGATTGTGCTCTACATATTATGGCTGAGGCAGTTAATCAATCTTTTTACACAGGCAAATTTCCAACGTGTCTAAAACAGGCTGTAATAATTCCACTTTTCAAAGGGGGTGATCCGAACATACCTTCAAATTTTAGACCTAGTGCCTTGCTTCCAACACTATCAAAAATTGTGAAAAAACTCGTACAGATTCGGTTAACTTCATTTTTAACAAAACACAATCTTTTAAGTACAAGCCAATTTGGGGTTCAATCCAAGAAAAATACAACTGATGCGATCTTTAATTTTTTTAATAATTTATATATTGAGCTTAACCTCAGGCGATAATGCAGCAGCTGTTTTCTGTGACTTGAGCAAAGCGTTTGTGTTGATCATGACATTTTATTGCGGAAACTGTTTGTGTATGGAGAGGTTTGTCTCATGAGTGGTTTCAGTCATATTTATGCAATAGAACACAAAGTGTTGCATTTAAGGGTCTAAATTCTTCATTTAAAAACATAGATACTGGTGTTCCGCAAAGCTCTATATTGGGCCCATTATCGTTTCTTATTTTTATAAACGACATCGCGCATCTACCAATTAAAGGAAAAATAACACTATTTGCTGACGACCACACAATCATTTGGCATGAACCCCATGAAGAAAATCTCTCTATTATTGTTCAGGAAGATGTGCGTATCACTAAAGAGTGGTGCGATGCCAACTTTTTATCTCTAAATATTTCAAAAACAAAAATTTTTTTTGCAAGTTGAATGAAGTTAAACTAGCGGCCGAAAAAATCTCAAACCCAGGGCACAATAAATTTTAAGGATTAGTATTGGATGACAACTTAAAATTTGACGAACATATTAACAAGTTAAAAACTAAAATTGCTTCTTTTTCCTTTGCTTTACGAGTAATATCGGACAATCTGGGATTTGAGATTGCGAGAAACTGTTACTTCTCTTTAGTTCAAGCACATCTGTCTTATGGCATCTGTTTTTGGGGAAGCTGTACTGATTATCTCTTTAAATCTGTGTTTGTTTTGCAAAAAAGGGCATTAAATAATATATTTAGGGTTAAAAGAAGATGCTCAAGCAGGCCATTATTTTTAAGATAAAAAATTTTAACTTTGTGTAGCCTATTTATTTTACAGACCGCTTGTCTCATTTACAAAAAATATGCACACGAAACAAATATATCTAACAGGCACAGTTTACGCCGTCTGCATATTTTATCATTACCATTTCCTCACTCAACGTTAATTAAGGATTCATTTATTTATAATGGTAGAAAACTCTTTAACCATTCCATGTTATAAAAAGTTTAGACAAAAGACGAAGGAGTTTCTAATTTTCAAAGCTTTTTATATTCTTGAGGAATTCTTTGGTGAACAATATACTGTGTTTTGAAATATTGTAGATATATTTTTTTTTACATTTTTTTATCTTCTTACATTTTACGTAGATAGTATCTGGTGTACGAAGGAAACTGGTTGTGATGATTTAGTATTTGACAAGGGAAGAAAAAAAAATATATATATGTATGTGTGTATGTGTATATATATATATATATATATATATATATATATAAGAATTCTATGATCAGGAGAAGCATCAAAATAGGCGGCCAATACTCCAGCCCCGGACCTGAACCTAATATTTATGTAATTTTGTTTTAAATGATGAATAATGAAAAAACATGTAATTTAATATTCTCTATAGTTAGAAAAAACAAAAATTTATAATTTCCGAAATAGAAAAGAAATACTTATTAACTTAGATATTTATGAAATAATAAACTCCGCTAGCGATATTTTTGAAATACCGGTAATTTTATAAAAAATACAACTTACCAAGAAACCTAAATAAGTTTTGTTGCGAAATTTTATTAAAAGATTCTGATTTTCTTCACTACAAACGCACCAAAAAGATAATGACAAAATGTGTTGCATTGTTTTTGACACATTTATTCCAAGCCATCAGATTTCTAATTACTTGGAGCCATATAACTATAAAATCCTTGAAATAATACTCTAGAGGTGGTATTGCATAGAGTAGGATTTTCTTAAGATCGATAAGTATATCAGTAGTAACTCAGGTGACCAAAAAATTGGGAGGAAACATGATGACGCCACCGCGATGCTTATTTTTAAATTCATTGGATATATTTTTACACGAACATAAATACTTACCTAGTTTTAATTATCTTACAGGTATTATGAGAAGTATGTCAACATTTTACAAATAATGCCTTAAAATGACTGCCTATAAACCATTCCTAAAATTGTCTTATTATAATATTTTTATCCTAAAACTAATATAGTACAATAAATATAGGTACACGTTGATCTAGAGCTAAATAGAAAACATTTGTAGGTACTTGCAAACCCCAAAAGCCGCAGAAAACCGCCAGTAATTTATTTGGTATTTGTATTTTTTGTAGCTTCAGACCCCTTTAGTACGTCTATAGGTAGGGCCCATATTAGGCACGGGCAAACTGGGCTTCTGCTCAGGGGCGCCCAATCATAGGGGCGAAACGCGCTGAATTGTACAGTCGGGGACTTTTTAAATTGCCGCCCTGGAAAAAAAAATCCTATTTAAAATTGGGAAAAGCAGTTTAAACCAAAATAAAAAAATTGTGAACTTTACTTCTGTCTATATACATACATATTTAAAAATGTATTGTTTTTAATTTCTTTAATTGATTAATTTTGACAGAAAAAAATAAAACGGCAATTTAAAAAGTCCCCGACTGTACATCTAGAGTAGCCGGATTAGATGTATTTAGAAGTATGAGTATAGGCGCGCCAAATTACTGTTTCGCCCAGGGTGCCTAAATATCTAGGGTGGGTCCTGCTATGGGCTTCAGTTATTTAAATGTATTGTAGGTTCTAAGGTTCTATATAAATTCAAAGCATTTTGAGATATAAAACATAGTCGGCACCTCTACTAAATATAAAAATTTTGGTTCATTTTAAACATTATAAAATTGTAATTTGTAAAACGATATTTAAGGTAAATGTTGTATTTTTGGGAATTTCGACAATTTTTTAAAAAGTGCTATTTTTCAGCATGTTTGGCATAAAAACTCCGGCACGCTTTTTGTAAAATTATACAGTTTTTGAAAGCTTGTTTCTTAATATAACTAATTCTATTGGAGAATCAAAATCACCCAGAAAATTTAGAAATTCGAGGCACACAAATGAAGAGATGTCAAATTGAGCCCTAAATCCAATGTTTTTTTTTACATAGCATTACTTAAGTTGAAATTTTTTTATTAGACACCCGGTCTATTTTACATTTACCGCAATATTTTTTCAAATAATTTTGTTAAGTTTTAATAATATTTAGGCAAAAATAAGAATAAAAAACAAGTAGTAGTACTTAAAAAAAATTATTTAATCTTAAGAGCTATTTTTAAAATTTTTTTACAACACGCAATATTGCTAATTTTGGTATTTTTTTGCGCGGTTCCTTCTAAAAATAATATATAAATTTAAGCACATTGTGATAGGCTAACTTAAAAAATACAATAGTTATTGTACCTACGAGATCAAAATCACCACTAAACTGTGTACGAGGGAATTAAATAATCCAAAAATTTAAAAAATTACAAATTTAAATTTTGGTGAAAATTTTACTTCTACAATTTTTAATAAAAAAACTCAAAATATTTGTTGAGATTGTTATAGAGCGTTAGATAGATACATCTACTGGCTCTATAAAACTGAAAACAAAATTGTCGTACAAATTACAGTTTTTGAAATATTTGACAAAAAGTAGGTTACTATCAATCTTCAAGTTTAGGGCGTCGCGATGCTACATATACATACTGTTTTTTCCCCAACTTCGTAGGGAGTCCCTAAACAGCATGCCAAGTTATATCAAAATCACCCAAAAATGGAATATTTCCAATTTGGCTGCCCGACCAATTGGGCCGACAGTGCCACTTAAACTGGAAGATTTTGTTTTACCCGAGCAATATAAAAAAACAGAACAAGGAGAAAGTTTATTATTCATCAGAGTAAACACTGTAAAAAAAAATTGTTCTATAAAACAAATATTAATCAAATAAAAAATAAGAACTATTAGATGAATCAGAATAGCAGGACGCGATCAGTTAACAAAAAAAGTTTCAGCGAAAATTATAAAGAAAAAGAAAAAAATAAACAAAATGAAAATGACATAGAAAATTTGAATGAAATTGTTATGCTAGGGACAGAATCACAATATAAACAAGCAAAACATGTTTTGGTACTAGACTACGAAAATTTTATGGAAATTATTCAAGATACACAAGAACTTCTTAACCACAAAGATGTTATTATCAAAGAACCTGAGGAAAAAATCATACTTTTGAAAGAAAAAATTTTACATTTAGAAATAAACAAAAAAAGTGACATTTACAATCCAAATTCTTTAGTAAAACTTCCAACAAGTAATAAAGAAATGAAAATTTTGAAATACAAGAAAATGTAGAAATAAAAGAATGACAGAACCAACAGATTAATGAAAATTATTCAAGTATTACAAATAGATTAGAAGAAAATGAAGAAGAAAGTTATGAACTAAAAAATAATAAGGTAAAATATAACAAAATACTAACAAAAAAACCTAATTCAAGAAAAAATGCTATAACAACAAAAAAAGAGCTTACTAAATTTATAAACCCTTCAAAAATGTTCAAATCCAAAAAGTGGAAAGTTTAAATGATGGATCAATCAAAATTCATTGTAACAAAGAAGATAATGTGAAAAAACTTCAATCTGAAATACAACAAAATAGTAATATAAAGTACACGACAAATATTAAAACTAACGGAAGAAATCCAAAAATTCTAAGGAAGTATTACAAAAAAATATATTAGAACAAAATAATTTTATAAATGAACAAGAAATTCAAATTATAACTATCAAAAAAATTTAAACAAAATATATGGCCATAATTGAAGTAAGCACTAGAAATTTCAAGTTAATTATGGATACAGGTAGACTATTTATTAATCTTTCTTTATGTCCAATTTTTGAATATTTCGATATTTTACGATGTTTTAAATGCAGCGACTTTCATCATGGTGCAAATAACTGTAATAATAATAATAAAAAAATTTGTTTAAAATGCGGAATAAACAATGAACACACAGCGGCCAGAAAAAAATAAAAACTTTTGTCCTAACTGTAATGAAGTAAATCAAAAACATAATTTAAATTTTTCATTAAATCATTCACCATTTGACTTAAATTGCCAAATTTATCAAAATGAAATTTAAAAAATTAAAGAAAGAACATTTTATAAACAAGAAAACCAATAACAATTAAATCAAATAAATAAGATGATAATTAATAATTTAAAAATTTTTATATAAATATTCAAGGTTCAAAATCAAAGTAAAAGAGATGAGATTAGATATTTTTTATTTATAAACCCATATTACTCAATCTATAAATAATAACGAATTAGAAATATCAGACTATGATTTATGTAATTGTATATCTAATTCAAATCATACGGGGGGAATTTTGGTTTATATTTTAAGAGCAAGCTATATTTCTGTAAAAAAGTAAAAAATGGAATCAATAAATTTTGAGTTGTGGTTTATATATCTAAAATTAGAAATTTAAAAAAAAAGTATATCATTTAGGTGTATACTATAGATCTCCAAGTGGAAATTGCAAAGAATTTTTAAATTTTTTTCAAAAAAAAATTGAAAATATATGGGAAGAAAATGACACAATAATTCATCTTGGCGATTTTAATATAAATGTAAGAAATACGGACCCTTACACAAAAAAATTCAATGAAATAATTGGTTGCAATGGAATGAAACAATATATTTGGGACTTTACAAGAATAACGAATATTTCAAAAACTACATTGGACCTAATAATATCAAATAATCACCAACTACAAGTAGGAACAGAAGATTTACCCAAAGTTAGCGATTATAAATGGACTTTTGTTAAAATTTCAAGCTTTAGAAAAAAAGATAAAAAATTAAAGAAAATTCAACATATTAATTCACAAATCTGATGAAGGAACTTGCTGGTTGCAGATGGGATTACTCAACAGTAGATGTAAATACAGTTTTTCATAATTTAATACAAAATGTAGAAGAAAAGACCAGGAAAATAATTGAAGAAAAACAAATTATCCAACGTAATCACCCAACACCATGGTTTAACAAAGCTATTTTAGAAGCAAAAAAGAAGCGAGATGATATATACAAAAAAGAAGTATTAACAAATGATGCAAATGATTGGGAACAATATAGGATATTAAGAAATAACTGTGTTAATGTCTTAAGAAAAGAAAAAGAAAGAAACTATTAAAAAATTGACAAAAATAAAAACAATAGCAAAAAAATTTGGAAAACTTTAAAATATATAGTGAATCCAGGACAAAAAATTGAATTATCTGAAGTTATTTTTGAAGACAAAAAGGAAGATAATAAGGAAATTATAGCAGAAAAAATTAATAGTTATTATATTAAAAGCATAGAAGAAATAGTAGACTCCATTGACATAGGAGATTCTGAAAAATGTGCAGAAATTTACATTAATAAAACTGTTTTTGAATATTTTAGATTAATCTCATTAAACGAATTAAAAAAAAAGTCTGGAAACTTAATTCAAATGAAAATTATGGTGAAGTCCTAAAAAAACTACTGAAATTCACATTTAAAACTATTGGATACCCTTTACTAAATTTAATTAATGTATGCCTGAAATATGGTACATTATCAGATAAACTTAAATGTTCCAGTATAACACCCGTTCCAAAAATTTCAAATTAAAAAAAACGGAATGAACTAAGACCAATTAATGTCCTCTGGGATATCGAAAAACTGCTGGAAGAATTGGTATATGACCAAGTTGTGGAATTCATTGAATCTGAGAATTTTTTATTAAACTGTCAATCAGGGTTTAGAAAAGGATACTCTACTGAAACAGCTTCAATACGTTTTGGAAAATTGGAGAATAAGTCATGAAGAAAACGAATTTGTAGTTGCTACATTTTTGGACTTTAAACGAGCTTTTGAGACAATTGATAGACAAAAATTATTAGTGAAACTTTCAACATATGGCATAAATGGTAATATTTTAAAATGGCTTCAAAATTATTTAAGTGAAAGATATCAGAAAACAAAAATGTTATATGTTTACTCTAAAGAAAAGTCAATAAATATTGGAGTTCCTCAAGGTAGTATAAATGATTTGCCTTTAAATTTAAAATATTGCTTTATACAACTTTTTGCAGATGACGCATTAATCTATGTAAAACACAAAGATCTTTCCAAAGCTACTTGAAATTATTGACAATTGGTTAAAAGCAAATAAATTAAAATTAAATACAGATAAGACAAAATGTTTAATAATAGGAAATTATAATGATAATTTAAAGTTAAATATTTTTGTCGAGAAAAGGAAACTAAACATAATTAATTCATTTAAATAGCTTGGTATCATAATAGACTCAAAATTAAATTTTCACCAACAGCATAAAAAAATAATAAACAAAATTGCTAGTAAAATAGGTTATTTAAAAAGAGCTAGTGAAAATTTAAGTAAATGGTCAAAAAAAGTTATACATAATACAATCATATTACCATTATTTATTGTTCCACAATTTTATATTCGGCAAATCAAAGCGTTTTCGAAAAATTACAGATTTTACAAAATAAAGCAATGAGGATAATTTTAAATGCAAATAAATATACAAAATTTTTTTTTTTATCTATAAAATTCAACATAATTTACTTCCAGAAAATTTAAAATCATTTATTACTATAAACTTTGAACAACATTCATATTTGACTCGAAATAATTCAAATTTTTACGGTAATAATTGCAACTCTAATTTATAATTTAATTCAATTTTTTATAAAGGGCTTTTAGAATTTAATCAACTAAAAAATGAAATAAAATTAAAAACATCTATATCTTTATTTGAAAAATCTTTAAAATGTTATCTTTTTAAACAACAACAAAGTTGTCAATTTAGTTTAATTTTAAATATTTTGTACATAGTAGCAAAATGCTAAATAAAATATATTACTACTACTACTACTACACAGGACAAAGTTATTATGTTTGGAACCAAAACAAACCATAAAATTTCGGCCAAATGTAATTTCTGGTACATGGATGGCACATTTTCTATTGTACCTGATCTTTTTTATCAGTTGAATACAGTACATGGCTGTCTTGAGAATTGAAAAAGCTATCCATTAGTTTATTCGTTACTAACTTCAAAAAAACATAAAATATACATTAAAGTTTTCGAACAGCTTTGACTTAAAATGGAAAATATTGAGGTTAAAACGATAACAACAGATTTTTAGTTGGCAGTGCTCAAAGCATCCAAGCTGTTGTTTCCATTGGCCGAGAACGAGGGCTGTTATTTTCACTTTAAGCAGTGCCTATACCTTCAAATGCAAAGACTTGGACTTAAGGCACCTTACGACTCTGATAAAGCCTTCCAACTAGAGTTAAAACACTTTGTAGCCATAGCTTTTGTACCAGTGGAATATGTCAACAGATCGTTTGAAATTTTTTTGACTATTTTGAAGATACGTGGGTGGGCAAACTAGAACGAAGAGAAAGATCAGCGCCAGTTTTTCAGCATAACATTTGGAATTTCTACAAACAAACAGTAAAAAACCGCCACAAAACAAACAACATGGTTGAGGGGTGGCACAGAAGTTTACGGGCACAATTTCATGCAAAAAAACCGTCGATATGGAAGTTTGTTGAATGGTTGCTACGAGAGCAGAGCATGACCGAATTGAAAATTCGCCTAGACATTTGCGGCGGTGGTGATGTTAAACGAGAAAACAAATATAAAAAGAAAAAAAAAGCTTTTTTTGGTGGCAAAAAATTTTATTGAACATTTTTAAGATACCGACGAATATTTTTTAGGGTACCTAAAATTAGTTGCCTCAATTATATAATTAAATTTAAGTTTTTATTTGGATTTTTTTATTTTTAAATATTTAAATTAAAGATTGTAAATGCCTATATTCCTAATCGTAAATTACATGTTTGGATACTTATTGTATTTTCTTTCAAATGTTTTTCTATCAAATGGTTTTCTATCAAATGTCTTTTCTACCAAATGTATTTTCTACCAAAAGTTTTTCTATCAAATGTTTTTCTATCAAATGTCTTTTCTACCAAATGTATTTTCTATAAAATGTTTATGTACCAAATGTAATTTCTATGAAATGTGTTTCCATCAAATGTAATTTCTATCAAATGTTTTTCTACCAAATGTACTTTCTACTAAATGTACTTTCTACCAAATGTGTTTTCTAACAAATGTATTTTCTACCAAATGTATTCTACCAAATGTTTTTCTATCAAATGTCTTTCTACCAAATTTCCGCCGGCCATATATTGTAATATTGTCATTTTGCTGCGTGCACTAATGCTCTCAGTTGATCGAGAGGTTGAAGAAGGCTTGCTACTTCCCGGCGTCCATTATTCGAGATCATCTGATTATTTAATAATTAAATTAATTTATTCTTTTGCTTTAACCCAACCCAAAGCTCCGGATCTCTGAGCATACGAGCACACCCTTTGCACGCGCCAGCAGCCTTAATGCAAGACACAGTAAAATGATTATTAGTTTATTTTAAAATATTTAATAATATATTAAATACATCTAATTTATTAACTTTCTTGGTAAAGCAATAAAAGCGCGCGGGGCAAATTTGTCGCCCAACGTGGAACATAGCCTATTTAGCTTAACGTTCACCTGCGCAGAAACCTGCGCAATAATAAATTTTTTATAATAGCGATTTTCTTTAAATTTTGACTTTTGTTGATTTTGTTTTGACATAAAAGTTGGTTTTCTAGTCTTGCTTTAATTATATACGCGTTGTGCAGTAACTAGGTGCCCATGCGCAGTAGACTAGGTCTTACCTTGCCTGTTATTTATAGACTTAGTCCAATTTTATTGGAATTTGACTTACGAACCCGTGTTTTTTTTTATTCACTCTTATCTTACCTTGTAGTATTTTTGCACTTGCGCAGATTTACTACGCCATTTGCGCATTATCTTTTTTAATTAAACCAAAATACCAGGTTATTTGTTTACTATAAATTTTGATTTAGTTATATTATATTATTGTAAGGAATCAGTAACGAAGAAGTTTTGAACTCATAGTACGAGTTTTATCTTAGCTTTTTTTTGAAAAACAAAGTGTTTTTTTTGTTTTTAATTTTTTTAATCCGCGTCTTTTAATAACCTTATTTAATTAATTCTAATCTATATTGCAAAAATTTAGATTTATTTTATACATGCGCAGGTTGCTAATTTTGTCAAACATCGATGCGCAGTTAAAATTTTTCTGCGCAGTAGATACTAGTATTTAGCTAGTCACTATTAAAGCCGGCTAGAAGTTTTTTGCTTTCGATTTATTTATTAATTTATTTTTTTTGAAAAAAAGATTTTCTTTTCTTTTGTGACAAGTAAAGCTTACATACTTAGTTTTTTTAAAAGTTTTCTTTGTGCTTGTGACTTGTGAAAGTTTTTCTTAGGGTTATAAAATAAATTTTAAAATAAAAGTAGACTGTTTGAGAAAACAAGAGCTTCAATGGGAACTAAACTATCGTGGTATACCTACTGAAGATGTCACAGTTGAAAAACTAAAATCAATTCTCAGACCACTTTTAAATATGGAAAAGAAAAAATAAATCATTCTCCACTCATAAATATGAATTTGTTTTTGAGGATGAACGAAAATACATACAAGAATGTATAACCGAAATTTCCGGCCTCATGAAATCTTTTGCTGGCGAAGATGGTGATAAAGTGCGAAAGAAATTTAACCGCCTACAATCTAGACTGGTTCATTTTTTAAATAGGGTTAATCTTATGCCCAATGATAAAATAACAGAAAATGAAGTAAAAATAAAGTCAGCAATGCTTTTTGAAATACTGAGTACGATGGATCGATTGGAAAAATTTACTAAACGAGATCCCAATTTAAGTGCAAATTTGGAGAACACAATCTTAACTGAGGAAGATGATTCACAGGATAGTGATGCGGAATCTAAAATCTCAAATCATGCGATGAAAGAATCCGTTGTAAATAGATCCACTCGGAGAAGATCCTTAATAAATAGACCTTCGACTTCTCAAGTTCAGCAACCTAAAGATCCAAAAATTGATAAATGGCGAATCCGTTTTAATAGAAATACTAAACAACCCTCTGTATATAGCTTCCTAGAAAGAGCTGAAGAACTAAGAATTGCTCGTCATGTTTCAGAATTGCAACTTTTTGAATCAGCAATAGACTTATTCGCAGGTAAAGGAGAACATTGGTTTAGATCAAAGCGATTTCGTTTTCAAAATTGGAAAGGACTTTGTGACCTTCTTGTTAAACTACGGAGAGCTTGATTATAAATCTCGACTTTTTAAACAACTCTTAGACCGAAAACAGGGTGAAGGCGAACCTTTTGTCAGTTATTTGATAGACATGAATAGTTTATTTAATCGATATGGCAGTATTCCTTCTGATGTAAGACTGAGTATTATGGTTAGAAAGGAGGAGGCACTAAATACATTGTTTACCGGGACGCATCAGATAAGCTGAATTTGAGATATGTCGAAGGACAAACCTTCCTGATATTTTTACCAAAAAAAATTAGGGGGGTCATAGGATTCGTTTTCGAGCTGTACTTATTTAAATGTGCGTCACTGAAATATGGAAAACTATGACCATTTGTAGTTTTTTTGTAATAACTTATCGCCAAATAAAAATAAAAAACTGCTATTACCTTTACTTTATTGGTAAAAGAGTTCTTTTAAGAATTTTATCAGTTTTTGACATATAGTTTCCGTCACATACCTACAGAGTGGCTCAAAATAATAAAAAAAACACAGGAAAAATACCTGAGATTTATTAAATATAAAGAAAGAAAACTATAAATGCATGGTCAAAATTAACTTTACTTGCTTTCATGTCAGTCGCTTTAACTATTCTAGAGTGATGTTTGCAAAAAATTAATTCAACGCACGACACGTTTACTAATTGTCTACGGAATAGTGTGTTTACCGGGATGCGTTAAATGAGGTGAATTTATGATATGTTAGGGCCCAAGCCGTCTAAATACTCGTCTCAAAGAAATTGGGGGTCATCTGTTTCGTTTTCGAGCTGTAATTATTTAAATCCACCAATGGAAGAAAGAAAAATGTGACTTTTTGTAGTTTTTTTGCTATAACTTCTCGTCAAATAGAAATAAAAAACCAATATTAATTTTATTTAGTTGAAAAAAAACTATTTTTAAGTACGTTTTCAATTTATTAAAAGTTTTCAACACATACCTACAGAGTGGCTCAAAATATGAATAACAGAAATAAAGGAATAAAAACTGGGATTTGTTAAATATACCTAAAGGGATGAAATTAAAAATACATAGTCAAAATAAATTCATTTGCTTCAATGTAAGTCGTTGTAATTATTGTAAAGTAACATTTACATACATAATGGTTTATGTAGTAAACTTACAGGGTAAATCAAACATTTTTTAAATTAAACAAATAATAGGTGTACTAACTGTGTAGCGGAATAGTATGTTTAACGGGATGCGTCAGATCAGGTGAATTTGGGATATGTTAGAGGCCGAGCCATCCTGAAACTTGCTTAAAAAATTGGGGAAGGGGGGGGGTTCATCGGTTTCGTTTTTGAGCTATACTCTTATGGATTTTCGCTACAACTTCTATCTCTTTATAGGTATAAAAAGTTGATATTTAAACTTTTATCAATTAAGTTTGTTCACAGGCTTTCTTTCTGAAAATTTTTAGCAGAACCCCCGGAAAGGAATGAGTAGACCCCTTTTTGTCTTTTTCTTCCCACATTTCCTATATTCTAGTATAACTCAAAAACAAAACCGATCACCACCCACTTTTTCTAGAAACAAGTATTACGACGGTTTACGCTCTAACATCTCAAATTCAGTGCATCTGACGCATCCCAGTAAACATTTTCCACATACTATTCCATAGGCAATTAGTACACATGTTATGCGAATTTCAAAAATATTTGAAATACCCATTAAGTCTTTTATTATTATTGTGTTTTAATTATTCATAGTTTGAGCCACTATGTAGATATGTGCCGAAAACTATATGTCAAAAAATGAGAACATACTTAGAAAGACTCTTTTTTTTTCAACAAAATAAAATTCATATTGGTTTTTTATTTGTCTTTCACGAGAAGTTATAACAAAAAACTACAAAATCTTACATTTTTCCATAATCCATTGGCGCGCATTTAAATAATTATAGCTCGAAAACGAAATCGATGACCCCCCAATTTTTTTTAAACAAGCATCCAGACGGTTTAGGCTCAAACATATCTTAAATTCACCTCAATTAGTAAATATGTCATGCGTTAAATTTTTTTTTTTAAATACCCTGTTAGCTTATAACATAACCTTTTATGCAAACATCACTCTAGAATAGTTAAAACGACTCACATGAAAGCAACTGAAGTTAATTTTGACTATGCATTTTTAGTTCCCTTTCTCTATACGTAATAAATCTCAGGTATTTTTCCTGTATTTGTTTTAAATTATTTTGAGCCACACTGTAGGTATGTGACGCAAACTATATGTTAAAAATTGTTAAAATTTCTAAAAGGACTCTTTTGTCAATAAAATAAGACCAATATCATTTTTTTGTTTTTATTTGGCGATTATTTTTATTTGGCGAAGTTATTACAAAAAAAAGACAAAAGGTCATATTTTTCCATATTTCAGTGGCGCGCATTGAAATAAGTATAGCTCGAAAACGAATCCTATGACCCCTCTAATTTTTTTTGGTAAAAATATCAGGAAGGTTTGGCCTTCAACATATCTCAAATTCAGCTCATCTGACGCGTCCCGGTAAACAATGTATTTAGTGCCTCCTCCTTTGTATTCTTATTATGGAGAAAGCATCCAAGTGGTAAATTCTACAGAAAAATTGGAAGATGAATGCCTAAAGGTTGAGGTTAACAAATACCGATCTGATACTTATGTAGCTCCTAAGAAAAATATAAATTCATTTGTTGAACCAAGCTTTTGCTATGTTTCTGCCTCCTCTTCTACTACTGATGATTGATGCTAAGGCTAATATAGATGGCGTTAATTCCTCCAGCTAGACCACTTGTAAATAATAGAGCAGTTTGCTGGAATTGTCAAGAAACCTAAAAATCTACACTCTTATCGCTGAGGAACTCCAGAAGTAAGTACTAGGACTTGTAGTAAATGTAATAAATTTCCGAGAAACGACCCCGGGAGGAGTCAATAGGTCGTGAGATTTCTTCCAATGCTATCAATTTATCGACCATCAGCGCAGAAAACAATCCTCATAAAATTCTCTTAGACTCTATTATAGGTCACTCTTCAGGTGATTAAAGACCACTTTTAGAAGTCTCAATTATGGGATACCCTATGAAAGACGTGCTTGATTCGGGAGCATCTAGAACTATCGTTGGATTACCAGGATTCAAAATTTTTAAGAAATTAGGCCTTTATTTAATAAAACACAACTTGACTTGTACTGTTGCTAACGGAGAAAAGTGTAATAGTCCCGGATTCTTTCAAGTACCTGTTACATTGAAACATAAAACTAAAATAATGTGTTCTTCCCGAGCTTGCACACAAACTCATATTGGGAATTGATTTTTGGAAAATTATGGACATTGTTCCAAACCTCAAAGAAGACGTTTGGCATTTTTCAGAAGAGCCAATATGTAGTAATCAAGATCAATCTACTCTTAATTTGGAACAGAAAAGCGCTTTAGATAAACTCTTAGAGGAAAAATTTTCCCTAATGACTGATGAACTTTGTTGTTGTAAGCTGCCGAACATGAAATCGAGCTTCTTCCTGAAATAAAACCTATAAAACAGCGTTACTACCCTGTTTCTCCAATGAAGCAAAAGATTATGGAAGAAGAGTTACAAGAAATGTTACGCTTGGGCGTAATTGAACCATCAAAGAGTCCTTGAGCCCAGTTTGCTTAGCTAAAAAGAAAGATGATAGCTACAGATTTTGTATAATTTTAGAAAGCTTAATAACTGTACAAAGAAAGATAGTTATGCTCTACCTTACATATCCTCAATTTTAGACCGACTTAGAGATGCTCGATATTTAAGTTCTCTCGGCATTAAGTCAGCTTTCTGGCAAATGCCTTTAAGTAAAAAATCAAAGGAGTACATCGCGTTTACAGTTCCTGGACGCCCATTATATCAGTTTACTAGGATGCCGTTTGGCTTATGCAACTCTCCTGCAACTTGGCAACGTATTGTAGATCAGGTTCTAGGTGATGATTTGGAAGATAAATTCATGGTATACGTTGACGATATTATATTGACCTCACAGGATTTTGATGAACATTTAAGAATCTTAGAAATTGTACTTGATAGATTGCGAAACGCAGGACTTATGATTTCAAGGAAGAAATGTTTCTTTTGCAAAAAAGAACTTAAATACCTTGGTTATTTAGTCGACTTCCAGGGCCTAAGACCAAACCCTAATAAAGTAGAAGCAATAGTTAACATTCCACACCCTAAAAATATTCACGAAATTAGGAGATTCGCTGAAACTGCCTCTTGGTATAGACGTTTCATTCCAAATTTTTCATCCATCATGGCACCAATAAACAATTTGACCAAGAAAAATGCAAAATGGTCTTGGACTGATGAATGTCAGAAATCTTTCAATGAAATTTAAGAGATACTGTTACAGCACCAGTTTTATCATGTCCAGATTTTACTAAAATGTTCATCTTGCAAACAGATGCATCCATTGACTTCTATACCCTACGGGTAGACCCGGTATGGGCCAAAATTGCCATTATATCAAGCTTTTATCGCAATTGACCAAATACAAGTAAGAATTTAATGAGCAAAATAGGGATGAAAATAGAATTTCGGTTTGGTGAGTCCGGAAACATGCAACATCGCAAAAATATTCTATTTGCTTGTCTTGGATAAAAAAGGGCAGTGGCGGCGCAAAATAAAAATTTTGAATTCCACTAGAATTTTTTTATCAACAATTTTCTGTTTGAATAATAAATAATTCATGAATACTTACTTGTGTGTGTTTACAAAATTCTCTTCTGTAAAAAAAAGAGTAAAAAGAATTGCTAAGTGCAGTGGATGTATTAAAATTATTGTTTTCATCTTAGAACTTTACAAATGTTGTACCTTCCAGGTAAAATATTTTCTTTCTTTGAACAAGGGTCTTCTTCAACTCTTCTTTTCTTGGGTGGTCTACAAGTTATGCTCGAGTCAGATGAAATTTCGGAACTAAAAATTTCAATTCGAAATGGGACAACCGGGCGCCGGGCCAACTCGGCGCCGCCAACAGGGCGCCACGCCGGGCCTAATGGGCGCCGGGCCAACTCAGCGCCGGACTATTTTTTTTTTCGATAAAATGTGCAGATAAAGACAAAATAAATATGTTATTTATACAAAACTTTCAACATCTATTAAGTCGAGTGTTGAAATTTGGTAGGTGTAGTGTTCTGCGACTTGAAACACCGCCAAGTTCCATATTCGATACATATCGATGCATAAATAAGAAAGTCCGCCATTTTGGATCCGCCACTTTAATTTTTTTAAGGTTGTTTTTCATCTGCACATTTTATCAAGAAAAAATATTTTAGTCCGGCGCCCAGTTGGCTCGGCGTCAAGTTGGCCCGGCGCCCAGTTGGCCTGCCGCCCAGTTGGTGGCGCCGAGTTGGCGGCGCCCAGTTGTCCTAGACTGCAACACATTTCAGGGGTCTGGTACGTTTTACCACCTTTCTTAAAACTACGAAGTTTTTTGAAAAATGATAATATTAGACCATTTTATAGTGATTTCTAAAAAAAAAATTGCGGACTATCGTTGATTTTGTTAAAAAAATTGAAATTGAAACATTCTTAAAACCCCATTAAAACCCATACAAATTGCTACAAAAGAAGCATTTTCTCATTTCAAACTGAAACAAAACGGTCCCTGACGTCTATCAGCTGTCAACAAAAACTTGAAATAACTAAGGTCACTGATCCAAATCGGGTCAGTTTTTTTGGTCCTTTTATGAAAATGCACAATTTTTAAAAAAGCATGAAGTTCAAAACAAAATCAAGAAAATTATGATTCCTACATTTTTACAAATAAAAATTAGTTTAATTGAACATTATATCAATTTTTATTCCTTAAAACACTAAAAATTAATAATTATTTACTTTTTTAAAATTTATCGAAGGTCTAACTGAACAAAAGCAAACTGAACCCATCCGTATCGAAATGAACCAAATCAAACCGAATCTAACGGTTCGGTTTGGTTCGGTTCGATTTGCTTAAACTGAACCGAACCTAACCGAATATAGCTAAACCTAACCTAAACAATCCTAGCGGAACCTAACCGAACATACTCAAACTGAACCAACCTAACCCAACCTAACCCAACCTAACCCAACCTAACCCAACCTAACCCAACCAGACCCAACCTAACCCAACCTAACCCAACCTAACCCAACCTAACCCAACCTAACCCAACCTAACCCAACCTAACCCAACCTAACCCAACCTAACCCAACCTAACCCAACCTAACCCAACCTAACCCAACCTAACCCAACCTAACCCAACCTAACCCAACCTAACCCAACCTAACCCAACCTAACCCAACCTAACCCAACCTAACCCAACCTAACCCAACCTAACCCAACCTAACCCAACCTAACCCAACCTAACCCAACCTAACCCAACCTAACCCAACCTAACCCAACCTAACCCAACCTAACCCAACCTAACCCAACCTAACCCAACCTAACCCAACCTAACCCAACCTAACCCAACCTAACCCAACCTAACCCAACCTAACCCAACCTAACCCAACCTAACCCAACCTAACCCAACCTAACCCAACCTAACCCAACCTAACCCAACCTAACCCAACCTAACCCAACCTAACCCAACCTAACCCAACCTAACCCAACCTAACCCAACCCAGCCCAACCTAACCCAACCTAACCCAACCTAACACAACCTAACCCAACCTAACCCAACCTAACCCAACCTAACCAAACCTAACCTACCTATTGTTAATAAATATAGTAAAAGTTGTTAGGTTTATGTCCAGGGGGTAACCATTGTCCATAATCGTCGGAAATCGAGTTAGGATTAGTGTATGCGACCATAAACATTGAGTGGCGAGTGAGTGTTTGGTCTTCAATTTTTTTAGGGAAATTTTTCAAAATCTTTTTTGCGCACTCTGGGCACCCTAATAAACCGTAATCTGGTCACCCTAATGCATCGCAATCAAAGAAAATGGGTAATCGAAGTGTCACAAATTTTTTGTTGGTTTCTATTCTTCTTTTATATTATGTAGGACAAAATTATTAATTAAACTAAGTGACCTTATTAAGTAAGACAGCATGATAGTCAAATGACATTAGAAGGACATAAACATATGATACCGGCCTGTAGACCGATCGCGGTGGTCATATAATAATAAATATATACTTTCGCGATGAAAGACCAAAATTTAACTTAAAATTACTGTAAAGTCCGCAAAAAAACATTAAATTTATCGAAATTTATAAAAACATAGATCAGTGTGTGTAACAATTCATCAAGATGTATGAAACTCGACCGTGACATGTCAAAAGTTTGGTTCGAGAAAACAAAAACAACTGGATAAAAATCGGTATGTAAGAGTTTAAAAAGAAATCATTTTTAAGAAAATCAAATACTTTTTGTTAATTTTCATGCAATGCAAAAAAAAGTGCGGGGAAGTGACACTTTCTGAATCAAAATGTGTGAGGGTAAAATCGCACGGTCGCAGAAAAAACTATCTATCGTGACGCTACTGAACTTTCTCGTGTTTTAGGAAAAACTATCTGTCAAGACGACTTACCCATGAAATGTTGTTTTTTTTATGGATTTTTTTTCTTCTTTTGCACAAAAAACAATTTTGGACCATGTTTAAACTCAAATAGTTACTTCTAAACTTGTTTTTAAACGTTTTAAGATTTCTTTTTGTAATATTCCCGCACAAAATTCAAAAAAAAATCATTTCCGTACTTAGACAACATTGTCTATCAGTTTTCCCTGTATACACGGACTAACAGGTAGAATCACTCAAAATACGGCAGGTGGTTTAAAGGTAGCCAGCTGCTTTTCTGTCGCACTTATGCCGTCAGTGTGAAAGAGATAAAAGTACCCTTATATTATCTAGGGTATTATTAGCATGCAAAATCACCCTATCTTTGTCCGTTTCACATGTTCAATAATGTCTATCTCTGTTTTTATTGTAAAAGAAATACCCGACCATAGGAACCAAATTGGATAGGGTCAATAAAAAATGCCTTGTCTTTCCGTCTCTAACGCCCTTTTAGGGCGTTATACAACTCAATGGATGCATCGTATTTTCGACTTGGATCTCAGGAATTTGAAGACGGAGAAAAGGTCATCTGTTATTTGTCGCGATCACTGACTCGACAAGAAATGAAGTATACTGTCCCCGAAATGGAATGTCTTGCTGTGATTTGGAGTGTGGAGAAGTTAGGACACTACCTGGAAGGAGTGCACTTTAAAGTTATTACTGACTATCACTCGCTGTTATCTTTACAAAATTTAAAAGATCCACAAGGTCGTTTAGCACGCTGGTGTTTGCGATTACAACCCTATGACTTTCAATTAAACCATATGTTTAATCTTGAGAATAGACATACACTGCACATAGTCTGCTACTCTTAAGAATAGCCGTCCATTGAATATACAGTTCACAACGTGGCGTCCTCACAACCAGCGTGGGTGCACGAAGAACTACTGAGCTGTCGTCGCAGCGGCACTTTTTTGACGTTCCCGAAAAGTCGTAACATGTTTTTATTTTGAGGAATAAATTTTTTAAAATTTAAACAATAAAGTAACACAAACATAAGAAAAAGTGTTGATTCATTTAAAACAAAGTTTAATCAACAAATCAATCATATTTTGGACCATCGACCGCATCTGTTTTTTAAAAAAAACAAGCAACAGAAAAACTACAGTGGGCACACAGTTAAGGTAAATCTGTTCCTGTTTACCTCCTTTCCCTTTTTACCAAAAATAGCTGGTTTGGAATTAATTTTATGTTTTTTAACGCAATTTTTATTAAAAGGTTTCTCTAAAAACATTTAAAATTATCAAAAATTAATTCAAAAAAATCGTATTTTATTCAGTTTTTTTGATAAATAAGTACAGTTTTGTAGTTTTTCAAATTTTTAATCATGGCTCAGCAGGGTGATGCTATGGTGGAGGCTAACACAGCCCTCCTTAAATCTCTCGTTTCACAGCGTGGTTCTGTCAAAGGCATGTTGACTCGGTCAAAGCAATCATCATACAAAAACATGTAAGTGGCCTTTTCGAACTACCTAAGGTAAAAATAATCAGACTCATGTGAGTTTAAGTCAATTTTCTGATTCATTGAAAAAACACGTAAGATCTTTAAAAAATTTAGGGGAACCGGTCAATTACTGGGATAATTTACTTTTTTATATTGTGACCAAAAAACTTGACGGTGCAACACAAAAGGATTTGTCAATATTTCCATCTCAAACTTTAAAAATAGAAATCCAACATTTAAAGATTTTCTTGATTTTTTAGACAAACGTTGTTTAGTTTTAGAAACTATTCACTACGAAAAAGAAACAAAATTAAAAAATAATTTTGAGCCTAAAAATCAAGTAAAATCTAATACATTTTATAAAAAACCAAATGAAAGGACATTTTCTGGTCATGCACAAACAAATATCGGTCAGTTTGCATGCCCAGTTTGCAAAAACAGACATTTTATTTTTAACTGTGAGAAGTTTCTTGCTATGTCCATCAGTGATCGCACGAAAGAAGTTAATAATATAAAGTTGTGTATGAATTGTCAGAGAGAAAATCACAAAACACTGCAGTGTATCTCAAAAAAATTGTGTCTGAAACTGTGAAAATCATCACAGCACACTCTTGTGTCCGAATCAATTAAATCACAACAATCAAACAAGACTAAACAATCAGCAATCAGGTTATCAATCATATCGCAATCAAATTCAATCATATCACAATCAACATCATCATATCACAATGAAAATCAATCATATCACAATCAAAATCAGTCACATGGCAATCAAAACAACAGTCATATGCAGTATCAATCACAGCCCAATCATAATATGCCATCAACAAAATATCAATCGAACACAAATCATGAACAAAATCAATATCAATCAGACCCCGAACATAATCAAAGTTCTCAATCAAATAATGTACCAAATCAATTAAATCATGTATTAAATCAACCAAACCATGTACAAAATCAATCAAAATTTGTACCAAATCAAAATACACATCATCATTCCAATCACATATAGCAACTGAAAGCAAAAATGATCATTTATTATGAAACAAAGTATCGAACACAACATGTGAGATTCCTACAACCCAAACGCTTTTATCAATCGTATAGTCTTAGTACAGGAAAATACAGGCCAGTGGCATCAATGCAGAGCTTTGCTAGATAGCGGTAGCATGCCTAATTTTATCAGTACCAAAATGCAACATATTATGGGTTTGCCGTTATCAAATGTAAATGTGCCTGTAGTAGGCATAGGTAGCTCAAGGCTAAAAATAAACAAAACAGTTTCAACAAAAATCAAATCTTTGCACACTAGCTATAGTGCAAATTTAACATTCTTTCTTATTGATAAGGTCACTGAAAACCTTCCCAACAGATCATTCAGTAGCAAATTATTATCTATTCCACCAGGAATCATTTTAGCAGACAAAACATACAACCAATCTGGTGAAATTGATATGCTAATTGGAGCAAACATATTCTATGATCTTTTAGATTCTCATCAGATTAAACTTGGTACAGGGTTGCCGGTTTTACAGCAAACCAAACTTGGCTACATCATAGCAGGTTCCTTATCATTTTAGCAATCAAAATTAATAAACAAACAACAAAGCTGGTATGCAATCTATCAATAGCTCGTAATCAAACATCAACAAAAGCTTTACAGAAATCAATTGAAAAGTTTTGGCTTGTTGAAGAAATTTCTAATAAAGATATTCGATCTACCGAAGAGCTTGAATGCGAAGAACTGTTCTCCAAAACAGTGAAACGCGATTCAAGTTGACGTTTTATTGTAACGTTGCCTGTTCGTGAAAATGTCGGTCAGTTAGGAAATTCTTTGAACAATGCAATTAAACGCTTGGAAACCATAGAGCGTAAATTTACGAAGAATGAATCACTTAAATCACAGTATCATGATTTTATGACCGAGTATGAAGCTCTTGGCCATATGACTCAAATAAATCCGAGTGAAAGAACTTCTCTTGACAATAACATTTTTTATCTCCCACATCATGGTGTTAAATGAATCCAGCGAAACAACTAAGATGAGAGCCGTCTTTGATGGATCATAAAAGTCATTCTGGAATATCGATCAATTGCATGCTAAAAGTAGGGCCAACAATACAACCAGATTTGTTTACCATTCTTTTCCGCTTTAGAGAACATAATGTAGTTTTAACAGGCGACATCACCAAGATGTACCCTCAAGTTCTAGTAGCTGAGCATCAGCGCGATCCTCAACGCATTGTCTGGAGAACAGATCCAAATCAAGAGATAAAACATTTTCGGCTTAATACCGTTACATAAGTCTATCATCCATTATTCTTAAAGATTTTTATGCGGATGATCTACTGACGGGTTTTAGTTCTGCGGATTAGGCTATTAGCGTAAAAAATCAATTATCATCATTGTTATCCAGCTACGGTTTTGATCTTAGAAAATGGATGTCCAATGTACAGTAAGTGTTAGGAGTTTCAACTGTGGATTGCTTAGAAAAATATCATGTATCATCAGATGATCATATAAGAAAAACATTAAGCTTGTTTTGGCAGGCTGATCAAGACATCTTATCTTATAAAGTAGACATTCCCTCCTTTTCACTAATAGTAACAAAACGAGTAGTTTTATCATCCATATCAAGACTATTTGATCCTTAAGGTCTTATATCACCAATCATTATTGTTGCAAAAATCCTAATGCAAAGCTTATGGGAATTAAAAATTTCTTAGGACGATCCTTTGCCTGAAAGCATTGTTAGCTCTTGGACTAAGTTTAGCAAAACTTTAGGTGAGCTTAACTTTTTAAAAATACCACGTCATGTATTAATTTCAAATTCTACATATGTAGAATTACATGGCTTCAGTGATGGTTCCCAGAAGGCTTATGCTGGTTGCATATATTTAAAATCCAAGGACTCTATTGGAAACATAAATGTCAGTCTTTTAACAGGTAAAACAAGGGTAGCACCATTAAAAACAATAACTTTACTCCGCATTGAATTACAAGGTGCATTTTTACTTGCTCAACTTTATCAAAAGGTTATCACATCACTTAAGATAATCATAAACAAGGCATTCCTATGGACAGATAGCACCATTGTGCTATCATGGATATCTTCACCACCAAACACGCTTAAGATCTTTTTCGGTAACCGCGTAAGCGAAATACAAACCTTAACACAAGGTGTTAGTTGGTATCATGTCCCAACAAATTTTAACCCCGCAGATGTCGCGTCACGTGGTACCGAACCCTCTAATTTAATCAATAATACTTTGTGGTGGAATGGCCCTGAGTGGCTATTCCAAGAAGAATCTTTCTGGCCTAAACAACCACAAATTTCTGAAAATAATTTAGAAAATCGAAAAACACAAATCACTCTTCAAGTAACCACTAACGAAACTTTTATATTGTTTGAAAAATTTTAAAATCTCTATAAATTAAACCGTATTACTGCTATCTGGATTAGGCTTATTAATCACCTCAGTAATCGCAAATCAAAGCAAATAGGAAATTTGACAGTTCAGGAACTTGATCAAAGTTTTTTAGTATTGGTTAAAATTGCCCAAAGGGAATCATTTCCTCAAGAATTCAAATGTTTATCAAACTCGAAACCTTTACCTCCCAACTCAAAACTTAAGAACTTAGATCCTTTTGTTGACGCCAAAGGATTTCTACGAGTTGGCGGTAGATTAGCTAAATCAACTCTGACTTATGACAGTAAACATCAGCTCATATTGCATCCCCTTTGCACACTTTAACAAAACTTATTATTTTAAGTGAACACCACAGACACTTACACGTTGGTTCTTACATTATTTTAACTGCAACACGTCAAAGATTTTGGATCTTAAATGGTAGATCTACAATACAAAACATTTTGCGTAAATGTCTGACGTGCTATCGCATAAATCCAAAATCAATGATCAGAAAAATGGCGGACTTACCTGCAGACAGAGTAGTTCCAAGTCATCCATTTTTCATAACCGGTGTCGACTACGCCGGACCATTTAATTTAAAAGACGGTAAATTACGAAATCGTGCCAATCAAAGGTTTTTGTGTGTTTTACAACAAAGTCTGTCCACCTTGAAATAACGAGTGACTTGAGCACTGTATCTTTTTTAAATGCTTTTCAAAGGTTTGTTGCTAGAAGGGGGTTATGTAAACGCATATATAGTGATAATGGATCCAATTTTGTTGAAGCCAGTCGCGAGCTAAAGCAGCTGTATGAAGCTATTCAAAAATCGTTTAAGAGCCTAAGGTAACTGCATGATTCTTAAAAAATAGCATTGAATGGAAATTCAATCCCCCTCATTCATCACATAGAGGTGGTTTATGGGAGGCTGCTGTGCGCCAAGCCAAGTATCACCTGATCAAGACTGTCGGAAGACATACTTTAACCTTTGAAGACTTTACAACAGTGTTTACACAAATAGGGGAAATAATGAATTCCAGACCTTGTCAAGTGACCCAAAAGATTTTTCCATTCTTACCACAGGACATTTCCTGATAGGCCAATCTTTAACATTAAAAGTCATATTTAACAAAAAAAAAACATTCTCCAGCGATCTTTTATTTACAAAAACAGAAAATTCGGTATTTAATAAAACGCTTTTCACACCTTAAATCATATTTAAATATAAAACAGCTTAAAACTATTTATTTTGGCCTGGTACAATCGCAACTAAATTACGGTATCTCAGGTTGGGGCACTGTAAAAGATTGCTATTTGAAAGACTTGGAAGTTATAAAAAATGGATACTAAAAGTCATATTTAACAAAAAAAACTTTCTCCAGCGATCTTTTATTTAAAAAAACAGAGATTTTTGATATAAGGCATTGCATTGCATTTCTCCAAAATTCTAATGCTAGTAAACAAACAAAAAATACACTTACAAACAGTGACACACCAACAAAAACACCCGTTTTAAGCAAGATTGTAGTATGCTATCTACAAGTAAAAAAGATATAGGTCAAAATCAGTAAATTATGTAGCACCAATTTTTTTTAATATACTACCAAAAAATTTAAAAGAAATATATATATATATACAAAATCATTTAAATAAAAATTAAATGCCTGGATAAAACAACCAGGTAGGACCACTTTGCGGATGTTATATTAGTATTAAGTACTGTCTAATACACATGTGTTAAAAGAAAATAGTGTAAAAAAGTATCTAGATTGTGACATTTATCCCAGATTTGACTTATCTCGAAATAGACAACTTAATCTCGGCTAGTGACATAAATTCATGGAATTTACAGTAGCACATTGTTTATTTTGTTTAGTTTAGCAGTACCTAATAAAAGTCATTGAACGAACTTCGCTTTGACGTATCAGCAATTATGGCGTTGACAACAAGCCATCGCCAATAAAGGCTGATGCAGGAAGAAAGTTGTATTGGAAGGTACTGGCTCATTAGCGGTATCAGTAGGGTTGTGAATTTTAAATAATTTTAAAACCATAAATTTTATGAAAAATCCGATTTTAATATTTTACCTATTTGACATAACTATCATTTTATATGGGTCAAAGGAGTTAAATGAATAGAGTTGTATATGTATTATAAAATTATTTTACTGCATAGTAAGCATTTATATGTAATAAAGCCAAACTCGATTTTAGTTTTTAGTTCTTCACTTTGTCGTCTTTCGATCAGTAAAGAACCTGTAACTTCAATCTGTAACTTTAAAGTTTTTTTTTTAATCTGCCACCGTCGGCGTCGAAAGGACTCGTTTCTCGCGCAAATTGGTGGTTTTTGTCAATTGGATACCATATATATTTTTGATTTATTGAATAAAGCTAGTCGCCAAAAACACCACATACTTTGTAGCTTAGAGAGAGAGTTTCTGAGATATTTGCGTAAACTTTTTAAATTATTAAAAAAAAATTAATACCTCCAGTTCTTATTGTTGACTAGTCGGGTCAATCAGAAGAGTGGCATTGTCATTCTCCAAATAAATTATAATCTCTAATCATAATTGCATGCAAGAACTGTCACACAATAACAAGCAGTGAATTTTTAATAACTTAATTTTATTATCGTAATAATAAAACAACACAAAAATTAACAAAATTAATTTAAAAAACTTTCGAAGCGGTCACCATTTTTTTCGATGCACAGTTTCAGTCTTCGACAAATATTCTGCACTGCGTTTACAAAGAAGTTACGGTGATTTTAATTGATAACTTTATTTCATTTGCAGTTAGTTTTCGTAGCTGGTGAACGTTTTGAATTTGATTTTTATAAACCCTATCCTTTAGATAGCCGCAAAACCAGGTGTGAGGCAGTGATCTCTATATTATATAATTCAATGGTGTCAGGTGCTGTTAAATCAAAACCATTTACGCTTGCAGTTTCAGTAAACTGACGATAAATATACCAGAATGTTGGCTTAGTGGGAATTGCTTGATTTAGAAAAATTTCTGCATATTCGCGTCGGGCAGCAGCAGCATTATAGTGATTTCTTATATAGCAGGCTAAAATATTTTAGTTTTGCAATTCAGAATATACCAGTGATCTCTATATATATATTACCATCTTGACAGCAAACTCAAATGGACAAGGGTTATCGTCATTGTCATGCTTAGTTGACACAGTTGACAAATGGAAAACTAAACTGAAATCGAATCAGGACACTAAAGTTGATATTTTTTATGCAAAGCGGTACTAATTTTTTTTATCTTTTTAAAAAAGTAATCGCAAATATCTCAGAAACTAATGCTCTAAGCTACAAGGTATGCGGTGTTTTTGGAACATAGGCGATCAGCTTCATTCAATAAATCAAAAATATATAGAGTATCCAATTGACAAAAACCACCATTTTGCGCGCTTGTCATATACGATGAATAATAGGAGCCAAGCTAATTCTTTTGCAATTTAGAAGTATAAATTTAGCCGATTCAAATGCATTATGTTTTATCTTCCTCTGACAAATAATAATAGTCAAAATGGGTGGGAAGAAATATAATGAGACACCCTGTACCTAGCTGTATGCACAAGACCAGATATACGTTTTCTGTGTCATTTCTTAGTCAATTTAACATTACTCATAGTAAGGAATAGTGGCTGGCAGCTAAGAGGGTACTCAAATACATAAAGGGAACCAAAAATTGTTCAAGACAAAGTAGTACTATTAGGTTTTGTTGATTCTGATTGGGCCAATTATAGTTTAGACCGAAAGTCATACTATGGCTATATATTTACTTTAGCGAGTGGGATAGTAGAATACAAAACACTTTGGCACACAGCTCGACAGAAGCTGAATATATAGGCATGTGTGAAGCTACCAAAGAGGCTTTGTACTTAAAATCTTTGATATATGAGCTTTTCACTACAAATAGTGAATGTTATTTTATGATTTCACAATCATACAAAATTTTTAATGACAATTAAAGCGCAATCAAATTAGCTCATAATCAAATTTTTCATAAACGTACAAAGCATATACATGTAAAGTATAATTTCTTACGCGAAAAAGTTAGGGATGGTAGCATTAGCTTTTAATACATGTCAACTAATGAGCTGACTTGCTTACAAAAGTTTTCCAGTTTTTGTTATAATTCCGGAGGATATCCGTCTCGAATTGAAGCAACTAAAATCTCGTTTGAGACGTATTAAAAAAGTGAGGCGTAAAAATAAAGTGATATCTCGACAACTGTTTTTCAAGTTGTTTTGAGAATGTTTTTTCCGATTCTGAGGCTGTCGGTAAGTTTTAAGGCCTGATTTTTGAGGTAGATTTTTATCTAGTAAATTCCTCTTATATTAAAATAATGAGCCTTATCTAAGAGTTTTCTAGTAAGTCCTATTAAAATATTTTTTATTTTTGACTATTGTCATGTCGATAATGCAAGGATTTGCATTATCGACTTAAAAATCAATGGCGAAAGTCTGATTGGTCTCGATCGTGATTGGTCCGACTGTTTATGGGATTTTTGTTTACGATCTTTGTCGTAGGTAATGCAGGGATTTGCATTATCGACTTAAACGTCAATAATGAAAGACCAATTGGTACGACTGTTTATGGAGTTTTTTGTTTACGATGTTTGTTGTGGATAACGCAGGGATTGGCATTATCTACTTAAAAATCAATAGCGAAAGACGGATTGGTACTACTGCTGATGAAATTTAAAAACAAAAAATTTTAAAAAAAAAAAAAAATTATTTTGGTAATTTTTTATAAATTTATTTAAATATTATGTACATACCACAGTGATTTTTTATCAGTCGTACAACAACACTTGTTGTATTTTTGTTTTAAGTTTTGAACGATGTTTTTGATCATCAAAATGAAGATAAAGAAAATTCACCACTTTCAAAAGATGTCAATGTGAAGAACTCCTTTGGATTGGATCCACAAATTTTAAAGGTTTTTGGGTGAACAGAATACTCATTCACCAGTAGGCGAGGATTTGCACCCAAAATTCAACCGATGAGACAAAAGAGTCTTTGGTCAATAAATATCCAGTTCCAAAAATCTGTAATTCCATTACAGCTCCTCTTTTGAATCCAGAGATAAAACCTAATTTAATTGATTATGCTTTAAAGAGGGAGGATAGGAACCAAATGGGGGTTGCCGTTACATGTGTGGGGAAATCATTAACTCGATTATTGAATCCAAAACATTTGTCAAATGAAGAAACTTTTAATCTGATTCAGTGGTTGAGCGAGGGTGGAAAAGTTATAGCAGATTCTCACTATTCTGAATCTGTACAGAGGAAAGCTCTTATTTTACATACTGGTTTTAACAGAAAGTTGAAGGACAATTTTAAGACAGTTCCTATGTGTTCAAAACCTGATAAACTCCTTTTTGGCAAAAATTTCAATGATTTGCTTGAGCAAAACAAGCAATTAGAACGTAATAGTCAACTCTTTCTGGAGGCGAAAAATCCAAAAAACTTCAAATGCCCCAATGCTCTCCCAAAGAAGCAATCACAAGTCTCATTAAAAAATCCCAATGTTGGATTCAAGAAAGTAGTGGAGCAAACAAGGCGACCCAGACCAAATTATCGGGACAACAAACCTCAGGCATACAGACAGTATGCAGGACCAAGTTACAGAAAGAACGATCAGAAGAGGAAATAATTAGTGTAAATAAGTTTGCTGGAAGTTTGAGTCTGGCAACAATTTTTTGACGATAATTTAATTTTATCGTGGTTAGATGGTTTTAAAATTCCTTTTACTAGTCCAGTTTTTCAAATAAATCTGCCTGTTGAATATAGAACATCAAAAGTTTTTAAGGTTTTATTTTGATTTGCAAATGTGGCAGTTCAATTGTTTGCCATTTGGATTGAGTTGTGCCCCTTGGCTTTTTACCAAGTTATTAAGACCTGTTTTATTTCATTTACGTTCAAAGGAATATGTCTCAGTAAATTATTTGGATGATTTTTTACTTATTGGAGACACTTTAGAAGGTTGTTTAGATAATATATTTGTAACTTGTAAGTTTTTAGAGGAATTAGGTTTTATTATTAATTATAAGAAGTCTGTTCTGAAACCTAATAAAATGTGCATTTTCTTAGGATTCGAATATAACTAGGGCTAGGGTTACCTAAAAAAAATGTCTGAAGGTTAGAAGTATTGTCAAGAAGATGTATAATACACAAGCTTGTTCAATAAGAGATTTTGCTAAATTAATTGGATTTATTGCCGAAAGGTATATGTGTTAATGATAATATGATGTACTATTCGAAGGTGTTGCCAATCTTACTCACGAACAAGGTTTTCTTAATGAGGGAACATTTACAGTAGCAACAGATATAACTTAAGATACGAGTTTCTCTCTAAGATTGACAACTCCAACACAAGTCTGTGGTACAGAAGCTTATTCTACTGAACATCCAAAATTAGTAGTTATATTTCGAAAAAGCTTTGATTTCGTCTTACGAAAAAATTATAAAAAGAATGATTTAGATCTATTTACAAATATGAATTAAAAATTCGTATTTATAGAGCGACATAACAAACTAAATATGGAAAAATTATATAATTTTATATTACATCAGAGATCTGAGCTTGAAAAAACTAGCTTAAATCATAAACTAGCAATTGCTGACATCAACCCAATTCACTTTGCATTTTAACATATTATACAGCTACAAAGTAAGGTGAAGTTATTTATGTAACTAAATGTCAGCCTGTAATTGTATCAGCAATAGCATCAGAAAGATGTTTTATTGAACTTACAAATTTACAATAAAAACACTTCATACCATTTAACCCCATGTACACGACTAATTCAGCAACATGGGACTGAAGTGACATGCAGTAGTGTTTACTCCTCAATGTTCAAGATAAATATTAAGTGGTACCAAATTAACAAAGGGAGTACAGAAACAATAGCTCCGATTCGCTTAGAACCATCAATAATTGATAAGCAGAGTTCTTGGGAATACCAATCGAATAGTAATCTAGCTAGTAGTGGCATTTACTCTGAATCTGAATTAGAGACCTTACGAGATCATTTATTATATGGTAACGAAAGAGAGGCAATTCAAGGTATCGTTGTACGTAGTATGTTAGGTTTGAATCCAGATCGACAACATGTAAATGCGATGAATTTATTCACTAATAATAACATTAAATCATTAGCTGATGATGTGAAAAATAAAATTTGGGGATGGTTCTCTACTTTCGGGAATTCAACTGCTGGTATTATCGGGTTGATCTCGATTATCAAGTTATTCAAGTGGATTATTGATGCTATCATTAATGGAACTATGTTATATGAAATTTACGGAATACGTTTCAAGATGGCTGGCTGTTTATTAGATAGTATTACGGCTTGTTAATAATGCTGACCTTTTGATTAGCTGTACAAACGTCAGATATGATAGTGTGTCAAAATATAGTTTTAAGTACGTCTCGTGTTAAGGACCGGTTGTAATTAAATGTCCGTTTAATTTGACTAAAATATAACAATATTGTAAAACAGCTCGCTGTATTTCTTTCGCTACGAAAGTGTGCGTTTTCCCTCACTCTTCTACAAACAAGTGAATATTAGTTACTAACGTTATTAGCTTCAAAAGAGCTAAGAAAAAGCCAAAACTGATAACAATGCCCAGGTTTGCCTTCCTGTTATTCAGTTTGGGGCACATTTGTATGAATGATTATTCACATTTACCCACCTCTATCCGACATTTGAACAATTCCATGTTTCCTTTATAGCTTTTTTTATTTTTAGCCAGAGTTTTTGGACAATTTCTAAAGGTTGGTGCCGACTTAGGGATATTTTGGCCAATACTAACCCATTTAACATCCCAACTCTGAAGTACATGTAGCGGTAATTTTCTTTCTACGCCATTCGCATTCCAATTTTTGTATAATTCCGTGCATCACTATTAATATAATAATTACCCCAATCATTATCCACCCGCCAACCAAATAAGCAGGATGAAAAGACCCCGCAAACATTGCAATAATATCGTTTAGATTATCTGATTTTCTAACATCATAATGCATAGGCTTGGAAATCCTATACAATTTCGCTTACTTCTTACATAGGACAAAAAATTCTTAACATTTCTCAGTATTGGTCTGAGCTGGATACAAAATAAAATAATTATAACCAATATCAACTGATTTTCTAGTCATGACACGAAGGATTTTATATTTATTGCAAATTGCTTCATCTTTAACCACAGTACATTCTCCACTTTTTTTTTATTTTTATTGAGTAAGCTGATGGATTTTTTTTAAGTACAAAACTTCAACACCAATATACAGAACCATGTTTTTTCAAAGTAATTATTCAGACCAGCAACATCAGCTTTGACATAATTAACTTCATTAGTTATAAAATGATCGTTATCAAAATGTTTAGACATATCACCAGATAGTAAAAGGTTAAGACATTGAAGCAATCATTCGCAAACGTATACAATGGTACTTCTAGGTTTAAAGCTACAAGGGAAAATTCAAAAGATTGTTCACATAATTTTACCTTCCATTTAACACCATCAAAAATAAAATAATCTGGACATGTAAGTACCGGTAACTTTCGAACTGTGAAATCCCTAAAGTTCTTACTGCTGTCTTCAAAGTTTTTTCACATATAAACAATAAATAAAAAATCACTAACCAAAGTCTAGTTTTCCTTCTTGTCGATGCTAATTTTTGGTCTTCTTTTAATGCTGCTGAAAGTAATACACCAGAAACACAGCCAGTTTGGTATCAATACAGTTGTTACAACCTAAAATATTATATTATATTACCACTAAGAAAAGCTAAGAATCTTTTTTTCGACCACCACTTTCTGTAATCATGCACATATATTTTTAAAAATATCTTTATTGCTTTGCCATGTTCAAAAAATTTAGTAAGCTGTACAAAAAATGCAAAATAGAGACATACTTGCTTTATTTTCAGACGAGCTTTCAAAAAACCTACCGTGAATAACCAATTCCCATAGATCATGGAATCCACAATGCTGTAGGTAATAGCTTCCTGCAGGGCCGTAAATGCCCTGCTAAAAATCACGTTCCAACCTTCGCCTATAAACAAGCTGAAGGTATTGTAAAGCACTATACCATAAAGTACAGTTATTGGATGAACCAGAAGCCAAAGAAGCTTTTGCATGTGAACGTAGTATCTACAAGAAAAAACAGCACTAATTAGTAAGCCAATTGGTATAAACGACATGGTAAAAAGGTTTGAACTTTCAAGTACAATGTTTCATAAGTAGTGTTTCATAAGTACAGTGTGTCATATTTTCGATCAAAGTGTTTATTATAATGTAATGTAGAGAATGTCCCAAATTCGACAATTTTCAAAAACATGTCGAGCGTTTCAGGTATTTTTGACTCCCACTTGCGAGCCTCGATTTTCAAGAGATGATAAAGTCTCAATACAAGAACGAGAAACTCTTACTTACTTAATACCCTGAGAGTTTCTCGTTCTTGTATTGAGACATCACAGACATGCATAGATGGAAGTTTTCCGAAAATTTATGTATGGTCTTCAGTGTCTTAATGTAAAGAGCGTTTGCGTACAGAGCAAGAGATTCCGGGTTCGAGTCCCGGCCGAAGACAGAAAACTTTTTTCTTATTTTTCTTTCTTTAATTTTACTTGTTGTTTATAAATATATTTCCTAATTAACCAGACAAATTTGAAAAACTAAATATGTCACAAGACGCTAGCCCTGCCAAGTCCACTTTGAATCCTTGACTTCGCATGCGCAGATCTACCAATATTATTAACCTCATGTATTAGAATAGATGAACAGGGTGATTTTCACTTGAATGATTCTAACCACATGAAAATAGAAAGTTTCAAAAACCTAACCTAACGAAACCTAATCAAATCTAACCGAACCGAACCAAAGCAAACTAAACCAATAATTTTTTCAAAAAAAAACTTTCCTGACTTCCTACCCTGGATCCCAGAGGATGTGAATCCGAACCGGACCGTACCGAACCGAACCTATTCAAACCTAACCATACCAAACTAAACCTAATTAGCAGTGTTTTTGTGTTTGGTTAGGTTTGGTTCGGTTCGGTTTAGTTAGGTTCGGTTCGGTTTGGTTCGGTTCGGATTCGCATCCTCTAGGATCCCGGGTAGGAAGTCAGGAAAGTTTTTTTTTTTTAATTATTGGTTCAGTTTACTTTGGTTCGGTTCGGTTAGATTTGATTAGGTTTCGTAACGTTAGGTTTTTGAAACTTTCTATTTTCATGTGGTTAGAATCATTCAAGTGTGAATCACCCTGTATTCATATGATTCTAATACATGAGGTAAATAATATTGATAGATCTGCGCATGCGAAGTCAAGGATTCAAAGTGGACTTGGTAGTAAGGTCACTCATCGTCAAGCAAGCTTTGCCTTTACGATGAGTGTTCTAACTTGATGGGGCTAGCATCTTGTAATATGTCATGCTGGTATAAAATTAAAGGAAAAACTGTCATTGTCTTAAATAAAAAGATGCTGACTGTATTTTAACAAAAAAAAACGCACAGATAAAAACATCTCAAAGACATGTCGTTTATTAGATTTTTTCTTGTTGTTATCATTATGCACATTATAAACAAAGAGGTTGGAAATGTCACAAAAGTGTAACTGCCTATGGCAAAGAGTATAGTAGTAAGTTATCCTCGCTGGGTCATTTGAGGTAAGTAAGACCTAGTCACTCTTGAAATTGATTAACAATTGACTATGTCAATATTCGTTGTACCTGAATTTAAAGAAGGTTTGTTTAAACCTATAAAAAAGAAAAGAATAATGGTAGGTATATATTATGTATTGGCAGATTTGACATCCTTAGGGACTACTTTCTCCGGGTTTTCACTGACCGCATTTCACCTTACGTTTTGTAACTTTACTAAATTCATTACTGTATAAGTTTGGGAAACTCCTTCTTTCACTTACTTGCATTTAGCGGGGTTTACAAATAAAGCAAACGGAACACTGATGGTTCCACAAATAATTCCAAGGGAAAAGTTGTTCATGGATATGCCAATCAAAGCGGTACCAAGCTCCAACAGCGCCAAAGAGCAAAGAACGTTCAGGCTGCCATCACATTCTCTTAGCGAGCCTAAAATAATTAAAAATTATCAAGTGTAAATTTAATTGCCGGAAAGTTACAGACGGAAGTGTTTCCTGGCTAACGAGCAAAAATAATTTTCTTTCTCTAGCATTTTTTTCGAGGATTGCTCGAAACCTTTGTGTGCAGTGTGCTTGACAAGTGCGCTTGCTTAACTCGGCTTGGTTAAGCAACGGGACAATAAGGTTTTAAGAACTGTACAGCCAGGGAGCAGCGTCACACCCTGCAATGACCAATAAGGCTTATGATACAGTAAACTTAAGTAGATATAGTAGATATAGTGAAAACAACAATCAAACGTTAAATCTGATTTATTAAGATAAATCTTTAATTTTTATATAAGAAAATTGTTATCGTTCGTGACAATTGATAAAATATAAAATTTAATATTTCGTGCTTTTTTACAAAACTAAATAATTTATATTATAAAATAAGTAAACTTGAGAAGGCTAATTTATGTTTTTAAAACTTAATTTCTCAAGATCACCTGCATGTTTAAATAATAAATTTAACTAAAAATGTAGATTGATGTATAATGGTAAAAAATGTTTTACCTTGTAATTAAGCACTTTGTCAGAACATTTTTGCTGCAGGCTACGGAAATCTACTTAGCTTGACAATAGTGTCACATTGACCAGGCAATGTTCTGATACAACCGTTTCGAACAAAACAGTTAATTGTCAACACTTTCTGGTTTCCATTTCCATTCCATCCTTCTTCCCGGGTGCAAAGCTTTTAAGCAACCCATGGAAAAATACAAGAGAAACAGAATAATTTAGCGGCGTAAATTAAAAGTTCTAGCAAATCGGAAAATTTTGGTTTGCCAGAAATCTTTCAGTAATTTTTCTTAAGTGATGCTGTTTACAACCAAAATTTACTTAAAACTGTACAGTAGGTTTTAGAGATGTATTTTTTTAGCCCATATTTAAAAGAGAAATAAAAAGTTTATTACCTAAACCGAATGGTAGGAAGACGGAAAACACCAATGCTGCTAATAATGCAAAAAACTGACATTCTTCGGCAGAATATATCCAATCTATAGAATAATAGCTGCTTACTAGAGTGGGCAAATTAAGCAAAGCTATGCCAAACAAGTGCATTGTGGCGAACGTTATTAATACTTTAAGATATTCACATTTGACAGGTGGGATTGGTAGAGCGTCGTTTCTTGGTTTTTCAGTAGCGGCTAAAATAAAATAAATATAAACTTTATTTACAGCAGTAGATTTGGCGCTAAGGCCAGGCAAGTTAGGCCCTTTTCTGCCGTACCGTTAGGCTCAACTTTTCTTTCACGCGGGCCGGCGCACAGTGATCTGGCTAGGTCAGAAAGCAGTCAAAAGTAATTTTGTCATTAATAAAGAAAATTTTAAGTATTTTTTTTGGTTTCGCTAGCTGTTTTCTTAGTTTAACTTTTTGCATAACTATTAAATTTTTTAGCGCAAGTGCAAACACCTAGGGGTTATGACATATTCCGAACGCCAAATATTTTCAGTTTTTTGTTAATCGAAAGGTAACTAACTGTATATAAAAAGTTAATTTAGCCTCATGAAATTATTAAAGTTAATATTTTTAATGAGTGTTGACATATTTAAAAAATAAACAAATGTATTTATTGAAAATAATATATAAGGAATAGCTAAATATACCATGTCTCTGAATACATAATTTATTAACAAGGTATAATATTCTACGTAACGACAATTAAGAATACACATAAGTATATCAAAGTTAAAAACATTTCGTTACCAATAATTTCTGATACAACTTATAGAAAATATACACTAAAAACGATTTTTTTTTACGGAAATATCAAAATTACATGTTTATACATTAATTAAAAAGGAATTAAGGCTAAAGCTTGAGGGTCCAGATATAAGTGTTTTTTTTGTGACAAAATCTCCGCAAACGCAAATAATGCATACCATTTTGTTTTTATAAACATGTGATCAAAGCGCGGCCAACTAAGATAAGTTTTGGAAAGAAACAATATAATAATAATATAACGTTGCACTGGCCATTTTTATTCGCTACACACTTAAGGTATAAGTTAAAATGATTGGAGGTGAAAATATAATTTTTATTTATGTTTTTTATTTTATTTTTATTGCCACCAAGTGTATCTAGCGGGATTTGCTGAGCACTAAAATGACGTAACGGACAAAATTTGTGTCTGGCGAATGAATTTTGTCCGCGTCCGCCATAATGATGTCACCAGTAAATCCCGTAAGAAATTCTTGGTGGCAATAATAACGCACCGGGCAACATTCGTCACACAGATTTTATCTCTGTTGTCCTCATGGGCGGGTCAGGGCGGGTAAATGTATAATTTAGATTCACTCAGTAAGCCTTGGGACATCATACTTATATACCAGTGAGCTGGAAGAAAGTGGACTTTAAAACATCTAGTCTATAAAAGTAGCAGGAACTATTTTTAAAATAAAGGTTCAATAAAAAAAAATTACGTAAACGCCAAAACGCTCTTAACCATTTTTTTCAATACTGCTTAAAAGCTCAATCCTTACCCTACACGGAAATTTATTTACTTTCTTCCACGAACAATTTTTGTGTTACTTACAATTTGTTTTATTTTTTTACTTTAGGCTTATGGTGATTATGCACGAAAATTATGCTAAATGAACCCTGTATAACTTAAAAAAAGAATAGATTTAGGAATTAACTTTTAATGCGTCGAATCCCTGGGGCCATTTAAGGGTTCAATTAGCATCGGTTAAGGATGTTATCAGGATGTCGGATTTGACCACTTATGACGTAGCCCCAGACACTGTGCGCCGCTTTATGAGAAGTTGTGGGAATAAGACAAGTGTTATTGTTTCGAATATTTAATTAAGGGTCTGAGTCGCGCCGATATTTTCGTGTTAATGTAAGGGTTTGGAAGTATACGCTTTTCTCGAAGGCGGCTAAAATAAACCTGTATTTATTTATTTAGTTTCGGGAAACTCTAATCTTAAAGTTACTTACCCATTTCTTTTTGTTCTTCGAGATCCTGTTGGAATTTACACCATTTGGCACAAGATTTTATAATTACAGCTGCAGCCATCAAAGAAATACTGGCAATATATAAACCTAAAAATAAAATAAAATTGTTGTTTCTATTGTGAAAACAGTTTTTTAATAAAAATGATATATTTTTTTAAATACCAAAGAAAAAGTACTTAAAACTATAAACAACAGTAATACCAAACTAGGTGTGAAATGAAAAAACAAAAAATATAAAAAAGTTTCTTGGGCTTAAAGCGTAAATGTTATTACTTGTAATTAAAGTATAATAAGGGTTGTTCTTTAAGTTTTACATATACAGCTGCAATAAAACAGTAGATAACTTTTAAAAACTTTGTTGTTTCTCGAAGTATTCTCCACAAAAATTACTGCACTTTTGCATGTGACCAAATCAGTTGTCAAAGTTGTAATTCCACTCGTTTGTTGGTACTGTCAAAATTGCATTCCTGATTTTCGGAAAGGTATAGAAAATCGTTGGGACTTAGGTTGGGACTGTATGGAGGATGGTCCGAAAACGTCAAACGTTTTGTTTGGTTAAAAACTCAATGGTTTTTTTGTGCTTTGTGCGAACTTGCATTGTCTTGGTAGAGAATGATTCGTCGTTCGGGGTTCATATTTTAAAGCTCACCGATAACTTTCGGCAACCAAATGGTGATGTACCAAATGATGTACCAATCGGCAGTACCAGACCTTTGATCTTTCAGACGAATGACCTGCTTTTAAGACAAATATCGCGACCTTTTTTTTGATAAACTTCGAGAACGGATGAATTTTTTTGGTTTTTCTTCATCTTGGAACACCCAAACAGAAGACTGACGTTTATTTTCGGGTTTATATAAGTAAATCCACGTAAATGACCACTGACAATGCTCTACTAGCTTTTCGTGTTTCCTGCCTCAAAGTGGTCTAGAGTTTTCTGACACCAATTGACCTAGCGGGAAACTAATTTTTTAGAATTGAGGTCTTTCAAGTCCCAAATGAAGCGTCAATCTCGCGATATGTCACATGTCGATTTTCCTGCCCACAGCATCGATGTTTTCCTGGGTGACAGCCGTTTTGGTGCACTTGGCTTTGGATCGTCGCTAAGGCTAATCCGCCCACGCTTGAATTCTCCGTACCAACAAGAAACTGTCGACTGATGTGGTGCTTCATTACCGAAAACAGAAATCAACTCGGCAAGGCATTCTTGTTGAGCTAATTTCATTCGAAAGTTGTAAATAATTATAGCCTGAAAATGTTTTCGGTTTAATTCCATTTTTCGACTGATTTGTTAACTTAAAAAATTCACTATAAAACTATATGTATTGCACTGACGTTTTGAATTTAGGTTAGGTAATGATTGAGATTAAGTCTTGGTAACGACATTTGATCAGTGTCGCCTCCTATGTTCCTATATGAAAAGTATAAGAGACAGCCCTCGTATGAAAAGGTTGCTGGTATCTGAAATAATTTTTTTTATTTGATTTTAATATAATATTTTTTTTATTAAAAACCTTTTATAATAGTATTAAGCAATTTGATAACCAAATCTTTAGTATAGTTTTTTATCGAACATAAGCGTTCCGGATCATTCAAAAATACAAAAAAATGTGGCGCCTTGCGAATGTGTAATAATAATTTAAGAATCATAATTACGGACCTTAAAGACCGCAAACTTCAAAAACGGTACAAAAATAGAAAAGTCTGCCATTTTCATTTTTAAAATCAAAAATTATCATCAGCGACACAAAGTTCCGTACGTATCCGTTAATAAAAAGAAAATGCCGCCGTTTTGGATCCCCTATTTTATTTGTTTTAGGTTTAATTCAAAAATCACAATCAGCATCCTTTAAGACTAAAAATTTATTAAATATCGTTTTTTAAATGAAAAGGCTCGCCATTTTGGATCCGGTATTTTGAGTTTTTGTTATGTTCTAAATAGATAAATAAACACCTAAAGTTCGTATACCGGTTTATAAATAAAAATTCCAGCATTTTAGAAGAGCCATTTTAATTATTTTAGGTTTAAGTCAAATATTGTATTACGAATTTAGAAATAAAAGCGCCAATTTGGATTCAACATTTAAAATTTTTTGTGTTAAGACACTATAGTGTAACACCTGTAAAATATAAAATCTGTAGCTCATCGGAAAGTAGTTGAAAAAGCTCTGTCGCAAGATTTTAAACAAAAGCATTAAATAAACCGTTTAATAAACAAAATCGCAAACCAACATTTTAGCGGCGCGCTGCGGCGAGTTGTCTCGGCTGCAAACTAGCCCGATGGCGAGTTGGCCCGGCGGCGTAACGGCCAGGGCAAGTCAGTGGCGGTAAATTGTCCTAGAGTTTGACCAGAAGGTCCCCCCCTCGGAGATCCGCGCCTGGTTTACATCAATCAAATAGATATAAGAACCTCTAGATCAAACAAGCCTTGATACTTCCAGCCTTTTTGACTATTTTTTTGATGATTGAAAACTTGTTTAAAAAAGCGTTAAGAAATAAACTACTTTTATGCTTTATCATCTCTTTAGCAAGCCAACTAACCACCAGACTCACCTATTGAAACATATCTGTCAACACTAGGTAGTAGATAGAAAAAATAACTTTGATGAAATCTCTCCAATAAATTGTTCATACTTCTAAACGTCCCTTCAATGATTCGGCCCATTCCAAGTGGGCCGAGCTTATAATTGCCTTTACGCGGTTGCTCGTAACCTTCAATGGTCACGGCTTGAATGCCGAAACGGAGAAATAGGCCATGATTGCCGTTCGGAATCTAAAACGTAATAGAAAACGTTTTGTGGGCATATCCTCAAAAGATAGTGAGGGTAGTTCGTAGACACACGTGTTTCGCCCTTGTTGGGACATAAAGGTACGAGTGTAACCATATGGAATAAAGAATAAATGAGTGACACCTAAAAAGGAGTTATGGAATGGACATTTACTGGCAGAAGTCCAACTGTCGAAATGCATCTTCAGTCACGCTAGCCCAAATACGTTATAGCATAAAGACATGGTCAAACAATCGAAAAATGAAGCACTTATAGCTGGCTTTGGAAACAATTGCAAATTTAAATTTGCGATCGCGAATTTTCAAATGCGCATGCGTGTGTTTTGTCATGTAGACACACAGCTGCTTTGTGACTTGAGGCCATATTGACATTTTACGGCGTTTAGCGTTTGTCGTGTAAAATTATGTTTTTTTTCTGTGAAAAATGGGAAATAATTCACGTAAAACATGTGCGGTTTGTGGAAAAATGTCCGGGAGAAGTAACGGAGTGCCATTCGATAGGTAACTACTTGTTTTTTTCTTTATAATTTGTTAATAAAGTTAGAAGTGGTTTATAGATGCCATTAAACACTCTTCAGGGTATCTACAATAAATATGCACAATTAGTTTAAAAAAAACTACAATTTTAATCCACAATTTGATAAATTTTCACCCAATCAATTAGTTTTTAGAAAAAAATAATAGACATAACCCTAACGGAGTATGTTCCAAAACCACCACAAAATTGACACATGCGCAATAACCGAAATCCTGTCTGCACGAAAAAGGAACATTAAGAATTAAATAGGGATCCTGGCTTCAAGCATCGCGTGTGAAAATGAATGGACATGCCCCATATTTATGTTCAAACGTATTTGCGCTAACCTAAGTGTAGAGGCAAAAATTTGACTTGACTCGAATTTGACTACGGAGACAGATGCGAGGTGTACAACTAAAATTCATTCACCGGGTAATGGTAGGTAGGTTTATCCGATCGACGGAATGCTTACACTGGCCGTTTTTTCATGGGATGTACGTGGCTGGCTATCTCTGCCTTGCACATTAGATCATACACCTTTTTTGAAGCACCGATTTTTTAATGAAGAAATTGAATTTGAACACCCTGAATAATTAGTCTTAGCAAATTTCTTAAGCCTAGAGTTAAAAAATAAATTAAAAAAGATATTGCGAGAATTTTTCGAACATTTTTTTCAAATTTTAGATTTTGATAAATTTGGATTCTCTGATCTTTGCTTTACCTTTTTATAAACGAAAATTATTAGAATATAAGTCTGTCATACTAAAAAAAATCAAAAATAAAAGATATATTTTTATTCCGATATAACTCTGCACCGCCTCCACAGACTTAACGACTTCACGAAATTTTAATTATTTTATAGTTCGCTATATTAAATACTTTTCCCATAAAGCCGTTATTTCAAAACCCTTACGCACTCATTATATGCCATACGCAATGCTCTCTTTAACAGGGGGTATTACATAGTAAACCGGTTTGAGGAAACAAATTTTTTCTGTTAAATTGTATTAACAGAAAAAATGGGAAAAACCGCTGGAAATGTGTGACTGGATTAAGAGTTTATGGGATGACTGGGGACGAGAAAGGGATAGGAGAGGGATTGTCTTACGAATATTACAATGAGGAAGAAGTGGGGAGAGAGAGGGAGTAGCTACAAGTCAAAAAAAATTTGTAATAATTTTTTTTACTAAATTTAGATTAGGATTCTTATGGCGCTTAAAAGATCAAAAGACATAATCTTACTAACAAAAAGATCGAAAAATATTAAAAAGCGAAAAACTGACCAATAATGTTCCCTGACTTTTCCCGTTTTTCCAGAATATGGCCACCTTGACACTGTATACACTCATAGATAAATTTTAGTAAAGAAGTGGTATTTTATATATAGTAAGCTACAAATTAACCGGATAAGCTGCTACTTTCAACAGTTGTCCATTCACGTCCAGAACACGTGCCTGATTTGACATTTTTAAACTCAACTGCAAGGGCATGAATTTATACTGGTTGATGTGTCACTAAAAGATGCGAACCAAACCATGGCTTTGCCAAAGCATGCAAAAGAAAACTATCTCTAGTGGTTGGTTTATTTGTGCATATCTTAGGTCAAACCATGATTCATCTCTATCAGTGAATGACAACCACTAATACAAGGTCATATAACACGAGAATAAAAGGTTTAGCAAAAAATATTTTCAAGGTCATTTATAAGGAAGTAGTAGTAGCCTCTAAAATAATATTTTCGCGATGTCATTTTTAATAATTAATTTTTTAAGGTCAAAAAGCATTAAAATACATTTATCTCCTACAAATGATTGAAACTTAAAAAGCAAACCAACCTTCCACTAAAGCCAGATTTATACAGATTTGTACACAAGAGTAATAACGATGAACAGACGCAAATATTTTCTTTATTTTTCAAGGGTCATTTGAGGTCGTATGAAGTTAAAACATGCTTTTGTGATTCGCAGATTTGAATTATACAGACAGGACCATTCTACTAGGTAAATAGAAAGTTAATATCCCAATTTTCTTCCGCCCCAAACAGCTAGCTGCTAGTGCTTTGTTGTCGAGCGCGTTGCTTCTCAGTCTGCCTGCATTCACGATGCGTGCTTATACGTGACAAGATGTCGGTTGGGCAGCAGACAATTGGGAGATTAATTTTATATGTACCTAGTAGAATGAGCCTGTCTGTATAAACTACCCAACTACGTAAAATATATAATTTTTCGGCAAATAGAAAAAGGGCGCGGCTCCGAGCCAAATAAAAAAGAATTTCAAAAATCTAAAAATCTGATTTAAAATTAGAGTAAACAATTTCAGTTCCTCCTCTTTTTTCCTCTAGAGTATAGACAGAAATGTAGATGTGCTATTAATTAAAAAACTTAGACAAACCCATAAACCTTAGTTTCTTTATAAGTTGGTGTCCGTAAGAGAGAAAATAATACTTACTCCTGTAGCTTGTGTCCCAACCATATTTAACAAATTCTTGAAATAAAACTTATACTGACTGTAAAGACTGCGATAATGCTCTGCAGGTTTGTTCTTGAATGTGTAATAGACTCCTTCTTTGACGCACATTTTTACAACCAAATTAAACAAGTCCAAGTTAGGCAGTTGACCATTTAATCCTTCTATTTTCACGTCTATGTGGCCTAAAAAATTATGTTTACTAATTACGTAAAATAAATTAACTTTTCTAGATTCTTCCCCTCCGTTAACAATACGCTGCTTTAGAATTACATTTTGTATGTACAGGGTCATTGATTATATTTGCGTGGTCTTTATTAGGGGTTAATGTAGGTAATAGAAAAAAAAAACGTTAAACAAAAAACCTGCATAATTTTTTCTATATTATCTTTTGAGCTATGTCAGAAGTGTCAGATGTCATTCCTTATGTTAAATTTTGGTAGCATTTTTCTTAAGTTACAGGGAACACCCTGTAAATTTTCTGTCAGAAAGCCGTATTTTGCATAATTTTAAAAACATATGCTTTGTTAATATCTAGTTAAGCAATTTTTCAGCGATTTAAGTTATAAATTTATTAAGTGAATTATGATTTGTGCATTTTAACAGTAATTTAAAACTAATATAACACCAAAACGGCTTATCCAAATATTTAGTTTTGACAATTTAATATAACTTTAACCAGGACTTTCAAAACAGACGTCACATCGGGAGCTATGGTCACGTCACGACACAGTCTTTAAAATATTGATGTTGGAATGACGGTTCATTAATATTTGATTTTTTTTTTCAATAAGGCCGGTTTTGAGATTGTTTTTACTATATTCTTGCAGAACAATTTTTTTTAAATGTATAGTATTTAATTTTTCAGGGCCGCTTCATTAGCTCACACAAAAATTAAATTTAAAGCAGAAGCGAATGCGTTCATTTCTGAGTGGAAAGTAATCGGATTACCTACATCTATTTGTTTATATTCGGCACTCGGCAGACTTTTAAAACTTAATATAGTTATTTACATGTGTTTACAAATATTACCACATCAAAAAATTATGTTTTTGTAGTGTAATTTTGTTTTAAAAAGATTAAGGCTGGTATTTTTGGATTCTGAATGAAATTTATTGTAAAAATTTTTTCAAAAATCGAAATAGTTTTACAATACAAAGAAATGCCATGACAAACACAGATGACAAAGTCAAATACATGTCAAATATAAGTTGGCATCATGCATGCGGTACATCGCGGGTAATTTGAATTCAAAATAAAGAATGCTAAATCTTGAAGATTTTAACCTTTTGATCATCTTGCATTCTCACAAAAGTTTGGTGAAATATCGGGATGGGGTCTGAGAATATTTCACTGAAATTTCGCGGAAATCTGTAGTGCCATTTTGAAAATATCTTAAAAAAACGTCTGACCTCCCCCAAAAACAGCTTATTTTTTCAAGGTCATGGCCTGTATTTTTTTGTTGGCCTTGCTTTAGCTTAAGAGAGTTGCTGTCAACATTTGAGATAAGGAGTAACATCAGTGACTTATGACATAGTCCAAAAGATAGTTTAAAAAATTATGCAACTTTTGTATTTGAAGCTTTTTTCTATCACCTACATTAATCCCTGAAAAATACGACGCAAATGTAATCACACTGTATCTACAATATTTTGAAATTTTAAATTTTTTGTAAAAATAAAATGATTGCTTGGTTCGCTTTGGTCAAATTTGAAGGCAAGAGAGGGGAGAGGGGATGATTTTATGAATTACGTAGTTCTTATAACGATAAAAATGCAGTTGTGCAGGTCTAAGTGAAATTATGCGTTCAGTAATTAATTCTAAATCTAATAACTTAAAAACCAGTAGTTCGATACGAAAAATAAAATCAGTTCTGAATAAAGAATTGAAAGCTCTTTAATTTATCACTCTACCCACTTTCCCTATTTAAAATCAAGGGGTGAGACGCGACCCCGGTAGGGGTTTATAGATAGAGATGTCGCAAAATTGCGAAAGTGTCCCCCTCGCAAACAAACTCGACGTGTCTCTGGGTGGAACGTTTTAAATGGGACTAGTATCTTTAGACATTGGTTTTACAGGTAAAACACTTAATTATGCTACAAACAGAGGGCAATATGAGATGCCTACCTTCCTATTGGAAAACATATCAGCAGCGGTGCCAACTTTAGAGAAATTTCCCTATTTTAAAGAAAATTTTTGGCACTTTTTAGGGAAATTTTGAATTTCAATAGAATTTTCCTCCATTTAAATTTAGTGTTCCAATTAATTCACAAAGTAATTGTAAATCAACAACAAAACTTTCGAATCTTACAAGCGCCAAAAAAATTTACTTTACCTGCCCATCCAAAATCGCAAATTTTTAAATTTTGTGGAAGTCTAGGGAAATTTCAAAGCTTGTTTAGGCAGTTTTTTACCAAAATTGTTGACAACGCTGCACAACAGTCAAAATCCAGAATCTCTAAATGCTCTAACCATACCTATTCTCATACTATGCAGCTCCAAATTAATCGCTGCCTGAATGGATCCAGCATGACCCCTCAAATCGCCATGGTTAAGAACATCTTCGTCTCCGCATGTGACGTCATGGTAGGCCTCTAGCCAAGCTTGAATACCCAACTGCTCGTGGTCTGTTACTAGGAAAATTATGTCTTTGGCCCAGTATTTTTCTTCTAAAAGCGAATATAGAAACTGTTTAGTATTTTCTTAGAAAATTGAATATAATCATTGGTGTGTATTCTCTACGGCCTAGAGAGAGAATAAGAGAGAAGAAGCTGCGACGAGATCTAACCTTCAGTGTTATGTGACGTATGTCCTTTAAACGGCAACAAAGATCGAAACACGACCCATTGCAGACAGGATAGAAAACGATATACCAGATAATATAGAGTGACCTATATTTCTTTTATATCTTATCTTAAAACTAAAAGACAGCTTGCATCCCCGTCAAATCCTTACGCTCTGAAGGCGAAAAAGATACACTCCATTAAATGTGACAAAAACCTTCGTACACCTAAAGTCCCTGTATGTATAACATTCAGGGTCTCTACCTACACCCTGAATATCCCACGTAGTAAAGAATCTCCACTATAGAAATTCATATTCCACGAATTTTTCTGAAAATTTTCGTTCACCGAATTTTGTACGTACCACAAATAGGTAAGCAACAAATCATTTCATACCTGACTAATACAGGGATTACTGGTTAAAACCGAAAGGCATTTAGTTTGTCAAAGGCCGAGAGCATTTAGCTTCCTCATAACTTTCTAATAATTAAAGATTTTGATACTTACTAATGGCAAATTTTGCAAAAGCCAACATCATTGCAATGGAGGGCTCTGTTCCAGTATGCATACTCGACTTTGGTCTATAAGGAGCACACAAGACCAGTGCCTCAGTACTCGCTGCTCTGGGAGCCCTAAGGATGCCGTATACGTTTTTTCCGGAATAAACCTAAAACAATAAAGAAAATATGAACGGCATACCAGCTACATACATTCAATGTTTTTGTTTTGGCTTTTGGTTTTTTGAAAAAACAAAAAAATTATATAGTTGGTTTCCTCTTATTCGGTTCGGCGCACCACCATTTGTCATGTGGGGGTTGTCGTGCTGTTGCGCATAAATAAAAATCTTTATAAAAATAGCTTTAAAAAGATATTAAAAATGACAAAAGAGATAAAGTATCTTTCAAAAAAGATAACGGCGCATCCACCATTTGTCGGGGGGGTTGTTGTGACTAATTGTGTACGTGTTGCGCACAAATAAAGAGCGGATCGTGATATAGTCTAAGGATTTATTAAATAATGAGTACAAATATTCTTACACACTAATCAGTCTATTGCCTGGCCCAGTTTTCTGTTAATAATAATGTGTAGGTCGGGTTCAGCTCTCAAATAGATTTTGTTTCCTTCTTCTAGCTATTCGCTATACTTAACTATTCATAGAACTTACTTAACATACTAACTGAACTGAACACCGACTATCCGTCCTTAATTGGTTTTATAGAAGCATATGATTACAAACTTGTCTTAATCTTAAACATAAATCGTTTGCACCCATTGACTTCTATAAAGGCTCTTTCAGGGCCTTATACAACTCAATGTTTGCACCACATACTTCCTAGAGTCCCTGTATGTTGACATATTTGGATATATATAATGGCTCTGGAACGAAATAGCGATGTACAAAATAGCGACGTATGAAATAGCGAGTAATGAAATAGCGACTATCAAAATAGCGATGTAATGAAACAGCGACTATCAAAATGGCGATGTATCAAAATAGCGTTTGTAACAAAACAGCGACATATCAAAATAGCGATGTATCAAAATAGCGACAATCAAAAAAGCGATGTATCAAAATAGCGACAATCAAAATAGCGATGTATTAAAATAGCGAGGTATCGAAATAGCGATGTATCAAAATACCGACCAAACCAAACCGAATCGATTCAAACCAATCCGAACCGAACCGAAATGCGCTATTATATCCTAGCGGTATTTTGACTACACAAACTTTTCTTTCTAACAAATTTTTTCAAAAAAAAAAACTTCCCTGACTTCTTTTCCATGATCCTACAGGGTGTGAATCTGAACCGAACCGAACCGAACCGAACCAAACCGAACCAAACTGTTCATACTTTCTAGGATCCCGGAAAAGAAGTCTGGAGAGTTTTTTTTTATATGCTGGTTCGATTCGGTTCGGTTCAGATTCACACCCTCTAGGATCCCGAGTAAGAAGTCGAGAGTTTTTTTTTTGAAAAAATTTGCCAGAAAGAAACCCTTTTGTCGAACTATATGCCCAAACCGAACCAAAATATCGCTATTTTGATAATCGCTATTTTGTTACATCGCAATTTTGATAGTCGCTATTTTGTACATCGCTATTTCGTTCCAGAGCCATATATAATATATCCAAATACGTCAACATACAGGGACTCTAATACTTCCTAGGTTGACGTAAGGACACTCAACGTAAAGGCAAGCTTTACGATGAGTGACCTTAGGTTGACGTTCTACTACCAAACTAATACCTTAACATCAAATCAACCAACCAAGTTCCGGATAGCATGCCTAAATGACATACATGACAATATTTTACGAAAACAAAAACACAATATTTTAAAAATTAAAGTATTTCAATATTATTCCTGCTTATAACATATAATATATGGACATTAGTTGTGCCAGAATACAGTTTCAGTTAAATACATAATTGAAGTCAAGTTTACAAAAATAAAAAATCTGTGTCAAGATGGTTCGCGGTGACTTGACCGTAGAGTAGTCGTAGACTGGTTTAAGTGCCGGTATACATATACGCGATTTTGGACGTGCGGTGCTGCAGCATCGCATGTTTGCATTGCGCTATTATAGCACGGCACAGAAACGTACAGAGAAAATTATTTTGTTATATTTAAGTTAAACTAATTTATGGTTTCGGTGCACTATCCGGACACTAAAACGAGACATTTTTTGATGACGATTCTTTTTGAAAATAGTAATTTAGGGATCTTGAAACTGATTTAGGTACGGAAAATTTAAAAAAAAATAGTTTGTTTAATAAAAAACACACTTTTCAATTTCTATCTAAAATGCACACAAAATCACATACACAGGGATATTGGGCATAGATACTATGGACTTTGGGCCATTTGCTGGGGTTTTATTCTTATATTCCGTGACTGACTGGAAATGCGAGGTTGCCACATCACAGGAATAAAATAAAATATTTTGATTTAATTGTCCCTTCTTTCTGGCATTCATATTTTTTTAACCAATAAATTAAAAGGGAAGGTTTGGATCAGGATAAGTTTCATTATATTTGTAGAAAGGTTGGGTTGGGTTGGTTTTGGTAGAGCTGGGAAGCCTTGATTTAGGTTTGGTTTGGGTTCAGTTGGGATGGGTTGGTTTGTTCTGTTTTGGTTTGGTTCAGTTCAGTTCGGTTCGCGGTCGGTTGGGATCGGTTCGGTTCGGGTTGGTTCTGTTCGGTTCGGTTCAGGTTGGTTCCGTTCGGTTCGGTTACGGGTTCGGTTTGGTTCGGTTCGGTTCGGTTGGGCTCGGTTCAGTTCGGTTTCGGTTGGGATCGGTACAGTTTGGTTCGGTTCCGTTTGGTCCAGTTCGGGTTCGGTTCGGGTTGGTTAAGTTCGGTTTCGGTTCAGGTTGGTTCCGTTCGGTTCGAATGTGGGTTCAGTTCCGTTCGGTTCGGTTGGGCTCGGTTCCGTTCGGATTCGGTTTAGTTGGGATTGGTTCAATTCGGTTCGGTACCGGTTGGTTCTGCTCGGTTCGGGTAGTTCCGTTCGGTTCGAGTTAGTTCCGTTCGGTTCGGGTTGTTTTCGTTCGGGTTCCGTTCGGTTCGTGCCGGTTCCGTTCGGTTGGGTTGGGTTCGGTTTGGGTTGGTTTAGGTAGAGCTGGGTTGAGGTTAGTTAGGTTGTACTAGGTTTGGTTCAGTTTGGTTTGGGTTGGTGTAGGTAGAGCTGGGTTGGGGTTACTTAGAATAGAATATCACTTTATTGCGAACAAGCTTCATTGTACTAGGTTTGGTTAATTTTATCTTTTTAGGTGTGATCTAAACAGATTTAATAATATTTGTTTCCTTATTTTGATTATTTTTGCGGAAACGTGGCAACGTTGCAAAATATAAGCCACAGATTTGTTTTGATGGGGTTGAAAAAGTCAAAATTGAATGAAAAGTGAGGTTAGAATGCTGTTTTGTACGTGTTTTTTAAGGTTTTATTTATTTATTTTCTCAAAAAATACTGAATATTCCGCAAAATTTTTTTTGGAAAAACGTTATTTAGAAGGTCTACTTTAAGGTAATTTTTATTTTTTCCAAAAAATCGTGTGTCCGGATAGTGCACCGGCCCCCTAATTTATTTTTATCTTTGAAACTGCTGTTCATTGTTTTGGTAAGTTTTAACCATTTTTTATTTATTTTTCAAAAATTTTGATAATAACTTTTGTTACCCACTTATTTTAATATAAAAAAAAACATACAAAAAATTTAGATAATCAAGTCTCCCCAATCAGTGGTTCAAGCATCACTCCCTCTAAGTAATTTGAGCCAAAAATCACTTGTGTAGAAAATAAATAAATAAAAAATTCATATAATTGCAAACCGATGACTTAACTTTTTTTTTTTTTAAGTAACATTGTAAAAAGGTAGCCATAATTTTGTTTATAGTGGGCCAAGTGTCGCGTTCTCTTCCTATTTTACTAAATATATATATATATCTATTTTATTTTTTATTATTTCCTTTTGTTTAGTATCAAATGACAGACTTCTAGCACTACGGAATCATGCGGCCTACTTGGAGAAGTCATTTTAGATTGGCCCAGTTCTCTTTTAAACATGAAAGGCCTCTTATATTTGTTATGTCTCAGGTAAGAAAACAACAACATATTAAAAAAAAATAGAACACACACCTTTATTTATTAAAATTTCGGATTCAGGAGTTTTTAGATACCTTTAAAGAATGCAAAAAAATGGAACAAATAACAGTATTAAAACTATTAGAACTAAAAGAATCGCAGTGAACAGAAAAAAATTAATTGGACTCGATCATAGATATTAGGGTAAAATGGGGTGAACTTTTGAGGGTAGATAAAAACTTTTTACGGTTTCCAGCGCATCATTTTTTTTAGACTATTTATTTAGCAAAAAAAAATTTGTTTGTCCACTCCCAGTCGATTTGTTCATCCGTGCCATTTATCCGCGCCCAATGTGCTTGAACGTCGTTTCGTCAAAGCGTCGTTGCAGCACTCGCAATACTACTACTACTCTGTCGGTTTAGAACGTTTTTCTACGTTGTCCGACGCTTATTCTCCACCTCCTTCGATCCTGACAATCATCCTCTGTCAGATTCTTTTGACTCATTGATCTTTGGATTGACTGTTGCTATTCTAGTTTAGGACGCCCTCTTTTTCTGCGCCCTATTGGTTGCCATTCTAGGGCCTGCTTTGGTAATCTTTCGTCGTTCATCCGTTGTACATGGCCGTACCATATCAGTTGCCTTTTAGTGATGTCATCCGTTATGCTTCCCTCGATTCCTATTCTTTCTATTATGATCTCATTTCTTATGTGATCTATTCTAGATATTCTCATTGATCTTCTTATCCATTTTGTTTTGTATTTTTCTGTTACGCGACAAGTCTCTATTCCATACAACAGCGTGCTTTTGACCATTGTTTCATATATGTTAAATTTTACATTCTTTTTTATCTCTCTGCTCCATAAAATACTGTTAAGACGACATCCAATAACTTTTTTTGCTTTTACTATTCTTTTTTCCAATTCTTTACAGTCTGTTCCTGTCTTATCAAATGTGACACCCAAGTATACATACTCATTGCATGGAGATATTGTTTGTCCATTTTCTAGTACTAATTCACTGGATTCGTTTCCAATACATAAGTACTGTGTCTTGTCCACGTTCACTGTTAATCCCCTTTTTTGGTATTCTTCTGTTAACTTTCTCATCATATACTCCATGTCTTCTTTATCATTAGCCACAATTACTTGGTCCTCAGCAAACTGTAGTGTGTATATGGTAAATCGGTCGTTAAGTTGTATTCCTATGCCGTGCACTTTACGTTTCCAGTTTTTTAGAGCTACTGCGATATATATTTTAAAAAGAGTTGCAGAGATACAACATCCCTGTCTTAAGCCTTTTGTTACCAGGAACTCTTTTGAAAGTCGATTTCCAATTTTAATTTTAGATTTTGACCCTTTGTATAGTTCTTTTATCGCTTTTATGTATGTATGATTGATATTAGTTTGCTCTAAAACTGTCCATAATTTTTCTACTGGAACGGTATCATATGCTTTTTGTAGGTCCAGAAAGGTAACATGAGTCTCTATATTTCTGGCGCTCCTTTTCTCAATTACTTGTTTATGACAAAAAACATTATCACTACAAGATCTGCCTGCGCGAAACCCACTTTGCTCTTCTTCTTCTTGTTCATGAAAATCATTCTCTATTAGATCTCTAAGGGTCCATCTCACCGACTTATTTTTTAGTTCCATAGCTTAAGCGTTTCTTAGTATAATCATAATATGACGTAATAAGGAACACTTTAGGCTAAGTAACGAAAAAAAAAGTCGGTGCGATGGGCTATAAGAATCCTACCGTACAATCTACTTAGAGTACTGGTTACTGAAATTCCTCTGTAATTTTCCAATCATTAGGTACTGGATGTCCGTTTATGCATTGATTAATAATATATGTGAGATATTCGAGTAGTGTCTCTGATCCATATTTGAGCATTTCAGCATATACTCCCCCAGGTCCGCTAGCTTTTCCAAATTTAAGTTTTTTAATATTATTCTTTATCATTTCTTTTTCGATGATTACTTCCTCTCCATGTACTTCTATGTCTCTTTTCGGAGAAGCTGCCAGATATTCGGGTCTCGTCCTGCAGCAGTCCCTTGTAGTGTTCTGTCCATTGTTCTGGTTTGATTATTTGGATGTTTACTTTTTCTTTTGTTGGGTGTTTTACTGTAGGAATGAATTTCCATACTTCAGAACTCTGTCTACCTCCTACGTGTGTGTTTATGTCGTGGCACTTGCGCTCGAACATTTCATTTTTTCTGTGCGTATCAAATTTCTTAGCTGTCTTCTGGTTTCCCGCAATATACGTCAAAAATAGGGGGTCCACCTTGAAACGACCAATAGCAAACTTGAACTATTTCTAAAGGCGATATCGCTAATAGCGATAAGATATATGTCGCTATTAGCATGATCTACGTCATTATCCAGAGCTGCAAATTTTTTACTCGTCATCGGTTGCCTGAACAGTTTTTGCTCGGGGTTTTAGGTTATCTGGTTATCGAGTTTACTGATTTGATTGATTTTAACAATTTTAGTGGTATTAATAAAACTACTTTAAAAAAGGACAGACGCAATTCACTAATCACCCTGTATATATGAAATTGAATTTAATATATATATAAGGTGATGACGTTACAACAAATATAATTTTTTATGACCAGAACCTGTGAACAGGTGCTGCAGCTCTTATATACTAGAGTCCCTGTATGTTGACATATAAATATGTCAACATACAGGGACTCTATTATATACTAGCCGCCACTAAATTATTAGTACTTTAATCTAAAACATGGGAACTCCAAAGCAATTATAGAGCCTTAAGGCCGCTTGACATGGAGCAATAAAATCTGCAATGACTTGCAGGTCAATTGACAGAGTGCAAGTCTATTTTAATTGCAACAGGAAAAGCTGTATCAATAATTAATGTTTCGATTATATCCAATCTCGTGAAGAAAATTGAATCTTATCAAAATGTAAAAATATACCTACGTACTTACTGTCCACAGGATATTTTGTCCATTTTAGATAGGTATTTTCAAGGAATTCTATAGAAAAACAGAAAATGCAGCATTGCTATCCTTGCAGCAATAGCCCCAGACCGATAAATTTGCAACACTCGCAAGCCTTGCTTTTTATCAGCTGGGTTTAAAATGCACATAAACAAAACCTAGTTTCATGCAAATTGCATTGCAATGCAAGTCAAATTACTCCATGTCAAGCCAGGGCTATCAAAACGGACGGGCCCCGATCCTCCACTTTGTTGACGTCACATCCGGGGCTGATTTTTTTTTGATGGTCACGTTACGACACAGCTGATTGTCTTTAACATATTGAAGTTGGACTTGGAGTTCATGAATATTTCTGAATATTCGGAACAATTTTTTTTAAATCTATAGTAATCCTTAATTTTTCAGAGCCGCTTTATTAGCTCACAAAAAAATTAAGTTTAAAGCAGAAGCGAATGTGACATACACAGATGACAAAGTCAAATACATGTGAAATATAACAGTTGGCATGTGGTACATGGCGGGCAATTTGAATTCAAAATAAGGAATGCTAAATCTTGAACATTTAAACCTTTTGATCATGTTGCTTCCTTAAGGCCGCTTGACATGGTGCATGACGCGCTGCAAATATTTGCAAGCAAAAAATTTCGGACAAATTGTTGCCTGCAAAAAATCTTCTTTTCGTTTGACATTGTGCATGGCCATGCATTGATTCCCCAGAATCTAGGTAAAAATTCCCCAGTTTGAATGCAAGTACAGTTTGCATGCAAAAAAATGGCACCGGACCGACAAAAATGGATTGCCTGCAACAATCAGCTGGATTTGTACTGCGCATGCACCTGGGCAAAATTTCATGCATTTGCCTGCAAATTTTATTGTCATGCACCATGTCAAGCGGCCTTTACAAAACTTTGGTGAAATATCGGGATGGCGTCTGAGAATATTTCACTGAAATTTCGCGGAAATCTGTAGTGCCATTTTGAAAATATCATAAAAAAACGTGTGATTTCCCATAAAACCCAATGTAAAATTCAGCCCCTGGAGAACAGCTGATTTTTTCAGGGTCGTGGCCTCTATTTTTGTGTTGGCCTTGGTCAAGCGGGCTTTAGTATTACCATTTGTTGACAGTGGCAGCAGGACAAAACGACATCAAACGTCAAATACCTAATCCTGAGAACCTGCATTTCCATATTCGTTTCCGCCTGCTGGATATATTCGTTAGTACCACCGTATGAAACCATCAGAAAAGAATTATGGCTTATTTTTTTCACGAACTGGGGCTTAACTATGATCAAAATACAGGCTCTATTAGTCAATGTTATGTTGGCAGTGACCTTAATGGCTGAATTCAAGCCCACGGTCTACTATACATGGAGGGAAAAAATTCTAAATGTGTACCCGGTATACTGGATGTTCAACACCATCGCCACTCCACTAGCTTTTACCATTAGTGCTTTATATTGGGGGATTCTTTTTATTGGTAAGATCTTGCAAAGTTGTAGATGTAGGGTGAATCGACCAGTGAATGACCACTTAAGAAAAGAGTCAGTTTAAAATATCTGTCAAAAATAGTTGTGATTTAGAAAGAAAATTAAAATGGTGGTTGGAGAATGTGTTTATTATTTTATAATTTTCTTGTAAATAAAATACTATATCTAAGTTTGTTTAAAAGATTTAACCATTTTTAGGAAAAATTGTACAAAAACCCAGTAAAAAACCAGTAAATGATCACATAATAGTGTTATATAATAAGTGTGAAAACTAGGTTATAACTATAACTCAGTATAACTTCTTTGTTATTGAAAATAAAGGGCTATATTAAATGGACAATGTAATTGGTTAATTATGACGAGTTTCACAGCCATCATATTTTTGTCCATTTCTCACTATGTACAGGGTGTGACAATAAAGTGATAGATTTATATTTGGATTTGGTTTTCGGTTTTGCTAGGTCAGGTTTTTAAATATTTAATAAAAAGTTTAACCAACATATTTTGTGTTTGTCAAAAGTCCCGTAAGCATTTCATTTGTCCTGAGGACTAGTGGCGGATCTAGGTCCTAAAAATTGGGGAGGGGGGGGGCAAAACTTCTAGGCTCTGAAAGTTGGAGGTGCCCATGAATAAAACTACTTGAATTATGACCTTTTTGTAAACATTTAACTCAAAAGAGTTAAGGCAGCACGGGTCCCCCTAGCCCCCCCCCCCCTAGATCCGCCCATGCTGAGGACATATCTTTATGGGATGTGAGCTCAACCTAATCAATTGTCCAATTGCGCAAATGATATTTTTTTAAACAAAAATTAACCTTAAGATTAACTAGGTATCCAGTGAATGACCACTGAATTTCTCCGTTTTTACAATACCAGTAGATGACCACACAAAAAAATATATGTTTTTGAGGTTAATTAAAAATTACAACCTAAAAAATACTAACTATAATACATTCTTTCATGCACTTTAAGTAAACATACTTAATCATTTTACAATTTTTATAGTATTTTTTTGCTAAATTAATAAGCCCTGCGCTTCACTTACCTTATTATTTCTATATCAACTTTTTAGTAAACACAAACAGCTGTACTTTTGATTGATAAGGAAGTAGATAAGGAATATGGTAAGGATCAAAGACAATTGCAGTTGTTTTGGTTTTTCACAATTCTTAATAATACAAAAAACGGTACAGGGTGCTCATTCACTGGTCGGATCGGCCTAGATTTACGTAACGCACTAAGCGAGAGAGCCTTATGTTACTTTCAATGAGTTAAAGAGAGACGGGAAGTGGTTTTTGCGTTACGTAATTTAAGGATGGGCCTATAATAGAAGGAGGCCTTTTGCTGATGGACATAAGCACAAGTATTTACCAAGATTTTAACACTTAAACTGTAAACATTTGAGTTAAGCTAACGGGCAATACGAGGGTTGTCTTTTAAGTTTTGCATAATATACTGCTAGAATGAAACAGTAGATAACTTTTAAAGACTCTATTGTTTCTCGGAGTATTCTTCACGAAAATTAATGCAATTTTGCATGCGCTCAAACCAGATGTCAAAGCTATAATTCCACTTGTTTGTTGGTACTGTCAAAATTGCATTCTTAAATGCGTCTGAAATCTTTGACCACGAGTTTCAGCAAACAAATGGTGATGTATTAATCGGCAGTAACAGTCCTCTGATCTTTCAGATGAATTGTTGCTACATGGCCTTGGATCGTCGCTAAGGTTAATCCGTCCCCGCTTAAATTCTACATACCAACGAGAAACTGTCGACTGATGTGGTGCTTCATTAACGAAAACAGAAATCAACTCAGCAAGGCATTCTTGATGAGATATAAATAATAATAATAAACTTAAAAAGTGTATATATCAGACTTACGTTTTGAATTTAGGTTAGGTAAAGATTGAGGTTAAGTATTAGTAACGACATTCGATCAGTGTCGCTTTCTATATTCTTATATGCAAAATATAAAAGACAGTCCCCGTATAATCTTAAAACATTGAATTTTATGTATTTTTTAGCGGAAAATACCAGTTTCAATGCTCAGACTTTCTTGGCTCACGGATCAAACTCTATAGTGATGCTTTTGGATCTTTGGTTGGTGTCCCACCCCATTCGGATTCTACACTTTGTCTACCCCCTCGCCCTGACCCTGGTCTATACTATTTTTACATTCATATACTATGCGGCGGGAGGCACAGGAATGTAAGTTATACCGTTAGGGTAAAAGCTATCCTGCCCATGAAGATTCAGAAAGAGAAAAACTAATTTAGCAGGTGTTTAGATAAAAATAAAAACATAAGGGTGTACCCCGATCTCAGCAAATCGTGACGGTCCGTGAAGTAAAAGTTAAAGAAAAGGAGGAACACTAAAGAAGAAATTATAGTCAGGTAGACAAGAGCTGACTGGGGATATCAGGGGAGATCCAACGAGGTCGCGCTAAGGGATCGAGATTGTCCTTTCTTTTAAATCTGCAAAGCGAGAAGTTGGTAAACAATGCGTTTTTTTAAACTAAAAATTTACCATCGAGAAAAATTAAAGGTTCAAATGTTAAATGGTATTTTGCAGGAAACTCCGCTCGAGATGTAATACATTTGTTTATTGCTAAGTATGAGGAACGTGATATTCCTTGCAAAACGACCATTTTGATAAATTTGGGTGTGCGTTAAGCTCTGCAGCAAATGTAGCGACAATGAAGAGCTGGATGAGGGTCCATGACCCATGTCGGAACAAAGGCAGTGGCCCTGATTGGTTCAGTGGGCGTTCGTTCGCTTTACAACTCGAACCTACTATCCGTTTTTGAATACAGATTTACCGAAAGTAGGGGTAAAGCCTGTCTTGGGCGCAGTTTGTGCATCAACAAAGTAGGCAAAGTTGATGATCAATACAAGGTCGTGGGTCGGAAGTCACGTTAAGCCGGAGGTCCCGTGTTAATAGCGTAGATGGCGCTCGCACGATAAAGACCCCCCTATGGCGTGCCCGACAAAGGGTATCAAGCAAAATTAAACCCTCCTTCAGAAAAGAAAAATTGTCTTCATGTAGTATGAATATGTGAGTGAATGAGTTGTGATTGTGCCGGGCACCAAGCGACTTCGAGTCAGATTATCTTGGTGTCCACCAAATTGAGCTGGCAAATTATCTGCAATAAGCGGACAGGTCAATAAGTAAAAACGAAACGAAACGGCAAAGGCAACAATGGGCAACAGCGAGAAACTGCCATTTATACTTGCTGAAGTACTCCCTCCTTGTTCATGTTCAGCCATTGCTAAAGAGATACCGGATAATATTCCTCCCAGAACCAGTCGAAACATTTTAAGAAGACATGGATACAAAGCCTATAAGTTAAAAAAATATCAGGAACTGTTTCCTCCAGTGATATATTTTTTTTTAAATTACTGCTTTTTTGAAAAAAAATTATATCTTTGTTAGTTTTTAGGAAATGCTAATTTTTTTATTACATTAATTGTTGTTCTCCTACAAACAAAGAACGTAATTACAGTTTTTCTGTAAAACTAATTTAGCAAAAGTTGTATAAGCCAAAGTTTGTAAAAAAATGGAAAATGCCGCCATTTTTGATTTATGTCATCATATAGGCTCTCCTACTCAAATTTAAAACAAACAACCGGCGACTGAAAATTGAGTGACTCATAACCAATCGATTTGGGATAGTCTAAAACTTTCTTCCCAATTTTTTTTTGTTTTGGTATAAAAGTAATACATTTAAATTTTCCATCACCCAAATATAGACTTGATTCAATTCAAAATATACTTTATTGTCAATAATCAAAAAATTTCTGCTTGACAAGCCATATTATTCACTAAGTGAATATTATAGTGCTAGCTTAAAATAATATTACAAATTTAAGTTATTTAAATTTTATAGTTAGAATTTATTTAGGTTTAGTGTAGTATTAGGTTGAAATATCTTATGGTTGTATTCTTAGTCTAGGTTTTACTTGCGTTATCTATGACACTCATGCATGCCGCGTACCTTCTGGAAGAAACGAGACAGACCCTATTTATAGGGCAGGACGCGGGGCATCTAGCGAGTCAGAGATAACCAATGGTAGTGATCGCTAGATGTTAACGCGAAGTTAATAGGCGTATTAAAGTAGTGAATTATCAGCAAGTTATTAGTAGGTTTAAGTGCGTGTTTTTGTACATAATTTGTCGAAATAAATTGACGTATCGTTTTCAACAATTGCGAGTTTTAATTGTTGTGGGGAACCCGTAACAATTGGTGTCAGAAGTGAGATTAAAAGAAATAAATAGTGCAAAGACTATCCCTACACAGTACCACCGGCTAGAACAATTAAAAAGAAGAACAGTAAGTGATTTTGCCAGAATATTCGGAACTGAATAGTGCAAAGACTACCCTTACATAGTACCACCGGATAGGACAATTGGACAGAAAAACAGTAAGTGATTTTTCCAGAATATTCTAAGAAGTTCGATATTGTTTTATTCAAAAACCAAAAGAGATATTTAAGAACCGACTTCTACATTAACTTTACAGTCCAAAAATTGATAACTAGAGAGATTTTCTAGAATATTCTATCACTTTCTACGACGCTCTATTCGAAAACCAGAAGAAATATCCAAAAAGCGACTTCGACATTAGCTTAGTAATTTCAAAAGTAAGAACTAAAAGAAGATTCTATAACATTCTACGACGTTTTATTCAAGAACCAGAAGAAATATCAAAAAGGCGACTTCGAGATTAGATTAGTAATTTTAAAAGTAAGAATCAGAAAGAATTTCTAGAAGATTCCATTCTATTCGAGAACTAGAAGAGATATACAAAAAACCGACTGCGACATTAGCTTTATAGCCTAAAAATAGACATTTTAAGTGATTTATCAGGAAGTTGATGCTTACTAGACAAGGATCAGCAAAGATGGAAGATCTAACTAAAATGATGCAGGCTCTAGCAGCTCAAATGGCTCAAAACCAAAACGATATAAAGCACAGCATGGACGACGTGAGACAGACCATGGAACAAAACCAGAACGATATGAAACAGACATTTGAGCAAAGATTAGATGGCATTCAAGAAAACTTCGATCAAATAAAGAGCAACTCCGAACAGCTGAGAAAAGAGTTTAAGACTGCAACCGAAGACCTTAAGGAAGAAATAACTCAAAGAGCGCATAGCGTGGAACAAAAGGTACAAAATAAATTGCAGAATGTAGAAGAAAAGGTACAAAATGTTGAGGAGAAGGTACAAAATGTTGAAGAAAAAGTGGAGAACAAATTACAGAATGTTAGGGAAGCAGTTATTCAAACGATGGAAGAAAAATTCCAGGACGTGTCAAATCAGCTTATACAGCTTCAAAAAGAATACAACAAAATAAAAGCTCAGGGATGTGTTGTGAATTCCAACCAAAATATTAAGCCTCCAAATTTCGATGGTACGTCTTCCTGGTCCACCTACAAACAACAATTTGAAGCTGCCGCCGCTGCAAATAGTTGGGACGATGACGAAAAAGCTTTGTTAATAAGCTCCTGGACTTTTACGGTCCATTCCAGCGGAACAAAAACAGAGTTACAATGCTTTAGTGGCAGCGTTAAAAAGAAGGTATGGAGACGAACACTTGCGAAATTTACATTGGTCAGAATTAAATATGCGTCAGCAAAGACCAGGAGAATCATTGCAAGAGTATGAAGCAGATATCAGGAGGCTGATGTACTTGGCTTACCCAGAAATGCCAGAAAATTACAGAGATCCCTTTGCGGTAGATCGCTTTATTAACGGCTTGCGAGACACGGACTTAGCAAAGTTACTTCGTCGAGAACGCTTCCATAGCAGCAGTGAAGCGTTGATTCGAGCCCTTGAAATTGAGTCATCAAATAATATGTCCAGGCCAAAAGTAAGAACTGTTTCAATTCACGAGCGTGAAGAAATGAGCAAGGAACAAGAGGTTCCCTCAAAGACGCTAAGCCAAATTCTTCAATCACTGAAAGAGAAGATTGACTCTTTAAAAGAAAGCAAACGATCCCCTCCAAATGTAAAGTGTTTTAGATGTGGACTTACAGGGCACATTCAACGCAATTATCGTATCCAAATGAGGTCTCGCCTACCATCTAGCGGGACAAAGTACAGAAGAGGAGCTCAGGAAAAACTAAAACTTTTCAACACGGAAAGGCGGGTGTTAACTAATGGAAGGGTAGCCCCCAAAATTTACTCTATTAAGAGTTTAAAACATAATGCTGACAGCCTCAACATTGACGGACTTATAAATGGAAGACAAGTTAACATCACAGTAGACACCGGTGCAGCCATATCATTGGTTAAGTCCAAAATTGCAACGAGATATAAAATTAAATAACACTTAAGACTGTGACTGGAGAATCCGCCGACGTGTTGGGGCAGACAGATATAGATCTACAGCTGGGAAGGTTGAAGATTCGCCACACTGTATTAGTTGCAGAAATAGAAGATGAATTTATTTTGGGAATGGACTTGATAAGTAAACATGGATTTGCGTTTGATAATAAACTTAATACCCTAAGATTTGGGAATGAAGAGTTCATTTTGTCAAATAGTCACTTCAATAAAGAACCAATAAAGGTCGTGGCAGTATGTACAACAAGACTGGTCGGTAACAGTGAGACCATAATTTTTGGGAGGCTAGAAAGTAAAACATCAAGCTGCGTCGGACTCATAAGCCAACAGAAATTACCCAACACCAACCTCGTTGCAAAGTCACTAGTTAAAACCGATAAAGACATCCCGATTAGAGTCGCCAATATTTTCCCAAATAGTGTAAAAATTAATAAGGGGGAGGTGGTAGCATTATTTGAGCCAGTCCAGAAAGTAACAAGATGTGAAGAGCCAACTTCGGAGGATAAAATCAAGTTACCAACGGAGGTACTTCAGCAATTTCAGTCCACTTGGCAACATCTCACTCCAGAAGAATTTAGTAAAGCGAGAGAGTTTATAGAAGAGCAAAGCAATATCTTTGAAACTAAGAGTAGTTCGGGACGCACAAACCTTATTCAACATTCCATCAACACTGGCGATGCCCAACCAATAAGACAGCCCCCAAGAAGACTACCAATGGCCAAACAAGAAGAAGTTGACAGTCATCAAGTCCTTGCCCAAGTAACATTTCTTTATTTATAGCAGAAGCTAAAAGGTTGCCAGCGCCTTTCCTTAAAACCATTAGTTTCAATGTTTGGTCGCTAGCACGTTCCCATTACCCTTATATACTTGTCGGACCTCCTAAATGGGACTCCCCAATTGGTGGTGGCAACCTATGTATTAAACTCACTATAAAACTATAAGAAATAAACTCCAGCTTCGCCCTCTAGCGGTTCCACCAGTATAGAACCTTTTAGAGCCTAAAGCTATTATGCCAGGTTCTAAAAGCAACTTAGAAACGTCCTCTATCCTATTATAAAACTAGATTTGGTAATTTGGTATCCTGGCGATTCTGTTGAATACCATAATACCTTTAGAGTAAAGAAGTTTTCCTATAAAAGCTATGGCGATATTTTAGATTCACAATGGCTATATAAAATAATTTAGGTCACAAAATTGGCAAAAATGTCAAAGTCCCAAAATTATTTTATCACATAAAAATATACCGAGTTTGTCGTTTTGTTGATAATCAAATTGCCTGCCAGATTTATTTTTCTGATAAAATCGTATCTGAAAAGCTCTCAAAACAAGCGCGCCACCTCAAGAATGCTTTTTAATAGTTTTTTGATAACAAAATGACAAATATTTAAAATTAAAAAAATATCATTTACACTATTCACCGTTACAAAAGTCTGTTTGGTTTACATAAATCAAAATTAAAGTAAAATTATTGTTAAAAAACACTGCTAAAACGACTAGATAAATATTTTCTCTTTACAATATTTTTTAAATAAATTTATATACGCCATTATGGTTTTATAGTGGTCACTTGGTTTTATTTGTTACTGTGCCCTTATGAAACCAACAAAAAAGAACAATGTAAACATAGCCAACATAACCTCACTTAAATTTTTTGTATTTGTTTTTAAAGTGTTTAAAAGCGTATAATTGAACACTTTTAAATGTTTTTTTCGTGCAATTTCGACACAATCGAGAGGGCCAGTGCAATGATATTCGTTGTGCCTGCAAGTTGGAGGGCAACCTCTTATATTGGTCGTCTAAATAGGCCTTATCTAGGCCTGGTTGTCCTACCCAGGAGGACGGAAACTCAACAATTATTAATTATTGGGCTTTAAATAATCAATCTTACAATAGGTAGGTACCAATCTGTACCTAGGTATATCTATTATTTTTACAAGAAATACCTAAAAAAATAAAACACGTAATTATTTACTTACTTCTGTTAGAACCCTTAAGGAAACAAGGTTTTATATGGCCGCCTATTTAAATAATATTTAATATACAGATATGGGTAACTATAAATACAAAAGAATTAAGTTTACCTTTAAGCCTTCCTATAAAACCTTTTTAAAATGCCTAAAAATAATGGCAAAAACCAAAAGTCTAAAGTTTATATTTACACTCTAAAAAACCTTAAGGAAACTAGGTTCTATATGGCCGCCTATCTAATCATATTTACTTTTAAACTACTGGTAACTATAAAAACAAAAGGATATAAGATAACCTTTTAGCTCTATTATAAAACAGATTTGTGATGACCTAAAGTAATGAAAAAAACTAAATGACCAAAGTTTATATTTATTTCTTTTTAAAAACTTAAGGTAAAATAGTTTTATAAGACCATCTTTATAAATCAGAAATCAATAAAACAAAAAGTATCTAAAAGGAACAGAAGGAATATCAGTTTTATTATACTCCCTTTATAAATCACTTTTTGGTTGTATAACACTCCTTCAGGTAATTGGTAATATAAATTACCTTTATGTAGCCAAATTGATCCTAAAACCCATAACAGCACCCTCTAAATAACCTAGGAACCAAATTAATAAAACCTTGAGTGGTATTAATGTTACTTGGGTGGTCATCTCCTGTGGTGTTGGTCACTAAAAAGGATGGAAGTACTAGATTTTGTGTCGACTACAGGAAACTTAACGATGTGACCAAGAAAGATAGTTACCCAAGAATAGACGACACATTAACAACGTTGGCAGGATCATATTGGTTTTCTACTCTTGACCTGAAAAGTGGGTATTGGCAAGTAGGAATCTTTGAAAGAGATAAAGAGAAGACTGCATTCTCTGCTGGAAGTGGACTTTATCAGTTTAATGTGATGCCATTTGGCCTATACAATGCCCCAGCAACATTTGAAAGACTAATGGAAGTCGTTCTACGAGGCCTTACTTGGAAAACCTGCTTAGTCTATTTGGATGATGTCATAGTAATGGGAAAATCATTTCAAGATCATCTAGACAATTTACGAGAAGTATTTTCAAGAATCAGGAACGCAAATCTTAAACTAAACTCAAAGAAGTATTTTCTATTCCAAGAAAAAGTTGAGTTCTTGGGTCACGTCGTTTCCCGAGAAGGCATCCATACCGACGATAAGAAGTTACAAGCAATAAAAGAATGGCCTCAACCTCGTGACAAACATGAATTGAGAAGCTTTTTGGGTCTGTGTACATACTACAGACGATTTGTAGAAGGGTTCGCCAAAATAGCGTCTTCATTACATAGACTTACAGAAGATAAAGCTTCTTACAAATGGAATACTGAATGTGACCAAGCATTTAGAAGACTAAAAGCAGCATTATGTTCTAGTCCGATTCTTGCATATCCCATTCCCAAAGGTAAATTCATATTAGATACTGATGCGAGCAACGATGGCATAGGAGCAGTACTCTCCCAAGTACAAGATGGAGAAGAACGGGTCATCGAATTTTTCAGCAAAAAGCTATCCAAACCAGAGAGAAATTATTGTGTTACCAGAAAGGAGCTCCTAGCCATCATTAAATCCGTAGATCACTTTCACAAATATCTCTATGGACAAGAGTTTCTGATTAGAACGAATCATACTGCGTTACAGTGGCTCATGAAAATGAAAAAACCTGAGGGGCAAGTCGCGAGATGGATAGAAAAGCTACAACAATACCATTATCAAATTAAGCACCGAGCGGGAAGGGTGCATAATAATGCGGATGCATTGTCCAGAAGACCTTGCCCTGAGGATTGTAAACATTGCAGGAAAATTGACCAGAGAGAAGGAATTATCTACGTGCGCCAGATAAAGTTAGAACCAGATGAAGAATGGATGTCGGCTTCGATTAGAACCACACAACTTAACGACAAAGATGTAGGACCTATCTTGCGATTGAAAGAAGAGAACAAGCCACGACCATCATGGCAAGATATCGCAAACCAAGGGGTGATATTCAAATCACTGTGGGCACAATGGGATTCACTGATAGTAGAAGAAAATATCCTTAAACGTGCCTGGGAAAGTGCCGATGGCCTTACTGTGATTAATCAAGTAGTGGTTCCTAGGAGCATGGTAGACAATATAATGGCCGAATGCCATGGTGGAAAATCAGGCGCGCACCTAGGCATAAATAAAACCATGGACAAAATTCGAAGCCGATTTTATTGGGTCAATTACTTTCAAGATGTGAAAAACTGGTGCCGCCGATGTTCGACTTGTGCAGCCAGCCAAGGTCCCAAAACAAGGTCCAGAGGTCAAATGAAACAATATAACGTAGGTCTGCCATTTGAACGCATTGCTTTTGATGTGGCCGGACCATTTTCAGAAACTAAAAAGGGCAACAAATACATCCTTGTTGTCATGGATTACTTTAGCAAATGGCCAGAAGTTTTTGCTTTGCCTAACCAAGAGGCCGCTACAGTTGCAGAAGTTCTGGTAAATGATGTTTTTAGCAGATTTGGCATTCCTTTGGAACTACATTCAGATCAAGGAAGAAACTTTGAATCAAAGCTCTTCCAGAATCTCTGTGGCCTTTTAGGAATACATAAAACACGGACTACTGCTTAACATCCGCAGTCAGATGGCATGGTTGAAAGATTTAATAAAACAATAGAAGAACATCTTTGCAAAGTTGTTGATGAGCACCAAACAGATTGGCATTGGCGTAGCTAGGGGGGGCAGGGGGCCTGGCCCCCCCTGAAGTCCCTCAGGCCCCCCCTAAGATATTTTTGGCCTCCCCTACCGACTACTAGTAAAAAAACATGACGCTCAAAATACATACTTTTCTATTATTATTCGGGAAATATTCAAATAAAATAGGTGCATTAAAATTTAAAATCATTCAGATAATGTTTACATTTCAGGAAAAAGCCCTTGTCTTGCGGAATTAGGCTTTTTCTCTTTAAATTATCGGTAACTTTTCTGCACTTATGCAATTTCCCGAAAATATTTTTTAAATTTAAACATAATTATGCATATTGAATATTTCATACATATTGGCGACATCTTCTAAAATATTATAGAAGTGTAAGTTAAATTTCGCATTTAATAAAGACCGACCTTTGCCCCTCTGTTTCCGAAATCGGGTTGTAGATGTCGAAAGGTTATAAAAGACCTTTTTAAACTGTTTTTCTAAAATAAATATAATAACCTTTTTAGTTTTTTTGAGGTTAGCGTTTAGTGTCTTATGGAAATTTTCTGATTTTGGTGACAATTTCATAACCATTTTCATATTAAGTTTTCCCACGTCGTTAAATGGAATAAATTCGTCGAGCAATACCGGGAAATTTTTAATATTAATACTTCTGCTCTAAGAGCAGAAATGACCGTTTTAAATAATTGTATTTTTCGGTTAAATCAAACTGTTGGTCATGATTCTATCAAACAACATATAGCAGAAAACACCTATCCAAACCTCTACCAACTTTTTAAACTTGCGAGTATTCTTCCAATTTCAAGTGCAACTTGCGAGAGGTCTTTCTCTGCCATGAGAAGAGTTTTTAATTGGCTTAGAACAACTATGACTAAGGAGAGACACTTAGGTTTGTCATTGTTATTCATAGAAAAAGATGTTGAAGTCGACTTAGACAGTGTGGTAGACGCTTTCAGTCAGCGACGTAGAAAACTTTCTTTGTAGAATTGCTAAATTACATACTTCCTGTGTATACATATAAATAAGTTGGTAAATGCATTATTAAATTTGTTATATTAAAATATTAGAACATTTAATGCGCGTATTTTTTTTTATTCATTGCACACTTTGCACGACTCTTTAAAACCTATGTTTGTTTTTTGTTCAAGATAGACCGGGGCCACGGCCCCTCCTGAAAAGCAAGGCTAGCTACGCCAATGCAGATTGGGACCAATATATTCCATTGTTTTTGATGGCCTATAGAACCGCCATTCACAATATATAATAATAATATAATAATAAATGACTTTATTGAGAAAAATAATTTACAGACTTATTTGTTACAAAGATAATATTACTTCTTGGCTACGCCCGGCGCAAGTCTAGCCATTGGCTACTCTACTGAACCCAGCATAGACAAATAAAGTTACAAAATACTATGTTAATCCACACTCAAAAATTATCAGTAGAATTTATTTTGCCTATTTAAATAAATTAAAGGGATAATTGTACTGTATACATTGTACTAAACTTTATGTAGGCACATATAAATTAAAGGAAACTTATTGGTCTTTTTTAAGAAACTTTTTGTAGGTTTCTCATAAGATTTAAATTATATTTTTAAGAAACTGGTAGGTATAACAACAACAATCTTACTTTATGGTAGGTATTTTTTTTTATATAACTAATTAAAGTTAGGTAACTAATTTACCGGCGGCGACGCTACCCATACAAAAATACTTAAACGATGAAATACTCTTTCTGATTTCCAATTTTTTTGTTGTAGGTTCATACTTAAAATTTTTTTTTTAGTGATTAAGATTTAACAGATACTTTTTATATTTTGATTTAAATCCCTGTGATGATAGATTCCGAAACTGATGTGGTATTAAGTTAAATTGTTTCACGGCGTTATAGGAAAATGAGCGCTGAAAAATTGCAGTACTATGAAGTGGCATCGTTAATTTAACATTGTCTCTTATATTTATATTATGAATAGTGTTACGAAATATTAAACGTTCTTTTATAGAAACAGGTGAATTAGGATTGTTGATCACTTTCAATAAGAAGGACGAAAAATGAAGATCTCTACGTTCATTCATCTTAAGCCATTTTATATCCTTATATAAATGTGAAACATGATCAAATTTACGCAAATCATAGACCAACCTCACACACACATTCTGTACTTTTTGAATACGATTTTTACTTTCCTGATCTAGACAGAATCCATAAACAAAATCACAGTAGTTAAAGTTAGAGAGCACCAACGATTCACATAAATTTCGTTTTAATTGTTTATTAAGAATGTGCCTATTGCCATATAAAACTCTCATGGATGTAAATGATTTTTGAAATAACTTTTTAAGATGTTCTTTAAATCTTAGTTTGTTGTCCAAAATGACTCCCAAATTTTTTGTACAATCTTTAAAATTTAATTTTGAGTTATTGATAACTATATTAAGATTATTTTTTAAAAAATCTATATTTTTGTCTTTACCAAAGATCATAACGCAAGATTTATCTGGATTGAGCTTCAAATTATGATTATGAGATAGGTCATTTAGGATCTTTAAGTCATCATTTATACATTTTTCAAACACTTTGTAATTTTCCAGAATGAAACAACAATAAATTTGGGTGTCATCGGCGAAGGCTTGAACTTTACAAGATTTTAGAGATCTTAGAATATCAGATGTGTAGATAAGATACAGCAAAGGGCCTAAAATTGATCCCTGTGGAACTCCCGAAAGTATCTCTGCTCTGCCTGAGTACTCACCATTTGAAAAAATTGATTGAAATCTGTTAGTTAAATAAGATTCAAGAAGTGTATAAGAGTCTATATTTAAACCGTAATAACGTAGTTTAGCCACCAACAGCTCATGACTAATTGTATCGAAAGCTTTTGAAAAATCCAATAGCACTAGCACAGAACTCATTTTTTTATCACAGGCTGCAATAATATCATCCAATACGTTAGTCAAAGCTACCGATGTACCAAACCCTTTGCGAAATCCACATTGGACATTGGGAATAATATTATTTTGTATACAGTAATCGTAAAGTTGTTCATAAAGAACTTTCTCAAAAATCTTAGATAAAGCCGGAAGAATACTGATAACGCGAAGATCATTAAAACTAGAAGGATTTGAAACTTTAGGTAGGGGCTTGCCTACAGAAACTTTCCATAGAGCGGGAAAATAGCTTATTTCAATACAGCAATTTATAATATGAGTGATATATTTATCTATAAAGGGGCTACAGTATTTTAACATTATGGGGGACACTTTATCGACTCCAGTTGCGTTAGTTTTAATGTTGTTAAGAATTCTATTTACTGTGGATATTTCTGTCATTTTAAAAGTAAAATTTAAGCTTTCATTAAAAGAAGAATTTTTATAAAAATTTATTTTTTCCGTACAGTTTGATTTATTTTGTAAAAAGGTTGAAAAAAAATTGTTTATATCGTTTGGTTTTGAAAATTGTTGAGGAATTTCGTTATTTTTTGTTGAACAGATGTTAAAACTTTTTAAAGCTGACCAAGTTTTCTTTTGATTATTTTTCAACGAATCTAGATAACATTTTTTTCCTTTCTTATTGCTGCTAGTGTAATATTCCTGAGATTTTTATAACTTAGCCAGTCAGTCTGTAATTTAGAATTTTTAAACTTCTGTAATGCATTATCCCTTTGCCTCATAAATATTTTAATATTTTCTGTCAACCATGGAGCTTTAGGTTTGGTGATTAATGACTCCTTAACTGGCGCATGGCGATCGAATAACGACAGAATTAATTTATTTAATATAGCTATTTTATTATCAATCTTTTGTTCATAAAGTATATCATCCCATAGTAAAATATTCATATCTGTCAAAAAATTACTTAAATTAAAGTGTTTAAATGATCGATGTTTAATAGTTTTTGGCGTTTTAAGCTCCTTTGATAGCTGAACATCACAATAAATGTATTTATGATCGGAGATACTTCCAGTTGGCCCCACTCCAGATTTTAACACTAGGGACTTATTTGTAACAAAAATGGCGTCAATAAGTGTACTTGATACCCCAGAAATGCGCGTAGGCTCGTCAATGATCTGCACAAAGTTATAGTTTTTAAATAAAGGAACCAAAGGATTATGAATATTCATTAGATTGATATTAAAATCACCAAGGCAAAAAATTTCATCGACAGTAGGGTAAAGAAATGAGAAAATATTATCAAAATCGGGTATTAATGTATTAAAATTTAGTTTTGGAGGTCTATAAAAAACACAAAAAGCATAGGCTTTGTTTTTGATTTTAAGTTTGAAAATAAGGAATTCTAGTTCTATATTAATTAAAAAATCAAAATGGACCATCTCAATACCATATTCTGATTTTATATAGGCAGCAACGCCCCCTCCTCTGCCGATTCTATCGTTTCTTATAAATTGGTAATTAGGTATTTTAAAAATATCTGCACTATCTTCGGGTTTAAGCCATGTTTCAGATAGAAGCATGATATCAAAATTTTGATCATTAATGAGCATTTTAAATTCATTAAAGTTTGTAAACAATGACCGTACATTTAGATGACCAATTTTAAAATTATTTTTTGTTAAACTCATATTGATTATTTAATAAAAGAATATATAAGAATATATAGGTAAAATAAAAATAAGCAACAGCAAGCAAAAAAAAACGTGATTAACACAATATTCTATTTTATTAGTAAATGACACAAAAAGTTGCAATTGTTGCAAAAAAAATAAGTAGAAACTATATAGTTGGAAGACGCATGTCCTATTGTCCAATCAATAAGTCTCACTCAAAGTTCAAACAGTAGATACAAAAAAAAATAAAAATTATATATTCTTTTTTTAAATTTTCTAATAGTAAAATATTTAAAAAAAAAACTAAAAACTAAAGTTAAATCCAAACAAATAGGTAGATAATATTAGGTAAGTAGGTACGTAAGCTCATACTCCGTAAAAATAATATTTATAAAAAAATAAATAATACAATATGTAAAAAGAGTACTTACAGTTTAGGTAGCAATTTCAATGGTTAATTTTTTTATTTTTTCAATATCGGATTCACTTGAAACCCTTTGGGTTTCCCCGTTGCATTTTACATACACATTTCCATTAAGCACCCACGCATTTTTAATTGAAAACTCATTCACGGCACGATTAAGTAATGAAAGACGCATTTTTGTTAAATCTTCCTGTACCGACATACCCGTGTTTTTAAAATGTTTCTTATTTTTAAGCACCATCAGTCGCGCGGTATCGGACGAAAATCTCACTAAAACTGCAGGCGGCTTATCAGCTGACGGATTTTTATCAGGCACCCGGTGGCATTTTTTTATATCACTGTCTTGAATATTTATTTGTTCCTGTGAATCCAACGCCATGCGCAGTTGCCTATTCTCCTCCTGAATGTTTGTGGTTATGCCCTGGAGGGCTGCAATTTGTTCATTGTAGACCTTAAACTTATCTTCAAATTTCTTCTCAATAGCGGAAGCTACTTTTTCTACAATTTCTTGAAGAAGTTTTTCATTGAACGTACTAATAATCGTTGATTTAATTTCCCGCAAATCCGCAGATGACAGACCCATTTTGCAAATGGCCGCGAGAGACTGAGATACAAAAAACAAGCAAATACGTCGAAACCAACACACAATTGGATTAAATCAATAGCACAACTCAAACTAGAGGAACAACTAATACTTTCCAACACAACTTTAACTTTACTTAGGACTTAAACTGTTTAAACCCCGAAGAAAAACATTGATGGACAACGAGACGCTATCTATCTACGTGCGCGCCATCTACTCTATATGACAGGAGCTACTCCATCTAGTATCCTGTTTGGTAGAGAACTGCGTTTACCATGTGATATCATATTTGGTTCACCTGAAGAAGAACACTTAGAGGTTAATGACTATGTCGAACGTTTAAAGCAAAAGTTGCACGATATCCATGAAGTGGTTAGAGAGCGAATAGAAATAGCCAGTGACCGCATGAAAGCAAGATATGACCTGAAAGCAAACTCTTCAGGGTTCAAAGAGAATGATCAAGTCTGGCTATACAATCCTCAATGAAAGAAAGGAAGATCACCTAAGTTGACACCACCATGAGAAGGACCTTATAAAGTTGTTAAGAGAATTAATGATGTAGTCTACCGAATCCAAAGAAGCCCCAAATCCAAGATAAAGGTTGTTCATCTGGACAGACTAAAACCTTACCTGGCAAATGTTGATCGAGACGATCAAACCTGAAGAGGAGGATAGTGTTACAAATTTAAGGTATTTAAATTTTATAGTTAGAATTTATTTAGGTTTAGTGTAGTATTAGGTTGAAATATCTTATGGTTGTATCCTTAGTCTAGGTTTTAGTTGCGTTATCTATGACACTCATGCATGCCGCGTACCTTCTGGAAGAAACGAGAATGCTCGTGAATCGAAGAAGGATGGATGGTTCTCGAATAGTAGGCAGACCTTATTTATAGGGCAGGACGCGGGGCATCGAGCGAGTCAGAGATAACCAATGGTAGTGATCGCTAGATGTTAACGCGAAGTTAATAGGCGTATTAAAGTAGTGAATTATCAGCAAGTTATTAGTAAATTTAAGTGCGTGTTTTTGTATATAATTTGTCGAAATAAATTGACGTATCGTTTTCAACAATTGCGAGTTTTAATTGTTGTGGAGAACCCGTAACAATAAAATAATTTAATTTAAATTGTTACTTTCGAAATCGATCGATTGGGTTTTCTTGAGCTGTTTTATTTAAAAAAAAAATTATGTCGTTGTGATTGTAGGTATTGCCTTATTGGAAAAAATATATGTGTGTATGTATGTATGTGTGTGTATATGTATGTATGTATATGTATATATGGTTATATTGTTTTAATAAACTAGAAATAGTGAATTTGAAAGGTCTTGATTTTAAAAATTTGTGATATTTTTTTTCTATAGTTTAATTTTAGTGTGTCGTTGTTTTCTATAGTGATTTATTTATTTACCTTATTTTTAACTTAAACCTAGTATTATTATTATTATTATATTTTATTTTTTTATCACTTTAGCTTTAGCCTGCTTTGTCAGATGATTTTTGATTATTGACTGTTGAAAAGCTCTTTTTATGCTCTATTTAATCATGTATAAATCCAATATAAAAAACAAAGCTTTTGTTTTTTGTGTGTGTTTATTTTGATTTGTTTCCAGGTATGGTGCTAAATACATCTACCCCATCCTTAAGTGGGATAACGCCGACGCAGGTGGTACGACCCTAATATGTCTGGGAGTGATGGCGTTGGTAATATTCCTCCACTTATTTTCCTTTTTCATGTTTCAACTTCGAACGAAAGTTTATGAACTTTTGTTTCTGCCAGAATTGACATTCTCGACTGAATCTCCTCTGCATAATGGTACTACCAATGCTCCGGCTACTACAGGCCAGTACAAGCCCTAGATTTATAATGACCCAATAGTGTAAGATTAGACATTTATTTGTGTAAAGTCCAGATACTATATTTTCGGTTGTGTAGTAAATATATTTTTTAAAAAATATTTTTATTATTTCTGAATTTTTGCGTTACATAATTTAAGGACGTTCCCTATAGAACAACCAAAAACTCATAAAAGTTTCCTATACAGTGATTTGTTTTTATCCTGCATCATAGGGATTTCTAAAAATTTCCAACCTTTTTTAACTTTTGTTCTGCATCTAATTAAATTTTGAAATTTTATATGTGTACATGTGTAGTATGAATTCCCTTCAATCTAATAAACAAACATTTGCTTTAATTACACCTGTACAACATAATTTTAAAAATTATTATTCGATAAAAATATTTTGAAATAGTCCTCGTAAATCAAATAGTGACTGTCTGATAGCTCCTCCTCACAAAAAGAAAAACAAGCCCTTTAGAACTTTTCTATTCTTCAGAAAAAAGTTAAGCAATAAAAGGTTAAAAAAATATATTTTATCTCACACGTATATTATAACTATACTAGTGTCAAAAATAAAATAAAAAAAGTTGTTCCGGTTTCAAAAATTTTTATGTATCTGTGCGTTTCAGATTATTTTGAAAAATTTTGTCGCGCCGTCTTTCTGTAACGATCAATGATTTTAATGAAATTTGGTACGTACGTTGGGTTTTGATTCTGGATAGTCCCATTTAAAATTAATAAAATAGTATTTTTTTACGGTTAACGAAAAGACCTATCGAATGAGCTTTTAAAAAGGGAAAAAATTAGTCACATCATGAAAACTATTGGAAGTATAGAGTTTATCAAGAAAAACAGACATCCTATCATAAAAAACTAAATACAAAAGTTATAGGTATTAAAAACTCTGCCAATTTAAGGGCACCCAAGCTCACACGATTAAATTATAATGTTTTTTTCCATATTTTGGTTCGCAAAAATAACCCCATATCCGCCACCCGGGGGCATCCCATTGGAGAGTCCCCCCCCCACAGTAAAACACCACTGAACAAAACAAACTATAATGTATTTTTTTATCTTCATGTACAGTTACCTTTAATATAGTACCACAGAATTTTTACCAGAACTCTCATTTTTACCTTCCTAGCCCGCACAGAAATGGCTAGAGAAGGTATAATTTTTTTGAGATACCGCCGAAAATGTGTTATTTGGGTGTATTGTGACCTATTCTAGGAATATCGTCGTGAGGTCTGTCTGTGTGTGTGAGTGTATTGTTTTCTGTCCGTAACACGATAACTCCTAAACCGCTGAACCGATTTTCATAAAATTTTTAGGAAAAATAGTGTTCGACACTCTAACCAGCTGATTAGATTTTGGTCAAAATCCATTAATGCTAATGACAGGTTTTTGACAATTAAAAAACTTTAAAAATTCAAACTTTTTAACGGAGCATCGCATTAATACGTGGTTTTCGGAATATGATGGACTATATTTGGCTCAATAATTTGTGTTATAACCAAAAACTTCGTAGGTGCTTTAGTTTCTGAGATATTAAAAAAATATATTTTCAAGGCTGATTATTATAGCTTTACTTGAAGTGTGCTAATAGGCTAGCTAGGAAGGTATCAGATCTGTCATAGATCCATTTATTTAAATCTACCGCCATCCTTTTTTTCTAGAGCCAAAACTCAACCTAGGTACCAAATTTCATTAAAATCGATCAAGTAGTTTTTGAGATATGCGCGTTTATCTTTAAAGACAGACAGACACATATACAGACAGACATACAGATATACCGACCGACGGTGCGACGAAGTTTCAAAAGCATCTAAAACGCAAATATGTTATAATCATTTTTAAAATCGGAGCAACTTTTTTTTTCTAGTTTTTGACATGATCACCATAGCTCACACTACTTATAGTATACGTGTGAGCTAAAACTCTACAACTTTTTGATAAACAATTCTTTTGCATTACATAAAATTGTCCACGAAAAATTAAAAGAAACCGATTTTTAGTTAATTTTTTTCATCTTTTGTGAAAACTCACATTTTTATGTCCTAAACATGCTTTAATTCATTTTAATCAAAATATTTATATTTACATATTATTTTGATTCTAAACCTAAAAAGATAAAAGTTTATAGCACAGACGAGAGATGAATTTGAGTTTTAATTCAAAATAAAATGTAAAAATTTATATTTTGATTTAAAAAAATTATAAAAGTGTATTTTCACCAGATTTTGTCAAAAACAAAAAAAAAGTAGAAGATAAAATAAAAATTTTTAAAACTGGTGTATCCGATTTTTTCCGGATAACTTTAAGTTATGTAAAAAACATATTTTAACAAAAGTTGTATAATTTTTTATTACATACTATACCTTTTGTATTTAACGTTTATAGCAGATCTAGTTTCACGGAAAAACGTAAAACACCATTAGACCCCTAAAAGCTCATTCCAATAACTCCGATTGAGTCTAATTTTTGGCAGCAATAGATTTTCCTTCATTTTCAATAGTTTTCATGCTGTTCCTAATTTTTTCCATTCCAAGAGGTACCTGCACTGGTCTCAGAGGTTTGGCAATGAAAACTAGCAATTAGCATGCATAGTCCGACCAGAATAAAATGAGACGCAATTAGCGCTATCTTTCTCTGTCCAGTGGCGTGCTATAATTTTTTTTCGCCATTATTAGGTATTATATTTATAGTTTACTCCTCCCTTTTTGCCTTTTTTTTGCTGGAAAACTCCATATCTTATTTCACTTAAAAAGAAATATTTTTTTTAAACTTTTATATTTATTATATTATATAGCTACCTACCTATTTCATTAGATAGGTGCGTACAAATCTACAAACCTAAAAAAATACCAATTCACTTTCTAAAAATTGCAAAAATCCAAAACCATTCGTTATATCTTTAAAATTGTAACTTCAAACAGTTTTATTAAAAAATTAATTCTTTTTGAATTTTAGAATATGTATGAAACGTGCCTAGTTATCATGTTCCAGCGCCAACAATGCAAGCCCAATAAAAGGGTGTGAATTGTGAACGTGCCGGTAACAATAGAAAACCAATAAAAGGGTGTAAATTAGGAACGGGCTGGAGTCGATTTCGTTAAACGTACCAGACGAGTACCATGTCTTCTTGAAAAATTGCTAAAAATGAAGACCACCCAGTAAGACAAAAGTGCTGTAAACAGAGGGAGATAGATTGAGTTGAGCCATCTTTTTTGCGCCTCATTTTATTGACCGGACAATAGCATATATGGAATATTACGTATATCACTATAATCCCCCAATCCATTGCAGAACAAAAGCTAAGGTTAATATTTTAACATGTAAATCCCTGTGATGCATTTAAAAAAAAAACACTATATCCTTGAGACAAAAAAATATCTTACCCCATCCCTATTCAATGGAGACCTCAATGAAAAGTTATGAACATAAGTATCCAATCCGATCTGTCTGAATTTTGCTGTTAACCAGGCAGTGGGCATGGAATGTTGATATTTTTCCATTTCGTCGATGAGTTCTTCATGGTAGATACCTGCGAGCCTATCTTCGTAAAAGCTGGACTTAACAAGACCGGGCAACAAGGCATTTTCCGAAAAATAAGTGCTTGCATTAATTTGAGGATGGGCTAGGAGACAGAACCAAATTACACCGCCTAAAAATATTTAAAAAATATATTTTTGTTCTAGGTATGAATAATAACATTTTTGAGGCACATGATAGGCAAAAGTATGCCAGTGGTTGAAATAAGATTTTTTTATTACAAACCAAAAATAAGTAACTAAACTAATTGTAATATCATAGAGTAATATATATAGTATATCGGGTGACAATTTAAAAAGGATCCACCTGGATTTTCTCGAAAATTATCAGGAAATTAAAAAAATGCCGAAATACGAAAGCAAGGGGGACACTTTTTGGCTATCTTTAAATTTTTGCAGCACGAACCCCCTTCGAGGGGTATACTTTACCCCTATATTTTGAATAGGGAAAGTGGGTCTAGTGATACCTTGTTTTGAAGGCCTTTTGAATGTCCTTACAACCGTGTAAAAATTTCAAAAATATATCCATTAGTTTTTGAAAAATTTGCCTTTAAACTTTTAAATTTAACATGGACTGATAAAATAAAAATTTACTTAGAATTTTATATTTTTCGGATTTAATTTGTATTTTATCATTCCATGTTAAATTTGGAAATTTGAAAGCAAATATCTCAAAAACTAAGCAATGGATTTTCGAAATTTTTACAGGGTTGTAAAGATATTTAAGAGAGCTTCAAAACAAGGTATCACTAGACCCACTTTCCCTATTCAAAATATAGGGGAAAAGTAAACCCCTCAAAAGGGGTTCGTGCTACAAAAATTTCAAGATAGCGAAAAAGTGTACCCCTTGCAAACAAAATCGACGTGTTTCGGCGTTTTTTTAATTTCCTGATAATTTTCGAGAAAATCCAGGTGGATCATTTTTAATTTGTCACCTTGTATATTACTCTATGGAAATATTTCATTGTATTTAAAAATGAAAGAATTTTTTTTTTTAATTTTTTCATTAGAAAGTGGTACTATAATATCTTCGATATTACATTATGTAAAATGTCGTTTAGTTTTCGAGATACAGGATGTTAAAATGTCATATTTTTTTAAGCTATAGGCGCTACACTATTAGACATGTCAAATGATAGTAAAAATGTACAGGTTAAAAGTTTTTCAAGGGGTCATGTCGCCAATTGCCCAATTTTTTTTTGTGGTAAGCCACTGGTAAATTTTAAAATACCAAATAAAGTCTTGTTTCATTTGCACACTTTTTTGTCTCTTGCGATTTTTTCACATCTTTACGCGTTATAAATAATCGCTGTTGCAACAAAGGCCGCTATCATCAAAATAAGAAATGCTCCAATATGGTATGGTCGCCTACTTTTTTAATGTCATACTAAAATTGACTGAACTCATCTGGAAAGCCCGGATTTTTAGCGGGGTTTAAAACGTGCTAAAGAAAATCGTTGAATAAATCATGATACTTATTTTAAGCTATGCGTTGCCCAACAACGCACTGTTTCTTTGTATTCTCCAATTTTAGGAAAAATAAATAACAAAACTTATCTCGAAAACTAAATGATTTTGGACCTATGTTTATATGTCTTGAAATCAGTCAAGGAATTAAACATAATTATAAAATTAAATTATTGAATTTTAAAACACCCTATATTTTATTAAAAGGTGTCGTTAGATTTAGCCTCTACTCCTACAACAAACGTATAAAACTATACAGTGGCTTCTTCTTGTATTTCATGATGCAATTTGGAAAAATGTTGATTTTGTTTGCGAGAGGTAAACTTTACCCTATATTATGAATACGGAAACTGGGTAGAGTGATATAAAAATAAAATATTGTAACATATATTTTTTGCTAATATTTGTTTATTTTAATCCTAGTTTAGAATTGCTTCAGATAGTTCTTGATGATGCAAGAGATTTGAACCCCGGAATCGCTTCTTTCGTCTGTGGTGATTTCAATAGCAGAATAAGCAGTACTAACACTGTGGACGAGGAAGCGTTACCGGGTTCGAAACTATTGCATCCTCGCAACTCTTTAGATCAAGTAAGTAAGCCGTTTGCTGTTGGACTTTATCACGGCTAATAACTTTTCAATAATAAATGGGAGAACAATTAGCGACTCGCCAGCGCAGTTTTCCTTTATCGGGACACAGGGAAATAGTGTCATAGACCTATTTTTGTCTAACGTGGAAGGCCTGCATATTATTGATGACTTATTTGTAAATAGCGAAGTTTTTGCATCATCTCACTTGCCTTTATGTGTCAAAATAAACTTCAAAGTAAATTTGTTTAAGTCCAGAAAATCAAATAGGCAAATCGTGCAGTCTGTCCACTCCCTTTGTTGGGACGATAATGTGCAAAACTCCTACAAACAATTAATGTGTTTTTTAAATAAAATTATTCCATGCTCAAATGGTAACACTTGTTTTATTAATTTTTGTGAAGCGGTGAACTACTCAGCGAGTAATCTGGTCTCGACAAGGTCAAACTTTTGCTCGGTGCGCTCTCGGAAAATAAATAAGCCGTGGTATGATAAGCGATGTTCTGATATGAAAAAACTGGTAAAAATTTCCTTGAAGGCAGCAAAAAATTTTTATAGAACCGTTTAAATCGAGATATCTGCAAAATAAAAAGGCTTACAAAACACTTTTATCGTCTAAAGGGCATGACTACAATAAATCACTTGCTGATTTATTTTTAGGAGTTAGAGACTCAAAAACTTTTTGGGAGAATATCAAAAAAATTAAAGGAATATCTGCAAATTACAATTTAAACAAGAGTACATGGAAAGATTTTTTTGCAACAATTTATAAACCAAATCTTGTACACAATGTCCTATTTTTTGGAACGTATGACCCCATATTGGACAGACCAGTGCAATTGGATGAATTACTAATCACACTTAAAAACTGTAAAAATAAAAAGGCTCCTGGGGTTGATCAGATTCCTTATGAATTTTTAAAAAATTTGCCACAAAACTGGTTACTGTATCTATGCGCTCTCTTTTCAAATATAATTAAACTAAGATAAATTTTTTCAATGCTATACAAAAAAGGTCTAATTAATGATCCTAATAACTATAGATTGATTGACTTGCTTAGAGGTTCATAATGTCATTCCTGAGAGTCAGTCAGGCTTTCGCAAAAATAGAGGTTGCACTGATAATGTGTTCATCCTTCATTTAAGACTAAAAAAGCGTAAAGTGTTCGCAGCTTTTATTGATTTTCGTAGAGCTTTTGACTCCATATCACATAATCTAATGTGGCAAAAATTTTACCGCTTGTGCATCTGTTCAAATTAGATCTTCGGAGGGCTTCACACGACCATTTCCGATTAGTGCTGGTGTCCTTCAGGGTGAGTCCTTAAGTCCAACTTTATTTAACATTTTTTTACATGACATTGATCAAACATTTTTGGACAAAGGGGCTCAAGGGTTGCACATTGGCTCTAGCACAGATCTGATTTTATTACTTTATTGCGATGATCTGGTCGTGGTAGGCGACTCTGAGGTAGATTTACAAAGAAAACTTAATATTTTAAATCAATACGCTGTCGAAAATCAACTTACAGTAAACTCAATTAAAGTATTGTCTATGGAAGATCATAGACTGCCCAGAATATACCTCGAACGATAGGTGAAGTTACTAAACTATAATATTGATGGCAAATTTAATTGGGTTTATCGCGTTTGCCAGTGGTTCGAGCAATCTGGGCTGGGTGATCTGTGGTCGTTAAACCCCCGCGTATTAAAAAGGAAAATACCCGAAGTTCTTAGCCGTTTGCATGACAAATATATTCAATCTGACACTTTTTTTGCTAATAACGCGAACTATACCTTATTTTATAGCTCCTTTGGACCGGGTAACTATCCTAAATATCTCTATAGCAGTTGTGCTTTTTATATGATAAGAGTAAGTGCACAAATTCGCACTTCTTCACATTACAATAGCAGAATTGTTTGGCAGGGTGCCTTATATAAATTTGATCAAAATGTAATCTGCTCCGTATGTAACTTGCGCGAACCTGACAGTCTATTTCATTCACTATTCAGGTGGCCCTTGTTTCGGCATCTTAGGCCTGAAAGTTGGCGCAATCCTGATAATTTCGCTATGCAGCTAAACAACCCAACTCCTGCCCAGGTCAGGGAAATTTTGAAAGCGGTGACGGGAATTTTAATAGAAAGGGCAGTCTTTCGAGATGAATAGAGTTAAATATGAGTTTTTTTTTGTTAAACAAAAATCCTTTAGGTAATAGTTCTGTACTATATAATATATGTACTAGAGTGATAGCTTGTTTTAATGGTCTCTTAAATGTCTTTACCACCATGTATTTTTGTAAAATTTCTTAAAACCATGGAACAACTGACAAAATAGGCAATATAGGATTTTTTAGCTACACACAGAGAGATCCAAACATAATTCATGTAAATATAAGAAGCATTTTTTGGTTTTCTATAAAAGCTTACAGGTCGATTTTGATGTTATAATAATGTCGGAAACCCATAATATAATAAATACAAACCAGTTTAATATCAAAGGCTATACAATAATTTTTAACTCTAGCAACTTAATCACATGTGATGGCAGTGTTATACCGATCCAAACCGAACCATTGGAGTCGGAAACCGTAAGGAAATAGCGATTTTTTATTATTTGGAGGAGACATAAATTTAAATTTGTAACTTGAAAACGACCAAGAGGTTAGCGACTATTTAAATATCCTCTAGCAACATGGCTTTTATTTAGAAATTAATGATGTAACTCGGTACGAGGTCAGGCCTAACAGAATAACTAAATCCTGCATAGATCATTATTTTATAAAAACAAAGAAAGAAAACATAAACTCAGTCATTATAAACAACGACCCCACGCATCACTATCCAATCTTGCTAAACATAAATTTGAATGAAAAAATGAACAAAGTCAAAAAGCAAAATTAAAAAGAGAAAACTTACGCAATTACTTAAAAACATTGGACAGAGGTCACAAATACTAATTATTTAAACAAGGCAGCGAGTAGATTTGTAAACATACTTAAAAACCACATAAAACAGTGCACCACAGAGGTCAAAATACCAAATATAAAATACAATCATGGATAACTAACAGACTTATAAAATCAATAAAAACCAGAAACTATCTTTAAAAAATTATGTACTCTGAACCCACAAGATATGCAAACAAAGGAAAGGTATAAACAATACAGAAAAGAACTAATAAAAACAGTAAATAAGGCAAAAAAGGAATATAATTTATTAATCAAAATCTAAGCAACCCAAACAAATGAGAACAATACGAAACAAAAAAATCAACACATTACAAAAGGAAAAAGGAATAGAAACACGGAATAAATAAGAAATAGCAGCAATTTTTTTGTATGGGTTGGAGAAGAACTAGCAAGTAAAGTCATTGAATATAAAAAAGTACAAAAAAGAAGATCAACCGAAAGCCTCCTTATTCTTACACCCTATATAAACCCCCAAGAAATCTTACAACATATTCAGACATTAAAAACAGTTTCTATATAACCAAAAGATAATGCAAATCATGTGGCGGCACCCCTAACCCATATTACAAACCTAGTTTTTACAATGGGCACCTTCTCAAGTATACTTAAAAACTCTATAGTCGTCCCTATTCAAAAAAGAGCTCGGTATCTAATTAATAGAAAAAACTATTAAAAAGCTACTGGGAACATATCTAGAAAAAAATCAATTCGGATTCCGGGAGAACAGAGGATGCTCTAGTAAAAGGAACAGAATTTATCACAGAAAGCTTTAATAGAATGGAGTGATATTCTGGGGGGGAGCTGTGGGAGCATCAGATGTATTTACCTTACAAAAAAGAGTGGTAAGGACCATCCTAGGAACGAAGGCTAGAGATTCCTGTAGAGGTAAATTTAAAACCTTAAATATTCTTACTTTCACTGCTGTCTATATATTTGAGTGTATCATGTTTGTTTTTAACAATTTTCAATGCTTCAATCACCTTTTACCGAGTCATGAGCACAACACCAGAGGCTCAAACCTTAATATTCCGGCCCATAGGTTGTCTTTAACAGAACGCAGCCCACTCTATGTGTGTGTAAAATTTTTTAACAATCTTTCAAGAGATATACAAAGTGAGCAAAACATAAAATCTTTCAAAAAAAAGGTTTTTTCTCATCTGGTCAATTTAGAACCATATTCTGTTGAGGATTTCTTTACTAGGCCTTCTTAACCTTTTTAAATTATGTTGTCATTATGATTGTTTCCTTTTAATTGTAGTGTTTCTCAATGTATTGAATGGTATTTTTAAAATGTTTGCTCTTTTGAGCTTCTTTTTTATTTTTGTATTTTTTAAAATGTAATGTATTTCACACTTTACAAAACCTTTCAGATAATTTTAGTATTAGGTGTAGAGATTATCATAGTTGTATTAAGCTACTGAAATTTTAAATTTTAAATATTCACATTTTTAAATCAAAAACGTAAATTTTTCTTGAGGTTTATTGATGGGTTTTTGACACTATTTGCTCAATTACACTGCAAAAATTTTTGCAAATAAAGATCTACTCTACTCTACTCTAGAAAAACAAAATGTATCAGTGTTTTCTTAAACTAAAAGCTTTTAATTCGGTGTTGCACATTCTACTGGACAGGCTGAATTGGATAGGCGTTAGAGGAGTGACCAACAAACTATTTGCATCATACATCAGAAAACAAACACAAGTTAGAGTTGGTGACCCCTTGAGTGCTCAGGCTATCTTGGAGTATGATTTACCACAGGGTTCAGTTCTGGGGCCGGTTTTGTTTTAAATATAAAATATGTTAATCAGATCACAAGAATCTTAAAAAATGTGTTGGCATTATGTTTTTCAGATGATTAATTATTGTAAGGCAGAGGAAGCAATCACAGTAAGAAAAAAATGGCTTGATAATAACAAACTGACTAACTATATAGTGTTACAAATTTTAGTTGTTTAAATTTTATAGTTCGAATTTATTTAGAATTTATTTAGGTTTAGTGAGTATTAGGTTGACTTATCTTATGGTTGAATTATTAGTCTAGGTTTTAGTTGCGTTATCTATGACTCACACTCGTACTTGGACGCGAAAGTTCTGATGTTGAAAAAGGATAGATAGTCCGCGAAATATCGAAGACCCTATATAACACCCGACATCGCGCGACGAGTCAGTCAGTCAAAGATATAAGGAGCTGTAGAAATCGCGAGATATTAATACAAAGTTAATAAGCCGATTTGAGTTTAAGTGCCATTTGTACATTAAGTTGTCAAAATAAATTGACATATTGTTTTTGACATTTACTCATTTTCTTTGTTGTTGTGAACCTGTAAAAATAGAAAAAGCCAAATTTCTATGCTTTACGATGATGTAATGCATGCAACCCCAAAACCTGCAAATAATGGTTCATATCTTAAACTGCACTGGACCAAACTGCCAATGCAGTATATAATCATATTTTACAAGCAAAAAAAATCAAATATTTGGGAATTATTTTTGATCAACACCTAAATTGGCAGCAATATACTAACTATATAAATACAAACCTACAAAAAATTGTATATAAGTTTTATGACTTACGCAAAGTACTAAATTTAAAATCAATAAAAGCAATTTACATGACTTATAATATGGGGAAACACAAGACATAAAGCATAGAGCTGTAAGTCATCTTGAAATAACTCAAAAATTTATAATAAACGTGTGCTTTTTAAAAAGAGAGCATATCTATCAGAACTCATCTTCAACAACAGTCAATTAATGCCTCTAAAACAACTTTTCATGAAACTGGCAAGTAAATATACTGACACAACAGCTAATCATAACAAGGTATAATTTGGGAAATCATTTAGGTGCCCCTTTAATACATTTCAATAGCACACAAAATCAATCACGTATACAGGACCAATATGTTATAATAAATTAAAAACAAACAACATAAAAAAATAAAAAGACCATTGAGCAAATGAATTATTAAGGAAAACTAGTGTCTAGATTAGGCAATTCAATTCACATAAAAATTATATAATAGTTATGATAATGACTTGGATAATGATAATTACTTGGATAATGATAATATTTATATAGATTCTATTACCTAAGTCTGTAATTACAAGAATGGCTTAGTTATATATCAAAACTCTGAGGTCCCTGATTCAGGAGGATGTTTCTTTGAGAATCAGTGACATTAGTTTAAACAACCCTTTTGAAAAATTGCAAACAAGTCTGAAGACTCATGGCAAACCAAAAGGGGGTTGGATCTACTTTATTTTTTCTTTTTCATTATTGTTATAAATATTATTTCCGTTTTTACTGATAAGAGATAAATACTTTAATGTTCCAAATATATTATATTTTATTATTAATTTTTTTTATAGCTCCATGGTAAATTTGGAAACAAATATCCCAAAAATCCATAAGAGTATGGTTATTGCCTCGGTTATTGCTAAAAACAAATTAATAGATTTTCGACATTTTTATATGTAAATAGTAAATAGTAAAAATTTATTGGTGTTTTACATATAACAATGTTTACACAAGTCAGTTTTTTTTCTTTATCTCTCTAAATAGTAAGTAATAAAATAGTGGTAAAATTTGTTTAAATTAAAATCCTAACAGTACACTTAACATTCAAATAACACTAAACATTCAAGTTTCAAATTTATGATTTAAAAATTCTTCAAACGAGTAGAAGGCATTCTGGAGCAATATTTGTTTTACTTTGACTTTAAACGATCTTAGTTGTAAATTTCTTATTGTTTGAGGAAGCACATTCAGAAAACGGACACACCAGTACTTTGTTGAATTTTGGCATCTTTTTAATCTATTATAGATTGATCTTACATTATTTTTACCTCGCGTATTATAATTATGAGTATTGATGTATGTTTCATATAAGTTCAAATTAGACTTCATATAGCAAAGGCAGTGAAAAATATAGAGTGAGGGAATGCATCTCTACAATCCTCTCTATACTTTAGACCACCCATCACCCTTACCGCCCTTCTTTGAACCCTGAACACCTCGGTAGCCCCAGCTGCATGACCCCAAACCATTAGAGCATATTCAATTCTACTCTGGCACAGAGCAAAATAGGCTTGTCTAAGTACCCTTTCTGTGACACAATTAGCCAAGTTTCTCAAAACAAACACATTATTATTTAGTTTTTTGCAAACAGATTGAATGTGGCTTCTCCACAGCAGCTTGCGGTCAAGAAGAACTCCTAAATATTTTACTAGTTCATTATCATCTTTTGGCATGTTTTTTAATGAAAAAGTAACATTTTGTGTTTTTGTTGTATTTAACACCAAGCCGTTTGCCGCAAACCAATCTTCCGCCCTCTTCTGTGCGTCACACGACATCATCATGGCATTCTCTAGTGAAGAATCCTTTACAGTAGTAACTACATTGTCAGCAAAAAGTGCTGCATGAATCAAGTCAAGGTTAACTGGTAGATCAGCAATGTATATTAGGAAAAACAGTGGGCCCAATATGGATCCCTGAGGAACCCCAAAAGAGCTTGTACTTGCTTCTGCTGACGATTCTGACCCCATCTTCACTATTTGCATACCCCCATCTAAGTATGATTTTATAAGGGCTATACTATTTGAATCAAAGTTATATACTGCAAGTTCTTTTAGAAAGATGTCATGTGGCACACAGTCGAAAGCCTTTGTAAGATCGCAGAAAGTTGAAGCAGCATATTTCCCCTCCTGGAAAGAGGCCATCAAAACCTCAACTAGATCTAGGATAGCCATGGTTGTGTTTTTGTTTTTCCTGAAGCCATACTGGTTTTTACCAAGGAGATCATTTGCTTCAACAAATTCTGTTATTTGAAGGGCTAAAACTTTCTCCAAAACTTTCGAAAGAACAGGCAATAAGGAAATGGGTCAGTAGTTTGTTAGTTCGTTGTAAAAACAATCAGAGACCTTTAAAACAAGGTCTCAATTGACCCAAAAATTTTAAAATATAGGAGTAAAGTCGGGTAAAGTATACCTCTTAAAAGGAGTATGTGCTACAAAAATGTCAGGATAACCAAAATGGGCAAACAAAAATGACTTGCCAACAGGTTTTTCCAATTTCCAAAAAAAAAATACCTGAGGCGTCTGTTAAATCGTCGTTGCCACACTTTTCCTTCTCAGAATTCTGGCAACCCTCGAGGGGTGAACAGCTAACCCAAAATGTGTACACCGATTGTGAAAATCCACAATCTTTTGCTAATATTGTGAAAAGATTGTGAGGGATTACAAGGGATTGTGGAGGACTGTGCAGCGGTGTAGCACGCCTGAAGGGGCGGTGGGGGCGACAGCCCATCAAAAATTCTTGTGACAAAAAAAAAAAAACAAAGGTTACAGTGTCTATAGTTTCCTTTGTGAGGGATTGTGAAGGGCTGTGGTAAGATTGTGAAGGATTGTCAGGGGTTGTGGTAAGATTGTGAGTGATTGGGACAGACTGTGGAAAGATTGTGAAGGATCGTGGGATGAAGGATTGTGAGTGATTGAGATGGATTGTGTCAAGATTATGAGGGATTGTGAAGGATTGTGGTAAGATTGTGAGGGATTGTGAAGAATTGTGGTAAGATTGTGAGTGATTGGGAGGGATTGTGTAAAGATTGTGAGAAATGTGTACACCGATTGTGAGAGCTATTCACCCCACGATCATCCTTTATAGAAGCCCAGACTTACCAAAATATAAAATGGTGCACAACCAATGATAGACTTTTAGGAGAGTTTTTCTTAATCGTCCTTGACCTCCACTAGGATCAGTAAGTAGGCCCATTTTCGAAATTTTGAAAAAAAATATAATAAAAGCTTGTTTATAAACACCCGGAAAAGTTTGGTTATGATTCTAATCAGCTGTCAGCAGCTGCCCTTTCAAAGTTACGCAACTAGTAGGGGCGCCAACAACATAATCTCATCAGCATTTTTGTTAGGATTTATAAACCTTAACAATCGTTATTTATTTTAAGTTAATTTGTTGGCGGACGTCCTGTGTTATTTTCTTCGTACATTAAACGTTAATAAAATACCTAACAGATTTAAGAAAATTGTGCGGTCTATAACTCAGTATAAAACATTTATTCCTATAGAGCTTATATATTTATAAAGCAAATTGAATGTAATATGATTTTGAAAATTTCCCTTATCCCCAGGACGCGTCTGAAATGTCAATTTTAACTTATTCTTAATAAAATATATGTCGTTTAAAAATAAATTGATGGCCAGGTCTACAAAGTATTTTGCATATTTCTCTAGAACGCTTCCCATAGTCATAAAGGATTTCAAATAAATGGGAGTTCCGGTGTATAGAAATGTATGTTACTAATTCTGGAAGCGCAATAGCTCTGCCTTAAGAATTGTGTTAATGCCAGTGAGAGATGTAGTGGCGTATTTAGAAAAAAGTTTTGGGGGGCCCGAGACCCCATGAGGCCGTATCTTATGTTTGTACTCAGGAAATATGTAAAAAATATTTTTAAAAAAATCACTTTGGGAGGGCCCGGGGCCCATGCAACCCTTTATATACGCCACTGACCATTGATATAGCAGAATTTTAAACAAAATAAAATTATTTACAGAAATTAATTTGTCAAAAAAGCGCTTTATTTAAAACCTTTTAAAGACCTAATACCTCTGCTCGAATCTCGATCTATCTATCTAAATATACTAATCTTTGAAAGGGATATTTATTAAAAATGGATTAATTAAATCTAGTTGAGGTTTTAATGGACTCCTTCCAGGAAGGGGAATATGCTGCTTCAACTTTCTGTGAACTTACTAACGCCTTCAACTGTGTGCCACATGACATCTTTCTAAAAAAACTTGCAGTATATAACTTTGATTCAAGTAGTATAGATCTTATAAAATCATACTTAGATGGGGGTATGCAAATAGTGAAGATGGGTCATCAGCAGATGCGAGTACCAGGTCTTTTGAGGTTCCTCAGGAATCCATATTAGGCCCAGTTTTTTTCCTAATACACATTGCTGATCTACCAGTAAATCCTGACTTCATTCATGCAGCACTTTTCGCTGACGATGTAGTAAAAAATGCTTCACTAGAGAATACCATGGTGATTTCGTGTGACGTACAGAAGAAGGCAGAAGATTGGTTTGCGGCAAATGGCTTGGTCTTGAATACAACAAAAACACAAAATTTTACCTTTTCATTAAAAAAAATGCAAAAGCTGATAATGAACCAGTGAAATATTGAGGAATTCTTATTGACTATAAGCTGCTATGAAAGAGTCATATTCAATTTATTTGCAAGAAACTAAATAAACGTGTTTATTCTGAAAAACTTGGCTAATGGTATCACAGAAAGAGTACTTAGAGAAGCCTATTTTGTTCTATCCCAGAGTAGAATTGAATATGCCCTAATAGTTTGAGGTCATGCAACTGAGGCTACCGAGGTGTTCAGTGTTGAAAGAAAGACAGTAAGGGTGATGTGTGGTCTAAAATATAAAGAAGATTGTAGAGATGCAATCAGAAATCAAAAACTTTTAAAATTTCCCTCACTCTATATTTTTCACTGCCTTTGCTATATAAAATCTAATTTGAACTTGTATGAAACACACAGCAATACTCATAATTATAATACGCGAGGTAAAAATAATGTAAGATCAAGGTATAATCGATTAAAAAGATGAGGTGTGTCCGTTTTCTAAATGTGCTTCGTCAAACAATCAGGAATTTACAACTAAAATCTTTGAAAGGCAGAATAAAATCAATATTACTCCAAAATGCCTTACTCGTTTGAAGAATTCTTAAATCACATATTTGAAACTTGAATGTTTATTGTTATTTAAATGTTAAGTGTACTGTTAAGATTTTAATTTAAGTAAATTTTTACTATTTTACTATTTAAAGAAAAAAACTGACCTGTTTAAACATTGTTATATTTAAAACACCAATAAATTTTTACTATTTACTAGAAATTAAAAAAGTTTTGCTTTTAAGAGTTTATGCAATATTTTATATGAGTATTAAAAGCTTTTCTAGCAACAAATGTTATAAATGTATCTAAGTTTTCAATTAAATATTAACTATTTTAGTCATCTACATTCCGCGCGCCTTCATTCTGACGTATTTTTACGAATAATATTTTTTTTAGATTGCTGTGAAATAACCCAAACCATGTTTGTCTTTTACATAATATATCAATTAATGGTTTTGTAAACCTCAGAGGCCTGATTTCCCTAAAAATTAAAGAAATTCCCTTTTTTATGTTTATTTACACAGTAACTGGACAATGCTGCCCTCGGCGTAGATCAATAATTGTTCAAACCAACATAGTCTGTTTTGTAAAACCAGGACTGGGGCACAACGGCCAGAAAACGTTGAATATTGAACTAGAAAATGTACTACAAATTTTGGGCCTAAAAAATGTTTTGTAAACGTCGCCATAACTAAAACAAAATATATATCAAATAATTGCTTTAAATGAAAGGGCCGCAAAAAGTTGGGTAAATTACTTTTGTCGATGTGGTGTAGTCGATCAAACAACCAATTAAATCCATACACACAACGTTAACCTTCAGTGAAATGTTGTTTTCACAACTTCCAGACTAACAAATCAAACTGGGGTGTCGTTATGCGAAAAGCAAACCGATTAAAACAATAAAATGTATATATATTTTTAAGGTAATCGATTTTAAAATTTTGGACTTCCATTGTCTTTATTTATTTTAAAACACGACGTTTCGGTTAGTAAGTATCTCTAACCGTTATCAAGTGTAAACTAAACAATCTAGTCTTTAGGCTACTACTTATACTACTTGGTGTGCAGTCAGGTGTGACGGCCCGCCCCCTTTTTAATCCTAAGACGCGGGTTTTCCTTAAGGAGTGGTTTCCATATGTTTGGTATGTCCGTGCTTAGTTGACTGAAAACTTCTTTATTCTACATTATAAACGCAGCTTCAATAAACTTTCGTTTTCGCCAATGCGACTCCTTATGTAAAACTTTAGCTTCTGACCACTGAATCCTGTGATCATTTGACCATGCATGATCTGTTAAACCGGATTTTTCAATATCCCCTAATTGGGTCCTTTTTAGATGTTCATTTACTCTAACCTGAAGAGGGCGTTTCGTTTCACCTACATATGATTTACCACACTCACACGGGATTTGGTAAATACATTCCTTATTATTTGAGGGATTGTCTGGTTTTGTTTTAGTTACAAAACTTCTTATCGTATTTCCTGAAGAAAATACTGTTTTTATATTATAGTGTTTAGCTATTCGTCTTATGTTAGACTTGTTGCTTTTATACTACGTTTTATTCACAATCTTCGCGCGCGTAAATTTAATAATGAGAAAATTATTATTAATTCTACGTGGTTAATACAATATGAGTTACAAAATGCAATATTTGTGCTTATAAAACACGTTCAAAATAAATATTTTCAAAGCGAGATTTCTTTACTTGTCGATAATAAACCGTTGCCAAAGGTTTTTAGAAAATTAAATCCGTTTTTGGATCAAAATAATATTTTACGCATTGGCGGAAGATTATGCAATTCGGAATTAGATTATGACAAAAAATTTCCTATACTTTTACCCGGTGATTCTCAATTTACAAAGTTATTGATTGCGCATACTCACGAGAAACATATGCATACCGGCATAAACACGACTTTATTTTTACTTTTTCAAAATTATTGGATTTTTGCAGCTAAAAGGCATATAAGAAAAATAATTTCGCGTTGTTCTACATGCTGGCGCACGCGCCCCACTAATTATCAACCCCCTGTTGGTAATTTGCCAAAATTTCGCGTTTCACAAGCAAAAGCTTTTCAACACGTTGGCGTTGATCTTACGGGAAGTTTTGCTATTACAATGAGCCGCATGCGCGGTGCAAAACGACTTAAGGCTTATGTCGTTCTATTTATTTGCGGTTGTACGAAGGCGGTACACTTAGAAATTGTGTCAGACTTATCAGCAGACGCTTTTATGGCAGCGTTCCGACGTTTTATGGCCAGAAGAGGACGCGTGGAAGTAGTCTACTCGGATAACGCGTCGAATTTTACGCTTTCTGCTAAAATTGAAGTTGCTAATCGCGAATCAATTCGTTGGCACTTCAACCCTCCATCCGCACCCTACATGGGCGGTTTGTGGGAAAGTAACATCAAAAGTGCAAAGTCTCATTTACTACGAGTAATTGGAGAACAGGTGCTTACTTTTGAGGAGCTTTATACTGTGGTTACTCAAGTAGAAGCTATCCTCAACTCTAGGCCTTTGTGTCCAGTCAGCACAGATCCAAATGATTTGACTGCACTGACGCCCGGTCATTTCCTTAGCCTGGAACCACTTACGACTGTTCCAGACCTCGATTTTGACCAAGTGCCTTTAAATAGGCTTTCTCGGTGGCAGTTGCTGCAAAAACTGCATCGCGATTTTTGGCGTAGATGGCACAGAGATTACTTACATACATTGCAACAGCACGCTAAAGTGAATCAAGACAAAATTGATCCCATTGCGATTGATACGATGGTTTTGATCAAAGATGATCAAACCACTCCCTTAAATTGGGTATTGGGACGAGTAGTAGGATTGCACCCTGGTACTGATAATGTAGTAAGAGTTGCTACAGTTAAAACCTCCAAAGGTTTATTCAAGAGGCCTTTGGTGAAATTGTGCCCTCTCCCTAATGCTTAGTTCAGAAAATACCATGCCCTGGGTATTTTCAGGGGGGCCGGAATGCTTCGTCCCGGCGTTTAGTTTTAAGATATAAAATTTAGAGACATTTATCTAAATTAGAATGCTTTTTATTTTCTTTTTTTTTGCTAGAGTTATGCTCAAACTTTATACTTAAAGTTACTTTTATTTCTTGGTTTAACCTAATTTAGTTACTAAGATATGCCTTGCCTACAAAAAGGGTAAAAATTTGAATTTGCGCGGTGAATTATATGCTCAAGAATGCATTGACTTTACTTTATTATTTTTGCTTTTTTTTCTACCTTGAGTATATCCATTTTCCATCATTTTTTAATTTAAGTTTTCCCTAATTTTATACATACCTTTTTACTGCTATATTGCTACATACAGCAGTGCTCCAACGTCCGTCTTGCTATACGGAGCTCATGCGAATATTTGGGGTACTCTCCATACTAGTGATATATATTGATCGCCAAGTGAAATCACATGCGTGCTTTTTAAGACCGCGGTCGTGTATAAACATTTATGGATTGCTTTGATGTGCTACTGCTACTACTTTGATTGGAATTATTTGGATTCGACTGTGCAGTTGTCCATGTACCAAGTTCCTTTCATCCAAGGGTAAGTCAAAGTGTTTTTGAGCTGCGTTTCTTTACATTTTTTACTTATTCCCTATGCTACTATTCCTAACTAAAAACACAAAAGTGTAACCTAAGAGTGGGAACTATTAGACTGGAGATCCCTATTGCTACAGTTCGGTTGGTTTGTTGACTTTTTCATGCGAAAGACGTCTCGACCGACCACTAACTAAGACAGGTTAGTTTATTTTTTAGTATACTAACTTAATCAGGTCAGGTTCATTAGGTCTGCAGGTAAGGTTTTAGTATATTAAACTAACCAAGTAAGGGTAGGAAGTTTTTTTTAGTATCTTTTTGAGATCTGCGCTATTTTGCGCTATTTGTGCTACTTTATCCTGCGCTATTTTGTCCCGCGTTATTTTGTCCGCGCTTTTTTGTCCTGCGCTATTTTGTACCAGAGTCATACGATGCCCTTTACTCTGCTCTCCCGCCGGGGCCCTTACGTACCCAGTCCGGCCCTGGTTTAAAGTTCTCTAACGACTTTCTAATATGTAAATAATAAAATTTCAATGCGTTTTTTAAATCGGGGTGGGCACGCATAGGTGGAAACAGAGCTGTCAGGTACTTCAAGTACAGTACTTGAAATTGTACTTCAAGTACTTACAAGTACTTCAAGTACTGTACTTGAAGTACATCTACAATCCGGTAATTGTACTTGGTACTTGAAGTACTTTTAACAATGTACTTGGAAATGTACTTGATTTTGTCAAGTAAAGTACTTCAAGTACATTATAAATACTTCAAGTACATTCAAAGTACTTCAAGTACATTCAAAGTACTTCAAGTCCATTCAAAGTACTTCAAGTACATTCAAAGTACTTCAAGTACATTCAAACTACTTCAAGTACATTCAAAGTACTTCAAGTACATTCAAAGTACTTCAAGTACATTCAAAGTACTTCAAGTACAATAAAATATTCTTGAAGTACAATGTAGATATAGGTGAGATATAGCTTTAATGCGCCGAAGACAAGTGGTAACCTTAGGGTTGCCAACTGTCCGGTTTTTTTATCAACTTAGCAGGGAAGTCTGGTATTTTAGCAACCTTGATAGGTACGTCTTAATTAATTGCCAAAAAAATCGTAATATTACTTAACAAAGAATAATGCCTATTGGCTTAATTATTGCATCCACCTTCTTTATTTCGTGGAACGTGAAATTCAAATTCAGTGTGACAAACTATTAAAACAGTCGTGCCATCTATTGAGGGGTGTCGGTAGTACAGTAGTACAGGTATGTTGCACTTGCAGCTCGATTTTTCGGGATCCACCTACTTGCCTGTCAGCAGACGTAATTTCTACGTTTGAAGTTTTGGTTTGAAGAACCCGAAAATTTAGTTTGACTAGATACACCTTAAAAAATTTCTTGGATATTTACGTTTGTTATGATCATTTATTTACTTTGACTTAAACAAGATTTAAGCAGTTTTGTGGGTTATTATATAAATAGTACTTACTATAAGTGATTTAGAAATTGTTGACGGTAAGAAGAGTGCCCCAAGTGCTTGACCAAAATAGAAATGAGGCAAGGTAGGGTACGTGCATCCCGGTTTTACAAGAGTTTTTTGTAGGTCTTATTACAAAGTCAAATATATTTGGATTTACACAAATGTGATCTATTTGGAACAACTGTATGCAATTTGAGACAGAAAACCTTAATATATTTTAAAATTTTTGTCTTTAGGGGTAGGTCCCATTTACCCATATTAAGTTCGGGGTTACTGTGACCCCTATTGCAAAACTATAAAACGTTAAAAACATTTTGATGCGACCGGGTCAATTTTGCAGCTTTTTGTGTAATAAAATTATCTCTTTCCATTAATTTTCTATGGCACTTGTGTTTAATAATGAGTTCAGAAAAAATAAATACATGCAATTTAGGTATATAAGTAATATTTACATACAAAAATATTCCAAAAAATAAAACATTTTAGGTTGAAAATTTTGTAAACATTTTTGACATGTTTTTACATCTTTGAAATGTTTTTTGATGGTTTTTGACATTTTTAAAAAATTTTTGTCATCTTAATTTTGAAGTTTTTGACGTTTCTGCCATTTTTTACTTTTTTGAAATTTTTTTAAAAACTTTTGGCATTTTTTTCGTTTTTTGCATATTAAAAGTACTTGAAGTATTTTTATTGTAAAAGTAAAAGACTTGGAGAAAATCAAGTATTTTTATAATGTACTTGGTACTTGAAGTAGATTTGAAAAGAAAATGTACTTAGTACTTCAAGTACTTTACAAATCTTAATGTACTTGGTACTTGTACTTGAAGTACTTTCAGAATGTACTTGTGACAGCTCTGGGTAGAAACTAGGCCTTATGCATGCCAGCTCGGTCCGACGTGTTTGTAAGCCGCAAGCTTTTCAGAATGAGTAGCTACTCGTGCTGCGTACCGGACATTCGCAATATCATTGTTTACATATCTTGTCACTTTTGTCATAAAAAGGCTTATAATTGCAGAAAAAAATGTAGCAAGAATTGGTCATTTGTATTATTCGACAGTATCTTTTCCATTTTTCATCAAAAATATAAAAATTTATTTATTATTTTCTATAAACAAAACCTTTTTTTTTATTACTGGGACTTTCCATCCAATCAGGATCAATCGCCGAGTTTCACAAAGTTCTAGCAAGGTTAAAGCATTTTTAAACAAACACAAACAACCATGTACCTAGCCAGGAATCGAACCAGGACCGCCGGTGTGGAAAGCAAACATTGCTAACACTACACCACGACAGCGACTAAACATAACCTAAAACGTTGCAATACGAATTTGCTAACAATAACATGAACGCTGGCACGCGACACCATTAGAAATACCCAAATCTCACGAGATCCGTGACGACTCTAATGCTAGTGTGCAACGCGGTCAGTGCATACGATTAGAAATGTACTTTAACACTCGCACTATTCCAAATCATATGATTTCAACCAACCAAAACCATTTCCGTGGTCGTGACATTGACATTTTGATTAAATGTGCCATGCCAGTGATGTTTCTGTTCAAGTGTGAAAGGTTTTTCAGTTTTTCCAAAAGAAAAATATAATTTAAAGTTTTTTAGAATAATCAGTAAGTGATATAGACTAATTTATCGTTAATTTTTATATTTTTATACTTTTTATAACGTGTCAATAGGTGGTTTTTAAAAATTTTAGATACAAAGTTTAGAGACTTCAGCAAGTGTATGTACCTGGGTAGTTTTGTATTATTTTTTATAAATATTTGCCTTTCATTTTTATTCCCTTTTTATTTTATTACGTAGTCACGATCAGCAAGATTCATATTCATATTTCGCCGGTAAAAGTACCCAACAAGGAATCAACAATGTAACTTTGTAAATTACATAAATTAACCTTTCCATGAAATTTTTGACATTCATTCATAGAAGAAAGTAGGTATATTTTTATATCCGTTTTTGCGACCTAAATACCACAGCAAAATAGATAAACTTTCAATTTCAACAAAATTTGAACAATAATTGATTTTATTTCCTGGTTTTTGTAGACAGCTTTGTTTATAAAATGTAGTTCATAAGTTAGACACCCACTCTGCAGGTTAAAAACTTAGTTTAAAGTATTTATATTTCTTGCAGGTTCATAATAATTACCACATCTAGATTTTTCATTTAAAAATTCAAAAGTTTATTTTTATTGTTATTTACAATTTTTTGCCAAGGTCAATAATATTGAAGCCTTTTAAATTTTAAATAACTATATATTTTATTTATTTGTTAAATTTACCAAATGCTTCATTGGTTTACACAATTATTAGTAAAATTATAAATTATTGACTACAAGAAAGGAAAGAAAATAAGAAGAAACAGAAGAGTGAAAGGACTAAAAATTAAAAAGTATTGTGTCTACTTGTAGATGATGTTGTCTAAACTGGTATCGCCATGGAAACACCTGGCGATAAAAAGGATCAGGAAAGGGTAACATTTCATTCCTCACAGCTACTTAGCCAGTCTGAGTCTGAGCCTGATTTAGAGTTTCGGCTTTTGGCACCAGCTGAAGTCTCATCTGTATTGGAACACACTAGTTCAGCAGGTAGCTACCTACACATTGGGAGGTTACTTATTAGATTTAGATAAGGCAAAAATATCTTCCTCTTTAAAAGGTTTAGTCAGTTCTGAAATAATTTGTTGCTTGCCTATTTGTGATACAATATTGTGTGATACATCAAAATTTTCAAGAAAATAGTAGAATATGAGTTTTTATGGTGGATATCTGGCATATGGTGCAGAACCATTTTTAAATTATTTTTTTAATTTTGGAAAAAATCACCCTTTAAAAATGGATGCTGATCAAATTATGTAGGCACATTCAAAATTACAGGATTAGGGCTTTAATTCATTATATCACTTATCTATATCATTTCAAAATATTGTATTTTTTGCTGTAAAATTTGACATTGTATATACTTTTATAAGTTGATGTACAATAAAGAATTGCATTGAATTAAAACAAAATAACACCCTTGACTTAGGGGTAGTTTCTTAAAAGTAAAGTTTTTTTAATTAAACAGTCTTTTCTCAAAAACTTTTAGAGACCAATCTTGTAGAGATTAAAACTACCTACAAAAATTTGTTTCTACAATTTTTTCTGAAAATTTTGATGTATCACACATAGGCAAGCTGGATCTAAAAACGGCCTATTTAAAACCTGACAAGGTTGTGTTTTTTTATTTCCCTCCTTGTAGGGTGACCCAAACAGTGAATAACCACTTAAAATATACATTTTGATTTTTAAAAAATTCAAAATGAAGGTTGAATAATAAGTTAAAGTTAAATCGACGGGTTTCTCACCTACCAAAATTTGTACACCGATTAACAGTATTGACAGATCTTTTCATGTATTAACAGATATTAACATGTAATACAAGCTATTGCCAACTATTTCCATGTATTAACAAAATATTTCCACATATTGCCAGGTATTTCCCTAGTATTATCACATTACCAGATATTGCCATGTATTAATCTTGGTATTAACACAGTAAAATAAAATATTTGTCTTAACTGAAATTTTTTTTAACACTGAAAAATAGATAATAATATATTAAGTCACTTCTTGCTGCTTTTAATGAAATTTAAGGACAGTATTTACTAATGCAAAACCTGTCAGTCTAGTTTACACCTCTATCTATCACTGTTCTTTGACAATATAAAAGAGAGACAGATATAAAACATTTAATTTCTTAGAATCTACTTTAACATAATTGAAACAAGAAAATGTAAATTTTGAGGAGTCATGAAATAAACCAAATTTATTACTAAAAGTTATTTATATTAATCAAAATTTAACCCAAGTAACCTAAAAACTTTTTTAATTTCCTTGTATTTTGTTTTAATTTGAATTTGATCTGCTCTTCTCAATTGAAATGGATATGTGCCATGTAGCATTATTGGGCCAAAAAAAATAAAAGAATTGTTGATTGTGTGTATGTCATCATTTTTGGGCCACCAGAGATTTTCTAAGTCACATTAAAAATTTGAGTGTGGAGCTGCCACACTCAACTATTAATTATTCGGCCCACCCACCAATCCTCATCAAAGTAGACAGCATAATACTTTTCTTTTTCAAGAGTGGGGTGTTGTTTCTCAGTTCATTGTCTTCTAAAAACTATCAATAGGCGAATCACTATAGAGACTTAAGACATTATCATTATCATCAAAAGAGGAGGATCTAGATATATTTTTTTTGTTTTGGTTACTTAAAAATACCTCACTGAACCCAAAAAAATACAAAATTTTACCTTACCCCACCCAAAAGAAAAGCAAACCCAAAAAAAGACCAAACCACACTGTACCCCACCTACAAAAAAATACCTCACCAAACCCAAAAAAAAACAAAACTACCATCTCCCCAAAAAAAATTCCCGGGCCTCCCCCAAGGCTTAGATTTTTTTACATATTTTCCACATATTTCATGAAAAAATACAAAAAATAGCTTAAAATTCGACATCATGCGGGTTCGACCCCCCCCCCCCCCCCTCCCCTTAGAGACCTCGCCCCCCCCAAGACATATTTCTGGGTGTGCCACTGCAACAATCGGATCAGTAAAACGATCGGATCAGTAAAACGATCGGATCAGTAAAACTAAAAACAGCTTGATAGACTGCTTATTTTAAGCATCAGGTCAATCTTCCCCGCCGTGTTTATGTTTTTCAATATTTTAATTAATATTTACCTACTTGGAAGTGTTAGCTGCTTTCAAAGCATATAATTTAAAAAAATATTCAAATTTTCTACTACTTACCTGTTAAAACTCGACTCACAACACTGTAAACTACACACTTCTCACCTAAAAATTCGAGGTATTGACATATTAACCACAGGTATTTACATTTTATTAACAGGTATGAACATGTTATTGCCTAGGTATTTACAAGTATTGACACATATTAACTATTTATTGACAAGTATTGCATAGTATTGACCATTATTGACCTAGTATTGACCACTATTGACACAGTATTGACATGTATTAACCAGTGATTTGTACACCGATGAACAAGGTGAGAAACCCCTCGAGTTAAATAAATAAATATTTTATACTTTTATTTTAAATAAAATACTATGTTTGTTTAAAAGATTTAACTATTTTTTAGGGTAGTTTGCAAGAAATTCCAGTTAAATTACCAGTTGCTTTCCGTGAATGACCTAATAAAAGTTTAATAACCACATTACTTAAACAAATGATTTTAAAATAAAACACTTTTTTTGTGTGTTCATAACTCTAGCAATACTTATATGCTTTGGTGATTTGGAGACCCTAGATTGAAAAACTATATTGTCAAGTTATTTTTACCATTGCAAGTCTTTGTGTAAAAATAATAAAATGAGCAGCAAAAAAGCCACATTTAAGACAAACACATCGAGGTATCACTTACTAAAATTGATTAAGAAATAACAATGTTCATATACTAGTACGACAAAATTTCCCACCCATTCCTAGTTACCCACTTGTTTTAAAAAATAACACACATTACACACATGGCAAAATCAGAGCTATGACAACACTTTCACAGCAAAGTTTTTGCTTTTAAACTACATATTTTTTCCAGTTTTTTAAATGTTCCAAAAAATTGTTCAATTTACAAAAATTCTAATTGTATCATTATTAAAGTAAAATTTCCGTTGAAATTTCCAAAGATAGACATATGTAGGTGGGTAGATATCTGGAGATTTGGAGCAAAAATTGTGGACATATATGAAACTTGATATACAAATAAAAAAAATCAATGAAAATATGACCAAAGTACCAAATAACATGTTGCCATGGAAAAACATTCATATTTTAAAATATTTTCTGTTTTTGGCCATTTTTTAATTTTAGCATATCAGGTTACTGATGCACTTCACAGGTAACTGATAACTACTAATAAACTTCACAAATGTTTGGCTAAAATATAGAACTAACCTTTACCTTACCTAAAAATAAGTAAATTTTTTTATTTTTTCTTTCAAAATTAATAGCTTTTGCAGTACAGGGAACTGACAACTATAACAGGTAACTGATTGTAAGAACAAACAAAATTATTTAAAAAAAAATGTTTTAATTTAAAAAGAATGCTAAAATTTGTATATAAAAGTCACAAACACATTTTTTATGGAAGGGGGTGGGGGTAGGGGTGGGAAGATATTTTTTTCTTAATGTTGTATTGTCATCGGACCACTATGTGAATACCAAATTTCATCCAAATCGGATAATGGGAAGTGTGTCAATAACGCATTTTTCTATGAAAGAGGGTGGGGGTAGGAGTGGGACGATATTTTTTTTCTTAATATTGTATTGTCATCGGATCACTATATGTATACCAAATTTCATCCAAATCGGATAACGGAAAGTGTGTCAAAAACACATTTTTCTATAGAAGGGGTGGGTATAGGGGTGGGAGGATATTTTTTTCTTAATGTTGTATTGTTATGTTTCATCCAAATTGGATAATGGGAAGTGTGTCAAAAATGCTTCACAAGATTTGATAGATAGTTAGTTAGATAGTAAGAGAGAACATGTGAAGCTAAATAACAGCTTGTAAAAAACGAGTCAGTTACTTGTAGATCAGGTCAGTAACCTGTAAGTATTCTAACAGGTAACTAACGATTTTGTCACGTTTTGTCAGATATTATTAATACTACTAAAATTGAGCCTAATAAACAAGAAAACTCAAAAAGTGTACCCTATTGTAATTATGTTTCACCATTTTTTAAATTATTTTTTTGTTGTTTTACTTTTTAAAAACTTACCAGGTTACTGATCAAACTGAAGGTTACATACGCGAGTATGGATCGGTTAAATGACACATCCACTGTCTTAGACGTGTGACATCGAATTAAACTGTTCGCGCGTTTTCCGAATCACATAGCTCTTTTTCACTTAGCAACTGAAGGTCAAGAATGATCCAATGAATCCAAATGGATAAAAAATCTGAAGGCACAGGTAACTGATGCAATTTTTGATGACAAAGTTGAAATTTGAATATTTAAAAACAATTAACTTTAAAACAATTCTGGTTTTGACTATCCGGATAACTAAAGGTTGTTTTTTAATGTTTACTAAGAAATTACTCCAATAAATAATTATAAGAACATAATTTAAATAAAATATAGTAAAATTCTAATGGTGACACTCCAGGTCACTGACAATTGTTACATAAAACCTCTGTTATCTAAAGGAAATATTTTTTATAATTTTCCAAAAATGAACTTTCTTATTAGATATTTAATAGAACTATAAAAATAAAATTAGTTTTAAATAAAAAAAAATGTTTTAACATGTTTTTGTGTAGGTCACATCAAAATCCGTCACTTTCCAGATATTCACCCAGGTATGCTTATTAGCCAGGGGTGGTCCCACACTTTTAAAAGGGGTGGGGGGCCGGTTTAAATTTGTATGGTTGAAACAAATTTTGGCTCAAGTGTGTAGTATTACATCAGAATGTGCCTTTTATAATTGGAGTTCTCTGGCAAAAGAAAGGAAGCATACCACCTCCCTACCCTGCCTCATTTGCAAAGCACTGATTTTATGTAGGCTTTCCAAATATACATATGAAGGTTGGATAATTTGAAGAGGATCAAATTGCTGTATATGTATCCTTAAAATCAATATATTATGGAATTTTGTACTCAAATACGGAGTACTTTTATGGGGTGCCAGTAGTAGTATGGATAGTGTGTTTAAAATGCAAAAAAGAGTAAGAAGAATCATGTTTGAAGTAACAACGCTAACAAGCTGCCGTCAAACTTTCAAAAATAATAATTATTTAACAGTACCTGGCATTTATATTTTTGAATGTATCTTATATTTGAGAAAGAATCCCAGTCTATTTGAGTCATTTAAGCCAAACCATTCGTACCAAACCAGAAACTGTAAAGATTTACTTCTCTATCCAGTACATAGACTTTTATCAACCGAAAAAGGGCCGATCTACTCGGCTATTAAGTTTTACAATAAACTCCCAAAGCTGATACAAGACATACATAGTTTTAGAAAATTCAAGACAGAATGTTTCAAAATAATATGCCAAATTGAACCTTATACAACAGGTGAATATTTAAATTTTAACTTATAATGGCTCAAGATGTAAAACAGAAATTAACTTTATATATGTAATATTGTTAAAAATTGTAACATTTTTTATAAATGATAAGTCTTTCTGGAAAAACTTTAATTTATTACTATACCTATACAATTTTTAACATAAAAATATTTTTTAAACTTATGTTTTAAGATTTTTTAAATTATTAAGTGTATGAAGAATTCATGTATCTGTACATTTGTATGAATATTATCTATCTATCTATCGCTTTGTCATTTTCAATTCTTAATAACAGTACCTACATGTGGTCATTCACTGGTCGACTCGCCCTATCTCTGCTAGCTCAGACTCACAAAAGTATATATTTTTACCTTCCTAGCCGGCGCAGCAATGTAGAGAAATAGAGAAGGTATTATTTTCCACGAATTTTTTTTTTTTTTTGAGATTAAGCCAAAAATGTGTTATTTGGGTTTGTTTTGACCTATCCTAGGAATATTGTCATGATGTCTGTGTGTGTGTATATTTATCCGTAACACGATAGCTGATCCTAAAATCCTAAACCGCTAAAGCGATTTTCATAAAATTTTCATGTAAAATAGCGTTCGACACTCTAACGAGCTGATTAGATTTTGGTCAAAATCCATTAAGGCTAATGACAGTTTTTTGACCATTAAAGTTTAAAAAATTCTTACTTTTGAACAGAGTATCGCATCAACATGCAGTTTTCGGAATCTAGTAGACTGCATTTTGCGCAATAATTTGTAATATAACTAAAATGTTCGTAGGAGCTTTAGTTTCTGAGATATTTACAAAAAAAACTGTTTTTAGGGCTGACATATTTTGACTTCACTTGAAATGTGCTAATAGGCTAGCTAGGAAGGTATCAGATCCGTCAGGGATCCATTTATTTGTAATTAGGCTAATTAAGTTGTCATGGAGATTTTTAAATGGTTGTGAAAATTCTGGTCCCAGTTTCGCTTTTTTAATGTGTTGTTTGGATTAACGATTATGATGCTTTAAATGTGAGTGGTCTACTCAGCCCTTTTACCGCACCACTACCAATGACGGTTCAATTTTGGCTCACTATAGATATATAGTACGCCACAGCGGAAAAAAGATACTACTACTATCTTCAGATAATTTTGCCTAAAGTAAATAAGTTATTTTATTTTAATTTAGGAGCCTCTGACGACATGGGAGTTATCACACACTTGCCAGTTGCCTTTTCATCTACCAACTTGCCGCCTCTATCCAACAAGCCAGAAATCTTCCAACAACAAAATTTAGAACAGGTAATTTATGTACCAGGTGTTTTCTATAACGCGCTTCTCTTTTTGAAACAAAACCAACATTTTTGCTGAAAAAAAGTGTTTGTATCAGCAAAAATTGTTGTAAACTGAACGTGTCACCAAGAGCTAGTTTGATATATGTGAGTTTTTATAAGGAGTTTTTGTTATAATGGTCATTTTTTCTCTTCTGCAACACGGTAGTTTTTTCAATTTTACTCACCCAAAATCTCTCAGATGTGTTAAATATGCCTGAAATAAGATAGCTAGTGGGAAACTGAGTAAAAAAAAACACAGCGCAGTAATTTTATTATAATAACCAGCACAATATTTCTTAAAAACTTACTTTTAGACATTTTGGTTAGGTCAAATCTATAAATGTTTATTTTTCAAACACAAAACGATTTATTATCAATAATTGACAAACTCTTTGACACTGGTCGTCGCGGTCCTAAAAAAACTAAGTTGAATGAATTTTCTTTGCGGAAAAATTGGCTTTTATCATCGCCTGGGACAGATTTCTTGTGACAAGTTATTTTATTTTTTATTTCATTTTCTTTTGATAAAATATACCAAAATCTATATGTGTACAAATTTACAAACTTCAAATCGCTTCAAATATTTATAAAAGGTAACTTTCATCATCTTTGAAGACAATATTTGTATTTAAAAACTTGACAAACCTGTAGTGGCACGTTACCGACGGGACATTTTCTTGTTTCAAAAAAAAATTTTGTTGCTTGAAAATTAAATAAAATTGGACTTGGATAAACCTTAAAAAATATTTGAGTTTTAGTCTGAGACAGCCAGAATTAGGTTTTGTTCCAAGAAAAACGTTCTATAGTTTACCTTGCAAGTAGATTAAAATAAAACCTGTTAAAATATAAATAACAAAGAATAGAGTATCGAATTAAAAAAAAATAGGCACGGTGTTTTAATTTGTTTGCACCAGTTAAATGTCAAAATATCTGATAAAATATTTTAAGATTTATTTTAATGTTTTTTCCATAAGGGATCTGATACCTTCCTAGCACATTAGCACACTCCAATTACTCCATGCTATATCAGACATGAAACCGTTTTTTGTAAATATCTCAGAAACGAAAGCTCCTTTGAAGAACGGAACTGTGATGCGGATATTGCTAAGATCCAAATAAAACTTTTTCGACATTACCTTCTCTACCCATTACTGCGCGGGCTAGGAGGCTAAAAAAGTTTTGGTAGGATTAGAAAAAATCGCCTAGTAACAAATGTTGATCTATACAAGTTACTTAAATACAGTATAAAATTGTGTGAAAACTTGATCTTGTACATGCCATCCCTAAAAGAGCTGCTGTATTCATACATTTGAAATTTTGTATTTCTTAGTTCACGAGTTTCGGCAATTTTTTTAAATAAATGTTATAATACTTCTTTGTCACGTTTAAAATAAAAACTTAAAAATAGTAAGTATGTTATTTACCAACTGATAAAAGTGTCACTTTTTATCCCGAGGCGAAAAGTTTGTACAATATTGTCGAGGTGTATTTCTATTTTTAAAATTTTTTAATTTATTTTCCTAGTTTTTTTCTATTTATTTTTACTGTTTTTCTCTGATCAGTCACTTTTTATTCTGAATTTTCATCCCGAGGATTATAAAAGTGCAAAAAGGTGTTTTCCTACTTTTATAATGCCCTACTTTCCTACGACCACATATGAAAATGATGGATTTCACACTGTTTGCTTCCTCAGAAGACGTCAAATTTCACTAGTGTGAAGAAATTTTTCCGCACATGTGTAGAAAAGTACTTTTCCGCATGTGTATGGAAAAGTGTACGATGACGTTAACTGTCACCATACGTCTCTGGTGTTGCAACGTACTTTTCCATACATGTGCGGAAAACCAATTTCATTTGATTTGTGCAAAATTAAAGCCCAATTTTTAAAAAAATTAGTATAGTTCAACAGTTTTCGTAGGAAAAATAGCATACACAACTCGATAGAAAGTAACTTTCTTACACTCGCGTGTTGTTTTACTCGGCTAGCGCCTTTTTTACAACATGCACGCTCATGTGAAATTTGTCACTTTCTTCTCTTTTTATGTAATATACTATTTTCTGTATAATTATAGGCAAAAATAATTGATAGATTGATAGTATTAAAAAAAAAAGATAAATATACCGGGTGGGCCAAAAAAACGAGCAAAAAGTTTCTAACTATACCATCGATTTTAATGGAGAATCCATTAAGCTTTTGAAGAAATATATTTATTGTCCGTCATCTTATACTGAAGACTGGCAGACAGAATCAAACTTTACCGTTTAAAGAGGCTCGTTTATTCTTCTGTTGCGGAAATCTTTTAATATGTTTTTTGAATTTGCAAAAAGCCCTATTTCTGCCACGCACAACAAGGTATGAACTATTTAAATCGGTTTAGTGGTTCCCAAAAAATTATTTTCATTTTAAGTTTTGTCTTGTATAATAGGCCACTTTGGACGACTACTATGGCCAGTCCAAATACTATGAAACCCTTTACCCAGTGGGACAACAACAAACTACTGCTACTACTTCAACATTCCAAGTTGTCAGTGAGCCAGGACCATCTGGGTAAGGCAAATACGTTATAGCATAAATACATGTTCAAAGAATCGAAAAGTGAAGTGCTCATAGCTGGCTTTGGAAACAATGGCAAATTTAAATTCGCGGATGCGAATTTTCAAGTGCGCATGCTTGTGTTTTGTCATGTAGACACACAGCTGCTATGTGGCTGGAGGCCATATTGACATTTTGCGATGTTTTGCGTTTGTCGTCTAAAATTATGTTTTTTTTTCTGTGAAAATGGGAAACAATTCACGTGAAACATGTGCGGTTTGTGGAAAAATGTCCGGAAGAAGTAAGGGAATGCCAAACTACTTGTATTTTTCTTTATACAGTCGAACCTCTCTAACTCGAACCTTTATAACTCGAACCCCTCTATAACTCGAACCTTTTAAGCGGTCCCTGCACTTTTTACATGTATTTTAACCTATGTAACTCGAGTTTCTATAACTCGAACTCTCCATAACTCGAACTGTTTTGGTGGTCCCTTCAGGTTCGAGTTATAGAGGTTCGACTGTAGTTTGTTAATAAAGTTAAGAGTGGCTTATAGATGCCATTAAACAGTCTTCATGGTGTCCACAAAAAATCTGCACAATTAGTTTTAGAGAAACTACAATTTTATTCCACAATTTGATAAATTTTCACCCAATCAACTAGTTAAAAAAAAAAATAGACATAACCCTAAATTTTTGACAATTGTCAAATAATGTAGTGACAGAACGAAGTATGTTCCAAAACCGTTAAGACGGACGTATGCGCAGTAACCGAAATCCTGTCTGCCCGAAAAAGGAACATAAAGAATTAAATAGGGGTCCTGGCTTCAAGCATTGTGTGTGAGAATGCATGGGTATGGGTATTTGGGGTAAGGCTATTTTTGTTTTAATAGACTTACACCACGGATTATACGACACTGTCGGATTGGATTTGGTAAAAGCGGTAAATCAATAATGCGGCCATTTTAACCATTGCCATTTCGTTCTCTGGTGTTGTGTTTTTTCTAGTTTTTTCAATTAAATCTGGGATAAAATTTAACTGTCAAAAACTGTTCAGGGTCGTAAAACATTGCTTCCGTTAGAGTAAAAAAAGTCCAAGATTTACTTTATTTTTCAACAAAAATAATAACCACTTACAGCCTCCGTCATTTTGACACGGCCGCGATAAAATCAAAGTATAGTGAGTTTGACGGAGTTTTGTTAGGTTACCGAAGCCAATTATCTACTTTTTCAAAGGTAATGTCAAACCCATGGTGTACCCACTCTTTTTATTTTGGTTGGTTGTGAAATCCAATCTCTAGCTATGTCAATGTCACGTTTTATTCATAGGTAAAATTTTTACCATTTGCAGCGTAAAATTTAACGTTATACATGTGTCAAGAAACAGGGTTATTGTTTTGATTTAATAATTTATCCGATTTTGCTGTCAAACTCCTGCTTAAGTGGCTCTAATTAGAACAGGTGCTGCTTACTTTTTTCAAAAGTTCTTCATTTTATCTAAACTATTTAAGTTTGAAAAATTAAACCAAAACAATTTAGATCTTTTTCGTTTTTATAGGACAGTAAACACATATGAGAAAACATAATGCGACTTGAGGCTCAAAAATAAATGGGTGCAAGAAAATGATTTTTTCAAATTCCATTAAGAAATACCTGAGAAAGCCTGTTTTCGTTGAAACACTCTGTAGACCTCAAATTCATTTATTATTTTGTTAAACCTAGGCTACAAACAACAAAATCAAAGCCCATTCAATCGCAGACATTTAAAAAGAAGAAACCAGAGCAGAAGAAAAATCATGTCTGTCCTCACTGCCACAAAACTTTTTCTACAGGGGAAAAACTGCAGAGGTAAAGAAATGTACATTTATATTTACTTATTTTTAGTCCATTAATTTGCTGGCTGGTCCTTAAGAGAGGCCCTGGTTACGTTTGAGTGATTGTTTATAACTGCCAGACGGTATTGAAAAGCTCCAGATCCTGCAACTTCGATCAAATTAGAACCAGTGTAATTTTAAATTATTCCCATGTTGTTTTTGCCCATCACTTAAAATATGTACTACAAAAATTCTTAAATTCTGGCCCAGTCAATATCTGCTTTTTTTTCTTCAAAAATATGACAAGATTAAAAGTTGGATTTTTTTGATTGACCATTAGTTAATAGTTTAGTTCTATTTTAATTGCTCTTTTTTATTTTAAAAAGCCAAGGCTATAAACTTTATTAATTTAATGTTAAAATTTCTTAAAAATCGAAGACAGTCGAAAATATTTAAATATAGATATTTTTTATCTATTGGTTTGACAAACCCATTCATTTCAACTATTCAGCACTTTCTTAGTTCTAGCCTGTTCTTAATAATTAGTACAGCGGTATACTTGAGCACGAAGACAATACAAACAAATCTTAATTTATATGACAAAAAAAACACCTATTTTCGAAAATTGTCCGCTATCTTGAATTTTTATTAAATTTTAACATTAGGTTCATGAATTTTGGACTCTTGACTTTTCAAAACGGCAAACATGATTAAAATCAATAAATATATGACCCATATAGAGTGGCAACTGGCGAGCTTTGCAACATTGAGGGGCAGATGTCTCTGAAATAAATTCGTCTAGTACGCAATATCCAGAGACAACTACTATGATCTAATGGCATTTGTATGATAGGCAGGAACCTCGGAACTCGCACATAAAATTAAATCGTACTAGTAGTTCCAGAATATTGCGTCCCAGAGGAATTTGTTTCAGCGCCATCTACCCTTCAATGTTTCAAGGATCGCCGGTTGCCACTATATATGGGTTATATACTCATTGTTAAAATCCAAAATCTTTTTTTAATAGCAATATTTGGTGCCAGAAAGTTTGCATATATTGATAAGATAAATTTTTATTTAGTTGTATATAATTTCACGAATATCTTGAGTCGTTCAGTAAATAATATTATTTTATTCCGACGATATTATTTTAGGCACTTTAGAACTCACCAAGAAACCAAGGAAACATTACCATTTAAATGCGATCTATGCAAGAAAACATTTACTTCAAAATTTAAATTAGTTAGGCATGCTTTAATACATTCAGGTAAGTATTTTTAATATTATTTTTTATAACAATTAGGTGCTATAGTAAAAAAAATTGGGACAAATTTTTCTTACCCCTGAAGACACTCAAATTCCAAATATTCTGTCTTTAAATAGAACCTGAAAAGTTTAATAACTGTACCAAATTTCAATTAAATATATTTGTATGTAACAGAGAGAATTTTGTGGCTTAAGGACAAGGCATAAATAAGAAAAATAAGATTGTTCGTGCAACTTTAATTTTAAATTCAAATTTTGCGCCAAATTCCCGTATTCGGAAAACCCACACAATTTCAATTTGATTGGCACAAGCGAAACGCCAGCGCCATCTACGGAAAATGAATCTGCGCAAAAAGGCGTAACTAAAAAAAGATTCGTCTGTCGTATTCTGTCGAGATCACCACGCAGCATGGTGATAAATTCTATTAACCAAAAAATCCAATAACATTCTTAGAAAATAAAACTAAACCATTACACAAACAAGTGATTCTAGTGTAGATCGCCTGCAACGACTGGGCCAGCGAGAGGAGCTCCTCTGGACGACGGAAACAGCTGAAAAGGTGAGTGCCAATCCTCTATATTGTCTTTGTGTGGCTCGGAAAAATTAATATTTTTACATCGTCCTTTTAAGGATTTTTGCACCCAGATTTTATAAAACGGCCAGCGCATACAGTCCCGCTGCTCTACCAAACTCAAAACGTCAACATTTTCTGGTCCTTCGAGCCGGATAGTTTTTTAAAATTTGTTTGCTAAAAATATTGGATTTTCGTCTCGCCATTTTGGCTCGTTGTTGCCGTGTCCGGTTTAGAAAGGAGGTTCCGTCCCCCCTTGCGTGGCTTAACGGTGGCTCCACCCACATTTCATTGCAGCCGAAATTGGCACTTCGTACGTCGTTTGTTTTGATTCAAAAATCGAAATTTGTTTAAATAATAGTTATTTGTTTAAATAATATGTTATAGTTATTCAAAACAACAAAAGTGCTTGTGAGTTAAATGCTTTATTCTTATTTAACAGGTAAACAAACACATCTAGTAGAATTAGTATTTACCTGTAAATAATAAGAGAAACGGTAGTAGGTACAAGTTGTATCTGTGTGCATTTATTTTGGGAGAAAAATCGCGACCTAGGATAACAGCTGATGATAAGTTTTTGCATTTATTCGAGAAATCGATAATAAAATATATGCTGTCGGACTCTTTTGGACTGATTAAAGTCAATAGGGGTCAAGTGTTAGTTTTATTCCTTTTAAATATTTTTTATTTTTTTAATTAACAATATGTCGTTAAAAAAGCTTGAGAATCAACGCAAAGTTTCAATATCTCGTATTACGGAAACGTATAACTTGGGAACAAAAGCTAAATCAGATAGTTCTTCCTTGCCAATTTTTAAGGCGTTTTACGAATCGTTAGATGATCACTATGAACAATTTAAAAACATTCATAATGACATCATAGGTCTCTTGAAAGACGACGACGAGGATGCATTCGAAGTACAGGACAAAATTAGGAAAGATACGGATCTATTCTACCACCAAGCTAAAGTTCTTTTTTCGAGTTTATGTTCCGATTCAGTTCATTCAAATTTCACCCCCGCAACTTCACACTATTCACGTAGCGATGATCTGGGCCCTTTAAAGGTACCTTGCTTTAATGGAAACGTAAAAAATTGGCCAACCTTTTACGATGTTTATTCTTGTTTGGTTCACGAAAACTCTAATTATTCCGATATAAGGAAATTTCAACATTTGCTAACCTTCCTTGAGGGCGAACCACTTAATATTTTAAGCTCTATAAAATTAACGGCAAGTAATTACGCAATCGCCTGGAAGGTATTAACAGATCGCTATCAAAATAAAAGACTTTTAGCCAGTACCTACTGGAACTCAATCTACTATGCAAATTCTTTAAAGGGAAACCAGTCAGCAAAGGATCTTAGAGTCTTGGTAGATACCTTTTCCGAGAATATTGCGGCGCTCGAAAATCTTGAATTTCCAGTAACGTCGTGGTGTTTTTGTTTATTTTCAATTTTATTATCAAAAATCGATCAAACCACAAGAACCGCTTTCGAATTAAAGTATAGTACTACCGAGATTCCAACATATCAAAATCTAATTCAGTTTCTTATTAACCAATGCCGTGCTCTTGAAACAGTACAGCTATCTCCCCAAAATACGCAAATGCAACCTTCGACTTCAAAACAGCAAAAACCAAATTATTCGAATTCTAGTAACCACAAATATAATTCTTATTCAAATAATCAGTACAAATCAAGCCCTCCATCAAATTTTTTAGCGCATACGCACTCACAAGTATCAAATAAACAATCCAATACTCAATTTCGACAAAACCAACAACCCTATAAGTGCAAATTATGCAATAATTCTTTTCATCCACTTTCCCAGTGTGGTGTTTTTATTTCCAAATCTCCTTCAGATCGTTTTACTTATGTAAAACAACAATCGTTATGTATCAACTGTTTACGTTCAAATCATCAAGTAATCGACTGCAGTAGTACCTACAACTGCAGGGTATGTCGACATAGGCACCATAGTCTTATTCATCTATCGCAAACGACAGATTCAATCCGTCAGAATTCAAGTCAATCCTTTAATTCAAGCCAAAATTCAAATCAAAATTCGAACTTAAATCAAAGTTTTAATTCAAATCAAGTGGCCGTGCCTAGCACAGGCACAAACTTATCGTATCAGAATTCAAATTCAAGTCTTAGCCAACAGAACCCTAGTTTTGTTCAACCCAGTTCAAATTCAATTCAAATCAATTCGAATCCAAATACATCTACAAATCAATACTCTTCGTTATCCACCTTGACGCCCCGGACGACAGTGCTTCTAGCGACTATAAAATTAGAGGTACTGGATAGTCGGGGTAACTACCAACCTGTCCGAGCACTTCTGGACAGCGGTAGCCAAGCTAACCTGATAAGCGAAGCTTGTCTTAACAGGTTAGGCTTGCCAAGAAACAAAATTTCGATCCCTGTTCTGGGACTAAATCAATCTTCATCGGCCACTAACGGCATTTCTACTTGCACTATTCGAGCCCTAGGCCAACAAGAGCCTACCTTTTCTATTCAAGTCTTCGTTTTACCGAAACTCTGTTCGAATATGCCCTCAATACAGGTAGATTCATCCAATTGGAGTCATATTTCAAATCTAAAGCTTGCAGATAACCAATTTTACAACCCTGGTCCAATTGACTTACTCTTAGGTGCACAACTTTACACAGAAATCGTCCAATCAGGACGAATTCCAGGACCTCACGGCCTACCCTCCGCTTTTGAGACAGTTTTTGGGTGGGTCTTGATGGGCCAAACTCAAAACATAAATATTTCACCTCAAGTCAATTCTTACTTTACTTCCTGTGAGCAGTCTCTCGACTTTAATATTCGCAGATTTTGGGAACTAGAATCAATTAAGTCAAAAACGTTTCTCTCACCCGAAGAAAAAAGATGTGAAGAGATTTTCCAAAAAACTACCACTAGAGATATTTCGGGTCGATTTACTGTAAATTTGCCTTTTCGTCACATTGACCCTCCTGACCTAGGAGACACATATTCAGTGGCCTACCGTCAATTTTTGTCTCTCGAATCTCGCTTAATAAAAAATTCAAATTTCTATAGTATGTACTCGGATTTTATGAGAGAATATCTCAAAAACGGGCACATGTCTTTAATTCCAAGATCCGAACCTAGACCTCAGTTATGTTCTTATTTACCACATCACGGAGTTCTTCGTCTTGACAAATCAACGACTAAACTCCGGGTGGTTTTTAACCCCTCGATTAAGGGTTCGAAAGGCCTAAGCATGAACGAAACTCTTTTAATAGGACCAAAATTACAAGCCGATATTTCCGAAATTCTATTAAAATTCAGATTTTATTCTATCGTATTTTTGACTGATATAAAACAGCACTTTTTACAAATTCAAATTAATCCAATTCATCGGGACTACCAAAGGCTACTTTGGCGATTTGATCCCAATGAACCCCTGCAGGAATACAGGCTTAATACAGTGACGTTTGGTTCAAGTCCCTATTTAGCTATTAGAACTCTTAGAGAACTAGCCATCCTGGAGGCTAAGAATTATCCTGAAGCATCCCAGGTCCTTTTGAATAACATTTTCATGGACGATATTTGCTGTGGAGCTAACTCTCTAGAAGGTGCTTTATCACTTCAAAAAGATCTCATAGCGTTGCTTAAATTGGGAAAATTTGAATTAAGAAAATGGGCATCAAATAATCCGAAACTTCTTTCACATTTGTCGCCCGCTGATTGTCAGATCCCTGTTACCTTTGAAGACGATTCTTCAACATCGATTAAGGTGTTGGGCCTTCAATGGCACCCTTCTACAGATACTTTTACCTATTCTTGTACCCCTTGTGAAAAACCTTGCACCAAAAGGAATATTTTATCGGCTATCGCTAAAATTTGGGACCCTATAGGTTTCTTATCGCCTGTTTCATTTTTAGCCAAAGTGATTATGCAAAAACTTTGGTTATGCAAAACTGATTGGGATGAAATACCCCCCGATCCAATCAAAACTCTTTGGAATCAATTCAATAATCAATTAACCACTCTTTCGAATCTTTGTATACCTAGACATATTTTTTCGAATAATATTCAACGATGTCAATTGCTAGGTTTCTGCGATGCATCCGAGCTAGGATACGCTTCTTGCGTATACGTTCGCGTCGAATTACCAAATAAAATTATCAAAACTGCTCTAGTCATGGGCAAGTCAAGGGTTGCTCCCTTACACACTATTTCAATCCCACGTTTGGAACTACTTGGAGCTACTCTATTAGCTGATTTACTCGAACTAGTTATTCGCACCTATTCATCATTACTCGTAATCGATGAAATTCTTGCGTTCTCGGACTCACAGGTCACGCTTCATTGGGTCACATCTTCACCTCACAAGTGGAAGACCTTTGTGGCAAACCGCGTGAGTCGTATTCAAGAAACAATCTCCGAAGTCCCATGGTATCACATTACTTCACTCGAGAACCCTGCCGACTGCGCTAGCAGAGGGTTGTCGCCCAATAACTTAATAAATCACCCTCTTTGGTTTCACGGCCCTCCATGGATTACCTTGCCCACTACGGAGTGGCAAATTCAAAGGTTTATAAATGAACGTTCTTTGGGAGTTCCAGACGAGGTTCTCAAAGAAGAAAAACCGGAAAATTCAGTGGTGCTGACGGCAGAAATTCAAAATCAAAACTTTTTTGATAGATTAATCGATAAAATATCCAATTTAAATACCATTCAAAAAATCATTTGTCATTTTCTAAGACTTATTCACAATCGAAAAACCTCAGTTGACCCTTTATCCGGCGTTTTTTCCGCTTTTGAAGTACACAAGGCTCTACTTGTTTTAGTTAAAAGGGTCCAAGAAGAGTGTTTTTCGGATATCATTCAAAAAATTCAAAATACTCAGCTATTACCTAAGCCGTTTCGCAAACTCGCGCCCTTTTTGGACGAATTGGGTTTCCTTAGAGTGGGCGGACGCTTACGGCATTCTCAACTCTCCTTTGAGGCAAAACATCCCTTATTATTGCCGAAATCTCATAGATTAACCCAATTGATCATTATTCAAACTCATAACGAAAATTTACATCCCGGAATAAACACAGTCCAATACTTAATTCGTCAAAAGTTTTGGATTATGTCATCACGTCGAGCTATTCAGAGGGTTTTATTGAAATGTATTCCCTGCTTTCGCTTAAAACCAAAACCGTATACTCCGTACATGTCGGATTTACCTTCTTTTAGAACGTCACAATTAAAATGTTTTTCACACGTTTGCTTAGACTATGCAGGCCCAATCAAAACCTTTGTAGGTCAGAGACGTCGTGGAGCACAAGTTGGTAAATCATATATCGCAGTCTTTGTCGATACTTCTGTCAAGGCAATCCATATCGAGCTTGTTTCGGATTTAACCACAGAGGCGTGCATCGCTGCTTTACGACGCTTTGTCGCTAGACGTGGCACTTGTGTCCAAATCACAAGTGATAGAGGCTCAAACTTTGTTGGGGCTATTAAGGAGCTCCATAATCTTTCGAAATTAGCTTCTGAGAGCTTAAAAATCAAATGGTGTCTTAATAGTCCGGGAGCCCCCCACCTAAATGGTCTAGCAGAAGCAGGAGTCAAATCTATAAAAACACATTTGTATCGGGTCATCGGTGACCAGATACTAACCTTCGAAGAGCTCTATACTCTCCTCGCCCAAATAGAGGCATTACTCAATTCTCGACCCCTTTGTGAGCAAAGCTCTGACCCAAACGATCTTACGTCTTTGACTCCGGGTCATTTCCTCACAATGGAACCCCTTAATTCGTGTCCTGATCCTGACCTTTCTACCCTTGAAGTTAATACCCTTAAGCGTTGGCAACTTATCCAACGAATTCATGCCGATTTCTGGAAGCGTTGGAAACTCGAGTACTTAAATACTTTACAACAGCGTTCTAAGTGGTCGGACCCTTCGGTTGAAATCAAGCTAGATACGCTTGTATTAATTAAGGATGAAACTAGGCCGCCATTACACTGGTTGCTGGGTAGAATAGTATCTGTACATCCTGGTCGGGATAATCACATTCGAGTTGCTACTGTTAAAACACAACACGGACTTTTCACTCGTCCCGTGGTCAAGTTGTGCCCACTACCTTTAGATGCGCACTAAACTCCCAAGCAACTTCTTTTGTTTCGTGTGTCGTTATCTAGGATATATATTTTTTTTTCATTTTTTTTTTTTGATCTATAAACCTAAAACGGATTTAATTACCTACCCTTTAAGGTTTTGAATTAACTTATATTCTTTTATATAGCCATTTGTTTATTCAATTAATCTCAATGTAAAACTTCGTTTTAAGTGGGCGGAAAATGTTCGTGCAACTTTAATTTTAAATTCAAATTTTGCGCCAAATTCCCGTATTCGGAAAACCCACACAATTTCAATTTGATTGGCACAAGCGAAACGCCAGCGCCATCTACGGAAAATGAATCTGCGCAAAAAGGCGTAACCAAAAAAAGATTCGTCTGTCGTATTCTGTCGAGATCACCACGCAGCATGGTGATAAATTCTATTAACCAAAAAATCCAATAACATTCTTAGAAAATAAAACTAAACCATTACACAAACAAGTGATTCTAGTGTAGATCGCCTGCAACGACTGGGCCAGCGAGAGGAGCTCCTCTGGACGACGGAAACAGCTGAAAAGGTGAGTGCCAATCCTCTATATTGTCTTTGTGTGGCTCGGAAAAATTAATATTTTTACATCGTCCTTTTAAGGATTTTTGCACCCAGATTTTATAAAACGGCCAGCGCATACAGTCCCGCTGCTCTACCAAACTCAAAACGTCAACAAAGATAACAAAAAGATTTTATCTCAGGCTGGATTTGAACCAGCGACCTTCTGCTTACCACGCTGATGCTCTTGCCAACTGAGGTACTGATTTAAAACCCGCCTATTTGGAAACCGTTTCGTCATCTCTAGTTTTTCTTTGTTAGTATAGATATGTGCTCCCAAGCTTCCGGTAGCTATTATATGGAGAGGGAGAAGGAATACTCATTCACGATTGCTTGTTGTATAAAATCCTATTTATCCATCTACCAGAGGTGCACGACATATAGCAGCTGATGTTAAATCTTTTTGTTATCTTATGTTTCTTATTTAATGCTTGTCCTTATGTCACCAAATTTCACTAAATTCTGCCTGTATATAGATAGTTTTTGGTCGTGCCAAAAACGGCCGACGACTAACGCTATTTGACAATGTTGATATTTGAACGTCACATGTAGTTAACGGGACGGCGCAAACTCACAGACGATTACCATAAAAATTTGGACGTACGTAGAACGTGCGCAATTGTGGTTTATCGAGCTTCGATTGCATTCCGCGTCATTTGGCTGGCGCTGGCTGCAGCGTTGAGCGGAACCCATTTATTTGACATAGGGGAAGACGGGGGAATAAGGAACAAGGGTGATAATAAATATTTGTTTGCTACTCTTGCATTTTGTTTTTTTTTTCACTATCTGAAAAAAAAACCTTTGAAATTCTTCTACCACTCGTATGTACAATATTAATAATCTTTTAGTACTTTGGTGCTCTTTTTTAAACATATTTTTGACAAGCAAACCATTTCAGATTTTTTTTTTGTCTGAATGAAATATTTTATTTTCAGTTTTAATACTTAAGTTTGTTGTCAAATGTAAGACTTTCTATATATTGTTTTAAATTTTGCTTGTCATAAACAAGTTGTTCACAATGGAAATGTTTTTTACAGATTGATTTGAGTACTAGTGAAGCTGCCATCAACTTTGACAAAAGTGACCTATGTAAGGCTTTAGAAATGGCAAGTTGCAAACATATTAAATGGTATCTAACACAAATAGTCCACAGTACACCGGTCTATTTTTTAAGTGATTACTAACCGGCTAAATTTTTGTACATACATAGCTATACTTGGCCGAAACGCCTAACTTTTTCCCCTGCAAAAATACTTAAAAGTGATTCCTAACCGTGCGCAGGCGTATGCTTCGTGCATCGGACTGACTAAACCAAGCATATGATTTGTAGAACAATATTGCCATTACCTTTCAACACACATTTTTTAGGCTACAGAAAAGAATAATTGCCTGTTACTAATTCTTTAATGGAACTTTTTTCATCTTGTAATTTATAATTTTGAGATAATTCAAGAGTTAATACCTGTTTTTTTTTTCTGTTGCTTAAAAAATGTGTTTGAAAGTAAATGGCAACATTGTCCCCTAAATCATATGCTTGGTTTAGTCCGTTCGAAGCTCAAAAATGTCTAATCCCGCGCATTCTGTTATCAATCACAAGAATTTTTGCAGAGGAAAAAGTTAGGCGTCTCGACCGAATAACGCTATGTACGAGAATTCAGCCTGTTAGTCATCACTTAAAAAATAGACCGGTGTACTCTGGCCTATTTGTGTTAGATGTCATTTAATATTTCTGGCCATTTCTACAGTTTTACATAAGTCACTTTAGTCAAATTTGAAGGTAACATCACTACTCAAGTCAATATGCAAAAAATAATATATTTCTTATTGCTTCATTACGATGTTCCCCCATTACGATATTACCCCACGATAGTCAAAACGAAGGGGTGAAAAAAAACATTTCCATTCTAAACTACTTTTTAAAAAAATTGTAAAACAATAGATAGAAAGTCAAAATGAAATTATTAAAACTGCAAATAAAGTGTTTCCTTCAGAAAAAAAATATCTCCCGATTTTAAACAAATCCGTCGGCGTCGACTAAAACCGGTACCAAAAAGCTATTTCAAACTGTCATATATTATTAAAGTTATCGTTGTCGCCCTAAATTTGGCTAGACCAAAAACTATCTAATTTATACCTGGGGCGCTAAAACTAACCTTTGGTATTTTTATATGTTTATATGATATTTAGAACAAACCGCCAACTTGATGTTATTTTTCGTAATTTTTGTACCAACCTTTCAAAAGGTTAAAACAGTACCTATTTAAATGTGCTAAAACTTCCGACTTCTTTTTTTAATTTTGACAAGTGATAAGTTCTTCTAAACAGCAAAGACGTAGCTTTCTTGTAAATATTTAAGACCATGTCATTGGCGTATATGAACTTTTGGCAAGTAGGTTAAAAAATCACATATTTTAGATACTGGATAGGTAGGACAAGGCCCGAACTTTTTGCAAAGACCTTTACAGTAGACATTAACTACTCTTTGATAAATCCACAGTAGAACAAAAAAAAAGTTTTTATCTAAGTTGTGCACGGCAAAAACATGGCTTTTTGTTTGATGTTTAAAATCACCAAATTCTAAAATTTTATATTTTGTAGAAATACTAATTTTGACCAAAAAGTCGTATAGTATCAAGCTTTCGATTGAGACCGAAATCACAAAAATCGAACAAGGCGTAAAAAAAACTACAGCAAAAAAAAATTTTTTTGGCCCACCGTATATATTGAAAGATGAGTATTTAAATCTGCTTTTTAAAGACAGTTGCATTCAGGGTAAAAAATTACTTAACCTTTACCCACAATTTAGTACTCAGGTTTTAAGACTAAGCACTTAGGGAACATTCATAAATTACGTAACGCAAAAGTTCAGGATTTTTGACCCCCATTCTCCCGTCGCGTCATAATGCATTTTTAAGAAAAAACACATTGAGACAAACGCAAGCCTAAACCTGCCCCGCTTGCGTTACTTAATTTAAGAATGGACCCTTAGCAGTTTTTAGTAAATGCTGCTGTTATACTAAAATTTAATTCCTATTTCTCTCTTAACTTTTTTACTGGGGTCACAACTATTTTGTCATCATCATCAAAGTTGACGATTTGAAAACAATTTTTGGTTATAGCTTCTTTAAAAAACAGCAAAAATAAGAAGTTTAGTGAATTTGTGTATCAAAGTAGGAACAATAATCAGATATAAAAATGATTTTGAAAAAAAATATGTGGGCAATTTTTTTAAAGAAAAACAGTTTTTTTCTTATAAACTTTTATAAATGTCATATTAAACGCAATCCTTTTGTTGATGTTTTATGTTATAAGAAACAAATCTCTAGGCAGACATAATAGTAACATATCATTGATATTTTACTTCTCAAACTTTAAAAATCCTATATCTTGAAAACAGGGCGATGTTGACCCCCATTTGTTTTATTTTGGCGTCGTCCAGCACCCATTTAAATATTGTGATTCATACCGTTTACGCCCTGTATAACACGATTTCAGACAAAAAACCATTTAGCTGCTCCGTGTGCGAGCGAACGTTCCATCGAAAGGATCATCTGAAAAACCACATCAAGGTTCACAGTCCAACGAAAAAGCTGTACGAGTGCGGCAGCTGTAAAAAGCAATACACGTCACTGCTGAGTTTTCGGAAACACCAAGCTGTGCACGCGGCTGAGGAAGGAAACTTAACCTGCCAAATTTGTTCGGAGGTTTTCGACAGCAAGCAAGATATTTTGTATCATCTGAAAGTGCACGCTGGAAGCAGGTAAACACATTAAACCAATTTAGTAATCTGTGCAGGAAAAGATCTTTCAATTATACAACCTAAATCCCCCTTTTTTCATCAAATGTTGGCGTTTTCGTTCATATTTTATCTACATCCACAAATTTAAAATGAATATAATAGCTTCTATGCGTGTACTGCCGTCCTAAGTAAGACCCACCTATCTACAAAAAAATCAAAAATGAGTTAGGACCGAAAATGGCTTTAAATAGGTAATAATTTGTAACTTTTTTTTTTGTTTTATTACTGACATATTGCTACTAGAAACCCATAAACATTTACCAACAAAAAAAATATATTACTATATTACTAACTCTTGGCAAGCATTTAAACTTTAAACTCGCTTTTCTCGAAATAAGTGAAAACGTAGATAGATAGGTCTTATTAAGGACGGCAGTGTACTATATAGGGGTGTCTCAAATTGGCTTCTTTGGGAGAATTCAGGTGTCTCTAGGGAATATAGAAAAAAAAACATATGTGCGTAGCATTTTGATATAACAAGCCGTTGTGAAAAGTCATCAAGGTTCACAGTCCAACAAAAAAGGATTACCAGTTGAACTTTTTGCACTGACAGGAAATACCCTGTATGATACACGTTTTGCACAAACCTAATTATCAGCTCTATCAATGGCCAATTATTAAATAATAAATAATTTTCTAAAGAGTTTTCCAAATGTCATTATTTTAGAAAAATATAAGCTACATTTTAGTATTTATATTGTCGGGTACGATTTTGTTTTAAATCGGCTCCTTAAACCATTCTTCCTCTTGTATGTATAAAATAAAGATAAAACAGTTACAAACTTTAATGAATATAAAGTAAACTCTCTTATATAAATTATTGTTTCAAACCTTTTCGAAAAATACCCAAAATCTTAAATTAACAACTTTTAACTTACCAAAATAACAAACTGCAAAGAGTTCTTCAAATAGACCAAACTTATTATGTTTTTTTACTGATGATTAATTTAGAGGTTTCAGTTTAAGGTTAACAAAACATAGAATGTGACTACTGACTTGTCTCTTCATTGTTTGGGGTTTTATTTGAGGAAGGCTGGCCCTATTAATCCATTATCTCTTCTTTAAAAAACTTGGAGGAGCCAAGTCAGTGGCGTTTTTGATAACTCTAAAATTTGCCTTACATTATAGTTAATGATCTAAACAAGAAAACCTAGACAAAAACAAAAAGTACAGCGATAAAATGACATGTTATAGAAAACACTTTCTTATCTCATAGTTTTGTCATAGCCAATCACGCTGAAGGGAAAACCTCTATCAACTTAAGGTTTCCTCTCACTTAACCATGACGTTTATTTTTGACGGCCCGTGACGTGATGTAAGGTGCGTGCTCACCTCTGTGGTTTTATTTCCCCGTAAAAAAGGTGGTGAAAGTATTCAAAGTCCACCTGTAAAAGTAAACATTGCGCTCACTTCTCCTCACGGGCAGTCAAGAATAACCGTCCATTACAACTCCCACTTTTAACTTTTCAGTATTTTTTCTCGCTTCAACCACCTGCTGTGTGGTAGGCGGCAACTAGATGTTTACCATTGTGGAGGGAGGCGGAACCACTTTCCTATCTCTGCAAAACCATGTTTTGCGCTTTTCATTTTTCCAAGCTGGTTTTGTACAGTGGCACAGTCAAGGGTAATTTGCATTCCTGACAATATAACATTACAACTATAATTCAGGCTTGTTAGACTGTCCGTAATTAGAGAATGTTTTAATGATTTTAGGACTGTAAAAAATCCCAGTGAAAAGAAGTACCTTTGCGACTACTGCGACAGGCGATTTTTTACGAAAAAAGATGTCAGAAGGCATCTAGTAGTTCACACTGGCATGAGAGATTTTTTGTGTCAATTTTGTCCTCAGAGGTTCGGCAGAAAGGACCACTTGGTTAGGCATATCAAGAAATCACACAATAAGGACTATACAGAACAGGGTGTACCGCTGGTAAGCTCAAATGAGGGCATTTAACGCCTTTTTCCTAGTCACTTATTCTTAAATTAATTGAACTTTCAGGTTATACATAAATTTTAGAATTTTAAAAACACAAGTTAAACACAACCTAAACTTCATATTTAAAAAAAAGCCTTTCATATGTTCCCAATGAAGATCAATCGTACGATAGCTAAACTCCATATCATAATATTTGAGATAACTTTTTGACAGTTATCAGCTGTTTACCCTGACAAATAGCATAGGCCAACGAAAAAAAGTTGTAAAAAGTTGTCTCAAAAATAATGATATGAACTGCAGCTACGCGAATGATATTGGTGCTCATAGTAGAGACGAAAGATCTTTAACCGAAACTGTAACACTGCTTGACATAGAAACCAAAAAACGAGGACTGAAAATAAATTAGTAAAAATATATTAACTTCTCAAAACACAGCGAGAGATATGCTCATAATTTTTAAGTACTTAATTAATAAAGTTTCGAACAAAAGAAAAAGTTTATATACTTAGGAGCAAACATAAACAAAGAAAACCTACAGAGCCACCAGGCAATAATCAACGGAAACAAAGTCTTTTACGTCCACCAAAACCTGCTGAAGTGAATAAAGACCAACTAAAAATGTTTGAAAGAAAAATTATTCATAAGGTTTTTGGACCAGTGCAAACAGAACTTATTGGCGGATACGAATAAATTATGAAATAAAACAGCTAAAAGGCAGAAATATTACAACAGTTAGAAAACGGATTTCACCACCAACCAAAATAGAAAGAGTGGGTACACCATACCTGTAATTTTACCATTTAAAACGTTGTAAAAATAGTTGGGCACTGGTAGGCAGCCTACCCAAACCTTACTTATACTTTGATTTTCTTCCGGCCTAGTCAAAATGGCGGAGACTGTCAGTTGTTATTTTTGTTGAAAATTAAGGAAATTCTCGAACTTTTCCTACTGTAATGGAAAAAGTATTGTTTTAAGACCTTGAACAGTTTTTAACGGTTATATTACATCCCAAATTTAATTAAAAAAACTGGGAAAAACAAATTAACAAAAACAGCGGTTGACAAGCCCTTGACCTTTTTAATGGTTCAAAAGGCCGGGATGGCGGCCATTTTTGTTTTGCCGCTTTTACTTTGGGCATATCCAATCCGTGAATGTTCTATTATCCGTGCTAAAAAGGAGCGCAAAGATCGTGAGATTCATAAAAAGTAGAGTATTAGCTTTCCTTTTTTCGTTTTTTTGCTAAAACGTATAGCTCCAAGCGCGTTTTATTGAATGCAGAAATATTGGATGTCTAAGGGATGAAACGTCCCCACCATCCGACCGACCAATTTAAGCGGTGATACCTTGACCCATGCTAAGTCCAACTAAAAAAATGTTCTCCTGTAAAAACTTAATTTTGTGACAATAGTTTTGCATTAAGGCAACGATATATTAAGTCTTTTATTTTTTGCAGGGTTCTGAGTCAAGCGGCCAAACGCACCATCATCCATCGCAAATACCAGCAACTGTTACAAGCGGTGCGCTTTACCAAGACGATTCTACCGACGATGTTTTTGACGAAATTGATCCTCAAAGTCCTAGGGTGGGTGATTTTTTAAATCTTGTACAAGTATTTACTAAACGACACACAGTGTTTCTTATTTTGTACTTTCTTTTGAAAAGGAACCATTAACTTTATGTAAAAGGATAATTATTTTTCTTTGCACTAAAGATTTACGATATACAAGATAATCAAAAAATGCTTGTTTAAAAAATCGACGTATTTTAAACACGAGCCATTGCAGAAAACCATGCTCTGTACTATGTTCTACGTGTTAGTCTATGTAATAGATATGTAAATAGATCTGAGTTGGATTTTATAATGCATTTTTTTCTCTCTCCGTTTGGAAGGTTTTGACCAATTAACCAAGGTTAATACCGAATTCGACCTTCCAACAGGAAGACCTAATAATCAAAAAACATTTTTTTCTGAACACTATTTTTTGTGCAGAAAATTCTACTTTGCCGCACTAGTATGTAAAAAATTTTCCGCACAAGTATGCGCTACGCATCGGTCTGTCAACGCCATTTTCTTGCGGAAAAATCGATGTTCTGCACTTGTTAGAAAAATAGCTATTCCAAAAAACAAACTGTATTTTGCAAATGTTTGTCTTAGTATATGCATAGATTAGGTTTAATAATATTAGTATATGTATGTACCGCCGATGTTATGATTACAAGGATTTTAGTTTTAATTTATTTTTATATAGATAAAGGCAGAACCTGAAGAATCAGACCTTAAGACAGAATCGGACTTAGAAGGCGTTAAAACTATATTTGAGGAAGAAAACGTGTCACCTTTAGAAGAAGAAGACATCTATCTATCGGAACAGTCAACCCAAAGCGAGTTAAAGGAGTTGTTGGTTACCGATATATTCAAGAAAATTGAAAAACCTTTACCACTAGTCCAGTGCGTTCCTACGTCTTCTGAACCCAGGCCTTCCACCACGATTAGACATTTACCACAAAAATCTGTAGAGGTAAAAAAAGAAATCATTTATGTTAATCAAAATTCTTGTTTAAAGATTAAGAATCCCTATCCATTCTCATAAAGGACAAATAAAATCGTCCAAGTTCTTAAGGGAAATTGGTATAACAGTCCAATTTCAAAACCGGAACTAATAATATCCGGACAAAAAACTTCATTCATCAGGTTGCAGGCAAAGACGCTTTAATTGCATAGCAATGTCAGAATCGCTGTTCTTTAGGTAAACAGCACAAGCCAGCCTTACTCTATCTTGCAAATGGTTACAAAATATATATCTTTTTAACTTTTACATTTATTTTAGATATCCGGAGAAGTTGCTAATAATAATTTGGTAAAGTTCATTTCATTATTTTTGGGACGAGTTTGTACGATTTTTTTTGCTGACCTATTTTATTTGTTATGGTTAACAGCTGATTACTGTCATCTCAAAAATTATGAAATGAACTATAGGAATCACTGTCATTATTTATTTTCCTCACTTTTTTTTAAACGGATTTATTTGACTTGACTCTGTATATATTATGTATTGTGTATTTATATAACTTATCTTTGTTTTAAATCTTGCGATGGGACATGTTTTTCTTGATAAACTAGACAGTTGAAATTTGTAAGGTGTATAGTGCTCCGGCGAATACATACATTATTACAATTAAATCTTTTTTCAGAACAAAAAATACAAAATGCTTAGTTATAAACCGTTTTTCTCAAAATTGAAATTTTGCTTAAGGACACTGAATATAATTTGTGATTGAAAAGAATGAAGAAATATAAAAAGACAGAATTTTCTCTTTATGAAGCAATATGTATCAAATTTGTAACTTTTGGGGTATCTATTCTGGGTCTTGAACGATGTGACCATCCAGATCACATGCAAGCTCCGAGCCGCCACGTGCTATGCAAAAAGACCTCCATTGCGCAAGCTTCTCCTACGATCCGACCGAGAAACGTTCAGTCGTTACGGGGCAGGAGAACAGATTTCACTTTAAACGCCGAAAATTCACTAACTCTGAAGAACGGGCGACTATGCCATTGGTCGAGACACGTCATTTCGCACAACACGCGACCTCTCCGAGTTTGCTATTGGTCAAAGCGTGTAATGTCGATGGTCACATCGTTCAAGACCCAGAATAGATACCCGGGGATTTAAGACTTGGTACCTGGGGTTGTTTTAGTTTACTGGGCCTTACCTTGCAACAAATATGCAATGAGAGAGTTCTATAAATGTTAAAGAATTTGCTTAATGGCACGAGCCAACATGAAACATTAAACTAGAAAATAAAAATAGGAAGAAAAATATCGGACTTGCATGGTCTTTATTTATTTTAAACACGAAATTTTAGTTAGTATTTCTCAACGTGTTCAAGTGTTAACCAAAAATTGAGTCGACAGTCTACTTTTGCTTATACTACTTGGTGTAGCCAAGTGTGACTGCCTGCCCCCTAATCTTAAGATTCCTGTTTTCCATAAGGCGTGGTGTCAATTTGTTTGGTATGTTCGCGCTTGGTTGACCTAAAACTTCGCTGTTCTGCATTATAAATACAGTATGCACCTTCAATAAACTTTAGTTTTTGCCAATGGGACTTCTTATGCAATACTTTAAATTCAGATCATTGATTCCTGTAATTATTTGACCAAGCATGATCCGCTAAACACAAAGAGAGCGTTTTGTTTCTCCAGCATACATATGATGATGATAACCACACTTACACGGGATTTGGTAAATACTTTCCTTATTAAAGATTTTCCGGTTTTGTCTTAGTTACAAAACTTCTAATCGCCTTTCCCAAAGAAAATACTGCTTTAACATTGTGGTGTTTGGCTACTCGTCCTAAGTTTTCTGAAACCCCTTGATCATATGGAATGTTAATAACACCATATTATTCTGGGAATTTGTTCTTAACGTTAGTCGTTGAGTTTATTAATTTCTTGTGATTAAATTCTAATAATTCTATTGTAATTCCTTTTTAATGTTGTTGTTAATTCTTCATTATTACTATAAATATTTACAGCTTTCAAATACAAACTTTTCGGTTTGAATCAACAGAATGATTAGACTTACATTTTAGATGCTGTCCCGTGTATGTAGGTTTCCTATATACAGTGTTTTGAATGTTTCTGTCTATTCAGCCAAAACAGGTAAGGGTTGTGGGTCTACTACCCTTAAGTTTATTCTGAAGTTTTTAGTAGTTTTTTGGCCAAATAAGTCACAAAGGAAGGTAAAATTTGTTTTTTTGTTCGTCGGTTTTGTTCGTCGGTTACAATTGATGATTGCTGATCTTAGTTTAAAACAAAAAAAACTGTTTATTAACGGACATGTTTTAAACCGTCAGCTGTACCAAAAGCTACGAAATAATTTGAACATGAATCTGATGCTTAACCTGCATAACTAGCAAAAAATAATGATTTTTCTGAAAAAATGTGTTTTTCATTTCACAAAAAAAAATATTTTAAATTTAATTTTGCCTGTTAAAGGTACGGTTTATGACCTTTTTTATTTTCTTCCTTCTGGTACTTACAGCTGATAAATTTAAAATAAAACCTTATAACTTAAGGTTTTTATTCATTTTTATTTTTTGTCAATACCATCCTATATTTTTTTTCAGATGTGTCCCTTACCATCTTCTGTAATACGCCACCGTTATCCAGACCCTCCGATTCCTGTTCGACGAGAGCCTGAACGAGATCTCTCCAGATCTCCTTTAACGGCAAGACTTGTACCTGAATTATTACCTCCCCCTTTGATACCAAGGTCTCCTAGTTCTGCAAGTTCACCCCTAGCATACCAGCAATCTATACCGTCAAGAAGAAAATCGTCTTTAGATGAAATTTTACCTTCTTTAGTGCCCTTTCAGGTAACGTTACTTAATTGCAGTCAGGTTTCAAAATACCTGAAAAACTCTTTTGAATAGGGAAAGTGGGTCTGGTGATACCTCGTTTTGAAGGTCTCTTGATTATCTTTACAACCGTGTTGAAACTTCAAAAATCTGTCGATTAGCCTTCAAACTTTCAAATTTAACATGGACTGATAAAACAAACATTTAATCAGAATTTTAGATTTTTTGGATTTAAAATATTTTCGACTCAATAGCAATCAGTGTCATACTACAAAATTGACTGAATATTTAAAAATAATCAGTGGTAAACATTTTGGTAGTTTATTTTAAAAAAGATTTTATGAAAAAAATCTAGATATATTTTCTGTTTTTCTGTATTTTTGGGTTCAAAAGCAAGAACATAATTTATTCCTGATTTAAATTTGCCACCAAACTCAATGATACCGATTTGCATGAGAGAAGAAAAGAACGAAAAAGTTTACATGAGAGGAAGTGAGAGAGAAGGGAGCATGCGCAGTTGAAAAAATGGGATTTTGGTTTGCTTTTTAAGGAACAGTGCTGATTTCTGGCTGAGCTTATGCTTCACGACGCGATGTTGCCGATAGTAATACAATATCACTGTATATAAGGTCAGTTCATATTTTAAATTGCAAAGCTTTTCCTTGGGCTCCGTCGTAGTGTGGCTGGACGTCCGGATAAAGTCGGACATGTCCGGCCAACTATCTACTACTTTTGCAAAACCCAGTAACTAGGTTTTTGGTTATTTTTCAGGGCAGCGTGTTTTCTAGTTAAAATGGCCGCGGTGTTGTAATCTGCGAAAAACTAGCGAAACTAACCAACGTTAGCTAAACAAAACGTTAGGTTATGTCAACACTCCTACACAGCATAGTCTCCCACCACTGCTCCCTGGCATGGCTGTGATGTATGTTTCTTCTTTTCAACCACTCATACGTTGTTTTAACAAAACAAAGGGCAACTTTTAACCTTGGCAACGCCGAAGTTTCCATATGGTTAAATAAAATGGAAGATTTTCCTCATAGCTGAACGATAAGTTTTATTTGTTAAAAAAAAATATTGTGTGTGCTTAAGACCACACGGCAGAAGTGTAAACTTCAACAAGGCGAAATTAATAATACTGGCCCATAACATATTCTGCAAAGCGGACCGAACCGAACTCTTCTGTGTACTGGCCTTCATCTGCATCATCATATCGCTCGCTGAATGTTTCTTACAGTTAGTCGACTCGAGCCGATTTCACCCGAATGAGCGTTACTTAGCCGAGCCTGACGGCTCAGTTCAATTCACAACCCACAAAAACTGCTAAACGCGCCTAAAGAAGTTTACACTTCAATAATAATTTTGAATCTGTAACTTAACCAAAAACGAATTAATCAGGTCAAACATAATTTTAACTGACGTAACAAACCAAAAAAGTTGTTAACTTTCAAGAAGTCAGGCTCTGACTAACTGGTCAGGCTTCGGCTAATTTTAAAAGGAACTTGCAAGCTATTTTCGACAAGATATGGCGCTGAATGCAGCCAAAAAATACGTTTAGAGGCGGCTGGAACCAAACCAAGATTGGTTAGCATAATCCGTTTGAAATCATCTAAAACCAAACCAAACCAAACCACTTTTGGAGGTGCTCGAGACCGCCACGGGATTTGGCACGGCATGTTGTGATTGGTCATGGCAAAGTTTCTTTTTACCTCAAAAAATACTTTTTTTGTTCTGTTTTTACAATTCTTTCGTATTCTTTGTGCAATGAAATGTATTGACGCCATTTTGTGGAGATTTAAAATAATACCTATTTTTACAACAAGTGGAAGTTGAACTCCGAGGGGTGGTTTGGCTTTCGCCAGAGATGAACGCATCTCAGGTGTTGTGTGGTTGGTGGTCCACAATTTAAGATGGCACAACAGCTGGGCGACGCTTGCGCAAAAAAATTAATTGGTTTCAGTTAAATTTTCAATGTTACTTACAAAGTGTGAACAACGTAAATAGGAATGGCCAGTATAAATCTAGAAGATATTATTTAAAATTTCCACTTTATGGCATCGGACTACTGAATACTGTGTGACTTTTTTTTCAGGATCCCACACTTCCACTGCCGCCTTTAGTATCAAGGCCTGTTCGTTCTGAATCGCAGCTACCATTTCCCGAGCCACCATCTAGGAATTTACCTGAATCTTCTTTACCAGTACCGCCGTTAATCATGAGAACGAGAGCGGTGCCTCGGTTACCAAGGCCGGAACAAGAGCAACAAGAAGAGAAAAAGCCACTGCCTGGGTTTAGCCAAACGTTTCAACCTCCGCCTTCTAGCTGATGGATAATTAAATTATCAAGGTAGGTTTTATTTATTACCTTGGGGTATCTTACGTTATACTGGGCACTATTGAATAAGATGCTTCCTTGCGTCAATTTTGAGAAACTTGTTGTATAAACATGTCTGCCAAAAGTAGAGAAACTACTTAAAATTGTATTTAAATCCAATCCTGTACCAACTATCAAAGGACAAGAGGTGCACTTGAAAATTTCAATCCACTACTAAGTTCACGTGTTTCGGCGAGTTTCAATATACAATCATTTATTGCCTTTCTGTCACGTTTAGAAAAAAGCTAAAAAAAATTTTTTTATATAATTTTACGCTAAAATGGGAAGTACCATTCGAAAGAGACGTAAAAGTTATATAGGTCCTGAATTTTTTACAACAATTGGACAAAGTGTAGTTTACATATAAATTTTAGTAAAAATGATCAAGTAGTATTGTCAAAAATCTTGAACTATTTGTCATTTTTATCACTTTTAAAATTTCGTATCTAGACTATTCTTTGTGAATTATTGTGAAATTTTTAGCGAGCCACCATGTTCTCGGATAAAGGTGTGGAGTGACCTTTTTTGTCACATTCTATTGGTTATATTTTTTAAAAGGTTTTTCTACATTATTTTTTAATTTTTACGAACATCCATTATTGGTAACCCAATATAAAGATGCCCAAACTAATTAAAAGTTTTCAACAAAAATACTGAAGGTTCCATCAATGATTTAAAGTTGATTTTGGAAACAGAAATTAAAATGAGATTCTGAATTAGTTAATGTAACAGACTATGATTATACCATATTATTGGAAGAGGCCTTTTAAAGCACCTCAACTGGAGAGAACTTTATCTACCACAAACTTAACGAGTTTGAAGCATTTTTTCAAATTTTCCTCAAAGAAATTATTTAACCAATAAATTAAGTTTTTTGAAGAAAAGGTGGTAAAACTAGAAGAAAATCAAGTAAGTTTTGAAGATAGTTTATCAAGTTCGCAGCCCAGCTCAGAAACAACAAATTTAAAAAGATTTAACTACCATCTTTTTGGAAAGACAAACTGTAGTTCCAAACTACTGAAACAATTTTTAAAAGCTATTTAATTAAATCTGTTGTCTGGTGAAATGTCCACCGATTACGTCCGTTTTTCCTGGTTAAATAAGCTTCCCACATTGTTAACGACTACTATATGGGCATTTCAAAATAAATTATGTGAAGACGATCTATAATATGAGTCTAGACCAAACATTGAACACCTCAACACAATAAAAATCCAGAATCTTCTTCTCTAGAAAACAAAATTGACACACACAAAAAAAATTGATGGAACACTAAGATCACGTTCTCGTTCCTCTTCTCGCTCTAGGACATTTATTTAAAGCAAATCAACTCATCATCATCATTTTTTAGTCTCATTTAAATTTTGGTAAGAAGGCAGTCAAAGGCATAGATCCTTGTAATTTTTGTTCAAACTTGACAAAAACCTAGATTGTCGTCATTGTGGGTGGCGAATGACTAACCTAACAAATCGTCGCCTATTTATTCAAGGTCCAAAATCAGTCATGAATTTCTTAATAGATACTGAGACGTTTTTCATTATACCAAAGGTAGACCCAAATTGTTTAGTATCTTCAAGAATTTTGTATGCAGTTAATGCTTCGATTATCCATACATATGGAATAAAACTTTTGGATGTCACTCTTTGACAGAAACATTTTCATGGAGTTTTATATTAGCTGATTGCAATTGTCCAATTATTGGAGTCGATTTCCTTTATCATTTTAAATTATTAGTTTATCTAAGTAATCACCAACTTATCGATTGTACCACTGAATTCAAAATCAACGGAAAAATGTCAAAATTATATTCTATCAAAACCGATTCCTGATAATCAGTATACAAAACTTTTAAGTTCTTTTCCGGAAATCAAATGCCACACAATTGAGGAAGTTTCGAAACCAAGTAAGATCACTCACCAAATCCTTACCAAAGGACAGCCAGTGTACTGCAAGGTTCGTCTGTTAAAACCAGAAAAACTAAAAGCCGCCAAGAGGGAGTTTCAACATTACTCGAACAGGGAATTGCACGAGCATCCAAAAGCCCATGGTTGAGTCCACTACATATGGTACGCAAGCCAAACGGAGACTGGCGCCCTTGTGGTGATTGTCGTTTATTGAATGCTGTGATAGTTCCTGCCAGGTACTCTTTACCTAACTTCAAAGACGTCAGCTGCATTCTAAAAGACAAAACACATTTTTTCAAAATGGACCTTGTAAAAGCATTTCATCAAATTTCAATAGCAGAATCTGATATTGAAAAAACAGCTCTCATCACACTTTTCGGATTATTTGACTATATCAAAATGCCATTCGGACTCGAAGAAATGCTGCTCAAACGATGCAACGTTTTATTCATTACGTAACAAGAGATCTAAATTTTTGTTTTGCGTACATCGATGATTTTCTTATGGCATCTTCAAGTAAATCAGAATATCTTTATTATTTAACTCAGCTATTCACAAGATTACGAAAATTCGGCGTAGTTATAAATCCAAGTAGTTGCGAATTTTGGAAAAGAAACAACTGAATTTTTAGGATATCACATCACTACAGAAGGAATTGTACCAACTAATAAAAAAGTTGATGCAATTGTCAATTTTCCACAAACAGTCAAAGACCTACGTCGATTCCTCGGAATGGTTAATTATTACAGGACCTCAATTACGAAAGCTGCTGACCTACAAGCTCTTCTGAATGAATTTCAAAAAGGTAATCCTAGAGGAAATAATATTTTACAATGGTCTTCGGTCAAGTTCAAGCTTTTACTAATATCAAACAGTCAATATCTCATGCAACTCTACTAGCTCATCCATCCAGTTCCACTTTAATGTCAATTATGGTGAATGCATCGAATTTCTCAATTAGCGCTGTGTTACAACAAACAGATGGATCTATTACTAAACATTTGGCATTTTTCTCATATATAAATTAACTAATACTCAAATACTCAAAAGAAATATAGCACTTATGCTCAAGAATTACTAGCTGCACGTTGATATATACACTGATCACAAACCACTTAGTTTTGCTTTTTCTAAAAAAAATCGAGAACTTTACCCCACGACAAACTAGATATCTTTATTTTATAAGTCAATTTTCTACGTCAATCAAACATATTTCAGGTGAGAACAATGTAATCGCGGGAACAATGTAATCGCTGATGCTTTGTCGAGAGTCGAAACTATCAGTCTACAAGATAATTTTGATTATGTTGAATGGAGAAAAGATCAGGTCAACGATCGAGAACTTAGTGGGTTTCTAACATCAACCAGTTCATCACTTAAACTGGAACCTACAAACATTCCTAGAACGAGTATTCAAACTTTCTGTGACTTATCAATGAAAATTCCTCCTTACTTTCCTCAAACATTTAGAAAAATTGTATTTGATCGCATGCACATTCTAGTTCATCCTGGAATAAAATCAACGATCAAATCAATTAAATCTAAGTTTGTTTAGCCAAACATGGATAAAAAAAGTCCTGGAACAAATGCTGCATATCAAAAAACGAAAATAATTCACCATGTAGACACTGCCCCCGGTTTATATAACCTCCCAGAAACACGAATATGTCAATATCGGTATTGTTGGACCTCTGCCTCCATCGGACGGCTATACTTATTGTTTAAAAAGCGTCGATTGATTCAAGATTCAAGAAGCATTTTCAATGAATAATACTGTTGTTAGAACATTTTATGAAGGATGGATATCAAGATTTGGATTTCCCTTAAAAATATATACAGATCAAGGACGAAATTAATTGGCATGGATCGTACTAGAACTACTTCCTATTATCTCCAATCCAATGGTTTAGTGGAGAGGCTTCATAGAAAGTTAAAACAAAATGTGTTACCCAGATCAGAAGTGGCCAAAAGCACTAGCCACTGTATTACTTGGAGTAGGAACTAGTTTTAAAGAAGATTTAAACTCGTCAAGTGCGTAATTAGTTTATGGAACTACACTTAGAGTTCCAGGAGAAATGTTTGTAACGTCAAACTAAAACCAGTTCCCAGTTTCAACCATGCAAAAAGCAAAATATTCATTCACAAAGAACTTGTTAAAACTGTTTGGTTTTCACTATCTCCAACGTCGATCACAGGGATACGAGTGATCCCCGTCTGGAACACGTCCTGATAATCAGGAACAAGTGATCCATGCCGGTCGTGGATTGGCATGGATCACTTGTTCCTGATTATCAGGACGTGTTCCAGACGGGGATTACTCGTATCCCTGTGATCGACGTTGGAGATAGTGAAAACCAAACAGTTTTAACAAGTTCGCAACGAAAGCATCAAGCCATCAGTATAATTCAATGCCGGTAGGGGTATTTTTCCTCGGAGTAGTTGTTTCTGTTGGTTTTACAAAACTTTCAAGTTGTTCTTATGTTTCTATGAGACTTGATATATTAGGAAAAGCTGAGAACAACCATATACTTGACCTTATAAAGTAATAAGAAGAAATGTGAATTAGAAAGAAAAAAATGTGTCGATTGAAAGACCTAAGCCAGTGTATATGGAATTCGTTAAAGATAAGTCACGTTCACACACATCAAGAAACAAAAGTTCATTTTAACATTTGAGGATTAATGTTCACACTGAAGGGGGAGTAAATGTGGAGGAACCTGTTTTGTCACATTCTATTGGTGTACTTTTAGTTATTAGTTTTAAAGTTGATAGTTTTAAAAGGTTTTTTAAAACACCATTATCATCGAAAAAATCAACATTATTTTTATTACAAAGGTTAGTTTTAGCGCCCTAGATATTAATTAAACAACGAGGAGAATTTAGTGGCATAAGGGCAAGGAAAAATAAGATAATAAAAAGATTTACCTCAGGATTTTTTAATTGATAGTTGGTACAGGATTTTTTTTAATTAAAAAAAAACTCTCGTAAGGGTTACTGTACTGTACGCCAAACAAAAAATCAAGAGGCGACCTTTGCTCAGCAAACAATTAAAAAAATATATTAAAAAAGGAATAGTAGCCTACCATTATTTTCTTCCTGCACTTAAAAATTCTTTAACTTCCTATCTCAAAAGTTTAAGTTTAGGACACATGTTTAATAAAAGTTTTATTTATTAAATGGACTCAAAAATACCTCCGTTATTATTAGCATCTTATTTAATAACACTGTATTTATTTTGTAGCAGTTCAGACAGATGCCAATGTTGACCACCTTTATCTGCGACGACTTTAACCGATTTTCAGCGTGCGTTGGATATTTATTCTGTATATACGTGGTTATTTTTTCGTTTGACAATTTTGACATCTAAATGTGACGTCGTTTTCGCTACCGCCCAAGAAAAGCGGTCATTTTCCTTATTATTCAAAATAAATGAAAGTCTTAATGATTTTTTCACATTTATAATTGGTTCATTTACGATTAAAAATATGGATGAATGAGTTTTTGTTTCTTGTTTGAATCTATTCCATTTATTTTAAAGTTAAGGCGTTGCGTTATCCTTAGGGCTTTTTAATAAAATTTAAAACTAAAACCAAATAGAAAAGGAGTGGGGTTTTTTGTTTTATAATTGTTTTATCAAAACTGTTATGCACTTTACAAAAGATTAATATACTTTCAAAAAAATATGTAAGTTATTTTATTTTCAGAAAAAGAGCAAACATTTAAGACGAATGAATTTATGTCTCTAACAGTAATTTTTTTCATTTTCTTAAACTAGTGTCTAATAATTGTTATGAAAATTGTTATTTTGTTTTTCCCCTATTTTTTCTTTAAAGTTTGCATTGTTTTCTTTTAAAAAACATTTATATTTTGCATATTATCCATTAGGATTCAAATTTTTTAAGTTGGATTTTTGGTTGTTAATCAGTTTACAGGATAAATAAAACAATTTAATTCCTTCTTTGCCGTCATATTAGAATAAGTGATTCCTTTTTTAATAGTTCAATATAATTTTATTACTAAAGGAGGACGTAAAAAAAGCAATCTGGTTTTATTTAACCTGTAAAATCACGGGTAAGAAAAACTAAAAAAGTTTAAAATTTTATTTTTTTTAAACCAAAAATTTATTGGGAAGGCGGTCTTTAATTATTTATGATGGTAAGAATTAACTGTTTTTTTTATTAAATACCTCTTTTATTAGCAGTACAAATTAATATTTTATTAAGTAAGTAATACTTCTATGCTTCTTTGCTAAAAGTAGTCTCTCATCAACTTCATATCACAAGAAGCTTGTTTTTTGAAATCTACTTTTGTTTGATGACAGTGATATTTCTCAACGTTCTTCTGGAATTCGCCAAGGTTGTTCAGCAATACTCTTTAGGGTTTTTTGGTTCAATATATATCTTTTCTCAGAATCTATAAATCTTTCTGGCCTTGATTCGTAATTTAAATAGAAGTTGATGTTCTAGAATTTGCTTTCTTTTCAGCGATTTTCTCCTTTTTAGATTATACTTTTTTCTCAGCTAGTTGATCGTCAGAAAACTTCGGATTAGATAAACTAAAATTTGGCAAAAAAATTTTCCTCACTTATTTTTTACCTTATTTTAACGGGCCATATTTAACGTCTTACGTTCTGGCTTTTTAAGTTAAGCGATTCTGTAACTGATTTAAAACTTCTGTCTTCACTTCCTTATGTTTTCTTAGTCTTTTAAATATTGCCTACAGGCATATTTAAAAAACATTCAGTTTCTTTGAGGATTGACTTTTCATTTTAGGGAAGTAGATGTGACTTTGTTTCTATCTGAGGTACGCTGTTCTTTTTGTTCCTATTTTTTTCTCCTTACTAGGCTCACTTATCTCTGCTAGACTAGTAACTTCTTTTTCAAAATTTTCTATCGATATTTTTTTTTTAACTTGAGTTTTACTTAATGCAAAGTTATCAATCATTGTCTTTACTATCGGTATTGTAGCATTGTGAATTTCTTTTTGGTTTGTTTTCATCTGATTTTGCGTAACTTTCAGTTTGACTACTTTACCCTTTCCTTAAAGCGAGGATTTCTTATTCAAGTTGATAGATTTTTCAGCCTTGATTTGGCCTTTGTCACTTTTGTGTTGTTTTCTTTCCCTTTTCTGTTGTTCTTTTCTTCCTTCCTTATTCTATCATTTCTTTTTCCTTTTCTAAATCTTGTTTTTTTTTAAGTTTGTACTTCTCTGTTTAGGGATGTTCTAGAATATTTTGGAACGTAATTTGAATTTTTCTGCTATACTGTCTGTATTAACTGTCTGTCTGAAAACCCTTTCAGTTTCTTCATTCAGCATCAAGATGTGGCGTAATTCCTTTCGTTCTGTAGTTTCTTTTGAGATTTTTAGGGGATTCTGTAACTGTAATTTTCATGCTCTTATTCTTCCAGGATGGAGGAAAAATTATAAAAAAATCTAAACCGTAAACTCTTTGATAGGCCTATTCTAAGAAAAATTTATTAATCAGAAAAAAATCTATGGGAGTATTTTATTATTTATTCATATTTACATATCAAACATCTCCTTTCTTCTTAAACTTACACTAAGAGAACAACTGTATAAGTTCCTAGAGACTCTTCTTTGGAATTCGGTATTCTCTCTGTTGACTCGTACACTTTCTTTCGCATTCTCCCCAATAAGCCAATCTATATAACAAACGAAGGCTTTCACTATGAATGTTACTCAGTCCTCCTGTAAGACATCTTCACCGTATATTATTATGTCTTTGATTTTCTGGATGAATCCAGTATGATTCTCTCCTTTCCTACTTTCTGCATACCTAACCTTTTAGTCTGCTATGGCTTTTTTCTTTATCCAAAAAGAGGGTAGATCCAGAATAAGAATTTATGTATTCTCTTCGGCTTTAAGATGGTTTACATTTGCAAAATAAGATTCTGCTCAGTTTATCAAACGCTGCTTTGATTTTCAACCAAACACAATACTGACACGTCGGCAAGTTGAAATGTTTTTAGTTTGATAATTGGGTAAATTTTTAAAAATACGCTTAAAAATACAAAAAATAAAATATTTTAGGATTTTAGTAAACGATAGCATCTTTTTTAGGGTTTAATATAATATATATATTATGTAGTTGTGTTTATGTTATTTTTACTTTTAGTTGTGCATCTTATAACAAGTTTGCAGTTATTCAGGAATATGTATAAGTTGTATGCATTATAAATGATAGAAGGTAAATTAAATTCAAGCAACTAGTAACTTAACTGTAAAGTAATAAGATTCCTGAATTTTTTTGCTTTTTGGAGTTTATTATGTTGTGCATAAGTCTTAAAGCAAAGTTTAAAATAAAAAAATCGATGCCTATTTTGGTGGCCCAAATTTTTTATGCATGTGTTGAATGAATGGAGTTTCGCTTTTTCCGTTTTACCCCACAGTTTTGTGTGAGCTGGAATCTCCTTATATCGTTGGGCTTAATATACAGTTTTTCAATTTCCACTTTCACAGACTTTCTAATCCCGGCAGGTGTAGGGCTCCATACACTATCCGCACTTTACATAATTTACCGATTTCTAGAATATTAAGGTGTTGATTAAACCGACGCGGTGGGATAGGGTGGATTAAAAAAACCGTGTTGAATTAAATAACATGCCAGGACAATACTATACATATACTGTAAAACAAATCAGTAGCAGTGCCAAATCATCTATATTTCTACAATTTTTAAATTTATTTATCATAAAATTTTGTTGAGGTTTATCGAAAGATACGAAATAACCTTTTTCATTATAAATAGAATTCTTAAAAAGTGATCATATTTTAAAATAGTTCCTTCTTCATTGCACTAGTAAAATAAATAAGTGACAAGTAAAAAAGTAAAAGCAATTTAAAAATTTGTTTTTCTTTCCTATAAGAAGCATTATGCAGTGTTTCATAAGATCCTACAAAAATGCCTCTTTTCCAAAAAATCGCAAGAAAGTACATGGTGAGGTCAGGCCTTCTGTAGAAAATAAAATATACCGAAGGACCACTCGAGATAGCTCGAGAAAAACGTGTGGGAGTTAAGAGGGACTGTATCTTTCCACAGGGCTCCGACAGGGAAAAAAGAGCCTAAAAACTTAAATACTAAAAAATAGCGTAGCAATGAAAAATTATCAAGAAACGACTTACCATTAGATGTCTTTCGTAGCTACTTGGCTGGCCAGCCCGATTATACGCGAAGTACCAGACTCTCCATTGTTCTATAGTTCAAAATGTTCCAAACACTAATATCTAATAAACTAAAGCGTAAAATTAATAGTTTCCACAATTTTAATATAAAATAATAGCGGTGCGGTGACTTTAGTTGCACGTGGCGCGTGGTTGAGTTGTTCTCGCAGACAATCGGCGTTTTTGTCTGCTAGGCCGAATTTAGTCGCTTATCTCAAATCCTTCATTGCTGGAAGAAGCGCGCGAAGTTTAAATTTAAAATATGGAAAGATATAGCGTAAAGTAAATCAAAATAATATTCTAAAAACGCTTGTAAGCGTAGAAAATGTAACCCAAAAATATTTAAAAACTAAGAGAGATAGCTTCTCTAATTTTAAGTGAAAATTAGAGAATATAATTATTTACAAAAATAAAAACAAGTTGGGAAACTTGTTCATTCGGCCCACCAAAATGAGCATCATTTTTCGGTAGGTGAATCTGAATCAATTGGAAGGGGGCAAAGCTTGACTAAAGGTCGTTTAAAGATACCGGACGCGGTACGAACATTTGCCACCCTAGCGTGCCCATCAGGCCCTTTAAAAATTTCAATAATGCGACCTACCCGCCATTGAAGGGGCGGTGATAACTCGTCTTTGATAAGAACGAGGGTACCTATTTTTGGCTCTGCGCATGGTTCCAACCATTTATTTCGTACTTGAAGGGTATGTAAAAATTCTTGGCTCCAACGACGCCAAAAATCGGCTTGTATTCGTTGGACCAAGTTCCATCGCGATAACCGATTCTCAGGTTTACTTGAAAAATCTTCATCAGGAACAGAAACTAAAGGTCCATGTGTTAAAAAATGTCCCGGTGTTAAAACCTGTAGATCGTTACAGTCGGTAGATTGCGGGGTCAAGGGGCGAGAATTTAAAATCGCCTCAATTTGACAAAGAACCGTGTACAACTCCTCATAACTCAGAATCTGCGAGCCAATGGTACGAATTAAGTGAGTTTTTACTGATTTTATCCCTGAGTCCCAAAGACCGCCGAAGTGGGGAGCTGATGGAGGGATAAAATTCCAGGCGATAGCTTGTTGCGTGCAAGCATTTCTTGCAAGATCAAGCAATTCTTTGCTTGATTTAACGAAATTTGTGCCATTGTCTGAAAAAAGAGTTTTTATGTAACCTCTTCGGGCAACAAAGCGACGTAGCGCAGCTAAAAAAGCGTCCGAAGTTAGATCTGACACTAACTCGAGATGTAAAGCTTTAGTATTTAGACAAATAAAAAGGCAGATATATGCTTTTTGTGTTTTTACACCTCTGTGTTTACTGAGAGTGATAGGTATAGCACCACTAAAATCTACTCCACTAAAAGTAAAAGGCTTTTGTGGAATCAAGCGGTAGGACGGAATTTGTCCCATGATTTGCTCATAAGAATGCGGTTTGACGCGAAAGCAACGAACACATTTGGATAAAACCGTTTTAATTAAGCGTTTGTCAGATAAAATCCAAAAAATTTGACTAATGAGATATTGGACTGTTTGCACTCCGACATGCAAATATTTTTTGTGCATATATTCAATAAAAATATAAGAAAGTCTACTTTCCTTGGGTAAAAGAAGAGGATGTTTTTGTCCGTAAGAAATAGTCATGGCTTGTTGAATGCGTCCTCCAACTCTTATAAGACCATCCTGGTCTAAAAAGGGATTCAATTTTTGTATGGGTTTTATGCATTTTTTCTGGTTTTGAAGGTTAAGAATTACTTCAGAAAAGTATTTTTGTTGTTCGTGCTTAGCCAAACATTTTAAAGCGTTAAAGAGATCGATATAATCTATATTTGTCTTTTTTCTGACGTCTGCGGATAGTCTACAATTATTTATGAATCGTAAACTGCGGGCTAAAAGTAGTTGAATAGTGTAAAAATCGGATTTATTATTTAAAAGCGAATCTAAAAAATTTTCCGTTATTCGGTCACAAGAAATCAGAGCAACATTTTTTCGTTCCTCAGTCTCTAAACTGTCATTTATTTTGACTTGCGGGGTTTTTGTTGGCCATTTATCGAAAGATTCTTGTAAAAAACTAGGGGCGGCCCACCATAGGGGATGATTTAAAAGCTCACTCGGCGAGCAGCCGCGGCTGGCTACATCGGCACTATTGAGAAAGGTGGGGGTATATAACCAACATTCTGGATTAATATTATCTTGGATAAGACTAACACGATTTGCGACAAAAGTTTTCTTTTACTTGGATGGGATTTTATCCAGTGTAAAACAACCATTGCGTCCGAAAAAGCGTAAATATTATTTATTGTGAACCTTTTTATGAATATATCATATGTGTATTTTAAGACCTCAGATAAAAGAGTAGCGGCTAGAAGTTCTATTCTCGGAATACTAACAAATTTTTTAAGTGGAGCGATGCGACTTTTCGCAAGAACAAAATATATGTGATATTTAGCGTTTCGTAAGACACGTAAGTATATTACGCATGCGTACCCTCGTTCACTCGCATCACAAAAACCACAGAGATCGATGGATTCGGCGTTGGTGATGTCAATGTGGCGGGGTAAACTAAATTTTTCTAAAACTTGAAATTCAGATTGATAGAGTGTCCACTGACGAACTATTTCTAAAGTAGGCGTGGCGTCCCAGGAAATACCAAGTAACCAAATTTGTTGAATCAAATATTTTAAAGTGAATGTTACTGGGGTAAGATACCCATGGGGGTCAGAGCAGCGTGCTAAAAAAGAGAGAAGCGTCCTTTTAGTACAGCTTTGCGGATTAGGTAATATGTTAAATCGAAACTCGTCGTATGAAGGATGCCAGCACAGGCCTAAGACCTTAGTGACGTCATCCGAATCGAGAGATAAAACTGCGGGGTTGACTAAGGAGGGATCTAAATGAGAGATCACTTCTGAGCGATTGCTAGACCATTTGTGTAATTTCAAGCCAGCGTTTCCTAATAACTCCGTAAGCTCATGCTGCAAATTTAACGCCTCTTGAACCGTTTTACATGAAGTAGTGACGTCATCAATATAGGTATCGTTAAGTATAACTTGAGCAGCGTGAGGGTAGTTATCATATTCGGATTCAGCTAAGTGCTGAAGGGTGCGTAAAGCGAGATATGGTGAACAGTTCACTCCGTAAGTGACAGTTCGTAGTTTAAAAACGGAAACTTTTTCATTAGGGTTAAACCGCCAAAATATTTTTTGGTATTTTTGATGATCAGGGTTGATATTTATACCCCGATACATTTTTTGAATATCGCAGGTGAGCGTCACAGGGTTAAGGCGAAAATGTAATAATATTTGAATAATATCTTTTTGTAGTTTTGGACCCGATAATAATACTTGATTAAGCGAAATATGCGTAAAAGGGTCTGTAATACTCGCATTAAAAACTACCCTTGTCTTAGTAGTGATAGCTTCATTTTTAACAACAGCGAAATGTGGAATAAAATAGCTGTCTGAATCGTCTTCTTTTTCTGAGTCATAGTCCATATGACCCAATTCCAAATATTCATTCATAAATTTAGAATATTCACAATACAAGTTTTTATCGCGAAGCAGTTTTTTTTCTAAAGATAAGAACCGATTTAGCGCGACTTGTTTTATTCCAGGAAACTGCGGTGGATTTGCAAATGTGCGAAAGGGAAGGGAGACAGTATACCGGCCGTCTTGATTACGCGACACGCTCTGTTTAAAATAATTTTCACAAATTTCATCCTCTGGTTTCAAATGAGTTTTTTGGGGGACGCAGTCGGTTTCCCAAAATTTTGAAATTAATTGCGAAAGCGAGTCATTTTTATTTTGACAAAAAAGAGCATTAATTGGCGGGGTAGAAATTAAGGGTTGATTTATTTGTCCCATCAAAATATAGCCGAAAATAGTTCCCATAGCAAAGGGATGATTTGGATCATCGCTAGCGATTTTTTCACCCTGTATAATTAGTGGAAATAGATCCATACCAATTAGTAAATTTATAGGCGAAGGGTTGTAAAAAGTGGAATCTGCTAAGGGTAAATTTTTTATAAAATGCCAATTTTCTGTATTTATTTTTACTGACGGTAAATCAGTACAAACCTTTTGCAAAATAATCGCTTGCGTAGACACAAAAATATCTGGTTTTTGAAAATTACAAATTTTAATAAAAATCGATCCTAGATCAGAAGTAAGAGAGTTGCCTCCAACCCCCTGTATATTTGAACATAAGGGTTGTCTGGGAAGGCCCAATTGTTGCGCTAATTTTTGAGAACAAAAGGTGTTTTGCGAACCGCTGTCTAAAACGGCTCTAACTGTTTGAAAGTTACCGCGGACATCTTGAATTTTTACTAGGATAGTTGACAATAAAACTTGCGATTGCGCAGAAATAAAACCACAATGCGTGGGGTTAGAACCCGAAGGAGTTGCGATTGGTACTTGTGAATTAGAAGACGTCGAAGTAAAATTGTTATTATTTTGAGTAGAGTAATTTTGAAGCGGACACCCAGTAGCCGGGGATCTAAAACTTTGCTGACTGGCCAAGTAACCACGTGGTGCACTACTTGGAGATGCGTGGGGAGACATATTAGAGAGATTTTGTGAGCAATTCACGTTAGCATCAAAATGTGATCTATTTTGATTTTGAGAATTAGCGCAATTATAATTTCGCTCAAAATGAATTAATGAGTGATGTCTTTGATTACCAGGGCAATAGCGACATGAGCGTAGACTTTGACAAGAATTTGTTAAATGTATTGAGCTTAAACAATTTAAACATAGTTTTTTATTTTTAGCGTAAGCATAGCGTTCGTAGGCAGATTTACCTTTAAACTCGTGACATAAATATATTGAATGTGTGTTAGAATCACAAAAAGCGCATCTATCTTTAGAATGAGTATTTTCCGTACCAAGTAGCGTTTTTGTATAATAAGGCGAGGCGTTATTTTTATAAAACTGTTTATTATTTTTAAATCTATTTTTAGATTGTAGCGAATAAAGCGAATTACATTGACTTTCAAGAAAATTATAAATTTCTTGATATTTGGGCATTTCATTAGACCTAGAATTAGCTAGTTCAAAGCGCGAAAGTAGTACCTCAGGCAATTTATCTAGTAAAATGTTGGCGAGCGGAAAACACCATTGATCAGTGTCGTAATTTAGAGTTTTTAAAGCCTCAATGTTTTCTGAAAAAACATCAAGCAGCGTGCGCAGCGTTTCTGGATTGTCGTCTTTGAGAGCGGGAAAATTATACACGGAGCGCCAATAAGTTTGAGCCGATAAGCGGGGGTTATGATAGCGTTTTAGAAGCGTATTGTAAGCGATTATATAATTAGCGTCGGTTATTTGTAAGTGTTTAACTACGTTTAAAGGCGGTCCTTTTAGGAAGGACAGTAACAAATTAAATTTAGCGTTTGTAGGAATACTAGGATTATTGTGTACAGAACTATTGTACATATCTAGAAAGGTTGGAAACTTAGTGATGTCGCCATGAAATTCGACAATGCGCAGTCTTGGCATTAAAGACGCCATAAAGCGGTCTGGATCAGAAGAAGTTGAAATTTGCGTTAAGTTTTGAGGTTGAGGAGCTTCAATTTTCACCTCAAATAGTTGTTTTTGAATTCTTTTAATATCATAGAAGCTGTCGTCAAACTCAGTAAGGCGTTCATTTTCTTCTTCCAGTCTCTCCGGACTTGCCGAATAAGCCTCTATTATTTGATTTTGATAAATAAAAAATGTTTCTTTCATTTCATCAAGGTCGATAAGTCGAACCTGTAAACACGTTTTTTTTGTATCATCCGTTAGGCAAGCATTAGCTAAGTTATGAAGAGTATTAATGCGATTATGTTGCACATGACGGAGTGCTTCTAACTTCTTAAGTTGCGTACTCATTGTAATGTTTTTAAAAAACTCCGTTAAAACAGGTGAACGATTAGTTTCCGAAATTTTTAATATTTAAAAATTAAAAGCGTTTAAAAAGAAAAGAAAATAGGCGATAAACAATGTAAACAAGTCTCATTTACCTCTCTAAGATCGTGTGTTGGAAACTTTTCCTACGTGCATTCGACGCCAAGCCAAAAAGAGGTAGGAAATGCGCGAAAACAATGCGCGTTCGGTACTTTTTTACTTGTTATTTTTACTGCGAGCACAGCAAAAAGAGCAAGGTCATGCGTATTTATTAAAAATTTTATATTTAACAAAATGCGATTTAGACTTTAATTTTTCCCGGGGTCCTGTTATCAGGCTCGAACCTGGACCAAATGGTGAGGTCAGGCCTTCTGTAGAAAATAAAATATACCGAAGGACCACTCGAGATAGCTCGTGAAAAACGTGTGGGAGTTAAGAGGGACTGTATCTTTCCACAGGGCTCCGACAGGGAAAAAAGAGCCTAAAAACTTAAATACTAAAAAATAGCGTAGCAATGAAAAATTATCAAGAAACGACTTACCATTAGATGTCTTTCGTAGCTACTTGGCTGGCCAGCCCGATTATACGCGAAGTACCAGACTCTCCATTGTTCTATAGTTCAAAATGTTCCAAACACTAATATCTAATAAACTAAAGCGTAAAATTAATAGTTTCCACAATTTTAATATAAAATAATAGCGGTGCGGTGACTTTAGTTGCACGTGGCGCGTGGTTGAGTTGTTCTCGCAGACAATCGGCGTTTTTGTCTGCTAGGCCGAATTTAGTCGCTTATCTCAAATCCTTCATTGCTGGAAGAAGCGCGCGAAGTTTAAATTTAAAATATGGAAAGATATAGCGTAAAGTAAATCAAAATAATATTCTAAAAACGCTTGTAAGCGTAGAAAATGTAACCCAAAAATATTTAAAAACTAAGAGAGATAGCTTCTCTAATTTTAAGTGAAAATTAGAGAATATAATTATTTACAAAAATAAAAACAAGTTGGGAAACTTGTTCAGTACATTTATTTCTGGAATCACAGTAAAATGCTTTATTAAAAACCATTGTTTTGTTTTTGGTTCTCTTGGGGTACTCGTTAAGATAATTCCCTACCAAACAAATTAAATATATATTTTAGTAGCTTGAATTGGCCAACAATAATAGTGCAGATTTTACAGCTAGTAATAAAATATTAATACACTTAAAATCAGATAACATGACAGCTAAATATCTATATTTTCTTTTAGAAGTGTCCAAAAGTTAATTTTCCAAATCCTATTGCGATATCTATATTTTATTTGAAATGGTTTTTTTTTTGTCAAAAGGTACTGTAATTCTCCTGATTTTTCAGTTCATGTCACTTCTAACTCGTCAAAAAAAAACAGTTGACATTTTAAACAAGTTCTATATTTTTTACAAGCTTTTATTTAGCTTCAGATGTTCTGTCTAACTATCTAACTAACTATCTATCAAATCTTGTGAAGCGTTTATGACACACTTCCCATTATCCGATTTGGATGAAATTTGGTACACACATAGTGGTCCCATGACAATACAACATTAAGAAAAAAATATCCTCCCACCCTTACCCCCACCCCTTCTATAGAAAAATGTGTTTTTGGCACACTTCCCATTATCCGATTTGGATGAAATTTGATATTCACATAGTGGTTCGATGACAATACAACAAAATGAGTTTCCAAGCAACTCACGATCAGCGATTTCATTATAATCTAGAATAAACTCTTCTGTTCTGTTATTGAACAAATATTTTCATTTAATAGAGTAGATAGCTGAGACTAAAAAGTAGAAAATAAATTGGTAAAAAAAAAATGTTTAAGTCACAAGCTTTTATAAAATGCACTAAAAATTAAAAAATAATTTTCTAACATTCTAATATTATCATAATAATAAAAGCGAGGGCCGCAAATCAAAGCATAAGTTAATCTAAATTTGTGAAAGAATATTCAACATAGCAGGTCATCAAAGATATGTTTGATGTGCGCAATGCTATGCCATTGCCATACCTATGTCAAAGAAATGCTGGGCTAATATCTTGGGTCGGGCTGGGTGGTTTTGGTACCTCTGCATTTTTCTGCTAGATTGATTCTTGCAAATAGTGATATTTAATTGATACGGATATCTTATCGTGCTAACATCGTCAAAATTTCCATCAGTCGGCCATCGCTTTTATTATTATGATAATATTAGAATGTTAGAAAATTATTTTTTAATTTTTAGTGCATTTTATAAAAGCTTGTGACTTAAAAAAAAAAATTTACCAATTTATTTAAGGTATAGATGATGTTTTTTATAATATTTTCATATAAATAATCAAGTTTTTTACTTTTGCCAATTCCAACCTAGTTTGTTCAACCAGCCCTCTGTGCGGCAGTCGTACATGAATTCACTTTATTCAAAGTTTCCTCCGTGATCGTACTCCCACTCTGAAGCAGGAGAACGCTTATCAATGGATCGTTGCTTAAAATGGCAGAAATATCTATTTACAATCGTGGAATTTCGTACCCGTGAATTTAAAAATCAAACAAGTTTCGTGGCTAATCAGGCAAAAAGGAGTTTTTTGTTTCTCTCATATATTTTCCGTGGGTAGCTAAGCTTAACCTCATGGGGGTCCAAGGTCTAATGGACACCTAATAAGTGTTGACAGTTAACTGTTTCGTCCTTATGGTTCATGGTTCTGAGGAGTCCCATAAGGACGAAACAGTTAACTGTCAGCACCTATGGTTCATGGTTCTGAGGAGTCCCATAAGGACGAAATAGTTACTGTCAACACTTATTAGGTGTCCATTAGACCTTGGACCCCTGAGGTTAAGCTTAGCTACACACGGAAAATATATGAGAGAAACAAAAAACTCCTTTTTGCCCGATTAGCCACGAAACTTGTTTGATTTTTCTATTTACAATGTTGGTGAAAAAACTGGCTGCCCAAATACGCTCGGTTTACGATGTGTTTTTATGAATTTTGTTTTGAAACTTACTCGTTATCATAGCCTTAAATATTTAAGACGTTGGCTGGGTTTGCTTGTTTGTTATACTTTATGACAAGTATGACATCCAGAGGGTATTACAAAATGGATGTTAGCGTTAAGTATATTAATGTTTGTTAATTTTTTTTCGGCAAAATAATTAAAATACCAATCAAAGTATCCTACAGCTCAATTAAAATCATCAAAGATTGATAAGATATATAAGATTAGTAAGAGAACGTTCAGCATCATAAAAATTAATATGAGGTACCTTCTGATCTTTTTTTATATTGAAATCTTTGATACGATAATAAAGCGGATATATTAAGAAATATGTCGCATAAATACGAATAACAATAGGCAATTATATATTTTTTTATTTATTGTCATTGTATTCACTAAGGTCATGTTAAGGTTAAGTTCACGCACTATTATGAACATTTAATATCTGTTTTACACTGACAATTTATGGATTTCTTCATGGAAATTCATAAATTTATTTAAGGCTATTTTTATGACGCTGCCGTGTACTACAGCTCTCAAGTCCCGTGGATTTTTCTGGGAATTTATATCACAAGACAGTCGATAGTTGGTTTATCTATCAAACAAATTTTTGTAGCTAATCGGTCAAAAAGAACTTTTTGTTTCTCTCATATTTTTTCGTGGGTAGCTTGAAAGCTAATGGACACCTAATAAGTGTTGACAGTTAACTGTTTCCTCCTTATGGGACTCCTCAGAACACTGCTTGGCCAATGCATTTGCTGACTTTGAGATAACCATGCCTCTTCTCTTTGAAAAAATTAAGTAAGAAGGAAACAATAATGTCAATTTTTTAAATATTTTAAACAGCGAACAAACCGCACTCTCAGAACGAAAGTGACACATCTCGAAATTTTAAGATTATCACTTTTTAAAATAAGATTATGCAGTTTGTCACTCACTATTGATACATAGTCGAAGTTAGTCAAAATTCAAGTTACAAATAATAAAAAAATATATTTAAAGGTTTAAATTACCAAAGCTTCTTATGGTTAACGCAAAAGTTTCTTGCGATTTTCCAACAATTAGATTTTTTGAAAGAGTTCGTTTTCGTTCTGAGGGTGCAAAAAAAATTTTTGCTTTTTATGGCCTCAAATATTTATTATCCTTTTATAACTTTAAGATAATATTCCAATGTTGATAGACTGTTTGAAACAAAAATAAAAATTTCTTTGTTGATTAACATTTTTGATGATTTTATTTAATGCATTCATTAAATTAAAAATAATCGCAATTAGTTCAGATAGAATTAAGAATGATACCGAATCAAGATGTGATATATATCTGGACAAAATTGTTCAAAACCTGATAAAAAATAATTCTGATGATATAAATCTACCTCATTTTTTACATTTAAAATAGTTTTAAAAACAGTTTGTTGCTGTATAATCAGCTAGTCATAGTTTTAAAGGGTTTAGACGTAAGTTTTTATATTCTGCTGGATATCAATACTGATTTCTTTAAAATAAAAAAAGTCCCTTTAATCGATTTTTTTGCCTGTTTTCTGGTAATTATAAAATTAAATTAATTATCAAATATCAAAATTTTCTTCATTTTATTTAAAATTCATATAAGCTATTCTCCGATTCAACATAAATATTTACAAAAGCATTAGCAGAATCAGTTTTGGTAGTCAGCATGTTAAGACTATATATATATTTATAAATATTGTTTAAAAATTAGTATATATTTTATTATAAAACAACCAACAAAGGCTATGTATATAGTTTGTTTAAATATTTACACATTATATTTTTGTACAAACGGAATATGCATGTAGTTTTAAATTTTAGCCTTTCCTAAAGCCACAAATCATTGTTTTAGTGAAGAGTCCTTCCCCATATAAACAAAAGCTTTTTCAATTATCCATTTATGAAAAACTTATATTTTATTTTCCTACTGTTAAAATTGTTATTTGGGTTAGGACACAGATATAAAAAATTATACTTTATGCTTTTTAGTATTTGTTGATCCAATTTTACACCTTTTGTGGGGCACGGCTCTTCAGCACCAAAATGACAAAATAAAAAAAAAATCTTAAAAATTTTCCCGAAAATGTGATTTTCTTAAAAATCATTTCCTTATTAAAAAGTAATAACCAAGTATAAATAGTAACTGACCATTTTTACGAAACATACACGGTGCTTCACGAACATCGTAACAGAGGCCTTTTTGGGTATTTAGAGTGCGAATTTGGGGAAACGCTCGGACACGTCGATTTTGTTTGCGAGGGGGACACTTTTTGACTATCATTGGGTCTAGTGATCACGGGCTTCAACTCTGTTAACAGGGACTCGCCCATATAGAAGTTTTTTTCGAAATTCAAACTTTTTTTACCCAATATTTTTTATATCTTTGTTAGTTTTTAAGATACAAAGTCAATTTCTTTACCATTATAATTGTAAATAAAAAAAACTAATTTAACAAAAGTAATAAGCCAACGTTTGTGGAAAATTATGAAAAAGCCTCCATCTTGGATTTATGATGTCAAACAGGCCCTATTCAAATTCGAGGCAAACACCCTGCGACTTAATATTGAGTGATTCATCACCAATCGACCAATGTTAAGTCTTAAACTTTCTTGATCTTAACTTGCTTGACCAATTTTGAGTTTTTATAATTTTTTTATAATTTAAAAAAATAACTAAATATCTTTTTTAGTTCTTGAGATAAAAAAATACTAAAACGGCAATTGAATTTTCGTTCTATTGCGAACAAATCATCACCTATACGATTTTTCTGTTAAGTTCATGTGGCAAAATTTAAAAGCACAAGTTTTTGAAAAACATGAAAAAATTCGCAATCTTAGATTTATTACGTCACACAGACACTCTTGCTCAAATTTAAGGCAAACACCTGGCGACTTAAAACTGAGTAATCCATAACCAATCGATTTTGAGTACTCTAAAACTTTCTTCTTTAATATTTTTTTGGGTAAAAAAAGTTGCTATTTTTGGTATTTAATTTCTTTATCAGCATGAAGTTAGCGAAGCACCCATCGCAGGTCGAATCGTGACTAGGTGGATAACTTGCCGTTAATTAGTCTTGAATTAGTTGTGGAAAAATTAATTTTGTCGCTCTTATTTTTGACCTTTTTTTTGGGTGCTTCCCTAACTTCATATGAAGTTAACGAAGCACCCTTGTCAAAAATGGCTTTAGACATGACCTATCGAAACCTAATATGGTGGATAATTTGCCGCTAATTAGTCGTTAATTAGTTGTGGAAAAATTAATTTTGTCGCACTTATTTTTGACCGTTTTTTTGGGTGCTTCGCTAACTTCATATTTTGGCACCCATCGCAAATCGAATCGTTCGAATCGTCGAAAAGATTATTAGCGCGTCCTGGGCCCATTTGTTGAGTCCGCTTTGCACTTGTCTTTTTGTCACGCCTAAAAGTGGCTCCGGTCCTACATAGTCGGTTCCTGCCCCGAGTCGTGCGAGTTCGTCCGCTTTCTCGTTGCCTGGTAACCCCGTATGTCCCAGCGCGCATTCTTCCATGAAGCCGTCAGCAATCTTGGGTGCGTTTACCGCCTTCAGGGTGGCTTGACTGTCAGAGCATATATATAAGCCCCTCTTCGCTGTTCCTAACCTCTTCTAGGGTTGCCGCCATTATTATGGCGTAAACTTCTGCTTGAAAAACAGTAGCCTGCTCACCGAGCGACTAGCTCTTCTGAACTTCTAGTTCTTCCACGTATACTCCCGCTCCTGTGGTTTGCCTCTCTGATAGTTTGGATCCATCAGTGTAGCAAACTAAAGCGCTTTCCTCAAACATCATTTCGTCTCTCTGCCACGCTTCCCTGTCTGGGATGTGGATTTTGTACCCCTTCTCAAGCCTCCAAGGTGCGTGTGCTCTGCTAACCATCATTGACGTGAGGGGGATTTCTCTAATTGTCAGCTCTTCTATAGCTAGATGACCAGCTGTTTCCCCCCTTCCTCTCCTAAAAAAAATTTTCCACAACTAATTAACGACTAATTAGCGGCAAATTATCCACCATATTCGGTTTCGATAGGTCATGCTAAAGCCATTTTTGACAAGACTGCTTCGCTAACTTCATATGAAGTTAGCGAAGCACCCAAAAAAACGGTCAAAAATAAGAGCGACAAAATTAATTTTTCCACAACTAATTTATGAATAATTAACGGCAAATTATCCACCTAGTCGCGATTCGATTTGCGATGGGTGCTTCGCTAACTTCATGCTCATAATTTATTTTTATATCTTTGTTAGTTTTTTAGCTATAAAGCTAATTTATTTACTGTAATAATTGCAAACAAAAAACGCATTAATAGTTTTTTGTAAAACCAAATTAGCGAAACTTATAAGCCAAAGTTGTTAAAAAACATGAAAAAAGCCGCCATCTTGGATTTATGACGTCACACAGACCCTCCTACTCAAATTGGAGACAAACACCTGGCGACTTAAAATTTTGTGATCGTAATCGATCTGGGGCAGTTTTAAAAAATCTTCCATAACAATCTATCCCACGGGACATTTTTGACTATAAGCCCCTAAAGAACATTGAGGAAAGGTTCTTTGTTTTTTGGTAATTAATTTTGTTCGATGGAAATTTCCTATTTTTCCCAAGCAATAACAAAAACTCTTCGCTTGCCCGTTATTTGGTAACGTCATTTCATAACGGTAACGTTATTTAAAAGGAACCCCTATTAAAAATGTTACTCAAAAAATGTTAATATGTTAGAAAATAATAAGCGGAGCGAATTAGTTTTGGCTTTAAGTGAATATTTAATATTTTTTCCTATCTTTAAATACTTACATCCAAGTGTAATGGATCACTTGGGCATAAAATAAAATAAAACACAACGCGATTTTACCAATAAAGTTTAACATTTATTTTCTTTGGTGTCACATTAAAATCAGTACATCATAAATATACAAATATAACATGTAACAATGATATTTTAAATGGTTTGCAGTTGAAAAATTACAATTTAGTTGCACCCGATAATAAAAACACTTTATTACAAATCAAAACTGACTAACTTTTTAAATTTTTTTATAAAAAATTAATAATAAATTAGTGAGTAATTTATTCTAAACGAGAGTAAGAGTAGTTTATAATGACATGTTAAATTATTTGGTTAAAAATTTTATATGTTTTTTTAGAGGCTTGGTAAAAATTGCTCTCTGTACCATTTTTGGCGTGCAGAACTTAATGATTCGAGTGATGATTCATATGTGAGTGTTCCCTGCAGCCCTTTCACTGCGACTACCAGTCCAGAGTCTATTGTGGCTCACTTTTGAATGGTTTCTCACCACTTGTCCTCCAAAAAGGTTAGCTATCAGTTTGGGTGAGACACTGTTCAGATCTTCTGAATCAATATGAGATTCACGGAAAGTGTTATGTCGCGTCGTAAACGTGCAATACCCGGACATTCGCACAGTACAGGGTGTCCCAAATTGGGCACTTTTGGGGGGTTTAAGGTACTTCTAGGGAAGACATAGAAAAACTGACCATGCATTGCGAGGCTCAAATTTCAAGAGAAGACTTATAGTGAAAACCGCATTTTGAAATATCTTCTCGTCTTTGAGCTACGGGGGCTTTTTGAAAAGTCTGCATTTTGGACGAGGGTCTATAACTTCGTTATTATTGGAAATATTGATTTAGAGTAAATCGCAATTTTATAGACTTTGTCACGGGGAATTCAACCGCTAAATTAAATTTTAACTGTCACGTTTAGTTTTTGAGATATGACATAAAGTTGCATTTTTTCTTATGGAATGGCCTATATTTTAATTAATTTCCCCCTTCAAAAATACAGACTTTTTAAAAAGCCCCCGTAGCTCAAAGGCGAGACGATATTTCAAAATGCGGTTTTCACTATAAGTCTTCTCTTGAAATTTGAGCCTCGCAATGCGTGGTCAGTTTTTCTCTGTCTCCTAGAAGTACCTTAAACCCCCTAAAAGTGCCCAATTTGGGACACCCTGTACATGTCTCACTGTTTCATCATCTTCCAGAAAGAGTCTGCATTCGGTCTGTTCTGATAGATAAGATACACGCGTTCTATCAATGGAAGGTGCTTGCGGAAAAGTATAAAACGGAAACTTTAAGCCTTTTTTTTAATTAAAAATAAAAATTACCACTACCACAACACAAGGTATTTGTAGCTTACGACAGTGGTATACTGGTTATCTATCTATTAGGCCTTCTTCGATTCGTCTTTGGACATAGGCCTCCTTCAATATCTTCCACTCTTCTGTCTGTCGCTGTGTTTATCCATATAGTTCCCGCATGCTTCTTTGAAATCGTCTTGCTATCTCATTTGGGGTCTTCCCTACTTCTTTTATTTTCCCATGGTTTTTAGTTTACAATAAATGTTTTTATAGTTTTAGATAACATTAGTAACATTTGTCTTTCTTTGGGCTTTTGTTACCTTATCCATGGTTGATTTTGTATGTGTCCAGGTCTAGGATCTATAGCTGAGTACTAGGATACTTGTTCTATTTTTTCTTGGTTGATTCTGATCGTGATTATCTTCATCTTAGTAGAGTAAATTTGTAGGGTATTTCAAGAACAAGCTGCAAAAAGGGTATATTGTTTTATATTTGACATGGTGGTAGCTAACATCAAAAGCTAAATTTTCAATCGAGGATCCCTTATTTTTCTGCATCAGAATCCAAGATGGTAGTTGCCAAAGTTAAGAAAAAAATGAATTTCCTGTTTTAAGAGAAATTAAATTAATTTTGATAAATTTACTTTAAGTGGGACCCACTTAATTCAAAAATGTAAAAAAAATTACACCTGTCACTTTAAAACAAAATGGCGGCTATATAAAAAAAATGGTTTTCTTCCATATTTTCTTTAATTTTCGCGCTATTTATGTTTAATACTTCATATTAAAGCCACTGACCAGCTCTTTAAACCTACCGAAAAAAAAACTATAAGTTTCCCAGCGGACACAAAGATGGCGCTTAATATGTCAAAAATAAAAGAGACCTTTATAACCTGTAGACCAAATAAATTTTGAGAATTTTTTTTTTTTGGATTTTATCAATACTAAACCAAGTTTTGTAAAAATTTATAAAAAGTTACAATGTGACATTTAACATTTTAAGATGGCGGCCGAAGTACAAATAAAAACGTTATTTCTTTGTTCTTGTTTGACACAACTATTATTGCCGTGTAATATATCGATTTATACTAAATAGGGGTCGCCAATTTTAAATATTTTATAATAAATGACACATGTCTATTATTAATCAAGATGGCGGCGTTCAAAATATAAAAACAACAGTATCTTCTTGGTTTGGTAATTTTTTTACCAAGATATGTAGTTTTATATTACCCTTAATTAGTTTTAAATTATAGTGAAAAAAAAATATATAATTTATTTATTTTTTAAAGATGGCGGCCGAAAAAGTAAAAAAAAAACATTTTTGTTTATTTTTTCGAAACTCAAAAAAAACTGGAAAAAACTAGATATCTCGTTAAACAAAACATAGATATTTTAAAAATGTCAAAAAAGTTGTCATATGTCACGTACCGGGTGATTTGATTGAATTGACCATATTTTACTTAATAGCTATCTCCGGTAATATTGATCTAACAGTAACGTTTATATAAGCAAAGTTAAATAATTTTTCCTAGGTTATCAGAATCTGATGTCAAAAATGACATATGTCATACACTTGTCAAACTTTTGACATATAGTTTATTTTTTTAAATAAAATACCCTGTATATAATTTTTTTAATTGATAAGGCTCATTTTCTGATTTAAAAAATATATAATATGTTGCCATTTAGTCCAGCCGTTATTAAAATATTTGCATTTTAATAACCTAAATAAACAATAAGGATGTTGCCATTTTGTTCCCAAGAAACATTTATATGACTTACAACCTAATGTGACCTGAACCGACGTCGGATTTAGTGGAATTCTAAGTTGCAAGATTGATTATGCGTTAAGTGACGTCGCATTCATATCAAAACCGACGTTATCAAATATACGTCCGTTTTTTTAACGATCTCGCGACGTCAAATAATGCAACGCAATATACCATTAATTTCCCAACGTCGGTCTTACGTTCGTTTGTGCGACGTACAAAAACTCTGACCAGCCCAACGACCAACAGACGTCGGCGTCGGGTACGTCCGGTGAAGACCCTAACCACAGACCTAAACTAGCGTTTAGTTTGGTTGGTGTATTTTCCGTAACTTTTACTTGACCTATTCCACGTCCGTTCATATGGCCTACGCGTCACATGTACAGCCTACTGTCATTTATAGACGCCCATAACCTAACAACAAGTGCATTTGTTTGGTCAAGAGATATTTTGGTCAGGACGGCTACGTTTCAGGACATGACGCAGTTTTATATCTTTTTTGGATTTTGGAAACCATAATACCCCATCCTCTTCCCACACGTGGACACTATGGGTTTTATTTCCCTTTAGATTTTTGATATTAAAACAAACATTTCTAAAAAATAAAAAAAAAACAATGATTTCGAGGGGTAGTTAGCTTTGGGACCGTGGGCTTTACCTATTGTAGTACAAAAAGAGCGGACGTTGAGTTCCAATCCCTTGGTAGGCCGACGCAAAATCATGCTGGGCGAACGTCCGAATTTAATGGGACGAAATACGTTTGCCGGACGTCGGACTTCGACTCTTTGGTTATCTTTCACAACCAAAAGTGGAGACCCGGTCCGAATTGGTATATTATTAGTTCACATTAAGTCAGACACAGTAATCCGCCATTCTAGAAAGGTTAGCGTCTGTCGGCCATTATAAAATATTTTTTCTTTTTCTAATTTTAAGTAGAAATGAAAGAATAATTGCAAAATTATTAATAAATTTGAATTTAGTGAGGCAGCAAAATATTTTTTTTACAAAAATAAAAAAAAATAATAAAAATTAGATCTATCTATCTAGCAGCAGGGAAATCAAAAAGAGAAAGAGTTACAAATCAAAGAATAAGAGAAATTATGACAGTAGGTGAACGTACTTTAGTGGATGATATAAGAACAAAACAACTGGTGTGGTACGGACATGTACAAAGAATGAATGACGAAAGACTACCTAAACAAATACTACAATGGAAACCAACTGGCCGAAGAAAACGAGGACGGCCAAGGAGAAGCTGGAGAGAAGGAATAGACAGTGAAATAAGAATAAGAGGCCTAGATGATGAATTATGGGCAAACAGAAACGAGTGGAGATTGGGTATCGGAAGACGTAGAACGTTGTGAAACCGATAAATATATATATAGATCTATTTAACAAATATATATTTTAGTAAATCTTGCATATTTCAGGAGCGCTTGCTTTTTTTGAAAGTATTTTAATCACATTTATCAATAAACATGTCTTCGTTGTAAAATTTTTGTTGGATTCCTGCTTTAAAATATAAATTATTAATATTGTAATACCCCCTTTCATGCATGACTATAATTGTCATTTGTAAAATGCACCCATTTTTATGAGACTTGTTATAATAAGTGTAAAATATTTACTTATCAGGTATAATTTTAGTTACTCGACAGGAATTCTTTTTAGCAAAAACTATATGTATTCTAGGCAATGGAAACGAAACCAAACGCAACTTACCTGTTTGCGACTAAATTTAAGTGACGGAAATCCAACGTACAATTACGTTGTTAATTGGTAAACTCTATTACCTATAAGGTCAGATGCTGACGTCGTAGCGACCCGAATTTGTATTCCCCATTTAGGTGCAAACGAGGGTCGTCAGGCGGTCGAAACGACGTCGGCACCCGACGTCGCGTTTATCGCAAACAACGTATGGGTAACGTAATATGACGTCCAAATGCTGCTTGGGTTACTGAATATAATTTTTAAAATGCAAATATTTCAACAACGGCTGGACTAAATGTCAACATACTATATTTTTGAAATCAGATAAAGGAGCCCTATCAGTTTAAAAAATTATATACAGGGTGTTTGATTTAAAAGAATAAACCATATGTCAATAGATTGACAAGTGTATGACATATGTCATTTTTGACATGAGATTCTGATGTTTTATGAAAAATTATTTAACTTTGCTAATTTAAACGCTACTGTTAGATCAATATTAACGGAGATAGCTATTAAGTGAAATATGGTCAATTTATTCGAATCACCCGGCACGTGACATATGTCAACTTTTTTGACATTTTTAAAATAGCTGTGTTTTGTTTAACGAGATGTCTTGTTTTTTTCAGTTTTTTTTGTTAAACTTCGAAAAAATAAACAAAAATATTTTTTTTACTTTTTCGGCCACCATGTTTAAAAAATAAATAAAATATATTTTTTTTGTACATTGCAATTTAAAACTAACTTAACGTTAATATAAAACTACATATGATGGCAAAAAAAATTACCAAACCAAAAAGATACTGTTGTATTTATATTTTGAACGCCGCCATCTTGGCTAATAATAGACATATGTCATTTATTATCAAATATTTAAAATCGGCGACCCCCATTTAGTATAAATCGATATATTACCCGGCAATACTAGTTGTGTCAAACAAGAACAAAAAAATTACTTTTTTATCTGAACTTCGACCGCCATCTTAAAATGTTAAATGTCAAATTGTAACATTTTCTGAATTTTTACACAATCTGGCTTACGACGGATAAAATCCAAAAATTTGTTTTATAAAAATTTTATTTGTTCTACCGCTTGGAAAGGTCTGTATTATTTTTGACAAATTAAGCGCCATCTTTGGGTCGGCGGGGAAACTTATCATTTCTTTTAAGCATGTTTAAAGAGCTGGCCAGTAGCTTTATTATGAGGTATTAAAAGTAAATATCGCACAAAAAATACAGAAAATATCAAAGAAAAACTATTTTTTTTAAATAGCCGCCCTTTTGTTTTGCAGTGACAGGTGTAATTTTTTTTTTGATTTTTAAGTTGAGTAGGTCCCACTTAAAGTAAACTTATCAAAATTAATTTAATTTCTCTTAAAACAAGGAAATCATTTTTTTTCTTATCTTTGGCAGTCGCCATCTTGGATTCTGAGGCTGGAAAATCGGGGATCTTCGAATGAAAATTTAGCTTTTGGGTTTAGGTACTACTATGCCAAATATAAAAAAATATACCCTTTTTGCAGCTTTATTTTACAAATTTACTCTACTATCTGTGGTTTTTATAATTTTATTTTTAGTGTGGTTCATACTCAAGCCTATATTTTTAACTGCTTATTAGGCGATATCGTCGGCATATTTTACGTGGTTCATGTATTGTCCGCTTACTTTAATATCTATTTCCTCCCAAACTAAGTTTTAAAAAACATCTTCTAGGGACTGGGTAAATAGTTTAGGGGACATTGTGTCACCCCTGTCTGACCCTCTTCTTATGAGAATTGGCTTGATTCCTCCGTGGATTTTGATTTGTTGTCCCTGGGCATTTTCACATTTGGATAAAACTTCCAAGACATTTGGAGAAGCTGCACGTAAGGTTTGGTAAAGCACGTATAAAGAAGAAACAAGGAAAAAATTTAAAGAATTTGTTTTCTGGGGAACATTTAAATAAGAATTTTGCATGGTATTTTTTACACTTGATTTTCTTTATTATGAATTTTTTATTTATTTAATTTATTTTTAGCATTTAGTAAACATTTTAACAACAAAACAATGATAAAGTTACTTTTTTTTATTTTTAACATTAATTATTTATTTAAGTTACGTCTTTTTTATTTTTAACATTAATAATTTTTGTTGTGCCAATAAATCATAAATATGTTTCTTAGTAATTTAGAATTAGATTGAGAAAATCCTATTTGTGAATTTTTACCGGTCAGTTTTGATTTGTAAAGCAGTAGTTATCATAAAAACCAGTACTTGTTTAGGTAAAGCTAGTATTAGGCACATAAATATTTACAATTACATAAACTATAACTAATATTTAAATTTAGAGTCAAAACTTAAACTTGAGTATTAAAAATTTTGTTTGTATATTTTTCAAATGTTTTGTACTTAGATACTTATTTTATAAACAATATTTTAAAATATGTATGTTTTGTAATAAAAATTTAAATATAACTTACTTTGTAAAACAAAGGCTCAGAAGTGACTGAAACAAGTCAAAGATACACACAACGTTTATAAATCCTTAAAAATAAATATTTTATTTAAAATTAAAAATGTAATATCTTCTGTGGCCTTGTTGTTAGTTATTTACTTTCACAAAAAAATATACAGTGTGTCCACGGAAAATGAAGGCAAATCAATTAATACAGGGTGGTGTAGTAGGTTGATTTGATAAAAAGTATTAACAGTAAAGTACCTTTGTTATACAAATGATTTGTCTCATTTTTGATCAAGCAGGAACGATTCCCAGAAATTCATAATTTTAACCGAAATATTTTTGTCATTTATACTTTACGGTAACTCTATCCGTGGACACACTGTATAATCATATTTGAATTTTTAAACTTTTGTAAATGTCATAAGAATTAAGCTAGATTTATGCACCATACACATGAAAGCTTTTAAATAAGAAGTTGCGTTTTTGTGCGCGCTACGTCCTGCCACCCCAGGCAGAATATACATATATAAAATATAAATTTGCCAAAGTTTATAAATCTATTCGTTGTGTTTTCTTTATTAAATTATTTTGTTTTGCTTTGAGATATCTTTGCTGGCTCTTTATTATTATTATTATTTTTTATATTATGTTCCGCATCGTTATGTTCAAATTTTGGAGGTGGGCATTTTAAAAATATTCTTAATTGGCCTTTTCCTAAACAAAATAATTATTTATTTAATTTACAAATTTATTTTTATTGTTATCTTTAAATAACATTCATATGCGTGGAACTTTCAGAAATAAATAAAAATGGATATAAAAGTTTAGCCTTTTTTTTTAACTTTAAAAGACTTTGTACTTTATACTCCCAAAACTTAAACATAATTATACGAAACAGCTTGTATATTGTTATCGAATTTCCTATGCCAAACTTGTTTGGCGCCCTGCCGGGGGTATAAATTTGAAAAAAATATAGTTTTTTAATACTCAAGTTTTTGCTAAACTAATTTGTTATAAAAATTGAATAATAAGTATAATTATGTATAATAATTTATATTGATAAAAAGCTACTATAAATGTCTACGGTTTTATAAAAAATATCTCCCATCTATGAATCTAGATCTATGTTTGCAAATACAATCTAAGCTGCAGAAGTTTTTTGGTCGAAAATTTTTATTATAAATCAATTTAAGAAAAAAATTGCAAAAAAACATAAAACAACTAATATAGCAATGATTATACCTACTATAAGGGTAACATAACATATTTGAAAATTTGAGTTATATTTGCGCTAACAAAATTTTTTCGACGAAAAATTCTTCAACTTTTGTAAACAACAATCCTTTAAACTAACATCTATTCTTTGGTTTTCTTTTGAACATTTTTCTTGATAAAGTTCTAAGTTATAGGAAAGGTTATAATAAATTGTTTGAAATGTTCTATATATTTTTTCGCTTATTTATTTTATCAGGCGACAACGAAAATAGCGCAGCGGTAGCATAAATTACTAAGCACAGAAGTTTAAAAAAAGGCGACATGGGCTTAATCGCCATTCAGTATATTTGGGAATCACTTTTAGAATTTAGCAGCAAAATTTATTTTTCTTTGATCCTCTTTCGGTTGGCTTTGGCAGCTACAGCGAGTTCAAGCAGATGAAATTAAGCTGAACTTTTAAAAGTTGGTGCAAAATAAACTAAACTGATCATAGCGATAAGGTTTTTTAAATAGGTTTTGGTACAGTCAAATTATGATATTATTACACTGTCTGGTAAAATATTTTCTTTTGGTAAGTAATTATTTAAACTGTAGAAATTGGGCAAATGTTAATTAGTTTTTCTTTTAGAATTTCTAGATACCTGGATTTTAGCCTCGGGAGGCCATTTTTTCAAATTGGAATTGAGGCAATAATCGATTATTTGATTTACTAAGCCACAATGTCAGTCCAATATGTCTAAAGATGATGCCATAATAGAAGAATCAGTAATCTAAAGATGATATAATTCACAATAATGATGAAAGTAAGTAAAACCTACAAGATCACGAAACGGTCCTACTTTTACCGAATTGTGGACCAAAATCTAGGCAGATTTCTTAGGAGAAGAAGACATCCTACTGAACAAAAACATCATTTGCTGACTAAAAATAAATAGGTAAGTCTTATGAGAAATCTTAAAAACCAACAACAAAGTATAAATTTATGTATGTACGATTTGTGATAAAAAAGAACTTGAAATTAATAGACAATCTCCTGTCACACCTGTATCACTATTGTTGAAGTTTCCATAAATCTACACATCTGATTAGTCTGTGCATATTCTTTCGATATTAAAGAAATAATTTTTGAGATAATTTTTTTGTTTTTATTTTTTTTACTAACGATAGCAATCTGTTTTTAAGCTATGTGTTTTTGAAAAGTCTGCATTTTGTGAGAGGGTTTATAACTTTTTTATTTATAAAAATGTTGTTTTCGTGTACAGAGCTTTATTATAATTTTTTTCTGGAAGAATTGACAGATCTAAACGGTTTTTATAAATCTTTCTTAGTTTTTGAGATATTGCATAAATTTATAATTTTTCTTATAAAGTGAGCCTCTTTTCATTTGATTTTTAAAATCAGCGTAAAATTTCCTTTGAATGACGTGTCACACTCAATATTTTATGGTTTGAATTTTCGTTGTTGTTTTTATATTTTTGTTTTTTTTTCTATATTTTTTTTATTTTTAATTATTTTAAAATAGTCCTCAAATTAAATTATAAAATAAAAACAAAGATATTTAAAAAAACAAAAAATACTTAAAAATTTTAAAACGAAAACATTGAGTGACGTCATTTTAAAGGAAATTTTACGCTAATTTTAAAAATCGACTCTAGAAATACCCGAAACCAACCAAAAACATCGAATTTGGGACACCCTGTATGTATTCGATAGAGATTTATCTTTATTTTCACTATTTTTGGGAATCTTATTTATTTATTTATGAATATTGATCTTGCAAAAAAAGTAGGTATCTTCTGTTTGCTGCAAGTGAGAAGTAAGTACCTTTATTTTGAACGTTTCGAGAGTTCTATCTCTAGCCTGTGTAAGAAAATTATTATTTTGTTTGCAGAGTTAAAAATAAAAAATAATAAATTGTGAAAAACGAACTTTAGTAAAAGTCTTTTAGCTTTGCCATTTTCAACGCCATCTGCTGCGTAACATGAAAACATGGCGATGCTTTTGATCCACCCGGCATGTCGTCTTTTTGTAATGAATTTTATTTACAACCAGTGGTCTGACAAGATAGTTAAGTTGGTGAGAATTTATTTTGATGTGAAAAATAAGCAAGACAATTAAATAATTAAAGAGTGGAATTGTATAGTAGTTTTAAAAACTTGTAGAGCTTATAATATGGTTGTAAATAAATACATTTATATAAGTATATTACATAAAAATGAGACAGGTTATAAATCGTTTTAGGGAAGCTTGGCTTATGGCTATTTTTTGGAAGCTTTATGTTGGATGTAAATTACAAAAGAAAAGTACGAATGAACAACCTATTGAAAAATTTAAGAATTAAAAGTCTACACTTTTCTAAATTAGTTAATAAATAAACAACTAACTAAACTAACTTTTTAAAATTACGTCGGACGGAAATCTATTTTGTGGAATTATTTAATATTAAATTAAAAAAATAAGAAAAAAGAGTACAGTGCTGTCGAATTTTTAATTAAAGATTCAAATATAACAACAATTCACCTATATGCTTCACTTTTAAGAGTTTGTATCTAATATGAACTCAATTTATACGTACAATTTAGTTTATTTGGGACCACAAAATTTACTCAACTTCTACTTTTTGGATCCTAATTTAAGTGTCGTTGGCTGCCATTAACGTGGTTCACACAGCCAACAAGCTTTCAATTCAATTAGAGCCTCAACTTTTAAAACTGGTCCCAATATAAACTGAATTTGCTTGAGCAATGCTACGATAAATTTATAAAGTTGCATAATTTTTTTAAACTTCAAAAGTATCCTTAAGGGAGCAAGAAAGAACAAGTTAACTCAAATATTAGATCTGTTTTCCATAAAAACAACGATCCCTTGCCCTTCAGAGAAAAACAGTCGAAAATCCAAGATGGTAACGCCATATTGACAATGTTCCTGCAAAGGGAGGGAACAAGACTTTTACTGTGAATAATATAAAACCTCAACACTTACAACACCACTGTACAACTTATATTTAGCAGGATTTTTCTAGTTATAAAACCAAGTATGTAAGTATAGTATACTAACTAAAATTATGGTTTTAAAGAAATCTATTCTGCAAATCGTAAAAAGCCATGAAGTTGATAGATTTGTTGATTTAGATACATTTTTGCAGTAACTTAATTCTTACTCAGATAACCCAAGCTCGGATCCATATGCTCTTCTTATTGAGCCGCTATCTTTTGATGGACAATAAATATAAATTTGGACTTAGTGGTAAAGACCAGGGATTAAATTTAGGATCATAGACTCCTTAATAACTGAAGAGTTTGATGCTAAACAAGTTCTCTAGATGGCTTTCATTCCAAAATAAGTCAATTATTTAAAATTAAAGTAAAATAAATTTGTGGAGTTTTTAAACAGATCGGCCATTCTATGTATATTATATTATACCTTAGTACTCACTGCCAGTGAATTCCGTGTAAAATTGGACTAAATAAAAAAACAAGTATTTTTTTAGGCAAATTATTACATAAATAAACTATAAAATACATGCGTTCTGAAAAATCTTCAACCTCATTTTATTATTGAACAATCGCTGAGTAGCTGGTCATAGAGATTTTATTTTTATGGCATAAGTTAAGTGATAAAAATTAATTAAATTGACTGGTGAAAATCCGGGTTTAGTGATAGGTAAGTAATTGGATTAGTTTTTCAGAAGAGAAAAAAATCTTCTATTCTTCCAAAAGCTCCGAGCACATCTCTCTTTGTCACTGCAAAAATATATTAACTGAGTTATTAAATTTTGTTAGATGTTCTTTTGAAGTTAATTTGACAGCTCTTATATTTCATACTTCAGTTCCACGAAACGGATATAGCTTGAGTCGACACATTTCGCTAATAATAGTCCTCAGATCTTCTACTCTTTAATTACGCTTAACATCAGTCTCGCCTTTATTTGGATTAATAAATAATCTGACTTCTTCATTAAAGTCAAAACTGGCGGCATAGTAGGTTATAAAGGGCACTAAATCGGGAAAGGTTGTAAGGCTTATTAGCCGGAGCTGCCGGGGGTGGCGCTTGGGCTTGAGCTGCATTTTCGACTCAATCTTACTCATTCCTGGGTATTGATCTCGCACTAAATTCAACAATGGCTTTAATCGTACCATAATGGCTGTATTGGCTGTCAAGCAAGAGAGTATCTAACAATGTTTAAATAGAGTAAGACTATTTAGTATTGAAAATCTGGAAATGTTAACATTTTACTAACTACTTTTTAGATATCCTAAGAAGAAGGTATGGGTTTACAGTTTAGTTTGGTTTGTATTTTGCCTTAAATTAGAAACAACAAATTACATTTATAAGCAGAGTCTAGGGTTATCCAAATTGTGTGTCGACCATTGGTAACTTTACTACAAAAAAATATTTAAAACATAATCAGCAATCATAGAAAGTTTCAAGTTAAATTAATTAGTTAAAAGTTAAAAGAATTTAAAAAAAAACAATTTATCATAGTGTTTTCGAGTATCGCCTGTTCTTTTTTCATGGAAAATTATATTTTTTTTCTGACAGAACTTTATATATAATATTTAATAATCACGATTGGGATAAAAGGTTATGAAGCATAAAATATAACTTTATTTTACACAAGAAGTAAAATTTATTTGAAGATGCTGGAGTCTAAGTACCACTTCATGTTTGCACTTGCATGCACTTTTTCTCTAAAACGCTCAAACTGACCTTAGTATTTTTTTGCTAAAGCCTTTAAGGTGGCGTTTGTTTATGCAGTTTTCTTAAACTTTTTACCATTTTACTAGTCTTACTGTTAGGTAATATTTAAAATTTGTGATACCCAAATTATTTTTAAAACAAGAATAAAATTTCGTATATACTTTCTTGTTATACTTTTTTATATACTTTCTTGTTTTAATGCAAATATAATAAATATAATATATAGCGGTTTAGAGTTTTCAACGGTGGACATTTTATTTGGGTAACTATGTATAGTAGAAATACACACACAAGTTAGTTTTCACCCAGGGTATTCGCGCAGCCTTAGTATTTTGTAAAGGAGAAGAAACACTCAATCTTCGATAAAGGGTTTTTTAATCTTACAATTAAAAAAAAAGAACCTGGACAAGACCTGACCTAACTATAAACCCATCGTATACTCTAACCCTAAAAAAATAAAAAAGGTGCTTTACAAAAAGGAATAGGAATAGTAAAGCCGGCATTAAATGAAGAAACCCGATTCATCTATCCACTCGTCGATGATAGGCCCGAAGGACTCGTTGAAAAATCGGTCGATCTCCTTGTACATATGTAGCAAAGCTTTTTGGTCGAAATGGAATGATTGATCGGGGTATACCTATAAATAGTAGTTTCGTTTTAGTTTAAACAAGCTTTATTGTCCAAAAATTAAATTCTTATTGGCAAAGCAAACAAGAAAACCATTACTTAAATATTTAGATAATAGATATTCTAACTGGACATAACCGGTTGAGGGAGTGCATGACACGAATAGGAGTCGAGAAGGACCTTACCTGCGCAGCCTGTGTACAGGAAGAATGCATTAAAACACTTCCTGGAAAAATGTGAGTCCTTCGCAAGTATGAGACAACAGGCACTCGGGGCACCAACCCTGAGCGACAAAGCGCTGCAATTGCTCAAATGGGCTGATATACTGATCTTTGTAAAGAGAATAGGAATGCTAAATGAGCTACCTGAATATCAAATGGAATAGCAGAGAGTGGTTTAATGGAAGACCTGGGGCATGGCAAAAAAATTCGTATAGATAAGCACATAATTTTAAGTAAAATGTTTACAATTAACGATTGTTTTTTAAAACTTTGTATAAAGTCAATCCTAAAAATGACACACATCACAAAAAGTGAAAAAGGCAGCAGATTCTTAAAACACGTGATCAAGATTGCAAAAAGTACCAGGCCTGTTTAAAAAAACATGTTTTCAGTAATTTCTAATTTTTTTCAGGTCAGCATTTGACCGAATTATAGATAAAAAAGTTTCCGTAAAGAGTAAACTGTGGAATTGGTAACCTGAAATTATGGAATTGATGAATTTGGTAAAACCATTGCCTGTTAAAACATGTAAACGTTGCTTATGGATCGGACATACAGTCTTTAGCATAAAGAGGCATGGAAAGGTGAGTGTTCTGATTGAAATAAACAAAGATCTGCAATAATTCCAAGGGTGGACTAAACCATCTATAAACCCTTTGTGTATAGTCCTCGAGCCAGCACTACTGATTGACAAATGTCAATACTTACCATTTGTTCGAAAAGAACATCCTCCTGCACAAGCGCCTTAGCGAGCATAGCCGAGTGTTGTGAAGTGATGCGAGTGTCAGCGGTGCCATACATGAGCAGGAAGCGCCTGTCATTGAGGTTAGCGGTCTTGGTCGTTAGGTCGGCGTTTTCATACTCTAGCGGATGTTTGGATGGCAGCCCGAGGTATTTTTCTGAGAAGAAGGAATCTGAAATGCAATGGTTTGTGTAAGCTAAAAATGTACCTATATTTCCTAAACGTTTCGCTTGTAAAATATTTAGCAAAATACTAAGATTTTAGCGGGACTGAAAATACCTTTTTATTAACGACAAATAAGCAACGGGCTTCTGCACTAAAATGTTTCTTTTTTATTGTGGCTACTTTGTAAACTTATTTGAATTTATTGAAAAAATAAACTTATATTATTATTATTATTATTATTATTATTATTACAAACTTCTCTCTGAGCGGTTATTCTGCAAATTCTACCCTTGAAGTGAATGCTTACATTAATATGAGAGTAGCGTGAGCGTTTTCGATATGAATCTTACTCCTAGCAGAGCATTTATTTCAAATGTTCACTTAGAATGATCTCTTCTGCATCACTTTAAAGCAAGTAACTATAAACTGACCAATGGTAACCATGGATTAAAGTGAAAATTTACTACTAGGGGAGCATTTACAAAAGAAGCACCCCAAAGTCATATTTTCTAATTTTATTATTCAATTCAATTTAAAATATCTATTTACGTAAACACAAAATTTGTTAACAAGGAACTATACTAATTCCAGGTGGCGCTATTCGTTTAGAAGCCCCATATTAAATTAGCAAAAAGGTGGTGTTGGATTTTGTAGAGATTATAGAAAACTAAATATCCCAACAAAGGTTACCTCTTCGTCGTTTTAATGACACGTAAAAATATTTGTATACCGAAGAGGCCGAAATTAGCTGCTAGCAAAATTTCTAAAAAATAAAATATAAGGAAAGTTGCTTTTACAACAAACAGTAGCTTATATCAATTTAAAGTTATGCCATTTGGTTTTTATGATGCTTTTTCTATTTCTAAAAAACAGAACTTGTTTCCCTTAATATAATTCATTAGAAAAGATTTTGAAGATTACTTGCATATCTTCAATACAATCAGAAATATTTGTTTTGGAAAATAGATTATATTTCTACTTAAATAAAATACAAAGGCGCTAATAAACCAAACTAAACTCTTCAAAAATTAGGTATGTTTATGACAATCACATTAAAATAAAAATAAGACCCTTTGAATTTTTTTTGTTTTGTAGTACAGAGAAATAATCAAAATATGCTTTACCCCGCCAAGCGATTTAAAAGAAGCCAAAGCAAAACAGTTGTCTACGTTTAAGTTTTATTTATTAGTAGCCCCTGTTGAGAGAAAAAATAAATAAAACTAAAATTGATTTTCGTTTTAAAGTTATGCCATTTGGCTTGCACAATGAAATTTTTCAAAAATAGAACTAGAAGTTGTGTCTCCTTTACCTTAATGACATAATTATTATAAAAAGAGATTTTCTGAACTATATAACTTGAAAGCGGTTTTCCGTATAACCAAAGTATTTTTTGTCGAAAAATTAGTAAGGTAATATCAAAATCAAAATCAAATCTATATAAAATCTTGTATAACTAGGGATTTTTATTTTAATAGTTTTATTTGAGATATGAAATTCGCCCTAGAAATTTATACTTACCAAGAAATTTATATCTTCGCAATACATAAGATAATCAAAAGTTGCTTGTCCCTGCCACTTAAGCAAACATTAAGGTTTACAATACTTACTGTAATATTTAAAGTTGGTGATTGGCGAGATACTGACAGAGCAGTTAATCAGCTGATGAAAGTCCTGCATAAGCATCATAGCTGAAACGTAACCGCCATAGCCTTTACCGACGGTGCAGATTTTTTGTCTGTCAATGTATCTAAACGTGTCGCGTAGATAGGTTAGCACAGCTAGTTGGTCTTGAATTTCTATTAGACCGATTCTTCGTTGGATTTCGCGACGCATTTTGACACCTACATAAATTATAAAAAAAACTAAAATAGTATAAATATAGGTAGGTATGTGTAGACATATAGTTTTAAATAGTAAATTTTTTAAAATGGAGTTGATGCATTGTTTTTTTTTTGAATTTTTTGGAATATGATTGTCTCGACCTAGAAAAAATGCAATCGAAATATCGGACTAGTGTTGTTTGTCAAAAAGATAATATTTTCAAATTTTATAAAAAAAAACATTTAAAAAAATTTCCTTATTAGTGGCGTAATACCAGATAAAGTTTTGTTTGTAGGACTTTTTATTAACTCAACACAAGATTTCAGTCGCATGTAGAAAGCCAGTTAATATCCATAAATATAATTATTGGTAATTAATTTGTTGTTCACGCAGCAAGTACGAATAGTGGACTTTATGGAACGAATTAACTGCGTAACATTGATCGAAAAGGAAGAGTGAAAGTTATGCTATAGGTTCGTTTAAGGAAATCTACAACTGCCTTTTTCTAGAGCACTTACGGGGTCGATTTTCTTGTTTCTTTTCTGTAGCGCCCTGCTCACAGCATCACCATTATCAAATTGAGTATAGGTTGCAATAGTTAGTCATTCGCTCTAGTTTAAAACACCGGAAAACGTTGTCCTTTTTGTTAAAGGTATAAAAGAACGCAAAATTATGTCCTTTTTACAAAGCCGACATGTTGGATGTCTTTTTGATCCTGCGCATTGCGTTGAATGTGCCCAAATGTATTAAGACAGTTGCGGGTAAGAAGGAAATGCTCGGGATGGAATTAAAAATAGGAAAAATCTTAAAATAAAAGGAAAACGCTTGTGCTTAAACAATTGTCTTAAGTAAAATTATTTGTTCATTATTGTCAGTATGTGCTATTTTCGCATTTGTTTACCTTGATATCCAGATCCTCTTGCGTCAATTTTGGCTACAATATAATTTCTTGTGCTGGCTAAATACCAGGGCCAAGAAAACTCCCATTTAGAAGAGACAGTCTGCGAAGACGGAGAAGCATCACTAAAAATTATACAGTACCGTTTTAAAGAACTATGAATCGAACCCTAGCAAAACAAAAACGCTGGAAGAACTCAATGTCTTTAAGAAATTTCATGTATCCTTGGTAAGGTACAAATTATGTCAAATGCAAAATAATAAAATCATATTGTAAGAGATATAAAGTGTAGTGGTTTCTGATTATTTCGTATTCACAATAAATTAAAAGATTTTATGAGGAATTTTTCACAAACCTAATAAAACGTTTATCAAAATCATCTAGCCACTTGTATAAATAATTTTAATTTTATGTAAAAGTGTTGTTTTCGCAAAAATGAATTTCACTCTTAACTTAAGTAGAATTTGACTTACACTAGCAATATAAGAGGATATGTAACATCCTCATACTCCCTTAAAATTTGCGGCAAATACAGCTTCACTTGAGCTTTGTATCCAAATTCGATTTCCACGGAAATAGTTTTCTCTTGAGGCGCGGACAGTTTTCTAACTTTTCTTCTAAGTTTTCTACTTGTATCTAAAACGGCCTCTCTTGTGTTCGTGAGAGTTTTAACTAATACGACTATTGGTATATCTGGTCCCAAACATTCCTAAAAATATATTTACAATATAATAAAAATCTTTATTGAAATAGAAAAACCTAATACAAATATTACTTTCTACTATCTCTTTGTCCGTAAAATATTTTATTAGTGTAAAGAGTATATAATATCAACATAAAATTTATAGTCGATTATGTCAACAATTTAAAATAAGTAATCAGTAAACTTTAAAAATATAAACTTCTATCACAATATTTAAATCACATCAACAAATAACACAGTGCAGTGATTTTTTTTTTTTTACAAGAAAGTGAGATCCTTATTGATTATTTATATACAGAAATTTATACTAAATGTATTAACAGTCATTAACAGCTCTTAAGAGTATTTGGAAGGGCATTATATTCCCTTAGTGCTTTATTTAACAATGCTACTTTGGAAGTAAGAGAGATTTATAAATTGGTTAAAATAGTTGGGTAGCATGTTTTTACTGAGTTTAAAAACCAGTACCATTGTTAAAAAATAATATCTTTTCAGCAAAGGCCACCATTTTAATGTTTCTAACATGTTATCTATTGGTGTGTATCGGTTTGAACACAAAACAATACTATACAATAAGAATAGTTTAAAGTGCATTTATTTTACTGCTTGGTAAAAAATAAAGCATGAGTCACAGTACTCAAAGTGAGGCTGGATGATTGTTTGAAAAATTGTGGTCCTTGCAAAAAAAAAGACTCTCTGACACTCTATAAAAGAAAAATAGTTTTTTGATATTTTTTTATGAATATATTTAAAATGTTTTTCAAATGGTAAACCTTGATCCAAAACAAAACCCAAATATTTTATTTTATCGACCCATTTAATTTCCTCTTTGTTCATTATCATCTCTATATCTTTTGTGTTTACACCTTTTATTTTATTGTTTGTTCCCAGAATCATGGCTTTTGTTTTACTGGTATTTAACTTGAGCTTATTTACATTTAAAAATTCGTTAATTTTATCCAGCATCAAATTAATTTTTTGAACTGCTTTAAGTTAGTTATTCCCACTATAAGATAGCATCCTGTCATCAGCAAATAATATAAGAAATTCAATACCTTCTTTGAAATTTATATCATTCAGATAAATAATAAAGAGATAAGGCTTCTAATATAACACCTTGAGGTTCGGTTCGGTTTCGGTTCGGTTCATGACCACATCTTTTTATCTGCTTCCTATCCGAGAGATATTATTAAAATGTCACGACCAAGTGTCTCAAAGGCTCTTGTGAAGTCTAAGAATACTACAATTATGTATTGGCCTTCATCAATACAGCAGTTTCATTTTGTTTATAAAGATGGAGTGATGAATCACAAGAGTGGTTTTTCCTGTAGCCCGACTGGTATCGCTCAACTAGGTTATTATTTTCAAAATATGCAATAATTTGGTTATATGCTGCTTCCTCAAGCACTTCTTCAATACATGGTTGATTGACCTAAAATCGGCAGCTTGTACAGCATAACTAATTTTTGGAGCGGGAGTGATGGTGCTAATTTTAAGTGTACTTGGAAATGTGCCAGTAGTGAAAGAGGTGTTTCCAAAATTTAACATCACATGAGCCAATGTGTGGAATGTCGTTTTTAGAAAGCAAGAGTTCAAGACTTGATATGTCAATAGAGCTTAACTTTGTTTGCAGTTGATTCTAAAAATAGCTCAGCTATTACATTTTTTGTCGATTACATAAAAAACGATTCTAAATAAACTTGTAACTTTAAACTCATTCTAAGAAACATAAAAAAAAATATAAACATCGTTTATTTTTTGAAATCGTTTGAATACATCAAACTTTTATTAGGAAATAAATTTTCTGTAAAACTTTTTAGCCCACCCGGTAGCTAATTAAATATTTTGACCTTAGATCTGGCCAGGTGACGTGTTAAGCCGAAAAATTAAGACGTAGTCCTGAAGGTCAAAATTTTTAAGTATAATGGCTCTTTGCTTACCTGTATAAAAAAACTTAAACTTTTGCTGAATATCACATTGTTATAGTTACATCGGTAGTTTAACATTAGGCTATCGTTGGCAAATGTGGTGTCGTTCAGCGCATCGTACGTGATATTGCTGGTGACATTGGGCGTGGTGAAATTCATATAAAAATTACGCTCGTTGCATGTCATACAACTCCATTCGGGATAGGTATCTTTGTCGTCTTTGATTTTTATTAGATGGCGTTGACCTGGTTGATGTTCAATTGTTGCTAAGGCGTATCTATAATAAAAGCATACCTCAGAACAATGCTTAAAAGTATCTCTTTATAATAATGGATGTGATAGTTTTATGTCAATTTAGTTATGTTTTTATCAATATTTCAGAACTTTTTTATTTTTTTAAGCACTGGTAAGAAGGGGAAACAGAAACTTAATAAAATTTGCATGTTAACAAATTTTTCTTAAATAATCCGAAATAACTTCGTTTTTAAAGTATTATATAAAGATTGTATTGTTTTTTGAAACTACCCTATTTTTATACCATTTTTTAAATCAGCGGATTTTTTTTTAATTACGTATCACGCTCAATATATTATTTATTTTTGCATTTTTATTGACTGCTTTCATAGGCATGTTATTTAAAAAATCATGTCGGTATTTATTTTTAATTTTTGTATAAATTATTATGTGATAATAATAATAATAATAATAAATTGTTTTAAGATAATAAATCCTATCTCATGAATTTGGGGTTCCAGAAAAACACTCCGCGATTGATCAAGTATACAGCACTAGAAGAAGCTAAAATTTGTTTTGCTGTCCTCCATTTTAAATTAAAACTGTTTCTGCCAAAATAATATTATATCTAATAGATAATTTAGATTAAAACAAGAAGGTTTTTTCTCAAAAGCAGGCATGATTCTGGGTCGAGTACTAGGCCCTTCTTTATATTTATTATTCACTTGTGATATCCCAAAACCAAAATATTGTCGCTAAGCAACATGTGCTAATGATACTAAGGTCACTGCATCCCGGAGGCCTGGCGTCAAGACGCAGTTTTTATGATTTAGTGTCCCTAAAGAATACTGGTGTATTGAGAGAAAAATGCATTGAAGGATTAATAGAAAAACTTAGGCAGGACACAATTTGGCAGATAAAAGAGCATAAAGCCAAGGCAATTTATTTAACAAACAAAAATATGAATTACATACAAATCACAATTATTAACAAAATTACTGTACGATAGTCAAATCAAGTAAAATATCACGGCTTGACACTTGATACCTAATTGCGCTCGAAAGGACATGTTATGAAAAAAAGAAATATAAAGAAATATAAAAGAAAAATTAACTGGCCAATTAGAAGGAAGTGTTAACCATTCATAACAAAATACTGCTTTTTAGACAAATACTGAAAGCAGTTTGGTAATATTGAAGTTCCCTTTGAACTTTGGGCTTGCACTAAGGGATGTTGTGCAAAGATTTAAAAAAAAACTTATTAAGAAACATTATTAGTGCACCTTGGTACGTTGCAGAGAATATAAAAAAGTATGCAATGAACATAGACTCCATCACTGACATGTGAATGTGAAAGCGATTGAGCTGCTAGAAAACACTGGGCTAGTTTCAAGATTAGAAAGAGTGAAGCAATTTGAGATAACATACTAAATAAAATAAGATAATGCGACACCAAAAAAAATTGATTTAGTGCTGAAAAGAAACGGACAGAATTAGGTTTAACTTTTCTAGTAATTTAAGTTAATATAAAATTGGTAATTAGTCTTACTGGCTAGATTCTAATACAATAAACACATTGTGTTTGACAAATAAAAAACAACGCGTTATAAAATAACCAACATATCCGATATCATAAATTTGTCGAAATCAAGTTATTTTAAAAAAATCGCCTCTATATATGAGTAACTATTTGGTAAAAGCCGCAAATTGTATATTTATAATTATTTACAAGAAATGAACTGGCCAATTGGTATAGAGTAAAGTACCTTAAACTTACATTAGCGAATTCTCCTCATCCCATCCTAAAATTTTAACGAGCTCAAAAGGACCATGACTCAGAGGTCTGACTTTTCCGTTGTTTACTTCACAAGCGTGCATAAAGTGGTCACTTTCGCCATCTTTGACTGGAAGACGCACCAACACTTTGGTGCCGTTTTGGTTGAAGACGGGATGGAAGACAGGTTCCGTCCAGCCAATGTGCTCTTTTTCTACGTGCATCTGAAATTTAATTTATAAAACACTAAGTATAAAATTTAAAAAATATATATTTTATCCTTTCTTGTTTTTGATGGAATGAGCCATGAGTTAAAGAATTTTATTAAACAATTATAGTTTACAGTACACCGGTCTATTTTTTAAATGATGAGTAACAGGCTAAATTTGCTTAAATAGCTTCATTTTACCGAGACCCCAAAATTTCCCTTTGCGAAAATACTTGTGAAAGCGATCTATAGCAGAGTTAGCAGGCCCAGAGAGCTTTCGAATGTCGCGTCGGACTAACTAACCAAGCATACGATTTGTCGGACAATGTTGCCATTTACTAATAAATACATTTTTTAAACCCTAGAAAAAAAATTTCGTCCCGTTATTTTGATATATGTTTGGGGTGGGGGACACCGCCGTCAAAGCATCTAGTTTGTAAGACAAACGTTTTTTCATATTTGATATCATAAAAGCTTTGCATTTAAGCAAAACATTAATTGCTTAATTAATTTTTTACAGCCACGAAATTGGCATTTAGTGCCTGTGCACTTCGTTAGGAATCTCTTTCAAGAACTTTCGCATCTTGGATCACCAAAATGAAGCCATTTAAGCAAATTCAGCCTGTTTCTCAACACTTGAAAAATAGACCGATATGCTGTGGACTATTAACAATGTTAAGGGATAATTTTCTTAAGGTTAAATCACTTTAAAAAGTCGTAACTTTAAAATGGAGAGTCGTATTATTATGCAGTTTTCACATAATAATAACATATTTTCCTTCCAATGATTTATGTCGTTATAAAAGACTAATTTTTATTTATTTTAAATGTTATCTAACAAACATGGCGAAAATTCCTCTCTTGGAGTACAGTGAATTGTTCATGATATAAATTTAAGTACTTACAGATTTATAAACAAAAACGATTTTAATGCACTATTATCAAAAATACTCCTACATATACTGCCAATATATGGGCCCCTAAGCTCACACCAGGTACTATAGTAATAGTGTACGTACTAAAAACTGAAATATATTTTATTCAACTCCAGACTAAATTACCTTTCGTTTAATACCACACAAGCCATGTTTTGACTTAAACTTAAATTTTTGAAATCTAGAATGAACCTTTCGTTTGATATCACACACGCCATATTTTCACATAAACTCTAATTTTTGAAATCTACCCCCACCCTTTTATTTGGCTTGTGTTTGGTGGATTTTGTTCATTTTTAAATGGGACCATCTCGAAACAGACCCAGCCTAGATACCAAATTTCATTAAAATCGGCCAAACTGTTTTTGAGTTATGCGCGTTGGTCGTTACAGACAGACAGACAGACAGACGGCGCAACAAAAAAGTTTCAAAATCATCTGAAACGCAAAGATATATAAAAAATTTTGAAATCGGAGCAACTTTTTTTTTCTCGAAAAAATTTGGATTACCATAGCTCACACTACTATAGTATAGTATATGTGTGAGCTAAAACAGTATCTTTTAGTTTATTTGAAAAAGAACCCAGCGCATACAAACAGAATAAAATTTTAGTCAAATAGCATCTTATAAAACAAAAATTACCCAACAATACACTAGTGACTAGTTTATAAAGCTTTTAAACATTGTTTCAATGGCGCACCCAGGCATAGGTCTTGGGGGGGGGGGGGTGGCCGAAGCCTCATAATGTCGAATTTTAAGCTATTTTTTGTGCTTTTTCATGAAATATGTGGAAAATATGTGGAAAATATGTAAAAAAATCCAAGGCTTGGGGGTGCGCCCATAATTGTTTATTTACATATTTAACATATCTAGGTAAACAAAATAAAAATGCAACTTTCAGTGCATATCTTTATAGCCAAAACATATTTTGGAAATTGGATCTATGGAATGTGCACCTAAATTTTGAAGCGTTAAAGATCTTTATTAATAAATAGTACTTAATTATGTCTTCCTAGGTCTTTAAAACATTTCTTTGTGCATCTGTAGAGGCAACTCACTTCCCCCTTTATACACAAAATTGACGCGTCCGATTTTTCCAAACTCAAAAGCGTTTTTTTGTCGATATTTTTATTAAACCCTTAACATAAGGTAGATCTTAACTTTGTCATCTGGGACTAAAAAATTAACTCTATATCTCAAACACATTTATCTTTCAATTATTCTTCGAATATCGACAAATAAGTTTTCTGGCAATTTGTCTCCTTTTAATTGCTTGGCCGCTGTCCAAAATCAACTTAAGAATTTGCCATAAGGAAATTGGAAATAGAATAGAAGGAAATCAATAAGAACTCTTAATGAAAAATATCTAGCCAAAAATAGTCTGGACGGGTCACCGAATTATTAGAACAAGTAACTGGAAGGAGTATATTAATTTATGTTGCGGTGTACTGCCAACTGAAGCAAAAAATATGCGAGAATTTCGTTAGAGTGAGAATATGCAATTATGGCAGAAAATGTTTTTTTTATTCTCTAAAATTTTACCTACTCATTATGTTTTGTGCCTTTGATTGTTGTTTGCCTTAAAAAATATTTTCTTAAACATATTCAGCTTTTAATAATCTTTTATTCTCATAAAAGTTTGCTGGAATATCGGACAAATAGTAGTTACGAAAATCCATTATGGTATTTTAAAAATATCATTGACTACATAAATTTAGCTGTTTTTTTTTCGGAATCAGGCCTGCATATTACGGCATTATAACATTGACATTTTTAGATGTTTACGTTTGTTATTGACCAATTACATTAAACGTTTTAATTATATTTCATTCTTCCACTAGTTTGGAAGAATATCGGGAGGGTATTGTAGAATATTTCACTTGAATTTCATGAAAATTTACAGCCTTGTTTTAAAAATATCGCGAAAAAACCTTAATCCTTCATATAAGTCCCGAGATTTATATCGGATGATTTGACACACTCACTTGAGAATACGTGTCGAGGATTTTCTCAGTCATAAATAAATATAAATATTCTAAACATTCTTCATGACCCTGAGTTTGATAAAAAGGCTGCTCGATCCCTATAAGAACTGGGACTTACAGGTTAGACGCAAACTCAGCTAGTGAAAGAAAATATAAATGATGATGTGGAAATCAAAAGAATTTAAATATGTATGCGGGCCGATAAATAAAATAGTGTGGACCGACAACAGATTTTATATCAAGAGTCCAGTAGGCAAAATAGCCCAGTCATATTAATTAGGAATTTAACTGTAAAAAAATAGGTGCAAGCTGGATTTTTGTATAATTATTCCTTAGCATCTGAGATACATCCCCACATATTCTCCCCCAAAATATTCCATGAGCTTTGCTAGATATAAGGCCCCAAATGTTCTAAAAATCAGTTTTTTGTGATTTTCTCGAAAACTAATAACTTTTTCAAAAAAAGTCAAGAGTAAAAAAATACGTAAAATCCTTTGGTCTATGCTACAAATTAAGAAAAAACATAACCTAACATTTTAAAAAAATTATTTTTTTATAATTAATTTTTGACCCAATCTGTAGGTACCTTGTTGTAAAATGTTAATACTTTATAATTTTGGCTGGAGTTTAAAATATAACAAAAGTGTGCACATTTCCGCATATTTTAAAGCTATTTCTACCCAGAAGTTTAACTTTTTTTAAGTACGCTTTTTTTTTCTCATACAGTGCTTAATTGTATAAAAATATTTTTTTCCATGTCCCATTGGCCGTCCGGATATTATTGACCATTGGCCTAAGCCTTACTTAACACCTTTTAAGAAACAAAAACTAAATTTAAATACATGGTGTTTTGTACAAGCAAGGATCAAGCCTATCGTTACAAAGTATTAAAATTTTAAAACAAGTTAACTACAGGGTAGGAAAAAATAAAATGATTTTTTTTTAATATATTTTTTAAAATGTTAGGTTAGGTTTTTTTCTTAATTTAATTAATTAAAGACCGAATAATTTTGTGTATTTTTTCTCTATTTACTTTTTTTTTAAAAGTTAACATTAATCGCAAAATACTAATTTTTCGGTGATTTTGGCGGAGAATATGTGGGGATGTGTCCCAGATGCTAAGCAATAATTATACAAAATTCAAGCTTGCACCCACTTTTTTCGTTTCAGGGTTTCTTCCCCTAATATAACTGGGCTAAAAGAATTAAAGGATGTGTAAATAGCGTGTGGTTGGACTGCCGCGCCGCCATCTCTTAATAAAATCAAAAAAGAATTAAACGAATGCTTGTTGGTTGCTTCACATAAGCTCGTAAATGTTGACATTAACCAGTCATGATACCTGTCATATATTTACTGTAGTTTTGCCGCCGTTAGTTAAAGCGCGGCAAAAATGCATTGTTTCACATTGTTATTGCGGACTTTTTACTAACGGGGGCAGTGTTTTTCCTTATTCTGGGCTACACTGATACTGATTTAATTATTTTAAAAACTTACATTTGAACAGCTGTACCCATCCCTGTTCTTGCATGTGGCAATGACAAATAAATGTTGCTGTCTATTTAACCAAACGATCCCCACATCATGTTCCCCATGAAAACTGGCACTGGTGACGTAACTGCCGGGCTCGACACTATCGGTGGGCTTAAGCTCGAAGGGGAACAGATACTTCGGCATTGTAAGGTTTACTATCCAGACTTTGGCGTCTGGATTGGATGTTTCAACCTAAAATAGTTTTTAAATTTTATTGGTTTTATCTTTTATATATATTTTATTTACGCCTTCGTTTTAAATTTTGCGAGAGCTTTTTGAACTACCTTTCGATGAGATACACAGAAAAAACGCTGCAATATTGGCGTGAATGAAAGTTATCATCTATATTTCATTTTATTTCATGTCTTTATTGAACTAATTTAGATACAATTACATGATGCTAAATGACAAGTATTATTGTTATAAAAACCATTCTCTTATTTCAATGACATGTCCCATTGAATCAGTAAACTAGCTTGCCTTGGCCATGGCTTTAAAGGGATACCCATTAAAACAATTCTTAAATAGCTTCATTCTACCGAGACCCCAATATTTCCCTTTGCGAAAATACTTCAGATAGTGATCTATAGCAAAGTGCGCAGGCGCAGACAGGTTTCGAATGTCGCGTCGGACTAACTAATCAAGCATACGATTTGTCTGACAATGTTGTCATTTACTTATAAACACATTTTTAAAACCCTACAAAAAATTTATGGTTGCTAATTCTCTACTGCTAATACTTTTTTCATCACGTTATTTTAATATATGTTTGGGGGACACCACCGTCAAAGCATTTAATTTGTAAGGCAAACGTTTTTTCATGTTTGATATCAGAAAATCTTTGCATTTAAGCAGAAAATTATCTCAAGAGCAGTTCTCTAAAATAGACATGCATCCTTAAGTAGCCCCTTAAATCTGTATTAGTTAATTTCGCATCAGGCTCTGGAGGTAAATCAAAACGGACTCCAGTGCTCCGCCCTTCCACTTGAGTTTAAGATCCTGGCAACCCGAATCGAAATTACGCTGTTCGCTAGTTTGATTCGATCGCCTTGTTAAAAGTCAATTCAGAATATACACGGTCTCTCACAAATTTAGAAATTAACATTATATACTAGGAAAAAGTGACTCAATTAAAAGCGAAAAACAAATAGTTGATGTAGAGTAAGGTAAATAAGCTGCATCAATTGTTTTAGCTGCACACTTGAGAACCTGGCTGCTGATATCAGAATTGTGACTCTTTCAGAGTTAGGCTGAGAAGAGCGATCACAGTGAAGGTGTAAAGTTTTTTTCTTTTTTTACAATAGTTTAGGATCTTTAAAAAAGAAAAACAAGTTCAAAAGTTTCTAGAAATATAAGAGTAAATAAGCTCCATTAAAAGGTTAAGCTTCATTGTGTGCGCCATCTTGGATTTCAAGACGGCCGGCGGCAAATTTTAATCAGGGTCTTTAAAGAACAATTGATTTTCTCTATGATACTTCTGATTTTATAAAAATCGGTTTAGTAGAAATTAATTTATAAGGAAATCAATGTAGACAATATTAAAAAAAAATCAAACAAATTTCCGGAAAACCCTTTCTGACGAATTTTAAAAAAATACTTTTGTCCAATGCGTATTATTAAAAGCAGGGGTGCGTTTGAAAAAAAAAGCTGTGTAGTTTTAGACAAAAGTGACTAGTACTGTTTGAAAGAGGAGTTAAAGTTATATAACTCCTAAAAATTTCAAAACGATTAAGCGAAGGAAAGTTGAGATATAAATTTTTTAAATTGGCAAAAATGATAAAAAATTGTCTGAAATCGTGAAAATTGGTTATTTTTAGCACATTTAAAAATGTATATCTTGACTATCATTTGTTCAATGGTGATGAAATTTTCAGGAGCTATAAAACTTTTACCCTTGTATAGTACCAGTAACTTTTTTCTAAACCTACAGAAAAAGAAACTTTTCCTTGTAGCTTTTTTTTTAAACCTGCCAAAAAGGCACAAGAAAAATCACCATAGCTGGTAAACTAAGAAATAGATTAAAGTTTTCAAGTATACCTCTAGTTTTTTTATAGTTGGGGCAGGATCATATTTTCATACAGTTTTAGGGCACTCTTATTATTTTGGCCACCACTGTATCTGCAGAGCTGCGACAGTTTCAACAAAATATTTTTGCTCAAAATTAATGAGAAAATCTTTCAGAATTTGACAAATTAATAAAAACATGAAACCAATAAAATGTTACAAAAGATGTCGTTTGGAAAAAATTCAATGAACCATTTTCATTCGACTTTTATAAAGTTTCATTATCGGAAATTGCAGTTCCCGCAGCATTTCATCCATTTTGTTCGAAAAACTACATTTACGGCAAAGTTTGGTACTTTTGTTTTCGACGTTGTTCCAAAGAGTATATTTAATCAGTAGTAGTGAGTAGAAATAGGGGGGGTGACCCTTTTACCACGGATCACCAAACAAATGGTGATCCGTGCTTCTGCTATACCCCAGGTCACTCCCTTAACGCATTTTTTGCACTTCCATTCGATGTCCAGGTAGTTGATTGGGCATGTGCTTCTCCTCGCTCAGGATTAGTGCCCTGGGTTCCTGTTGTCTGACTCTTGCGTAGGCCTCAGATTCTGCCACGAGGTGTCTTGATGACTCTTCTTTCTGTCCACAGGCTGGGCATTCGGTTATTTAGTATTAGTTTGGGAAAATCTTAGCTTTCTGACATATTATCTTAAGCTGCCTAGTTAAGGTTAAATTTAGACAAAAAATGAAAATCAAATTTTTTTAACGTTTTTTCAGGTTACGCATAAATAGATACAAATAAACTTATAAAATCCTAAAAAACCAGCGCAGAAGCCCGCGCTTAGTACTAATATCAGAATTTTGCTGCAATGCAACGGCTATAAATCCAATCCCGTTTCGACAAGTTTAATTACCTCTGCGCGGTCGCATTAAACAAAAATATTTATTTTTAGGCAAAATGCTTAACAAGCCTCAAAACATTGATTGTGAGGTGTGAGTACCATCAGAACTTAAATCGATGGTTCTTCAACTTCAAAAACAACAGACCTCGCGGAATAATTTTTAAAAATTTCGCAGAAGCTTGCGATCGTATTAGAGTTTCAGATAGATCTGCTTCTTTTTTAACAAATGCTGTTTTAGAAGATCTCGGTATGGTAAGTACAGATGACCCTTCAGATACTAATTCGAAGGAAATTAATAAGAAAAAGAAATAGACGAAGAACAGAGCTCAAAAAATAATCAAGCAACAATTTAAAAATTACTGGGATCTACTTTTAGGTAGAAATGACAAGAATCTCGTAACAGAGGAAAAGAATAGTACTTACCACAAAAAATACGTTTAAAAAAATATATTTTTCTAATTTAAGAACCACTAATATGGGTAGAAGTAGTATTCTCGATATTTTAAATGATAACTTCGAATCCGTTTCGAAATTTTTGTTGTATGCTTAATGGGATCGTCGTAAACACCGCTTTTAAAAATGGGGTGATAAGACAATTAGAAATTCAACAACAACTTTGCCATGCGGTTGAAAAAATTGATGGTAAAACAAAGGATCCAAAAGGATTTTCTGCCCCGATTGGAAAGATTCTTTCAACTTGGCAGAATATTTGAATAGGTAAAGTTTTTTATAGTGAACTGCCAGAATTTGACCTGAGGAGTACCATTACCGATCAACATTATTGATAGAAAATTTGTTTAGTAATCGCAAAATTTAAATTTTTTAAATTTATCTGGTCGTGATCCTAAAAAAAGGGCAGATGGCTGACAACTGCTAATAGGATATTGACACTTTACGTAGCTATAGAACAACCTTCGAGCAAATTAAAAACATTAACAAAATATAGATTAAAAGTTTATACTCCTACCTGGTTTGATATTAAAGTCAATTCCTCGTGTACTGATGGATTAAAACATTCTCTCTAATAAGAAAATCCAAATACCTACTAAGGGCAGCGAAAGAAATAGTTGATTTATTAATATATTTTTCGCTCATATAGAAAATATTTTGTTGACAATGATTAGTAGAGATAACGGAAAACATATAAAAGACCTTGCGCTACGAAGAATTCTTAAATATAGACTATAAGGTAACCAGAGTAATAACAACATCTCGGAATTTAAAGTGCCGAAATTAATTTTTAATGCACAAGATTACATCGAATTAGTAGACAGTCAAATTGTGTGACTGCACCACCACTTACGAAAGCAATGTATAACAACACCTTGATTAAAATAGTTCCTAATGACTTCTAAATTTTGAAATACTCTTGCCACTCATAAGCGGTTGAGTGATGCATCTGAATAGTTACAGAAGACTCAACTTTAGTAAGCGATATAGACTCAAGAGATGGCATGATTCAAACTCGAAATGCAACCAGAAAAAGAGATATAAAAATTGAGACAAAACAGCAGTTTTAAGAAGCTTTAGAGTACCTAATAAAGTAGCAATTTGAGTGGCGGTTGAAAGGCAGGAAGGGACGTGGGAGGAACTTGCTCTACGGCTACCTCCACGTGGTGAGTTCTGGGCTATTTTAGTCACCAAATATTATTTTTGTTGATTGAAATAATAGAAGAGCTGCATTTTATAGTGATATTTTGTTAGAAAGCTATATATATCGAGTCTCTCTAGGCACCTCAAGAAGGCGTTTGCTATAATGAAAACTTTGCATAAATTATAAGAACTGAATGAACATCATATATATTAATTTTTTCCCATATTAACCCTTGTTGAACTCAATACGTGTCATGTGCTCCTTCAACCGGTTATGTTTAGTTAAAATACATATCAGCAGTCCGAGGTCTTTTCGTGTCCGTCCCAGCAGCCATTTAAGTCTAGACCGCTTTGAGACAGGAAACTCGAAAAATGTGTGGCTACAGCATTGTCAGTATTGATGAATCATGGATTTACTCATATGAATCCGAAAAGAAACATCATTCATCTATTTCGATGTTTCAAGATGAAGAAAAGCCAACAAAAGTCATCCGTTCTCGAAGTGTATCCAAAAAGATGATCGCGACATTTGTCTCAAAAGCAGTTCATGTAGCAATAATTCCTCCAGAAGATCAAAGGATTGTCGATTGGTATATCACCATTTGTTTGCTGAAAGTTATCGCTGAGCTTCGAAAAACGAACCCTGAACGGCGAATCATCCTCCTCCAAGACAATATAAGTTCGCACGTAGCTCAAAAATCATTGAATTTTTTACCCAATAAAAGGCTGAATTGTTGGATCATCTTGCATAGAGTCTTAACGTAAGTCTCAACGATTACTATACTTTTCTAAAAGTCAAGAAGGAAATGCCACCACAGGAAGCAGTCGACGCCTTTAAGAATGTAATTTTGACAGTACGAACAAACAAGTTGAATTACAGCTTTCACAACTGGTTTGAGCGCATGCAAAAGTGCATTAGTTTTCGTGGAGAATACTCCGAGAAACAATAAGGTCTTTAAAATTTATCTACTGCTTTTTTCCAAACGTTAACAAACTGTAATTTTATGTTAAACTAACCCTAAAAATTGTGTTCTTTTTTCCACAAAACTGTAAGGAAATTCAATTCGGCGTTCCAAAATGGCGTCCTCAGTGTCGGTAAAAAAAGTCAAATAACTTGCCAAAAGCTTTCATTATAAAAATAATTTCAAAAACTTAGAACTTTCAAAGATTATAGAATATATTTCTGGGAACACGATTGAAGTTTTGTTTAGTTGCAAATGTCAATGCAAACTTATTTAAAGTTGGTGCTAAACCCGAAGCTAAACCTCCTTATGTTACCACATCCGTTATGTTTATTAAACATAAGGGCGTGAGAGGTCGCTACTGCCTAGATCGATGATATTGATAACACCCTAATTGTTCGTTCATTGTTACAGCTTAAGTTGTGTCATTATCAGCAAAGAAATCTATCTAACTTAATTATATATATATATATATATATATATATATATATATATATATATATATATATATATATATATATATATACATATATATATATATATATATATATATATATATATATATCTATATTTACTCGCTCATTTTTTTAATATTACCTCATTTTTCCTACATTTGTAGAATAAACAGAAACAGTACGTTGTTGGACAACACCGCATGGCTTAAAATAAGCATCATAATTTACTAAACTATTTTCTTTAACAGTTTTTAAAGCCCGCTTAGAAAAGGTAGGGCTGTAAAGAGAAGGGGGTAAGTAGGTTCGGCGCAAACAATTGAATGATCTTTTGATCATGTCTGAGCAAGGGATGTACACCTCTTTTGCGCAAGGCGTTATCACATTTTTGATACGGGAGGGCGTTCCTCCATCAAAACGTTTGCGTAGTTACCTGCAGAGTTCACCGATGAAACACTTTTCTTTTAAAGACCCATGTCTACGACTCTCACAAAATATGTTGGATTATCTAGAGGATAGGCAGATCCGCGAAAAGCCAAGACCCTTCTTTCAACAGGAAAAGTTCTTAACGGTTGAACACTCGCCCTGCAGTTCCACTTTGTGGCTACGTGACTACCACATATTTGCGTTATTCAACAAATTAAGGACGACAAAATGTTAGAAACGTTCCTACGCAATTGGATAGAGGAATTAAAAAAACTATAAAACTAGATCCAGTAGAAGAAAAGCTTAAATAATAAATAAGATTATGTAGAAAAATAAGGTGTATTTAATTTTTTATTTACCCTTGTATATTATTTATTAACTCAACATGGGGAGGTTATGCCCGAAAAAATAATCCTTAAGCCTGGCAAATTTGTTTTGCTTGTTACAACGTTTGACAGTAGGTAATAAATCGTTAACAACGAAGGCTGTTTCAATTCTGATTTGTATTTATGGCTAGAAAATTTTATTTGACGGATGTATGAGATAGATTTATATTCGTTATCACGGCACTCTATTTGCGCGGACAGCGAGAAAATCACCGGAAAAATTAAAATTCGTGCACGTGCAAAAAAAATAACGACCGGGATAACGACCGACTTAAATTAGTTTTTGCCCGTGCTGGTCCTTTGAAATTCTTGGTAGTGGTTGTCCTTTAAATTTTCCATATAAATCTGAAATAAAAGAATAGATAACTTTTAAAGACTCTTGTTTCTCCAAGTGTTCTCCACGAAAAGTAATGCACTTTTCCATGCACTCAAACCAGTTGTCAAAGCTGTAATTCCACTCGTTTGTTGGTATTGTCAAAATTGCATTCTTGAAGGCGTCGACTGCTTCCTACGGCGACTGAAATCTTTGACCAAGCTTCCATTCTTAATTTTCGGAAAAGTTAAGATATGGTTGGGACTGTATGGAGGATGGTCTAACAATTTGACCCAACAAAAGGGTTAAAAATTCAATGACTTTTTGTGCTTTGTGCGAAATTGCATTGTCTTTGTATAGCCTAAAGACTCCTTTTTTGATTTTATATAAGGTTTTGGTAAAATAAAATTTTCTTCAATATTTTGTGATGTTTTTTTTTAAATTTAAATCGCGAGTTTCGGGTCATTCGGCTAGAGTATCAAAGGGTGTTGAAAGACCAGATTAGTATTGTCTTATAGCCCAGAGACTCCCTTTTTGAGTTTCTAAAAATTTTTCTTAAAACAAAATTCTTCTTCTTTCTTGAATATTTTGTGATTTTTTTTGTTTATAATTTAAATCGCGTCAAGATCTTCGCTTCTCTCTTTAAGGAACCTTCTCATCCTATCCAATTCTCTTATTACGTATTTATTGCAAGGTAGGCCCAGTAACATCATCATAATATCATAAATCATACCAAAATCATAATCAACGACCATATACATCCCAATATTTCCAATTTGATAGGTATGTATCGGTTTATAAATGGAACAATACTCCATTTCGAATCCGGTTTTTAGGTTTTAAATCAAGAATTATATTGAGAGATAAATCGGTTCAATAAATAAGAAAGTCGGTCATTTTGGGTACGCCATTTTATCAAATCAAATCAAATCAAGCTTTATTGTCTTATATAAAGTATAAAACTTTGTAGACAAAGCAAATACATAACTAAGAATAATAATAGAAAAAATCATTTAAAAAATATAAAATATATAAATCCATCCAATAAGTGGTTTAATTATGTTGTTTGATTATATATATATATATATATATATATATATATATATATATATATATATATATATATATATATATATACATACATATATATATATATATATTTTTTAATTTACTTGTTTTTTTCATATTTAAAGTTCGTATAATATAGAAAACGTCAAATTTTATTAAATATCAAAGGAATTTTTTGAGGTTTAGTTTAATTTATTTAGTAAAATTTTGTTGTCACAAGAACACTACACTACTTAAAAAATTGCAAGTCTCTAGCTCATCGGAAAGTATCTCAAATAGATATCGTAAAATTTGAAACAAAGAGACAAGGAATTTAAGCTAAATAAAACCGTTTAATTAAAAATACCTCTAAAAATCTTTTCCATACGTTGCCAAATATTTGAATTTACTTTGTTGGCGAAAGAGATTTTAAATTTTCGTTGGCGACTGTGGCGCCATATATTTTGTAATCTGGACAAGCCACGAAAAATATGACTTGAGTGAACAATCGCATTCCATGATTTACTGGAAACTAAATCGACTGTTAAGTTTCATTTTTATTTACTCGCCCATCAGATTAAAAACGCCTGTGGTATGTGACTCTTTACATAAAATATTCTACTAGTTAGAGAATATATATTATGCTACTAAATTATCCCCGATATATGATTTAAAATTACTTTTGTTATAGCTTGTTTTTTGGAGAAATTAAAGATTTTAACATTTTTATTAGGGGATTTTTAACAAGCGACGAAAAATATGACTTAAATGAACAATCGCATTCCATGATTTACTGGAAACTAAATCGACTGTTAAGTTTTATTTTTATTTACTCGCCCATCAGATTAAAAACGCCTGTGGTATGTGACTCTTTACGTAAAATATTCTACTAGTTAGAGAATATATATTATGCTACTAAATTATCCCCGATATATGATTTAAAATTACTTTTGTTATAGCTTGTTTTTTGGAGAAATTAAAGATCTGAACATTTTTATTAGGGGATTTTTAACATAGTAAATTAAATTTATGTTTAAAATATTTCTGAACAATTTCAAGCGACCTTTTAGAGCTTTAAAAAAAATTAAATGTGATTTATATATTTAACGCAGGTAAATGATTTTAATCTAACGTGAGTTTGCTACACTGAGAAATTCCGTCAGAAAAATGCTTTTGCAAAATTTTTGTTATTAAGTAAAAAAGGTTTTCTCCTTATGCCCGTAGCAAAAATTTTTGCTATTTTCTAAAACTTTTGCAAAATAGACGCCAAACCGAACTGAACCAAGTACACTTTGCTGACCAGATTTCTTAGTGTAAGTATTGTTACTTACCCTTGGATATCGGAAACTTTTGATCTGGGGATAGATCGAGTCGTAATTTCTGCTATTGTACCAGGAATATCTGTATTCCCCAACTTTTGTATCATTAAATGAAATGTAAAGAAGATACAGACTGTCTACAGAAAACCACAGCGTGTGCGAAGTCTTTAGAATTTCGTTTTCGTAAAGCCAATCAGGTACACCTAAAATATTTTTTTTGTATTTATTTGACTTCCTTAGCAAAATGGTAAAAGTGCGTTTTTCCCTTATTGGCCAGGTCACTTTGGTAGACCAGTATATAGAGAGTACCGGCTATAAAAGCGCCTGTTTTTATACTTAAAAGTTAAACAAAATCAAAGACTTACCATTAAAAACAACACTAGGCCTTCCAGTATTGGTAATCCGACAAACTAAGTCCTTTTCGACTTTGGGCTTATAATATATGTCATTTTCGTAGACAAAAGCAACAGCAGTGCCATCGTTTGACCACGTCGCGTACTGCAAGTATGGAGCAGTGTCATCCAGTTCTTTTGGAGACAAAGGCTTTCGTATTCTACAAAATATAATTAGTAAAATATTATTCCTTATTATTTTTTAATGTGTCTTATTTTAATAAAAGTAACTACACCTTTTGTTAAGAGTTATTTAAATAAAAACCTATGCTCACTATCAGAAAGAAACTAAGAATCCCTCTTTTCGACATTCAGTAGAGGAGCCAATGCCGGTTTCTGAAGCCGGGATCAAATGACTCGTGTACTTGGCGAATAATTGGTATTTGCGTATACTTGCCAAGTACGCAAATAATTGCGTATTTGCCAAATACACAAGTCGTTTGAGCCCGGCTTTAGAAGCATTGCAAATGTTAGGGGTGCCGACCCTTTAGAAAATTTATAAAACAGTAACATACAAAAGAAAAATAAAAAAAAGAAGCGAACAAAGGAACCAAGAAAAAAATAGAGAAATTCCATTTACCTTGTCGATATTTCGTACGTATGATATCTAGCCAACGTTGTGTATTGATAAACCTTAACTACGTCGCTTATAAGTAGTATAAACTTTAAATCGTTGGAAACTTTAAAATCAACAACTTCATATTGTCTCTGAAAGAAAAAAGTACAGAATAAATTATTAGGAAATTATTACAGGAAGAAACTTTAAGGACAACTTTTGGGATCACCAAATTACAAATAATGCAAGGACCTAAAACTATAAACAACAAGTGAAATTAAAGAAAGAAAACAAAGAAAAAAGTTTTCATACCTTTGACAGTGGGAAAGAAGAAATATAGAGATCAGTTAGATGACTTCGTCGAGGTATTACCCTGAGAATTTCTCGTTCTTGTATTGTGACACCGCGCACCTGCATAGATAAAAGTTTTCCGAAAATTTATGTGTGGTCTTCAGTGGTTCAATGCTTAGAATGTTTGCGTACAGAGCAAGAGGTTCCGGGTTCGAGTCCCGGCCGAAGACAGGAAAACTTTTTTCTTATTTTTATTTCTTTAGTTTACTTGTTGTTTATAACTTTTGGGATACCACATATATTCTGATTGTCCGAAAACTAGAGAATATAATCTAGGGCAGGCTAACGCAAACTAATTACTTTTTTGATTTTATTGATTTTCTTGCTTAAATAATTATTATTTTAACATTAAAATTGCACGCATAACAAAGTTCTTGTGTATTCGTGTGTGTCCTTAGTACAAAAGCCGATTATTATTAAGCTAGTTTATTATAAAGCTAAAGCTCATGATGAAAACAAAGTAAACAGCTATCAGGGGTGTGCCTTTTGGTTGACTGCGAGGCAAAGCGAAAACTGCTGCCGCTCATTTAAAAACAAACATCTCTTATAATCCTTTTTTTTTCTGTAACTATAATTTCTTTTATGCACTTTACAAATTAAACCTCTTTTGAGGTACTAAAAGATACTTTTCAATCCTTCGGAGAATAAAAGCAACCGCAAAAATCTGGTAAGAAAGTAAAAACACAACACGCAAAACTTTGAGGAGACCTAAAGACATTCTCGAATTGGGACTAAATGTGCCCAGGCTTGAGGTTTTCAATGTACTATTCTTATCCGACATCGTATTTCTCTAATATTTTTTTGAATATTTCTAATACTTTTTACTAATATATCAACTCAGGGGCGCCGCAATTAGTCAGGCCCTTTTGGGGGAGCTTGAGCCCCAAGCTTAATACCTAGAGAATGCGAAGAATACTACTACAGAAGGGGTTGTGAAAAAGTAGGGAATTTTAATATAAAAAAAACTACTAGACAAATCGTGCCGCGGAAAATTTTTTGTAGATATAAAATAACGTCGTAGGCGAAAATTTCTGTAAAATTAAGTTCTTTTCGGCAAAAATGGGGCCACAGAAGAAAATGTTTGCAATATAAAAAAACACTAAAAAATTGAAAACAATTGCGAAGCAGGCAAAAATGTTGTAAAATTCAAATAGATTTTGGAAAAAATCGCGTTGCTGAAAACATTTTGCGCCGCAGGCAAAAATTTATAAAAAATTAAGTATTTGATAAGGAAATTGGCGCTAAGTTGAAAATTTTTAATAGTAGGCCAATTTTAAGCTAGAGGGGGTTGAGCCTCCCCTAGTTGTGCCCCTGCATTACTTGTGATATGATTCTTATAACTACGGTTTAAATTAATACATATTTAGAGTCGGGAACTTTTTAAACTGCCGTTGTGTTTTTTTTTCTGTCAAAATTAATCATTTAAAAAATGAAAAAAAATTACATTTTTAAATATGTTTGTGTACAGACAGAGGTAAGGTTCGCAATTTTTTTGTTTTGGTTTAAACTACTTTTCCGAATTTCAAATAGGAATATTTTATATTTTCGAGGGCGGCAATTTAAAAAGTCCCCGACTCTACATACCTAGGTATGCCTATTGTATTCTCTGCAAACTCATCTATCAGTTTGTTATACCGTTTCTTTTACACCACTTAATTTATACCTTAACTTTTTAATTACAGATTATTTAATTTTTTAGAGAGCGGCAAAATTTTGAAAATATTGGAATTTGATTGGCCTCTGAAGGTGCTTGCCTGAGGCGGCTGACTCGTTGCCTCACCCTTTGGCAGGTCCCTGCAACTATGTTGTATAATAATTGCAATTTCTAAAAATTGAGAATATTAAAATGTTGTTAATTGTGTACTTTGTCACTTTTGCATCGTTATCGGAGTTTTGAGTAAAGTTTTAACGAAGGAAATTAAGCACAAATATCGCACCCTCAAAACGAAACTGACACGACTCAAAAAATGTAATTTTAAGTAAACAGGAAAAACGACTAAAACCTTTGGTATAACTGATGCGTATTTCGAGTTCTTGTTTATAAATTTCTTGATGTGAGCGTCAAATCATTCTGTCGTATCCCGAGGGATAGTTGTGGAAGATTTTTTTAAACTACCCAGATCAACTGGTAGTAAATCATACAATTTCGCCTCCAATTTAAGAAGGAGGGCATGCGGCCTGCTGCTGTTTTCATGTTTTTTCACAAACTTTGGCTTATAACTCTTGCTACATTAGTTTTACAAAAAAGACTGTTTAAACGTTTTTTGTATGCAATAGAACAAAGTAAAAATATTAAAAAATACTAGTTCTTACTAGCTTTTTGACCCAAAAAAAAATATTGAGGAAGGAAGTTTTAGACTCCCCCAAATTGAGGGATGACTCAATTTTAGGTCGCCGGTTTTACATACTTTTGCTTTTAAAAATAAATCAATTTTCGGGCTAGTCCTCAGAAAGTGGTCATGGTAGCCGCAGACATATATTTCCGCCTTGTTAGAGTTCATCAGTATGGTGCAACCAAAATGGATGGACAAGGAATGTGGATACCCACTTTAGAAAACCAACTGCCAATTTGCAGTATCAGCCAGGGTAGTCTCGGGTCTGAGACAAAAATCTAACATCACTACGGAGACAGATAAAGTAAATCGTAGTAGGTATTCTAAGCCCAAGTTTAATATTAAATATAAAATAAATTTTTCGAGGTGTAGCCAAAGAACAAATAAATTAATTTTCGGGCGAGTCCTCAGAAAGGGGTCATGGTAGCCACATATGTTTCTGTCTTGCAGGGTTCATAAGTACAGTGCAGCCAACATGGATGGACAGGGAATACTAAGGTGGATACCCGCTTTAGAAATCCAACTGCCAATTTGCAGTATCAGCTAGGGTAGTCTCGGGTCTGAGACAATGTGATGTTAGATTTTTGTTATTTTTATCATTTTTTTATTATATAAGAAAATAACAATATCTTTTTTAGTTCCTAAGACATAAAGCTTATTAAACCGACAATTCAATTGTTTTTTATTACAAACAAATCATTGCCTACACAGTTTTTCTGTAAAGTTATTGTGGCAAAAGAAAAAAGCAAAAGTTTTAAACAAAACTTACTGCAAACACCCGGTGATTTAAAATTTACTGATCCATCACCAATCGATTTAGGGTAGTCTAAAACTTTCTCACTCAATTTTCTTTTTGGGCATAAAAATTAATATATTTGTTAGTTTTAAAGATATCAAACTTAATTATCTACTATAGTAAATAAAGTTCAACTGACAACAAACGTGTTCACAGTCATGGGCGTAGTCAGGGTGGGACAGGGTGGGGCACTTGCCCCACCCTGGCGTGTCACCTGCCCCATCCTGGCTTTAGCTCATTTAGTAATACGAGAATTAAAGGGGAGCTATAAAATTTAAAATGCGAAAAACTCAATTGTTCTGCGACTTTTATGATTTAAAGGGGCTCTCCGCTGAAACTGATTTGTGGTACAATCAGTGGGAAAAAAAAATGGTCAAAAGCGAAACTGCAGGAAATAGAAATGGTAACATTAGTTAAGGAAGCGCAAGTCTTCTTTCCAGCCATAAAACAAGTGCTACAGATTTTACTAGCACAACCCACACCGTGCACTATCGAAAGATATTTTAGTACCTTGCGCAGAATAAAAACTTGGTTGAGGTCAACAATGAAACAAGAACGACTTGTCGGCCTTTACATGCTGAGTGTTCATAGAAAGAGGGTTATAGATTCCAGGGATAAATTTGAAAAGGACGTTTTATCAAGGTTTATTCGCAATCCTCGCAAGTTAATATTAAATTAAGTTTAGGTTATTCAGTTAATTAAAACAGCTTTTATACTATTTTTCAATAAATATTTGATTGTACATTTTTTGCTTTTTTGCCCCACCCTGAGCGAGACCCTGACTACGCCAATGTTCACAGTTTTTCTGTATAACTAATTTAGCAAAAGTTATTATTTATTTATTATAAGCCGCCATCTTGGATTTATAACGTCACACCGGCCCTCCTACTCAAATTGTAAGCAAACACCCGCTGACTTAAAATTGTATGATCTATTACCAATCGATCTAGGGTAGTAGAAAAAAATCTTCCTCACATGTCCCACGGGATTAAACTAAAAACTGAAGTTGAATGCTGAAGGCACAGACAAGCAACAGATACAGCCGTTTGACGTTGATGAAAGACCCTCAATATATTTTGACAGTTTTTTTTAAAGCAGACTTAAGTCAAACTTTTCCAGGGCGTCTAACACCTGTATTTATCCGCTTGTAGTTTTAATTGTGCTTGCACCTTAACCATGGGCACTTCAAGCTTAAGATTTTTTGAGATATTTTCCACATATTTGATAAATAAAATAGCACAAAACCCACCCAAGACATATTCCTGGGTGCGCCACTGCGCTAATAAATTTAAACCTTCCCAACTAAAACGTATTGCTTTAAAGTTGATTTTTGCGTATTTTTTCAATATCTCGAAAATCAAAGTTCTGACAACATTTCTTGATATTACAGAAATTGTGGCTAATAAATTGTTATATTCAATACCTAAAACCCCATTCGATATTTCTTGTAGTTTAAAAGTTATATAGTTTTGAAGGTTTGTTCTAAGATACCTTATATCTCATGCCCCAAAAAAGTTATTTATTTTTATGATCTGTGTTTAGCTAAATAAAATCAAAAAGTAGGCCAGTCAAAATTATATTTGTCGATCAAACATTTATTTTTCAGGTTTAAAATTACTGGAAATTTTTATCATTCATCAATTATTGTTCAAATCAGATCAAATTGAAAGAAAAACGGAGGGAGACACGAGTGATATTTAGATGACAAAAATATTTAGCCACTCGCAACTGCCAGCATTTATTAATAAGATTTAAGTTTTTTTAGAAAATATAATAGACAAACCTTAGTTTGTGCAGATCTCAAGCTACTCTAAGCAAAAATAAAATTTTATAGTAAATTTCGAGAAAGTAATTTCCTCCAAAAATTAGCAAATTTACTTTATTTCGCTAAAATTTGAATTTACTAAATAAATGTTGAGAATTCTTTGCATCACTAGTTGTAGTGGGGGTCACCCGCAGGTATGATAAGTATGTCGGCCCATTTGAGCAAGTGCAGCTTTTCCTCGGTTTGCGTAGGCCTCACATTCTGTCACATGGTGTCTTGATAGGGACTTATTGAATAAAACCAGGCTGTAATAGTGCCAGAGAGTATTTTTACTACTTCACATTGTAAGATCAGCCCTGATCCTTCAATATAAGGCCTTTGTTTACTATAAGAACCTTTATTGTTACTGCCTTCAATTATTAAAAAAAATCAATTTTGAAAGACCAAATGTCTGTTTTCGATATGAAACTGTCAGAATACTACCTTACACTATTACAACCTGACTTTATTGCACAGGTGGGATCGTTCTCAACACCTATTAGTATAGTAAATTTGAATCTTTATTTATATTTGGCATATTTGTACCTATGACCCAAAGCTAATTTTATATTTGATGACCCCCGATTTCCGACTTCAGAATCCAGGATGGCGGCTGCCAAATAAAAAAAAATGAATTCTCTATTTTAGGACAAATAACATAAAAAAAGCTGCAAGAAAGGTATCTTTATTTATATTTGGCATATTAGTACTTATGACCCAAAGCTAATTTCATATTTGATGATCGCCGATTTCCGGCTTCAGAATCCAAGATGGCGGCTGCGAAATAAAAAAAATTAATTCCCTATTTTAGGAGAAATAACATTAATTTTGATGGATCCACTTTAAGTGGAACCTACTCATTTGAAAACACACATTATAATTTAAAACTGGCTTAGATTAATATAAAATTACCATTTTTGGTAAACAAATTTACCGAACCAAAAAAAACTGTTGTTTTTATATTTTGAACGCCGTCATCTTCGATTATATTACACACATGTCATTTCTTTTGGAATTTTTAAAATCGGCGATCTTTAGTAAGTATAAATTGATATACTACACGGCAACAATAGTTCTGTCAAATTGTAACTCTATAAATACTTTAAAAAGTTGGGCTACTCTTGATAAAATCCAGAACTTTTTGTCAAAATCAAAGTTGCTCTATAGGTTATGAAGGGCTCTTTAATTTTTGTCATAATAAGCGCCATGTTTATGTCGGCTAACGAACTTATTTTTTTTTCAATGAGTTTAATGAGCTGATAAATAGCTTTAATAGAAGGTGCTAAAAATAAATATTACACAAAAACTAAAGGAAATATCGAAGAAAAACCAATTTTTCTAAATATAGCCGTCATTTTGTTTCGAAGTGATTGGTGTCAAACTTTCTTATAGTTTTAGATTGAGTTAAAAAACTTAAAAAAAAAACTAAATCCATCCAAATTAATTTTATTTTACCTAAAACAGGGAATCCAAGTTTTTCGTAATTTGGCAGCCGCCATCTTGAATTCTGAAGCCGGATAAAAATTTAACTATGGGTTTTAGGTACCACCATGCCCATATAAATAAAACAAAAACAACTTTACGTTTCATATGCTCCGTCAACCAGTTATGTCCAGTTAGAATACATATCAGCAGTCCGAGGTCTTTCCGTGCAACCCGTTCCTGTTTCTCAGGATTTTGCATAAATAATATGCAGTACCTTAAAATTTGGTTTTTAAATTATTACCTAAAATGCTAAACTGCTGTACTCTACTTTATGGAAAACTTGTACTTACTATTGTAATATTTGTCATAATAATACTTGTGGTAAGATTTTCTGCATTGTATAGAGAAATGCCTCCATAGTGGTCCTTAAAAATAAACTCGGCATCTGCAAAAAAAAAGAAAAATAATATTAAGTATAGTTTTATGAACTAAACTAAGTAGGAAGTAGGGATAATTACGAGCAGTATTTATACTAGTTTCGGGTACGAGATATTCAAATCCATACAGGGTTATTAAATAAACCGACCAATAAGAGGCTTAAAAGCCGTATGCAGATAAATGCGAATATAGTTCGGGGTGGGCAACAGTTTAGAAGTAGTGAGTGTGTGTCCCAATATACAGGGTGTTTTTTGGGTATATGTCGTACTTTTTTCGAAAAACTCTCGAACACGTCGATTTTGTTTGTAAGTACGTTTATTTAATTTTTATGAAGGAATATTTTTTAGTGACTTTTGATTTGTTTTTTTTTTCTTATTTCCTGTCTTTATTGCTTCATTGTAAACTTGGACATTTGTAGGCAAATATCTTAAAATCTTATACATGAATTTTTGAAATTTTCACACGACGACACGAACATTCAAGAGACCTGCAAAACTAGATATCTCTCGACCAACTTTCCCTACTAAAAATATAGTAAGAGATAAACTCTACCCCTTGAAGGGGCTGCGTGTTACAAAAAGTTTAAGATATACAGCCCTCTCGCAATCAAAATGTATTGGAGATTTTTCCATAAAGGTACGACAACTGCCACCAAAAATAATGACGCAGTGAGTTATATTTTTCATGTTTTTTTTTATTATCTTCTTGTACCGTTTTTAAAGTATCCCAAAATCGAAAAAATGCCGGAAGACAATATCGTATTATCTTTAAAGATTAAGCAGTGGCGTACCTGCCCGCAAACCCCCCCCAAGACTTGAACATGACTACACAAATTTTGAATGCTCACACTAACACATTAAGAACACTGGATTAAGAATGATTTATTTGTCTTGCTCGGTTAGGTACAATAATTGGCACTTTAGGCAAAGATGGCCCTAGCAGTACTGAAAGGAAAAGTTTGTTTTTGTTTTGACTAAATGCTGATTTAGCCGCTATTTACTTTAGTGTTAGGATAAAGATATTATTTTCTTGCAACTAGACGTAGATAAAATAACTGGCAGCATCATAAAATTTCTGCAAGCATTTCTGTTCGGCTTATAAATTTTCTCGGCGGTATAAAATATGAATACGAAATGATAAAAAGTCATTTTATTACAAAATTTACGGCATGTCTCATTTTATTTCATATTTCTGAAATAAATATCTATCTGTTACAAGGACTTCAATTTAATTAAAATTAAACCAAAAAAAAATTATATTTCAAGTATTTTATTTCGATGAAATTAGGCTTGCAGGTTCAGTAGCAGAAACAGATTTTCCAGGATCGGGGGACCAAAGTAGCAACAAAAACGATTTTTCTTATTGCTGTTTTTAATATAGTCGATGTCTATGCTCTGATATTTACCACCATATACTTGGTGACGAAGTTCAATATTGCAGGAAATTGCGGTTCATGCACACAGTGTGCCTAAATGAAGTATAGGTTACATAAAAATCGTTCCAAGAACTAATTGCACATTGTGAATATGGCCGCGCAGTCAAACTAAGAATATTAGGTCACACGTGACAGGAGCAAGCTAGCGCCTAGACTAACTAGAAAAATGTAAAAAAATAAAATTTTGAGAAGAGGATCAGCTAGGATTTAAATGAATATGGCTCTGAAGTCAGGAAAGTGTCCATATCCAAAATGCGCAATTAGTTTTTGGAACCATTTTTATACAACCTGTAGGTACTTTATTCAGGCACACTAACAAAATGTCTCAGGTAGGAACTGGGGGACGATGCCCCTGAATCCTTCACTTGGTCGATTCTCTTTAATGATATAACAGGAAAGTTTTTTGTTGACTGTGTTCCGTTGTTAGGAAATTCCGTCATGGGTGTTTCAAAATTCAATAACATAATTTTAGTGTTGTATTCCTTAAGTGATTTTAAGATAAAAACTTTATAAAGATAGGTCCTCAAACGCCTTGTTTTTGACATACAGGGTGTTAAAGTTTCTTTTATTTTTGGTTTTTTGTTTTTACCTCGTGCAGTTTTTAAGATATTTAGCTCAAATTTATATTATAGGATTATAGGTATTTTACTATTAAATATCGATAGGTAAATGTGGGAGAGATGCCGCAGGGGGAGAGTTGCCGCACTTGCAATTCTCACAACACTGTGGGTTTTAGAAACTGGTTGTGAATTGTACACGGTCAGGTGTAAATGTAGCTAAAAGATTTTATTAAAATTTTCCATCTTTTCTATAATACACCAAATTTTTTTATAATTTTCTTGTGATCGCACAAGTAAGTACCAGAAATTTTATAGAGCAAAAATATTTTTTTTTGTTCCGTTTTTATACTGTTTTAAACTATTTTTATTATTTAGGATACTCATTCATGTATGTAAGGTTATGCTTAGTTAGATTACGAGATTGTCGACTGCAAACAATGACATATTTTTAGGTGCGGCATCTATCCCACGCCTTGAGGACAGATGCCGCATTGCGATTAGCAGAGAGATGACGCATTAAAATAGTATAATATACACAAAGGTATGACGGTATAACTTTTTATCCTGAGGTAAAAAGTTTGTAAACCGACGTAAGCGAGGGCTACAGTTCGTCGAGAGAAAAAAAAAAACACTTTTATCACGAGGTTAATTTACAATTTATCGCTTGTGTGATATCTTTACTTGGCAAAAAGTAACTACGATAAATTACAATCATAACTAGAAGACGTTTTATTCTTATTTGTTGAGATTTATGTATTCAATATAATATACTGTTTTATGAGTTTTTTACGTTTTGTCTCTCCTTTCACTTTTAATCTCTTCTTTTTTCAGTTTTTATACCTGTTTTTTTTTTAGTTAAAAAGTTTACGTTTCCATACTGCAAGCGGCAACTCACCCATACCATGTGGGAGAGATGGCCAAAAAACATTTTTAGAAAAATATTTTTTTTGTATTATTTTTAAGAATACTTTATAGTTTTTTTGTACTTTTGTAAATAAATAATTTATGAAGGTACCTGCTTTGATTTTATTAAAATGTCAAATATTTTTAAAAATATTTTGAATTAACAAAAAATGCGGCATCTCTCCCACATTTACTACCCTAATTCTTGATACGTTGTAATCCAAATCAACAAAATTTTACAGGGATAAGAAAAGTTAGAAGCAAATTACTTGATAGAAACCGCGGGAATAACCGTTTTATATATTTTTGTTAGTTGCGAGAAGTTAGCAGCATATAGCTATGCATACTTACTAACCTTTGACGGAAAAATATGAATTTTTATTTTCTTGTGGGTTACGATGTATAAGAATTAGGGTATCGATATGCCAAATATTACTAAAAATCTATAGGGTAATACTATTTCAGAGGTCATATCGCCTTTTCCCCCAGATTTTTTTTCGTTGTAAGCCACTGGTCGGTAGTAGTAAATATTTTAAAATAAGAAATAAAATTCTTGGTTCACTTTAAAACTTTTTTGTTTTTTTGTCATTTTTTTGCAACTGTTTTAGAGAAAATCGCTGTTGCAATGCTACCATATAATAAAAAAAAATGACATGGCGAGTATATAAAAATAAAAAAATTAATTAAAACTTATTTTGCATGCCTGACGTTATAATACCTATAGGTAAATATACGTGCCAAATTTAAGGTAAATATCTTAAAAACTGCAAAAGCAATAAAAAAGCATTCTGAATCTTAAAAACTAGGCGTTTGTGGGCCTATGTTTATATGAACTTTTTTTAAATCACTCAAGGAATTTATCGTTAAAATTATGCTATATTGATAAAGATGTGCCTGTTTTATGATAAGACTATTAATGTTTCGGTGATTTAAAGAAATCGAAGGCAACACAAAATAAAATAAAATATTTTTTTATAACGTGTAAGGATCATTTGTTGAGATTTTGGAAAAATTGCAATTGAATTTATTTCAAATTAACAAGTAGGGGAAGACGGGGGAATTTCACCATGCGGGGTAATACCGCCACCCCATGTATCCAGAGAACCAGAAACACTAGAGAGCTGCCAGTTACGACAAACAAAGCAGCAGGGGTGCCAGGATCTAAAACATTCCAGTTACAACGTGTCGCCGCCTTAGTTTGATTTCGGCTACGGTCTAAGTAGATTTTGCTGTTTTGTTTTTACGTTGTCGTCAACTGGTGGTTAGATTTCCGTTTATTAAATTTTAGATTAAGGTTCGAAAAAAGCTTCTTTTTGTATTGACCAATACATTTTAATAAAATATGTTGATGTGTTTTTTATTTACCAACCTTTCTAAACCAGCAGAAAGTATCAGGTACAGGTATGAACAAAAACAAATATGGCGATTTTACCCCAAGGAGGAGGCGGTATTGCCCCGTACCATGGGGGAATTCTGCCAACTGCAACTTTTTAAAAAAATAAATATTTCTTTTATATTAATGCAAAAAGATATACATTTTTAAATTAAAATCTAACTAAATAAAAAAGATTTTGCAATTATAATTCATTTTAAAGCTTTAATTTTACTAGTTTTCTTAAGGTGACGGAATTCCCCAGTCTTCCCCTAAGTGTTCATAAGGATCAGGTGTATTTCCACTGTGACGACTTTAAGTAGAACACTGCCGCTAATATTTATTCTTTTAGGGAAAATTGAAACCTTCCAACATATATTTATTGCTTAAGTTTTTTGCAATAATCTTTTATCTAAAGAAAATCAATCTCGTTCTGCTTGACATCAAAAGGTTTCGCATGTTAACGTGTCGTTATTTTTCGACAAATTTATTATTTGCATTTAAACGCCCTTTCTTAGTATCAAGCTTTTCCTATTCTTAGCTTTTTCGAACACCTCAAATAGGCTCTTTACACGAATTTTTCTCCATGAATGGATAGACATTACGTAGAGGTATCCACTTCTACCTTTAAAAATGGTACATATATGTTGCAGATCCAGAGAGTAGGTCAGAGTAAGCTCTTTTTTACCAGGCAGCAGGTCTAAGCGGACATCTAGTATCGGATGATTGGAAAATTGCATTCATAGGAAACAAGCTCTATTGCAACAATTATATAGGAATTTCAGTAACCAGTATTCTAAGTAAATTGTACGGTAGGAATCTTAGGGATGTAACAGAGAATGATTTTCATGAACAAGAGGAAGAAGAGCAAAGTGTGTTTCGTGCAGGTAGATCTTGTAGTGATAATGCTTTTTGTCGTAAACAAGTAATTTAAAAAAGGAGTGCTAGAAACCGAGTTACTCATATTACCTTTGTGGACCTACAAAAAGCGTATGATACCGTTCGAGTAGAAAAATTATGGACAGTGTTAGAGCAAACTAATATCAATCATACGTACATAAAAGCGATAAAAGAACTAAACAAAATGTCAAAATCTAAAATTAAAATTGGACATCGACTTTCAAAAGAATTCCTGGTAACGAAAGGCATAAGGCAAGGATGTTGTATCTCTCCAACTCTTTTCGAAATATAGATCACAGTAGCTCTAAAAAACTGAAAACGTAGAGTACACGGAAAGGGAATACAACTTAACGAGCGATTCACCATATACACACTACAGTTTGCTGACGACCAAGTAATTATAGCTAGTGATATAGAAGACATGATGAGAAAGTTAACGGAAGAATACCAAAAGTGGGGGTTAACAGTGAACGTGGACAAGGCACAGTACTTATGTATTGGAAACAAATTAAGTAAATTAGAAGTAGACAATGGACAAACAATATCTCCATGCAATGAAAATCTATACTTGGGTGTCACATTTGATAAAACAGGAACAGACTATAAAGAAATGGAAAAAAGAATATTAAAATCAAAAAAGGTTATTGGATGTCTTAGCAGTATTTTATCGAGCAGACAGATAAAAAAGAATGTAAAATTTAACATATATGAAACAATGGTGAAAAGTACGCTATTGTATGGAATAGAGACTTGTTACGTAACAAAGAAATACAAAACAAAGCTGGAAAGTGTCGAAATGGATGCAATAAGAAGATCAGTGAGAAAATCTAGGACAGATCATATAAGCAATGAGATCATAAAATATAGAATAAGAATAGAGGATAGCATAACGGATGACATCACTAAATAAAAACTGATGTGGTACGGCCACGGATGAACGACGAAAGATTACCAAAGCAGGTCCCAGAATGGCAACCAATAGGGCGCAGAAAAAGGGGCGTCCTAAACAAGAATGGCAACAGTCAATCCAAAGATCAATGAGTCAAAAAAACCTGACGAAAGATGATTATCAGGATCGAAGGAGGTGGAGAATAGGCGTCGGACAAGAAAAAAGTTCGAAACCGACATAGCAGTAGTAGCGCAGGTCTTTCCTTTAACCGATTCTCGGGCACTTCCATTTGATTTCCAAGTAGCTCATTGGGCCTTACCGTCCTCTTTCCAAAGACCAGTTAGTTAGCCCATTTAAGCAAGTGCAGCTCTTCCTTACTTAGGGTTGGTGCTTCAACTGCCTGTTGTCTTATCCTTGCTCAGGCCTCATATTTGGCCACGAGGTGCCTTGATGTCTCGTCCTAGTGATAGTGATGACTGAAATGTATCTTACTGATACGTTTTCTAGCAGACATTCAAGATTTAGTTTAAGATTTTGCCCAATTAATTGTATACGAAGTTTTACCACACCTTTGCACTGGTGGGGAGTGAACACTCTTAATCTACTATGTTTAAAAGTATGAGACTAGCAAAAGGCAATATGTTTTGATCAAATTTTTACCAACTTCTTTTTTGTGATAATATTTTTTTTATTTATTTTAATTATAACAATTTTCGTCATTTTCCTCTGTGACTACTCTGACTCCCATGGCACAAAAGGACATGAGTATTGATTGCTTACTCTGTGAAATCTCTCCTGGGCACGGATGTTCCGGGAGTAAAAGTTCACAAACATTACCTTTGGTCAGTTTATAGTATCTGAAGTTAAACTGACACCAAATAATTATTTTTTAGAAACATTTCACATAAACTACTCTCCGGATTTGTAATAGGAGAACTTTGGAGTAAGATTTCTATTAAAAACACTCACAAAACCATGTCACTTTTATTAAATATATGTCAGATGTTTGATTTCGATTTCGACCAATGGTAACCGTGGATAGATGTGAACATTCATTTCTCGGGAGTAGACAATTATAGGATTTCTTGAAGAGTGTAAAATGTAACGTCCCACCCCTTTATTCGCGTCGATCTGCTGCTTTTAAATTGTTGACCATTTTGCTTATTTCTGTAACCTCTCTTATATATCGTTTTACTAGTTGGGGCAGACAATAGTTCTTCTAGAAAATCTAACAAATTTAGTAAATTTCAATAATTTCACAATTATTCAAGATTTTTTTATGTTTGCAGAACAACAAGATTCTATGCTCGCTGCAAAAGAGAAAAAGCCCTGAGAGAAATAGATATGAGAAAGCATAGCTTTGTTATTATAAAATAAAATACTGCTCCGTTATCATTACTTTCAAGAAAGAAAAAGCAGGGCATTAAATCAGCTCGGCATTCACATAGATATTTCCATCTGGCTATATTTATAACATTTAGGCCACTGCTCGGGTCACTGGTTTATTTATTTTAAAATATTTTGTTGTGGCGGGCAAAAAAGGTTTTTTTAAGCAACACCCAAAGCTTTTATATATATTTTTTTGAATTTTTTATCATGACCTCAAGTGCCCAAATTTTTCAGAATCTAGGTCACATACGGAGAATCCTTTTGCGGCTGTTTATTTGAAACGCAAAAGCTAGATCGAATGCCTATAAATAAAACCAAGAACAAGATTGATGATATTCTGATCTTATGGCTGACTAGCTGATAGCTGTCTTACAGAATCTAGGTGAATGGCACGTACGTTTAAAAATTATATAGCGTCAAGGCAAATTAATACAAACAAAGTATGTTTTATTTTTTTCTTAATTAATAACTTAAAACTATATCTGTGGATGCATTACCGTATTAAATACGTATCAATATTTAAATAATGTAAAAAGCACAAGATATATTAGAATCCGTTGTCAATTGCACATCCACCAAAACAAATGAACATCGGTTTAATCATCGCTAACTAGCCTAAATAACATGTAAAATATAGCGGACAGCTGACACTGACTTAAACCGTTTTTATTGGACATCTCCTAGTGACGTTTGGAGGTTTAAATGTGGCTACCATTTTTAAACCAAAATATTACATTATTTTTATTTATTTATTTATTTAGGTTTTGTTCTGCCTATATGGTAAGGTATTTATGAACAATTATACAAATATTAAACAATATTACATTCAAGGCAAAAAAATTAGTTAATTCGAACCAAAATCTAGACCGAGCTTTAAGGCCTTTTGTATTATGTTGTTTGATTATACATATATACATTTTTTAATTTACTTGTTTTTTTTTATAATAATTGAGAATTTTAAGTTTAAAATTATTCCTTAATTGTAACTCTGATCAAGAAATTCGTTAATTGAATAAAAAGCTTCAGTGATAAGAAAATCCTTGCACTTATTTCTAAATACGTTATAGTTATTATTAAGTTTTATATTGTTTGGCAAATTATTATACAATTTTATACCGTTATAAATTATGGATTTTTTAAATAAAAATGAATGTGGTATAGGTAATGTAAGATTATTAACTTGTCTCGTTGAATAATTATTTTTGTTTATTTCAAAGTAATTTAGATGTTTATTCAGTGGCGTATATAAGGGGGGGGGGGCCGGGGGACCGGGCCTCCCCCGGAGCTAAGACTTTTTTAGATATTTTTCACATTTTTCATGAATACAAACATAAAATAGCATAAAATACGGCCTCATGAGGTCTTGCCCCCCCCCCCCGTAACTGTCTAAACTGTGTCGCGCCCCCCCCGAAACTTTTTTCTATATACGCCACTGTGTTTATTTATCAGACAAATTGTTTCAAGAATATATAAACAAGGAAGAGTCAAAATATTATTTTTGATGAACAAATCTTTGCAGTGATATCTAGAATTTCGCCTCCGGTTTATGCTTCTATAGGATTTTGTAAGTAAAAGGAATTAGGTATGGCAAAGTTAAGGTTGCGTGTTTATTAAAAACAAATACTCTTAAGAGCTGGCTTCTAGTTAGAATTTTTTGCGAGCGGTCAGATTTTGAAGAGTTACTGGCTAAAATGTGCCCATTTGCAAGGGATCCTCTCGACAGCGGCTCTTAAAGGAGTATTTCTCTCAATGTTCAAGCAGCCTTAGATATAAAGATGATTAAAGTAATGTAGCAAATTTCAATTTAAAAAAAATACCAATCTTAACTCTAAACCACTCTTTTTTACGATATTAAAAGCCCCTTGCCTCCTCTAGATTTAATTAGCTTAATTATTAATTAGTCCCCTACAGATTCCTACAAAAACTAAGATTCTGCGAAAAGGAGTAACTATTGACGACTTTGCAACAATTTAAGTTAATAAACAGCCTCCAAACCATGGTATTCCAGAAAAAAAGTAGCCCATATTAGGGCCATACTTCCTTACCTCACAAATAAAGCAAAGGAATACTATTCACAGCTTCTGCGCTAGAATGCATCTGAGTATTGTTCGACATATTCGTTTTTTATTGTAAAGAACGTGTATTAATAAATTTACATTGTTTTTCTATAAGATAATAATGTTTTATTATGACATTACACCAGATGAGACCTGTGATTTTCTTTGAACTTACAACGTTTTGACTTGCAACATAGGGCGTTTTGGAACTGAGATTTTAGATTCTTTTTTATTGGGTTATCGATACGTGTTGATCCGATTTCATCGTTAAACATAAGAAAAACTCCAACTTCCTGGAAGGGAATTGCAATATTATTACAATAAGCTCAAAAAATCAGCTTGCTTCTCCTGTAAAATTCTAAAAATTAGATGCCACGCAGGCCTCAATTGTTAAACCAGTAATCTGCTATTATTTAAGCCATATAAAAAATGGGTCAGCTCAAATAAAATGTAACCTGGAAGATTAATTTTGAATCACGTTTTGGAGCTGTGTGTGTGTGTGTGTGTGTGTGTGTGTGTGTGTGTGTGTGTGTGTGCGGTAGGTATATTTTGTACGAAAATAACTTTTACGCATTTATTTTTTTAAAACTTTATCTACGAAATGGGTCTTATCTTAAAGAGGAGGCCAGACTCCCCCTGGATTTGTCATTGGCCGTATATCAGCATTAAATATGCGTCTTTATGCTCCGTATAAATTTAAAATAAATCATTGAACTGAACTGATTTGATTAGGCCAAGTTTCTTCTGGATCTTTTAAATTTGTTAGGGACCACATAGGTTTACTTAAACATGTTTGTTTTTTAACGGATTTTTATTGAATAAAGTGTTAATAGACCAAAAGCCAGCATGGGTGGCGACTTAAAAGAGGACCATGTCTCTAGGGGGTTAACATATGAAATGTAAGAAAACAAATCAAAATTTAAAGCAATAATTTTGCAATCAAATTGTTTGAGGTAGACCCCCAGAAAGTGGTCTAGTCACATACAACTTTTTCATTTATAAATTAGTAAACCCTCTATCATGAGCGGAGCCAGGGGGGCCTCGGGGCCCGGCCCCCCCCAAGCCTAAGATTTTTTTGGATATTTTTCACATATTTCATGAATAAACAGATAAAGTAGCATAAAATACGACATCATGCGTTCTCCAACCCCCCCCCCCCAAGAGGCCTTGGGCCCCTCCAAACATATTCCTGGGTGCGCCAGTGCCTCTACTCAACTCATAGTCTAAAAGCCAGCAAAATGTGAACCTCCTCTCTACGTGGAAATTTTTAAAGCATATGTGTTTTGGTTGCTATTGGAATCTAGTTTCAGGTTTTACTTTTTTACCACTACTACAGCATATAGATACCTATAGGTAGAAAAAGTAGTAACAGTAAAAAACTTATTACGGAAAGTTATAGATTACATTTACTTAAAAAAAAAATCAAAAAATTTTCGTTTGTTAGCTGCCGAGATACAAACATTTCTTAAAAAAAAATTAAACGCATAATAACACCGACTCACGCAGGGGCGGATCTAGGAACTTAATTTAGAGGTGGGGGAAATATCATAATAAATATTGTATAAAACTATTTTACAAGGACGTGTATTCTGTGTGTCAGTTTAAGATTTAGGGGTGGGGGGCAGAAATTTCCTCTTTTTCTCCTACCATAGATCCGCTCGAGTCACGTCGATTTAGTTTTACTCTTGCATGAGTTATCCTTTTTTATCCACCCTTATCCTCGGTGAATTATAGAAAAAAAAGTGGGTCGAGTTTCAGCTTGTTGAGGAGGTTTCGTAATGAAGTGCCTTCATTTTCAAAATTTATCGATTGATTTTTGATTTCATATGTGCATTTAAACTATGTTAAATGGTGTTTTAAATGCAAAGACCTTAAACACGCATAGGAAAATACTTTAAAAAAAGCAGGAATTATAAAATATTAACAAAAGCTCTATTTAACAAGCTGGTACATGGCCTATGTTCCTTATTTTAATTTCAGGGTTACCTTAGTTACCTCTAAAATAAAAAAACTGGGACTATTTTTTAGTATTACAAATATTCTTAGTTTAAGGATGCCAATAAAGTGCGTAAAATATATCATTATTATTGTCATATTGTACGCCCCTGGAGTAATAATCTTATTTTTAATACCATTTTGTGATACATCAAATTTTGTAATAAATAATTTACAAAAAAAATTAATTTTCTAAAAAAAAGACTTGACATTTTTCTCTGGATTGCTTAGTTTTCCAGATAAAAAAGAAAAATACTTATTATTATTAACTATTAACTTGATCCAGTTAGGTGACACATTATTTAAAAGATAATATGACTTACTACAATAAAGTTTTTATAAATTTTCTTTAAAATGCTTAGGTTTTGAGAAAATTACATAAAACATAATAATTTCGGATAATTTTGCTATATTATTGTAGAAATTAACACTTTAGGGCTTGTATCTCAGCAAGGATACTACCTACGCAACTCAATAATGTGCTATTTTGTAGGTAATTTATTAGTCTATATTTTAAGGTATTACAACTATTAGTCCAGTCATTATAGAATTTTAGCTTGCAAAAGGTGGTAAGAGTTATAACAATACTGTATTGAGTCAGGATCAAAAACATAAAATAATAGTTCTGAAATAATGACACGTAAACAAACCATCCAAGACTGCAGGTGACGTCATCGCTACCATCTGCTTGCGCCAAAACTGGCTAATGTAGGGGCAGTCCTGTCTATTTACAGTTCTTGGGTCGAGGTCGCAAACTTACTGGAATATTAAAGACCATCGACCCTTTGATGTTGCAAAGTTTTAAACCTTTCGGACCTTTTGCAGGCACAAAAATTTAAACCTTAAAAATCTCTATACAACAAAAAACTTAAACATTGCATTTACGTCATCTTACCCCACTAGCGGGGTAAGTTGACGAGCCTATTGGGGCAAGATGACGACTAGGCGCATGGGTCACAAATGAACGTCCCCTTCTTTTCATATAAGGTGCACGCCTCATGCCCCCAACCCTCGCACCTTTCACATTTAATCCAGTCCGCTATTAGAGGTTCAATCCATGGTTCCTAGTAACCTTAATAAAAATATTTTCGTGGTTTTTTCTTTCTGGTAGGTTTTGGTTCAAATCATTAAAAACTTTCATTTTTTAACTTTTAAGACTTTGTCATAAGTTTTCTTTTTATTTTCTTTTTCAATTTTTTTTTTCAAGCTCTTGTTTATTTGTCATCTTCTCCCCGCCAACTTGTCCCAAGGTACAATTTTTAAGTAAAAAATAACACAAAACACGACCAAAGATGATCATTTACATGTTTTTATACAATTATAATTCTTCTCTTAGATTTTTCCGCAAAAGCTTATTTTTCGGCATAAAGTTTTATAAGCGACCATTCGAATTATAGGTTATGAGCCACTGTACTATTATTATTCTTACATGCTCCGTCTATCTTTAACCCATAAAACCTTAACTTTAAAGGATTCTAACAGCATAGTAATAAACTCGTTGCCATTTATAAATTTTGTGTTAAATTGAGTTCATTAACTTGCCCCGTTCGTCATTTTGCCCCGCACTCTCCTATGAAAAATTAGAAACATTACATGTAAAACTATATACAAAAATAAGTTTGCCAAATTATATACCGTTTGGTTGCAGCTTAAACAGTTTATCACAAACTTAACTAGAACTTTACCACTTTTTATATGGATTTAGAAATTTAAAGAAAATATATTAAAATTTGATTTTTAATTGTTTTTCGATCTACATGGTAACTACGTTTTATTCTAAAAAGCTTTTTACGGTAGAGAGGCAACAATGGCTTTCTTAGTTCTGAGTCCTGACCTACATTTTCGTAAGAAAGTCTGAAGTGTTGGATGTTATAAGTGGGAAGGATCCATTACTTAAAAATAAAGTGGATAATGGGGTAAAGTCTTGACTACATGTTCAAGTGTACATCGACGATTTGGATTGGATTGCTTTAGAAAAGCTTAGCCGATTTTAACCTAAAATGGGCATTAAAAAATTATAGTAAGAGTAAAAAATTGAAGCAAAATCAATAAAAAAAAATTTGCCAAAAAAAGTATACAATTTAACATATAAATCATTATTAAGACGTAATTAGTGATAAAATTAAACGTCATCTCAGTTTTACAGGAGGCAATGCTTACATAGACTTCATGCTGTTTGCATTAAACAAAAATGAAAATGGATATTTAAAGAAGATCGCCCATCGCGTGACAATTTCTGTTGCCAAAACTGCAATTATTTGAAAATATTGTAGTGTGGTAACAATGAATATTATAATTAAAATGGATAGCTATTGGCAGCCTTTTTTCCAAAATTTCACACAAAATCACTGTCAAAATGAGGTCGGTTACCACGTGGAAATTTCTGTTGGCAATACTAATATTGATAAGGAAATTATAGTGTGTTAACACTGATTTATTAGTGTTTTTGGTGTTTTAAATTCCTCAAGTGGAATTTCAATTCTTCGTGGATTTTAGACAGAGATATTAGAACCGCTAGAGATTGGATTTCACAATTAACCAAAACAGAAAGAGTGGGTACATCATGTGTTTGACATTACCACTGAAAACATGGTAAAAATAGTTGGGCACTGGTAGGCAGCTTAAGCAAAACTACTTATACTTTTAGATTTTATCAGGGCCTTCTCAAAATGGCGGAGACTGTTAGTTGTTGTTATTTTGGTTGTGTTTTTGTTGAAAAATAAAGAAATTCTCGAACTTTTCCAATTCTAATGGAAAAGTAATTTTTTTAACAGTTAAATTTAATCCTAAATTAATTTAAAAAACTGGCAAAAAACAAATAAAATAAAAACAGCGGATGAAAAGTCCTTAACATTTCTGAACCAGAGAGCGAAATGTCAATGGTTAAAAAGGCCGGAACGGCATCCATTTTTGATTTGGCGCTTTTACAAGTTCAATACGTCAATGTTCCATACCATGATTTTAGCCTAATTAACCAGACCTCTGCATTCTGCCCTCCTTGGTACGATTATTTGCCACCTTTTTATTTCTATATTCTTGTAGTTCTCTTTGACATCGTTAATCCACTTCTTTTGTTTTTGTCTTATCCATTCTCTGTACTCTAATAAATCTTACTCAAGAAATTAATAATAACACCTTAAAACTTTTAACAAATAATTGGCAAACATTTGACGGATAGTTACACAATTATGGCAACTGTTTTATAGCCAACTAAGTGAAAAACTATTTTTTTAATGAATTCACATTTTTCCTGATCCAATGATACCGTTGCTATACATGTTTGAAACCCTCTTTTTATGCTCTATTTAATAACGTGTAAATCCAATATGGTGGCCACAAGAACTAAGAAAGTTGGCTATTATTATGAAAAACTAGACGGTCTAGAAAGAAATTCGTATCTACTTGTGCTTAAAATAGTGCTACTTTTCTCTTATTTAATGAAAATTGTATCTCTTACCGTTTCCGAAATCCGCATCTAAATACTCTTATCTGGGACACCCTGTATATTATATATTTTTTTAACTGGGTTTTTTTTTCAAGTATTTTTTTTAGATTTTAGTTCTGTTTATTTTCTTCATAGCTCAGAAAAAGTAGTTTTAACACACTGCAATCTTTTTAAAGAATTTCGGTGTTGGCAACAAAAACTTTTACACAATGACGAACCTTTATTTTACACTCAAAACCAATTAGTATAGTCGTAAAGCTGGCTTTCCACGAGCATGGACGAGCCGAGCGGGCTTGGGCAAGTTCGGGAAAACGAGAGCGGTTGTCTTCCGACGGCGCACAGTGGTTTAAAACGGTTAAATTTCGGAAAAAAGTTAATATCTTTAAGAGTATTTATCACATAAACTTGAAATTTTGTACATATATTTAACACATATTTACCAATTTATTTTAGCTAATTCCCCTCTCCTCTCCCTTGCAGGGTCTAGGGTAAAAATTGTGTAATATAAATAAAAAGGTAAATAATTTACTAACATAGTAACCATTGTTACTAGTTTGATTGATGATTGTTTTTTCACAAATACTACGTTCGCCCTTCATTGTGTCATGACATAGGCGTACTAAGGGAAGGGGACTGGATGCTCCTCTGCCCCAAGGCCCTCTCAGTCCCTTAAATTTCATTGTGGAATCAAACATAAAGTACTATAACTTTTGTTAAATTATTATTTAGCCCCTACCTTAAGGAATCTGGCAATTTCTTGTCGTCTACTTAATCCTATATATTTTATAAATTTATTAAGTGTGGTCAAAAATAAACAAATCAATATATTTTTTGGAAAGTAATCCACAAATTTATATCTTAAACTCACAAGAATAAAACTCTTTGTTAAAAAAAATCCCACCAATGTACAGGGTCACCGTTTATAAAGTTAAACTTTTTTATTACTTGTCACATAAACATAAAAATAATTTAGCAATTAAATTACTCATGAAACTACATAGATTTTTGCCACATTTTCAGTTTTTCGCTTAATCACACTCCACAGGCTAGGAGGTCCTTTTTGCACAAGAACATCCTGTATGTTTTTTAAAATTTTGAAATAGATCATATCAGAATTCTTAAGCGGTTCTTGAGTAAAATAAAAAATAATTTGCCGTAAGGGCCAAGGAAAAATAGTATAGCTAATTCTTTTTTCAACACATTGCTTTCTCAAGACAAAGGAGAATAAGAAAGAAAAGATCTATCAAAAATTTTAAAAATATACAGGTGTACTATTAAAATAAAGACACAATCGTCATCTTTCGTGTAAGGTGTGATTTAAAAAAAAAAGTGAACCCATTATAAAAATATTCATTATTTCGTAAGTAATTCACTTTTTGATTTATCCTTTTCTGTCAAATAACAAAAAAGTTTTCCAAGTGGAACTTTACATTCGGTCACCCTGTACATTACATCTTAAAAAATATGATTTGTAAATATAATGAATGATAATAAACCGATAAATTGACTGATAAATAATGAAATAAATATATACTTCTGTTTAATTAGAAAATTAAACAGATTTCCTTTTGTTACCATTTTTCATAAATCTTCATTTTTAGTTAAATTTATTATTTAAACACAGGTGATCTTGAGAAATTAGATTTTAATAAACTAACCTTCTCAAGTTAACCTATTTAAATAATATAAATTATTTAGTTTATAAAACAACACATTATATGGAATTTTATATTTTATAATTTATCACGAACTATAACAATTTGTTAATATAAAAAGAGAGGATTTATCTCAATAAAGCAGATTCAACATTTGATAGTTGTTCTCACTATAGCTACTTAGTTTACTGTACCATAAGCCTTTTTGGTCATAGCAGGGTGTGAGGCTGCACCCTGGCAGTAAACTTTTACTTTAATCCCGCTGCTTAACCAAGCCGAGTTAAGCAAGTGTAATTGTCAAGCACAGCTTGCACAACTTCAAAATATATAAATATATCCATATTAACACAGCAACTAAAATCCGTTAGTTGTGTGTATTTCTAGTATATTTGAATAACAAAGTAACAATTTTAGGAACCTAATTCACAGACAGGCAGATATTGGCAGGTGTAACCTATGCAGTCATATATATAAGACATTGTGGATTATAACCATAAAAAAATCTCATTGCGGGAGGCTGCAGGAAGACAACTTTTTGTCTGCAGAAATTTGCATACATCAAAATAACATAGTTTTTTCCGCTATTTGAATTTTTTTTGAAATTATAGATAAAACTTTCTTTTTCTTTTTAGGCTTACAAAACACTACTAAATATACGCACTAAACGTAAAAAGGAAAATGGACAAAGCGGTTTTTGTTTAAGAGATAAATAAAGGACGGGTAGCAGATTGAGAAAAAAATTCAAAATAAAGACAAAATTTTACTTTACCGTCCAATTTTTCAAAATTCAAAATAAATCTGACAAAAACAATCATAGGCTTAAACTAAGGGGACATTTCTTTAGAAAAAAATCGATTTTTACATAGTTTTTTCATAGGGATAAACCATTGTGCGGCGTGTGATATGGTGAGCAGGATAAGGGCCACGCGCATATTTGTATACAACACCCAGGATCGCCAGTCGGCTTTCGCCCGAACATCTCTGGTAAATAGCAGACGATATGGTAAATCGCTTGGGTAACTAACACCCGTGATCGCAAAAATGTTCGTTAAAAATCAGTCTAGATTTCAGAACCACAATCTTTTTTAAGAAAGAATTCATAAATTTCTAACATACATATATTTTTTTAAAACATACTCTCCTGACCTCTTTCCCGGGATCCTAGAGAATGTAAAACCTTACCATTGTCAATCGATCGCCAACGTAACCGAACCGTGTCAATACGGCAGCGTTCGGGCTACAACCGAATCGCAATCATGGACGTCGTTTACAAATATGCGGGCCGCGTGGGCTGTAATGTAAAAGCATTGGGCTACGCAGATTGCGTAGGAACAATCATTAGAGACATTTCGGAGAAACAATTCTCTGGACAAATACAGAATACAATACAAAATCCAAAATACAAAAAGCTTTTTTCTTAGAAAATAGAAAATTTACAATTTACAGAGTTTAAGTGCAATTAAATTGTAAACAAGCTGGATTGCAACAATTACAGAGGAATTTCAGTAACTAGTACTCTCAGTAGATTGAACGGTAGGATTCTTAGAGATCTAATAGAGGAGGATTTTCATGAACAAGAAGAAGAAGAGCAAAGTGGGTTTCGTGCAGGCAGATCTTGTAGTGATAATGTTTTTTGTCTTAAACAAGTATTTGAGAAAAGGAGCGCCAGAAATATAGAGACTCATGTTACCTTTGTGGACCTACAAAAAGCATATGATACCGTTCCAGTAGAAAAACTATGGACAGTGCTAGAGCAGACTAATATCAATCATACATACATAAAAGCGATAAAAGAACTATACAAAGGGTCAAAATCTAAAATTAAAATTGGAAATCGACTTTCAAAAGAATTCCTGGTAACAAAAAGCTTAAGACAGGGATGTTGTATTTCTCCAACTCTTTTTAAAATATATATCGCAGTAGCTCTAAAAAACTGGAAACGGAAAGTGCACGGCATGGGAATGCAACTTAACGACCGATTTACCATATACACACTACAATTTGCTGACGACCAAGAAATTGTAGCTAATGATAAAGAGGACATGGAGTATATGATGAGAAAATTAATGGAAGAATACCAAAAGTGGGGATTAACAGTGAACGTGGACAAGACACAGTACTTATGTATTGGAAACGAATCCAGTGAGTTGGAACTAGACAATGGACAAGTAATATCTCCATGCAATGAGTATGTATACTTGGGTGTCACATTTGATAAGACAGGAACAGACTGTAAAGAACTGGAAAAAAGAATAGTAAAAGCAAAAAAGGTTATTGGATGTCTTAACAGTATTTTATGGAGCAGAGAGATAAAAAAGAATGTAAAATTTAACATATATGAAACAATGGTGAAAAGCACGCTGTTGTATGGAATAGAGACTCGCGTAACAGAAAAATACAAAACAAAAATGGAGAGTGTCGAAATGGATGCAAAAGAAGATCAATGAGAATATCTAGAACAGATCACATAAGAAATGAGGTCATAAATAAAGAATGGGAATCGAAGGGAGCATAACGGATGACATCACTAAAAGACAACTGATATGGTACGGCCATGTAGAACGGATGAACGACGAAAGATTACCAAAGCAGGTCCTAGAATGGCAACCAATAGGGCGCAGAAAAAGAGGGCGTCCTAAACTTGAATGGCAACAGTCAATTCAAAGATCAATGAGTCAAAAAAATCTGACAGAAGGTGATTGTCAGGATCGAAGGAGGTGGAGAATAGGCGTCGGACAACGTAGAAAAACGTTCTAAATCGACTAAATAAAAAATAAATAAATGCCACCTAAGTTCTGGTTAACTTGTATGTGGCAGAAACTTAGTTAGTTTTAGTCACTGGGTAAATATTATTGAAAAACCGAACCGAACCGAACCGAACATAAGACAAAACTAACCTAAGAATTTAAACTAAGAAAAAAAAATCAAATGATTTTACAGAGAGAGTTATACCTGAGAATTACACTGATACAGAATAATTGTACCTAAAACTCATTAGCAATGGATTTGAAACGCTCTAGATTTTGTAATACATATATAGACAGTTCTCTTTTAAATTTGATTTTACTGTTTAATATTTTTAACTGTTGAGGTACAAGATTGTAAAGTCTGATTCCAAGGTAATTTACTGATTTTAAAAATGCAGTATTTTTTGCTTGTGGTGTGGTGAAGTTTCGCATATTTACGTTTGCTGTAGTTTGATATGGCTGATTATTTGATATGCTTAAGCTCGTACCTTAACATGTACAAATTTAATTGCTGCAGTTATGAATAAGGTATCTGTGTACTTTAGCTTGGTGACAGTTGCAAAGAGCTCGTTAGAAGAGAATCTCATTGGTTTGTTATGTATAACTGAAGATACAAGAAGTACTAAACACGGTAAAAGCCTGGTGTGGCAGGGAACAGATGTCTGTTAATCCCATCAAAACACTCATTATTCCGTTCATCCACAAAAGGGAGCTAAACCTCCTGACTCATCCGGAGCTTCACGGTAAAATAATTTCATTTGCCAAAGGGAAAATACCTAGGGGTCACTCTAGAAAAAAATCTCATATGGAATGCCCATTTGGAAAAGGTAAAACGCAAATCTATACTGTCCTTATGGACGTGCAAATGAATTTGCAGAAAAACCTGGGCCACTAGCCCCAGACAAATGTACTGACTGTAAACAGTCATAAGAGAGCCTGGTTCGAGAAAGGATATCAAAGAACCTCAAGGGCCAAACTAACTAGCTTACAACGATAGACTCGTCTTGCCATATGTATTAACTGACTTCCGCTTCACACCTTCACAACCTGCGGAGACACGAAGGGCAATATATAAAATAAGGGCCAACCACAAGGGTAGTGAGGTAAATAAAGTGACTCCGCGCCACTCTAGGAATAATATCCGACGTCATGCCCAACACGATGTACAGCAGAAAGCTATACACCTTTATCTTCCCAGAGAGGGAGGACTGGTTAAACAGGACGAATTTTTCAAATAAGATAGCTTTTGATATACCAAAATGCTATCAGGGTTTGGATCTGGAGTTGTTATTATCCAAGAGAAAGTTGAGATTAAGCGTTGCAGACCAATTGGCTACTATATTTCAGGCCGAATTCGTAGCCATTGAAATGTGTGCCCTCTTTTAGTAATACTGGATAAATATACTAGAACTGATACACTAAAAATAGTTTATTAAAGGACTTTATAGAAAGAGAGCCAGGCACATCATTGGACTGACAACACAGATCTGTATAGTGACTGGACTTTTTACGGGCATCTGTCGACTAAGAGTATCCATGCTCGGAATGAGACAAACAGACGAGACCGAATGTAGACTATTAGTAGACCTGTGTACTGTACGAATTTCCGGCTATTGCACGTTTACGTCAGAACACTTTCGGTAAACCTCAGATTGATTCAGAAGATCTGAACAGTGTCTCATCCAAACTGATAGGCGGCCTTTTTGGAGGATTAGGTACACAGTGGTGAGAAACAACTCAAAAGTGAGCCACAATGGATGCACTGGTGGTTGCAGTAAAAGGGCTGCAAGGCCTACTTACATAGGAATCATTCACATACTCAATAAGTCGCTGATATTCCTGTCTCAGCGCGTATTTCTTTTGCACCTTTAATAATACCGACTTTCAACAGTTTCGCCGCGCCTTCACGAACGTGGGCGAACCGCCCCTTCCCACGGTAAACATTCGTTGATGCGGCTCGGCATGTCCACGTTCATGACATCACGCACCGTGTGAAGCCAGCGTAAGAAGTAAGTGTAAGTGATCAGCTAAACGGAAAACAATAGCAACATTTATTAGTTTTGTGAATAAAACCCTTCCATACGAATTTTAACTAACAAGGGAAACAGTTTATTAACAAATGAGTTGGGATTGTTGGGAATATATTGCGTAATATTTTTTACCTATTGGGTATATTTAAATTGTTTTTAGCAATCAACTTTTTGCCAATAAGCCGTGGCGCTTGCTGGCTCGATTAATTTCAATTTTGAAATACCTACATAAATGTAACTAATGAAAGTATTCATTTATTTCGGAAACGATTTTGCATGACAAATATTTTTTGTTTGGTGATAATTTATTAAAATACATTAGCCAGTATAATAATAAATTTGTAAAATATTAAAATCTTTAATTTGTAAACAATTATAAGCAAATAAAAATAAATACAGATTTATGAGCCAAAACAAAAATATTCATGCAAGAAAAGAACGAAATTTAATTTACTTCGTTTCACGTAAATTTATAGAAAAAAATTGATAGCACTAAATGGTAGTTAAACATTGATTACCGATTACTAGATTCTTACACTGTAAGAAAATTTTGTGAGGTGAAATTGGGTGAGCTTTTAGGGGTAGATATTGGATTTTTACAGTTGCTCTGGTAGTTTATTTTGTATTTGGTAGAGGTCGCCACTTGTGTGAAAAACATACGGTATCGCAGGGATTATGTTTCATTTATCTTACCAATGTAAGATGAGATTTATGTACTGTCTCTATAGCTGTACAAAAGTGTCACATTGACCATGCAGTGTTCTAAGGAGTCCCGGAAGGACGAAACATTTTGTCAACACTTAAAAAGTGTCCATTAGATCTTGGACAGACGGAAAAAAAAGAGAAACAAAATCTTTCTATGCCCGCCTAAACACAAAAAATTGTTGTTTTCTTTAATTAAGGGTACTAAACTTTACGTTAAAATTTACTTACCTTATTTAAGTAATTTTCCAGCGTTAAAAAACCATTTATTTTTCGATGTTAGAAAAACATTTTTTTTACTGTTATAAAACATAATTTTTTTAACGTTCGACAAAAGTTTTAAAGAAAGTTTTTTGATCTTGGAAAAACATTTTATTTACAATGTTAGAAAAACAGATTATTGTTCTAACGTCAGAAAACTAAACAGTTATTAAGGTTCTTTCCACTATGAATATAATGTAAGAACTCACATCAAACCTAACGTTATGTTTTTCAATTAAACAATATTTCAACGTTGTTAAAATGTTTTTGTGTTTAGGGGGTTGATCTTTTATCGAAAAAAGATAAATACAACAGTTATAGGTAATAAAAAGCTGCATAATTGTTGTACAATTGTTTTTTTACATTACCCAAAAATTCCGCGAACAAAGACAAAATTTGGGAAAAATTCAAATTTGAAGGAAGTTCACGAGGTAGGAATGCGTTTCGGCCTCATTAGGCTTCATTCATCCCGAGCATTTGTCTTTAAAAAACAGATGTCAGTTTTTTATTAAAACGTCTATTTTTAGATGATTTTAAAAAATTTACAACAATATGGAAAAATTTGCCGGGAAACTTAATTAATGCAATATAATTTAAATCAATATCCATCTCATCTGTGCCATTTTTTGTTTATAAAATGTCACTTTTTCGTATTTTCTGGTAATTTGTTTTTATAGTGATGTCTATTTTCTACACGATCTTTAAATAGACGTCTTAGCGAAAAAACGAACATTGTTTTTTAAAACAAAACTAATTCCTGAACTGAAATGTAAGTATAACATTTTAAATTAAGAATCATCATAAAAATTAAAAATAAACAAAAAACGATTTTTTTCGAAAAATTATTTTTAAGAAATTGTTAAAAAAGTTGTGTACTTTTTATTCCGGACACTTTTTTTGTATTTTAACATTTTTCGATAGGAGGTCTAGTTTGGCTGAAAATCGTCAAAAGCCGTGATCACCCCTAAAATTTCCCCATGTTTCACTCTAGTAACTCGGATTGAATCTAATTTATCTTTTCTTTTGGCTGCAATATATTATCTTTTATCTCCAACAGTTTTCATGCTGATATTAATGTTTTTGCTTTTCTGCCTTTTTAAAAGGTGTCTGAACTCTATATAGCAGAAAGAAAGAATTGAGTGACAAAACATTTACATCATAAATGTATTTTATTACATCTTTAAAATTTCCTGTTGTAGATGCCTATCCTATGATAAAGACTATCTCAGGAATATAGAGCATTGATTGGTTGCTATCAGACCTTACGCAGTATTTTAACACTATTCGGTTTCAAGGGTACATTTTCGAAGCCGAGCACGCCTTACATAAACTTTTACAATAATCCAATTTAAATGCCTTTGGATCAATCTCGAAAAGTATTTTTATTGCATACACTTATATCTTAATTGGGTGTAAGGCAAAAATTTGCTCCAGTAGCTCTGGAACTTTGACGATATGATCAATTTTGTTAAAAATGTAGTTCTCAATCTAAATTTAAAAACAGCGTTTTGCTAGCTGCTGTGGTTCTCGAATTAGGTTTTTTTTTACATTTGAACCCCCGCCCTGATCTAACCCCTTGCAGCTTCTACTCCACCACTTAAATTTAATTATCAATATTTACGAATACCGCAAAATTTTTAAGTTAACTGCTGGAACTAAATCAAATTAGACTGTAACAATTACAGAGGAATTTTAGTAACCAGTACTAAGTAGGTTGTGCGGTAGCATTCTTAGGGATTTAATAGAGAATGATTTTCATGGACCAGAAGAGGAAGAGCAAAGTGAGTTTCGTGCTTAAACAACTAAAGGAGTAAAACTATTTGGTTTTGACTCTCTACAACGTCGATAACAAGGATACGAATGATCCCCGCCTGGAACACGTCCTGACAATCTGCAATCTGCAGGAACAGTGATCCATGCCAATACATGACCGGTTTCGGCCTTTTGGGCCATCCTCAGGTGAATGCAGGTGATAGCTCCGTGTAGAGCATAACTTTTGTGAAACCAACAGAAACAACTACTCCGAGGAAAAATACCCCTACCGGCATTGAATTATACTGATGGTCGTGGATTGGCATGTGTTCCAGACGGGGATCATTCGTATCCTTGTGATCGACGTTAGAGAGAGTGAAAACCAAATAGTTTTAGCAAGTTCCCGACGAAAGCATCAGACCATCAGTATAATTCAATGCCGGTAGGGGTATTTCCCTCGGAGTAGTTGTTTCTCTTGGTTTCACACAACTAAAGGAGTGCCAGAAATATAGAGACATATGTTGCCTCTGTGGACTGACAAAAAGCATATGACACCGTTCCAGTAGAAAAATTATGGTTAATGTTTGAGCAAACTAATATCGATCATACATATATAAAAGCGATAAAAGACTGTACAAAGTGTCAAAATCTAAAATTAAAATTGAAAATCGACTTTCAAAAGAATTCCTGGTAAAAAAGGCTTAAGACAGAGATGTGTGTGGAGATCTCTTCAACTCTTTTAGAATATATCTCGTAGTAGCTCTAAAAAACTGGAAACGTAAAGTACATGGCATGGGAATACAACTTAACGACCGACTTAACATATAGACATTACATTTTGCTGACGATCAAGTAATTGTAGCTAATGATAAAGAAGATATGGAGTATATGATGAGAAAGTAAAAAATACCAAAAGTGGGGGTTAACAGTGAACATGGACAAGATGCAGTACTTATGTATTCGAAACAAAGTGAGTTAGATCTAGACGATGGACAAACAATATCTCCATGCGATGAGCAAATAAGTAAAAACACACTGTTGTATGGAATAGAGACTTAAGGCGTAAAAATATAAAACAAAAATGGAAAGTGTCGAAATGGATGCAATAAGAAGATCAATGAGAATATCCAACGGATCTTATAAGATATAAGACCATAAAATAAAGAATGGAAATCGGAGGAAGCATAACGGATGACATCACTACAAGACAACTGATATGGTACGGCCATGTACAACGGATGAACAACGAAAGATTACCAAAGCCGGTCCTAGAATGTCAACCAATAGTGCGCAGAAAAAAAAGGCGTCCTAAACTGTAATAGCAACAGTCAATCCAATGTGTCAAAAAGCCTCACAGAAGATAATGGTCAGGATTGAAGGAGGTGGAGAATAGGCGTCGAACAACGTAGAAAAACATTCTAAACCGACATATTAGTAATAATGTTTTCTCTTTGTTGCCTTTTTCAAAGGTGTCTGCTCTGTCCTATATCGCCGAAAGCAAGAATTGAATGACAAAACATTACACCATAAATGAATTTTATAACATCTTTAAATTTTCCTGTTGTATATGTTATGATAATGACTATCTCAGGAAAATAGAGCATTATTTCGTTGCTATGAGATCTTATGCAGTATTTTAACACTATTCGGTTTCAAGGGTACATTTTCAAAGCCGAACACGCCTAATGTAAACTTATACAACGATGCAATTTAAATGCCTCAGGTTTAACCTCGGAAAATATTTTTATTGCATAGACATATTGTATATTACATATATATATCAAAGATTATATAAATAAGATCATGACGTTAGTATCTCTTTTAATATTAGAGACTCCACCTTAGTATTTAAAAATACCAATACTACAATTGTATCACTCCATCAGGGGCTGAGAAGACAAAATGTCCTATTACCCTTACCAATCCCAAACAGTGCTCTGACTCAGAGATCGCTGATTTATGGAGGTAGAAAGATTTTTAATCACCTGCCATTAGCTATTTGACAGGCTCTCCCCACTAGAGTTTTTGGAAAAAAACTAAAGACCATCAATAAAACGTGATACTCTAGATGAGTACTTCGCTGACCAAATTCGTTAAAAAAATCTATTCATTTAATCATTAAAATAAACATTAAAATAACGAGAATCATTTTAACCTGTGATTGAATGCTATTAAGTATTTTTTAATGTTTGTTTAACTTGTAAAATGTGTAATGTATTTTTATTTTTTATTTTACTGTATGACTTTTTAGCTGTTTAATCATTCCTAACTGAAATACGGACAAAATCCTCAAATAATTTTTTTTTAACCTTAATTTTAATTTGTATTATTTTTATTAAGTTTTTTTACTGAAAAAAGATTTTACTCCTAGTTATATAATTTATACCTAGGGCGCTAAAACTAACCTTTGTGATTTTCAGTCTGGCTTGATATTGTTTGTTGGGAATTCCACGTCTAACACCTTTAGTGACGCGCTATATGTCAAAATCCAGTAATGAGGCAAAATCTTTTTGTTATCTTATTTTTCTTATTTATTTCTTGCAATTTTGCTATTAAATTCCGCTCGTTCAATATTATATATTCTTAAAGTTATATTAAAAGAGGAATATATCTTGTCTGGGTGTAAAAGTAAAAAATTAGCGCCACTAGGCACATTCAGCTATTCATAAAACCTACTCGTTCTGGGTGAAAAGTAGCTCTATTTTTATTAAAAATCAAGTTTTCAATTAATTTGTTACGCTTCAATAGCAGCTGCCGTTTCAAAGATATATACCATTTTATTTTCTCAAAATTCTTGACTCTGGCAAACTTTGATAATATGACCAATTTTGTTAAAAATATAAATTTAAAAACCGCGTGTCGCTACCTGCCGTAATTTATAATAAATTTTTCTTTTACTACTACTACCAATATGTCGGTTTAGAACGTTTTTCTACGTTGTCCGACGCCTATTCTCCATCGATCCTGACAGTCGTCTTCCGTCAGGTTTTTTTGACTAATTGATTTTTGGATTGACTGCTGCCATTCCAGTTTAGGACGCCCTCTTTTTCTGAGCCCTATTGGTTGCCATTCTAGGATCTGCTTTGGTAATCTTTTGTCGCTCATCCATTGTACATGGCCGTACCATATCAGTTGCCTTTTAGTGATGTCATCCGTTATGCTTCTCTCGATTCCCATTCTTTCTTTTATGATCTCATTTCTTATATGATCTGTTCTAGATATTCTCATTGATCTTCTTACTGCATCCATTTCGACACATTCCATTTTTGCTTTGTATTTTTCTGTTACGCAACAAGTCTCTATTCCATACAACAGCGTGCTTTTCACCATTGTTTCATATATGTTAAATTTTACATTCTTTTTTATCTCTCTGCTCCATAAAATACTGTTAAGACCACCAATAACCTTTTTTGCTTTTACTATTCTTTTTTCCATTTCTTTACAGTCTGTTCCCGTCTTATCAAATGTGACACCCAAGTATACTTACTCATTACATGGAGATACTGTTTGTCAATTTTCTAGTTCTATTTCACTTGATTCGTTTCCAATACATAAGTACTGTGTCTTGTCCACGTTCACTGTTAACCCCCACTTTTGCTATTCTTCCGTTAACTTTCTCATCATATACTCCATGTCTTCTTTATCATTAGCTACAATTACTTGGTCGTCAGCAAACTGTAGTGTGTATATGGTAAATCGGTCGTTAAGTTGTATTCCCATGCCGTGTACTTTGCGTTTTCAGTTTTTTAGAGCTACTGCAATATATATTTTAAAAAGAGTTAGAGAGATACAACATCCCTGTCTTAAGCCCTTCGTTACCAGGAATTCTTTTGAAAGTCGATTTCCAATTTTAATTTTAGTATATAGTATATTGTATAGTTCTTTTATCGCTTTTATGTATGTATGATTGATATTAGTCTGCTCTAACATTGTCCATAATTTTTCTACTGGAACGGTATCATATGCTTTTTGTAGGTCCACAAAGGTAACATGAGTCTCTATATTTCTGGCGCTCCTTTTCTCAATTACTTGTTTAAGACAAAAAACATTATCACTACAAGATCTGCCTGCACGAAACCCACTTTGCTCTTCTTCTTCTTGTTCATGAAAATCATTCTCTATTAGATCTCTAAGAATCCTACCGTACAATCTACTTAGAGTACTGGTTACTAAATTCCTCTGTAATTGTTGCAATCCAGCTTGTTTCCTTTTTTTATATATTGAGGATATGAATGCAATTTTCCAATCATCAGGTACTGGATGTCCGTTTATGCATTGATTGATAATATATGTGAGATTTTCGAGTAGTTTCTCTGATCCATATTTGAGCATTTCAGCATATATTTCCCCAGGTCCGCTAGCTTTTCCGGATTTAAGCTTTTTAATACTATTCCTTATCATTTCTTTTGTGATGCACACTTTGCTCTGCTTATTTATTTATTTTTATTTTAACAATTTTTTTATTTCTCAAAAACTGCGGCTCTGACAAACTTTGATGTTATAACAAATTTTGTTCAGAATATAACTCTTAATCTAACATTAAAAACCACGTTTTGCTAGCTAATGTGGTTCTCGAATTAGGTTTTTTTTACAATTGAACCCCCGATCAAATTCCTTACAACGTCCACCCCACCACAAAATTCAATAGCCTTATTAACGAATACCACAAAATTTTTGTGATAAATTTGGTTTATTGATTTCTAAGTTAAAGTGCTGGAACTGAAACAAGTTGGACAGCAACAATTAAAGATGAATTTTAGTAACCAGTCAGTAACCAGTACTTTAAGTAAATTGTACAGTAGTTAGAGATTTAATAGAGAATGATTTTCATGAACAAGATTAAGCAGAGCAAAGTGTGTTTCATGCAGGCGGATCTTGTAGTGATGACAAGTAACTAAGAAAAGGAGTGCCAGAAATATAGAGACTCATGTCACCTTTTTGTACCTACAAAAAGCATAGGATACTGTTCCAGTGGAAAAAGTATGGAAGCAAACTAACATAAATCATACATACATAAAAGCGATAAAAGAACTATACAAAGGGTGAAAATCTAAAATTACAAGTGAAGTTCGACTCGAAAGAATTTTTGGTAATGAAAGCCTTAAGACAGGGATGTTATATCTCTCCAAGTCTTTTTAAAATATATATCGCAGTAGCTCTAAAAAACTGGAAAAGTAAAGTACACGGCATGGGAATCCAACCTAACGACTGAATTACCAATTACACGCTACAGTTTGCTAACCATCAAGTAACTATAGCTAATGATAAAGAAGACAAAGAGTATGAAGTTAACGAAGGAAGACCAAAAGAAGGGGTTAATAGTGAACATGGACGGTACTTACGTATTGGAAACGAATCAAGTGAGTGAGAACTAGATAATGGATAAACAATATCTCCATGCAATGAGTATGTATACTTGGGTGTCACATTTGATAAGACAGGAACAGACTGTAAAGAAATGGACAAAAATAGTAAAACCAGAAAGGGTTATTGGATATCTTAACAGTATTTTATGGAGCAGAGAGATAAAAAAGAATGTAATATTTAACATATGAAACAATGTTGAAAAGCACGCTGTTGTATTGAATAGGGACTTGTTGCGTAATAGAAAAATAGAAAACGAAAATGGAAAGTGTCAAAATGGATGCAATAAGGAGATCAATGAGAATATCTAGAAGAAAAGATCATATAAGAAATAAAACCACAAAATAAATATGGGAATCGAGGGAAGTGTAGCGGATGACATTACTCAAAGACAACTGATATGGTACGGCCATCTACCACGGATGAACGATGAAAGATTACCAAAGCAGGTGCTAGAATGGCAACAGTCAATTTAAAGATCAATGAGTCAAAATAAACTGACAGATGATTGTCACGATCGAAGGAGGTCGAACAACGTAGAAAAACGTTCTAAACCGACATAGTAGTAGTACCAGTAGTAGAGTTAACGTGTTCCAGACAGACAGACACATACAAACACAAAATGGTAGTTGAACGTTTTTTGATATAATTTTGAGTAAAAATAAACATAGTTTTGTGTAAGTTTATTAGCGATTTTTTTGTGTTGCACAGTATAAGCCTGAGACTTGTGAAAAATATTTCAGGAGGTTTCTTGTCATACATTATTTTATTATATTTTTATATTCGTCGTTCTTATAATCTGATACGAAGTTCATTAAGACTTGGGATACATACCTACTTAGTTCATTTATTTTTATAACAAATTTGTCTAAGCTCTCATAAACCCATAGGAAAATAGAAAAAGGTAATGCGCTTAATACTAGTATTTCAAATAGGGGTTTATGTAAGCAACGAAAGCAATGCATATAAAATATATTTATGTTTGCAAATTAAACTCGATGTAGTTCGCGCCGGAGAACAAAGACGAAACAAGGAAACCAAGAAACAACAAACTAATTTGCTTGTCTCGCTTGCTATGTATAAAATAGTTGGGTTCAAGTGCATAATTGTAAATACTAGGGACATTTTGGGTCGCGTATTTTACACTCTGTTACCGTTACTTGTATTACTGAGTCTGCGCATTAGCAGCTTATCGCTTCTTTTTCATTATTTACGGCAACGAACCGTCCTTTAAAGTTTTGTATTGTATTGTATTTACAAAAATTCGGTAAATTGGTTTGTAAAAAGCCATAAATCGAATAAAAATAATTAAACAAATATAAATAAACAAAAAGTTGAAGGAGTGTAAAACTACTAAATTAACGTTTGTGTTGTGCATATCTTTGATGTTCCAAAATCAATCTTTTTTGCCGCGAATGTTACTGTTATTCTTAGTAACAATAACGGTAACAACTGTGAAATTTTCTGTTTTTTTAACTGACCTAAAATGGCCTTATTGAGTTTGCTCAAATTCAAATACTTATGCGCGCATCATTTTGTGTGATACGACAATAGCGTATAGCCAGTAATGATCATGCGATACCGCTGGAAATGATAATTTGTTTAGGATTTTTTATTTAAAAAGAAAATAAAGTAAATTAAAAACAAAAACTGTCCGTCTGTTTCAAATGTTACCGTATGCGATTGATTTTAATCACATCATACAGTTGATAAGTAGAGATGCTTTAAAGGCTTAATTTAAATTGCTGCTAGCAATTAACTTTTTCCAAATAAACCGTCACGATTGATTGACCTAGAGACCCTGTATGTATGACATATTTTAAAGAAATAAAGACGCGATACACTCAAAGTCAAAATTCAAGGAGGGAAATATCAGTCCAATGTACTCTAGCCTTGTTTAGAGAGAGCAATTTCCGTCCTTGTTAATTCATAAGCATTGGAAAATAAAAATATACGATTTTTGGTAAACATTTATAGAGGACAAACCGAGGGGTGGCTCGATCGCCAATGTTTGTACACCAAAAGGAAATACGGTATTTCCTGGTATTTCCTCAAATTTTAATGGTATTTTCCAAGCACTTCCCGGTATTTTCTAGTATATTTCCCAGTACTTCCCAAGTATTTTCTGGTATGTCCCCTAACCTGTACACTAAAAGGAAATACCGAGCCACCCCTAGGGACAAACGTGTTTTTTCGTTAGCACCATTCGATTTTAACGGTTGCTTAACGACAAATGTTATTTAATGGGTTAGTTTCTTTTGCACCATATTTTAACAGAAGTTTAAAGGGTCCTAAAGATGTTTAACTCAAATCTCGGTCGTTTAGTTTAACTCATTTTTGAGATTATGCTGAATTCAAATAAACTGAAACGAAATGTTAATGATTTGGAGCAGCGGCAGCAGGTTGAGGTAGCCCGGGTCCCTCACTTTGTAGGACTCAGGTTATTTTTCAATATTATCGGACCGACCTATACCATATCTCGGGCGCCATACAATGGGCGTTCCTTTGAATATACTTGAGTTTAATAAAAGTGCTGAACTACCCAGAAAACACCACACCAGAAAAAAATATTTTAAGGATATCAAATAATCTTTTGTAGTTAGAAACCAACAGCTGTCCTTGTTTTTGAGAAAGTAGAAAAAAAGTATAAAATATGATGTAAACATGATGTGAACATTGTTCCCAAATTAATTATTTTTTTAAATTGGGCTTCCTTTACAGAACTCTCAACCTACCCTTTAGTTTTTGTTTAGAAATGAAAGTATATAAGTAAATCGACGTTTTATATTAAAACTAATTATCCAGGAAACATGTCCAAAGTGTGGCATAATTTGTAGGCTTATATACTGCCAGAGTATCTGAAATAATTGCAAGAGTTTCTAAAGCCATTGCCAATCAGTTCTGCAATATGCCATAAAATTTACAACAAGAACAAAGTCACCAGCCTATTTCAGTTTATTATTTCTTTCTTTTAGTGCCCCGCTTATGTTTTTCTTCCGTGTTTTCACTTATTTTTCTGCTGTTTATCCAAAAAAACTAACAAAAAAAAATTTGGTCGTAAAATACATAAACAAATATAGAAAGTTGGGTTATCGAAATAAGAATACCAAATTTGGTTAGTTGATATTTTAGAACGTGAAGTTTGCAATACCTATTAGGTTAAACGTTATCGGTCACATAAACTTTATGGATGCGTGAAGCAACTGAACTTTGCTTAAACAATAACGGAGGTTAACTAATGTTGGTTTAGTTGGTTTGTCACGTCTCTATTTCTTTAAAATATGTCATACATACAGAGTCAATAGTTTGACCAATTTTGATTTCAATTTAAATTTATTTGTCATATGTATTTACCTACAAAGGTAAATATGGACTCGATCAAAATACAAATACCAAAACTACCCGTGAAGCACTAAAGCAAAAACAAAAAACCACTGAACTATACTTACCGGTAAAAACTACAAAAAATATCAAAAATTAAATAGCAGAAATAATCGAGTATTTTTAAAAATAGCAACATTACAATTAAATTTACTATAATACTTGTCTTCATTTGTATAAACAAATATAAATATTGGGAAAACTACTTGACTCTGTTAATAATAAAGGCCCCTTCTTGGCTGGGTGCACCTCTTCCAAATCGTAAAACTTAACTCAAATAAATAAAAAATATGATCAAAGAGAAACGAAGAATCTAATATTGAACAATTCGTTTAAAATAAGAAATCTGCTGTCAAAATTTAACAATTAATAAAACTTTGGGATACAAATTTTTGATGTTTTTACAAAACATAAAAGTTTTTTATTTATCATACTAAACTTGTTTATTATCTATTTAACTAAATTATTTAGGTGGCATGTAAAAAATATATAGATAACCCCTCTATATGGTTGAGTCCAAACCGGAAGAAAAATTCACAAAGTTAGGTTAGCACTTGACATATGTCCTCTTTTTTTCTAATAAATTATAGCAACATTAATAATAATAGCTCCGCCATATTTTGTTAACTGGTTTGCTTTTATAAGAGTTATATAAGACTAGTATTGTGTAGTTCAGTTTATTTATTCAAATGTTCTACTAAAATAGTGTTTACTTATAATTTAAATTCACTCCTGGATCAATTAAAATGTCTTTGATATTTCTTGCATGCGTATGTATGTCTTGATGAAAAGTACACTTAAGCATAGGAAACACCCTCTTTGTTTACCTTAGCATACCCAAAGGGTTTGCATTTTGATCTGTTAAGATAAGGAGACGCTTTTGAATATTTTAAATTTCGATAGTTATAATACAAAAAATTCCCTGGTTTCCCTTAATGAAAGCAACCTGAATTTTTTGATCGTGACTGCTCATAGAAAACATTTGCTTAAGATCATTTTATACAATACTGACTTAAAAAACATTAGCGGCAAACCAAAAATCAGGAAATTCCCAAAAAACTATTATTGTGTAATATAACTAACATATTTTTTATTACCAAAAAGCAAATAATTTCGATTTAGATTCTGATTTTCTGGGAATCGCGCCCGCTTGATAAACTAGCATGCTAAGAAAATGAGCCAAATAATACACGGTAGTTTAGTAGGTTATTAAGAAATGTTGTTTAGAATTAAAAGTTACGACTGATTCTTAATTTTCATAAAAATCTGCTTAAAATCGTCGAAACTAAATTCTTAAAATCGACTTATAAAATCAGAGTTGGCTAATTTCTCTGAAAATTAAGAATCTGCCGTCACTTTTGAATCTAAACAACTCTTCTTAATAACATTTTCCGACATCTTTTAAAACAAAGGTATTTTACTCTTAACACTTTTTATCAAATCAACCTACTTAGTTTCAGACTCAAAAAATCAGAATCTAAATCGAAAATTTTTTGTCATGTATACCTTAGCTTAACTAAATCAATGGACACACTGTATATAAATCTCCCATCACAAATTCATACATCACCATAATTTGGTTGGCTTGATACATTATACAGTGAGTTTTGAGTGGTTGAGATATGATAAGAGAGATAAGACCATGACAGAGCGCTGCTGCGCCTACTCAGAATAAAGTTACCAACCAACCAAAAGCACTATAATATCGTCATGTTTTTGCTGTTCGTAAAACTTCGCAAGAAAAAGAGAGCTCGCGACGCGATGTCGATACGACATATATAATTAAGAAATTTTAAAAAAATCACAAATTGTGTGCAAATCTTCTTGTTTTATTTACAGTGAGGCGACGAGTTTCGGCGAAAAGAATCGCGTCGATATACTGTCAAAAAAATAAAAATTTGTGACTTTTTTGCAAAACCCTTTATTTAAGTTAATTGGAGTTTTACCATGACAAACCAATTACTTATATTTGTTTGGTTACACGACAAGCTGAACAAAGCTCGCAAAATGGACTAGCGTCAACAAACTGTGAATCTTTTTACGTTTCGTCTGCAGGCTCGCCGTGAGCAGCCTAAAGCGTGCTTGCAAACCTGGTTGGTAACACGTCCACACTAACGAATTTGGTTGCTGTAACCGTTGCAATATAGGGGCACTCTCTAATTAAGTCGACCAGTGGTTGCTAAATCACTCTGTGGGATTTTTTTTTCTGTAAGACACAACTTGTTGCTAAGGACCTTTATTGGGTGAGCGAAATTTATTAGGTGAGCAAGTTTACTTTTTATTGGTTGACATAAGATCATCGGTAAATCTAAGTTCACCGGTGATCTTAAGTTCTTTTCCCCGGAGAAATAAATCTTCGAGAGTGTTTCTAACCTTGCGTTTGGTGGTTAGTTTTGTTTTGATAGTTCAATTTTTGATAAAAACGGGTAAAAAGTTAATGTAAATACCCTCCACACTTCAGAGAAAGGTCGCCAAAACCAAACTAACAGGCAAAAGCAAGGTTATAACCAGAAAAATTCCCGTGAATTTATTTCCCCTTGAAAGTGACATCTCACCTCCTCACGTGTCGTCAAGAATAGCGTCTTGAGGTTTGATGATCGCTCACCTCACCTCACGAATAGTCAAGAATAAGCGTCCTCTGCAGGGTGGTACCGAATATTTAGTTCGTGTCGAATTTTTACGCAATTTTTTTGTTCATGGCCAAACAATAATGGCGCTTATATACACATCCATTCACGTGGTTTATCGTGACAGATAATACGCGGCGGTTAGCAGCTGTGAAAGAAAGACATTAAAGGCGATAACCTTTATACTTAGTATACACTGTGTCCCATTTAAAACTTTCCACCCGGGATTTCTGGAGAACTGGGGTATACTTTACCCTCATATTTTAAATAGGGAAAGTGGGTCTAGTGATACCTTGTTTTTAAAGGCCTTTTAAATGTCCTTACAACCGTGTAAAAATTTCAAAAATCTATCCTTTAGTTTTTGAGATAATTGCCTTCAAACTTTCAAATTTAACATGAACTGATAAAATAAAAATTTAATTTTATATCTTTCGGATTTAATTTTTATTTTATCATTCCATGTCAAATTTGAAAATTTGAAAACAAATATCTCAAAAACTATTCGATGGATTTTCGAAATTTTTACACGGTTGTAAAGATATCCAAGATAGCTTCAAAACAAGGTATCACTAGACCCACTTTCACTATTCAAAATATAGGGGTAACATATACCCCTCGAAGGGGGTTCGTGCAAAAATATTTCAAGCGAAAAACTCACCCCCTCGCAAACAAAATCGTGTCTTGGCATTTTTAAAAATTTTTGGCAGTTCTCGAAAAATCCCGGGGAGGAAAGTTTTAAATGGACACAGTGTATATCCGAGTATCCAATTGATTTAGCACGTGATTTATAGTGACTTATGTTTATGTTTGTTTTAATAGCGATATCTTAAATTGATAAAATTGACTTTAAAACAATACAAAACACCATCAAAGTATTTGAAGAATAAATACAGGGTGTTTTAAAATTTAATAACATAATTTTAACGCTAATTTCCTTGAGTGATTTCAAGAAGAAAAGTTCATATAAACATTGGCTTTCAAACGCTTAGTTTTCGAGATACAGGGTGTTTTGTCTTTTTTATAGCTCTCACAGTTTTTGAAATAATTAGCTCAAATTTGATTTGACACGTATATTTATTTTTTTTATTTATTTTTTATTATTTATATAGGTATAACAATATTAGGCATGGCAAATATGTTTTAATTAATTTGTTTATTTTGATAAACTCGCCATACAATATTGGAGCATTTTTTTATTTTATCATAGCAGCCTTTGGTGCAACAGCGATTTTCTCTAAAATGGAAGACGCAAAAAAATGCAATGAACAAAACAGTTTGTACAAAGTATAGCTTTATATATTTTTATTTGCCAAAATGTTTAAAATTCAATGGTCATCGCTATCCATTTAACTTCCTAAATTTACCGTGGGGTAACGCAACGGTTGCTTTGCCAGATCTTGTTCTACTTTATATTCCCACATTGTTTTCTTGAAATCTCCTTTAAGAGTTGCGGGAATTTCTAAACTTTTGAGGCTTTACGTGAGTGAAACATTACTGAGAAACAAAACGAAATCGTACGCTGAAATACAAAACTTTAATGCTTTAAGTCATTTAGGATTTTTATGTAACGTAGAGAGAATTGTTTTCCCATTAAGTTTTTGAGGTCAAAGTTAGTTTCTCAATGCAGACTTAGTTATGGCTTAGCTTTATCCAAAGTCGTAATGTACATGGCAAAGAAAATGCCTATCTTTGTAAGCCATGACTAGGGTTGCCAACTCTGAATTTAGATTTTTCAGGACATTTGTTTTAAATAAATAAAAGGACAGCCAGAAATTGTTATCAAAAACTAAAACATAAAATAATTTTATTTTTCTAAAAATTATCAATCTAATTACTTATTTACAAATAACTACGTATCTAATAAAAAATTTTACATACTCGCGTGCGGTAAAGTAATTACTTTACCGCACACTGTGCGGTAAAGTTCCTTTACCGCACGCGCACCACTTAGAAACCTTAGCAACGCATCAATAAGACAGCTTCAATATTTGTTTACATTTCATTTTCATCTAATTTGACATGTTTATTTATAAATTACATTCAATTTTTTAAAATAAAAGGTACTCATAGGTAAAATATTGTACCTAACACATGCGGAAAGTATCTTTACCACCCTTGAAGGCAAACTGCCGCCGCGTGCGGTAAAGTATTACTTTCCGCATTGGTTAGGTAAATAACTATTACCTACTCGCGGGCGGTAAAGTAATTACTTTACCGCACACTGCGCGGTAAAGTTACTTTACCGCACGCGCACCACTTAGAAACCTTAGCAACGCATCAATAAGACAGCTTCAATATTTTTTTACATTTCAATTCCATCTAATTTGACATGTTTATTTATAAATTACATTCAAGTTCTTGAAAAAAAAAGGTACTCATAGGTAAAATATTGTACCTAACACATGCGAAAAGTGTCTTTACCACCCTTGACGGCTTGACCGACCTCTGCTCCGCGTCGTTCGGCCAACTGCCGTCGCGTGCGGTAAAGTATCACTTTCCGCATTTGTTAGCTAAATAACTATAACAATATAGTCCATGAATTTGTTGACAAATACCATAAAAATATTTCACTTTCGGTTACCAGTTAAAAATTTTCACGATGCTTGTTAATATACTCGTACAAAAAAGCGTGGAGGGACACTCGATCATAGCTACTCCCCTCCCCCATAATTCCACCATATAGGTATGTTTAAAAAGAACCGAAATATTTGTGTTACATAGCATGTGTGTGTAGTAGCATAAATTGATGTTGTAATACATCGTTGGAAAGCTATTAAAAAATGCTAAAAATAATGTTATAACAACTTTTTTGATGAAATCATCGATGGACAACCTTGATAACTAAATCAACGGACTAAGAAATGTAAATTAAATGAACAAATCAAATTACATTTTTCTTTTAAAATCTTACTTGATTGAAGAAAGATTTGAGAAGCATTTTATTTTTTTATGCACGAAAAATCAAGACATTTGTTATCCTGATAAGGGTGTTGTAAGAACCCAGGACCTTTTCCTAAAATTGAGGACAGTCCTGAGAAATCAGGACGGGCTGGCAACCCTAGCACCGACCCTGGAAAAAAAACATAACACAAAAAAACAATCATTGTCCTGTCTACACGTTACTACATATACAATGTAACTGACCGCTGCCAGGGAAAATATAACCAGTTATATGTCCTATGCCGCTGTTTTATTTGAGAACCTTTTTATTATCCGATATCAAAAAAAGGAAAAAAAGAAAAAGGTAAAGGAAAATTTCTTGTTCGAAAGTAAATCATTTATTTGCAATACCAATCAAGACAAAAATGCATAATAAGACACACAACTGAAATATTATGCATTTGTTAAATGTTTTATGATTTTTTTCTCAATTTATTTATATTGTTTTATTTTTTCTATAAATAATTTTTAAAAGTATTGCTTTTTAATTTGACTATTTGAATTATTAGTTTCTCTAGATCCAGAATAACGTGTGTTGGTTTTAAAAAGATTGCACTTAAAAATTAAAGAAATAACATAAAAAACTTTTTTTAAAGTCATTTGCTTAACTTAGGGTTTAACGCCTGTACTCTTGATTTGCTTTTATAATTATCCACAGCTAGATTTTTTGCCCAGACGCTTAAATTTTAGCCAGTTTTTATCCGGCTTTCATAATTTACCTTAAAAAAAAACGCAATAAGCGTTGATCTGGCCTGAAAGGCAGAAGAGCTGTCGTAAGTCACGAATTAGTTTGTTTCCTTTTGTTTGTATTCGATCTTTTCATTGATTGATATTTTCGCTTGCTCTTGTTCTGGTTTCTCTTGTATCTCGGTAGATGGCGCTTCTTGCTAGAGTTTTCTCACTAGTTACATAGGATTAGAGACAAAACCGTCTAATTCACTTCGCAAGAGTGTCACATTGAACAAGCAGTGTTCCGAGGAGTCCCATAAGGACGAAACAGTTAACTGTCAACACTTATTAGGTGTTTGTTAGATCTTGGACACCCGCGAGGTTAAGCTTTCAAGCTACCCACGGAAAAATATGAGGGAAACAAAAACTCCTTTTTACCCGATTAGCCACGAAACTTGTTTGATTGAGAAAATATTAAAAAAATATATCGCCAATATGCAAGGATACGATGGCATCCATATTATTTTATAGCTTACATATTAAGGCACCACCTTAAAAATGGCATTTCATATGGTGCCAAGTGGTACATTTTTTCTTCAGCTCCAATATACAGAGATATCAGACAAAAATTGTGCTCTAATAAATAAATAATTATTAGTACTGGAAGGAAGATTAAATCTTACGTAATTTTAAGTTGCGCATAATTACATATAATATTTTTATAAAGGGCTCATCACAAATGTTTTTAATGTATTTATATACGGAAGTCATTTAAAAGGAAATTTCGACTGAAAATAGTTTAAAAAAAGTAAGCGCCAGAAAAAAATCGTTTTTATGAGCACCCAGCGCCATCATGAGAAGTGTAAACTTTTTTATTTTTATGTAGACATTTTAAAAAACACTTTTTTTTCAAAATATTAGAATTTAAACCAAAACAAATAAATTGAGGTAGTTAATAAAGTCGCGCTACGGGGCTCAGGGGTTCAAACAAGTTTTGTTGTAAAAACAGAAAATACATAAGTAATTACCCATTGTATTAAATATTTTATCATATTAAAACATAAAAGAAAAATACCTGATATGACTTTCCTGTAAAATGAATATCCTTTTTTGTACTATATATTTTACTAAAAGGTAACACTAGAGTTTATATTTCTCCTACAGGAAACGTATAAAACTATATTAATATAAATGTTTTTACAACCTTTTTGTGCCTTGTTTAAGGTTTTTAAAATGATATTAGACACCTCGCTCGGTATACTCAAGTTATCCGGAAATTCATCAAAAATGTCGATATTTCATCGACATATTTTTGTAAAAATACTTTTAAGGCCCCCAGGGCACAAAAGTAGCAATTTAAATCAGCATTTGGAAACCATAAAATATAAATAATTACTGATCGTATTCACTTTTTAACATCTTTTATGCTGAATGTGTGAATTCGACGGAGATCAGGTCTTATGCACCAGGCAAAAATTTTGGATTTCTAAGTAATTGTAGCTGTATTACATTATGACAATCTTTTTTGAAATTAAGGAAAAGATGAGGAAGTATTTACTTTCTCCAAAAAATTTGCGATTTATTAAAAAAATTAGTTTTTGATTTTTTTATTCTCAAAAGCAGAAAAAAAAAACAAATAATACGATTTACCACGAAAGGTTTTTGGGATCTCTCTACTACTAAAAAATTATTTTAAAAAAAGTTAAAATATGCTACCCCTGTAGACACGATAAGTTTTTGTGCTGACAAAAACAGATCAAAATCGCATTTTCTTAAAGATTTGTATTGGCTTGGATTTATCAAATTTTCGTTATAACCGTTTCGATTATTTAAATGATATAAGCACCGGTATATATCAGAATAATGGTGCTTTCACAAAAAAAAAATCAACAACTTTTAAATACAAGGATATGCTACACAAATAATCAGAATTATCAAAAATTCCTATTTGGTGTCTTTTGACTTTATTTTAATTTTGTCCGTTTTTACTTCATAACATTACCATTTCTCAAATACCGAATTGCAAATAATGCAAGGACCTAATACTATAAACAACAAGTGAAATTAAAGAAAGAAAAATAAGAAAAAAGTTTTCTGTTTCGGCCGGGGATCGAACTCGGGATCTCTTGCTATCTAGGCAAACATTCTAACCACTGAACCACCGAAGCCATACATAAATTTCCGGAAAACTTCCATCTATGCAGGCTGCGGTGTCTCAATACAAGAACGAGAAATTCTCAGGGTATTAGCTCGATCAAGTCATCCAACTGATCTCTCTAAATTCTTCTTTCCCATAGTCAAAGGTATGATAACTCAAATTAGACGTAAAGAATCAACGTCTGAAAACATGAGATCACCTTTTCGTGTGTTAAAATTTCTGATCGCAAATGGGCGATTGCCTATATAATTATCAAATTCCAAATTGCAAATAATGCAAGTCAAAAGACACCAAATAGGAATTTTTGATAATTCTGATTATTTGTGTACCTGCCATGCTTAATTCATTTAAATAATTGACACGATTTTAATAAAAATTTAATGAATCAATAAAATGTCTTGAAGAAAATGCGATTTTGTTCTGTTTTTGTCAGCATAAAAACTTATCGTGTTTCCCCTGTAGCATATTTTACTTTTTTTCTATCATTTTTTAATAGTAAAGAGATCTCAAAAAATGTTTGTGTTGAAACGTGTTATTTGTTTTTGTTTTCTGCTTTTAAGAATTAAACACCAAAAAAATATATTTTTTTAAATAATCATTATTTTTTTGGAAAAAAGAAATACACATATTTTTCTTATATTAAAAAAAAATGTAATAATATAACACATCATTTTATGAAAAATATTAATGGCTTTTAAAATATGTATGCAGTGTGTCTTTGGTTGTGAAGAAATATAATAAATAAGAAAATTATGTTTGTACGAATCTCGTATATCAGTTAATCGCCTATTCGTCACAGAAAAGTTAACAAAAATATTAACAAAGTAGGTTCTTGAAACCGTGAAAGGGAACTGTATATGTGTATAAAATTTGGTAAAGGGGTAAAATTATTTGGAAATTCAAAATTTTTGCCTGGTCTATTATTAACAAATCAGTATTTCTATCTTATTTTGGGGATAGTTCCTTCAGTATGCACTATGCTGCTTTATAACTTTTTCTCCTAAAACTAATTTACGTCACACGTGCAAAAAAGGATTTATGGACTGATTTCCAGTGGCCAAATTAGCTGAGATGCGTTTTTTTTTCTCTGCTATGGGCTTCATTCAGGTGATCAGATGGAAGTAGTTTTTGCTAAAGAGCAAACAAAATTGCTTCTCTTCGGTCAGGGTAACCTCGCTTTAAAGCCTTAAGTCATAACGCTGTATGGACACAGATATTATATTAATTCTAGCAAGCTAATATTGAAGTGACAGAGAGTTTTATTTAAGGAAAAGAAATGTTATTACTTGATATAGAATATTTAACCTAATTTTAGACACTTTGAGTGTAGCTTTGTCAATTGAAGGATAACTTTTTGGACAATAAAGCTTATGAAATGAAAAAAAATTAAATGAAGATTGAAGTGTTTTTCAAACAATTTAAAAGATTCATAGGTCTTTCTCTACAATTTTTATTGAATACAGTCGACTAGTTTCCGTCTTTTGACCTCGTTATCAAGACGTGAATACCAACTAATTAAACAAGCTACCTATATCTTGGTAGTACATATTATAAACTAAATATGTTTTTTACAAGTAATAAATAAAAACAATAGTTTAAAGTTTTAAAAAGTTGAGTCTACACTAATATGCGATAAAATTAGAGAAGGGAGCGAACGAGAATGTTGAATCAGCTTAGTTTAGTTCAAAAGTTGTTGGTTTAAAAAGTGGAGGGTGGGTTAAGAGATTTACGTGGTTGATGGGGAATTTTGCAAATCGCGAATTTCAGATTCCTATGGTATATGGCAGTGGCATATATAAGGAAGGTGCCCGAGAGGCCCGGCCTCCCTCGAAACTAAGATTTTTTTAGATATTTTCCATATATTTCAAGAATATAAACATAAAATAGCAAAATAGCATTAAATACGGTCTCATAAGGTCTCGGGCTTCTCCCCAAAACTGTCTCGGGCGCACCCCAAAACTTTTTTCTAGATACGTCACTGGCATTTGGTATGACAAATCACAAAACAAATTTGGCAAATCGCATGCCGTTGGATCTCGGCTTTATAAGTATAAAATTAACAAAGAAGGCTTATAAATAGGACAAATAACAAAACACATCAAATATATTGACAGAGAGGGGCCAGAAGGGCCCGCGCCTTCCTCTCACAGGCTTCAAACTTTTTTTTAGATCTGCAACGTCACTTTTTCCAAAGTCAAAATTTTAACAAATTCTGTTTAATTTTTTTACATTTTTACCTGCGGCGCAATCTTAAGGGCCCAATTCTTCTTCTTTCAGTGCTAAATTTTATAGCCCAGACGTATAAAAAATGGCTAAGAAAAAATATTTTAGTGTTTGCTTCCACTTGAGCACTTCCCCTGGAAAATCCTGTAGCCACCACTGGTTAAATTACATTATAAACTAACACATAAAATTTCATGATTTTTTACAATTTACAAAACTAATTTATTAAATCAACAAACTATACCAGATAGAAAAAAGGATTGTAGCAGGTAGAACGAATGGTTTTTGGCAGAACAATTTTAGAAAAATAAATTAATTAAACTTCACAAAATAAAATCTAAATAAAACTGATGTTTGGTTTTGATTTTGTAAGAGAAAGGTTAGAATATTCAAAAAATAAAGTTGCCCTTTGATGTTTTTTTTTTCGATTATATTCACCTCTAATTAGAGCTATTGAATACTTTTTTAATTTAAAAGAAATACCTATACTTAGGTTCAACTCATAAGACTCAGCAGCAATAAGTTCATGAACAAATTTTCAGAGGTAAAATTATTTTTTATATCCTGCTAAATTATACACTTCCGAGTTCCAGTTGAATAAAATCTATAAAAATAAATTGGTTAGACATAAAGCCATAAGAGAAATATAAAATAAATCCACAATTTCAAAAAGTAAAGCGGGCGTTTTGTTATCTTTTTATAGAAAAGCTTTCACGAAACGCAAACGGGCCATAAATTTTATTATCAATTATTTATTTTTATTTTGTAGTGTCTCATTGACCAAAATAAATTCTAAGATGGTAAAACGGTGACGCATTACCTCAAGTTTTTTGACTATCAATTTCTTCATTATAGATCCACCTGTGTATGGATTCTTGAAACCGGTGAGAGTGAGAATGAGCATCTCCCCAAGTCAGGACCAATAGAGATGCAGAAATCAAGTGAGATCGCATGCGCAGTTTGACTTTCAACCGATTTTAAGGGAGTACTCATTCTCACCCATTCAAGAGTTCATAAACTGATCAATAGATTTTTGTTGGCTCGATCGATGAAATGAAGGTACGACACTAGACCGGAAATGTAAACTTTAACCAGTGTGTAATAATGTAAATTTACATTTAACATGGAAATATACATATTTTAAACCGACATAAATCATCACAAACATATTTTAAACATTAAGGTAGTTACTCAAAAGCTAACCAATCTACCGGCTGCTGGGCCAAAAAAAACCGGACATTTTTTTTTCATTATAACTTTTGAACTATACCATCGATTTTAATGGGACAAACTGCACTTGACAGAGAATTAACCAGAGTTTTGACTAAATATATTTTTTGTCCGCCATCTAAAAATCTAACATGGCGGACAATATTAAATTTTACCCTTCAAAGATGCTCGTTTATTCTTGTGTTGCGAACATGTTTTAATTATTTATTTAAATCGGTAACAAAGCTGCATTCTTGCCGCGCACAACGCAAGACAAGATGGCGAACAGGTTAGTTATAAGAAAATAAATGCAGAACTGATTGGCAAGGCAATCGAATAATATACAAAACAATGTTTGAAACAAAAATATTTTTCTTTAGAATCTGTAGCCCATAAGTTGAGGCAGAAGGGACTGTATTGGGAGAGGGTGTAAAGGGTAGGTAGAGTGTAGAGAGAGAGAGAGAGGATAAAGTGTAATAAAAAACTATGTCGCTCACCGATATTTGCAGAGTAGTCGCTTACAGGGCCCTGTTCTCCAGTTCCATGATTCACAGCTACACAGCTTCCACAGATGATAACGCACAGCTTTAATTTTAAAGGGTTTTTAAGGGTGCCAAAGGGCAAAGAGAATTTAAGGGTAAATTCACACGAGGGACCGCGTGATTGAGTTCGTTTCTTATACGACACTGCGCACTGTCCACTTTTTAGGTTATAGGAAAGAAGGGAAAAATATATTTATGGACCGCGTAGCGGCACCCGCGTTTTTTGTATGAAAGCATGATAAAAATATATCAATAAAAGGCGATAAAAAGAAAAAACTTCCTGCTATATTAACAGAATCAATACAAAAAAAGGAGAATTTGTTTTATTTATTTTAATCCTTTAGAATTGTGAATGTCCCAAAAGAGGGCAGTGCAAGTAAAAAAGTAATATTTTCTAATTACTAAAAATTAATGAATTAATTAAAATAGAGAATTTAGCGGGAGCTAAACATACCGGGCGCCAAAAAGGCACTTATTCCTGCCTTTTTCCATAAAAAAAAAAGAACAAAAATAATAATAAAAAATAAAATAAAACAAAATAATTCTATTACCAAAAGTAATGACTAATCTTAATACAAAAAAAAAGAAAGGGGGTTTATTCAACCGGCAAAGGACACAGCTTGACTACTGGCCTTTGCATAACACCTTGTGCAGTTTTTAAGGTTACAGCCCTAACTACTCCATCTGGACCCGGGTGGCACTTCATGACCCTACCTAAACGCCATTTTAGAGGAGGAGCGAGTTCATTTTTGATAAGCACGAGAGTGCCTAATTCAATGGTTTTACAAGATTTGTTCCATTTTTGACGCTGTTGTAGAGTTTGTAAATATTCGTTGTGCCATCGCCGCCAAATATCTTGGTGTATACGCTGCACAAGTTGCCATCTAGATAACCTAGAAACATTAAGCTCAGTCAGATCTTCATCAGGAGTGGACGAGAGTGGTTCCATGGTCAAAAAATGACCAGGGGTCAGAGCAGACAAATCAGAGGCATCTGAGCTAAGGGGTAAAATAGGGCGAGAGTTAAGCATAGCTTCTACCTGCACTAGCACAGTGTAAAGCTCCTCATAGGTGAGTACCTGAAGGCCTATGACCTTTTGCAAATGAGTTTTGACTGATTTAACCCCAGCCTCCCAAAGTCCTCCAAAGTGAGGGCTCGAAGGCGGGTTAAATGACCACTCAATATTTTGAGCTTCTGAGGCATTTTTCATGTAACCATTTAGCTCCTTTTGAGCTCCCACGAAATTTGAACCACAATCGCTGAAAAGCCTAGAAATTAGACCTCTTCTGCCGACAAATCGTCGAAGGCAAGCTATAAAGCAGTCTGAGGTTAAGTCAGACGCAAGCTCAAGATGTAAAGCTTTGGTCGTAAAACAAATAAAGAGGCAAATATATGCCTTTTGAGATTTTATGCCACGTGCTTTGCTAAGCGTAATATTAAAGGGACCTGCATAGTCCACGCCAGCATATTTAAATGCTTTAACTTGGTTTATGCGACTAGCAGGGAGCGTACCCATAAGGGGTGTTTGAGAGGTTGAGGTTGGTTTGACTTTAAAACAAGTCATGCATTTTGCTAGCACACCCACGATGGCTCGTTTAGGGGAAAGAATCCAGAACTGTTGTGTAATTAAAAATTGAAGAGTTTGCAGTCCTGGATGAAGTAAAATATGATGAAATTCTTCAATAATGAGCTGCGTTAAGCGATGTTTAGTGGGTAAAAGCACAGGATGCTTTCGATCATAAGAGAGACCTGATAGCAGGAGGCGACCGCCTACCCTGAGCAATCCATTCTTGTCCAAGAAAGGGTGTAGCTTTCGAAACAGTTTAGGTAAAAGTTGACCTTTTTTGAGCTTTTCGATTTCTTCGGAAAACTCAACATACTGTACATGCTTGACAAGGAGTAACAAAGCTTTGTAAAGCTCTAAGTTGGTCAAGTGACCTTGAATGCGTGCTTCAGGAGTGTGCTGCTTAATATTGTGTATAAATCGAGATAAATAGGCAACAATGCGTTTTATGGGTCCTAGAGAGGAATAGTTGTCTAGCCAACTATCGAAGGGGTGAGTTGGGGTAAAAACTCCGAGGAGAGCTAATCTGCGTTCTTCCTCAGAAACTTCTGGGGTAAGTTTTATAGTGGATTGTGGCCACTCTTCAGGGGGTAATTTTAGGAAACTTGGCCCAGTCCACCATAAGTCATGGTGAATCAGATCATCAGGGAGTAAACCGCGTGAAGCGCAATCACTAGGATTTTCTTTAGAAGGAACATGACGCCATAAATCGGGTGCTATTTTTTCTTGAATATGGCTGACCCTGTTCGCAACAAACGTTTTAAATCTGTGCGGAGAGGATTTTATCCAGTTTAGGGTCACCATGGAGTCAGACCAAGCGAATATTCGAGATATTTGAAGAGAGCTAGAGATTAAGTTGACAACGTGTCGTAATAAATTCGACAAGAGCACGGCGCCACATAGCTCCAACCGAGCTAAAGATATGCGTTTTAACGAGGCAACTTTGGATTTTCCGCATAATAGATTAACATTAATTGAGTCATTAGAAATGCATCTTAAATAGACACAACAAGCGTATCCTTTTTCGCTACTATCACAGAATCCATGTAGCTCAAGAGAAGTGGCGTCCGAATTCACAAAGCGTGAAATCGAGATCTCGGATATTTTAGGGAGTTGAATTTTATACTGAAACCAAAGTTTTTGAATATCTTCTGGGACTGGGTCGTCCCAGCCGACTCCTAAGGCCCAAAAATGTTGTATTAAGTGTTTTGCCAAAAAAGAGAGAGGAGTTAAAAAACCTAAAGGGTCATAGATTTTTGATATTTCTGACAAAACGGATCTTTTTGTACAGGGTCTATCAAGAGGGGAAACCTTATAAGAAAATGCATCTGTAGAGGGGTGCCATTTTAACCCTAATATTTTTAGAGTATTGTCTTGGTCATCAAAGGAGAGATAGCTTGTTTCGCATTTTTCAGGGGAAATAGTCTTTAAAAACTCAGAGCTATTGCTAGACCACTTTCTGAGCTGAAAGCCTCCGTGACCTAGAACTGCGACTAATTGAGCTTTTGCTTCGAGAGCTTTTTCGAGTGACTCACAGGAAAAACAACAGTCATCTACATACACGTAGCTCCTTAAAATGTGAGCTGCTAAGGGATATTCAGTCTCATAAATGTTAGCTAGTTCAATGACAGACCTTATAGCTAAGTATGGGGCGGCTTTAACGCCAAATGTGACAGTTTTTAAGAAATAATCATTGACAGGTTGGTCAGGAGAAAACCTCCAAAGTATTCTTTGATAGTTTTGATGGGCGGGATTTATTAAGACTTGCCTAAACATTTGTTTTAAATCACTAGTAAAGCAGTACTTATGCAGGCGAAAAGACATCAAAATATCAAATATTTCTTGTTGTAATTTGGGACCTGTCAACATAGATTCATTTAGAGAGCTGGGACAGCTCTCGGGACAGCTACATGACGCGTCAAAAACGACGCAGAGCTTTGTTGTGCTACTCTCTGATTTTATAACACAGTGGTGGGGTATGTAATAAATTTTATTCGAAGGGGGGATATTTTTTGAAACTAACTCCATATGATTAGAGTCAAGGTAATCTTGTAAACAATCAGAGTATTCTTTGTGAAGAGAGGGGTTTTTAATAAACGATTTTCTAAGCTATAAAATCGTTTTAGAGCAATAGAGCGGGAGTTAGAGAAAGAGGGCTCTGGTCCTTTAAAGGGGAGAGAGACGACAAATCGACCAGTTTCTGTTCTCTGGAGAGTATCTTTGTAAATTTTTTCACAAAGCTCATCTTCCGGGTCTATATGAGTTTTTTGAGGGACTTCCTCAATTTGCCAAAAGGCTTTAAGAGTAGAGTCGAGACACTTATTATTTGAAATAAAATATGAGCTAATAGAGGGGGTAGAGGGGCGAATTTTTCCGCCCATGATGAGCCAACCAAAAATAGAGTTTAGAGCTGCGGCCTTGTCGACACCACATGAAATTTTACCTTCTGTCAAAATAAAAGGAAAAAGTTGAACTCCAATTAAAATATCTACTGGTTTGCATTGATTAAAAGAGGGGTCTGCGAGCTTTAAATTTAAGATATCGGGGTAGTCACCCTGCGAGAGAGGGGTGAGGGGTTGCTCATTGCAAACTTTTGACAATATTAATAAATCAATGTCAAAAGAAGGAGAGAGTTGGCCTACCGGTCTTATGGAGCAACTAATGCCACCAGAGGGGGTGCAGCCAGTGTGACCTAAGCCATTTAGGGTTAAATGAGTTTTGTAGCGAGAGAGACCAATTTTATTTGCAAACTTTTCAGAAACTGGCTCCCAGTGTCAATTAGAACCCGCGCTTTATCATAATGTCCTCTACAGTTTAAAACTTCGACTTGGGCCGTTGCGAGTAAAGAAGATGTCACTGAAATGTTGCTTGTTAAACTGCAAGCGTGAGTTGAGGGGCTACTTGGTAAATTATTATTTTCTTGTGAGTTAGAGAGAGAGTAGGTACTGCCAAAACTTGCGTAGAATGAGTCGGAAGAGGAGCGCTCTGATTCTGATTTTCCAGTGGCGGAGAGCCACTAGGAGGGGATCGAGGAATATGGAGTAAATAGTGGTGCATGGAATGGCAAATTCTACACGAATAAGTAGAGTTGCAGGCTTTTAGTGAGTGCCTTGTACCGAGGCAATTGGAACACCAATGGTTTTTTCTGACTAAATTTAGTCTTTCTTGAGGGGTTTTACTTTCAAAAACGGGGCATTTATATATACTATGTCCTGAAATCTTACAGACGGGACAAGCGTTCTGATATGGAGCGACGCCAGCTGCAAGAGTAGAAAAATTATTACCTCTATATTGAGGTTTTGAGGGAGGTTTAGCAGTGGCGTAACCAGAAGTTTTAGTTTTATTTAAAATGTTGGCCGATTCTAACGCAAAACATTGCTTAGAAACAAAATCTTTGAGGTCCTCAAAAGAGGGTTCAGATGAGGAGTCATGCTGAAGTTCATAGCGCGTGACCGTCTCAGAGTCTAATTTTCGAATAAGAATTCGAAAGAGTGGGAAATCCCAGTGCTCAGTTGGGTAATTTAAATTGGTAAGAGCGTAAACATTATCAGTAAATGTATCTATTAAATTGCGTAAAAGAGCGGGGTTGTTTGTATTTAGTTTGGGCAAATCGGTAATTTTGTCCCAATAATGAGTCGCAAGGAGGCGGTTATTTTGGTATCTATTATAAAGCGCATTATAAGCTATAATGTAGTTTGCATCAGTAATTGGCAAGTTTTTTACCAATGTTAGGGGTTCCTTTTCTAGATAGGTTAAAAGTAGCTGAAACTTTCTACTATTAGAGAACATAGTATTATTATGAATGACAGAGTCATATAAGCTAATAAAAGTTTGCCAAGAAAACAAATCGCCGGTGAACTTCGGAATATCCACCTTTGGAATGTTGAAGCTCATGTCATTATGACCGGAGCTAGAGTTTGAGTAAGAGGAGTTGAAGTCATCTTTAGGAGGAAATAACTTTTTATAAGTTGCTTTTATGCTAAAATATTGGTAATCAGTGCCTTGACGAATGACATTCTCCTCAGTAAAATCGGGTTGCTCTTTATCAGCTAAATACGCGATTACAGCGTCGTGAAATTTATTAAATTCCTCATAAAAAATGTCCAAGTGATCATACCGCATCTCAAAATCAACTTTTTTTAAGGTATCAGACATAGCTTGAGTGGAAATACTAAATATTTCTTTAATGCGATCTATTGCTATGCCCCTAAAGGCGCGACACTGTTTTTCACTACTCGTCATTTTAAATACCTAATATTTAAAAATAACTACGAGAAAAAAAAATTATATGTATTTAATTTTACTATGCGCGCTAAATTCGAATAAAAAGGAAAAAAAACTTTTATTCGCGAAAACCGAGAATGCAATAAAAAACCTGAAATTTATTTCTTATTGACCGAGTTCAAAATACCTACTGTACCTACTAGGTAAATTAAAGTGTAATATTAAAAGCGCCAAATCTAAGTATGCAATGCATAATACTTTCAAACAATTATATATCCCTTTAAACTGCACAAGATGTTTATTAGCCCTAAAAAAATAAAAATTTTAATTTTTAAATCGATTTATATAAAAAAAAATCGTTTAGGAAACTGAGTTTTAATTTATTAGAAAAAGGCAAAAAATCAGATATCTACAACGGTTTACCGGTATTTTTAACACCATGAAAACAGATCATCTGCTTTAATAAAAATCTAAATCGCCTTTTCTAAAGAGAAAATTTAATTTTTTAATTTTGAAATATATATATATATATTTTTTTTTTTAACAAAAGAAGGCTTAAAACAACAAGTGCCAACGTAAGGGTAGGGGGTGGTTATAGGGGTAGTTCAGTATCTGGATTGAAGGACCAAACTTATGTAGCCCATAAGTTGAGGCAGAAGGGACTGTATTGGGAGAGGGTGTAAAGGGTAGGTAGAGTGTAGAGAGAGAGAGGATAAAGTGTAATAAAAAACTATGTCGCTCACCGATATTTGCAGAGTAGTCGCTTACAGGGCCCTGTTCTCCAGTTCCATGATTCACAGCTACACAGCTTCCACAGATGATAACGCACAGCTTTAATTTTAAAGGGTTTTTAAGGGTGCCAAAGGGCAAAGAGAATTTAAGGGTAAATTCACACGAGGGACCGCGTGATTGAGTTCGTTTCTTATACGACACTGCGCACTGTCCACTTTTTAGGTTATAGGAAAGAAGGGAAAAATATATTTATGGACCGCGTAGCGGCACCCGCGTTTTTTGTATGAAAGCATGATAAAAATATATCAATAAAAGGCGATAAAAAGAAAAAACTTCCTGCTATATTAACAGAATCAATACAAAAAAAGGAGAATTTGTTTTATTTATTTTAATCCTTTAGAATTGTGAATGTCCCAAAAGAGGGCAGTGCAAGTAAAAAAGTAATATTTTCTAATTACTAAAAATTAATGAATTAATTAAAATAGAGAATTTAGCGGGAGCTAAACAGAATCACTAAATCGATTTTACTAGTTCATACCTTGTTGTGCGTGGCAAGAATGCAGCTATTTCACTTATTTAAAAAAATAATTAAAACGTGTTCGCAACACAAGAATAAACGAGCATCTTTGAAAGGTACATTTTAATTTCGTCCGCTATCTTGGATTTTCATATAGTGGACAAAAAATATATTTAGTTAAAACTCTGATTAATTCTCTATCAGGTGCAGTTTGTCCCATTAAAATCGATTGTATAGTGAAGAAGCTCTAATGAAAAAAAAATGTCCAGTTTTTTTTGGCCCACCCGGTATTACTATAAAAAAACAATATTTTACGGACGGATATATTGAACTGTTTTCCCACTTTTCATTCACTTTATATTTTAGATTATTTTTATAGAAGAGAAAAGTATAAAAAGAAATATGTTGCAAATCATAAAGCAGAAAACTGACTTCACAAACATAAAATTTTGCTAGGAACATGGATGAAAATATGACTTTTCGATTGACTCAGACCAGAAGAAATGAACGTTATATACAAGTGCTTTAGCATAAAAATTGTTTATCTCTAGGAAATAAGATAGAAGGGAAATGGTATTATTTAAAAGAATGACTTCGATTTGTACTAATGTGGAAAGCAATAACGCAAAAGGGATTAAAGAGTGAGATTTATAGTACAGTGAAACCTCCCATAAGCGGACACTCACGGCTCCGTCGAGTTTGTCCGCTTATTGGAAAATTGGAAATTTCAAAATATTATATTTATTAACAATTTCCGCTACTTGTGTTTTTCCGCTAATAAATTTTTCAGCGAACTTTCGTGCTGATAGATGTTCCTTCTCCGAAACGTTAACAACTTCCATTTTTTCACGTAAACTAAGAAGTTTTTTACTAGGCACTATTTCAAAAAGATCTATTACTACCCAATTGAACAATAAAAATAAAACACAGCAGTTCGGCCCCCGCCGAATAAAATTTGTTGTAAATACGACAGAAGTATTTAGTCTCCGCATTAAAACGGAAAGAGGTAATTCCCCGGCTGTAGAGTGCGTTATTGCCAACATACTACATAATATCTATTCATGTTGTGTAGCGCTCCGTCCCGTTGTCAAAGGTTCGCGTCCGGTTAAGGGAGGTTTTAAATTTTTTATCCAAAAAAAGTTGTCCGCGTCCGGTTACTAGAGTGTCCGGTTATAGGAGTGAATTTTACATGTAAAGAAATAGGGAAAAGCGTTGTTCCAAAAAATTTGTCCGCCTAAAGGGAGTGTCCGCTTAATAGAGGTGTCCGCAATGAGAGGTTTCACTGTATTTAAAAATTTGGAAGCAGCGTGTTGGGCTGCACACATATTGGAACAAGAATGTGTGCACTACAACAGTTGTAGTTAAGTTACTTAAAGGAAAGTTTCACAATTTACCTTTTATGACTGTATGTGCACCCGCAGAGGCGGCAGATAAAAAAGAAGTGGATATATTTTAGGACCATCTTACAAAACTTGCGACCAACTATCGAATCACGTACTCTTTCATAGTGCTTGGCGACTTCAATGTCGAGTTAGTCAGGGAGGAGATATTTAGGGAAGTCATTGGAAACATTTTCAAATTAAAAAATGTTTAGAACCAAAGAATAAATAAGCCTGTTTGAAAGGTCAAGTTTGACTCCATCTAAGATGGTTTGGTTTGGTACGACATAATATTTTTGCTCAAAAGCCTGATCGCCACTCGTTTGTTGGTACTGTCAAAATTGCATTCTTGAAAGCGCCGACTTTCTCTGGCGACTGAGTCTTTGACCATGCAGTCCATTCTTCATTTTCGAAAAAGTATAGAAATCCTTGAAACTTAGGTCGGGACTGTACGGAGGTTGGTCCAACAATTCCACGTTGTATTGGGTTAAAAATTCAATGGTTTTATTTGCTTTGTGTGAACTTGCATTGTCATGGTGGAAAATGATTTTTCATTCGGGGTTCGTTTTTCGCAGCTAAGCGATAACTTGGAACACACAAATGGACGACTGACGTTTATTTTCGACTTCATATGAGTAAAGCCACGATTCATCACCACTGACAATGCTGCACACGTTTTTCGAGTTTCCTGCTTCAAAGCGGTGGAGAGTTTCTTACTCCTAATTCTCCATGAAGATCTTTTTAAATTGAGGTCTTTAAAACCCCCAATGAAGTCTGAATCTCGCGATATATCGCATGTCAATCTTTCATGATGAGAATGCGCACAGCATCGATGTTTTCCTGGGTTGTTTTTCGTGCACCTGGCCTTGGATCGTCGCTAAGGCTAATCCGTCCACGCTTGAATTCTCCATACCAACGAGAAACTGTTGACTGATGTTGTGCTTCATTACCGAGACATAAATCTACTCGGCAAGGCATTTTTGATCGAAAGCTGTAAAAAAGTATAGCCCGAAAATGTTCTCTGTTTAGTTCCAATTTTCGACTGATTTTTTAACTTGAAAACTTTACTGTAGCTACAAAACTATATGTATCGCACTGACGTTTTGAATTTAGATTAGGTAAAGTGAAGGTTAAATTTTAGTAGCGACATTTGATCAATGTCGTCCTCTATGTTCCTATATGCAAAATATAAAACACAGCCGTCGTAATAAAACACATTTTTTCCGGTTTGTTTTGGCCCACCTGGTATTATATATTTTTATATTCAGAGCGAAAAATCATTTGAAATTCTTTAAATTTAAAGTGGTTTGAAAAGTTGCCGCCTACAGAGTTTGTTAAGCTGGAGAGTCACGCTAATGTTAATATTTTAAAATATAGGAAAATGCACGAATTAAAAATTTGTAATGAAATCTAGTTCAATGTTCTAAGAATAAAATACATAAAAAATTAAAAAGTTGTACCTCCGCGGAACCATCCATATATATTAATCAACGGCCCTTTTGCTACAACAAGAATTTTCGAGAAATATCTGGAGATAAGTAAAAAGCTTTAGATACAATCCGTATATTTTTCTGGCTTTGTGCTACATTTTATTTATTTGAGGATATTTTTTCACCTGAGACTCGACAGGATAAGCCGAATTAATGGGTCTTGTCTTGTGTCTGCTTTAGTGTGACAAAAAACACAGAGAATTAAATTTTTTCTTACAGAACCTACCTACTAATTTTGTTACTATAGTTCAAAGCAAAAATGGTTTAAGAGAAGGCGATGCACTTGAACCATATTCTACAAATCGGTACAGCTACTTGCATATGCTGACGATGTCGACGTTACTGCTCGATCTCTTTCTACTTTTGGAGAGTCATTTGTGTCACTTACAAGTGCTGCTGAAAATATGGGCCTTAAACAACCAAGCCAATACGAAAACCTTACAATCGGTGATGAAAACTTTGAAGTCTCGAATGAGTTCGTGTATCTGAGGTCGCTAGTCAACTCTTTCAATACTCAAACAGCCAAGATCAAAATGCGCATCTTATTTGCTAGTCGCTGTTACTATAGCTTACGAACACAAATGCGAAGCAAAAGCCTAACCAGAAAAACTACGCTAATCCTACCAGTTCTCACGTACGGCTTTGAAACATGGACTATGTCAAAGCAAGATGCCAGTCTTTTACTTACCTTTGAAAGAAGGATTTTGAGAACCATCTTTAAAAACCTGTAGGAAAATGGGTTTTGGAGAAGGAGATTTAAATTTGAGTTGTGCGAGCTCTATAATAACTTCGGTGGCCTAGACCTGATGGGTCTCATAAAAACGGGGAGGCTACTATGAGCAGGACACATAATACGGTTGGCAGATTCCAACGTGCCAAAGCGGGTACTAAACTCTAACCCAACTGGCCAAAGAAAACCAGGACGGCCAAAATTGAGATGGGAAGACAGACGCCAAAAAGATCGGTGTGCTAAACTGGAAAGTCGCTGCTTCACAAAGACACCGCTGGAAAGAGAAGCTTGCGAAGGCCATGACCCAACCAGGGTTGTAGCGCCAATGATGATGATGAGTTGAATAGCCTGTGGTATCCCGTGGGATAGTTGTGGATTTATTTAAAACTACCCCAAATCGATTGGTAATAGATCAAATAATTTTAAGTCACCGGGTTTTGCCTTTAATTTTAGTAGGAGCGCCGGTATGACGTCATAAATATAAGATGGCGGCTTTTTTCATGTTATTTTATAAACTTTGGCTTATAACTTTTTCTAAATGAACGTTTTTTTGTTTGCAATAGAACACAAAGTAGGATGCTTGAGAAATGAGCTTCATATATTAAAAACTAACAAAGATATTAATTTTTTTTAAATTACTAAGAAAAAGAAGTTTTTTTACACAAAAAAAAATTGAGAACGAAAGTTTTAGTTTACCTCAAATCGATTGGTGATTGATCACTCAATTTGTGTAACGTCATATAGCCAATATTGCGATTTTATCATGTTTTTTCACATACTTTTGCTTTTAACTTTTGCTATATCAACTTTACAGAACAATTGTATAGGTTGTGGTTTATTTGTAATAGAACAATAATTGAATTGTCGTTTTAATAAGCTTTTTATTTTAAGAAATATAACAGATATTGTTATTTTTCTAAATATTAAAAATATTTAATGTTGAGCAAAAAAGTATAAGACTACACTCGATCGATTGGTGATGAATCACTTAATATTAAGTCGCTGGGTGTGTCTCAAATTTGAATAGGAGGGCCTATATCATGACGTCACAAATACAAAATGGCTGCTTTTTAATTTTTTTTCAATTATCGGTTTCTCATTATTTTGTATAAATCAATTTGAATTATTAAAATTTTTATTTATTATAAATTTTGTCTCCCTTAGAGGACTACCCCCTTTTTTGGATTTTTACCTAAATGAATAACTTTAAATAATTCAATGTTAGGAAATTTTTATATACTAAGTATGTTTATAGTTATTTTGGTATTACTAAAAGTTGATTAATTTTATAAATATTTAAAAATTGAAATATTATAATAATATTGCCTGTAACAATAATATAAAATAAATAAAAATTATTCAAATTGTTAATGAATTAAATATACTTATTAAAAGTCATCTTATGTGGTTAATTGAAGAATAAGCTAAAATTTTTCGTAAATTGCTTTTAATTTTTGTACAGGCTCGCCCAAAACCACTAAGTTTTGCATAAAAGGGCTATTTCAAAAAGCGCATGCGCCGAAGGGTCTAACTATTTTTTAAAATAAATTTTGTATAAGATGGATTTGCCAAACTTCTTTGATTTGTCATAAGAAAAAATATTTTTGTTACTTTGCTTATAACACAGTTATGCAGGTTTATACCCATACAAGATTTTACAGCCTTACTAGAAGAATCAAATACTTAAAATGCCACTAAATCGAGAATTTTGTGCGTTGAGTCATTTTAATAGTTAATTTAAAGAATAGCTTAGTTAATAAACTATAGCTATGTATATATTATATACAGGATGTCTAAAAAAGACCTATTTCAAACAGCGTAGGCGCCACAAGGCCTAAATTTTTTCAAAAAACTATTTAGATAGGTACGTAAAACTTCCTTTGTTTCTCACATAAAACGAAAAACACCATTTTGTGTTAGGCAAAAAATCAGCCTGTGCAAAGCTTAACAATAATTTAATATTTTTGGAGGTAATATAAGAAAAAACGAGGGTGAAATATTAATTGAATTTAATAAACGCGAAATTTAGTACCTGCGAATTTAAAAATCAAACAAGTTTCGTGGTTAATCGGGTAAAAAGGCTTTTTTGTTTCTTTCATATTTTTCCGTGGGTAGCTTGAAAGCTTAACCTCACGGAGGTCCAAGATCTCGAGGACACCTAATAAGTGTTGACAGTTAACTGTTTTGTCCTTATGGCAGTGGCGCACCCAGGGATATGTCTTGGGGGGGGCCCGAGACCTCTTGGGGCGGGGGCCGAAGCCTCATGAAGTCGAATTTTAAGCTATTTTTTGTGTTTTTTTTTTCTGAAATATGTCGAAAATATGTAAAAAAATCAAAGGCTTGGGGGGGGGGCGGGCTTATGGGACTCCTCATAACACTGCTTGGTCAATGTGACACCCTTGCGAAGTTAATTGGAGGGTTTGTTTTGTTAACAAGTTTTTTTATGTAGTTAAAAAGTTACTAACCTGATAGCCAGGTACCGTTAAACCGCGCATGCGGTGGAAGTTTAAGGTAAATGTCCTCCAGAGTGGGCTTTAGGCCTTTGGTTCGAGGGCATTCTTCCGTAGGAGATACTAGCACTATGCTGAATACAATTAGGCCCAATACGCCACATATAACTAGGAGAGCAATGAAGATTCCACGCCAGTTGCGTTCGCTTGGAGAGCTTATAACTAATTCCTGAAAGAAAAAAATCGTATTATAATACATTTTGCTGAGATAAATTGGATTAACTTAAATAGCTACTCAATAAAAAATTTTCTCTTTATAAAGTAAACGACCTTTCTGCTTTTGATAAAGCAATGAAAGGAATTTAATAAAATTGAACATTGCTTGAATATAATCGCCCTTACTAGGCTAATAGCCAATGTTCTAAAATAATGTACCTAAACGAATTTTATTCCTTTTGACCTAATAGTTCAGGCCTTACGGGCTCCGAATCTGCGTTTAATGATAGAAGCAACACACTTTGTATGGATAGACATAAGACTCGCTCGAACATTTTACGATGGGAACCACCCCCCCCCCCAATCCTGGCAGGGGGGTGGTTTCCCCCTTAATCGTGCTTTTTGACGGTTTTTTGCTAATAACTCGAAAACGGGCAACTTTTCTAAAAATATTCTAAAGATCATTTTGCAAATGGATAAAATTTTCTTTTTAACCATGTACCCTAGTACCCTCTAAAGGCAATGGTGCACGTTCCACAAGCCTACAAAAAAAGGGAAACATAATATTAAAATATGTTTTTTTATTTTTCTTGTAGCATTTTGTATCCTCAACATTTTGTATTTTTGTTCAAAAACCCAGTGTATACAGTTAAGTATTTAATAAGTTAGACTTAGCCTTGAAATAAAAATAAATGTGTTTGTAGAAATCCTCAGATCAAACAAAAATTTTGAACATGTATTTTTGTAACTCAGTAAATAATACTCAAGGTAAGTAAAAAAATATTCTTGGTTAGTACTAACTTAAAACTTAATTTTTCGAGTTGAATTCTTTTAAATTGGGGAGAGAAGGCGTCCTTCCTCTCGCCCCCTCAAAAGTTATCTTTTACAGTACTTTTCATCAGCCTCAATAATTGTAACTAATTGGCAAAATACTGTAACACTTTTGAGGGGGATGAGAGGGGGGATGCACCCACCCCCACTTTAGAGAAGATCAATTAGAAAAAGTCCGTTTTAAGTTATTACTAACCAAAAATAATTTTTAACTCACACTTATTTTTATTTACTGAGGTACAAAAATGAACGTTCCACATTTTTGATTGATTTAAGGATTTCTACAGGGTGGAGGGGTGGTTTCCACCCGTAAAATTTTCGGGCAAGTCTTATGTTTATCCATACCAAGTGTGTTGCTTATATCATTAAACGCAGTATATCGCTTGAATCTCGGATGTAGGGCCTGAACTATAACCGCAACACGGCTAATTACCCAACAGCAGCAAGGCTAAAGAAAGTTTTTCGTTTGGGATAGTTATGTATGTATGTTTATGTCGCGCTAGATGCTAAACGGATGAACCGGTTTTCACAACAAAGTTGTCGTTGAATTGCTACTGATCCCAGACTAGATATTTTTAAACAAGAATCAACATGGCGGTTGTTAGATTTGTCACATGATCAGTGGCGTAGGGTAAGGGGGGGTTTGTCGCCCCCCCGCCCCGAGGGTACTGGCGCCCCATGGGTGGCCGAAGCGCCCAAGTAGCAGGGCCGGCAACCGCAAATTGAATTGAATTAACCTGTTTTTTTTTTGTTATTTTTTTTTTGGTCGCAAGATTTTTGAGGCGCCCTTTTTAGCTGTCGGCCCCCCCCCCCCGCCCCTTCAGGCACGCTACGCCACTGCACATGATGTAGGCTTTAAGGCATTAACTAAATGCAATTTTAATGAAATTCCTTTGATCGCTTATTGCAAATGTACCCTTGTTTGCTGTATTTACTTTGTAGCCCTCCCTGCTTCCACCCATCTCCCCTTCTGTTATTTCAAAAATTCTTCCTGCACACGCTTTAAGATTTTTTTTCAACACCATTTTACTAGTTCCATTCTCTCTCTCCCCGTCACTCCTCCCCGCCCTCCTTTTTAGTAATATTTGTAGCTATAACTTTCACAAATATAGAGGGATTTCATAAATTCTTTCAGCACATGCTTTAAGATTTTTTTCAACACCATTTTACTTGTTCCCCCTCTTTCTTCCCTCTCCACCTTCACTCAATGTTTGTAGAAAAGTATCTATCTACCCTTTGGGCACAGTTCAATAATTAGTTAATGTTTTAGTGCGTATAATATTATATAGTAGGGTTTTAGTAATAGAACTTTGGCTCAGTAAAAACTTCCTATATCATCTTTCTTAATGACAATTCATCTTGAAAAACATAAAAAAAATAATTAAAAAAAGCAAAAAAAGAACAAAAAAAAACGAAAGAAAAAGAAAAAAGAACAAAACCAAAAACGCAACTGCTAAATTAACTTGTATGAACCTACTAGTCGCAGTTGGGTACAAAATTACCCAATAACTTGATTCATTGAAATAAAAAAAACTGTATAATTTCGTGCGCTTTGGGCATCAAAAAGTTGAAGCATGTGGTACATTAACGTATACCTATCAATTTTCTACCTTTTTGTTATTTTTTAGAAGGGTCAACCCAACTTGTGCTTCATTTGAAAGCTTATGGAAAAATAAAAACAGTAATAGAATTTTTTCACATGATTTGACTAGTTTTAACAAATTATCTTTTTAAACTTTTTGACGAACCCAACCTAATCCGGAATTACTTACTTAACCCGATTCAAGTTAATCTAAATCAAGATAAACTAAGAAAACCTAAGCCTACCTTATTCCGAACGATATCTGGTGGTACCCCATATTAGGCCACTTAGGCCACCTAGCAGTGGCGTATATAGAAAAAAGTTTCGGGGGGGGGGGCGAGACAGTTTCGGGGGGGGGGGGGGCGAGACCCCATGAGCCCGTATGTTATGTTATTTTATGTTTGTATTCATGAAATGTGTGCAAAATATCTAAAACAATCTTAGCTTCGGGGAGGGCACGGGCCCGGGCCCCCTAGGCCCCCCATATGTACGCCACTGCCACCTAGTATTCCTAATATGGGGGTAGACATTCCAAAATTATTTTTTACATAAAAGTTTAAATGTTTTAGTTCTTTTTAATCATGTAACAGATGAAAATATTTGTAAAAAACAAAATAGTCATGCTAGCCGACCATGCTCTATTCTTAATTTATCAAAAGTAAGAATGCTGTTAACTGTTATAATATCACAAGGAATCCCAGGCGCGAATCTACGGGAGGGGAAAAAGGGGAAATTCCCCCCAAATCTCAAACTATATGTAGTTTTTACACACAGAATACACCTCCTGGTGACTGTGTAAAATAGTTTTATGCAATATTTATTATGATATCCCCCCCCCCCAAAGAAGATTTCTAGATCCGCCCCTGAAAATCCCCATTCCATTATCGAAAATTTTACCCGGAAGGATTGTTGCTTGAAAAACTGCTTGAGTGCATTTTAATTTTCTTGACGTCACTCGAGAGAACATGAAAATGCACGAAAGCAGTTTTTTAATGCAATAAACCTGAGGGAAGATTTTCTGATTATTTTCCTATTACGGAAACTAGTTTGTAGATAAAGGAACATAATATACATAGCGTCAACTTAAAAATGATAATAAAAAACAGGTAGATTTACATAGACAAGCTTAAAATCGAAAAAAAATAGTACGAAAAGAGGGCGATTATCAGTTTTATTAAAGTATATTATTAGTGTTAACTGGTTTGGGGGTTGAAAATCACACTTGCGTTTGGGTCGGTTTTACTTTTTTTAGTGAAAATCAACCCGTTTTTATACCTAACGAATCAGTTCCCAATTTAGTAGATCAGAATTACCCTACATTCGTTATGAAGAAAGGTCGGAAAAACTTCTTTAACTAAAATAACATTAGTTAACATCCTTCTTTTAAAAATATATATTTTTTATTGTGCCTCAATAAGGATATTCCACAAAAAATATATTTTAAATCAGGTTTTAGCACAATGAAAATTTATTCAAATTAAATAACAATTACTTATTAGTGTGTGTAACATAGGCATAGCAGCGAGCGATAGGGAAAGGCATTTGCCCCCCCCCTCTAAATGTTAAAAATAATTTAATAATTTCCAAACAAAACATCAATAAATCACGTTAGTACTATAACACTATAGCTTATTCCTATCTACATATTATGCAATAGATACACTTATTCCTAACTGCTACAAAGACTGTAGAACAATAACTAAAATCGGAAAATGGTATATATGCAAAGCTATCGTTAATCACATAATCAAATTCTTTGATAGTATACAATCCAAAATTAGCTGTGAAGCAATAAACAAATCCACAAACAGCCTATCTCAGCACACTCAAACCCCTCAGCCAATTCCAACCTGTGAGAACCCAGCCAGAATAAGTAACCGACCAACCAAATCAACAAGTAACACAATAAATGGATCCAATAGCCAGCAGACTCCTTTTTTATATCCACGACTAACACAAATGACAATGCCAGAGGGCCTAGCGTAAACAGAAATATAGTAACGTTTAATAATTTATCTTGGTCTGCTCTTTATCACAATGTACAAGGTTTATCTAGCAAATTAAATTTACTTGAACTCAATAATGAAAAGTATAATCCAACTTTTCTGTGTCTCTCTGAGCACTGGTTGACCAGCGATACTTTGAACTTTTTTACACCCAGTGGTTACGAAAAAATCTGTGACCTTAGCAGGACCCAACATCAACACGGAGTTACGGTTATCTTCGCGAAAAAAGATGTTTTTAATAAGTGCTCAGTTTTAAAAAAAAATTGTGACTTCTCTGTGGAAACACTTATTGAATACTTTTAGTATACAGACCTGGAACATCTACTGAATATGAAACATTTTTGGACATTTTCTCGGACCTCTTGAATAATATTCTAACTGAATTTTCCAATATTTTAGTGTGTGCTGACTTAAATATAGACCGCCTGCCCGGCAGTAAAGACAAAAAATATTTTAAAATATTAAGCGGCATTTTATAGTCGTTGGCATTAACGTCCTTGGTGCATGATGCGACAAGAATTTTTACCAACAAGAATAATACTACCAGTACCTCTGGCATTGACTATGTCATTACATCACACCCTGAGTCATTTAGTTATAAAAACTTTGACGCAGGTTTTTCCGACCATTTTTGTCAAATTGTTCAGCATAACTCTAAAGACAATATATCCTCCATAGTCGACTCGTCCCTTGAAGGGAGCATGAGACAAGTTAGGGTTGTTAATAGTAGCACTATAAATAATTTTTATTTCTGGTTTGATCAACAAACTATTGAATTTACAAATACCGACATAAACATAAAAATTTTGAGCATTTCTTCGAAAGGGTTATCTGGAGTTTTCAAGTAAGTTGCCCAGTTAAAAACTTAAATAACAAAAAGCCCTCTCAAAATAAAAAAATTATACTTTCCAACAATCTGCTAAAGGAAATGGAGGAACTAAAAAATCTACACTAGCTACAAAAACGCACTGGTAATTCACAACTTAAAATTCTGTACAAAAGTCTAAAAAAAGAAATTGACCTTAAAATAAAAAATGAAAAAGAAAAATACTTCAAGGAAAAAATTAATAACAATAAAATATTAATAATCTTAGTGGAAAAAAATCTAAAACCTCACACTCTATAGATCAAATCCGGGATAGCAATAATGTAATTATAACTAATACTATGGAGATTGCTAACAACTTTAGCAGTTATTTGTCCTCTGTTGTTGCTGACAAGCTCCAATCTCATTTCCAGGGCAGCTTGTCCGCAGATTGCACAACAACTAACAAAAATCACAAATCATTTACTTTTACCGAAGTTACTACACATAATATTAAACTCTCACTGAAATGCTTGCCAAACAAAAAATCGGCGGGACCCGATGAAATACCCATATCCCTACTGAAAAATGCTTCTTTGAAAATGATAACTTGCCTTACTTTTCTGATAAATTGACCCTTTGTCGGTGGAGAACTATCGTCCGATTTCTTTGCTGAACAGTTTCTCAAAGGTCTTTGAAAAAGTCCTATGCAACCAAATAAATCAATTTCTTAAAAAATATCAGATCTTAACTCCAAGCCAACACGGTTTTAGAGAACTGCACTCTACCGAAACAGCCAGCATTGACTTTGTTCAACAGATCTACAACAAACTAGACCAAGGCGATGGAGTTGTTGCACTATTGTTTGATCTAACCCGTGCTTTTGATACCATAGACCCTAACTTTGTATATAAAAAACTCGAAAAACTAGGTATCCAAAACCCCCTTAATAACTGCATTAAATCTTGTCTTACAGATAGAAAATTTAAAATCAAAATAGGAAGCACATATTCAGAATCTACAGACTCACACATAGGCACGCCCCAAGGCAGTGTGCTTGCTCCTTTAATATTTTTGCTGTTTATTAACGATCTTCCCGAATATATCATGTGGGGAATTTTCTTTATGAAAAAATCAACTTAACCCTAAATGAATTTTCGAACTGGTGCATGCAAAACAATCTGATTATAAATGTCTCTAAAACTGTCCTTATGGAATTTAAAACGTAAGGTCCTGTAAACCTACCGAACTCAATATAATCTTTAATGACATCCCTTTGCCAGTTAGCGATAGCTCAAAATTTTTGGGAAACATTGTCGATTCTCATTTCGAGTGAAGTTTACACATAAGTAGTGTATGCTCAAAACTTAATACATGCTACTTCATGATTAAGTCACTTAAAAATTCTCTCAGTATAAAAAATCTTATTACTGTGTATTATGCTAATGCATACTCGGCTCAAGCCTACGGTGTGGCAGTATGGGGTAGTGCTCAGGATGTGGAAAGAGTATTGGTAGGTCAAAAGAGACTTATAAGATTAATTTTCAATATACCTTACAACGGTACTTGTCGCTCTGCATTCAAGGATAATAAAAGTATGACAATAACAAGTATTTACATATATAAACTACTCATTTTCATTTTTCAACACCAAAATATTTTAACATTAAATAGTTCTTATCACAACTATCCAACTAGAAGCCGTAACCACTTCAGCATCCATAAACACAACCATTATATGAAAAAAACTACTCATTATCTTGGATGCAAATTCTTTAACTTGTTGCCAAATAAAATCGAACAAACTACTTCGCTGCCAAGATTCAAAAAAGAAATCAAAAATCTTTTATTAAAAGAAAATTTTATAGTTTAATTGAATTTGAAAACTACATGTTGGGCCAAGGCCAACACAAAAATAGAGGCCACGACCCTGAAAAAATCAGCTGTTCTCCCGGGGCTGAATTTTACATTGGGTCTTATGGGAGGTCAGACGTTTTTTTATGATATTTTCAAAATGGCACTACAGATTTCCACAAAATTTCAGTGAAATATTTTCAGACACCATTCCGATATTCCACCAAAGGTTTGTAAGGAAGCAACATGATTAAAAGCTTAAAATCTTCAAGATTTAGCATTCCTTATTTTGAATTCAAATTACCCGCCATGTACCACATGCCAACTGTTATATATGACATGTATTTGACTTTGTCATCTGTGATTGTCACATTCGCTTCTGCTTTATACTTAATTCTTGTGTGAGCTAATAAAGCGGCTCTGAAAAATTAAGGATTACTGTAGATTTAAAAAGAAATGTTCTAAAAGAATATACTAAAAACAATCTCAAAATCGGCTTTATTTCATTAAAAAATCAAATATTTATGAACCGTCATTCCAACTTCAATATTTTAATGACAATCAGCTGTGTCGTAACGTGGTTGGGCAGAAGGTAAATTTTTGTTCTCAATATTTATATACATATATATACAAATCTTGTAAATGTGTTTTCGTTTTTATTTTTTTTTAATATTTACACTATTATTATTTACAGTTAATGTTATATTTTTTGTATTTGACGTGTCTTATCTACATTATTGTAGCTGAAAAGATTAAAAAAGTTGTCTATTATCTATTGTCTATGTACGGTGAAGGATATAATTAGATTTTTCCGTAAATTATTTTACGAAGAAAGTATGGTCCAAATATTTCTCTCCTTTGTCTTTTGCTAGACACGATGGTCTTCAAAATATAAAAGTATTGCTGTATTTAAAGACAACTTTTTGGGCATCCTTGAAGGCCTTTAAAATCAGAAGACTGCAGTATTGCAACTAGAAAGGTGGCATTTCAGCTTTACAGCGCTTTTGGAACCTGTGGCCAATTTCTTGCAATCTAACACCAGTATTTACTAAGACCTTAAGACTTAGCATTGTAGACCGGGTTTAAGTATCCAGTCTGTAGACTTGATACCGACTGGTTTAAGTGTATTTTGTTGGTATTTGTTTAAAACTCACAGGTCAAATAACTGCAAAGATTTGGTTCACCCTAATGTGCAATATGTTTTAGTTAGCATTTCTCAGTGAGTTTCATCTCATATAAATTCAAATTAACTTTGGAAATAAAGAAAAACCACATAAAAATTTTGTAACGAAATGTCATTTGTTGGAAATTTAGTCTATGCAGTCGTAGGAAAAATAGTCTCAAATTGTAGTACCACCCCTGAGGGGTGGTTTAAAGTTCGAAAAACAATAGAAATAATCCATGATTGACAAAAAAACTTTTATACAAAAATATTCAAAGCTAAATAATACATAATTAACTTAAAACTATATCTATAGATGCATTACCGTATTAAATACGTATCAATATTTAAATACTGTAAAAATCACAAGATATATTAGAATCCCTTATCAATTACACATTCACCACAACAATCGACCATCGCATCGGTTTAATCGTCGCTAACTTGTCTAAAAAATTAACATGTAAAATATAGCGGACAGCTGACACTGACTTACACCGTTTTTATTCGACATTTCCTAGTGACGTTTGGAGGTTTAAATATGGCTACCATTTTTAAACCAAAATATTTTATTCTTTTTATTTATTTATAACATTTGTATGGAAATAATGTCTTTGTTACAACGAAAAAAGATGACCCATAATCCAAGGTCTTTATGAACAATTTATATTAATATTAAAAACTATTGCATTCACGAGAAAGGTAAGTTAAACCAAATGTAGACTTTTAAACCTAGAATTGTAGCACTTAGCACTAGACCCTTTAGTAAGTACCGGTGTAAAAGTTTAGATTTATTGCAATGTGGAAATCACATTAAAAGAGTATTAGATCTAATTAAACATCTTCGTGAATCTGCAAAAGAAGTCATCAACACTATAGCCAGCACGCATGCGGAAAACCTTGGAATAGAGTTACAAGTGCCAAGGATAATTGGGCGACAGCAAAATCGTATGCACGTTCCAGGAAATAGCCCAGCAGAGTACTGAAAAAAATATTTAGTAATACCTTATTTGGAGCTTACTATGATAACCTACCAGCTTTCGAACTATTGGCACTACCTCCGTTTGTTATGCTGGACTTGTCGTCCAGTAAAATTAAGATGCGCATTAAATAATTTTTAGATATTTATCATTTAAACAGGCTTGCTGATGAGGCTGAATTATAGTAAAACTTGTGGAAAGACAAACAGAGAAGTTAAAAAGTTGGGAAGTTGTAAAGCAAGCGGATTATTTTTTCCATCAACAAAAACTGCTCTACATATTTTTCCAGCATTGCCATGTGGCACCGTAGAACGACTTTTCAGAGGATATTTTAAGCGGTTTGTGCACGCTGGGTGTACACCGAAAATTAGACTGTGAAAAAAATAAACACGTAGAAGACGATGTTTTAAGAAGATTTGCTAAAGATCATAGTCGTTTTATTGTACATAAAGTAAGTTTTTACTTGGTGGTTTTACTGTAATAGATTAAGATTTAGAAAAATAATATGTATGTATGTTAATTTTTTTTTGTTTATTTTAATAAATTCCTTTTTTTTGCATTTTCCGCCCAGTCTTATGCTGCGCCTATGATGTGTAAGCAAAACCAAATCAGTTTTTGAGAGATTTCAGAAACCGCCACTAAATTTTGATCAGCACACGTACACAGCATGGGGAGTAACATTTTCCTTTAATCAAAATTTCTACATACATTTTAGTATATACCTTGCAATCCAAGCTCGTACATACAATTTGACCCCCAAGATAGAATTACCTTACGTAGCTGTGCAGATATTTCCAGCATATATGCGCTTCTTGCACCTTTAAAGGATCTTGTTAAGCCTGCGATGTGCTGATTGAGTTGGTTGAAAGCCCTTTGTAGAGTTTATCTGAGCTTAAGGGTGTTTCAAATTAATTAGCAGTTATGAATTTATACAGGGTAAACCGTTTGGATAAATTCGTTAAAAGCTGTACTTGCCGTGATTTGTGGTTGAAGGAAATCATTAGTGTTTATATTATGAACTATCTTTAAAAAAAATTTCCAATAAAATAATTTCAGAGAACTTAAATATTTACTAGCCCATGAGTTATCCTAAAGGAAGGGTTAATAATTTGCCATGAAAAACCCAATAGAAGCAATTGTATTGAATAGTATTATCAAGGGATCTACAGTTCTGTTCTGTACTATTAAGTCTGAAACACGTTAAATATTTTGTAATTTATTTAAGCTTGGAGTGTACAGAGTTTTTTTTGCGTTTGGAATTTGTAAATTAATTAATGATAAAGCAAAAGAATTTAATTATCGTTTGTGGAAAATTAACTTTTTTTTGCAAATTGTTTTATTTAGAAATAATTTTTGCTGTACGTAAAGCACTCCGTGAATAAAAATTAAGATACAGTGATCCAAGTCAATCCACGACCGTTTTTAGCCTTATTCTCTTTCGTTGGATGCAGGTGATCGATAAACCCAGGTCAAGTATACGCTTTGTGCTGCAGTTGTTAGTATCCAAGAAAAAGTCGAGATTCAACATAGTCTCTGCCAATTGGCTACTATATTTCAGGCCGAACTCATAGCCATTGAACTGTGTGCCCGGTGGCTTACTGACTACACAAAACAGGACAATAAAAATCTTCTCTGACAGTCAGCAGAAACAACTACTTCAATGAAAATATGCCTACCGGCTTTAAATGATGGCTTGATGATTTCGTTGAGAACTTAATGAAATGATCTTCGTTTGAAACACGCCCTAATAAGTTGCAGGCACAGTGATTTAAGCCAATTCATGCTCGATTTCAGCCTTATTAGGCCCTCCTCAATACAGGCAGTGGTGTATATAAGTACACATGTGCACGTACACACGCAAACTTTACTTTAAAAAGTATTAAAAGTTGATCATTCATTAATTAATAATTTCATAATATAATAATCATAAACGCCAAAAGGAATTCACTAAAGACTTAAGTACTATCCAGTAATTAATACTCGGTCTGTATGTGTTTGTATTGGTGTTCAAACCAGGATGTGGTGGATGAGTGGGCCGACTCGAGAAGTGTTTTCTGGGAACCAAATTCTATTCACCGTAGATGTTATGTAGCATTCTAATTACGAAATATAAAAAGAGTGGACGACATGACCCTATAGAATTTTACAGTAGATAGAATCTGGGCTTTCCTTCGGTTGTGCTCCTATGCAGAAATTGCAATCGATGCCGCACACCCCCCTGATGCCCCCCGCGTTGCCTGTTACATTACCTCATGTGCACTTAAAATTAGTGCACTTAGACAACTTGGCGTTCTCGGCCAGGCCCATTACCGTTAATGGTCAGGTCGTTTGTTTTAATTTCGGCGATTTCGTAGTTAAAACAATCGCGTAAATTTCTAATTCTGGTAGCATTAGGGTGCAATATTTAAAAACAATTAAATTTTTTTCGTTACCACAATAAGTGAAAATAGATTAACTGCCCTTGCAATTTTATCTATTAAGAAAAAAATGATTCAATAAATTCCAATGTTCAATGAATTGGTTATTGAAGAATTTATTTCAAAAAAGGACAGATGCCTTCATTTTCAATACAAAACGTGTTTGTAAAATAAAAAAAACTAGGTATGATTAATAGGTAACTAATATCTATCTAAATATCTCATTTTTTAATTATTTGCTCTAAATTTTATGATATAATGACCCACTCGATGTCCCAAAAAGTTGGGCGTGGCACTCAAAAAAAAAAAAAAAAATCAGGGGACCCTACTGGCCCCGTGTAGACTAGGTATAAACTGTGTGGCATGTGTAAAGTTTATGCCTGTATAATAAATCAAAACCTAAACTATTGTTGTTAAAACTTAGATGTTTGACCTAAGTATCACAAATATTTTTAAGGAATTATGATAATTGGATAACAGTAATTCATCCAGCAATTTAATTTAAAGTGCATTAACGTATGTAGTTTGAAATAAAATGTGTTTTTTACAAAACTAAAGCAAACCTTTTTTATTTGGTTTTGGTTTACCCCTTCACATCAATATGCGGTTTTACCTTTTTTTAATAATTTGTGTTATAACTAAAGATTTCGTATAAGCTTTCGTTTCTGAGATATTTACAAAAAACTGTTTTCAACTCTGATATAGCGTAGAGGTTACTTAAAGTGTGCGAATGGGCTAGGAAGGTAACAGATCCGTCTTATATCAATTTATTTTTTTGACCTTATCGTTTATGGCTGTTATAATCATATTTTCCATCGACCGATAGCATGAATGGCAACAATCATGAATAAATTTTAGATTTTTTTAAGAACTTGCCCAAACCAAAAGAAAAAACTACTCCGGGGAAAAACACCCCTAGATTTATTGAATAAACTGATGGCTTTCGTTGAGAACTTATTGAAACTATGTGGTTTTCTTTTTTTCAAGATGATGGGATAGAACAATTCACGCGGCCGACCAGGCGCCTTCCGTATTGCCGCGGGGATCTTTCGCCGCGGGAATAATTAACCGCGATAATTTTTGTTTATTGGTATTGGCAATGGCAATTGTTTAAATGGTTTTATTTAGCTTGATTCCATATAATTGTAGGTTGGTTAGATTGATTGGTTAGTTTGGAGTCAACAACTGTGACCTTAAGCACCACAATATTTCAAATTTAACATTTATAAATAAGAAAAAACCGCCATTGTAAATCCGCGGTTTTAAATTTTTTTAAATAAAAAAAATTCTGAATTGTATTGCTGAATAATACTAACGAACGTGAAATATAGTACCCGTGAATTTAAAAATTAAACAAGTTTTCGTGGCTAATCGGGTAAAAGAAGTTTTTGTTTTTCTCATATTTTTCCGTGGGTAGCTTGAAAGCTTATACTCACGGGGACAAGTGTTGACAGGTAACTGTTTCGTCCTTATGGGACAGAATACTGCTTGATCAATGTGACACCCTTGCGATGTTAATTAGACGGTTTTCTCTCTAATCCTATGTATATAGTGAGAAAACCCTCGCAAGAAGCGCCACCTACCGAGATACGAGAGAAACTAAAACAAGAGCAGACGAAAATAAACTGATCTACAGATCGATCAATGAAAAGATCGACTGCAATGAAAAAGGAACAATCCATGACCAACGACAGCTCTTCTGTCTTTCAAGCCAGATCAACGGTGGTTAGCTTTATAACCCGCCATCAGACGCGAGCGTCAATTAGCGGAATTTTTAAGTCAAATAATACTAACAAATGGGAAGTTTAGTACCCGTGAATTTAAAAATTAAACAAGTTTTCGTGGCTAATCCGGTAAAAAGAAGTTTTTGTTTCTCTTATATTTTTCCATGTGTAATTTGAAAGCTTAACCTCACGGTGGTATAAGATCTGATGGACACCTAATAAGTGTTGACAGTTAACTGTTTCGTCCTTATGGGACTCTTCAGAACACTACTTGGTCAATGTGACAGCCTTGCGAAGTTAATTAGACGGTTTTGTCTCTAATCCTTTGTATAGAGTGAGAAAACCCAAGCAAGAAGCGCCATCTACGGAGATACGAGAGAAACTAAAAAAAAGTTATAAATTAATACACAAATATTCAAATCATCAATCAAAATATCGAATTAAGCTAAATAAACAATTGCCAATGCTAGTACCATTAAATCAAAATTCTTGCGACGAATTTTTCTCGCGACGAATCGGATCGCGCCCAATTATGCCCTACGCCTCTCCAACGTCAATCACTAGAAGGACTCGTTAAGCTGGATATTGAAAAATCTTTTTACCGGAAAAAGGTTATTTAATTAATGGTGGAAGTCAATCAGCCGATGCAGGGGAGATTTTTCCAATTAACTTTTTACTTAGCTAGAACACACTGTACATACAGTTTCACCTCACACAATTTAATTAATAATGTTGACGTTGAACCTACGGTGTTAGGGTTAATAGCTTATAAGAAAAAGCCTTCCAAGTTCACTTAAAGACAATACACCTTTAATGGATCTTCTGTTAAAGGTCAAAGGTGACCAATTATCTACCCACCTTGTCCTGGTTAATAATTGATTTAAGCACTTTAAGGGACACGTTTTTTATTATCAGTTATGTCAAGTTTACATTATTTAATCAGCTTAATGAAGACATTATAGCAAGTTACTTAATTTATTTACTTGTTCAGGGTAGTTCGAATTGGGCACTATTGAGGTGCTTACAGGGCCGTACCTAGGGGGGGATCAATCCGCCCCCTGAATGTATGTAATGTATTATTAGTCTAGCTTTCAGTTGCGTTATCTATTACTTACACTCGTACTTGGACGCGAACGTTCTAGTGGCGAAGAAGGATGGATAGTTCGCGAAAGACCGAAGACACTATATAAGGCCGGACATCGCGCGACAAGTCAGTCAGTCAGAGAAAGCGAACTGTAGAAATCGCGAGATATTAACGCGAAGTTAAAAAGCCGATTTGAGTAGGGTGTTATTAATGAGTTTAAGTGATCTCCCTTGATAAAAACGTACTTTTTAATTGAAACAGAGACACTCTTGGAGATAATAGTTTCAAGTCTTGATTGAAATTGCTTGCTTGGTAATTATAAAAATTGGATGAAAAGTGTTAGATATATTTACGTTCTTAAATTAGAGTATCTTAATATCTAGAAAACTTAAGCGGACAACAAAGCGGCCACGATTTCTGAAGTTTTTGCCCAGACCATTTGTTTAACAGCCGAATTTCATTTAGTTTCATTTTCTTTTATTACAATGCTGTATAATCAGCATAACAGTTGGATTTTTTATTAAAAAAGCTATAAAATAGCGATATCAACCTAAATGAAATTTTTATACCTCCCACAAAATGTAAACTTATAAAAATATATTTTGGAAAAATGCATCTTTTTATATCTGATGGCACGGTATTGCCCCGTCAAGTTCACGTAAACTGCTGTACCACCTTTTCTTTAAACATTTCAGCCCATATTTGACCTATCTACTTTTATTTATTTTAACGCCACTTCTGAATAAGCTACGAACCTCAAACTTTGCACAGTCGTAGACCTTTATAGAGCCTATAACTTGTCCAAGTTTCACTTACTTCCATAAAGCAGTAAAGTAGTTACGGAATTTTGACAAACATTGAATTTGCCACTCACTCACTTATGTATACAGGGCGTTCCAAATTAAGTGTACACCATTGCTAACTTTGTTATTAATAAAGATAGAAAAAAGTATAAATTCGCAAACTAGTAGAATTTTTGAAGCTTTTTAAGATGCTTAAATCAAATAAATGGATCCATGACGGATCAGGGTATCAACCATCCTAGATAGCCTATTCTAATTCCAATCAGCTTGTTGTAGTGTCGAACAATATTTTACCTGAACATTTTATGAAAATCGGTCCAGCGGTTTAGGAGTTATCGTGTTACGAACAGACATACACCCACACATACATACACACATACACAGATTGACATCACGACTATATTGCTAAGATAGGTCAAAATACACCCAAATAGGGGGCTAGGAGGGTAAAAGAATATTAAACATCGCGTTTGCGAGTTTTCCAGTTTTTTTAAAAAACATTAGAAATATTTTAATTGAACGCTGTATTTTATAATATTTTAATAATAATAATATAAGTCTTTCATTTACAAATAAAAAAAATATATTTTTTTTCCTAAAATTACCGGATGTTTAATAATTTTATTAAAATGTTTTTTAGAATTAAAATGTCCCATGCAAAAAATTAACAGGTTAGCTTACCTAATTATCTTCAAATTTCTCACAAAAAGAAGAAGAATTTGTGAGCTTTCAAAAGATTTTTTAAAATTTTGAAAAAATGATAAATTTTAAGATATTTTTTTAGAATTATCAAAATTTATAAAAAATTTCAAAATATTTAAAACTTTAACGGTGACATTATTAGTTGTGAAATATTTAAATATGTTTTACAATTTTGACTGCAAATAAATTTGGTTCAGAACCTCTTATGATATACGTCAAAGGTTCATTATTATCCTAGGAGCATAAATGATGTCATAGGTTAAATTTACACCGGCCAGTAGCACATAAATAAATAAACCCTACTTCATCCGGCGTCCCTTTCGACCGTTTACCCCCAAAATTTTGGGTAAACTTTAAAAGCAATTTTGCGTGCCAACACCAAAAAAAATTGTGAAAAACGCTGAAAAACTCGAAAATGTAGGACTTTTTTTAATTATGTCAACGTTGCTTTATTTAAAAAGTAGTTCTGCAAAGCATTCAAGTAGTATTGAAATTTTTTTTTATACTGGCTAATTTTATTTGTTGTAATGTTAATAATTCATTTGTTGGCTTTGAAAATGTATCATTTTTGCATCTTCACCATGAAATATTGTAATAATATGATTAATGTTTTCGCATTCTATTGTATACCTAAGTAAAAAAAATTTTGGGTATTTTGAATAAGCTATAAGCGAGTGTTCATTATATGCGAACTTCACTGTATGTTAAAATATAAATAAACTAGCTGTTAATGAAACAAATTAAAAATTAAAAACATTCGCAAACTAACCAGGAATAGAATTCCAGTGGCACACAAAATTATTAATACCTATATCACTAATGCACAAATTAATAAAAATAGAAATTTATGAATTTCAATATTAAAATTAAAAAGGTAAAAGCTTGAAAGCGTTAGGGCATTATCAAAGTCAGTTTTGAACAATATTCCACAGATTTTACTGCTTTAAAACTCAATATTATCCAAATCCTGTAAAAACTGTGTGAAATCATAACAAACACATTTTATGTAAAGAAAGGCCATTTTATTTGCATTCGATCTTTTCATTGATCGATATTGTATGGCAGTGTTTCGCCTGCTTTTGTTTTTTGTTTCTCTGGTATCTCTGTAGATGGCGCTTCTTGCGATTGTTTTCTCACAATTTACATTTGATTAGAGACAAAACCGTCTAATTAACTTCGCAAGATTTGTCACATTGACCAGCAGTGTTCTGAGGAGTCCCATAAGGACGAAACAGTTAACTGACAACACTTATTAGGTATCCAATAGATCTTGGACCCCCGTGAGGTTAAGCTTTCAGGCTACCCACGGAAAAATATGAGGGAACAAAAACTCCTTTTTGCCCTATTAGCCATGAAACTTGTTTGATTTTTAAATTCACGGGTACGAAATTCCACGTTTGAAAGGCCAAGTACACGCAAATGTTATTCCGTAAAAAGAGTAAGTAATTGAGATTTAAATATAGCCAAGTTTTTTAATACCTATTTTAAAATGAAAGGTTCTCACTTATTTGGAAATACTTATTAAAAATTGGCTGCATAATTTGTCGGCACAGTGCTACACGAACACAAACAAGTTTGGCTGTAAAAGGAAGCTTTAACTAAATATTTCCAAATGAGTAAGCACGTTTCATTTTGAAATGTATATTGAAAAACATGGCTATACTTGAATCTCAATTCTTTTTACGGAATACCATTTTCGCGTATTTAGCTTTTTTTACATAAAATGTATTTGTTAAATTAATTGCATGTTATTGCTGTAAAATGTCAAATTTACAAATTTTCTATATTTAAACCTAACCCAGAAATAGGAAATTACGGTTTTTTTTTAAAGGAAAGGCATTTTAACATTTTTAAACACAAATTTGAAGCCCTCCGACATAGCACAATTACGTGTTTAACACGTAAAAAAGACATGAGAAAAAAAAACGTTGATTTTAAAAGCTGCTAGAAAAAAACGTTTATTTCATATATGAAAACAAGCTTAATAGGTCATTCATTAACGTTGTAAAAAATAACGTTGCTAAAATCTGCGTTGTAATAACGCCATTATAAAATTAAAACAGCAATGTTTTTACGTTGGTTTCAAGTGATTTTTACGTTAAAATCACATTAGATTCACGCCTTTTCTACACGAATTTTAAAACGCGACTTGCATGGCTTTTCTACTGAATATTTTTGAGATTTTACTAGCAGCAGCGCCACCTATTGTCAGGATTTTTTACTTTGACGAAACCTATCAGGCAGTGCTTTGGCCTCTAAACTCCAAAAACCTTTTGAGAAACTGATCCCTAATCCTTCACGATCACGACGCATCTGTTATTATCCTGATAAAGACACATTTATAGTCTGTGAAAGTGTTGACGGTTAAAATACTCTGCCAATTTATGGGCACTTAAGCTCACACTAGATATTATATTTATAGTGTACGTGTGAGCTAATATAACTAAAAACTGAAATATATTTTATTCAACCCTAGACTCAATTACCTGTCGTTTGATACTACACAAGCCATGTTATTACTTAAACTCAAATTTGTGAAATCTACCCCCACTTAAAAAAAAAACTAAAATGTCTTTTGTTTTACTCCAGACTCAATTACCTTTCGTTTGATATCACACATGCCATATTTTCACATAAATTCAAATTTTTGAAATTTACCCCCACCCTTTTTTTTGTTAAATAAACTAAAATGTATTTTGTTTAACTCGAGACTCAATTACCTTTCGTTGGATATCACACAAGCCATATTTTTACATAAACTTAATTTTTGAAATCTACCCCCACCCTTTTATTTGGCTTGTGTTTGATGGATTTTGTTGATTTTTAGATGGGACCATCTCGAGCCAAAACCCAGCTTAGGTACCAAATTTCATTAAAATCGGGCTAGCGGTTTTTGAGTTATGCGCGTTGGTCGTTACAGACAGACATACAGACAGACAGACAGACAGACAGACAACACAACAAAAAAGTTTCAAAATCATCTGAAACGCAAAGATATATAAAAAATTTTGAAATCGGAGCAACTTTTTTTTTCTCGAAAAAATTAGGATCACTATAGCTCACACTACTATAGTATAGTATATGTGTGAGCTAAAATCTTGTTTAGCTTTTAAAAAAAACATAATTAGTATAAGAGCCCAGATAAGCGAATCCCAGTTACATATTTTAACTTAGCGTCAAAAATCTTACAAAAAACATATTTGATACTTTTCTCTTAAATTGACAGGTGGTCACGTGATTTTGGCAACTTCTTAACGGTTTGAGCTAGAGACTTGATTCTTTTTTTGCTTTGTAGACAAAAATCTCCGATCAAAATTAATCACAACTGGCATGTTTTTAAATTTGTAAAAATATATACAGGGTGTCCCAAAAATCCGGGTCTACCCAAATATCTGCTGAACTATTGCAGATAACTGAATCATATTTGGTAGTGATCGATGACATCGAGAGATTTATTTTATGCATACATTAACAAAATAGTTTAAAAAATACATTAAGAAAAAAGTTATATTTATATTTTAGCTATTTATTCGATTTTTATTTTCTAAAAAACACCCTGTATTTCGAAAACGGAGCAATGTCGGACTAAAGGAACAAAAGGTGGCTTTTATTGAACTGACCTTTCATAGACACTGACTGTTTAAGTAATTTTATCCATATTTCCGTGCTTTTCCATGTTTTTCCCGGGTATGCTGTAATTGACCAGAGGCAAACAACCAAAACCTTAAACTACATGGCAATACCAACATAAAAATATGTGTCAAAAATTCCCACGTATGGGAGATGGCGGGTATAGCAGCTATATTTAAAAATTTGTAAAAAATGGTAAAAGAATAAGTTTGACAGTCGATAGAATTTGACACGTTTTTTATCATAGGCAAGGGACAGTTGGCGTACATGGGTTTTCAAAGACCTTTCAAACAAGATATCTCTCAATAATGTTTTTGTTTAAAACAACAAACTTGTACATTTTGACAAAAACTGAAAAAATTAGTTTTGACAGTCGATAGATTTTGACAGATTTGATTGTGTAGACAATTAACGGCTATATCAAAATATGTATTTAATTGTCAAATACCTTTCAAACGAAGTATCAATCAATAAGGATTTAAAATTAAAATTTTTAAGTTGATCGCCCCTTTGTCGCCCCTAATGCAGGGGCAGCACAACCGCCTCTTCATAAAATAGATCTCTTGATGTTAACGATTACTGCCAAATATTGGTTTAGTTATTGGTCGGTCGAGACGTCTTTCGCATGAAAAAGCCAACAAACCAACCGAACTGTAGCAATAGGGATCTCCAGTCCAATAGTTCCCACTCTTAGGTTACACTTTTGTGTTTTTAGTTAGGAATAGTAGCATAGGGAATAAGTAAAAAATGTAAAGAAACGCAGCTCAAAAACACTTTGACTTACCCTTGGATGAAAGGAACTTGGTACATGGACAACTGCACAGTCGAATCCAAATAATTCCAATCAAAGTAGTAGCAGTAGCACATCAAAGCAATCCATAAATGTTTATACACGACCGCGGTCTTAAAAAGCACGCATGTGATTTCACTTGGCGATCAATATATATCACTGGTATGGAGAGTACCCCAAATATTCGCATGAGCTCCGTATAGCAAGACGGACGTTGGAGCGCTGCTGTATGTAGCAATATAGCAGTAAAAAGATATGTATAAAATTAGGGAAAACTTAAATTAAAAAAGGATGGAAAATGGATATACTCAAGGTAGAAAAAGCAAAAATAATAAAGTAAAGTCAATGCATTCTTGAGCATATAATTCACCGCGCAAATTCAAATTTTTACCCTTTTTGTAGGCAAGGCATATCTTAGTAACTAAATTAGGTTAAACCAAGAAATAAAAGTAACTTTAAGTATAAAGTTTGAGCATAACTCTAGCAAAAAAAAAGAAAATAAAAAGCATTCTAATTTAGATAAATGTCTCTAAATTTTATATCTTAAAACTAAACGCCGGGACGAAGCATTCCGGCCCCCCTGAAAATACCCAGGGCATGGTATTTTCTGAACTAAGCATTAGGGAGAGGGCACAATTTCACCAAAGGCCTCTTGAATAAACCTTTGGAGGTTTTAACTGTAGCAACTCTTACTACATTATCAGTACCAGGGTGCAATCCTACTACTCGTCCCAATACCCAATTTAAGGGAGTGGTTTGATCATCTTTGATCAAAACCATCGTATCAATCGCAATGGGATCAATTTTGTCTTGATTCACTTTAGCGTGCTGTTGCAATGTGTGTAAGTAATCTCTGTGCCATCTACGCCAAAAATCGCGATGCAGTTTTTGCAGCAACTGCCACCGAGAAAGCCTATTTAAAGGCACTTGGTCAAAATCGAGGTCTGGAACAGTCGTAAGTGGTTCCAGGCTAAGGAAATGACCGGGCGTCAGTGCAGTCAAATCATTTGGATCTGTGCTGACTGGACACAAAGGCCTAGAGTTGAGGATAGCTTCTACTTGAGTAACCACAGTATAAAGCTCCTCAAAAGTAAGCACCTGTTCTCCAATTACTCGTAGTAAATGAGACTTTGCACTTTTGATGTTACTTTCCCACAAACCGCCCATGTGGGGTGCGGATGGAGGGTTGAAGTGCCAACGAATTGATTCGCGATTAGCAACTTCAGCAAACATCTCGTTAAGCATTTTAGCAGAAAGCGTAAAATTTGACGCGTTATCCGAGTAGACTACTTCCAGGCGTCCTCTTCTGGCCATAAAACGTCGGAATGCTGCCATAAAAGCGTCTGCCGATAAGTCTGACACAATTTCTAAGTGTACCGCCTTCGTACAACCGCAAATAAATAGAACGACATAAGCCTTAAGTCGTTTTGCACCGCGCATGCGACTCATTGTAATAGCAAAACTTCCCGTAAGATCAACGCCAACGTGTTGAAAAGCTTTTGCTTGTGAAACGCGAAATTTTGGCAAATTACCAACAGGGGGTTGATAATTACTGGGGCGTGTGCGCCAGCATGTAGAACAACGCGAAATTATTTTTCTTATATGCCTTTTAGCTGCAAAAATCCAATAATTTTGAAAAAGTAAAAATAAAGTCGTATTTATGCCGGTATGCATATGTTTCTCGTGAGTATGCGCAATCAATAACTTTGTAAATTGAGAATCACCGGGTAAAAGTATAGGAAATTTTTTGTCATAATCTAATTCCGAATTGCATAATCTTCCGCCAATGCGTAAAATATTATTTTGATCCAAAAACGGATTTAATTTTCTAAAAACCTTTGGCAACGGTTTATTATCGACAAGTAAAGAAATCTCGTTTTGAAAATATTTATTTTGCACGTGTTTTATAAGCACAAATATAGCATTTTGTAACTCATATTGTATTAACCACGTAGAATTAATAATAATTTTCTCATTATTAAATTTACGCGCGCGAAGATTGTGAATAAAACGTAGTATAAAAGCAACAAGTCTAATTAAACGCAAAAAATTTGAAAATTTGTTAAGCAGACAATCCAAAAAATTTGGTTCAATTGTTGCAGCAAACACCAATTTTCGCTCCTCTTCGAGAGCTTCTTTGGGTGTAGTAATATTATTTTTAGTAAAATCCCATGTCTCTTGTGGCTTACAAAGGAACTCGGGTCCTTGCCACCAAAGGGAACAATTAATTAAATCTGCAGGCAATAGACCACGTGACCCGGGGTCCGCGGCGTCTAATTCAGAAGGAACATGGTTCCAATCGCAAGGCTGAATTTTTTCTTGTATGTATGTGACTCGGTTGGATACAAAAGTGCGCCACGCAGGTGTGATCCTCTGATCCAAGAGAGCGCTACCATACTATCCGTAAAAGCAATAGTATTTTGAAAAGCAATTTTATTAGCAAAAGTATTTTGAATAAATTGAATGAGTTTAGCTAGCAAAACTGCCGCACAGAGCTCCAAACGGGGAATACTGATTCTTTTTATGGGAGCGACTTTCGATTTTGCGCACACAAAATACGTTTTAATATCTCCGTTTTGATAATACGAAAATAAACCGCCGCACACATACCGCGCTCGGATGCATCGCTAAATCCAACAATTTGACAAAATTGAAAATTAGAGAGATCAATCATTCTTGGGATATAAAAATCAGAAAATAATTTGAGTTCTTCTTCGAATTTTTTCCACTTGGAAATTATTTCCGGGGTGCTAACTGATCCCAATCTAACTTTATAAACCATAAGTACTGGATTAAATTTTTTGCAAAAAACGTAACCGGTGTAAGAAAACCTAAAGGGTCAAAGCATTTCGCAAGGGTACTAAGCAAATTACGCTTAGTGCAAATTTTTGTATTATAATTAAAAGAATAAAAAAAGTTATCACTTTGAGGGTTCCACCTCAAGCCTAAAATTTTTAGAGAGTTTGCATCCTCTCGATCCAAAGAAAAGTCTTTGGTTTGTATGTGGGTTGCAGGCAAGTCTGCAAGCAATTTGGGTTCGTTTGATGCCCATTTTTTTCAGTTCAAAATCCACCTCGCCCCTAATAACTCAATTAATTGATTTTTCATAAGCATGATTTGATCAAAATCATTGCAACTTACTACGCAGTCGTCTATATAGACGCTGTCCTTTAAAATCGCAGAAGCCAACGGTAAGTCTTGATAATCATCGGCTAATTTAAGCAAGGTTCGAATTGCTAAATATGGAGAACAGTTTACCCCGAAAGTCAAAGTTTTTAATTCGTAATCTTGCACCGATTCTTCAGAATTAAAACGCCATAAAATTCGTTGGTATTTATGTTGATTTTCCTCCACATTTATCATTCTGTACATTTTAGAAATATCGCTAACAAAACAATATTTATGTAGCCGAAAATTAAGCAAAATTTTAACTAAATCTCCTTGTAGTTTAGGGACCCGTGTGAAGGGCTTGATTTAGGCTAGGCTTATTTAAAGAATGACTCGATGCGTCAAAGACAGGACGAACAGGCGTGCTTCTCGAGCTTTCTTTTATAACCGCATGGTGAGCAATATAAAAATATTCACGAATTTCTGAGTTATTAGGGGGTGAAACTGCACGCATGTGACCCATATCCAAGTATTCTTGCATTACTTGTGAGTAAGAAGTAAATAATTTTTTATCATTTAGCAAACGTTTTTCAAGCGAGTACAACCGACGCAAAGCAAGGGTTCGGGTATCGCCGAAATCAACGGGATTGATTTTAAAAGGCAACGAAACGGTGTATCTACCGTCCACATCGCGTATAGTAGTTTTTTCAAAATATTTTTCGCAAAAAATATCTGAAGGTGAATTTTTCTCCACCGTAGGAACCTCTTCCAACTCCCAGAATTTTTGCAAAGTATTATTAAATCAGGAGTGGAAATAGTTGCCATAAAAGTAGAAATATTTTTTGATGCAAAAGCAGCATTTTGCAGAGGCATTTTTCCGAGCAAAGTCCATCCGAAGACTGTATTAATACAAGAGGGGGTGTCTGGACCGAAATAAAGTCTACCTTCCTCTAAAAGTGATCCATAAAGGTCCGCGCCAATAAGAAGCTGAATTCCAGCTTGATTATACCAACTGGGATCAGCTAATTTTAGACCAGTTAAGTAGTGCAAAGAATTTTGGTTAAAAGATACACTTGGCATTTTATCGCAAACTTGGTCTATTAATACAGGTTCTAGACTAAAAATTTTCGATTTATTATCGATAGCAGCAATTTTACAATGCACCGCATGGCGCGCAGTAGTTGACATATCTCCTAAACCGTTTACATTAAGCGAAATGTTGGATTTAGGAAGTCCCAGTGCATTCGCACATTTTTTCGTTATAAAGGAGCACATGGCGCCATTATCCAAGATGGCGCGTATTTCGTGCCAATTTCCGTATGCATCACGGATGTGCAGCAAAGCAGTGCAAAGCAACGTGTCATAGTCGCCAAGCACAGTACCCGCGTGAATAGATTTATTTTCAGTAATCTGATTTTCTACGGGGTTAGTTTGTGATCCACTAGACGTCACAGAAGAAGAAGCAATCACCGAAGCTGGGGAGTTATTTTTTAGGCATAAAAGACTGTGGTGATTTAAAAAACAAAATCTACATCTTTTTTGTGAAGTGCACGAGTTTACTTGATGAAAACTAGCCATGCAGTTGGTGCATCCCTTATTATTTCTAATAAAATCAATGCGTTCTTGAATTGGTTTCGTTAAAAAAGATTCACAGCTAAAAATCAGATGTGTATTTTTTGCTTTGCAGTAGAAACACGTGTTTTGTTTGGAATTTGGAGTTTTTTGTGACTGTCTGTTCGCAAGTAAAACTGTTTTATTTCGTGGATTACGGGGGGATCTCGAGAAGTTCCCTGGTCGTGAGTTTTGAACATTATCTTGTTTCATAGACAAAGATAAAGATTCAAGAGACGTGCAATGTTGCTCTAAAAATTTGTAAATATCTTCGTATTTTGGCATTAACTTAGAAGCGTGATTTAGTTCAAATAACTTAAGCGTTTCGGGATCTAATCGATCCAAAAGCATGTTCGCAGTAATAAAGCACCAACTATGGGTCGCATATCCCATATTTTTTAAGCAATCAAGGTTTTCCTTGAACGTATCTAGCATTTTGCGCAATTCTAAAACGTCATCATTGGATAGCCGAGGTGAGTTTTCGATAGATTTCCAGTAAGAAACCGCACGCAAGCGCTTATTGTCATATCTGGAAATCAGCGTATCGTAGCAAAGTAAATAATTATTTCCTTCAAGAGGTATATTTTTAATTAAATTTAAAGCAGGGCCTCTTAAAATCGTACGTAAATATTTAAACTTCTCAATGTCCGAGCTCTTACGCGTATGTACAACCGCATTGTAAATCTCAATAAAGCTTGGAAACTCCTCAACATCGCCCGAAAAAGGAGGGACATTTAACTTGGGAAGAGAAAATTCTGGTTCCGGAAAAATAATTGTTTGATTATTTACCTCATTGTGGCTTCGATTTATTTCTTCAGCCTCCACCTCAAATAAATCATAGTGCAAAGCCTCAACCTCTACGCATCTATCCAAAAAATCTTTTTGTATTTTATTCTGAGCTTCCAGAGCTTCAGAATCGTCTGAAATCAAGATCAGTAAAGCATTATGATGCTTTTCAAAGCACTTACAACAAGAAGAAAGTTTTTTAAAGTTAACTTTAAACCTTGTGTGAGCAGCTGGATTTGTTTTCGCCTGATTGGCATAGTGTTCAAGCACACTCAACTGATTGATTGCAGTTTGACGCAAGGCCTTAGCCGAGCTTACCTTTTTTTCGGTATCGTTTACCATTTTAAAAGGTTAAAGTGCAAAGTAAAGCAGTAGTTAATAAGGGAAGCAAATTTAAAAAATATATCGTACTACTTTTCAAATTCCCTCGTAAACCAAGATTCAAAGCAATATTAAAAGGCCAGCGGCTTTTAGCAAATATTGAGTAAAGAACAGCAAGTTTTTAGCAAAAAGTATAAATGCTAATAAATATGCACAAAAAATTTAGCAACTGATAAGAGTTTCTGAATTTGTGTAGGTACGCAAGGAAACGCAAGCCTTACATACATCGACAGCGCAATAAATTTTAATTTTGAAAAAAAATAAATTTTTCAAAATTTGTATGCAATTTGTATATTGCACAAATAAAAAAATGCAATGCAAGTTGGTACGTGCAACGTACAATAGACACACCGTAGATAAAATGTAAAACCTAAGATATGCCTTGTCTCAAAAAGACGCAAAGTAAAGTCCTAACTTCAAACACAATTATGCAACTCTGAGAGCACCTATTACGCAGAACGGGAAAGCCGGCTCGAAGGACCAAAAAATGGTCGGTCGAGACGTCTTTCGCATGAAAAAGTCAACAAACCAACCGAACTGTAGCAATAGGGATCTCCAGTCCAATAGTTCCCACTCTTAGGTTACACTTTTGTGTTTTTAGTTAGGAATAGTAGCATAGGGAATAAGTAAAAAATGTAAAGAAACGCAGCTCAAAAACACTTTGACTTACCCTTGGATGAAAGGAACTTGGTACATGGACAACTGCACAGTCGAATCCAAATAATTCCAATCAAAGTAGTAGCAGTAGCACATCAAAGCAATCCATAAATGTTTATACACGACCGCGGTCTTAAAAAGCACGCATGTGATTTCACTTGGCGATCAATATATATCACTGGTATGGAGAGTACCCCAAATATTCGCATGAGCTCCGTATAGCAAGACGGACGTTGGAGCACTGCTGTATGTAGCAATATAGCAGTAAAAAGATATGTATAAAATTAGGGAAAACTTAAATTAAAAAAGGATGGAAAATGGATATACTCAAGGTAGAAAAAGCAAAAATAATAAAGTAAAGTCAATGCATTCTTGAGCATATAATTCACCGCGCAAATTCAAATTTTTACCCTTTTTGTAGGCAAGGCATATCTTAGTAACTAAATTAGGTTAAACCAAGAAATAAAAGTAACTTTAAGTATAAAGTTTGAGCATAACTCTAGCAAAAAAAAAGAAAATAAAAAGCATTCTAATTTAGATAAATGTCTCTAAATTTTATATCTTAAAACTAAACGCCGGGACGAAGCAGTTATCTTCAATAGTTCAGAAAATGCTTGAGTGGACTCAGAGTTTTGGGACAACCTGTATATATATATATATATATATATATATATATATATCTCTTGTTTTCGCTCACTCTCGTAGTATCTCCTTCTTAGTCTCTTGGCTAATTTTAGTGCCTGGAAGAGCAGAAATAATAGGGACCTATTGCATTAAAGCCAGGCAATAATTGTGCCGGGCACTATTCTGACATTTTCGCATTAAAAGAACAGCTGTCTTCTTTCAAAATTAGGCCTTTGTGTACTTTGTGTATTATAAGAGCTAACTTTAATAGTTCCCCCACTATTGATGGAAAATAAACGACTGGATTTATAAATTCGACTTTGGTATGTTAATTTTAAAAGATCAACTGTCAGCTTTCAATGCCAATCTGTCAGAATAGTGCCCGGCACAATTAGTGCCTGGCACTATTGTAATAAGTCCCTAATACAAAAAACAAGGGATTTTAATCTTAGTAACCAGCTCAGGAAAGGAAAGACCTCGGGCAAGACTGCATTCCCGGCCGTTTTAACAAACAGTAAAAATGAAGAGCCCTCAAAAAGTTGGCGGCAAATTCAGTTGAAAAGTTTACACTAGAAGATTGGATTTTCAATAAACCAAAACATATTAACAAGACTTAGTTTATATTAATTTTTAATGGGTTCAAAAAAACGTCATATAGAAATAGCGGTATATGATACCCGTAACAACGTTAGTATAAGTTTTGTGTTTGCCTCTCTGAGTGGGTACATGAAACAAAAACCTTTTAAACTGATGTAACTCGTAAACGAAATGATCGATGGCTGTTTCGTTTTATCCATTTATCAGGGAAAATACTACGAATTTACTTTTTAGGTGAAATAAAGCAAATATTTACCTGTAGATAAGCAGGTACTAAAACTAAAAGAAAAGTTTAGGCCTAATAAATATAGTATGTATTCCAGATACATTTACCTACCTATTTTATGGAGATTTATGTAAGAAATACAACTTTGGATAAATGTAAAAAAAGCAAAAACTAAAAATTGTCTTTATTATTATATATTTATTTATTGCTCGACATTACAAAAACCCCTGTAAATATTTGAACTCCTATAGAGCATCTGTAGCATTTTAACCAAAATTGTAGTTCTTATATAGTTTTCGAAATCGAACATTATCTGGGACACCCTGTATATTATCTCAGTGTTAAAAATTCATTCAACGGGATAACGAAGTTAGAAATAGTGCCAATTGAAATGGAGATGAAAAGTGACAATCAGGGATAAAAAGTGGCAGATCGGGCCTATAAAGAAGTACGAAAAGTAGCGTATAAAGCATATTTTTTTTTGGCGAATTGTAGACGGTGACACCAGTTACTACCGCAAGAACAAAGGGAACTATACCAATATCAACATTTTTATCAGAAAATTTCAAAAAATTAATTTGGAAAAAGTATAAAATTTTAATTATGCAACAGTTAAAATATTGAAATGCGTATTCGACTAATTATAAAAATTTAGGCGCCAGGCGGCACTGTATTCAAAATTTTTAAAAATATGTTTTGTCGTCAAAATTGGATAATTTTGTCTACAAATCAAAAAAAAACCAAGTCTCTAGCTCAAACCATTAAGAAGTTGTCAAAATCACGTGACCACCTGTCAATTTAACAGAAAAGTATCAAATATGTTTTTTGTTAGATTTTTGACGCTAAGTTTAAATATGTAACTGCGGGTTCGCTTATCTGTGCATAAATTATTTTTTCCCTTAATGGACCCATGCCATTGTCGTACTTCTATGGAACGAAAACATCGAATTATGTATGCCGCATATTTTTTGTTTTTTTTTAGGAAAACTATTAACTTTACGACAAAAAGTGTACTATCCTTTTTTCAGATAATTAAATTGTGTTTTAGCTGAGGTACATTTTAACCCCGTGGGGGTTCGTTTTACATAAAAAAATTACCCTCAAAAATAAAATTGTAAATTACGCTTCGGCCGCCATATCTACCTCAGTATCAGTTTCTGTTTGAAACTAATAGCCGTTTCTTATTTAGCTAACATCCTTTTCGTTCTGTATAGTTTTTTAGTAACTTTCATGACTTTGGTGAAATATGAAAATTTTGTACCTGGGGGTAGGTATAGGCCAATTTAGTGGTTCTTTGAGTGTAACTCGAGAACCGCTTAATCTAAAGCAAATATTAGACCCACCATAAATACATCTTAATAATCTGCATATTTTTTATATTTTATGTTTTTTTTGTAAAACCAGTAGTTTTCTCGAAAAAATCAAAAAAACCTAAAAAAAAATAGCGTATTTGAGGAACTTACTGAATTGTATAGAGACAAATAAAAAACAAGTGATTTTAAAAGGCCATTATAGTAGAAGCTAATCACAATTTGTTTGGGTAAAATCGATGTCATAATAAAAAAGTTACGTACATTTGATTCAAACTCCTTTTCGCCATCTTTAAACAAAGATGGCGGGTTGTTTATGCAGGATTTTCGCAGGTATCTCCATTTTTTTTGGGACATGGTCTTATGACGAATCGATTAAAATATATGAGTATCGGTTTGCAATTCAAGCCCAAAATCCTACTGGGCTCTTAGACTAAATGTATATAGATAGATATATAGATATTTTGTCTTGCCTTGAGCGCCATCTTAAATATTGTCTTGAAGTGTTGTAGTCTTAAACTAGTGAACTTTTATAACTTTCTTTCGCGTCTCTTTTAAGTTAAAAAAATGTTATTAAAAAAACGTGACCAAAAAACACGCAGAAATTTAGTAGGTATAAGAAGTCTTAATCTAATGGCGTTTTAGAACATGTTGTGGAGGACTTTTCAAGTGTGAATTTGATACATGAAAATAACGAGGGTAAAAAACACGTTATATACACAGCACCAGAAACTTCAGCAAAAAGTACATTTTTATAGCTTCATTTCTCCTTGTTTTTAAGTTATCTTTAAGTTAAGTATGTAGATTTAATAAAATAAATATTACATGGTATGAGGTTGTTTTCAGGTAAAAAAGCTTTGTTATTTGTGTTCACGTTAATTTAACGTTGATGTGATTTTTGTGCTATGTGGGTTACTTAACCCAAACAGCAAAGTAATAGGGACGTATTGGCATAAAGCCATGCAATAATTGTGTCAGGCCGTATTTCGACAGTTTTGCATTGGAATATGACAGCTTATCTTTGAACATAAGGATTTTGTTTACTATACGAACCAAAACAAATACTGTAGACTTTAATTATGGATACATAAACGAGTTCAAATTCGACTTTGGTATGTCAATTTTGAAAGCTCAACTATCAGCCTGCAATGCAAATCTGTCATAATATTGTAATCCCTTATAACTATTATATTGTTTAGTTTACTTAGACTTAATCTTGACCTCTCACGAGAAAAAACGTGCTTTTTTATTAGACAGAGGCTCGTGGAGGAAAAATATTAAATATGTTTACGTTCCTAATTCGAAATACCTTAATATACGAGATACCTAAGAAACTACAGCCAAAAAGAGACTCTTTATCTTAAACAGAAAAAAGTGACTTGTATTCACATTATAGTTCATAGTTCTTCTTGTTGCCTTAAAAAGTCATGAATATTTCTGGGTCTTTTGCAAAAATATTTTTTGTACTTTTTCAAAAAAATTTGAATTTGTCGTTAAACTAGTTTTGTTTCCTACATATTTTTTTTAAATTACTGAAGATTATTACTGTATATTTTTTATGTAATTCACAAAGAAGTAAGTCATTAAAGGCTACCTGAAATAAGACTTCTTCGCTGGATATTCCAAAGATTGAAACCAAGTTGCACTAGTACTTATTTTTTGTAAATTTACAAGTACTTTGTGAATTAAAAAACAATATATAAATATGTATTGAAATTTTTTCTGAATCCACATTTTTTTTTATGAGGAGCAGAAGTCACAAATGTGCCACCTTTCCTAAAAACGAGATTTTTACGTAGAAAAATTTTATGGGCAATCGACTATATCCTATGAAACGTGCTAAGTTGCAGGAGTACTAATTTCGTAAGCAATCGGGCATAGACGGCACTTCCGGTAAGTGATCCGTCATTTTCGTCATCAATTCTTTAAATATCTCCATTTAACAGTTTTGGCACCTAGCCCCTTTGTTACTTCTGCTCCTCAAATATGTAAATTTTATGTTTTTTGTAATCTTCTTAGACAAATGTAAATTCAACCTCATTCTACGTCATATGTATGAATCTCAGTTTGCTTACACTTATGCTATAAGTAGTATGAGCTCTGGTAATCATGTCAAAAATTATTTTAAAAAAATTGATTCGATTTCAAAAGAAATTATATATCTTTGCGTTTCAGATGATTTTAAAACTTTTTTGTCTATATGTCTCTCTGTAAAGACCAACGTACATAACTCAAAAACTACTTGCCCGATTTTAATGAAATTTGGTACTTAGCTTTTGTTTAGGCTTTTGATAGTCCCATTTAAAAATGAATAAAATCCAACAGACATAAACCGAAAAAAATATGGTGGAGGTAGATTTCAAAAATTAGAGTTCTGGTAAACATTTTACTTGTGTGGTACTATGTTAAGCTGTGGTAGGTAAAAAAATACATTATAGTTTGTCTTATTCACACTGAAGAGGGGGAAACTCAAACTGGACGCATATCCAGGTGGCGGATAGGCGGTTATTTTCGCGGACCAAAATGGGTACAAATTACAAATTACATTATTCGTGTGGGCTTAGGTGCCCATAAATTGGGAGAGTATGTTTGATTAGTGAGAAACCTACACCTTTTAAAAATCAACAAAAGCAAAAAAAATATAAGTGCTAATAATTCATATGACTAGTTATGTTATATAATTTCTACTATAAACCAAAAAATTATATTTTAATATTGGTTCGTCCCGCCTTCCTTTTTGTAAATATGTTCTTTTTACTATAATTTACCAAATTGGTTCGAATTAGGCTATTTGGTGATTCACTAGAGCATTTTCTATTTTTTGTTTATTTAGTATTAATTAACTAATTAAGTACTTAAAATTACTGGGTTATTTGCATTTGAAACTCCCGCGGTTTTAGAGGCAAATATTACAATTTGCTATAATTAATTTACTTTACATAAAATGCATTTTGAATTACTAAGGTTCCTAGTTCCTTTAATATGGACCTTCGTAATCTCATTCCTTCCTACTTATTCCTTTTCTCCTACGCCTATGGATTAACGACGCCACTGGGCGACATGTGGGAGAATGAACGCAGCAGCGATACCTGCTGCAGCATCAGAGAGAACCGTTTCGCCTTCGAACGATAATACACGCGTGTTAGCGACTCTCCTACCACAGGAATGTGGGGTGCAAAAACTACGGTTTAACAGCGCGTCCTCCCATGAGTTCCACTTCCTGTATAAAAATGGTAAGTGAAAATGCATTATTTTTACCTTACATACATTTGTTTATTGCTACACTAACCTAGAAGGTAAACTAGACCATTTCAGAATCCCTTGTACCAGCTTAGCCTATGACCTTATTCCCTTAAATGTACAGTCCACATCTGACACCGTTAAATTCCAGACAACTCTCCTTTCTGGACCACCAGGGAACCCCAAATATGTTTTATTTTATTTGATTATTTGATTACATGCTGTATAACGTTAGCATAACAGTTGGATTTTTCATTAAAAAAAAACTATAAAAAGGCAAAATCCACCAAAATAAAACTCATGCCTTCCCTAAAATAAAAACTTTTAAAGCCCTTTTTATATTGGAAAAATGCATTAGTTTTTACGAACTTATAAAATCTCTTTTAATGCATGCTTGCATTGTAAAATAACATTACATTCAAACATTTTAAGAGATACCTCCTTATTTTAAATAAAGCATCATAAACATTTTTAAAACACTTAGATTAGACTTCTACCTACGGTATGCCCCAAAAGGAAATCGCCGATTTAAAAAAAAAGGTATTTTTTGACGTTTTAGAAAAGACACTGTAACTATTGTTTTATATATTTAGAGTGTAATTTGTATCTAAAATGATCGTTTTCCATTCTTTTGTAGAGCACGTTCTTTCACACGACAAATAACAGGCACATTGCACGGAGAAGGGGGAATCTCGGAGAAAATGATCTTAAATCGCTATTTATACCAAACTTGTAATTGTGAAAACATAGGGGAAAATTATTAAATATGTTTCCTATTCATAATACTTAAATATCTGGGAAACTAAAACCAACAATAGGCTATGGTGACAGTAGTCCTATTTAGTATTTTGTTTCAGGGCCACATGTAACTCAATGGTATCCAGCTATCGTTAGACAAACTTTTTTTGTTATTTAATTTTTGCTATATACACTGGGATTTCTCAAATTTAAGTTAGTTTTATCTAATTTTTTTGAGATCCTGTAGGTATATACTAAGCATAATAGTTTAATTTTTCATTAAAAAAAACTATAAAAAAGCAAAATGCAAACAATTAAAAAAAAATTATATAGGAAAAATGCATAAATTTTTACGACCTTGCATAATCTCTCTTAATTAAATTAATTAAGAGATAGGTTCCTATTTTAAATAAAGCACAATAAATAGTTTTAAAATGCACAGATTTTATTCACTTTTAGCTAAAGTGAACCCCAGAAGTAGGAAATCCGTGATTATTTAAGAAATGAAAAAATTCGTTTTGACTTTTTAAAGCAAAGTATGGTTTTATTTATTTTAGGTGTAAATTGTAAAAGCCATCATAAACCTATAATTATGACAATAATATAGATGTGTACCTGTTACATTTTTTCGATGATTAAGTCTAAATTTAAAATACCGCTTCCTATTCTGTTATAAAGTGTATTCTTTCTTTAGACAAAAATATGTTATTTAAAAGAAAAAGGGTCAATCTTGGAGGCAATAATCTTAAATCGCATTTCAAATAGAACTTGGTTTCTAATAATAATCATTAAAACGTAGAGGAAAATTATCAGACATGTTTACATTCCTAACTCGGAATACCTCATTATCTAAAAAGCAAAAGCCGAGAACAGAGCGGCTACGACGTCAGCAGCCTTTTCCTAGACTCTTTGTCGTCTTACACAAATACTTGTTAAGTATATCTCGCTATAGATACCTTGAGCTTATAAAAAACATGAACCAACAAATGTTTCTTTTAATTTTGTCAAACTTAATACAATCTAAGAAATTTATTATTTAGCTTAATTATGTACCGAGGATGGAGTTTTATACTTTATTTAATAAATAAGGTACCTACCAATTTCATATTAGTTGTAAGTAAGTAAGAGACCCTGTATGTATGACATATTTTAAAGAAATAGAGAGGCGACAAACTTAGCAAAGTTAAATATCGGTCCTCTTTAGTCTAACCTTGTTTAGTGGGAGACGCATCTTTTATCCTTGTTAATTCATAGGCGTCGGAAAATAAATATAAACAATTTTTGACAAACATTTATACAGGGGGTGACTGATAAACGCGTTTGTTTATATATTAAATGATAATTCATATTACTCACATAAATTATGTTTGTGAAACCCCAATGAACTTGGCAAGAAAATAACATAATCATTGACTTCTATACCCTACGGGTAGACCCGGCATTGGCCAAAATTGCCATTATATCAAGCTTTTATCGCAATTGACCAAATACAAGTAAGAATTTAATGAGCAAGATAGGGATGAAAATAGAATTTCGGTTTGGTGAGTCCGGACACATGCAACATCGCAAAAATATTCTATTTGCTTGTCTTGGATAAAAAAGGGCAGTGGAGGCGCAAAATAAAAATTTTGAATTCCACTAGAATTTTTTTATCAACAATTTTCTGTTTGAATAATAAATAATTCATGAATACTTACTTGAGTATACTGTGTTTACAAAATTCTCTTCAGTAAAAAAAAAGAGTAAAAAGAATTTCAAAGCATGCTAAGTGCAGTGGATGTATTAAAATTATTGTTTTCATCTTAGAACTTTACAAATGTTGTACCTTTCAGGTAAAATATTTTCTTTCTTTGAACAAGAGTCAGATGAAATTTCGGAACTAAAAATTTCAATTCGGAATGAGACAACTGGGCGCCGGGCCAACTCGGCGCCGCCAACAGGGCACCACGCCGGGCCTAATGGGCGCCGGGCCAACTCAGCGCCGGACTATTTTTTTTTCGATAAAATGTGAAGATATAAAACAAAATAAATATGTTATTTATACAAAAATTTCAACATCTATTAAGTCGAGTGTTGAAATTTCTTAGGTGTAGTGTTCTGCGACTTGAAACACCGCCAAGTTCCATATTCGATACATATCGATGCATAAATAAGAAAGTCCGCCATTTTGGATCCGCCATTTTAATTTTTTTAAGTTTGTTTTTCATCTGCACATTTTATCAAGAAAAAATATTTTAGTCCGGCGCCCAGTTGGCTCGGCGTCCAGTTGGCTCGGCGCCCAGTTGGCCTGCCGCCCAGGTGGTGGCGCCGAGTTGGCGGCCCCTAGTTGTCCTAGACTGCAATACATTTCAGGGGTCTGGTACGTTTTACGAAGTTTTTTGAAAAATGATAATTTTAGACCATTTTATAGTGATTTCTAAAAAAAAAATTGCGGAAAATCGTTGATTTTGTTAAAAAAATTGAAATTGAAAAATTCTTTAAACCCCATTAAAACCCATACAAATTGCTACAAAAGAAGCATTTTCTCATTTCAAACTGAAACAAAACGGTCCCTGACGTCAGCTGTTAACAAAAACTTGAAATAACTAAGGTCACTGATCGAAATCGGGTCAGTTTTTTTGGTCCTTTTATGAAAATGCACAATTTTTAAAAAAGCATGAAATTCAAAACAAAATCAAGAAAATTATGATTCCTACATTTTTATTCCTTAAAAGACTAAAAATTAATAATTATTTACTTTTTTTAAATTTATCGAAGGTCTAACCGAACAAAACCAAACTGAACCGATCCGTATCGAAATGAACCAAATTAAACCGAATCTAACTGTTCGGTTTGGTTCGGTTCGATTTGGTTGAACTAAACCGTACCTAACTGAATGTAGCTAAACCTAACCGAAACAAACTGAACCTAGCGGAACCTAACCAAACATAATCAAACTGAACCAAACCTAGCCGAAGAAAACTGAACCTAACCGAACCGATTCGAAACGAACCGAACCAAGCCAGTCCGAATCTGGCTGAACCCAACCAAAACAAATACAACCTAGCCGAACCTAACCAAACATAATCAAACTGAACCGAACCTACCCGAACCAAACCGAACCGAACCGAGTCGAACCAACCAAACCAAACCAAACCGAACCGTTAGATTCGGTTTGGTTCGGTTCGATTTGGTTAAACTAAACCGAACCTAACCGAATATAGCTAAACCTAACCTAAACAATCCTAGCGGAACCTAACCGAACATAATCAAGCTGAACCAACCTAACCCACCTAACCGAACCTAACCCAACCTAACCCAACCTAACCCAACCTAACCCAACCTAACCCAACCTAACCCAACCTAACCCAACCTAACCCAACCTAACCCAACCTAACCCAACCTAACCCAACCTAACCCAACCTAACCCAACCTAACCCAACCTAACCCAACCTAACCCAACCTAACCCAACCTAACCCAACCTAACCCAACCTAACCCAACCTAACCCAACCTAACCCAACCTAACCCAACCTAACCCAACCTAACCCAACCTAACCCAACCTAACCCAACCTAACCCAACCTAACCCAACCTAACCCAACCTAACCCAACCTAACCCAACCTAACCCAACCTAACCCAACCTAACCCAACCTAACCCAACCTAACCCAACCTAACCCAACCTAACCCAACCTAACCCAACCTAACCCAACCTAACCCAACCTAACCCAACCTAACCCAACCTAACCCAACCTAACCCAACCTAACCCAACCTAACCCAACCTAACCCAACCTAACCCAACCTAACCCAACCTAACCCAACCTAACCCAACCTAACCCAACCTAACCCAACCTAACCCAACCTAACCCAACCTAACCCAACCTAACCCAACCTAACCCAACCTAACCCAACCTAACCCAACCTAACCCAACCTAACCCAACCTAACCCAACCTAACCCAACCTAACCCAACCTAACCCAACCTAACCCAACCTAACCCAACCTAACCCAACCTAACCCAACCTAACCCAACCTAACCCAACCTAACCCAACCTAACCCAACCTAACCCAACCTAACCCAACCTAACCCAACCTAACCCAACCTAACCCAACCTAACCCAACCTAACCCAACCTAACCCAACCTAACCCAACCTAACCCAACCTAACCCAACCTAACCCAACCTAACCCAACCTAACCCAACCTAACCCAACCTAACCCAACCTAACCCAACCTAACCCAACCTAACCCAACCTAACCCAACCTAACCCAACCTAACCCAACCTAACCCAACCTAACCCAACCTAACCCAACCTAACCCAACCTAACCCAACCTAACCCAACCTAACCCAACCTAACCCAACCTAACCCAACCTAACCCAACCTAACCCAACCTAACCCAACCTAACCCAACCTAACCCAACCTAACCCAACCTAACCCAACCTAACCCAACCTAACCCAACCTAACCCAACCTAACCCAACCTAACCCAACCTAACCCAACCTAACCCAACCTAACCCAACCTAACCCAACCTAACCCAACCTAACCCAACCTAACCCAACCTAACCCAACCTAACCCAACCTAACCCAACCTAACCCAACCTAACCCAACCTAACCCAACCTAACCCAACCTAACCCAACCTAACCCAACCTAACCCAACCTAACCCAACCTAACCCAACCTAACCCAACCTAACCCAACCTAACCCAACCTAACCCAACCTAACCCAACCTAACCCAACCTAACCCAACCTAACCCAACCTAACCCAACCTAACCCAACCTAACCCAACCTAACCCAACCTAACCCAACCTAACCCAACCTAACCCAACCTAACCCAACCTAACCCAACCTAACCCAACCTAACCCAACCTAACCCAACCTAACCCAACCTAACCCAACCTAACCCAACCTAACCCAACCTAACCCAACCTAACCCAACCTAACCCAACCTAACCCAACCTAACCCAACCTAACCCAACCTAACCCAACCTAACCCAACCTAACCCAACCTAACCCAACCTAACCCAACCTAACCCAACCTAACCCAACCTAACCCAACCTAACCCAACCTAACCCAACCTAACTCAACCTAACCCAACCTAACCCAACCTAACCCAACCTAACCCAACCAAATCCAACCTAATCCAACCTAACCCAACCTAACCCAACCTAACCCAACCTAACCCAACCTAACCCAACCTAACCCAACCTAACCCAACCTAACCCAACCTAACCCAACCTAACCCAACCTAACCCAACCTAACCCAACCTAACCCAACCTAACCCAACCTAACCCAACCTAACCCAACCTAACCCAACCTAACCCAACCTAACCCAACCTAACCCAACCTAACCCAACCTAACCCAACCTAACCCAACCTAATCCAACCTAACCCAACCTAACCCAACCTAACCCAACCTAACCCAACCTAACCCAACCTAACCCAACCTAACCCAACCTAACCCAACCTAACCCAACCTAACCCAACCTAACCCAACCTAACCCAACCTAACCCAACCTAACCCAACCTAACCCAACCTAACCCAACCTAACCCAACCTAACCCAACCTAACCCAACCTAACCCAACCTAACCCAACCTAACCCAACCTAACCCAACCTAACCCAACCTAACCCAACCTAACCCAACCTAACCCAACCTAACCCAACCTAACCCAACCTAACCCAACCTAACCCAACCTAACCCAACCTAACCCAACCTAACCCAACCTAACCCAACCTAACCCAACCTAACCCAACCTAACCCAACCTAACCCAACCTAACCCAACCTAACCCAACCTAACCCAACCTAACCCAACCTAACCCAACCTAACCCAACCTAACCCAACCTAACCCAACCTAACCCAACCTAACCCAACCTAACCCAACTTAACCCAACCTAACCCAACCTAACCCAACCTAACCCAACCTAACCCAACCTAACCCAACCTAACCCAACCTAACCCAACCTAACCCAACCTAACCCAACCTAACCCAACCTAACCCAACCTAACCCAACCTAACCCAACCTAACCCAACCTAACCCAACCTAACCCAACCTAACCCAACCTAACCCAACCTAACCCAACCTAACCTACCTAGTTGTTAATAAATATAGTAAAAGTTGTTGGGTTTATGTCCAGGGGGTAACCATTGTCCATAATCGTCGGAAATCGAGTTAGGATTAGTGTATGCGACCATAAATATTGAGTGGCGCGTGAGTGTTTGGTCTTCAAATTTTTTTTGGGAAATTTTTTTCCGTACCCTGGGCACCCTAATAAACCGTAGTCTGGTCACCCTAATCCATCGCAATCAAAGAAAATCGGTAATCGAAGTGTCACAAATTTTTTGTTGGTTTCTATTCTTCTTTTATATTATGTAGGACAAAATTATTAATTAAACTAAGTGACCTTATTAAGTAAGACAGCATGATGGTCAAATGACATTAGAAGGACATACACATATGATACCGGACTGTAGACCGGTCGCGGTGGTCATATAAAAATAAATATATACTTTCGCGATGAAAGACCAAAATTTAACTTAAAATTACTGTAAAGTCCGCAAAAAACATTAAATTTATCGAAATTTATAAAAACATAGATCAGTGTGTGTAACAATTCATCAAGATGTATGAAACTCGACCGTGACATGTCAAAAGTTTGTTTCGAAAAAACAAAAACAACTGGATAAAAATCCGTATGTAAACATTTAAAAAAAAATCAATTTTAAGAAAATCAAATACTTTTTGTTAATTTTCATGCAATGCAAAAAAAAGTGCGGGGAAGTGACACTTTCTGAATCAAAATGTGTGAGGGTAAAATCGCACGGTCGCAGAAAAAACTATCTATCGTGACGCTACTGAACTTTCTCGTGTTTTAGCAAAAACTAACCGTCAAGACGACTTACCCATGAAATGTTGTTTTTTTTATGGATTTTTTTCTTCTTTTGCACAAAAAACAATTTTGGACCATGTTTAAACTCAAATAGTTACTTCTAAACTTGTTTTTAAACGTTTTAAGATTTCTTTTTGTAATATTCCCGCACAAAATTCAAAAAAATTCATTTCCGTACTTAGACAACATTGTCTATCAGTTTTCCCTGTATAAACCGACTAGCAGGTAGAATCACTCAAAATACGGGAGATTAAAGGTAGCCAGCTGCTTTTCTGTCGCACTTATGCCGTCAGTGTGAAAGAGATAAAAGCACCCATATATTATCTAGGGTATTATTAGCATGCAAAATCACCCTATCTTTGTCCGTTTCACATGTGCAATAATGTCTATCTCTGTTTTTATTGTAAAAGGAACCAAATTGGATAGAGTCAATAAAAAATGCCATGTCTCTCCGTTTCTAACGCCCTTTCAGGGCGTTATACAACTCAATGAACATAATCCAAAAATGTGAGTTTTAGTGACTTTGATGGGTTGGTTTGTGGCGTGGGGTCTATTTCTTTGAAATATATCATACATACAGAGTGTCTAAGTATAAGAACCGACTTCGTTTTTCAAAAGTAATATTTTTAGAATTCCTTCAAGTAAAATGTGGTTATTGGGTTAGGTGGTTTGCTTTCAAAAAGTACATATATTATGCGAGGGGACACCTACTGCTTGGAATGTACAAATTGTTTTTCAGCACTAAAAATCCACGGCTTATGATGACTTGAGGCTAAATCTTGGCAGCGCAGCATTTGTTTTGCATGCATAGTGCTTTTCTATGAATTAAAAATAACTAAAACATTTTCAGAAAACGAAATTAAAATATAGCCTTTAAATATGCTCGTTTATTCTTGTTGCGAATATGTTTTAAATATTTTTTTAAATCAATAAAAAAGCTGCATTCTTGCCTCGCAGAACAAGGTATGAATCACCAAAATCGGTTTACTGGTTCTAAAAAAAAATATGTGAACCGATCATAATGAAGTAAAAAACATCCCAATGAGAATTGATTGCTTTTTAAAGACCATAATCAAAGTTTATCGTCATCTTAAAATTAAAGATGGCGGACAGAATCATACTTGATTTATTAAAATGGCGTGTTTATTTTTATTTTCCGAAAATACTTTAGTTTTTTTTAATTTAAAAAAAGCACTACTTTTCAGCCACACAACGAGGTACAAACTAGTAAAATCAGTGTGGTGGTTTTTAAAAAATCTCTCTTTGTTTCAACCATTGTTTTACATATTGTATTATTACATTGCCAATCCTGTCTGCATTCATTTCGTTATAAATTCGTTATTACTAAACCGATTTTAGTGAAATGAAAACAATCATGGTGAAAACTAATTGTTCTTTAGTGATAACGTATTAAAACCGGATCAATAAAAATTAATTTATAAAGAGATAATTGCAGACACGATTGGCAATACTTTATAATTTGTTAAACAATTATTAAAACAAAATCAGATTTTGTGACAACCACAACACCGATTTTATTAATTTGTACCTCGTTATGCCGGAGAAAAGTAGTGCCTTCTATAAACTAAAAAAAAAACTAAAACATTTTCGGAAAATAAGAATAAACGGCCTCTTTGAAGGGTCAAGTATGATTCTGTCCAACATATTAACTTTTAAGATGGCGGCAAATTTCGATTATAATCTTTAAAGAACAGTCAATCGTCCCCAAGATATCTTTTATATCACTAAGATCGGTTTAGTAATAATGAATGAGTTTATAGCAATGCAATCGTATAATCTGTAAAACAATGGTTGAAACAAAAATATATTTTTTAAGAACCACCAAACCGCTTTTACTGATTCATACCTTGTTGTACGTTGTCAGAATGCATCTTTTTTACTGATTAAAAAAATTAATTAAAGGATGTTCACAACACAAGAATAAACGAGCATCTTTGAAGGGTACATTTTAATTTCGTCCGCCATCTTAGATTTTGAGATGGCGGACAAAAAGATATATTTATTCAAAACTCTACTCTCTGACAAGTGCAGTTTGTCCCATTAAAATCGATGGTATAGTTCAAAAGTTATAACAAAAAAAAATTGCCCGGTTTTTTTCTCACCCGGTATAGCGTTATACTCAATGGCTTGCTTTTCACATAGGTACAATCATCTTTTGAAAATCAGCGCTCGCAAGTGAGGGTATATTTTTTCTATCTCAAAAAGAAATACCTCAAACCCCCTAAAAATATTAATTTTGGGACACCCTGTACAGCATGTACTTAATAATATCACGCATTCTATTAATTAATAATGCTAAAGGTAGGTACTCTTCTAAAAATACTATTATAAATATACTATTCTAAAGAAATCAACTAAGCAAAGTAACAAGTAATTACCTCAGCATAAGGAGCAGCAATTTTAACTCTATTCTGGGGACTTTTAACTGAAGCATTCTTTTGTTTTGCAGATTTTTCTGTCTCTTTTGCAAGTCTATTCATAGCATCTTTTTTCTTTTCATTTATAATTCTTCTATTAAAAAATTTCAATTCAAACTTGTTACTGTTTATTTCAGGCATCGTATTTAGTCTTTGTTAGATACTCGGTAGAAAAATATTTTATTTTTTACAAAAGTTAACATGGAATATACAATTTTTTATTTGGGTACAACAACAACACGCGAATATATTAAGTTTTAAACATCGACATCTAAAAATACATTTAAAACCACATTTATTAAACATTTAAGACACATATTTTATTTTACCCACTAAATATTAGGAATAAGATTAATAATACTATTCTTAGAGGAACACTGAGTAGCGAACAACATATTACAATTTTAAGTTATACTTAAAAAGCTCGCATAGTTTTGTTTTTCTTAAAAATCACTTGCTTTTTGTACAAAAATAGAGTTTATTTACAAAAAAATCGCGCGGGGGATGTAGCGAGATATTTCCGCGCAGCTCCCAGCCCACTGGATTGAGAGAAACACCCAGACTAACAGCCTCGAGAGCTCGAAAAATCCAATACAAGCCGTTTTACACAGGCTCAATAGGAACAAAATCAATGCCGTCACGAATTTTATGGTTTCTTGATTGGTCAAAATATTTATGGCTTTTAAATTTTAATCCTCTTTCAACAATAACACATAAGCACCGTAAAACATCGATTTAATGATATTATGCATTACAGGAAATTTTTGGAAACGAAAAATTTGCCCACAATGGAAACTTTTTTCACAACATTTGCCATCGATGTTGCGTTTGTATAAAAAAATAATGAATCATAATAAAAGCATTTCATGTAAAAAAGCCAAGTACGCGAAAATGGTATCCCGTAAAAAGGAATGAGATAAAAGTAGAGCCAAGTTCTCTAATATAAATTTCTTCTAGGCTTTTTTCAGAAGAACATTTCCAAACTAGTAAGAACTTTTTATTTTTAAATTTGTATTGGAGGACTTGGCTTTACTTTTATCTCAATTCTTGTACCTGGCTTTTTTTACATTAAAATGTTTTTGTTACAATTTCTCTCCTTTTTTAAAGGTTTTGGATAATATTTAGGTTTTAAAGTAGTAAAATATGTGGAATATTATTCAAAACATTCGAGATGCCTTATTTCGATAGCTTTTACCTTTTTTAATTTTTCTCTTAAAGTGAATAAGTATCTATTTCTATCCATTTATGCATTAATATAATCCTTGTATTGCAATTCTATCCTTGGTGGGTATATGAATTTGAAAAACTTTAAAATTTTTTATTCTATTGGATAAAATTTTCTGTAGTATAGTTGCCTCACTTTGAAAAAGCCCTTACGCTGTACTTCAATAAAGCTTCCGACAAGCGAATAAAAGTAACCCACTCTCGACGGCTTTGCGTGTGGCTTTTACTTATATGAGCCCAATTATACTTAAGTAGTTTTCAGTTAATAATCATTTTCTACTTATTAAATCTAATATTGGAAACTGGAAGGAGAATGGCTATTTTTAATTTTTATCTTTACTGTAGTTATGATGAATATTTGAAATTACCGCTTTTTTCTCACTTTTGATTGTTTATGTTTTGCATTTTTACTGTCTTTTAATGATAGAGTCATACTAGAAATGAGAGGGGGAGTGGGGTAACCTTTTTGTAATTGTTTCATTTTTATACTCTTTTTAATTTATTTGTTATACCTACCTTTCTGTAAATTGTACATAATTGCATTAATGCCTGATATACTAATATATGGCGCTGGTACAAAAGAGCGCAGGTCAAAAGAGCGCGGACAAAAGAGCGCAGGACAAAAGAGCGCACGGACAAAAGAGCGCACGGACAAAAGGGCGCACGGACAAAAAGCGCACGGACAAAAGGGCGCACGGACAAAAGAGCGCACGTACAAAATGGCGCACGGACAAAAGGGCGCACGTCAAAAGTCGATTTGCCCTGTCCAGCCGAAGTGGACCAGGGGCCGAGGATCGGTTAGGTTAGTATCCCTACCTGACCCGGTTAAGTTTTTTTACAAAAAAAAAACTTGCCTGAACAGATCAGGTAAGTTTTTTTTTTGTAAAAAAACCTAACCGGGTCAGGTAGGGATACTAACCTAACCGATCCTCGGCCCCTGGTCCACTTCGGCTGGGGTAATTTGATTGATAAGGTTAGGCCTTCACTATTTCAGTAATGCGCTATTTTAGTAATCCACTGCCGTAAAAATAATAATAACATAAACAAAACTAGCCTAACCAGGTCAGGTAAGGTCTGCAGGTTAGGTTTTAATATATTAGGCCCAACCTAACCAAGACAGGTTAGTTTATTTTTTAGTATACTAACTTAATCAGGTCATGTTAGGTCTGCAGGTATATTATGTTAGTATATTAAACTAACCAAGTAAGGTTAGGTTATTTTTTTAGTATCTTTTTGAGATCTGCGCTATTTTGCGCTATTTGCGCCCTTTTGTCCGTGCGCCCTTTTGTCCGTGCGCCATTTTGTACGTGCGCTCTTTTGTCCGTGCGCCCTTTTGTCCGTGCGCTCTTTTGTCCGTGCGCTCTTTTGTCCTGCGCTCTTTTGTCCGCGCTCTTTTGACCTGCGCTCTTTTGTACCAGCGCCCTAATATATACCTACATGCTTTTACGAGAAAAGGAGAAAGATGTGAGAAAATTTGGAATTTTTTTTTGGGTCTATAATTTTTGTCAGTTTATCAAATCCCAGCTTTCTATTATTTCGGGATTGCGTAATATTACTTTTACATAACTTTAGATTTATACAGGAAGGAAGTTAATCAAAACATTTGGCTTTTTATTCGTTTCCAAGAATTTTATGATAGTTCCTATTAAACTGCCAAAGCTTAGCTCTCTAGTGTTTCTTGATGTGGGCAATGTTACTTTTACATAACATTACATGTAAAGGGAAGGGGACTAAATTAGAATTTTGATGTTTTTTAATTTTTTCCTATAGTTTAATCATAGTTCCTATTGGTCTGTAAAACCTCAGCTCTCAAGCGTTTCTGGAATTGGGCAATGTTGCTTTTTTATAACTTTATATTTATACGAGAGGGAAGAAAATTAAAATTTTGGGGTTTTTTAATCTTTTCCTAAAGTTTTATCATAGTTTCTCTCAGTCTACCAAAGCTCAGCTATCTAGCCTTTCTGTGGGCAATATTAATTTTACGTAACTTTACATGTATAGGGAAAAGTGGTAAATTAGAATTTTGAAGTTTTTTTTATTTTTTTCAGATTTTTTGACTGGTCCTAAATCGGATGCGAAATGATAAAAAAAATAAGAAATTTTAAATTAATCTATAATTATATGATTTAAAAAAAAACAACCACTTACAATAAATCGCTAAATTAGCGTTATAATTATATTGATTATTATATTATATAATTTGTGGCATTTTGATTTTTAATAAAACTTTTCAAAAAAATACATATGGAAAGCATATTGTACATGCTCAATTGCCTGTTCGGAAGAAGGACACGTACCATTCGACTTTTTTCAAAAAAATCAAGCAAATGTTATATTTTAGCTTATATTTTAGTGTTTGTATGTGATTATAATAATATAATTTGTATATAATATATATTCTATTTGATCCCAACTATATAAACAATTATATAACTTTTCTATTTGACACTTTTTTGTAGCATGCATAATTACGAAGAAAAAAGGGGGTAGCATTTATGATAGAACACCCAGTACGTCTTGGTGTGAATCAACAAAAGCTTGTTTATGGTTTATTTTATTTTAATTGCATCTTACTTTTTATAACGTACTTTACGGATCTCTTAATCCGGATTAAGTTTCTTTCTCCTAAAAGGAGTTCATAAATTCTCAATTTATATGTCCTATTGCCTGCGAGGAAGCAAGTAATGGTCTCATCTTAATATATATTTTTTTAAAAACGAGTGTATCTTTTGACCTCTTTGCCAGAATCCTAGAGCCTTTGAAACCTAACCGTTGTTAATTGATCGCCAACGTATCCTAACCGTGTTAATAAAGAAATTTCTAAATATCATATGAAAACAATAAACATATTGTCAAAAGAAGCCTGCGCCAGGTATTTCGCATCGAATTGCTCGCACCGAGGTGTACCCCTGCGCCCAGTCGGCCGCGCCGAGTGGCACCTTTCCCCACTTGGTGGTTTTGAGGATTATGAAACAGAGGCTTATATTTTCTGTGTTAAGACGAATGGATTTGCTGTACCTACAGTGAGGTGTAAGAACGTTGAGTCAATAAAACTAAGACGGATACGTAGCGAGAAACTGTTGCAGTTTAATATCTTTTATGAATTATCGCCAGAAATCTAGTCGTCTAACAGTAATCTATTTTTTATATAGTAAAACAATATACTTTATTTATTAAAGCCTAACCTCTAGTTCCTATGGGTACTTATAAACTTGAGTTTGACCACCTTAACTTTTACTGGAGAGCCTTTGTGGATACCACTGCGGCTGGCGGCATGATAGCTATAAAACCTTTTATCGTGACGGCCTTAACCAGTTTAATCTATATTGAGTTTTCCGGAGAAAGCAGCTCTACTCTCGTTTGCCTAGTTCCAGATTCCTGTAATTACTCGTTTTCGCTGATAATGACCAATCTTGTGTAGTAAGTGATGTTAATTACGGAAGTTATAACTTTGTTCTGTTTTAAAATAATGTAAAAATTAAATATCTTCTTTAAATAGAGGAAAACACCGCGTCTTAAAATTGAATTAATATTATCGCTAAAAATAAATTTTAAGTGCATAGGTTAGCTCAAAACGGTATTAAGTAGACATACTTACTGCGTTTTCGTTAAGGAAGGTTATATCGTCCCCTATCTCTCGTCCCGACGTAACTGACAAAAATCTAAAAAATGAGGTGCTACCAAAATGTTTCCTATAAGTACGACTTTTTGCTCACGAAGTGGCGTAACCGTATCTCTAGCGATAGGAAGGCATTAGAGTTGTTTGTGTTTGACGTATGTACCAATCTTTGCAAAATTGTTCTGAAGTAGTAGCGTAACTGTACAAAATGAATATGATAGTATAACCCTAAAATGATTTTAAGGTACTTTGTCAGTTTCTTCCTTAAACAAAGATTGCAAAAACTAAGTACGAAGACTTAGTAGCTTCTTGCTAAGGACCTACTTCTGTTATGAGGAATCCCGAATTTTAGCAGTTTTTGGTGTCATTACCTCATAATAATATTTATGACAGCATTTAGCAGACATTGTATTCTAACATTAGGATTTTTACTTTATTTTACTGATAATATTCTTTTGTTGAATTAATGGTAGAAAATGTTAGATTTTTTATGTAAGAATAATTTGAGTTGAGTTTTTATATCAAAACACAGTTCTCACTAAATGGTTAAAGGTCAAATGCTAAAAAATAGGTACAGTGACGTCATTATATGCCACGAGAAACGCAATGTCTTTAATTTCATCACTAAATCTACCCTTTTGTTTCAGGGCTCTATCATTTTTACTTAACAAGTTGTATGACCTATCCAACATAGCAGTAAAAAAAAATTATGAAATGACATATCTACGTTTTTTTTATGAAAAAATCCAAAACTGAGTTTTTAAGTTTTGTTGTTAAACTTTACAAAAAAATTCATCATCTAAAAATTTCGCATCTCTTCACATCTCAGGTACAAAATCTGCGACAAATTTAATACAGCTGATTTTTTAATTTTCGCTTTATTGAGAAATTCATTAAATGCTAGTTACTAATCTATGGACAAATCAAGTTTCGTGTGCAAGTCGTGCCAACTTTCTGCCGATAAGCTAACTTTATTAGGGACATCCTATATATCAGGTTTTGACTTGTTGTCATTCTGGTAAATGCGTTTTTAAAAGATATGGCGGATTTAAAATGGCGGAAAGGCGTATCTTTTTTATTTCTTATCCGATTTTCATGGAACAAAGTTTTAAATACTTGCTTTGTAATTTACTTAAAAATGTATTGGTCAAAAAATATGTATTTTCTTGTATTTGGCAAAAAAATAAAAAAATTCAAAAAAAAGGTAAAATTTTTTAATTTTTTTTATTTTATTTCTAAAACTATTAAAGCTAGAAAAAAAAAGTTTAAATAAAAAAGATAGCGATTTTGATTCTTTATTTAAATCTGGTTCAAGTGTTTCAATGCGTTAATTAGTTTTTAAGTTATTTCCAAATAACTGTAAAAAAATAGGGGTCTTTAGGGTATATTTAAAAATTATGCTTTTAATGAAAACCTTTTGAAAGTAACTTAAATTTGTTTAGCATACCTAGCAGATCAGGTTTTGACTTATTGTCATTGTGATAATGGCGCCTTTTTTTAAATATGGCGAATTCAATATGGCGGAAAAGCATATTTAAAAACAAATTGTATCTTTTTTATTTTTTATCCGATTTTAATACAACAAAGGTTAAATTACTTGATTTAAAATATATTAAAAAAATACTTTTTAAAAAATGTATTTTTTTTAATATTCAAAGAAAAAATCGGGTGAAACAACAAAAATGATTTTATTTATTTTATTTTTTAATTGACCCCCATATACGGACGTCGCTTAAGGGTTTGTCATTAATTAAAGCCCACTTATACATTCCTAAAAATAAAATTTTATTTCCTACAATAAAGTATAAAACACATTTTTGTCAATTGAGCTTAGTTTCTCAGAAAATTGGAAAAACTTGTAACAGAATTAATTTGTTTGGTGATTTGTAAAAATTGATTTTAGTTGCACAGGCCTGTGAAGTTTTAATCTGAAGATAAATCTTACTTTATTATACACGTTTAAAAGGAAATTTTATTGTCTACAATCGACTATAGGTTACAATTTTTGATAGAGAGTTTGGTTTTTAAGATAATCGGGTAAAACCTATGTGGTTTTTTTAATTTTTTTATATTTTCTTAATAAACGGACGCCGCTGGAGAGTTTGTCATTAGCCTGACCCCACTGAATAATACATTGTTAAAAAGAAATATTTATTTTCTACATTAAATGGTAAAATATTTTTTTTCCAAAAAGCTTAATTTTTGAGAAAATTGGATAAAACTTGCAAAAAATTGATAAATTTGGTGATTTTTCAAAATTGATTTTATTTACGGACGCCCCTAAATTGTTATAGATAAAACTACCATTACCTTATTATACATCATTTAAAAGGCAATTTTATTATCTATAACAAAGTGTTTATTTAATTTTTTGATATAAAGTTCGATTTTTAAGAAAATTGGGTAAAACCGGTAATAAACATGTTTCTTTTTTAAATTTATTTACACTACCTCAATAAACGGACGCCGCTGGAGAGTTTGTCATTAGTCGTACCCCACTGTAAGCTTAGTTTTTAAGAAAATTAGAAAAAAACTAAAAGTTTCAGGATTTGGGATTTGTCTGGGGGGGTTTGGGGGGATTCTCCAGCTAAAATTTAAAAAACTAATATAATTTTATTTTTAAATTAGATTTTATACATTTTTAATCCCTTTCTATGTCATGGTGTCTTAGGGCATCAACTTAATTATATTTTTATAAATTCGAACACGACTATATAAGGAGGGGGGATAAAAAACTTTGGAGCAAAAACTTGCCCGGCAACATCCAAATCGTTAGTCTGTCACCTATTCTCAGCTAGGATCCATTGTCAAATTGCGGTCCTCATATTTTGCATACTCAACTACCTCTAGCACCTGCACTATATTGTAAAAACTTTTGTCTATTGATAGTCACTTTCAAAAATAACAATAACAACGTTGTTTGATAATGTCCATCAAACAACGATAACAATAATAATAGAAATCACCTGTTTTACCAGACGACTCAGCTGCGTAAAACCGCGCGCCACCTTATAGGCGTCCGCGTACGGTAATACACCTTCGGTAGTGGTTTTGGTGACAACATATGTTTTTTTATAGAAATAAATATACAATATACATCTATATAAGACTTATATACACCAAATTAAAGAAAAATGTTCACTCTATAACTTTTATTTAAACTTTTTTTAAATTTTGCTTTGGTGTTATTAAGAATGTAGGTTAAACTTTACTAGCTATACAAAAAAAAAGTAAAAATTCAGTTATTTTATTTTTTCTAAAAAAACGAAGAAAAATTTTGAAAAATATAATAAGTTATTTTATTTTGGGTGTTTACTGATTCATTTGCCATTTTTTGCAACCCTCTACGACTATTTCTAAGAAAGATACATCGTTTTAAAAAGTATTGTGCAAAAAAAAGTGGTGGGGGCCATATCTTTAAAAAAACGCATTTACCAGAATGACAACAAGTCAAAACCTGAGCTATGGAGTGCCCTTAACAAACTTGGCTTATCGGCAAAAAGTTGGCACGACTTGCACACGAAACCCCCTTTTAGGCCGATTTGTCCATAGACTATACGTCGGTACGTGAGATAGGGGACGATATGTTACCATCAGGCTTCAGTGTTGTGCAGACAGTGAAATAAATTGGTAAAATTTTTTTTTTTAGTCACAAGCTTTTATAAAATGCACTAAAAATTAAAAAATAATTTTCTAACATTCTAATTCTATTATCATAATAATAAAAGCGATGGCCGACTGATGGAAATTTTGATGATGTTAGCACGATAAGATATCCGATTAAATATCACTATTTGCAAGAATCAATCTAGCAGAAAAATGCAGAGGTACCAAAACCACCAAACCCGACCCAAGATACCCCAGAATTTGTCTGACATAGATATGGCAATGGCATAACATTGCTGTTAGAAAATTATTTTTTAATTTTTAGTGCATTTTATAAAAGCTTGTGACTTAAGAAATTTTTTTTACCAATTTTTTTCTACTTTTTAGTCTCAGCTATCTACTCTATTAAATGAAAATATTTGTTCAATAACAGAACAGAAGAGTTTATTCTAGATTATAATAAAATCGCTGATAGGACATTTTTTTCTTAATGTTGTATTGTCATGGGACCACTATGTGTGTACCCAATTTCATCCAAATCGGATAATGGGAAGTGTGTCAAAAATGCTTCACAAGATTTGATAGATAGTTAGATAGTTAGTTAGATAGTTAGACAGAACATCTGAAGCTAAATAAAAGCTTGTAAAAACTTAACTAGGTACACAAGTAATAAAATGCAAATATCGCATTTTTTACTAAATTGTAAGAGTTTAATTTGATATAATGAGAACGCTGTGTTGTGTATCTTGAAACCACTTTTCAGAGCTGTGCAACATCGAAATCCGAACGACTGCTCGGAGCGAGCATCTTTGGTGGGCGCAGCATTAAAAAAAGCATATTTCAAGGGGTAGTAGCATTTTGGTCATTCGTCCGGCCTTGTACTTTTAACAGTTGGAGGCTTAAATTATTTTTTATACGACTGTCTTGTAAAAGGGGGTTTTGCGCACGGAGAACACGATCTGAAAATGGCATTTTGCGCACGCTGTGTGCAAAACGTTTTACACATGCTTATGTCATTTTTGCGCACGCCTATGTCATTTCTGCATACGGGTCTCCCGTCATTGTGATTTTTGTTGTTGTCACCCATCAATATAAGTTGGCTTAGTTCCGTACCAACCGTCACTGCTCGTATGTTTTGTTGATTAGATACGTCAAAAAATTGTTGAATTTTTAAAGTTTTGTTGTAAAAATGTTGAAAATAAAAAAAAACAAGTTAAATTAAAATTTGATTTTTCTTTCTTTATTAGCAGTCGTATAAAAAAGATTGTAAAAAACTCGTTTGAAAACGTCTTTGCACACTCCCTCGACTTGTAGACCTCGCCTTCGGCTCGGTCTACCAAACTGTCTCGGTCGTGTGCAAAGAGTCGTTTTCAAACCTTGTTGTTTAAATAACTATTAGAGAACCGTGTCCGGAATTATACGCTGTCGCCCTGGCAGCCAACAAAGCCCAAAAATAAATTCAGCCGTCAAGGGTTGCGGTTGGTGATGGTTCCATAATAAACTGGATTGGAAACTTTGCAATAATTTTGTAAAAAATACGATTACTTCTACTTTTTATATTTTATTAGTTAATTTTTATAGTACAGTAAGTCTATCTAATTAACACCGTTTGGTCTAACTACAATTCGCAATTGATTGATCAAAACTATTAAAATACATTTGTTTGTTGTTGGCTGTTTGATTATAATAGTTAGAGTTTGTTTCACCCAAAAGTTAGTTGTTTGGGATAAATGAGCTTTTGGAAACCCAGTTTCCCATATTTCTGGAACCCAAAAACTCAAAATACTAAGATAAAACTACTCACTTGTGTATACAGGGTGTCCGAAAAGTCCGTGTCCACCTTAATATCTTCTGAACTATTAAAGATAATTTAACCATATTTGGTAGAGGTCGATAGCATCAAGAAATCTATTTTATGGAAGGGCGGATGCGCCACCCCTTCATTTGGGGGCAGCTTAGGGACGGTCAACTTAAATTTTTTAAATTGAAATCCCTATCGAGTTATACATCGTTTTAAAGGTCCTTGAAGCACTAGCATTTTGACATAACTGTAAATTGTCTGCGTCAAATGTGTCAAAAGCCATGGACTGCCAAACCTAATTTTTTCAGTTTTTGTCAAAATGCAAAAGTTTTTTGTTTTAAACAAAAACCCTATTGAGTGATATCTTGTTTAAATGGTCTTTAAAAAACCAATATTTTGGCGTAACAGCCCCTTGCCTATGCCAATCCTGTCAAAATCTATCGACTGTCAAACTTATTCTTTTACATTTTTGACAAATTTCACGAGTTTTGCCAACCATAGCTTGTTCGAAAGGTCTTTTAAAAACTAACATGATGCCATAACTGTCACTTATTTACGTCAAACATGTTTTCTACAACTTCAATTTGCAGTGCCAAGTTGAAGTTTTTTATGGGCGTTTTGTTTTCCTATAACATTTTGTCAAAAAATTTAGAAAAAATGTTTGACGTAAACAAGTGACAGTTACGCAGGCGCGGAAAGGACTGGAGGGGAAAAAGGGAAAATTCCCCACTCCAAATTTGAAACTTTACTTAGTTTTGACACACAGAATAAACCTCCTGGTCACTATGGAAAATAGTTTTGTGCAATATTCATTATGATATTTCCCCCCCCCCCTAAATAAAGTTTTTAGATCCGCCCTTGCAGTTACGTAGTTAGCTATGGTTAGATAAAACTCGTGAAATTTGTCAAAAATGGTAAAAGAATAATTTTGACAGTTGATAGATTTTGACACGTTTGACAAAGCCCAAAAAGTTGGTTCTTTAAAGACCTTTCAAACAAGATATTTAATTACTCAATAGGTTATTTGTTTAAAACAACAAACTTGTAAATTTTTACAAAAACTGTAGAAATAGGTTTGACAGTCTATAGACTTTGACAGATTTGACGTAAACAACTGACGGTTATGTTAAAATGTTAGTTTTTCAAGACCTGTAAAACGAGGTATCACCTGATAGGGGTTTCAATTTTAAAAATTTAAGGAGACCGTCCCTATGCCGCCCCCGAATGCAGAGGAAGCACACTTGCCCCTTTATAAAAAAGATATTTTGATGTTATAAATCACTGCCAAATTATCTCCAATAGTTCAGAAGATATTGGGGCGCACTCGGACCTTTAGGACACCCTATATAAAAACAACATGTTTTCCTCCAAATTACATATAAAATCTGTCACTTAACCATTAGGGTATAGTGCAAAAAGTACAGTCTAGGTTTGCTCGGCAATAGCAAGTAATACAAAGGTACCGCAGTATTAGTGTTATGCGCCAGATGGATGACACTGTCGGTAACAGTTTCCTGTTCTAAATTGAATACCAAGAGCCATTCCAATAATTTTATTTTGAAGTGGCCCTCTTATCCCACTGAACCACTCAACCCACCTTGCCGTACACAGTTTGTTATTTTCCACTTAAACAAACTTTAATTTAGCTTGATAAGTGAGTTGCTGCGTTCGAGCTTTAAAAATGTGCATATTTTTTTATTACTGCAAATTTTAAAACTATTTTTTTTTATTAAATGACATTTTTTTTTGTTTTAAATTCTTTACAGATACGGAATTTAATTTTACACCAAAATGTTTGATTCCAAGAACCTGTCATTTACAGAAAACGTTAATCCAATATTACTAATAGAGTTGCCTTATATCTTGTTTAAATTTAATATGCTACGTTTTGGTGTGGATCCATCTTTATTTGATACACTTTATATATTTTTGTGAAATTTGATAAAAACATGGAAAAGTTTTTGAGAGGCAATTTCTGATGAACAATATGTTTTTTTTATTTTAACCAGTGGCGTTCCTGCGGGTATTTTTGGAAAAAAACAATTGGCCACCCGAGGAGTGAACAAGTACCCACAGCAGGTGTAGGAAATTTTCTACAGGATTTTACAGTACTCTATAAGGACACTATACAGCACACTAAAATAAACTACTTTTAAAAGGCCTATAGGATGGTGTACATATTTGATCCATCTGATCACCCCTCGGGTAAGACACTGTTTTTTTAAATAAGAATTTATTTTTTATTGTTTGACGTTTAGTGTTTGTATAAAAAAATTTAATTAATTTAATTGCGTCTCGCGAGTTTTTGTATAAAACAATTAATTTAAAACATCGAAAGCAATTCCTGCACGAATGCCACTGGTCAAAATAAAAAACTCATGCTATACATCAGAAAATGCCTGTTTTTGAATAAAAAGTGTTTACCAAATTTCAGAAGAACATCTAGACAGAAAATTTTTAAAAAATCCTAATCTTCTGTATCTCAAAAGTTATGACGTTTAGCACTTACACACTTTTAGGTGGGAATTGGTACTTCTGAGGGAGAGAAAGACTAACCCCCCCCTTTGCGATCCAAGCGCGGATTTGCGCTATTTCTGTTAATAATTAAAGGGCAAATAGGTGAATCTCTCTCCCCCCCCCCCCCTATAAAAAGAATATATTACAAATAATGTTTTCGTCGACTCTTACCCCCCCTATTAGCATGTCTCAAATTTTAAGACAAGAATCATGGGCGCTGTCAGGGGGGGGGCTCGTGGCCAGGCCCCCTCCAAACCTAAGATGTTTTTAGATATTTTCCACATATTTCATGAATAAAAAGAGAAAATAGCATAAAATAGGACATCTTAAGTCCTCGGGCCTCCCTGCCCCAAACGCCTCCCAAGATATATTTTTACGTGCGCCACTGCAAGATTTTTGGTAATAACGGCATTTTATCTGGCACTTTAGTTTCCAAGATATAACACAAAGTTATATTTTTTCTTACGGAATGACGTAAAATTTTTACCCCCCAGGCCCCCCCTTATATACGCCATTGTGTTATATCTCAGAAAAAGTGTCAGATAAAATTTTATTTAATTAATGCATTAGGCTTTGAAATCTTACAATCAAGCCAGTTACACCAAACAGAAATTTTTAGGAATAAAAAAGTTGTATTGTATCAAAATGCAGACTTTTCAAAAAGACCCCAGTAAGGCATAAACGGGTTGGTTTATAAAAATACGGTTTTTACCAAAAACCTTGCCTTGAAATTTAAGGCTTGCACAGGTAGGTTACTTTTTCTCTATCGCCCATAGAAGTACCTGTTCCCACTTAAAAGTGCCCAATTTGAATCACCCTGTACGTATGTTTATATATTGTTTTTTTTTCCTTAAAATGAACCCATAAATTGCGTTATTTAATATGTAGCGTCTTAGTTATTTGATAACACCCTGTAAATACAGAGTGTCACAAATAGAAATCGCCACATGGGGATTTCGAAAATTGTTTTAAAAAAAAAATCGTTAAATTCCTTCGATTGGCAAAACAAATGCTACCAATTATTTTTAAATTTGTTTGGAAAATTGCAAATATATTTAAATTTTTCTGCAAAAATCAATTTTTAGTTTTTGCTTAGTACGTTTGAAAACACAACTCCTGTTGGAATTTTTGATTTAGATACAGCATTTGATTCAGCATGGAATAGTGCCTCTTTCAGTTATTTAAACAAAATTTAAACAAAATTATTACATGTAGCTTTACGGGGATACCAGCAATGATAATCGAATAGGGTTAATATATTTTTATAGGCTTTTTTTAGAACCATTTCCCAAAATCCCTATTTATTAACTTTTATATGAAACACTCTGTATTGTAAGTTTATCATTATTGTAACTTACTTTTAAGCTACTTTTTAAATATTTGTGAATCGTCTTTATTTGTTCGGTACAAACAAATCCTAATTTTATTTTATTAATAGGACTACCTACATAAGGATCCGAAACATAAACAATATCTCAAAATAAAATTCAAAATGTCCGCAAATAATTACCCATAATGACAAAAACAGCCATTCGTTTTAGAAACAGATCGGTCGTAAGAAGTTTACCACAAAACAATAAAAATTAGAGGCCCTGGATACATTTCACGGATGTGTTTCCCCAGAGTTGGCCCAAGTCCAAGGTCTTTATAATTTTAGATACATTACCATTACATAATGTAAAACATCATTGAACCTGACTAGCCAACATTATAATAAGATTAAGAACTCTACGTCGTCGGGTTGCCTTAAACCACTACTTTTATGGAAACGCTATGAACCCTAGTCGTCCAGTTAGCCAACCTGTGTAAAATCACAAAGACCTTGGGTCAAGTCATATTGACTTCTTTTTCTGCCAAAATTTAGTTTTAAATTTAAAAACCGATTTAAAGCTATGTAATAATGTACCTTTCCTTACCTGTGCCATTTCCTTGAACATTTTTTAAGGTTTTTAATATTTTGAGTTAAGAAATACTTTAAATTTGCCTACAGAAACAGATTTGGTTAAGAGAAATTTCAAATGTTAACAACAAAACAAAAAATATTACCCAAGGTCTTTATACTTTTACAATGGTTACCTATAGAATTTAAAAGGTCATTGAACCTGACTGGCCAACTGTAGTTAGATTAAAAAATCTACGTCACCGGGTTGCTTTAAACCATTCGTTCTATGAAAACCCTATGACGCAGCTACAGTCATCCAGTTAAGTTCACATTACTGGTCAAATTCCGTAGGCAACCAGTGTAACATTTAGTACCATCTATCGCTTAGAGATTGCATTGTAGATTAGATTCAAGTGGTGGTTTCCCTCTTTCCAAAGCGCAAGACCACAACAACAAATTCTTTGTTTACACCCTATGGACAGGGTAAACCTTGCACCTATGTACACAAGGTGTGTTGTGCTTAAGCCAACTGCAGAACCATTATAAGAATGGTCATCGAAAAACATAGGGAGAGTCTCTAAATTCACCGATGAGCTCATCGATGATATAAATCGGGTTCCTAAATCAATCGGTGAAACATCAATGAAATCCATCAGGTTTCAGTAGTTCCGATGGATTCCACCGATCCACCAATCGATGCCACCAAAACTCACCGACTCTGGCTTTATACACAAAAATTTGACAATACGTTATTGATATGTAATACCATCCTGCAAATACCTAGTCTTTTCTTAAACCAAATTTCTTAACAACTGTCAAAGAGAGTTGCCTACCTCTGTAGCGCTATTCGTGAATTTTGGGGAAATTTTTTTCTCTCACATGAATACAAGCTCTGATTGAATTCCTCTCACTCAACCGAACCGAACCGAACCGACACTAATGACATAATTTTTATTGGAATTGTTTTGTCTTTATTTATCTTGCAAACCACCAATAGAACAAATTTAACCGGAAGTAATATCATCCGCATCAAAACCGAAAGGTTCTGCGACACATAGGAATAAAATTTCCTTTTAATTCAAGAATATAGCTACTGATCTAAAACTATGGTCCAAATGTATCAAGGGCCTCTATAAAAACAACAGCAGTTGGGGGTTTATGCGTATTTCTAATTAAATTGTTTAAGATTAAGATATAAATAAAAAGGAAGTAAACTATAAAGAACTTTATTAAGATTCAAGGAAAGTTTGGGATACTACATTGAAAACTCTAATTAAAAAAGTCGTTGATTCTTACACGGTGCTTATTCTTAAACGTAAGGGAGTCGTACAGGCGAGAGAAATGGGGGGGTTTCCTAGAAATTTGGCGACACTATTTTCTTAAAAAACAGATGAGAGAGAAAGCTGCTCCCGATACAGTAGCAGTGTTCTTTCAGTAAAAACCAGTGAAAGATACCCATCACCGGGTTTTCTAACTTTTATATTTTAATTAACGTTAAAAATTTCGATAACATATTGTTAAATGATATGATAGTCGAAGATGTGCAATTCGGTACAAAACATACATAATGATGCATTAATTTACTGTTTACAAAATCAAGCAAAAAGCCCAAAAAGAAAACCCAACCGCCGCTGCCGCTTTATTTTATAAAAACTACACATAGCTTAAACGGTACTAAAAAATAAAATGAGTAATATCACACAATGACACACATGCTTTATATGTCCCATGAATACGGCACTGGTAGTTCAAATATACCGCGTTTTGATTGTTTGCAGCAACCTCTAAAAACCGGGGATCGTGGGTGAGGTATGGGTATATGGATACCGAAACCGAACCGAACCGAACCGAACCGAACCGAACCAAACCCAGGGGCAGTGGTACAAAATAACGCAGGTGAAAATCGAGCAGGCCATAATAGCGCGGCCGAAATAGTGCAGGACAAGATAGCGTATGGCCAAAATAACCCATGGGCATAATAGCGCTGGCCAAAATAACACATGGCCAAAATAGTGCAGGCTAAAATAGCGTATCGCCAAAATAGCGCAGGCTCAAATAGCGCAGGTCATATCCTAGATCCTAGAGGATGTGAGTCCAAACCGAACCGAACTGAACCAGACCGAACCAACATATTAAAAAAGAACTTCCCTGACTTCTTTCCTAGGATTCTAGAAGTTGTGAATCCGAACCGAACCGAACCGAACTCGGTTCGTTAAAAAAGTCAGGGAAATTTCTTCTCTAGGATACCGGAAAAAATAGCGCATGGGCAAAATAACGATATTTTGTGTTTTCGATATTTTGTGTTTCGATATTTTTTCGCCCAAACTGTTATATTTTGGCCTTTGCTATTTTAATAATGCGCTATTTTATGCGCTTTTTTGGACATGCGCTATTTTGGCCTGTGCTATTATGGCCATGCGGTATTTTGGGCTGCGCTATTTTGGCCATACGGTATTTTGGTCTGCGCTACTGTGGCCATGCGCTATTTTGTACCACTGCAATACTCAAGAGCTCCCCGGGATTCTCCCATTAAGCACCCATTACTAAAACAGTATCTTCATGCCTTTCAGGCACAGAAAAATTCCACAAATTAAATTTTGATTTTTGTAGTGGACGATGCTGACAGCACCTTTCTACTCCCTTCCCGCATGCCTAAGGCAATGATTAACCGATGTCGATTTTATTGGACCTCTATTATAATACTTCTCTTGGCCATCTTAGCAGTAACATTTTATCTTAAATCTTCATGGGAGAAAAAGGTTTTTTCTCCCTTGGGCATTAAACCTGAATGGAGATTTACTTTTAGTGCGTGGAGTGATAAGCCTGGGTTTTATTTTTAAGTCCCTGAAGCAGATTCGAAATAAAAATTGAGTTTATTTGAATGATTACAGGTTTTCTCCGCAATATTTAAAAAGCTTGTATGCAATAGGAACCGTGCATAAGTCACGTAACAGTCATTGAAGGAGGGTTAGCCGAAGTACAAAACATACCGTAGGGGAACTAAAGAAGGTTTGCAACAGCGTTACGTAACAATTTTACCCATAGAAATTTGCGGCCTGTGTAAAAATTAGTTTTTGAATTTTTTTGGGAGGGGAATGTTTGAAAAGGAGGGAGGTTTTGGAAACATTACGTAATGTTAGTGGGTTACAAACCGTTACAAAAGTTAGATGTTGGTGGAAGAGGGTCAAACTCAAACATTGACGAAATCATTTTTACGTAATTTGTACACGGTCTCCTAAATGCATACATAAAATTGGGCAAAAAGAACATGAGGCCTCTTTTCATGTATAGAACATTTAAAACAAACAAAAGTTTATACTAAACGCACAAGGCAGTTTTGCTCGGGGTATTCATCATAAAGGACAAATAAAAAATCTCCCAAGATCATTAAGGAAAATGGCATAACAGTCCTATGTTCAAAAAAGAATTATTAATAAACGGACATTATCAAAAATATAATTCCTTAAAACAAGACAAGAGTAAAATCGAAGTTCTATATAACGATAACGTTTTAAAACAGACAAACTAAAAATCGTTTAACTAGTGTGTATTGCAATTTTTAATTTATGTTTACGTTGGAAATTTCCAGGTTCGGACTAAAAATTTTAAAAATATAAATATAATTTTTTTAACCTTAAATCAAAAAAATATTAAAGTTTTTATTTTAAAATAATAATAGCATGAAACCAATCAAAATAGTAATAAAAAAAATCCAGGTCCGTATATTTATTTTTTTTTATGATAAATACTATATCTCAAAAACTAAACAATATTTAAAAAAATTGACAACGTCATTATTTTGATCTAAAAAAGTTGCCATTAAAAGGTTTTTACAGAATAAAAATATCTTGCAAAATAAGCGCGATATAAGGAACTATCAAAAATGCAATTGTTTCAGAAACTCCCTGTAATAGCGAAACCACGGGGTGTTGTAAAAATTTGATTACATCATTTTTAAGGGTTCAAAAAACGAGCAGGGTGGTAATGTGCAATCATAAAATCGATAACTTTAACAACAACCGAGTTTACCATTTAATCCCATCGAAAATGGGACAGGCTGTACAGTAGTGCGCCTTCCAATGGGAACAGTTAAAATTTTGACTTGATTTATAATAAATTTAGGTGTCGCGAAACATATCAAAGGTATATTTTGAATATCAGGAAACTCAGTCAATACATACATTTTAGATATGGCATAACAGCTGTAAAATATTTTAAAAGAATGCATTGTTAACAAGACAGCTTCTAGAGTTGAGGAGGTGAATTAATGGAAGACAGAAAAACTTTTAATTTTATGTATTTTTTTTTCTGTGAGGAATTATTAGCCCTTTAATAATTACTAACTAAAAATGCACAGATTTATTTTCTAGGGGGGGTATGTACCACTTTACCAACCTCCAAGCCGCACTTGATTTTGCTCCTTAAATTCCAAATATAAACCTGTCCTCTGCTGCTGTTGCTAAAGCTCCCTTAATCCATTAGTTTTTGAATATGATTTCGTGGAAAAACAAAATGTTTTATTGATTTCGCTCAAAAACTCAATGGCTCTATAGTTAACTGTATCATAAGAAGCCCTCTACAGGATCCAAATAGAACTCTAGTCTTGGTATCGATTTATCACTTAGATTACTAAAAATCAAAATAGTTTTGTTTGAAAGCTCTGGAATAGATTAGATTTTTCATTGACTACAGCAAAATAAATTGCTAGTTATATTGAACAAAGCAGCTGAAATTGTACCAAGAGAGCAAATAGTTTTTTGTAGTCCGGACTTCCCTACAGTTGATAAATAAAATTTAACCAAAATGTAATTATCAGGCTGTGATAGAACAGAGACGTGAAAAAACTATTTATTATCTTTGAGGAATTAATAACATTGATAACCATGTATATTTTTAAAGGTCTCAAATTTTCTCTTTATTTTTAATAATAAGAAATACTTAAACGAAAATTGTGCCGATAAAGGAGTTCCTTTATTATATCAAAATAATATCCGGGCGAACCTTACCTCCCAGAGAGAAGAAAACATTGCTATTTTAGGCAAAAAAATTTCTCATAGGAACTCTTCTCCATCCGGCAGTAGACAATATCTATATGGAATTCTTTAAAGAAACAAAACTTTACCTTAAAAACCCAGTCTTGTTGATGATCTAAATTTCTAAGTTAGAGAAAGCAAAGTGCGTGCATCCAATGAAAATGCACCTAGCGAAACCGTTGCGAGATATAGGGCTATCTAGAGACCCTGTATGTATGACATATTTTAAAAATATGTCATACATACAGGGTCTCTAGGGCTATACCTTTCATGTACTTTTGAATTGAGTACCTTATCTCTCGAACTTGTGACTTCTCGATGCCAGAATTTAAGTTTAACATGCTGTATAGGACACTCTTGTCAGCTAACCATAAAATAAACTTACCTTATTTATATAGTGTGATGATTTAGTTCTGGAAAAATTACCTTTATTATTGACTCTATTAAATTCACGATACAAAATAAAAAGAAGCTTCACAACCCCAACTATCTATCTTGGATTTCACAAAAGTTGACTTTTGCACCTCTACTACCAAGAAAGCCTTAAAATACAAATCGCTAAAAAACTTACTAAACTATTATTATTGAAGTAATATCCACCCTCTAGGATTGTTCAAGGTATGTTAATAATGTTACAAGTATTTTCACTGTATGTTTTTAATTATTGTTAAGTTAGTCAACAAAAAGATTTTGAATGTCAGATTAAAATAAATCTATTTTACCTACAAAAAGCTAGATTTTTTATTAGACATTATTACAATTACAATGTAAGCAAAGTTCACTAAAAATACGTTTTTCGAAAAGAAACCATTCACTGGTGATACAGATTGGTCTATTTGGAAAAATAAAATGTGTGATATGCTTGACTATCATGAATCTCTTAGACGTTATTGATGGTAAGCAGAAAAAGCCTGATCCTTTAGCTGAGGGTGCAACGCAAGATCAGAAAAAGCAACACAAGTTGGAATCTGATTTATATCCCAAGGCAAACAGTTATGCTAAGTCTATGATTACAATAATGAATTCTATACTAAGTTATAAATACATATATAGAGATCATTGGATACATATATAGAGATCATTGGATTACAAGTGCAATATGGGGTCTACTACGTTATACCTCGATGCTTGAAAATGGGTGTTTCTTTTTTTAATGATAAGTTGAGGTCGTTTTATACTGTTTTCAAGAAAAAAAAATGCGGATTTTTCGCATTTTTTTTAGAAATTTCAAAATTAAAAAATTAGTAAAAAAATAATATATATTATAATCTATAATCTTTGAGTAAAAACTCATACAAATTGCTATAGAAATAATTTATTTGACGTTTGTTATTTCGAGAAAGAGGGGGACGGCTCACAATCGACGGAGCTTTAAACAAATGGTAATTTAGCTAAAAATAAGGTGACCAACTATCTGGCAAGAGGCGATAAAAAGTTTTTAAGAAATGTATTTACGCATAGAAAAATGGTTACACCATATTTTTCAAATCTAACGTTCGACCTGACATCTTGCTCCAACATTTTAATTTGTCGCGCATTTTTGACCCCGTAAAATCGTCTATTGAGCATTTATAATGAAAAAAATGATGCAGAAACAATTATGATAATGATGATTTACAGAAATTCAGCAGTTCAGTTTGGTTCGAATCGATCTTAGATTAGGTTGCCTGTGTCTTAAAGTAATTCAGCAGGAGTCGGCTGCGCCGACTCCTGCTGAATTACTTTGAGACCCAACAAACCTAACCTAAAACCAAACCGAACGGAACTTAACTGAATCAAACCGAACCGAACTAAACCAAAACGAACGGAACCGAACCGAACCGAACCGAACAAAACCGGACTGAACGGAACCGAACCGAACCGTACCGCACAAGCAAACAGCAAAAATCGACTGCGCCGATTCTTGTTGAATAGTTCTAACTAAATAGTTTCCTATAATTTGGGCCTTTAACCACGGATCACCTAACAAACAGATAGGGAACTCAGGTGGTGGGGAGTGCTACGCGCATCTTTCACGCAGCCTGCCATGTTGGGGTCAACCACTCCAGGGGCGCATTCTGTTAGTGGTGTGTAGATGTGATTTTTGTGTTTGATATATGTGATGATTGATTTTAAACAATAGGAACGGTTTGTGCCGTAAGAGACTGTAAATTCACGCGACGGTATACCCTTTTCGATTTCCGCATGATCCTATAATGTAAGCTTATACATTATTTTATCTTTCGATGTTTTAAAAACTTTTGCCATATCCTATACAGGGTGTTCAATAATTAAATGTCTTATGAGATGAATCTGTAAATGATTTAAGTACAAAGAGTTCTTAAGGATATACAGATCTGCAACCCCTTTGATTTTGTTTTTTTATTTTTTTTATTCTTTTGCAGGATTTGTTATATTAATCTCAAATTTGAAAATGCGCCTTCATTAGATCCTAAAAAACAACATATAAACTATGCTTTGTTTAGAAAGTTTTTGGTGTTTTGTATAATACAGCGGCGTAAGCTCAGTTGTAGAAAAGGGAAATTTGTAGAATGGTATTTTGATCCTTATATTAAGCACAGGTGGATTCACCGCGGCTGATCGGCCGCGGGCCGTTTTGCCGCGGGGACAATTCGCCGCCAATCGAATTGCCGCGGGGACAATTTGCAGCGGGAACAATTCGTCGCGAGATTTTTGTTTCATGATATTACCATTGTTTTATTTACCTTGACTTCATATAATATTTTTTTATAAAAATAATGTTTTCAAAATTTTAAATTATTTTTAATTTTTTTCCTAAAAAAAATCAAAATTGGAACCGACCTGAAACACCTTAAAATTCCGAATTTGATGCATATTCTTTAATAAATTTGAAAATCCACCATTTTGGATCTGCTATTTGGTATTTTTTTTTTAATTGAGTAAAAAGCTGTATTGAGTGAACTTAATCACTGCAAAGTTTAAAATTTGAGAAAATTCTGTTGGAAAAGTTTTAAAAAAGCGAAATGAACAAACAAATATATTATATGAAGTCACGCTAAATAAAATTGTTTAAACAATTGCCACTGGCATGAAACAAAAAATCTACCGGCAAATTGTCCCCGCGGTGTATCGGCCGGCGGCAAATATTTCCCGCGGCAAATAGTCCCCGCGGCGAATCGGCCCGCGGCAAATCGGCTGCGGCATTTTTGTTTATTAGGTATTCAAAAACACCAACACATTTTTAATATTTTTGGTTTATTTCATGATGTGTGTTTTCAATAGCTTAAAACTGCAACTAATATAAATTTTACTGCTAAAGTGTCAAACACCCCTTGAAATCAAAATGACTTTTTTGTCGGTTCTTTAAAAATACTATCACAAGAGTTTGTTTGAGTTTAGTAGGTATTACAATATAAATAATACAAAAATTTGATGTTTTTATTCACCTCAAAAATTTTTAAGTTAAAGTTTCAACATTCTTTAGAAAATGTCTAATTTTGACGTAAGCTTTTAGAACATCATATAAGATTTATAAAGATCCCTTGTTCCTTACTGATTTTAAAAATATTTAACTCGTCGATGCTCTGATAAAATCATTATTTATGTTATTAATGCATTATATTTTAAAACGCTGTGAATATTTTTAAAATAAAAAACAAATATCTAAAATTGTAGGTTGCTTCGATTTAAAAAAGATCCCTCCTATCAAAATTTAACATTTTGGCAAGCAAATTATTTAAAAAAAACTTAATTATTACCGTTTTGGTAATGCATAATTCCACAAAATTTTAATGGTCTGTTATAATTTTTAAGAAACAAACAAAAAATCGAAAAAAAATACTAAGTTTAACACCCTGTAAAAAGAAAGACGTCTAACAAAATGTAATGCGAAAAAAATCTTTGTTTTGACCATTTCCACAACCTCTTTAAGTTTCATGCATCATTTAAATTACACCCTGTATAATAAACTATTATATAATATTTGGTCAAGAGTTTTTGACACAAATTTGTGTTGTTATCATTTTTTATTATGCTACTATTTACACTTTTAAGAATACATAGATTAGATTTTATTAAATTTTAAAATAATAATTTACCGTAAAGCAATTTTGTGCTAATTGTAAAGATTATTTGGTCAGCCTGTATCTCCTTAAACTTTAAATTTTGCGAAAAAAACTAATAAATAATCTGATTCCAGTAAATTAGAAAGTTACTCAAATGTCAAACTTCTTATATTTAAAATTCACAATTTTACTCCTCTTGAAACTTTCCCAATAAAACAAAGAAAGCAATCAATTTTTTTCTTTTTGTGTTTGGCTGTATGCTGGAAACGACAACATGCTAACGTATTCTGGACGAAGAAGACGACCTCTTTTTGTGCTTCCCCTCTCTCTCATTCAATAAAACACATTATTTCCATAGTCCCCTACAGAGAACAACATATAATTTTTTTACGCGGCGAGACTCTAAAACTCATTTTAGCTCTCATTTTTAGCAGTACAAAACGATTTTAATGTTTTTATTGTTTCTGGCAGTAAAAATATTTTTTCGCATCAACAATCTGAAACATTCATATTTTATGATATTTTTTTTTTAGTCCGGCTCTGAGTTTGATTCCTAATGCTCAGCCATCGTTGAATTCTCCGAGATCAAAGACCGCCAGCCGGCTTATTTATCTGTTTGTTAGGTGATCCGTGCTTTAACCCTCAGATGCACCGTAACAAGGCTTTGCTAATCCATTATCAATCTTTGTTGTTTTGTATGTGAGCAACAAGGACTTAATCGCGATTAAATCCATGATCGCGCTTCAGTGCTTACGGTGCATCTGAGGGTAAGTCAGCGTAAGCAAATTCATTTGGGAAATTTAAATTGGCCGAATGACCTGGAAAGTGTCGGCCAAGCAAAAACTTTCTATCAATGTGTCAAAACATCTGTGGGAAGGTCAACTGTACAAATTTTCAAAATTATGTGAAAAAAACCGAGAAAAAACACGAAAAACTAGGTATGTAATTAATTTAAAATTGTTAAATTATTAATCCTAAGCTAATTTATAAATTTATGTCGAAAATTTGACGATGCAGTGATAGAAATTGATTTTTTTCAACCAAAACAAGTCAAAGAAAATCACTATGTAACGTTTTTTAAAAAATTATTTAAAAAAAAACCATACTTTTATTTTTAATATCCCGTATCCAAATCGACTAAAAATAGTCCAAAGAATCATTTTCATACAAAAAAATCGTTATATAGGGCGTTTTGACGAGCGAGGTATAACGTAGTAGAACCTAATTTCAAGTTTGGGAAAAAGATGAGCTGTTTAAAATTTGTACAGATTGTTTTTAAAATTGGTTAGAAGGTAAAGATGTATCCCCGGTGGGCCAAAAAAAACCGGACAATTTTTTTTTCATTATAACCTTTGAACTATAGAATCGATTTTAATTGGACGAACTGCAGTTTGCAAAGAATTAATCGGAGTTTTAACTAAATATATTTTTTTGTCCGCCATCCCAAAATCCAAGATGGCGGACGAAATTAAAATGTACCCTTCAAAGATGCTCGTTTATTCTTGTGTTGCGAACATGTTTTAATCATTTTTTTATCTTAAATTTTAAGATGGCCATAAATTTTAAAAAAGCAATCACTTCTCACAAGGATGGTTTGTATTTCATTAAAATGGGTTCAATAGTAATGAATTTATAAGGAAATAAATGCAGACATGATTGGCAAGGCAATCTTATAATATTCAAAACAATGGTTGAAACAAAAATATTTATTTTCAGAACCGCCAAACCGATTTTGCTGATTTGTACCTCGTTATACGTGGCAAGAATGCAGTTTTTTTAGTGATTTAAAAAAAGAATTAAAACATGTTCGCAACACAAGAATAAACGAGCACCTTTGAAGGGTACAATTTAATTTGGTCCGCCATCTAGGATTTTAAGATGGCGGACAAAACTGGATTTTAAGATGGCAGACAAAACAATATATTTAGCCAAAACTCTGATTAATTCTCTGGCAAGTGCAGTTGTTCCATTAAAATCGATAATATAGTTCAAAAGTTATAATGAAACAAAAATTGTCCGGTTTTTTTTTGGCCCACCCGGTATATGTAAAGCTAAAAAGTTCATTTACATAAATAAACAATGGACTAAAAGCAAAAGGCAAGAATAGTATTCCAGAACTAATGATGGTATGTAAAATACTCCAAGTTGGATGTTACTTTTAGAAGACTTAAAAAACGCTTGACGAGCTGACAGTCCAATTATGCATGTTTGAAAGAAATTTTGCAAAAAGTAAAGATTGCAAAAGTGATCAAGAAGCATTGATTATAGAAAAACGTGCTAGAGGGCCTAAAAGTAAAATTAGTAAGTGTAATTATTGCGGATTACAGCGCCATTGGGTGAAAACATGTAAAAAGTGGATTGCAGACAGAAGACCGCCAAAAAACTAGAAAAGAAATGCTGAAAATACCAAACAACAAGTTAAAACAGCGTTTTTATCCTTAGATGAAGAAGGTTTGACAACCAAGCAATGAACGTCTATTTGGTGAGTGAATAATTGAGCAATAAAGATTGTTACACACACAAGAATATATTTTATAGAATTTAAAAGTTTTCGGTCGCCATATAGCATAAAAGCCGCAGGAAAAGAAGTATTAAATTCTGTTGAAAAAGGTACAATTCAGTTTGTAAAATCAGTAAAAGACCAAAATATTTTTATTAAAAGATGTTGGGATGAACATGGTATATTAATGAATTGGTTTTCAGTTGTTGCAGTCCATGAGAAAAATACAAACAGTACTTTTGGCACGTACGCAGGGGGCGGCTTGGGGGCTAGAGCACAGAGCCACTGAATATTGACCCCTAAAACATGAATTTTCTTCAAAAATCAAGATTAAAATGTTTCAATCTGCGCTCAAGCCCCCCCCCCCCCACTATGAATTTATACGTACGTAACTACTTTTAGATCTACACCCACAAACAATAGTGGTAAATGGTGGTAGCTTATATAGGCTTAATATGCAACCCATTATTCCAGAACAAGAAATCCATTTCAACATTGCAGAAGCAGACAGTACTATGCTTCAAATTTACTATGTGAGATGGCGGCATCAACACAAAAAGTATGTAATAGCAGAATTACAAAAAGAGATGGGCATTAGGGCCAAACTGAATAATGAAATTTGTAAACTAGTACTAGGCAAAAGGCCACCAAACCTAGAGACTTATTCTCAGCAGACCTATTGACGTTAAAATACTCGCGCTCAAAACTAGAATTTTCAAAAGCACTGTGAGCTGAGTTAGTAAGCACAGCTATCTATATACTAAACAAAACTGGAAAATCATCAGTGGAGAATGTAAGTCCTTTTGAGTGAAAAACACCCAAGAATAATAGGTTCGACTTAAAAAAGAGAAATGTCTATGTTTCAAGAGATTTTTGCTTAAAAATGCAGTATTTCTGGTCATTTGAGTACAAGCACTGAGAGTAACACGTGTGTCCAAATTAGTTCTCCAAATACTTGCATTCAAGATTCAAACCAAGATTTTTTAAAAAGTCAAATGGCAGAACAAGAAACAACAAGCTTAAAATCAAAACATGTTAATGACACAAGTGAAAATGAAGAAACTGATGAAGAAAAACCAAATAATTTATACAATCTCATAAATCGTCAAACTTTCCAGAAACCTCAAAGCTTTTAAGATGAGTGTATCAGCATGACTAAAGATATTTTTCGTAATATTGACACTCCTCAAACTTACAAAGAAGTACTTGAAACCAGGGAAATCTATTAATGGAAAGAAACTATGGAAAGTGAAATCAAACTTGAACTGTAGCAAAATTCCCTAATGGTATCATAGCGATGCAAGTGGGTTTATCAAATGAAGTCTAACCCAGATGGTACAGTAGACAAATTTAAAGCAAGTTTAGTTATAAATGGCTTTGTTCGGCGTCAAGGAGTTGATTATAATAAGACTATTATTCCAGTAGCCAAACTTTTAACGATCAGATCTATTTTAAATTTTGCAGCCAGTAAAAATATGCATCTCAAACAATTTGACGTTGTAATGGTGATTTTTATACGGAGAATTTAAAATATTTATTCATGAATCAACTAGAAGAATACAGTGAAGAAACAGACATAGTCTGCAAATTAAATCGTAGTTTTTATGGACTTAAACAAGCTTCAAGGTGTTGGAATAAAAGATTCAACGACTAATTGATAAAACTATAGTTCCAAGTCAGTAAAGCTGATCCATATCTTTACATTAGAAAGAAAACTAAAGAGAAAATGTTCCTAATATTATACCTAGACGATGGACTGCTTGTAGCAACATCTGGAGAGGCTTTAAATAGTTTGCTTCGAGATTTAAAGATTGAATTTAAAATTACTGCTAAACCGGCTAATTTTTGTTTGGCAGGTCTTAAATATATGCATAAAATTAGTCAAAGGAGTTACACAGAGATTAGATTAGGCAAAAATTTCTGTTTTTAGAATGCGGATTTGTAGCGACTCCAATGCTAAAACCGGCAGAGATTCTTCAAACAGGGAAATAATATTCCAAAATAGATTTTCCTTACAGACAAGCTATAGGAACTCTAATTTATCTCATATATTTATTTAGACAATTCTACTTAAGAAAATGTAGTATACTAAGTAAAAAGAGTTTTCAGATATCTTGCGGGTATCAGAGATTTAGGAATAATCCAAATTTCATGAAAATTCAGGAGATGAACTGTTAGAGTAATGTAGGCTGTACAAAGACTGGCAGATCAACCTCTGAAGGTGATTTTACATTTGCCAATGGGACAATTTCATGACTTGGCAACAAGCTTTACTAGCAACCTCGAAAACAGGAGATGTGATAGTAGCAGCTAGTGAACCAACCAAGGAGCTGATTTGGCTAAGCAGACTTTACAGAGACATTTTGAAGTTAAGGTATGTTCATGTTCAACTAAGCATATAATCATAAAATATTTTTTAGTTTTAGAAAGTGCTATTGTAGTTAATTAAATACCAACAAACACACAGTTAGCAGATGTTATTACAAAACCACTAGCAAAAACTCGTGTGCAGATTTTTATAAATTAAGTAAGTGTTTTGTAACTGTAATGGCCAACTAGGATTATTCCAGGTATGTTAATAAAGTTACAAGTGTTGTCACTATGTGTTTAATTATTGTTAAGTTAGTCAACTAAAAATTTTGAATGTTAAATCGAGAGTTAAATTTTTCATTAATTATACGTATTCATCTTAAAAAATAAGACAAATAAGGGCATAATATCAGATACGCACGCTTTTATAACATAGACTCTCAAAATCATCATCACATGAACTGGCAAGAAGCCAGAATTATTGCAAGAAACCTACACCACCTTAAAAGAAAATTCAATACCATTAAATAAATATTTTTTTAACAATCATCATCACATGAACTGGCAAGAAGCCAGAATTATTGCAAGACACCTACACCACCTTAAAAGAAAATTCAATGCCATTAAAAAAACATTTTTTCAACAGAGTATTAAAGATATTTAAAAACCACACTTTTAGAAATAGTTGGTTTAAATTGAAAAGTGTCCGTTTTCGTTCTAGTAATGTAAATACCTGATAAGTCACAACCAACATTGTCATGAGTGGATGATTAGAATTATTATATAGGGTGATTTACAATTGTTTTGACAAAACAATAGGAAGTATAGGGGGTATCAAGATAAGCAAGTTTGCCTCATAATCCACTGTCCGGAAATATTCTGTTTAGGTGCCTTATTATATTAGAAATAAAGAGAAACAAGGACTGTACCGGTTAGAAAATGTTTGCCTTGCTCGCTTTCTGCCCCTTTGCAGGAATAAGTTAGCGGGATTTACCGCACCGCTTTTCCTCAATGAGTGGCTTAAGCCTTTAACAGTTAGTTTTGTGAAAATTAACTGCATGGACGACAAAATCCTGCGGTCGATTTACTGTGACTATGTGACTCGGTGTGACGAATTGACAACTATAAAAATGTTAACACAGCAAGCTATTGAGTGAGAACAACCTGCGCAGTAAATAGCTTAGCTAAAAGACATAAATATAACGTGAGTGAGACAAACATTTTGTCAAAGATACATGAATGAAAATTTCATATATCCTTAAACCGGCAAGCACATTTTCGCAGAGAGGTTTATACAATACACATGCTTATTTTGATATACTAAACAACCTCTATCGGTTTAACATGAAGCTTGCTTTGCGATGAGTGTCCTTAGGTTTAACACCCTAAATGAGCCTATAGGGGTCGCATGCTATCATTTACCTAAGAACGACTAAAGATACTTTATTAGTAAACAAATAATATAGCAGTCCGAAACACACAAACCTTGTCCACAACCTAACATCATAAGACTTAAAGCGCAACAAAAAGCTTTGCTTAACTTTCTTTTAAGTGGAAGTCGAAGAAGAACTTAGAGAAATAGTTCCTCAAAAACTAAATTTATTAGAAACTGGGAAAATAAACAAATTTTTTTTTAATTTAAATTGTTTTGAATATACAATACTCGGTGCCCTGTTCAAAAGTTAAGAAACTAAACTTTTTAATTACTTAGTCTGTAAACTTTAAAATTTTAATTCAACTTCTTTTCAGGTAAAAAAGCACTTTTTATACGTTGACTGAAATTCTTTTAAGACTTTCCAGTCATTAAAAACAAACAGTTCTTTTAAAATTTGAAATCTTACCCCACATTACTTTCTTTTCAATGGGATGATACCACTTGCCGTACTTATTTTCTTGGAAAGTTTTTAAAAAAATAAATATGACTGTGTTTTTTTATAGTTTTTATAGAAATAATAAAGAGGAGACTACCCAATGGATGGGTTTAAAAATGTAAATAAGCAATCTTGAAAACTTGTTGGTGAGGGTCTGTTATGCCCGCAGTAAGAAAAACGATAATTGCAATGGAATGTATATATTTTAATTAATGAAAGCGCGAACACACATAAGTATATTGATATGAAATTACGAAATAATTAAAAGGTCCATAGGTCAATTGTGGGCACCACACAACGGAAATCAGAGACAAAGCACTCACCAGTTTGAAGCCAATTTCTCCACGTTCCAAGGGGCCCCTGTCTGGATCTAATGATGTCACCACGTAGCTGAAGGGCTGAAGTTTCTAGTTCTATGCTTCAGTACACCAAAATCGAGCACTTTCAAGTGTAGAAATTTAAAATAGTTGGAGAAAGTAAATTAACACGCCATTTCTCGAGGCGGTCGAAAAAGGATCTCACTGATTCTTGGTGCGCATGTCCAAAATGCGCGAAAATGCACTCTGTCCGTCATTCAATTTTGTGGTTTTAAAATTAAAAACAACCGCGAAATTTAGCGGGAGCTAACAAGGGTCGTTGATATTCCCATGCTCTGATTGACATTTAGTACATTAAGAAGGAGGGAATTCAACTTCTTCTGCGTCTGCATCCTCGAGTGGTTGCCATTTATGGCCATCCACCACCATTGGATGTCGGTGATATTAAGCACCTCTTTAGGACTTGATACCACATACCAAAGACACCTGGGTAGCTATTCTGGGTCTTGAACGATGTGACCATTTACATTACACGCTATGACCAATAGCAAACTCTAAACGATAGCCTGTTGTGCGAAATGACTTGTCTCGACTAATGGCATAGTCGCCGGATCCTCAGAGATAGTGAATTTTACGCGTTTGAAGTAAAATCTGTTCTCCAGCCCAGGATCGACTGAATATTCCGCGGTGTGATCGTAGGAGAAGCTTGCGCAATACAGGTCTTTTCGCGTAACACGTGACGGCTCGAAGCTAATTTAAAGCTTGCTATTGGCTAAAGCATGTGATGGGAACTATCACATCGTTCAAGACCCAGAATAGCTACCCTGGGGTTTTGTAGGAACCTGGCAATGAGGATAAAATGCTAGCTGGCCGACTGGCTAAGATGAGTGACAAAAATCAATTTGTATTCTAGTGTATGAATTCTTGAATGAGCGAGAAGGAGTACTTCCTAAATATCCGGTGAAACTCAAAGTGCGCATACCATCTCACTAGATTTCTGTATCTCTGTTGATCCTGACTGAGAGAGATGTGAATTCTCGTTCTCAATCATTTCAAGAGTTCATACACAGGTGAGTACTAATCTCACCGACAGTTCAGATCGGGTTGAAGCCCCGGTTGCTCTCGCTGGCCCCATGGATTCTGGGGAGGAGCACCCACTCACTAACGGACGAGGCGAAAACGGACGAGGCGAAAACTTTGAGCTCTCACCGAAAGTACCAAGCGAAGGTAAAGTAGTGCCGAGTAGGCATAGAGAACCTACCCAAGAAAGGAGTGCCGAAGAGGCCCCTATGGAGCTACAACATCGCCACCAGAACTTGGGCGGGAAAATAAACTGCTCAAAGACGACAGTGACAGTACTGTACTTATCCATTGTAAGTTACCAAAATATATGCTCTACTGTGTCAATAAGAGTTTCCAAATTTTTACAATTTATTGAATTTTTTATGGCAAGCAAAATACCTTCCTAAGTCTTACACATAGAGCAATCTGACCTGAAAATTAAGTAATTATTCAGGACAGGTTCAGTAGAATAAATGCTTGAATCCAAATACGTTTCTGTAAATAAAATGATATCAAAATTCTCGACAGCTGCATAGTACATCCTGTAATTTCCTCCTAACTCTGTTGACATTCTGATGATATAGATAGTTATTTTCCAGAGATTAAACATAGTCTTGGCCAATTGGCTACTATATTTTAGGCTCAACTCGTAGCCGTTGAACTGTGTGCCCGCTGGATTACTGACCACGAATGGACCAACAGGACAATAAAAATCGTCTCCGATAGTTAAGCAGCCTTAAGAGTGCTTTATTCCTATACGATCTCATCGAGTACCGTTAGGAGCTGCAGGGATTCGCTGAATGCGTTTGGTGGCGCTAACAATGTGTCATTATTATGGATACTAGGTCACTGTCAGCACGAAGGAAATGAGGTCGCAGACCAAGCAGCGAGGGAAGCGGCATCTGCCAAATTTTTCGGAGCTGAACTAACCTTGGATATATCATAGAATACTGTTAAATTAATCATATTAAAATGAATTAAGAACAGCTTCCAATAATATTGGATAAATTTACCAGACCTGGCTCACTCTAAAGAGTTCATTAAAGGACCTTGTAGAAAAGAGCCAGGAACATCACTTTCACGGGTCACTGTCGACTAAGAGCACTTATGCAGAGAATGACACTAACAGAAGAGACCGAATGTAGAATCGGTATGGAGGATGACGAAACACTTAGATGTGTACTGTGCGAATATCTGGCTATTGCAGGTTTACGTCAACACACTTATTGATTCAGAAGATCTGAACAGTGTCTTACCGAAACTAATAGCTAACTTTTTTTTGTAGGATTAGGCATACAGTGCTGAGAAACCACTCAAAAGTGAGCTGTAGTGGAAGGCCTACAAGGCCCACTCACATATGAATCATCATCATCTTAAAAATTTATGCAACGTTTAACCTTGAAATTTATTAAAGTAAACTGTGTATGAACTAATTTATTAAAATACTAGCACCAAAAACCGGCTTCGCCAAATGCATTAAATAGATTGGACTTTTTTATAGAAAAAAATATTTAATATTAAAAAAATTGCACAGTCAAATTTTTTATACGAGTTTTCCAACAAGATGCCATAAGTGGTGCCATTCCATTCAAAAAAATTTAGTGGCGTTAGTAATCTTGAAAAAAAAATCCATATGGCTGGATAACCTACAAAAATTACAATCAACTTGTTTTATTTTTTCTAAATATTTTAGCCTAAGGCTCAATTAGGGCCCGCACGGTAAAAATTTTTATCTACAATTAAAACACGTTCTTTTCTTAAATAAACTGTTTTACCTTAAAACAATTTGCTTTAAATTTAAATATTTCTTTTTAGTTCAACAAGTTTAATCTTGAAATGAGACTTTATTTTTCTTCTTTGATTGTTTTGTTTCAGTATACTACATTTTGCAACAAAGTAAATTGTCTTTATATAAGTAATATTTTGCTTGGAGAGATAACGGTGCCTTAAAATAATTCAGTTACAATTGATATTAAAGGCAAACATTTTTTGTGCAATATCAAAAAAATATTCTCTTGGTGAATAGGAAAGCACAAATTATTTTACTTTAAAGCAATTTGCTTGAAGACAACTTTTTTACCGTGCGTGTACAAATTACGTAACGGTATAGGGATGGGGGTAGCCAAAGCGTTACAAAAGTTTCCATTGGGGGGAAGGGGGGATTACGACGGCATTTTGACCATAACATATTTTCCAGCCCGCGTAAAAATAGGTAGGTACTTTTTAGCTTACTTAAATACTTTTTTTTGGGAGAGAAATAATGAAGGCGGGAACGGGTTTAACAACGTTACATAATTTTATCCCCACGGTAACAAAACGGTACATGGGGTGGCAGGGTGTTAAAAATTGGAAAAATCACCGTTGCCCAATTTGTTGTTGTTGCAGTTGAATTCTTAAACTGTCATTAGCATTACTGGATTTTAATCAAAATCTAATTAGCTGGTTACAGTGTCGAACACTTTTTTTTCATGAAAGTCACATGAAAAGTGATCAAGCGGTTCCGAAGCTATTATGACCCATATAAAGACACACGAGATTACTAGCACAGATCCAAATACACCTAAATAACACATTTTTGGCGAAAACAATTTTTTTCTTATTGAAAACAATCGTTTTAATTTATTGAAGATACACTTAAAAAAACATTTTCAAAATATTTTTTAATTAAGTTATAGCTCCTCTGGTATTGCTATATAGACAAAAGGATAAAAAGTAACAAAATCTCTATTAGATAAACCCAAAATACAATTTAATTACGAGTATGTGACTACATAAAATTTCCCGCTGCAATTTATGAATAAGCAATTTTTAGAAAGAAACTACCGGGTGGGCCAGAAAAAACCGATTAATTTTTTTTTCATTATCAGATCATTGTCAAAGTTTATCGCTACCTTAAAATTTAAGATGGTGGACAGAATCATACTTGATTTTTTAAGATAGCGTGTTTATTTTTATTTTCCGAAAATGGTTTAGATTTTTTTTAATTTACTGAAAAGCACTACTTTTCCCCCACGAAACGAGGTACAAATTAGTAAAATCGGTGTGATGGTTCGCGAAAAATCTATTTTTGTTTCAACCATTGTTTTCCTTATATATTCTTTATTACTAAACCGATTTGAATATTAAAATTCACGGTAAGAAATGATTGATCTTTAAATATTATAATCAAAATTTGGCGCCTTCTTAGAATTTAAGATCCCGAACAGAATCATACTTGATTCTTCAAAATGGCGTGTTTATTCTTATGTTTCGAAAATGTTTGAGTTTTTTTTTTAATATATACAAAAACTATACTTTTCTCCCGCATAAAAGATTACAAACTGATAAAATCGGTGTAGTGGGTCTCACAAAATCTGATTTTGTTTTAATTACTGTTTTACAAATTAATCCTGTCTTCATTAATTTCTTTATAAATTCATTATTACTGAACCGACTTTAGTGAAATAAAAAATTAAGATAACGCCAAGCAGTAGTAGTGTCAGGCAGTATTCTGACAGATTTACGTTATATGCTGACATCGAAACTTCCAAAATTAACATGCCAAACTTAAATTTAAAAATAAGTCGTTTATCTATCTTTAATTAAAGGCGGTAATATTTATTTCGATTCTTATAGTAAACAAGGGCATTATATTGAAGTATAAGCTGTGATCTTCCAACATAAAACTATCAAAAACTACATGGCACTATTACTTACTGGCTTTCCTAAAATTTTAAATCATTTTTTTTCTGTTATTTCCTTTACCAAAAAAGTTAAACAACAAAAAATTGATAAGAGAAAACTGTTACTTAAAGTTCTAAATCCTTTATCTTTAGATCCCAACGTAAATATTTAATTATGTTCTCTTTTGTTTTAATTGAGTTACAAATTTTCAAGTTTACTTCGTTAGGAGAAAACCGGACAATTTTCTTTGTTAAAAGTTTGAACAAAACGGAACGGAAGTAAAACATTCAATCGAGCTTCAAATAATTTTAGATTCAACATACAGCCAACTGAATTGAATAATTTATAAGTAATTTACATTACCCGTAGTATAAGAATACTGATGTATACAGGGTGGCGACTTAAAATTGACTACTGCCTCTAGCGGGCTAATGTAGCATCACCAGGAGGGTCAAGCAGAACCAAGTAGGTCCGAAGTAAGATCCTGAGCAGAAATATGACCAAATAAGTTGTTGTCCTAGTTTTGGAAATGTCTGAAAATGTTCAGGTTATAAAAAAATAGTCTGGAATGTTCTTGAGAAGTATGAAAATATCTGGAGATATTTGGCCAAAAAGGAGCTGAGATTGAACAAAATTAACGTAAACAAAAAACATCTAAAAATAAACGAAAAATTGGAAGACGAGAAATAAACCAGTAGTGGCTGAAAGTGAACCACAAACTACTATAAACGTGGCTTTAAGTGAGTCAGGAGTAAATCAAAGTGACTGCAATTGACCAAAAATAAACCAAAAGTGACCGAAATTTCACTTAGAGTTACAAAAAGTGCAGTAAAAGTGGCAAAAGTCAGCCAAGAAACAACGAAATCGAGAAATCGTCAAAAGTGTTTGGAAGTGACTAAGAGTAAACCGAAGCATGTGGCTTAGAAGTGGCCGGAGTTAAGGCAAGAATAAATTAAAGGGACAGAAGTGTGTTAAAGTAAACCGGTAGTAACTGGAATTGACTTAAAAGTTCTGACTGAAGAAACAAAAAATTAACTGATTGAAAGTAAACTGAAATGAACATTACTTTAAAGTAGTAAAGGGCTTTTTGGTAAATTGATTTGCCCCAAAAGCAGCTTTCACAACTGCTATTAGATGTCACAAAGAAATGCTTTTATAAAAAGCAGCTTTTGATTAACGAGTGTTTTTGTTGTTGTGGGCATAAGGATTCTTTTTGAGGTCATTTAGAAAGTTAAGGGGCATGCGTGTTAAATTTTTAAAAGCTGCGACTGTGTTCACTGCTTTTTAAAAAAAGCAGTTTTGCTAATCTGCATAAAGTGACTAACTAACTTAAACCTAAGGTGACCAAAAAAAATTTAAAAAGATCCTCAAAAACCAAAGTAGTCTCAAATTAACGAGAAATTAAGTTAATAACCGGAAGTAAGCCAAAAGTAATTGAAAATGCACCACAACTAACTGGATGAACAGGAGAAGCAAGAGAAAGTAACCACAAATAAAGCGGAAATGTTTATAAGTAACTCGAAGTGGCCAAATTAACTATAAAAAGAAAGTATGAGCGGCGATTCTGAATAAACAGTAATTGTCATAACTTGTAAATAGTAAAAGATATTCCGTCAGTTTTTGAACTTTAATAACGAATTTGGGATCGGAAATGTCAAAAGTTTTAAACGTTATTAGATAAACCAGGGCTATCAAAACGGACGGGCTACGATCTATAGCTTTGTTGACGTCACAGCGAAGGCTGAATTTCTTTTTGATGGTCACGCCACAGCTGATTGTCTTTAAAATATTGAAGTTGGAATGACGGTTCATGAATATTTGATTTTTATTTTAACTAAAGCCGGTTTTGAGATTGTTTTTACTATATTCTTGTAAAACATTTTTTTTAAATAAATGGTAATCCTTAACTTTTCAGAGCCGCGTCAGTAGCTCACACAAAAATTAAGTTTATAGCAGAAGCGAAAATTTTCGTTTCTACTTGGAAAGTTATCGGCCATATCGGCACAACCACTTATCACGCTCTATACTCTTAATTTGAAATGTCTTGGTAATAAAAAGTACTGTTTTAATAGTTAGTTAGGTGTCTAAGAAATTTATGACAACTAACTCTGACTGAATACTCTTTCGTCATTTGTTTGGACCAGGCGCGTTGCGCCGGGAGGTTCTGGTGGTTTAACCATGAGCAAAAGAATTGTGTGCATTGTTAATAAACTTTAAACAACAAGCGAAATTAAAGAAAGAAAAATATGAAAAAAGCTTTTGCTCCGGCCGGGACTCGAACCCGGGATCTCTTGCCTTCTAGGCAAACATTCAAAACATTGAACCACTGAAGCCATACACAAACTTTTCGGAAAACTTTCATCCATGCAGGCGGCGGTGTCTCAATACAAGAACGAGAAACTCTTAGGGCATCAACTCGACCAAGTCATCCAACTGATCTCTTTAAATCTTCTTTCCCACTGTCAAAGGTATGATAACTCAAATTAGCTTTGGAATGTTTGCCTAGAGAGCAAGAGATCCCGGGTTCGAGTCCCGGCCGGAGCAAAAGTTTTTTTCTTATTTTTGTTTCTTTAATTTCACTTGTTTATAGTTTTAGGTCCTTGCATTATTTGCAATTTGGTATTTGATAGTTAATAAACTTGTTCGAAAATCTTCGTATACAATTTTTGATATAAAAATGTATACATATACATATACATACATACAACGACTGGCTTCGGCACTAATGTTGTTTATGATTTCTGCCAGAAACGGTGTGAAAAGGAAATTTGGATTTTCTTGGGAGCGAATTAACTCATCGTGTGAAGAACATCATCAAAAATTTCTCGATTCATAATCAGGATTCAATTACTATTACTGACAATAACCTAGTTTAAAGCAAGATGATAACTTTTAAGTGGATCAGTCTCCGCCTTTGATATTTAAATTTGATAATGTCAGATTATAGATTCTGTTTGACTATTTTAACCGTGGCTTGCCGACGTAAAAGGCAATATATACAATTAAAAACATTTATTGCACTATTTTTGATAAAACTTTGACCAGCTAACCAAATCCAATAATTGGCAGATTCACTTAAAAAATAAATTATTATCCATGTACACCTAATTTCAAAAAAATCTGATACGACTGGAAACACCCGTTTTTTATTTTAAGCAGTATATATATCTATATATATATATATATATATATATATATATATATATATATATATATATTATATCGCGTTGACATTTACATTTTACAGTAATGTTATGACTGATGCATGTTTATAAAATAAATAAAATAAAACAGGATAAAAACCAGCTGAATTTAATTTTGAGTTGAATTTCTTTAGAAATAGAAATAAAATTTCGGACTTCCATTGTCTTTATTTATTTTAAAACACGACGTTTCGGTTAGTAAGTATCTCTAACCGTTATCAAGTGTAACCAGTTTACACTTGATAGCGGTTAGAGATACTTACTAACCGAAACGTCGTGTTTTAAAATAAATAAAGACAATGGAAGTCCGAAATTTTATTTCTACACAATCATTGTCTACGAGTTTCAAACAAAGAGTTGAATTTCTTTATTATACGTTTGCTAAATAATACATTTAACAGGTAAGTCCGGTCTTTTTTTTTTGCGGTTCGGCACCTGAGATTTGTTAATTAATTGTACGGCAAATGGGTGCTTAGCTGCCTGGAAACCAGTGGCGTATATACGGGGGGGGGCTGCCCCCCCCCTCCGAAGATTTTTTTGGATATTTTCCACATATTTCATGAATACAAACATAAAATAGCATAAAATACAGCCTCATGAGGTCTCGGGCCCACCCCGAAACTTTTTTCTATATACGCCACTGCTGGAAACTGCGAAAAAATTCTTGCAATCTTCGCTCTCTCTCTTTTAAAGTACAAGAAGTAGCGCCTGATCTTCGTGAACTTGACTTATTTTTGCCCTGCCAGATCATCTTTGTCTCCTTTTAAGTGATTGTTATTTTATCCATCTTTTATTTGTAGAATAAATTCTTATTCGGCTTACGTTAAAATGTTGGGCTACCGCTGGAAAGGACCAACCATTTCAAAGTTAGCAAAATTTTTTTAGTTCTCTGGTTGTATGTAAAGTCATTTTAGGAGTAAATACCATGTTTATGTGGTTTATGTATCTATTATTCGGTAACTGATGACAATGTTTTTATTTTTTTACTTGGCATTGACAGCTTTGATATTGTTAAAATACTGAGGTTTTGATGAAGCTTATTTGGTGGCTCAGCATACACTGCTCAAATTTTGGAAAAAGTACTTTAAAGAGTCGTATCAGTTTTTTTAATCAGCTGTACATATATCCTGGTTCTTACCAGCCTTGGCGAAAAATCATGACATAGAAATCTGAAAATTGCATATTAATACGAGTATTTGTTAAAACGTTACGTAAGTATTTTTGTTTATAATTTTCAAATCTTAATAAACCACCCTTATGAACCAATTATTTTGCCTAAACCCCTGTGTCATATTTAAGTTAATTAAATTTATATTTTCAAAATCTCATTGGTGGTCCGACTGGTATCGACTCTTTTCCTAACCTTTACTTAAAGCTGTTTGACTTTAGAAGAGCAAAAACTAAATTAAGTGGGGATCAAGTTAATATTATTTTAAATATATTTTTTTAAATGTTAGTTCAGGTTCTCTGCTTAACTTTATACTATAGGCCGAATGATTTTGCGTATTGGTTCCCTCTTGACTTTTTTTGAAAAGTCGCAAGAAACTGGTTTTTAGAGCATTTGAGGCCTTATATCTAGCGAAGCTCAAGGAGGATTTTGGCGAAGAATATGTGGGGATGTGTCCCAAATGTTACGGAATAATTATACAAAAGTACAGCTCGCACCTTTTTTTTTCCTGATGAATTCCTAATATGCTACTGCTTAAAATTTACCAATCATTTGAATAATTGTTAATAATTTCGTAAATTTGATTGACATTTTATTTGTTTACTTTTTCATGTTGAATGTATACTTCTAACAGATTTACATCAGTTAAATTAATTTATAACATCCACAAACTTGAGTTTCTACCGTATTTAATATCAAAGGTTAGGATATGTTTGCGATCAATTGACAACGGTTTGGATAACGCCGATTTCGACTTCTCAAGAAGAAAGCTAATTTATTAAAATAGATCAAAAATTGTAATTTAAAAAATAAATAAAACATTTTTTTAGGCAAAGTTCCATTAAAAACAAATGGTTTTCAAACAAATTATTTTTGAAAAAGTTTCTGCATCCCGCGAAGAGGTAGGTAGAGGTTTGAGGACTCATCGTCTCGTAGGGTAGGAAAAAATCTTAACGTTGCAGAAAAACAAATGGATGGTGCTTAAACAGTGTTTAACTTAAAGAGCTTTAAATTTCAAATTAAGTACGCGTCAAAGTCTTTGAGCGGAAAAAGACTTGACTTTCTAGGATTTAGGAAATTGTAGTTTCCGAAAGAGGGATTTTGCCGAAATATAAGGATTTAAATTGCATCAATTTTAGTTTTAGAAAAACTTTTCACTTGTCTATACAAGCTGGCATAGATAAAAGGTTTTACCGACTCGAAAACGGAAAATAGTCACCTGGAAGAAAATAGTTGACATCATTTGATTGACTGTAGTTGCTATTACAAAACTATTAAATGACGTCGCAAAAATACCATGAGCGTTGGGCTTCCTTGAAAGGTTTTAAGTCTCACCTATGTTATAAATGAGATTTTCCCATACAACTTTTAAATGGGACAAATCATCCGATGGGCTCCAGGAGCTTGCTTTGAAAATTTGTAGTAACACAATTAGTGACCTTAACACGTGAAAGCACAACCTGTCAAATAATTTTTTTCGTGAAATGTCTTATTAGTATTAACTAAATGCTTTTTGATTAGCAAACCTTGTTCCTAACCATCTATACAATGTGTCTAATTTAAAACTTTCAACCCGGGATTTCTCGAGAAGTGCTAAAAATTTGTAATAATGCCGAGACACGTCGACTTTGTTTGCGAAGGGGACACATCTTGAAGTTTTTGTAGCACGCACCACCTTCAAGGGGTATACTTAACCCCTATATTTTAAATAGGGAAAGTGGGTCTAGTAATACCTTGTTTTGAAGGCCTTTTGAATGTCTTTACAACCATGTAAAAATTTCAAAAATCTATCCATTAGTTTTTGAGACAATTGCCTTTAATTTTTTAAGTTTAACATGGACTAATAAAATAAAAAATTAATTAGACTTTTATTATTTTTCGGATTTAATTTTTATTTTATTATTCCATGTTAAATTTGAAAATTTGAATGCAAATATCTCAAAATCTAATCGATGGATTTTCGAAATTTTTACACGGTTGTAAAGATATTTAAGCGCCTCAAATAAGGTATCACTAGACCCACTTTCCCCATTCAAAATATAGGCGTAAAGTCAGTGGCGTATACAGAAAAAAGTTTCGGGGTGGGGGGGGGGGTCGAGACAGTTTCGGGAGGGGCCCGAGACCCCATGAGGCTGTATTTTATGCTATTTTATGTTTGTGTTCATGAAATATGTGAAAAATATCTAAAAAAATCTTAGCTTCGGGGGGGGGGGGGGGGCAGGCCCCCCCTATATACGCCACTGAGTAAAGTATACCCTCGAAGGGGGTTCGTGCTACAAAAATTTCAAGATCCCCCTCACAAAGAAAATCGTGTTTAAGCATTTTTAAAAATTTTCAGCAGTTCTCGAGAAATCCCGGGTGGAAAGTTTTAAATTAGACACAGTGTACAACAAATTACAGAATTGAAAAATCTTTGACATAACTATACACTAACACACAGTATGTCAACAACGTAGACCAAAACGCGTTTTCGCCACGCATTATCTCATGTAGATGACAAAATAGCGAAATTGGCACCCAGCTAATGTTTAATGTTGCTTCCGCTGCCATGGTGAAATTGTGTCAAATCAGAAAAATTAAAGTGCCTCATTTTGGAACTTTTCTAAATTCATGCGCGCGGGGCTCCATTTTCAAAAATGTTTTAAGTCATTACTTTAAAACCAGCCGATCGATTTATACCAAATTTTGCACAATTGTAGGCCGACAGTGTGATCGATAACCGGTCAGTCAGTTTCTACTATTAGTATTTAATTTTAGAGTTTTGAGGATTTCTCAAAAAATATGCAACATTTTTACAATTTTAAATAGTGGATCGACCAAAATTTTTAGTAGGTTCCGAGCAAACGTTTTGTCTGATTCTGGTAGCCCCAGAGCTCTACTTCAAGAATTTGGTAGGTGCCACTCTGGCACTCTTGATCAATTTAAAATATTCAAGATGACGCCCGACTAGGGATAAATAACAGCTATTTCAACAGAACCATTTGTCATGGCTTAAGCTAGAATTTGCATGAAAAACAAATACCCACTTCTCATCTCTTTCGCTGCACATGACGGCATAACGAAAAACTTCTTGAATACGAGAGGTCACGATGTATTCCCCTACTTTCCCACTACCAGCCCGACTGCGGGTTTAAAACAGCTAAAAATATTTCAAGACACAGAGCGAAATATATTTTTCTCTTTTACTTCCCTCTTACTGTGCTGACCCTGTAAAAAAGACGTATATGAAAATATAAGAAACCTATAAGGAGTTTGTGCAATGACACAAGTTAAAAATAATTCCTAAAAGTAGAATCAGTTGTTTTCAAAATCAGAAAATAATAAATAAGAAGACAAACCTGACTTTCAACTGGCTAAAATAGAAGAGCAGAAACTGAAAAACCTCGACTGACTGCATAATTAAATAAAAATGACTTAAGATATGAGTGATAAAAAAGTTCACCTATATTTCAAATGCACCCTAAGTTTTAAGATATTCACAAATGTTGTACTGTCACATTCTGAAATTAAGGACAATAATTTTATTAGTACGAATTCAAAAATAATACAACTTTTTCTTAACAATATCTTACCTCATCTTGAAGTCCTTTTTTAGAAGAATGTCTGCCACCGCCACCATGACCAGTGCTTTGAACAGTATTCATGTTGCACAAAAATCATTCAATTTTCGAATTTTTAAAATAAGTTTTTAAAAGGCTTCATTGTGCTTTATGCAGCACGAAAAACCAACTAAGATTGAAACAACATTAAACTAAACAATTTGATACACGTACCATTTGCAGCTTAAATTACACCTTTTTATTCAAAAATTTTGTATCGAGAAATTTTAGGAAATTACTATTTAGATGGATTGCCCAAATATTCTATTAAAAATCCTTGCATGAGAAAGTAAATTATAAGTTAAATTACATCACTTCATGCATTGTATTTTACCGGCACAGCGCAGCGGTAAAATAAGTCTTTATTATTTAATTTAAGGGATCAATGTTAAGAGACTAATGCTAATATTTCTTGTTGTCTAATATTTTTAAAAAATTTCAGCGTTTTGTTTTTTTTTTAATATTGTTTTTAACGGAGAGTGCCAAAAACGGCCGACGTTGTTGTTGACATTTGAACGTAACATGTCGCTTCCGTGGAACGCCGCAAACTCACGGACGGCTAACATAAGAATTTTAATGTAGGTACGTAGAACGTGCGCAATTGTGTTTGACATATGGGAAGACGGGGTAATAAAAAACAGGGGTAATAAAAAATATTTTTTTCTACTCTTGTATTTTGTCTTTTGTTCATTTGAAATATCCGAAAAAATTGTTCTACTACAATATTAATAAAGTTTTAGCACTTTTGTGCTCTTTTGTAGACTTATTTTTTACAAGCAAACCTTTTCAGATAATATTTTTTTTTCTGAAAGATACACTTTAATTTCAGTTTTAATACTTAAATTTCTTGTCAAATATATGCCTTTTTATGTATTGTTAATTGTTCTTGTAATAAACAAGGATAAAATAGAAATGTTTCTTATTATTCTTTCCTTTTGACTATCGTTGTGTAATAAGAAACATCATAATGCAGCAAAAAGAAATATATTATTTTTTGTTGCAGATTGATTTGAGTAGTGAAGTTGACTTCAAATTTGACAAAAGTAACCTATGTAAACGGCAACATTGTCCCCTAAATCGCATTTTTGTTTTAGTCAGTCCAAAGCCCAAAAGATTTTTGCGCATTCTGCTAGGAATCACTTTAAAGAATTTTCGCAGAAGAAAAAGTTGGGCGTTTGGCCATGACTTAAAAAATAGACCGGTGTACTTTGGACTATTTGCGTGAGACACCATTTAATATTTCTACAACTTGCCATTTCTAAAGCTTTACATAGGTCACTTTTGTTAAATTTGAAGGCAACTTCACTACTGAAGTCAATATGCAACAAAAAATAATATATATTTCTTATTGCCTCAATACGATATGTTAAAACGAAAGGGAATAAAAACATTTCCATTCTAAACTACTTGTTTATGAGCAGCAAAATTTAAAGCCAATACATAGATACATGATTTCTATATAAGCAACAAGGCCTTAACCCGACTAAGGGACTCATCCAGGAAATGTTCGTACGGTGTGTCCGAAGCTTAAATAACTAATTTGAATAACTTAAGCTTTGGGTTGGAATTACTCCTTGTTTATTTTGTGTAATGCGTTAATTTTAAGGAGTTTGGCCTCGGGATTTCCACTACCACTTTAGTTCCTAGGTTTATAATATATTATTTTTGCACCATAAAATAAACTTTTTGCGACAAGATTATTTTTAAATAACTTTTTGAACTTTATTGATGTGCACATTTTGTTCCGCATTTTGGGACTAAAATTGTAACTTTTTATTCCCGTAATAAAAAGTAATGGATCAGGGATAAAACGCAAAAATCGGGTTGAAAATTGGAATATATTTTTTTTTTACCGTTATGCGCACTCGCATGGAGATCCCTATCACGCTCGAGAAGCGGCAAGTGCGCGGAAATGGTGATGTATGTTGGTTTTGAAATGGTTCAGGCTGTAACCTGCAGGGAAAACTGTGGCAGGGAGTTTATTTCACAGCGATGCTGTTCTCCAGAGATATGAATTCTGATATAATGAGGTTCTTGGTGCCTCTATTTTGACGGTAAATTGATGGATGCCGTCTGTTTGACGTGTTCGCCTAGTAGGTTCATTCTCCCGGGGTGATCATACGTGCCAACTCTTCAGAGCATTTTCCGTGATAATACCTGTAGAAGAGAGATAGATCGCCCGCAGTTCTTCGATGTTCGAGACTATCCAAGTTACGGGTAAGTGCGGGGTCATTGATCAGCTTGATAGGTCGTTTTTGCACAGTGTTCAAAAGTATTAAGGTATGTTTGGGTGCCGCACCCCATATATGTGAGCAGTACCCCACAGTTGGTCGAATCTGGGCTTTGTAGAGTGTCAGCAGTTGGCCTGGTATATACAGATGTCTTGCACGAAATAGAAGCCCAAGCTTTTGGGATGCCCTTTTAACTATATCTGCCACGTGACTCTGCCAAGTGTTGGTCTCTGCAGTGACTCCTAAGATGTTCAACTGGCTCTGCAATGTGATAGCACTTCCAGATAGCATGATGTTTGACTCACCGGTGCTGGTCTTTTTTGAAAACACGGCTGCTTGGGTTTTCTGTGCGTCAAACTGTACAAGGTTTTTGTTGCTCCAGTCCTCTATTATCTCCAGGTCGTTATTTATCTGCGATATTTCAGTTAGTCTAAGATGATGGAATTTAGGTGCGGATAGACATGTGGGTGGTATGAGTGAGGAGACTACATTGCCATCATCTGCAAAGCAATAAAGTGGATTTACTGTTTTATATATGAGGTCATTTATGTAAAAATCAGAAAAAGTGTTGGCGAAAGGATTGCTCCCTGTGGCACACCAGCATTTATTTGGTAAGAGTTGGAGTTCTGGCCGTCCAGTGCAACGTAAATGGATCTATCGTTAAGGTAACTTTTAAACCAAGTGCAAAGTTTCGGCGACAATCCCATTGCTTTGAGTTTGTTGAGCAGATTTTCATGTCAGACTTTATCGAATGCTTTAGATATATCTAAGGCAATTGTTCTTGTTTCACTCCGCAACTTAATCGCTTCTGGCCATAAGTGAGTGACGTATGTAAGAAAATCGCCAGGACCTATATTTTCGAAATCCGTATTGCTTGTCGTTGATAATTTTGTACTTTTCCAAGTACTTGGTTAGGTGATTGTTCACAACTCTTTCCATTACTTTTGATATCACCGGAAGTAGAGCAATTGGTCAGTAGTTTCATGGATCTGTCTTTTTTCCTTTCTTTGAAATGGGTTGTACTGCGGCAGACTTTCATAATGATGGATACACTCCTTGCCTGTAAGATACTAGTACTATCACGGGAATGCCATCTGGACCCATTGCTTTGTTTGTGTCCAACTTTTTAAGGGATTTTCGTATTTCTCTGTGACAAAAGGGTACCTCTGGCATACTGTGGGGAACCCTTTCACTGAACGGTGGAGTTTTTCCATTTGGCACTGATTATCACATAGTCAGTGTTAGTATAATCAGTAGTGTGCATACCATTTAGCCGGAAAAGCGTTGGCTACCCTAAATTAAATTCAAAACTATGTTCTTGTCACATTTTAAATAATTTACTTCATGACCTATGCAACAAAAATATTTAAAATAAGCATTTGTTCATTAATATTTACTCTAAGGCAGTGGCGTATGCAAGGGGCCTTGGAGGCTGACAATCCCAGAGCCACTAGATATTTATCAAATATAAAATAATTAGATTAATTGCTACCAAAAAAAAATTTTGGATTTTTTCTTAGCTACCGCTTTTTTCATATTTAGGCAGATTATCCAGATTTCATAATTACCTATAATTGGTTTGTTCGTTTTTTTCAAAGACTTGATGTTTTTGTTTGCATTACGTTGCCTTTTTCTTGTTCTTTTGGTGTAGAATTTTATGTTCCTTTTTGTTTTTTTGTGCCATTTTTAAGCAATACAACTTTAAAAATTGTTGTAATCCAAAAATGCTTTTACAGCGATTATTAACAAAAACCAGTGATAAAAATATATTTTTTAATTTTTTTATTTGTTTTTATCTGTATAAACCCGGAATTAAAAACATTTGAAGTAAAATCGTCAAATTGAACCGATAAAAAATAAGTTTAATTTCAAAATTTATAATGTGTTTTTGTGTTTTCTATTATCAAGAAAAATTTTAATAAGTAAGTTTTGAGACTTTTTGGGTTAAACTGCCACTTTTATATAATAAACCATCTTAAGACACTGAATATATAACAAAAATGCCGAGACATCCATTTTAATTTCTGTCGCTTTTCAATAATGATAATTGGAAAGCGACAGAAATTAAAAAAAAGGTAAATGACTTTTTTTGCGGTAGTATGTTTTGTCGTTATATATTTCTTATTTTTCTTGTTAGTTAGTTTTATGTATTTATTTTTTTGGTTTTCTGTAATCCTTCTTATCAAAATTTCTTATGGGACCAATTCCAAATAACGACCAGATTTTGAAATACGGGGTGTGTTGAAAGTAATAATGTCCAAGAGGCATAATAGCTCTTTAGACGGGTTTTCCAATCATATATGCAATGTTAGTATTACATATATTTACGATTGATTTATTATTTTTAATCTATACTTTTAAAACATTATCTACAGGGCGTTTAAGTAAATATTAGTCTAAAGGTTAATGAAAAACAAGCGTTAGTGTGTTTTAGATTGAAACTTTCTTATCAATCATTTAATTCTGTTTATGTCGCCATGTCAAAAATCGCCATGTTGTTTAGAAATGAGCGGATAGATTTGCAGCCGCTTTTATTAGGCAGTGTTGCCAAATGGCTTTGGTAACATATTTATGTGGAAATTTCAAAAAAAGATTTTTTCTATAAGCGTGCGGAAAAGTCCACTTTTCCGCACGCATTTTAGTGTGGAAAGTGCCACTTTTCCGCACTAGTGCGGAAAAATATTTTTTCCGCACTAGTGCGGAAAAGTAAATTTGTTACGATTTTGAGGTGTTCTATAACATTTAGACCGTTCAAAATACATTTGTATCTTTCCTAGCACACGAAATATCCTAAAAATATTCAAATCGACTAAAATTCTGCTATATTTTCAATATTTTCGATAAAATAAAGTTTTCAGTAAAATAGGTTCAAATTATAAGTTTTAAACCTCCCCGGTATAAATATCGTCATTGTCAATGTCAAACAACAATGAACACTAGTGGTTTTAGATTTGGCATCTTAAATCACCATAGCAACAAAGTACAAACAAACTGTCAAAACAAAGCCAATTTTGCAGATACAAGCGTCTTTTGAATTTTTCAAACAAAAAAATCAGATTTTCAATGGATTCTTCGGACGAAGATCTACCCCAGTCAGTTCTAGAAGCCGCTAGAATGTGAATAATAATAATTGATTTGATTAAAACGTTTTGAATATAAATAATTTTCTGATTAATTTTTAGTTTTTTCCTCACGCTTATAGAAAAAATAGTGTACCTAACTCGTGCGTAAAGTGTCTTTTCCGCACTTGATTGCTGGCCAAACTCCGCTATCGCGTCGTTTGGCCATCTGCAATCGCGTGCGGAAAAGAGGCACTTTCCGCACTAGTTAGGTAAACTACTATTTCCTACTTGCGTGCGTAAAAAATACTTTTACGCACGCTTTGCATATTAAAGTAAATTTAGACTTTTTTTTGTTTTATATTTTTATTTGTAACGGAAACAGTGAAAAAAAACTAAAAACTACTCGAAAAATTAAAAAAGTTTAACGCATAATGTGAAAATTAAACGTGCAATGCGTCGCATTTTGTAATGTTAATGCTGACGCCGCCACTTTTGTTAGGTTTTCAGATTGTATCGATGTATTAGTCGTCGTCATTGATGGAAACACTGTCGTTGCTTCTGGATTCGTGCTTCTTTGCACTGATGTGGATCGAAGTGCTATGGTGGATGGTAGTTCTGAGGTGAAGGGTAGTACTGAGGTGGATGGTTGGCGTTCTCCTGTCTCCTGATTTGTGTCACTTTTTTTCTGCAAAATTTGCGTTGCAATTTTTTTCTTGTTTTCCTAGGATTCTTCCACATAGGATTTGGCTACTGCAGTGGCGCACCCAGGAATGTGTCTTGGGGGGGGGCCCCGACAGCTACAAAGCGCACCCTCAAAAAAGTGGCGGCCAAAAAAAAATGCACCAACCAACACCCACCCAACCGAACCGAACCGCGCCGTAGAATTTTGAACCGCACCATGTTTTATCATCAAATATGTGGAAAATATATTAAAAATCTAAGGCTTGGGGGGGGGCCGGACCCCGGGCCCCCCCCCCCTGGGTGCGCCCTTGGCTACTGACGCACTCTTCCACCCACCATGTCGCTTCAAATTGGTTATATTTGCTCCGGCATTGGCCAACATTGTGGCAGAAGATCGTCGGAAACAATGGCCCGTATAAGTTTCCGGATTTGGCAGCTTAAGAAACCCGGCGATGTTGTGTTTATACCAACCACTTGCTTCGAGCATTTACCGGTATGGTAGGAAACAAAGAACCGTTGGTGCGGCGTGTCAGGTGGTCGCAAATTTTTGTATTTTTTGTAGATGTTGATATAGCTTATATCGTCTTTGTTGGGATCGCAGACCACAAAACTCCTTGAAGTATGGTTCTTAGTGTTTGAAATTGTTACCACCAGGATGTCGCCTTTCTCTTTGATGTAGGATACTTGTAAATTCGCTAACTCCGCTCTTCGGCAGGCTCCTGCAATGCCGAATATTGTGGCCACCTTGTTCATTAAATAAATCTCATCAATTTATCGGTCTCATTTTTTTGCAGTACTTGAGACTTTTTTGGTTTAAAACCGACATTTTTTCGTTTAATAAATGATATTAAGTTATAATATCGCCCAATATCTATATTTTTTCGTAGTCTTATACACATTTTAAGCATTGAAAATTTTGACCATAACGTGCTAGGCACGAAACTCTTTGACAAATAAGAAAAATAGGCCAAAAATACCTCTTCTCTTAGCGATGAAGTGTTTTTTGCTTTTAACCAATCTTCAAAAGCGTGGTACTCTTTTTCGTATCTCAGACGGGACTTTTCTGGAACTAATTCCTCCCTCGCCGATGCTGCGTCATTCAAAATACTGTCTGGAAGTTCAATATCGCTGTCGTCGAAATCCATTTTAAAGAAAACTTTGTAGATAAACCGAAAATAACGCTGAAATGACACTTGCTGCAATGTTTGTATTTTTAATCCCATAGTAACAACAATAACACAATCCGAAAAAATAGCTTGTCACTAATTAATGTCAAAATGACACCAAAATAATAGAGTGCCTGAATATCAATTTGGAATTATTTTACAAAATTTTTAAAAAAGGTAGCGTGCGTAAAAAAATTTTTTTTTACGCACGCTACCTTTTTTGGTGATTTTATGAAAGCAAATAAAAATAAAATAGTTATAGTAATGAACTTGAGTTTTAAAACTAAAACGAAAACATAATTTGTCAATAAAAATATAAAATACATTATGTAGGAAGAAGTTTTTTACGCAAGTAGGAAAAATATTGTACCTAACACGCGCGGAAAGTGTCTTTTCCGTCCTTAACGGCCTTTCCGAACTCCGCTTCGCGTCGTTCGTGTAACTGCCGTTCGTGCGGAAAAGGGTCACTTTTCGCACTTGTTAGGTAAATAACTATTATAGATTCCTTAAAAAATTAGACATTAAATCAAACTGTCAATTACTGATTGGGTGTCAAAGACAGGTCGGTTTACCTTAGGAAACTTTGAACAAAATGACGGTGATTGAGTGTCTCTCGAGTTTTTAAAGTGAAATATTTTCAACAAATCCAGAAACTATAATGTAATTAAGTTAATAATTCAAAACCCGTTGGCTGATTAACAATGCGTAACTGATATATTATCCATTATATAGACCTTGAATAGCAAGTTCATTATTTATCTACTCTAACAAAAAGTTATTGATGAATTATGAAAGAGAGTATGAATATCACTCATTTATCTGGCTCGCACAATTAACCATTAGTATATACCATACGAGAACCGATAACAAAGAAAAGATACAGATACAGATACAAAACATAAAAGCTTATCATTCCGCTCTTTAGAATACGTAGGTGGATATCAAACAAAAGATCTTTTAACTTGCTTACATAATTTATAGCCAGAGCCCTATCAACCTTGCCACTGACTAGATTCATCTATCTTTTAGGACATAGAGGTCGCAGGGCCTTCACCTCACATAATCATATATTTAAAATGTACATACTCTATATAGAATGTCATCAAAATGGAGTAAAATATTCTTGTAACAAAACGGTATTTGAATAAAGATGGTAATTTTGCCATTTATAAGTTTTTAAATATTTGTAATTAAATATTGTTTTCGACATCAACAAGCATTGATTATATGCAAGACTGGGTTAAGAGCAAGTAAAATATATAACAACGCAGCGACTTGTTTTTAGGCATAGTTTTCAGGATCGCTGTATATTAATAAAATTTTTATTCGCCTAATCTGTTGTTTGAGCCACTAACATCAAAATAATTTATATTTTGTAATTGGAAACAAATTAACCAAACTATTTTCAATTTTTAGAAAAACACTGTGTAATTTTGAGTTTTAACGGTTTTCTAAGTAGACGCATTTCTGGCTTGCGTTGGTGTTTTATCTGTTCGTTTGGAGCGTTCAAGGCACAGTCTATCTCTTAGAGTTCAAAGCAGTCAACGGTAAGCTATGAGTGCCTGCAAGGCAGGGTTGTTTTCGCTAAAACAAGAAAATCGTTAGAAAGCATTCTTTAGTTGGTTTTTGTTCGCTTTACTTCATTTGATTAAGGGGTTTCTTTTTTAACTTAAATAAATATAAATATTAAATCTGTCAATTGTTTTAACTTTTAATAAAACTATTATCTTTGCTATTCATAACTATTTTGATCTTTACTTTTAGAGTTTATTTTAATTTTAAAGTTTTTGTCTATTACTGTTTCCAGTGTTTTAAAATATTACTGATATCTTTTTCTAGTTTTTTAACATCAAATACAAACCTTTCATTGTCCTAAAATCTACATTTTTAATCAGTATAATATCCTAAACCTAAAGAATTGTAGAGTGGAAGGGCTGAGGTATCTAAGTGCCAAAAAGCATTTTTGTGGTAAACTAAAAAAAACTGTATAATTTATGCAAGCGGACTTACGGATCACGTCATTTTAAATATGCCATATAGAGCATAAGGTGGGGAAATCACACTTAGATCTTATAGCCCCGTATTGGCCTTGACACCTACATCATTTTGGTTGAAAATCTAAAATTAGTATATTTTGGTACTAAGATCATTTAGCTTGGCCACTCTACAATTACTATCAGTAAATTAAACAGTTCATTGAATAACTTTACCTAATCAATCAATGTTTAAAATGTTTATAAATAAATATATTAACATACAAAAGGTTACTAAAACGTAAAAGCTTAAAGAGTGTAAATATTTGTAAAAGTTTAATAGAAGTAAAATTTGATATTTGTTAAATAAATATAAAGAAGTGTAATATGAAGTTTCCAGAAGAAGATTGAAAAGATATGTATGATTTTCCTACATTGTTTATATAATTGGTAAAAACGCCTTTAGTATATACTTCCTCCAAGACCTGCCAAATTCTCTTTCGAGATCTCAAGAAATAATAAATTTAATAACTTTTAATAATTTTATCAGTCATTTAAAGTGTTGCACAAATTGGTAACTTGCAACGTTTAAGCCTTGGCCACTTGATTTAACAGTACCACTGTCGACGATGTCACCTATTACATTCTGAACAAAGATTTTTTCATACAAATAAAATGAAAAAACATTGGTCAAAAAATGCATAAAGGGCAAAACAAAAAACTTTTCTTAATTGTAAACCTTTTTTAAAGACAAAACTAGAGTTTTGTCAAATGGTGATATGGATTTATACTAAATCAGAAAGGGTAATTTTTGCAAGCGTGTGCAAGGGGGTAGTATTTTTTGAGGTGACGCTTTTTATAATACGAATTTATATTTCAAAAATGACGTAATATAAAGGTATATGTACGCTTGTTGCAAGTCGCTTGACTTTTCGAGAAAATTGAAAGCAAAAAGTTTGCTAAATGCATATGAAAATTATGGACATGTCAAAATATATTGTACCGGGTATCATAAGAATAGGGTAAAATGTATTTGTGGGAAGACAATACTATTCAAATTAAAAAAAAAGGATCCAACCTAACATTTTTTTTCTGCGCCTGTATTTGGGAAATTTTTTACCAATTTAAGGAGTACTAGCGGAGAACATCCGAATATGGGCATCATTTTTCTTTTTCTGAATAATTTTTGAGGTTTTTTAATTCAATGCTTAATTTTTTGTATTTATGGTTTTTAAATACTAGCCAGTGATAAACTAGAGTTATTTACCGGGTGGGCCAAAAAAAACCGGACGATTTCTTTTTCATTATAACTTTTGAACTATATCATCGATGTTAACAGGACAAACTGCACTTGACAGAGAATTAATCAAAGTTTTGACTAAATATATTTTTTTGTCCGCCATCTGAAAATCCAAGATGGCGGACGTAATTATATTGTACCCTTCAAATATGCTTGTCTTGTGTTGCGAGCATGTTTGAATTATTTATATAAATCACTAAAAAATCTGAATTCTTGCCACGCACAAAAAGGTATCAGTAGAACAAAAGAAGTTAGATATGGGTTTTTGAAAATTTGCTGTTTGCGGGGTTTATTGTAACTGACTTATTTTTCCAAAAAAGGTAAATTTTGTTGACAAATAAATAAACTAAGAAGGAGATTTAAGTACCTATAAAAATTTGGAAAAATAATACAAAAAAAATAATTTCTATCTTTTTATGACAACAAAATTTAAAAAATTGGTCAAATCAGACGCCGGTTGGTTGGTGCAAGGCACTGATTTGACCAAAATCAGTAACATTATTAACAAAGAAATATACAAAAAAAACAATATTGATAACGTGTAATTGCACCATCGGCCCATATAATACTTGCCAGTCTTCTAGGCATTGAATTTGCTAAATTTTTAAACAAATTTGGGTTTACTCGAATGATGTCTTCATATGCTTGTATAATAAGTTCCATGAGGTGGTGCCAGTTTCTAGGAGTAACATTCATTTTTCACGTTTTCCATTGGATTGGCATCGGGAGCTTTGGCTGGCCATGGCAAAACCTCGAGGTTGTTCTCTGTTCTCTTGAAACCTAACTTGAGAAAGACGTCTCTCATGACAGTAATATAAGCCTAAGCATCAAACCTACCCACGATTCTAAAAAAATCCAGCTCCAAAAATTCACAAAAAATCTTCCGGCTATGTCTTCGCTTCCCGAAATATATTTTTATTAGTAGCGTGTTCTTGGTGGCCGATAAATTAAAATTTGTTTTCGATTATTGTGTGATTAAAATATCTTTTCATCTGGGAACACCACACGTTGCCAAAAATCTTCATTTTCCAGAGAAGAAGTTTAGGCAAAAATTATTCGGGCTTGTTTAGTCTATCTGTTAATATTTTCATAAATTACATTGAGGAGTGTTATAGTCGCTAGTTTTTTAGGTCTGCTATCGCCTTTCTTGTGTAGAATAATTGTTACTGATTCATTTCAGTTGTTTGGTTCCTTTAGTATTTTATTCTACCACCGTATTTAGCATTTCTGCCGTTACTCCGTCTTTTCCAGGTGATTTATTTTTCATTTTCTTTAATGCTCTCTTTATTTCCGCTTTGCTTATTTCGGGTTTTAGTTCTGAGTTTATGTTCTTTATTTTTGTTTGGAGCTTCTTTATGGTTTCTCGCGATGGTTCCCTTTTTGTTTGGTATAATTCTGTATAGAATAGATGTGTGATATTTATAATATCCTCTTTAACGTTAGTTTCTATGCCGCTCATATCCTTTATTTTAATTATTTCATATCTAACTAGAGCCGGTCTTAGATATTTTGTGCGCGGCCTTTTTTCCATGAGTTTCTTTATCTCTTCTGATATAAAGTTTTCTATCTTTTAACCCTTCTCCTACTTGTATCATAGCTCTTGTCAGCGTATCATTTATTTCATTTATATAATTGTTTTCGCATCTTAAGTTTTGGGTTAGCAGTTCTCACTGACAGGCTGTTCCTTTAGTATTTCTTTGTGCATACTTTAATTTCTGTAACTTTATTCATGTCAAGTTGTTTATTGATATTGTTAATTTTTCTTTTCATTTAGAAATTGATATCAATCCAGATTCTTGTTTTGACGATACTGTGATCACTGCCTGTTGTAAAGCTATTTAGAACTGTTACATCTCTAACGATGTTTTTTTCAGTAGTTTTCTTTTTTTGTTATTCTATCAGGGCAAAGTCATGTCCACTTAACTAATATCAACCTTAAACAAATAGAAAATATTTTTTTTGTTTTTTCTTTAATTTTTCTTATCAGCTAAGGAGGTAAAATAGACCATAATTTGAATATCAACAAATTTTCTCATACAGCCTAATAAAGCCTTTTCCATTGATTGCTAAAATATTCACACAATGTGATGATAAAAGTTAGTTTGAGTTATTATACCATAACTTTTCATGTTAAAACAATGAGTTTGAAGTCAAATCAATTATTTTTGGTGAACAAATCTTTTGTAAATTTAATTCAGCATTTATTTGTATGTTAAAACAATAAATATTATCCTAGGCCTCCCATCGCTGTCCACCTGGTTAAAGAAGGAAGCGATGATAGCATTTCTTAGGATAATAGATGCAAGTGTCCGGGTGAAGGAGCGGTGGACACAAAGGACATACGGAGATCGCGACTGTGACGTAAAAGGAGATTCCTCTATCGACGTATAGGCTAGCGATACCAGAGAGGTGATTAAGGGAGAAAAAGAGATACCATACCACCAAGGGATGCATGGAAAATAAATCGCAATTCGTCCGGAGCAGAATTGTACGTGGAAAACAAGGGATTGGAAAAAACTACTCGCTGAGATCCAATGCAACGCTCTTTCAAGCGGGGGTTGACGCTATATGGGTGATAACATGGGCGGAAGAAATTAGGAGCGAAACAGGAAAGGACCTACATCTGTTCAGACATTCTGCAAACCAACTATTTTCGCGGGTCTGGTGCAGGAGAGTGCGAATGCACTACAGGGGTTGGCCGGAATAAGAGAGGTGAAGCTCGTATGGGCTCAGGCCAGATGGAAGTCCCAGAAAACGAGAAAGCGGACGAACTCATCAGAGCCAGAGCCTTTCCTGGAGCTCACGAGAGGGAAGATAAAGTTGGCCCCAACAGAGCAGGCCCAGAAAGAAATATAAAAGAAATGCACCACCACAGGAAACGCCAGATGGACGAAGGAGTGTGTGACAAGATACAGCAGGTCCCGCAGAGACTGGCTGCATGCTGGCTGCTCCGTAGAACATGAATAGAGGTGGCGACCAAGTGGGAGTCCTCACCGGACACTACGTCCTATAAGGACACTTGACGAAGATGAGAATGAAGGAAGACGCGACGTGCAGGCGATGTTGGACCAAGGACGAGACCTCGGCGCACTTCCTTTTATTATGTGACTCATACAAGGTGGCACGAAGTGAGGTATTCGAAGAGGAAGCCTTTGAGACAGAGGACTTTCTGAATCTGAGATGGCTCAACATTCTGACCTTTGTGTAAGGACGCAGCAGGGGGGATGTCTGAGGGTTGGCGAAAAGGGCACTTCATGTGCCTATGGTCACCAGGCCTAAAGCCTACCTCATACTATTACCACTACCAGTACTTTTGTGTTATAATTGCCAGAATATATAGAACTTGTTGGTACGTAGGTATATATGTAGAGAATATAGAGGCACCGAGGGATGTCTAAAGTGCGTGTCGGTTTAGAATTAAAAAGCTAAGCTCGTTTTTCGCTTTATACCCGTGGGAAGCAATTAATGAGCTTTAGCACTTCTGGTCGTTGCAAAAAAATTTCTCTTTCTCTGAAAGAACCGTAAAAATCCATTCACTGTTAAAAAAAGCCCCCAAAGAATTATTTTTTAAAGTGGTGCTCAAAGAAAAAGTTTATTAAGCATTTTTTTTATGACTATAAGCGAAAAGGCATTTAAAACATTGATATTTTAATCCGGATATACAGGGTGTTCCAACTAAAAGGTAACAGACGTGTTTTTTGGTATTTTTCGTGTGAATTTGGAGAAACGCTCGGACACTTCGATTTTGTTTGCGAGGGGGACATCTTTTGGCTATCTTGAAATTTTTGTAGCACTCACCATATTCGAGGGGTCTACTTTACTTTACCCCTATATTTTGAATAGGGAAAGTGGGTCTAGTGATACCTTGTTTTGAACGCCTCTTGAATGTCTTTACAACCGTGTAAAAATTTCGAAAATCCATCTATTAGTTTTTGAGATATTTGCTTCCAAATTTTCAAATTTAACATGGAATGATAAAATAAAAATTAAATCCGAAAAATAATAAAATTCGAATTAAATTTTTATTTTATCAGTCCATGTTAAATTTGAAAATTTGAAAGCAAATATCTCAAAAACTAATCGATGGATTTTCGAAATTTTTACACGGTTGTAAAGACATTTAAGAGGCCTTTAAAACAAGGTATCACTAGACCCACTTTCCCTATTCAAAATATAGGGGTAAAGTAAACCTCTCGAAGATGGTGCGTGCCACAAAAATTTCAAGATAGCCAAAGAGTGTCCCCCTCGCAAACAAAATCGACGTGTTCGAGCATTTCTCCAAATTCGCACGAAAAATACCCAAAAACACCTCTGTTACCTTTTAGTTGGAACACCCTGTATATCCCAACAAAAATGCCAAAAAACGAAAAAATGTGTGACCTATTTGCTGTAGAAAAGACCAAACTTATAACAATACACGTGACAGGAATTTTTAAGTCGGTCTGTATGTTACCTATTTTATTAAAAAAAACACACTTGATAGAGATGATAATTGGTACTCGACCAACAATCAGATACACAATGAAAATTGAAAAATATTCGTCTTTGCCTTTTTTGGATGTTCTTGTCAAACGATTGGACAGAAACATTCAAACCACTGGATATAAGAAACCTAGACACAAGGGACATTTCCTAAATTTTCTGTCGTCACAAAACAAAGAGTTATAATAAGTTTGTATTTAAAAGCCGTAAATATTTGTAGTAATAATGAAGAATTAACCATAGACATCCACAATATTAAAAAAGACTTACAACGGAATGGTTATTCCGAGAAATTAATAAATTTAACGATCTCTAATATTAAAAACAAACCAAATGTAACAAATACTCAAAATAATAATCCGCAGGGTGTTATTGATATTCCATTTGTTTAAGGGATTTCAGAAAACAAAAGACGAATAGCCAAACACTATAAGATAAAAACAGTATTTTCGGCAAATACGATTTCTTTCTAACTAAAACAAAACCAGAAAATACTTCAAATAATAAGGAATGTATTTACCAATTCCCGTGTGAGTGTAGTAAATCATATATAGGTGAAAGGAAATGCCATCTCCGGGTAAGAGTAAATGAACATCTAAAAAGTACCCAATTAGGGGATATTAAAAGATCCGGTTTAGCGGATCATGCATGGTCAAATGATCACATGATTTAAAGGCCTGAAGCTAAAGTTTTGCATAAGGAGTCGAATTTGCGAAAACAAAAGTTTATTAAAGCTGCATTTATAATGCAGAATAAAGAAGTTTTCAGTCAACCAACCAAGCACGTACATACCAAACATATGGAAACCACTGCTTATGGAAAACAGGCGTTTTATGATTAAAAAAGGGGGTGGGCCGTCATACCTGACTGCACACCAAGTATAAGTAGTAGCCTATAGATTGGATTATTTAGTTTGCCCTTGAAAACGGTTAGAGATACTTACTAACCGAAACGTCGTGTTTAAAATAAATATAGAGAATGGAAGTCCAAAATTTTCCAAAACATTGCCTACGAGTTTCAAACAAAAATTTAAAAGTTTATCTGAACTAACAAAGTATAAATCGTTTTTCTTACTTTACGTAGTAAATGCAAATTTAAGTACTGTTTGTTTAGCGTTTAAGTTCCAAAGAGTTTTTAGATTTTAAATATTTAAAAAATAATAATTCTATGGTTTTATTATATATACGAAAAAATTCATTGGTTTGGCAACGAATTTGTTTGGCCATGCTTGCACTAATCAAACCGCTTAGTTTTTTATTTATTTGTTAGATTTTTATGATAAAATGTAAGTTTTCAAAATAGGTTTGGTTCTGCAGAAAGGTGTGCTATTTATTAAGTTGTTGGAAAAAAAAATAGCACCCTTGTACTACTTTCAAAATTAGATTAATTTTATTTTTTATTTTAGTCTATATAGCATATTTGTAAGTTGTTCGTTAAATTAATATTTAGAATAAGTTAAGCATTTTCGTTAGTTGTATAGCTTCAGTTTTCAAAAATATATAAGCGTTTTTAGAGAAAGTGTGCCATATTATACTAATATTCCCTATGAATTTGCGAAAAATACTCTCTAAAGCACTTTTCAAGAGTATTTTTCTTAAACGGATAAGCAGCGTAAGTTGGTATTCGTCGGTGTTTTGGAATAGTAAAAGTTTAATATTTTAAACAAGCTATGACGTTAAAAAACTAAAACACAAGCCAAGATACATGGGTATCAAAAGAAAGCACCCTTAGTCACACTTTCTTAAGAGCATTTTATTCAATTCCATATTTATCAAAAATACTTTAACCAATAATTTTTGTCGAAGACTTTTCTTTATATTAGCTTTATTTTAACGGAACAAGTTTTTATCGAATAAAATTTCTTGAAAATTTTTTGAACGAAATATTAACCTGCCTGACTAGGATAGTAGATATTAGGTTATTATACTAACTTAAACAGGTTTTCCTTTCTCGTTAGGATAGGTCAAAATTAAATAATAATTAAAAACGCAATTCTATTAGAACGTATATTATATTATAGACGCGTTTTTATGTCAAATGCGGTTTGTTCCCTTAGCAACTAAAATACGTTGTCATACAACGCTTTCATGCCAGTTTCTACTAGTTTCATGTGATGTGTGTGCTCTGATTTCATTTTTCTATAATTTTATTTTCCAAAGTTTTCCGCACACTCGAAGAAAAAATATTGTTACTGGAACGTGCGCAAAGTAGCTTTCCTGCACTTAAAGCTTATCGGAACTCCGCTTCGCATCGTTCGTCTAACTGCTTTTGTATGCGAGATAACATAGCTTTCCGCACTGATTAGGAAAACTACTATTTTAATAAAGCATTGATTCAGTTGAAGAGTTTTCGGTAAACAAACCTTAACCGAATTTTTATTCAACACATTCGAATAAATCCCTTTGGCCGCATTTCCTTGGTCCTAAAAATGTTTTCCAAAAGTTGGGTCTGAAAGTGTCGGTCTAAAGAGCATAATGGCCAGGAGCCAAAAACTATTACCTTATTTTACATGTAAGCCCCAAAATGAGGGGAAAATGGGACTATTTTAGGATTTGCATCGCTCTGACTGAATTTATTAGGGGTTAAAACGGTGGTAAATCACACTTAAATAACAAAGCAGTAAAATTTAGGAAACGTAATTGCTTTGTGCAAAAGTTATAAGAGCATTTAATTTAACTTAAAGTAAATATAACTGATGCTGCCACCGGCATTCTGCAGAAACACTGCGGCGCAGACGCGTAACGTAAAAGGGGGCAAAATGGGGTACGGAAAAAAACGGGATACCGCAGGTTTAGGTAAACTGCGCAAGAATAAAACCTCTTAATATTAAAGGGAAATATTTGCGCCGGACCGTTCGGTTATTCGTTCTTTTTGTTTAAATGCAAGAATCAAACAGAGAGCGTTTGACCTCAAGAAATGTCAAAATGTTATGTGTTTTCATTTTTCTTTTAACCATACCGAACCGAACCGAACCGAACCGAATCTAACCGAACCGAACCGAACCGAACCGAACCGAATCTAACCGAACCGAACCTACCTCCAGAACAGGGTAATTATTGATTAATAGAACATGATGCATGATTTTTGACATTTCTTAGTTAAACGCTCGCTGTTATATTCTTTCATTTAAACGAAGAGAACGAATAACCGAACGGTCCGTCGATAATATTTGCCTTAGATGTTTTATCCCATGACTGGTTCAACTCACTGCAATATGATTGGGCCAGTCGGCTTAGCTTAAATTGGTGTTTGCTCAACATGCGAAACGAGGTTTTTTCATGGGAGCGAAACGGGGTACCTTGTTATACCTAGTAATCCATAGGTACCCCATTTCGCCCCAATTTTTTTTTAATTTCAGTTTTAATCACTAAAAGTTATATTTTATGTTTTTTTTTTAAATGAACCGAACCGAACCGAACCGGCGCAAAATCCATATAGGAGAGTCGACAGTACTAGCCTGCTGTAATTCTTTATAAATTTTGTATATACTTAATTTAATTATAATAAATGTATTTTTTATTACAACTTTTTATTTTTTAAATAAGTATTTTAATCTTAATTAGTATTTTAATAAATAAAACTTGTCTTACAAAAATATTGATCCTAAATTACACAACCACCTCGCTTGTGTTGCAACTTATGGGTACCCCATTTTATCCTGTATGCGGGGCAAAATGGGGCAAAGTCAACTTAAAAAAAAATTATAAATAAAAGTATGATGGAGTTCCAAATCGCTTAGCCTGAAAATTAAAACATATAGATAACATATCTAGACAACGTAGTTCTGAATGACGAACGCAATGGTGATCATTTAATAGGATAAATAACCCTATAAAATTAAGTATCCCATTTTGCCCCCCTTTCCCCTACTTAAGTTAGTTTGAAAAAAAATTGTGTTTTGTTTTAATATTTAAGCTCATATACTATAATCAGTAGCGCACCTATTTGTATTGAAGGGGACCCGAGACCTCATCATGTCATATTTTATGGTGTTTTTTTGTTTTTAATCATGAAATATGTGAAAAATATGTTAAACAATCTTAGGTGTGAAAGAAAAGCCCGGGTACGGAAGTACCCCTTTTGGGTGCGCCCTTGTTATATAACTGTAGTACTGTTAGCTATGGTGATCGCGTCAAAAATAATAAAAAAATGCTTCGATTTCAATTTTTTTATATATATCTTTGCGTTTCGGATGATTTTAAAACTTTTTTGTCACGCCGTCTGTCTATCTGCATGTCTGTCTGTATGACTGCGTGTCCGATTTTAATGAAATTTGGTACCTTGGTTGGGTTTTGACTCACATGAATAAAATTCAGCGGAAAGGGTGGAGATAGAACGTGTGAGTTTAGGTGCCCATAAATTGGCAGAATATTTTTATATATCAAGAAAAGATTTTGATATGCGAGGGAAGACGAACATAAGGAGAATGCAAAAATGAAAAATAAGTAATATTTATTCTACGCAATCCGTTGGAGATTTCAAATATCGGATTTGTCGTTTGCATAAAATAAAATGAACAAACAAACTGAAAAGCAAATATTTAAATAATACAGGGTTATCCATATTGTGTGCATTTATTGTCATAAAAACAATTGTCTTTAAATTACTAAACATTCACACAAGTAATAGGGACTTATTGCAATAAAGCCAGGCTGTAATAGTGTCAGGCATTATTTTGTCACCTCCACATTGTAAGATCATCTGGGATCTTTCAATATATAGCGGAATAAATACTGCCTTCCATTGTTAATGGAAAATAAATTACTTAGTCTTAAATTCGACTTTGATATGGCAATTTTGAAAGTTCAGCTGCCAATTTCCAATGGGAAACTGTCAGAATACTGCCTGGAACTATTACAGCCTGGCCTTATTACAATAACGCCCTATTAACTCGGATCTCTAGGGACTTAAGACCAGGTTTATAAACGAGTACCCACTAGTAACTTCATGTTAATCAAACAAGCGTCATTTTGAAACCCTCAGGAAGACGTTTATAAAGTTCATGTTTTTTGTCGACGCGACATTTGAAAAATTGTTGCTATGAAACAAAATGGCTTATCCTTCACTCACGCTTTCGCATTCAATTTAATACAAAAAAACAAAAACAAAAAATATTATACACTTTTTAAAAAAATTCTGCTTTTAAAAAAAATCTTAAAGCTTGTCATCAGAAAAATCACTTTTCGTCGCTCAGATGTTAAAACCTCGTATCTCAAAAAACTACAATTTTCAAGAAATAAGAAAGATGAGATTTTGACATCTGACTAATTCAATTGCGGCTCGTGAGGTAGTGACACGAGCCATGGCAGTACCGTATTTTTCTGCAAAAATACGTTGTACTATTTTTAAAATATCTTTATTGGTTTTTACTTTATTTTATGCAGTTCTGTTTTTTATATATTACATGAAATTTGGTAGCCCTGTGTAATGCAGTGGATCACACATCGACTCGATGCGAGGCGACGATGACGCGAAGAATGGGCCACTGAAACCCAAACACGCTGCCACTTTTCTCTTGGTTCCTTTGAATAGAGATAGATTTGATCTGCAGCCTATATGACCGACAGTGATAGGGCCAATGTTGGGCATTTTAGCGTTGTTTAAATAGGAAAAATCAAAGAAATTTTGTGCCTGGCACAAGCCATCAGTTCGTAGTACTACTTGCGTTGTTTTTGTGCGTGGAGCATAAAAGTTTTAATTTACGCCCTTTATATATTTCAATCATTTCAGCAGATTTTTTTGATAAATTTTGAGTCATTTCATGGTGGAATTTAAGTGGACGTGGGTAAGTTTCTTTAAAAAATAGAATTAGATACCCCAAACCTCGTAGTAGTAGGTATCTATTTAATGACTTGTGGGAAAACATTTGGGCGCAACGTCCCGAATTTTTATTACTGACTCAAAATTCTGGCACTACCATTTTGTATTAACACGAGTCGCCGCTGGACTAATTCCGATGGCAAAATACGAGGAATTTATACTTAGCGCAGCGCATGCATTTTGATACCTAACCAAGTTACTAGGTTTTTAAATCGATGGAATATGAATTCATATTCTTAATAAAACTCGTATCTCAAGATAAGTAAATTTTGAGATACGAGGTTTAAGCATCTGGGCGACGTTTTAAAGAAAAGATTTTACCATTTCGCAAAAGAGCTTTTTGGAATTAAGTATGCGTTTTATAAGCTCGAAGAAATACCGGGCTTTTTTGATAAGTTTATAATATAAAAACGGACTTCTACAAGTCTTAGTAGGAACTCGGAAATTTGAAAACAACCCTAGGTAACTGACTAGACGAAAACCAGGCAGGCAACAGCCTTGTGGTGTAGCGCTTGTTGGGTTTAGAAATTAAAACCCCCCAAGAGGTAAATAAAAATGAATAACGCTATCACTGTTAATAGGGACATTTTGGGTCAGTTAAAATAACAGAAAATTTGCAGCTGTTAACGTTATTGTTACTAAGAATAACAGTAACATTCAGGGCAAAAAAGACAGATTTTGGATTACTAAAGATATATATTATAACACAAACTTTAAGTTAGTAATTTCACACTCCTTCAGATTTTTGTTTATTTATATTTGTTTATTTATTTTTATTAGATTTATGGCTTTCTACAAACCAAACTACCAAATTTTAGTAAAAAATTCCACTTTATTAAAAAAAAAACAATACAAAGCTAAACTTAAAAATTAAAAAAAAAAGGACGGTCACCGTAAAAACCGGGCGCCGTTATCGTAAATAACAGAAAAGGAGAAGTGTTTCAAAATCCTTGTATCAAATCTTTTATACCTACATTTAACATCCCCTCCACCTTGTGGCATATATAAGTCCCCGAGTCTAAGATTTTTTTAGATATTTTCCCCAAATTTTATGAATACAAACATAAAATAGCATAAAATACGACCTAATGGGGTCTCGCCCCACCCCCCTCAAAACTGTCTTGGTCCCACCCCGAAGCTTTTTTTTTCTATCCCCATGAAATCGCTAGAGCTACGCTACTGCAACAGATAGCTAAATAACCCTTTAAATTTTACTCACAACCATATTTTAATTTAATTTTCAATAGCGTAAATCCTACTAAATCATTAAAATTTAATAGAATATTACAAAGATATCGATTTATGTACAAAATTAAATGTAAATATTATTTTAAATTTTTATCGAAAGCTAGAATCTCTATCGTTTCTGTGAAGGAAATAAAACCGCAATCATTTTTAATTATTAGATTAATTCTTTGAGCTATTGGTGCTTTAAATAAAGTAAACTATCTAATTGTCTGTTAGATTCAGTTCGGTTCGGTTCGGTTCGGTTTGGTTCGGTTCGGTTCGGTTCGGTTCGGTTCGGTTCGGTTCGGTTCGGTTCGGTTCGGTTCGGTTCGGTTCGGTTCGGTTCGGTTCGGTTCGGTTCGGTTCGGTTCGGTTCGGTTCGGTTCGGTTCGGTTCGGTTCGGGTCGGGTCGGGTCGGGTCGGTTCGGTTCGGTTCGGTTCGGTTCGGTTCGGTTCGGTTCGGTTCGGTTCGGTTCGGTTCGGTTCGGTTCGGTTCGGTTCGGTTCGGTTCGGTTCGGTTCGGTTCGGTTCGGTTCGGTTCGGTTCGGTTCGGTTCGGTTCGGTTCGGTTCGGTTCGGTTCGGTTCGGTTCGGTTCGGTTCGGTTCGGTTCGGTTCGGTTCGGTTCGGTTCGGTTCGGTTCGGTTCGGTTCGGTTCGGTTCGGTTCGGTTCGGTTCGGTTCGGTTCGGTTCGGTTCGGTTCGGTTCGGTTCGGTTCGGTTCGGTTCGGTTCGGTTCGGTTCGGTTCGGTTCGGTTCGGTTCGGTTCGGTTCGGTTCGGTTCGGTTCGGTTCGGTTCGGTTCGGTTCGGTTCGGTTCGGTTCGGTTCGGTTCGGTTCGGTTCGGTTCGGTTCGGTTCGGTTCGGTTCGGTTCGGTTCGGTTCGGTTCGGTTCGGTTCGGTTCGGTTCGGTTCGGTTCGGTTCGGTTCGGTTCGGTTCGGTTCGGTTCGGTTCGGTTCGGTTCGGTTCGGTTCGGTTCGGTTCGGTTCGGTTCGGTTCGGTTCGGTTCGGTTCGGTTCGGTTCGGTTCGGTTTGGTTCGGTTCGGTTCGGTTCGGTTCGGTTCGCTTTGGTTTGGTTTGGTTCGGTTCCAAGATAGCGAGAGGTCGCTGGTTCGATCCCAGCCTGAGGTAAATGTTTTTATTATCTTATTTTTCCTTGCCCTTATGCCACTAAATTCTCCTCGTTGTTTAATTTATATTAGGGCGCTAAAACTAACCTTTGTGATTTTAAGTTTGGCTTGATATTGTTTGTTGGAAATTCCACGTCTGACACCTTTAGTGTCGCGCTAGTTAAGTATTAACTTTAGAGTTAATTGTTTTTAAAAAATTTTATTTTGCGTAATAACTTTAAAGTAACAATAGTACGATCTTAAGTCTACAGAAGCTTTGCTGGGAATGGTTTAATTTTCTCCTAACAATTCATATAATAGTAAAAAAGTGCAAAGTTAGCAAACACGTGTGGTTATAAAAATGCTTATCTAATATAATAAAAATAAATTATGTGAATATAACTCCTCCCTCCTTAGGTCTGAAAATCACGGAGTTGAAGACGGAGTTGTTTTCAGGCTCAACTTCAGAGTTGCGGCTGGATTTTGCTTCTTCATCAGGTGGTTGCTTTACCACTGTTTTTCTTGACGTTTTGTGTCGGCAAGACTTCAGTGAAACTCCATTTTTCCAAAAGTAAAATATCATCATGGCTATGGCAATCATAATGATAACTGAAGTAACGTAAGACGTGATGTGGCTGGCATGAAATTCATTTTGAATCTTGATTGGTTTTAATTTATTGGCAATATCATTTAATTTATAGATATTGGCAATATCGATTTTTGTTAAATTTGTTGATTCCAAAATTTCTGGTTGCTTAAATTTTTGGAATTCAATATTTGGTAAGATCAGTGGTCTTCCTTTTATTAATTGGTTTTCGTTTCTGTATTTTCGATTTGCAACTGTTACTTCACATGACTGTGGAATTCTAATTAAAATCGGTTTACTAGTTCCAATATATTGACTAGTGCGGCATTTTGTGTGGACCATTTCAGTTTTGGCTGGCATCACCAGTAGTTGGTCTTGTGCGATTTGTTCGATTATTGATTCTTGCAGATTGATGTTAAACACAGGGCAGTTTTGTGGTTGAAAGCCCTCTGTGAGTCTAAGGGTGCAATTGTCATCGGTGGTGAATCGTTCTTGGCAGTAGTACGTTTCTTCTAATTGTGGGCAGGCTTCTTCATGGTACTGATTTTTCTGTAAGCTTCGTGCCAAAAAGGGGTATCGAGGTACGAAAATTTGGTTATTTTGGATAGTAGGTATTAATTGGTAAAATGTATATGTTTCGGGTTCAATAATTGGGACATGAATTGCAAAAATTAATTTTAAGTTTGAAAAAGTTATTTGTGTACCCAAAAATTGATAGTAAGTTAAGACATTATTAAAACTTGGAATTTGACTAGGTTTGTAAATTTTCTTTAAATATTCCATCATTCGAATCAGTTCAGTGCCTGAAATAATTGAGTTATGCAAAGTGTTTAATTTTGCAAACATTATTGCATCTCCTAAATTATCGACAAAAGTAATAAGATTTTGGCAATCTAAATTGATTTGTGATAACAAATTTTGGAAAGTCAAATAGATATTTAAATCTCGAATTGTTGTTCCCATATAATTTTGTAATCTTTTTAAACTGTTTTCTAATTTATTTTGGTTACTACTAAGAACTGTTAAGGTTTTGTTATAATCTCGAATTAAGGTTTTTGATAACGAGATTTGTAAATTCATTTCTTGAACAATGGTTTTTTGATTTTTCTGTAAGTGAGATATTGCTTGTTCGTAACGTTCACCATCTTCGGAGTCGAGGGTTCCAAAAAGCCATTTATTAATTTTTCCGACAACATTAATTAAACCTCGTTTATTCCTGATAACAGGGTGCAAATTTAAAATTTTATTTTGAGTGGTTTGTATTAAATATTCCGTTCTCAAAAGTGAGCTTTCGGAAAGACTGTTTAAAGATATCGGATTTGTATTATTGTCTTTTAAAAAGTTTTGTTTAATCATTGAGAAATATTTTTTAATTTTTGAAAATTGATCGATTATTGATTGAAGATCAATATAATGCAAAAAAGTATGTTTTGTATAAATTTGTTTTGAGCTACCTAGTTGGATAGGAAGAAGGGGGTTATTTAAGGTCGTAATTTGCACGTCATCATTGCTGCTGACTACTATTAGTGACGTCATTATGACTGCTACTATGAGGGCGTTCCTCGGGAGTGTCATTTTGAACCTGTAAAGAAGATTTCTTTTTAGTTTTTGGTTTTCGCGCACTCGATTTATGATAAGTGCCTTTTGTGGTGAAAATCTTTTTAGGAGTTTGTCTCTTTACTGCGGTTTTTGTAAATTTGGGGGCATCTTTTGATCTCGATTTCGTTTGTATGTAGGCGTCAGAATGATTTAAGAAATCTGGGGGGTCCGATCGTTTTTCGTTTACCTTGTTTATATTTTTCTCTTTAACTTGCTGGTTTGTTTCTTTTATTTTTTCGTATAACTTTTGAGTTGTTTCTTTGTGTTTTTGGACATAGTCTGAAACAATGGCTGCGTCCGATATGCTAAAGGGGTCGATATTACTTATGTGCCCTTTTACCACTTCAAAGGGGGTAAATTTATGTACAGAGTGAATCGAATTATTATAACCAAGGCATGCGCGTTGCATGAGTTGCTCTGCGCTTGATTTTGGATTATCTTCCTTTAAACATCTAAATGCTTCAATAATGGAAGAATGGAATCTTTCCACGGGGCTATTTGAATTCGAATTTTTGGCGGTTCCTATGTGAAGTTGGATTTTGTGTAATTTGCAAAAATCTTGAACGTCCTTATTTTTAAATTCAGTTCCTGGGTCAACGGTTATTTTTAAAGGTAAACCGTGGTGGCTTGAGATAGTGGCATAACATTACCTTCTTGATTTGCCATTTTTGACGGTCTTATAACGTTTGCAAAATTTTGAAACCGATATTCAAAATGTTTTGGTTGTTTTTTCTCTGTTTTTGATTTAAACTGATTCGAAAATAAACTACTTAAAGAATCCGAATCAGAATCACTGTCTGAGCTCATAAAAATTACAAAAAATAAATTTTTTAAATGTTTTTTAATACTAATTTCTTTTTTCGAAATTCTAAAATTCAGTTTTCGATTTTTGTTGAATTTTATTTATTTTTGTTTTTCCTATTCTATTATTAACCTAGTTGATCGCAATTGATCTTGCCCTAAATCTATTGATCCCAATTGATCTTGCCTAAATATAGTGATCCCAATTGATCTTGCCTAAAAGTAATGATCCCAATTGATCTTGCCTAAACTAATGATCCCAATTGATCTTGCCTAAAATTAGTGATCCCAATTGATCTTGCCTAAAATTAATTGATTGCAATTAATCACGCCCTAAAATTATCTCTACCGAAATCTTACACGATCTAGGAAGAGGCGAAAAGGAAAATTTGGCACTTACGATTTTTGTGGTCTTCTTGCGTCGTGGTTGCTTTATCGCTGTGGCCCAAATTAATCCTTCCCCGATTCACCAACAGAGAACTGCGACTTGTCACTGTTAAAGTTCTTTTTGCGTTTTAAAGAGTTGAAACTCACGAACCGATTAAAGTTTTTGTTTTTTAACCGATACTAAACGCATCCGCACGACTGCGCCAGTTAAGTATTAACTTTAGAGTTAATTGTTTTTAAAAAATTTTATTTTGCGTAATAACTTTAAAGTAACAATAGTACGATCTTAAGTCTACAGAAGCTTTGCTGGGAATGGTTTAATTTTCTCCTAACAATTCATATAATAGTAAAAAAGTGCAAAGTTAGCAAACACGTGTGGTTATAAAAATGCTTATCTAATATAATAAAAATAAATTATGTGAATATAACTCGCTATATGTCGTGCACCACTGGTAGATGGATAAATAGGGTTTCATACAACTAACAATCGTGAATGTGTATTCCTCTCCCATCCCCATATAATACCTACCGTTTCCTCGTAGCTATCGGAAGCTTGAGAACACACACCCATACTAACAAAGATTATTTTTTTTTTCTTAACTTTGGCAGACGCTATCTTGGATTCTAAGCCGAAGAATTGGGGATCCTCGAATTAAAATTTAGGTTTAGGTGTTAGATGCCAACATGCCAAATATTATAGATATATATTTTATTTAGTATACCGGATGGGCCAAAAAAACCGGCCAATTTTTTTTTCATTATAACTTTTGAACTATATAATCGATTTTATTGGGACAAACTGCACCTGATTTGTTTATGTATAATATACTGGTTTTAAAAATATACCAAATTTAAGAAATGCCAAGCACAACACTGACTGATATCTTTCTGCAAGCATGAATTCTCGCCACACACTTGCATTCATCAACACGCGTTTATGCTTGCGTGTTGATGTTTTCTAGAAATTTCGGGAGACATATTTGAGCAACTTTCTGTTGCGGAATGCGCCGACATGCACGCGGACATCTTTCTGTGTCATGTTTTAATTATTTTTTTAAACTAGTGAAAAAGCTGCATTCTTGCCACGCACAACAAGGTACGAACAGATAAAATCGGTTCAGTGGTTCTAAAAAAAATATTTTTGTTTCAACCATTGTTTTGCATATTATACGATTGCCTTGCCAATCATATCTGCATTTATTTCCTTTTAAATTCATTACTACTGAACTGATTTTACTGAGATATAAAACATCCTGGTGAGAATTGATTGCTTTTTAAACATCATGATCAAAATTTATCGCCATCTTAAACTTTAAGATGGCGTGTTAATTCTTGTTTTCGGTTTTTTGATAAGTTTATAGAAAATCACTACTGTTTCCTCGCACAACGATGTATAAATTAGTAAAATCGGTGTGGTGGTTCTTAAAAAATCTTTTTTTGTTTCAACCATTGTTTTACAGGTTCTACGATTGCATTGCTAATAAGTGTGTTATTACTAAAGCCATTTTAATGAAATAAAAAAAATCTTGGTGAAAATTGATTGCTCTTTAAAGATGGTTATCGAAATTTTCCGCCATCGTGGAATTTAATATGTCGGACATAACCATACTTGATTCTTCAAAATGGCGTGTTTAATCTTATTTTTCGAAAATGTTTTAGTTTTTTTTTATTTATAAAAAAAACACTACCTTTCTCCCGCATAAAGAGTTACAAATTAATAAAATCGGTGTAGTGGTTCCCACAAAATCGGATTAGCGATTGTTTTACAAATTATACGATTGCATTGCCAATCCTGTCTGCATTCATTTTTTTATAAATTAATTATTACTGAACCGATTTTAGTGAAATAAAAAACATCATGGCCAAAACTTTAAAAACTAATCAGTTTGCGCCCTGATGTTTTTTATTTCCCTAAAATCGGCTGAGTAATAATGAATTTATAAAAAAAACTGAATGCAAACAGGATTGGCATTGGTATAATTTGTAAAACAATGGTTAAAACAAAATCAGATTTTGTGAGAACCACTTAACCGATTTTATTACTTTGTACCTTGTTAAGCAGAGGAAAAGTGATGCTTTTCTATTGATTAAATTTCTTTTTTTTTAATTAAAAACATTTTTATAAAATAAGAATTAACACGCCATTTTGAAGAATCAAGTATGATTCTGTTCGCCATCCTAAATTTTAAGATGGCGATAAATTTTGATCATAATCTTTAAAAAGCAATCAATTTTGAGGATGTTTTTTATTTCATCAAAATCGGTTTAGTAGTAATGAATTTATAAGGAAATAAGTGCAGACATGATTGGCAAGGCAATCATATAATGGTCAAAACAATGGTTGAAACAAAAATATTTTTTTTAGAACCATCACACCGATTTTGCTGATTCGTACATTGTTGTACTTGGTAAGAATGCAGCTTTTTTACAGATTTAAATAAATAATTAAAACATGTTCGCAACACAAGAATAAACGAGCATCTTTGAAGGGTACAATTTAATTTCGTCCGTCATCTTGGACTTTCAGATGGCGGACAAAAAAATATATTTAGTCAAAACTCTGATTAATTCTCTGTCAAATGCAGTTTGTTCCATTAAAATCGATGAGATAGTTCAAAAGTTATAGCCCACCCGGTAGTAACTCAAAAAAACTTAACTCTTTTTAGCCCTAATATTACACATTCCCATGTTGATGTAGTCTATGTTTATGGCTCTTTGCGTACTTTTTTATAGTATCTGCAACAGTTCCGATTTTTAGGTCCCGATGATTAACAATCTTTCTTAGGACTTTATTTTGAAATCTTAGGTACATTCTGTACTACAAAGTATTTGTCTTATATGCAATAGTAACTTGTTATAAATGGTTAAATTAGACTTTAAGAACGTCCTTAAATTACGTAACGCATAAATTCAGAATTTTTGACCCCCGCCCCTCCTCGTCACGCATTTTCAAGAAAATACAATAAAAAAATATTTAATGTAACGCAAGGCCAAAACCCCCCCTAGAGCGTTGCGTAATTTAGGGACAGGCCCTTTCTTCCAATTTACAAGTTAATTTTTCTATACTTTTTTTAAGTTCTTCCTTTTTAAATTAACATGTGCTTTCCAGCGCAGTTTCGCATTAAGTGTCAAGTTATTTGGCTTGATTTGAACGTGGTACGTTAAGGTTGTTAATTTTGACCTATTTTTGCAATATCGTCGTGAGATCTGTCCGTCTATAAGTGTGTGTGTGTATGTTTGTCAATAACACGATAGCTCCTAAACCGCTAATCCGATTTTCATGAACTTTTTAGGTAAAATAGCGTGCAATAATATTAAGAGCTGATTTGATTTTGGTCAAAATCCATTAAAAGTAGTGTAGTCGTTTTTTGACAGTTTAAAAATTGAAAATATGCTAACTTTTTAACGGCATATCGCATTAATATGCAGTTTTGTATAACCAAACGGCTGAAATCAAGAGACCAGTAAGATTGGCCTGGGCAGCATTTGGTAAATTAAGCTACAAATTAAAAAATCTAAAATATCCTTAGTACCTCAAAACGAAAGTGTAACCAATGTATCCTTCCTGTACTTACCTATGGATTCCAGACCTGGACACTTAGAAAATCAAACATGGATAAAGTAACAAAAGCCCAAAGATCAATGGAAAGACAAATATGTTACATGAAAAGCTAACATATAGAAAAAGAAATCAATGGATAAGAAATAAAACAAAAGTTAGGGATGTCAGAGGAGAAGTAGCAAAATTTTAATGGAAATTTGCCGGTCATAATATTAGACGAAAGGCGATCGATGGAACAAGTGTATTGTAAACTGGAGACCTTGGAAAAATAAAAGAAGTAGGGAAAGACCCCAAATGAAATGGGCGATGACACGGCGACAGACAGAGAAGAATTGAAGGTACTGGGGGAGCCCTATGTCCAAAGATGGATCGAAGAAGGCTTGATAGAGAATAGAGAGCAGTTTTTAGGATACAGTAGATCACGTTTTTCTCAATAATTTATGTTATTAATAAAAACTTCCTGGGAAATTTATTTTTCTGAGATATTTGCAAAAACTGTTTTCAAGGCTGATATAGCGTGGAGTACACTTGTAGTGCGCTAATGGGTTAGGAAGGTATTAGATCCATCATGGATCTTTTATTTTTAATAAAATCTGTATGAATTAATCTGGTTTTATTTAATTTTATTCGTCATTTTTAGTTCTAATTCTCAACTTGTGTTACTACTGCGTTCTAAAGGTTTTCTTTCCATTGATTCTTTAATGTATTTTCTACTATCAATAAACCAGTATTATCAACAAATATTGCTCAGTGACAGTTTGCTGATGGTTTCAGAATATCGCAGGGAGAGAGTAAATGGGTAGCTGGGTTTTACGTAGGTGACGTAAGGTCAGTTAATTCGGGTTAAGAAGAAAGAAGACATAAACGAAAAATAAAGTGTTAAAACAAAAAAAACATGTCGTTGAAATTAGGGACTTATTGGAATATGACCTGACTTTATTTTAGGTCGTCTTTATTCTGACAAAAAAAACTGACAGCCGACCTCTCAAAATTGACATACCAAAGTAAAGTTTAAAAATAAAGTCGCTAACTTTCGTTTAATAAAAGCAAGCTTATTAGTGCCTCCGGTTCTTAAATACAGAAAAGCCGAACTTTGAAAGAACGCAGATACTTTTTATATGTAAATCTGTCGCAATCAAGGTCAGGTTTTATTCCAAGAAGACCCTATTAAATGATATGGTTTATATTAATCTGAATAACCCTAATGTCAGGTGGCAAATTTATAGGCCACAACCCATATAAGATCCCAGCATTTGAAATCTGCTTCAAGCGAGCTTACGTATACGTGCGAGATTGCCATGCACAGGCAGTTTTATTTTTATGTTGGTCTGTATTATCCAGGATGTGTAATTCACGGCGGAGACAAATCGCCGCTAGAATGTTCGTTTATTGATATTGGCATTGTTGGTTGGTTAGGTTGGTTGATTAGGTTAGGTGCTTAGGTTGGTCGGTTAAACAATTATCCTTGCGAATAAAATTGTCCCCTACCCATATTATCTATCTCACGAATTGTAATAGAGCGACCACAAGCTTCGATTCTCGGTCCTCTCCTGTTTCGAATGTATATCGAGGATTTACTTCAAATAGATATTTCTGGCTATTTCGTTGTTTTTTGTGACGATGTATCTCTGGAGTTTAGTGGTACTGATGCTGGCCAGCTAACTGAGATAGACATGCACAAAATAAAGCCGTGGTGCGATGCGAACCGTCTGAGTTTTAATGTTAATAAAACAAAAATCTTGTAGTTTGGGAGAGGTTTTGCTGGAAAACCAACTACGAAAGCGCCACTAATAACAAGTTTCTTAAAGTTTTTATTGACAGCGATCTGAAATTTAAGAAGCACATTGATTACTTATGCAGCAAACTGTCATCTAGTTGTTATGCTTTGAGAGTCATCTCGGACAGTCTTCGGCAGCAAGTTGCCTTTTATTCTTTGTTAACTCATTGTTTTCGGTTTCCAACCGATGCCGTCTGGTTGAACTGTGACGAAATGACTTATGTTTTTTTAGGTCGATGGACATTTTCGTCCCGCCATGGACTTAGTTTTCTTGGTTCGCTGTCGTTTTACTCGTTGAATAATATAATAGGTATTTTACAAACACAACTTTTTCTGGGTATTACGCCACTAGTAAGGAAAAATTACTTTAAAAAATTATAAAAAACCACTGCGTTTCTCCTAGAAAAATAAAAATCACTAATTTGTCAGTGGCTTTCTATAAAAATAAATAGTTGCCTAGTAAAACCTAAACCACTTATCTTTTTATTGAGTTTGAATATGCTACGTTTCGATTGTCAATCTACAATCGTTTTCAAGCTTTTTATTTTATTAGATTGACAATCGAAACGTAGCATATTCAAACTCAATTAAAAGATAAGTGGTTTAGGTTTTACTAGGCAACTATTTATTTTTATAGAAAGCCACTGACAAATTAGTGATTTTTATTTTTCTAGGAGAAACGCAGTGGTTTTTTATAATTTTTTAAAGTAATTTTTCCTTACTAGTGGCGTAATACCCAGAAAAAGTTGTGTTTGTAAAATGAATCCGCCACAAACATATAGATTTTATTTAATATAATAGGTATTACCTCTTTTCTTCATTCTTTTTGATCTACTTATGGTATGCTGTTTTCCACTGATGACCGGAAACAAAGTTTATCCTTGCAGTCTTGTAAATACAGATAATTTGGAAAATTTATTTCTGAAAATTTTTTTTTAACGATTTAATATAAAACTCCTCTCGTAATTCCCAAAACAAAAAAGTCTTATCCACGCGCCACCTTGTTGTTGTGACGTTTTTCTCTTTTAAAATCTGGAAAGCCTGTCGACGTCTAATCACAGGATAGGCCAAGTTAGGTCAGGGTGTCCGTGGGGTGTCCTATGATTCGGATAGACAAAAACGAAGATTTTTTTTACACTTTTTCTATTTCCATAGAAAATTTAAGGCATTTCAAATAAAGTTTCTGTGCTGTTTAAATTCGACTATATTATATTTATTGCTTTGCCATGACATGCGGTCCCGCTCAAAATACATTAATCTTTCCTTGTGTCTAGTTTTAATTTATTCCTTCTTTTTGAAACTGCAGTTCGAAAAATCCGTTCAATGGTTTTACCACATTAAATTCCGAATACAGAAGAAAAAACACGACGCGTTTAAGTGTCTACTGAGAGGGAGATATCAGAATTTTATACAGGGTAACCGACGGGAGACCTGACGTTTTTGAGAAGGCTAGTGGTCAGCTAGTAACAGAAGTACAAATATCAATTCTTCTTCTTCAAGTAGCATTAAATTCTTTGGTGATATTAAGATTGATTAACCAGTGTCCTCTATTGAGTAGTTCGGTTTGGTTCGGTTGGTTCGGTTGTCATGATGTCCTCTCCGACATTTTCTAATTTCCTTTTTCGTGGCCTCCCTCTTTTTTGGTGTTCTTGTCTTATCCATTCTCTGTACATATCCCCGCCAAGCTAATCTTCTATTTTTAATGAATCTTGCGATGTTTGCGGTATCTATTAGCTGTTCTAATTCATAATTTATTCGTTCCTGCAAATAACCATCTTCTGGTTCACTCGTCCAAAGATCTAAAATACAAAAATAAATAAATAACTATAATCATGTATATGCAAATTGGCAGTACTCAAGAAAATTTCGTATACAAAAGAAAAAACGCGATGCGGTTAAGTGTCTACTAAGACGAAGATATGCAAACTTTATACAGGATAACCGACGGGAAGATTTTGAAAGGGCTAGTGGTCAGCTAGTGGCAGAAGTAGAAAGCCCAATTTCTTTTTCTTTAAGTGGCATTAAATTCTTTTGTAGATTTATGACTGATTAAACAAATTGCTCTATTATGTCACCTCTAGTACGATTTCTCGCCACCTTATTCTCATATGCTTAATGTCACCTCTGACATTGTCTATTCAACTTTTTCGTACCTTTCCCCTTAGTCTCTTTCCTGCATGTTATTACTTCATTAATTTTTTGGTGTTCTTGTCTGATCCCTTGCGGTATCTATTAGCTGTTCTAATTCATATATTTAGTTGTTGTTGCGCCTATGATTCGCACCTATATGTCTCTAACGGCCCAATTATTTTAGTGTAGATTTATTTTTTAAAAGATTTCGTTAGAATCTTTAACTTGAGCAGTTCCTTTGGTTTTTTTTTTGGTTTATGTCCGCTGCAATAGACTATGTTTTGTTTAATTATTCTCATTTAGTTTTATTCCTTGTTTTCGGCTTCTATATCAAGCACTGTAACAGTTTTAATCATAGCTGTTTCGTCTCTACTACGAACACCAATATCTTCCACGTAGCCTAGCTATCTGCGCTGCGTTTATTTATTGGGGAGCCGAATTAACGAATATTAATCTCGCTATTCTTTGAGGTTTTAGTAGCTAGGATGGTACTACCGCACTCAATGTTCGTTTGTTTTTGCAAGTAGTTCGAAGTATACCTAATCTCCGAAAGTTTAATTTAATTATAACTATAATCATGTGTATACTCTCACAGACCCTGCACATTTACAGTACTAAAGGAAAATAATCATGGAAGAAGTGCCTATAGTCGAAGGTGAACTGATAACTCATATTATAACAGATTTTCTGCGATTTCTTGAAAATTGCATTTAGGAGGATGGACACCATTTACCCGACGTAATTTTTAGCATTAATTAAAATCATCAATGTCATAATTATCTCAAAAATGGTCATCGTCCATTGATTTTTCGGATTTTGCGTAATATTTTACTCTATACGCAAAAATGTTTGCGTTCGTGTGCGTAAAAATTATGCGCACCATATGTCAGAAATAGATTATTTCATTGTCAGCACATGTCAATAGACTTTATTAACTGGACAGACAAAAGTATATTCTTAGTAAAAATATTTACCAATAAAATCAGAACTTTAAATAAATAAATAAATAAAAATTAATAAATTAAACTAAAATTAATTAAATAAATAAAAGACCTCTTCCAAACCTGGCCGACCCGAAATGGTTCCACGGATCGAAGTGGTATTGCCCCGCTGAATAGCCAGGCTAATCAGCTGACCAATGAAGCTCCTGGTTAGTGACTTCCTGCCATAATTTTTTATTCTGGCAGAAATATAACTAGTCGCTTAGTCCCTTTTAATAATTTAAATAATACTTCTTTTTCTAAATATGGGTATAGACTACGTTATGTTATTTTTATCACGGTCGAAGTCCAATCGTTTCTTACGCTTTCAAATATATTTTTTTTACACTCAACTGTTTGACCAAACTCCTATGTCGCGCGACGTCGGCGTTAGTTAATAAGGCAATCTCCTGTGGAAAAAATAGACTTTTTGCACTTGCTAGGAAATTAGGTATGTTACATTTTAGGTCGGTACCTTTCTTATATCACTTGAATGTTTGAACAAACACCTAATTTGCACGTCACGCGTCGCCGGTCAATGAGGCAGTCTTGTGTGAAAAATATAGATTTTTCGCACTTGCTAGGTAATGTGATATTTGACACTGCAAAGAATGCACTTCTTGTCTCTTATTTTAGTAGGTTAACCGCCGGAAAGGTGGTATATGAAAGCTATAATTTTAAGAGCAGCTTTCACTACAGTATATGGCGCGGCAGCTCTGGCACACAAATCCCCTTAAAAGAACAATCAAATAAACCGAATTGATAAAATACCCACATAAAACACTTTTGTTTAAACTGACAGGATTCAATTTAATTTAGGTATGTTTGGGAAACAAAACGAAACTTGCGAGAATTTTCAAACAAAAGGAAAAAGTTCCGATTTTGCTGACAAACATCTTAAAGAAAAAAAGTGTAAGCATTATTTAGTCTTAAAATGTACATATCCATCAACCAAAAATAAAAAATAAATTCTTGTAAAAAAAATTGGCTTTAAATTTTTTAAATAAGTTTTTTAATGAAATAAATGTACGTAAAAAATATATTTATTTTCAAAAGAAAAACCGCAACTATAATTAAAAACAAGAGGGAGAGGCACAAAATCAAAAATTCAATTTTTTAAGCATTTCGAATAGGATATTCTGAAATAAGTCCCTGATCTGACCTGATATAATGCAATATTTAATATTTGTTTTAAATTTAGCTATTGAGAATAGTTAGAAGAAAGAAAGAGAGTTTTTCAGCTAAAGTGCGACCCCATCTTACCCAACCTGCATCAAAATTTAGTTAGATTTGCGCCAACAAGTCACAACATTTTAAACGCTTTCAACTTCAGGGTGACCAATTGTGTCACCAAAACTCTCATCGCAAGACAGTATTGTAGCGGCACACACTTTCGACGCAGTTCAAAAGCTGCGCAAGGATAGTTTAGAGCGAATATTTTCGACTCGAAAATTTTGTTTTCAGAGATATTTCCGCGTGATTTTTTTCAGAGCAACACACTTTCCGAACAAACCATTTCTGGCGCAAGCAACTTCAATTTGAAAGTTTTGAGCGCAGAGCTACTGGCGTAGTTTTTTTTAAGGAAAATCTTCAGAACTTTTAAATCAAACCTATATAGTTCAAGTAAAGGATATTCACCCAACCTATTTTTTCTTAAATCATCTTTTCATCAGACCTCTGATTATTTTTTTGGAGACAGACCTCAAAATTACAAATATCCCCGAACTAGGCTTTATATATCTATTGGCGAAAAAATACTGAGAAGTGTTATGGAAACCAGATTTTCAAAATACGTAGACTTCATTTTACAAGAGACACAATGCGGGTTTAGGCCGAACAGGCCTGATTTTCACCCTTCGACAGCTTCAGGAAAAAGCCAAAGAACAACAATGACAATTGTGCATGGCATTTATAGATCTAGCATGGGCTTTTGATTCTATTAACAAAAAAGCTTTATAAATATATTAGTAAAAGTCTCCATGAGAATAACTTGGTATGAGTTGTAACAGACGGTGAATCAACTGACCCTTTCTTACACAAACAGGAGTCAGACAAGGGCGTGCCCAAGTAACATTTCTTTATTTATAGCAGAAGTTAAAAGGTTGCTAGCGCCTTTCCTTGAAACCATTAGTTTCAATATTTGGTCGCTAGCACGTTCCCATTACCCTTATATACCCCTTAGACCTCCTAAACGGGACTCCCCAATTGGTGGTGGCAACCTATGTATTAAACTCACTATAAAACCACAAGAAATAAACTCCAGCTTCGCCCTCTAGCGGTTCCACCCGTATAGAACCTTTTAGAGCCTAAAGCTATTATGCCAGGTTCTAAAAGCAACTCAGAAACGTCCTCTATCCTATTATAAAACTAGATTTCATAATTTGGTATCCTGGCGATTCTGTTGAGTACCATAATACCTTTAGAGTAAAGTAGTTTTCCTATAAAATCTATGGCAATATTTTAGATTCACAATGGCTATATAAAATAATTTAGGTCACAAAATTGCCAAAAATGTCAGAGTCCGAAAATTATTTTATCATATAAAAATATACCGAGTTTGTCGTTTTGTTGATGATCAAATTGCCTGCCAGATTTATTTTTCTGATAAAATCGTATTTGAAAAGGTCTCAAAATATACGCGCCAGCTCAAGAATGCTTTTTAATAGTTTTTTGATAACAAAATAACAAATATTTAAAATAAAAAAAAAATCATTTACACTATTCATCATTAAAAAAGTCTGTTTGGTTTACATAAATCAAAATTAAAGTAAAATTATTGTTAAAAAACACTGCTAAAACGACTAGATAAATATTTTCTCTTTACAATATTTTTTAAATAAATTTATATACGCCATTATGGTTATAGTGATCACTTGGTTTTATTTGTTACTGTATCGCAGCAAGGATTTTTGAGTGCCCTTATGAAACCAACAAAAAAGAACAAAGTAAACATAGTCAACATAACCTCACTTAAATTTTTTGTATTTGTTTTTAAAGTGTTTAAAAGCGTATAATTCAACACTTTTAAATGTTTTTTATCGTGCAATATCGACAGAATCGAGAGGGCCAGTGCAATGCTATTCGTTGTGCCTGCAGGTTGGAGGGCAACGTCTTATATTGGCCGTCTAAACAGGCCTTATCTAGGCCTGGGTGTTCTACCCAGGAGGATGGAAACTCAACAACTCAATTAATTATTGGGCTTTAAATAATCAATGTTGCAATAGGTAGGTATCAATCTGTACCTAGGTATATCTATTATTTTTACAAGAAATACCTAAAAAAATAAAACACGAAAGTATTTACTTACTTCTGTTAGAACTCTTAAGGAAACAAGGTTTTATATGGCCGCCTATTTAAATAATATTTAATATACAGCTATGGGTAACTATAAATACAAAAGAATCAACTTTACCTTTAAGCCTTCCTATAAAACGTTTCTAAAATGCCTAAAAGTAATGGCAAAAACCAAAAGTCTGAAGTTAGTATTTACCACTCTTAAAAACCTTAAGGAAACTAGCTTCTATATGGCCGCCTATCTAATCGTATTTACTTTTAAACTACTGGTAACTATAGAAACAAAAGGATATAAGATTAGCTCTATTCTAAAACACTTATGTGATGATCTAAAGTAATGAAAAAAACTAAATGACCAAAGTTTATATTTATTTATTTTTAAAAACTTTAGGTAAAATGGTTTTATAAGACCATCTTTATGAATCAGAAATCAATAAAACTAAAAGTATCTAAAAGGAACAGAAGGAATATCAGTTTTATTATACTCTCTTTATAAATCACTTTTTGATTGTATAACACCCCTTTAGGTAATTGGCAATATAAATTACCTTTATGTAGCCAAATTGATCCTATAACCCATAACAGCACCCTCTAAATAACCTAGGAACCAAATTAATAAAACCTTGAGTGGTAATAATGTTACTTGGGTGTACTTACCAAAATTCATTCATTATCTTTGCCACTGCATTGGCCTAAATGGTAGACAGCAAGCTAGAAGAACAAGGTATTTCCAGTAAATACAGGTTTGACGGAAACGTTTTTAACCTTAAATTCTGATTGAAAAAGTAATCTATATCTCTAAATGGAGGTTCAAGTTAAGAAAATTGAAAACTCTAAGTCGTCCTCCACTAAATTTATTTAGATCATACTAGTTTCGGCTTATACGACCATCATCAGGGATCTATTGCTAATCCTAGTTATATCACAGGACAAAACATAAAACAATGGTCAACGTTCAACAAATTACAGAATTATTTAGTTTAAAATCTTAAAATTATTCGTTAAAAATTAATCAGTCAGGTTAAAAGACTTTGAAAACTGTACATCATTTTAACTATCTTGGTAGCACAGTAAACAACAAAGCACGAAAAATATAAGTAACTGTAGGTTAAGAAAACAAATTATTTTTAAAGACGCCATCTATTACTTATTTTCTCAAGTCTCCTTCCCCTGTAACAGACATTTAATTAAAAAACCAAAACTTTTAAATTCTGTAACTAAAAACTTATTATTAGGTTCTTTGTGTTTGTAAACCATAATAATTACGTTGGCTTTTGATTATGTAATTAACGCATAATTTCCAGAAAGCTGAACACTGCCTTTTGTTTAGCTGCTTTAAGCTCTTTTTATACTTTACTTATCAAGAACTGCTTTATCACTTTGGGTGTTCATTTATTATATTTTTAACACTTTTTAGATGATTAGCGTTATCTTAAATTACGCCCCTGAAGGTTTACGTAGATAAATTGGATTTATGTAACTTTATGGCCCATTAAGTTCTTATTAATGGGCATTAGGCACGCATAATGTACCTTTAACTTTTAAAGTAAAACAATTCTAATTTCAACCAAACCTCCTAAAACAAAAAGAAAATAGGTACGTAATAAAAATAATTGGATCCACGGGGATCTTATATAGCTCTTATTACAAGTACAAAACAAGAAAAGTCAGCCTCCGCGGAAATTTTTGCTCACACGTGTACTACAAAACTAATACGCTACTTATAACAATATAAATAAGGTAGTTAACAAAAGCAACGACCGAGGGCGAGGGTATCCACAGACTCGAGCTTAATTATAGAATTTAACACTACAGCAAAAAAAAATCATTCGGTCTTCATAATTAGGCTCCTGCCCCCACCGCAACGCACTGTGATGTAGATGCCCTCCGCAGCGCGAATGAATTAGTTAAACACACAACCCCAATACATAACCAAAGAAATGTTGTGTTTAAGGATAGAAACATATCTGGTTCATCAAATCATATCAAAATAATTGTATTTTTGTGAGAGGAGAGGGGCAGCAACATTGAGTTGTAAACGCCCTGAAAGGGCGTTAGAGACCGAAAGACAAGGCATTTTTTATTGACCCAATCTAATTTGGTTTCTAGGAATGGGTATTTCTTTTACAACAAAAACAGAGATAGACATTATTGAACATGTGAAATGTTTAAAGATAGGCTGATTTTGCATGCTAATAATATATGATTACTTTTATCTCTTTCACACTGACGGCATAAGTGCGACAGAAAAGCAGCTGGCTACTTTTGATCCACCTGCCGTATTTTGAGTGATTCAACCGGCTAGTCGGTTTATACAGGGAAAACTGATAGACAATGTTGTCTAAGTACGGAAATGAATTTTTTTGAATTTTGTGCGGGAATATTACAAAAGGAAATTCTAAAAACGTTTAAAAACAAGTTTAGAAGCAACTATTTGAGTTCAAACATGGTCCGAAATTGTTTTTTTGTGAAAAAGAAGAAAAAAATCGATAAAAAAACAGCATTTCATGGGCAAGTCGTCTTGACGGATAGTTTTTGCTAAAACACGAGAAAGTTCAGTAGCGTCACGATAGATAGTTTTTTCTGCGACCGTGCGATTTTACCCTCACACATTTTGATTCAGAAAGTATCACTTCCCCGCACTTATAAGATTATTTTTTAATAATAATTTGTCCTGAAATATGTTGCAGTCTGGGAAAAATCCAACTGGGCGGCGGGCCAACTGGGCGGCAGGCCAACTGGGCGCCGGGCCAACTGGACGCCGGGCCAACAGGGCGCCGGGCCAACTGGGCGCCGGACTAAAATATTTTTTCTTGATAAAATGTGCAGATGAAAAACAAAATAGATATATTATTATTTATGCAAAAACAACTTTAAAAAATCCTTTACGTAATATTCTTGAAATTTGGTTTTGTTAGGGTTCAATCTATTAAGTCGAGTGTTAAAATTTTGGTAGGTCTAGAGTTCTGGTAACCTGATAACATAAAATTTACGTTTTTGATTACAAGAATGGCAAATCCAAAATGGCGGATTTCTTTATTTTTAAATGGATTTGTCTCAAACTTGAAAGTTTGCAGTGCTTGAGATCACTTAATACAGTTTTATACTTAAACTTAAAAAAATTAAAATGGCGGATCCAAAATGGTGGGTTTCTTTATCTCTCTCTGAAACTTGAAAGTTTGCAGTGCTTAAGGTCACTTAATACAATTTGTGACTCACACTTGCAAATGGCAGACTTTTATAGCTTAATACAAAATATGAATCAAGTTTAAAGCAAGAAATGAAATATTTTAAGCTTAAGACAAATCGGTTAGTAAATAAAAAAGTCTGTCATGTTGGATTCGCCATTTTGATTTTTTTATGAGTTTAAGTCAAAAATGATAATCAGCCACCATTTTGGATCCGCCATTTTAAATTATTTATGAGTTTGATACATTACGGTGCATAAATAAAAAATCCGCCATTTTCCATCCGTCATTTAAAATTAAGTGCTTTCAAGCACTGCAAACTTTCACGTTTGAGACAAATCGGTTTAAAAATAAAGAAATCCGCCATTTTGAGTCAAAAATCATATTCAGCGAGTTGAAACACTGCCAAGTTCTATATTTGGATCAGCCATTCTGGATCCGCCATTTTAATTTTTTTAAGTTAGAGGATAAAACTGTATTAAGTGATCTCAAATATTGCAAACTTTCAAGTTTGAGACAAATCGGTTTAAAAATAAAGAAATCGTAAATGGTATTTTTACTAGGTTACCAGAACACTACACCTATTTTGTTGAAATTTTTGTATAAATAACATATTTATTTTGTTTTTTATCGGCGCCCATTAGGCCCGGCGTGGCGCCCTGTTGGCGGCGCCGAGTTGGCCTGGCGCCCAGTTGTCCCATTCCGAATTGAAATTTTTAGTTCCGAAATTTTATGTGACTCGAGCATAACTTGTAATCCACCCAAGACGAGAAGAGTTGAAGAAGACCCTTGTTCAAAGAAAGAAAATATTTTACCTGGAAGGTACAACAACAACAAAGTTCTAAGATGAAAACAATAATTATAATACATCCACGGCACTTAGCATGCTAACAAATTCTTTTTACTCTTTTTTTTACTGAAGAGAATTTTGTAAACACAGTATACACAAGTAAGTATTCATGAATTATTTATTATTCAAACAGAAAATTGTTGATAAAAAAATGCTAGTGAAATTCACAATTTTTATTTTGCGCCGCCACTGCCCTTTTTTATCCAAGACAAGCAAATAGAACATTTTTGCGATGTTGCATGTGTCCGGACTTACCAAACCGAAATTCTATTTTCATCCCTGTCTTGCTCATTAAATTCTTACTTGTATTTGGTCAATTGCGATAAAAGCTTGATATAATGGCAATTTAGGCCCATGCCGGGTCTACTCGTAGGGTATAGAAGTCAATGGGCAGCAATGACTCTTAGAATGCTGTGGAAAATGCAAGAATTTTTACATTTAAAGCATTTCAGCAATTTATTTAGTTGCTTCCTTAAAGATTTTGACTGCGGCGCTAATTTGACACTAGTTTAAGTTAACATATTATTCATTGATAACTGGTAATCATGTAAACGAAATGACAATAAGAATGTTTAATGAGGTTAAGTCGACTGTCCAAAATTAAAACAATGCAAAGCAATAGATGCAGATTTATCAACACCGAAAAAAAAATATTTAAAAAGCATGAGAACAATATTATATTATATATTAACATAATATCGGTATTTCGTGACGGCTTTAAAAAATTCTTATACCAAAATTGGCGTAAAAGGTTACTGTGAGTTTAAAAAAATCTTTTAGTTTGTTATAGTTTTGGGCAGGTGAAGGGGCTAATGTTAAAAAGTTACCTATAGTTTTAGTGCTGATAATTTTTTTAAATTAAACCAAATTCAAACAATAAGTCTTCACTAATATACATATTTATACAGAGTACAGAGTGAAGTTTACATAGCTACTCCAACAATTGCATGTTTAATTATTTTCCGTATAGTTTATAAGATATTTGTACTAAAAATATATTAATATTGAAACGAATTGGTAAACTTTAAAAAGTTACAGTTGAAAAAAATGTTATTAAAATACCTATCTAACAAGATATCCTTGTTTCCTATTTTAATTTTTGTTCAGAGCTTATTTAGACAATAACATTATCCTCATAAAGGCCAAAAATTAAACCTATTAAAGAAAGAGGAAGTTGCATATTATACATTTGTTTGAATTTTTTTATAATTATTTTTTTTATTTATATAAATTTTTTTATAATTATTTTTTTTAAATGTATTTATATAAAAATTTTTTAATTTATTTTATAACTTTGGAACAAATACATTTTCAGACTATGTGTTTTTAATTTTGGTCTTCATATTATTGGTTTAATTTGATTCGGGATACCGTGGGATTGATTTAAAAAGGTCGCACTGAAAAATGTTTTCAGTGCAGTAACATAAAATATTAAAACATTTTCTAAACTTTGGGATTAACACCTATAGTTAATTTTCTTTTTTATTTATTTACAGCAAAAATTTTTAACCAGGCTATGATAAAGTTACAAGTGAATAAACAAAAAATAGCAGACTATATAGCTAAGCCCCTGAGATTTTTAATAAATGACTATTTTTCCTCAGGAATCTTTCCGCGTGAATTTAAAACCACAATAATAAAACCTATATAAAAAGATATAAAAAGGAGGCTTGAAATTAAAGATCAGTCTCACTTATCAACAGTTTTACCAAAGTATTAAAAAAAATAATAAAAAAAAGTCTTAATACATATCTAGAGCAAAATAAAATTTTGTCGAATACACAATTTGAGTTCAAAAACATTTTTAACTACTAAAATTTATAAAAACCAAGCAAACCTTCTTTTGCTGTTTTCCTAAATTTGTCAAAGGCGTTCAATACAATCCGACATGAACTACTTTTACAAGAATTGCGCTACATTGAAATTATAGGAGAGCCACTTGAGTTGCCGAAAGACTATCTCATGAACAGATGATAAAATATTGAAGTATAAAACGCTTAAAGTAATTTAGCTTTAGAATTTGAAGTATCAGAAGGCACAGTGCTTGGAGCAATACTGTTAAATATTTATTTTCACGGTATGTTCCACATTGAAATCGATGGAGACGTAGTTAATTTTGCGGATGAAATCAGACTATATTTTCAAGCTGAAACATGTAAAATGCTAAAAGAAAAAGCAGAAAAAAAATAATAAAAATACTTCACTATCTAAATAACATGAATCTAACTGCTAACTACTCCAAAACCTTTCGCCCCGTTTACATCCTTTTCACGTAATTTACCAAATTTTGATCAATTAAAATATTTAAAAATAAAACGTGTGATTGTTCACAAATAATACTAAAAAAACGTTAAAAATTAAATATCTTGGTGTATACCTTTACAATAGGACGAACACTTGAAATATACAACAAAAAAAAAACGTTCTCTGCTATATAAATTTAAACATTTTCGAAGATAATGAGGAGAATTTAATAACATAAGGGCAAGGGAAAAATTGGAAAAATTAAGGAGGTAATCAAATAAAAAGATAAAAAGTAAAAGTAATTAAAAATTGGATTTTTGTTGACTTGATTTATCAAAAAAGCACTCAAGGAAGAAATCGCCTGTGGAAAAAGGGCATACGGAAAAAAGCGCCCAGCGGAAAAACTTAACTTAAATAATAACAAATCCGACAAATAAAACAAAAAAAGCATCTACATCGAATTTAAATACGGGGTTTGTTTTGCCCGTACACCCCCCAAATTTGGAATAAATTGCAAAAAACTTGATCAAATTATTGCTATATTACACGGTGAAGTTGCGAAAATGGTACATTTTCAAAGCCATACAATTCAATTATTTCGGAGAACTTCTTTATAAAGCAACATTGACATCATTAAAAAAAACCTATAAATTCAGCGGTTTTCGCATTTTTTTTGTCTGCGCAAAAACTTGCAATGTTTTCATAACATAGGGGCCTCGGATGAGTATTTCATCAAATAGTGAAAAAATTTGTGGCCGTGGGACTGGGTGTGACCTTGCTTAATTTTTGTTACAGGTTTTTTAGAGACCGCTCTCAGCTTGTTCGTATCAATAATTATATCTCAAATAAAATAAAGGTACTCTCTGGTGTTCCGCAAGGCTCACACGTAGGACCGTTCTTTTTTAACCTTTTTAACGTGATCTTAGTGATGTTATCTTAAATTCAGAACACTTAGCTTTTGCAGACGATTTTAAATTTTACAAAATTATTGAATCTTTCATGGACTGTGTATTGCTGCAAAGTGATCTCGATAATGTATGCTTGTGGTGCAAACAAAATTGTTTAGATCTTAATGTAAAAAAGTGTAAATATATCACATTTAGTCGCTCAACTAATATTATAAATTCTGTATATTCTTTAAATGACACAATATTGGAGGCTGTCGGTACCACAGAGACCTGGGTGTGGTGTTTGACACCAAACTTACTTTTATTTCACATTTTCAAAAAATTACAAACAGAGGTGTGCGAAACCTTGGTTTTGTGACACGTAACAGTACTTAACTGTCACCATACTGCTACAAATTACTATGCTGTTCTTTCGTTCGGTCTGTCCTAGAGTACGCCTCAATGATATGGTCCCCCTATTATGATTGCCATATCCAGAATATTGAAGCTGTTCAGAAAACGTTCCTAAGGACTTTGGCATTCACGGCAAATGTCAATATCTATAATAACTACCATATCAGTTATAACTTAATCAGTAAACCTTTTAGTATTGACACTCTGAAATTAAGAAGGCATCACTATGACCTTCTTACATTTTTTAAGATTATAAACGGCTTATATTACTGTCCAACTATTTTAGCGGCTATTTGCTTCAATACAAACTAGATAAGGTCTACCTCTCCATTGTTTCGCATACCATTTCACCGTGCCAACTATGGAATTTACTCCCCCCTCACTCGAAGTTTAAGATCATATAATGATCTTAATCTTGATCTATTTGTCGATAGCCTTGCTTCTTTCAGATCTAGAATAAGGCAGGTTACTTAAGAGTGATTTTAAAATATATGTTTTTATATTTTTTTTTGTTATGTTATATTTTGTTTATTGTTGTTTTTTTTTGTTAGGATATAATAACTTGTTTGCTACCTGATATTTAATATATTTTGTATACTATTGTAAAATTGTTCGGCCGTAGAAATAAAAAAATTAAATAAAATAAAATAAATATACAGATCACTTTTTTATTTTATGTGCCTGTGTAAATATTACCTACGACGTTAGAGTAAGAAAAAAATATCTTACTAGAGTAAGCCTAGAGGCCTACGACCTACCAATAAAACTAGTCTAATGGCTTATTTATGCTCTTAGGGTAATTATAAACCTAGACGTGAATCATAAGAAAGCCACTGACAAATTAGTGATTTTTATTTTTCTAGGAGAAACGCAGTGGTTTTTTAATTTTTTAAAATAATTTTTCCTTACTAGTGGCGTAATACCCAGAAAAAGTTGTGTTTGTAATAATACGTTTTATACGAAATTCATTTTTTACAGTTACGGAAATTTCCAAATATTTTCAAAAATATTAAAATGGTTCACAAGTAATTAAAAATCTTTAAACTTTAAATTATGAGATAATTTTTAAAGTTTTTAAGAATTCCAATAAAAAAAAATTATTTTATAAATATTTTCATAATTAAAAAAATAATTGCAAAATTTTAAAGAATTCTCAAAATTGACATATATATATATATATATATATATATATATATATATATATATATATATATATATATATATAGGGTCTCATAACTACGAAGCCCTAGTGCAGCAGGTGATAGATAAGGTTATTTCTAATAGAAAAGGTTATATAACATGGGTTCGATCCAAGGTCTGTAGAGGATAGGTTACCTGGTAACTTTCTGACCAATCACAGCCAGTTGTTGAAGCGGAAAATGATGTCACAGGGAGTGCTCATTTAAATAAAAAGCATTTAATATAGTACAAAATGTTCAAGTTTCTTGTGTTCCTTTATTGATTTAAATGAAAAATATGTATTTTTCCTAAAGTGTCTCTAATAACAATATTCATAAAATGCATCAACTAACTCAAATATAAAACTTACCTGATATCAAATATCCCAAAGGCAAAAGGTCTTGGGAAGCTTTTAGCCCGTTAAAATAACTACAATAGAAAGTATGAGTAAATTAGAACAATTATTTAGGGTTTTTAAATAAATATGGTCCGGAAAAAACACCACAAATGTAAAAGATATACCATCGAAGAATAAAAATACTTAAAAACACATGTAAACAATGGGCTCTAATCAAATAGTGGCACTCCAAATGACGCGCTGTCACCTCTCACGCCACTTCGACCAATGGGTTACCAGGCAACCTATCCTCTACAGACCTTGGGTTCGATCAACACTCATCTGTTTTTAAGATATAGGATGTTAGTTAGTTAAACTGAGGAGTGGGGGACCAAGATTTTACAAAAAAAAAGGAAACATATCATTTCCCTTTTTGATAAAATTACAAGTTTAGGAGATACAGGCTGTCAAAATAACCTCCACAATTGTATAAGATATAAAAAAGTTTTAAAAAAATAATTTTACCTTACTTTGTTTTTATTTAAATATCAATCCTATTTTATTAATATGTCGCCTTAAAGACTTATTTTTATTAACCAAAAATATCAAGAAAAACAGTGCGTTTAATATGACATTATAAAAGTTTGTCCCAAAAAAATAGATTTTCCTAAAAAAAAACTGGCCGCATAATTTAAACAAACATATATATATTTTTATCACATTTTATTGCTTTTGTTCTAATACTCGACTTTTAAAAAAGTTACTATTAGAAAAGTGTAAACATCGCCAACTTTGATGCTCTGTATCTCGAGAATGTTGCCCTATGGCACCTAAAGTTACACACCTTGTATACTGCCCTTTCTGTGAGCAAAATTAAGATGATTAAGTAACCTGTAACAGTAGGTACCATTCTAAATCTAAAGACTTTTAGTAGCCTAAAGATTCATTGCATTATGATTTTTACATACGAGAAATTTTTTTTTGTTTGATTTCCCTGTGCGCTGTCCTCTTTGCGCGCTTGTTTAGTGTGCGCTTTACCACGCGTGCGCTTTTTTCTGTGTAGCGCTTTTTTCTATGCGAATATTTCCTTTTCGCTTTTTATTTACGGTCACCGTTTCACCATTACCCCCCTCAGACTTTGGTTCCAGAACTGATATTGCGTTTGCCTAAGAATGCAAAGAAAATCTTTTTTTTTTACTTGTTTTTAACGTGACAAAAAGTAGTAGAAGTAGTAGTGATAGGGAGACCATTTTTGGTCTAGTAATAGGGCATATGGTGCGCCCTTTTCTCCAACCCCAATTCTTTCGTACACCATATATTAAACTGATGCAAGTGCCCCTTAGCATGCAAGTTTTTCTTTCTCTAGAGGACTTAATTTTTGCCTGGCACCTCTTTGTCTAGAGAAGGGATCTTTATACTGCGTAACAAGTATACACAGTGGACAAACGCTTTTACACCCCGTCCAAAAGGTGGTCCTGCTACATGTTAGCCTTGCATCTATCTAACATCACTATCGTCGCAGCAGAACTTGCTTATAGACGATAGACTTCTTTTCTTTTCAGCGCAACAGTCGTGGTCGTCGTGAGTTGACTGTAGGAGATTTATGCTGCCACCATCCTGGGACCGACTATATAGTACTTATAGCAGGCTCCTGGCTTATTAATCCTGGTTCCTCGGCTGACTGCGTGTCGGCTCCTGGACTACATCTGCGTATATTCTCAATATTCAAGATCCACTTATATTTTGCATGCATCCCATCACACGCTAATTCGATGACGACTGTCAAACGCTGAAAAGGAAGTGAGCGGCAGGGCGGCGGACTTTTTTCTTGCCTCTGCATCGTTGTTCGAGACGCGAACCTGGTACTTTCTGTATGTGAAGCCGACGAGCATACCACGGCACTACCGTGCCGCCTGACAAAAAGGCACTATATCATTTAGTGGGGTAAAATGCCGCAACACGTACACTGAGAACTGGATTGAAGTTTGGTTGCTAGTTGGTAGCTGGTGCGTTATCAGATTTAAATACAATTTTAGGGAGTTCTTCTTCTTCGGGTCGATGGTATAAGTAAAATTAATACTTCGAAATGTATTCCAATTCCCACACTTTAGAGTTTTGAGTTCAGCTAAAGAAATTTAATTTTCCTAGTTGTCTTATCTACCCTTTCAATATGAGTATATAATTTACTGCTTTAACAATGCCCTGTAAATCGCAATAAATTCATTGACCTGAATTAACACAGCGAGGTGACAGGCTGGCCAAAGCCACAGCGGAACCATATGTTACACAATAGCTACGTGTGCATGCTTATAAATTTATTATAGGCTAGATTTTGTACCAATTTTAACACTTGCACGGGAGGCAGAGATATATTGAACTCTCAAAACTAACAGGGCAAAAAAAGAACGGTATTAATACCGTTAATCACCACCGTGACACAACTCGAATTAAATTTACATCAAACCCCAGACAAAATTCCTTTTCACTTTTTTATAAAACAAGATTGAGGAACCTGCAAGATATTTTCATAAAATACATGTCTAGCTTTTAAAAAATAACTTTTTTTAAGATTGTTGTATAACAGTAATAAATAATGTAAAAAAAGTTTAGATTTTTTACAAAATTGTTTTAAACTAACTCTTAAAAAAGTTAAATTTTTTAAAAATTTACTTTGTCTCTATAATTATATTATATATTTCTTTTATTAAACATCTACTTGGAATCAAATTCGTTACTGTACATTGTCGAAGTAGCCTAGTTCAAAGTTTTACTAAAAGAGCCATTTTGGGGTAGAAATTGTGCCCAAAAACTACAAGGTTATATGCTTTTTTTTGTTTTTTTTTTATACTGGGACTTTCCATCTATAGCTGGGATCAATCGCCCAGTCTTTTATAGCCAAATTTTTGCCGACTTATGCCTAGTTGAGGTGTTACAAAAACAACCATATGCCGAGGTGAGACTCGAACCCACAAGATACGCAGCGCACCCAGCCAACGCGCGGTCAGTCCAGTCATATAGCAAGCACTGCAGCCATATGCACGAACCAACGCGCTAAGCCGGTCGTCCACGGTTCCCATTTTGGGTAATACTAGGTAATATTTTGGCTACAAAATAAACCAAAACAGTAAATATATTTGTTTAAACGTTATTTCAAAAATTCTCGCCGTACGGAGTTTGAAATTGATAATTGTTACCGTTGGCAGCCGCCATCTTGGATTCTGAAGCCCGAAGATCGAGGACCCTCAAACGGAAATTTAGCTTTGAGTGTATCTAATATTTTTCTAGCCAGCCTATTAGCATACTTCAAGTGAAGCCATGATATATCAGCCTTAAAACCATTTCTTTAGATATCTCAGAAACTAAAGCTTCTACAAAGTTTTTGTTTATAACACAAATTATTTAGAAAAATGCAATCTACTATATTCTGAAAACCGCATATTAAAAAAATTAGTTATTAATATAAAAAAGAAATTATTGTTTAAATACTGTCATTAGCATTAATAGATTTTGATCAAAATCTAATCAGCTTGTTAGAGTATCGAACACTATTTTGTCTCAATATTTTATAAAAATCGGTTTAGCGGTTTAGGAGCTATCGTGTTACGCACAGAAACACACACACACACACACACCTATACACACATACGCACACATACCCACAGACAGACATCAAAATGATATTGCTAAGAGAGGTCAAAATTTTCGGCTTTATCTGAAAAAGAAAATTTGTCGAAAATAGTTCATTCTCTAGCCATTACTGCGCGAGCTGGGAAGGTAAAAATATACCCTTTTTGCAGCTTTTTTTAAAATTTACTCTACTATCACTAATATATGAAGCAAGACATATGAAACATAAATATTTATAGTAGCCGTAAATAACATAATAGTAGTTTACCTAACTAGTGCGGAAAGTGCCTCTTTTCCGCACGCGATTGCAGATGGCCAAACGACGCGATAGCGGAGTTTGGCCAGCAAACAAGTGCGGAAAAGACACTTTACGCACGAGTTAGGTACACTATTTTTTCTATAAGCGTGAGGAAAAAACTAAAAATTAATCAAAAAATTATTTATATTCAAAACGTTTTAATCAAATCAATTATTATTATTCACATTCTAGCGGCTTCTAGAACTGACTGGGGTAGATCTTCGTCCGAAGAATCCATTGAAAATCTGATTTTTTTGTTTGAAAAATTCCAAAGACGCTTGTATCTGCAAAATTGGCTTTGTTTTGACAGTTTGTTTGTACTTTGTTGCTATGGTGATTTAAGATGCCAAATCTAAAACCACTAGTGTTCATTGTTGTTTGACATTGACAATGACGATATTTATACCGGGGAGGTTTAAAACTTATAATTTGAACCTATTTTACTGAAAACTTTATTTTATCAAAAATATTGAAAATATAGCAGAATTTTAGTCAATTTGAATATTTTTAGGATATTTCGTGTGCTAGGAAAGATACACATGTATTTTGAACGGTCTAAATGTTATAGAACACCTCAAAATCGTAACAAATTTAATTTTCCGCAAAAGTGGCACTTTCCACACTAAAATTCGTGCGGAAAAGTGGACTTTTCCGCACGCTTATAGAAAATAGTAGTTTACCTAACTAGTGCGGAAAGTGCCTCTTTTCCGCACGCGATTGCAGATGGCCAAACGACGCGATAGCGGAGTTTGGCCAGCAATCAAGTGCGGAAAAGACACTTTACGCACGAGTTAGGTACACTATTTTTTCTATAAGCGTGAGGAAAAAACTAAAAATTAATCAGAAAATTATTTATATTCAAAACGTTTTAATCAAATCAATTATTATTATTCACATTCTAGCGGCTTCTAGAACTGACTGGGGTAGATCTTCGTCCGAAGAATCCATTGAAAATCTGATTTTTTTGTTTGAAAAATTCAAAAGACGCTTGTATCTGCAAAATTGGCTTTGTTTTGACAGTTTGTTTGTACTTTGTTGCTATGGTGATTTAAGATGCGAAATCTAAAACCACTAGTGTTCATTGTTGTTTGACATTGACAATGACGATATTTATACCGGGGAGGTTTAAAACTTATAATTTGAACCTATTTTACTGAAAACTTTATTTTATCGAAAATATTGAAAATGTAGCAGAATTTTAGTCAATTTGAATATTTTTAGGATATTTCGTGTGCTAGGAAAGATACAAATGTATTTTGAACGGTCTAAATGTTATAGAACACCTCAAAATCGTAACAAATTTACTTTTCCGCACTAGTGCGGAAAAGTGGCACTTTCCACACTAAAACGCGTGCGGAAAAGTGGACTTTTCCGCACGCTTATAGAAAAAATATTTATACGAATCAAAAGCAATATTGCATAATATGGAAATCTACTTTCCGACATTTCCAGGATATATAGAGTTTTAAGATTACTTTTTCTATTTTATAGAGAGTCAAAAAATATATTTTTAAGCAAAGGAAAAACTCTTTTTCTAATATTTTATCATTTTATTATTATTATCACAGGAGTTTTTATAAATGGGTGCTTTGTCTTAAAACCTGGCCATCTACTAATTTGTAACATTAAAATTTTTTCGTGCCTGACAGGTTTTTTTTTTTCTATCAATTTTTCTTCGGTTGCTCAAAAAGTTTGCTCTCACACACTTGACAGTCAAAAGTTTTGTTATAAAGGGTCAACTAGAACACTGCGTCTAGTTAATGTGACACACACATATTCATGCAAGTAGTAGTTAACACTGATCTGTCTCATAAAATTAAAAAGTTAAATAAAATTGTTCGCTGAAATTCAACATCCACGTCCAGAGGGTCCAATTAAAAAAAATCAATATTATTTTTGGCATCAGATTCTAAAGGTCTAAAACAAAAATTTGCCTTAATAAACATTATTCTAGGACCAAAATTAAAAAATAAATGGATTCATGACGGATTTGATACCTTCCTAGCTAGCCTATTAGCACACTTCAAGTGAAACGATCAGCCTTAAAAACGGTTTTTATAAATATCTCAGAAAATTAAGCTCCTACAAAGTTTTTGGTGACAACATAAATTTTTGAGCAAAATGTAGTCTATTATATTCCCAAAAGCGCATATTGATGCGATGCTCGGTTAAAAAGTAAGCTTTTTTTAAAGTTTTTAATTAATTGATTTTGACCAAAATCGAATCAGCTCGTTAGAGTCTCGAACACTATTTTACCTGAAAATTTTATGAAAATCGGTTTTGCGGTTTAGGAGCTATCATGTTACGGACAGACATACACAAACGCACATACACACACACAGATATCACGACGATATTGCTAAGATCAGGTCAAAATACATCCAAATAACACATCTTCTGGGTTATCTAAAAAAAAAAATTTCGAGCCATTACCGCGCAGGCTAGGAGGGTAAAAATTGTTGTTTTGTCACGGATAGTTTTAGAAAAACTAAATTTGAAGGATGTTCTTTCAATTATTTGATGGTAATTTTTTTGGCGCATGTTCAATATAATATTACATGGCCCAGATTCTTCTTTAAAACCAGTAAAATAAAAACAATCTGTTGATCAGTTTTTAGCTATTTTGACAGCATTTTACGAGCGATTTTACTTTTGTAAAGGTCGTGTATTAGGCTTGCAAATTAATTTTGTATTGTATTTTCTGTCCCAACTTCATTTAGCATGTTGGATTTACAATCAGACATGCAGATTGTAAACTATGTTATTTTGATTTAATTTACCGATGTTCTCACCCGAAGAAAAACAATTACTACCTAGCTGAAGTACCACTGAAAAAAAATAAAGAAACTGAAGTTGTTTCTAAGAAAGTCGGCTAAGTAGTTATTATAACAAAAATTTGGTATGCTGAAAAATATGAGGATGGTGATGGTGCTATCAAAACCATCACATATCGTAACCACAAGGTGATAGCAGCCATATTTTAAGTTTGTACATTTTTTAGCCTTAGAAGTTTGTTAAAATTATGTCGCAAGTTTTGTCTTATCCCAGGTCACCAAGGGCGTAGATACGATTTTTACTTGGGGAGGGACAATATAAAAAAAATAAGTTGAGTATCTATTTTGAGTTAGTTTGTTAATCTTTATGAGTGTGCTAATTTTCACAACTCTACGATACTTTTGAATCTCGAACCAAACAACTCGCTCGCACTGCTTATGTAGGTGACGTCATCATGTCAAATTACAAAATTGTTAAAAACTAATTTTTTTAAAATTATGCCATCCAGAGCCCCTCAAACATATTTAATATTTTGGGGGCATTTTGAAATGGTGTCATAAATTTGCCTTGGTCCTATATTTTTGATTTAGTTTGTCAATTCAATTCCTATTAGTGTGCCAAATTTCATAACTCTACGATAAGTTTAAATCTTGATTCAAACGACTCGCTCGCGCTGTTTATATAGGTAAAGTATATAAATGTTTAAAAAGAATAACCTATTTTAGCGATCTCGTGCATAAAAAACGTCAAAACTTAAATTTACCTTAAATTTAATATTAAATAGGTATTTCCCAAAGTTTAAAAAAATATTTCTTAAGATGAGGTCACAAATCTGGATGGGTCTATCTCTGCCGAAAAAAAAACAAATTTGTGGTTTTAGATGTTACCCAGTTTCCAAATAAGGGCGCAATTTGTCCCTGTGTTTTACAAAAATGGAATTTTTGAGAATTTCACTATTTTTATGCATGATGGTTTGGGCGGGGGGCATTAATTCCTTGTAGATCACATATGTTTCACAATCGGACAGATTTATATTTATTTTTAAAGACCTTTTTTTTTCTAAATTGTCTTCTGATTTATTATTTACATGTGACCATTAAGCAGTTATGTTAAGCCTTAACTTAAGTTAAATAAAAACGTGGTCTAGTTGATTTGATAAAGTAACCTGCCTATTTAGGAAAACAATTTTTTTTTGTCTGACTGTGAAAAACTTTCCCCTAAATTTTAAATTACCTATCAAAAATTCTTAATAAACAAAAATGCCTGCTATTAACTATCTAAAAGGTTTAAAAAATATATTAATTTCTTAGAGTAATAATTATTACTCTGAGATTAATTTACCATGTAAAATAAATCTTTTTGGATGTTTTAATTTTTATTTCGTTATGATCTTGATTTTCAATTTGGAAGCTGTGTGTGAAAATGAGAATGCCAGACTTCATGCCATATTATACGATATATAAAATACATTATTAAACTGTCAGAAAAATTTACGAGTTTTGTATGCTGAAAAATACGCTATAATGGAGCTCGACGACACAATAAAGAGCGCATTATAAAACCGAGTAAAAATATGCTTTTTGTTGGCTTTTTGAATCTGCTTACGATATTTACTAAACGAAATAAGTTGAAAAAAATTCCAATAGAAATCAGAATACCTATCCAATTACGGCGGCTGAAATTGCGCATAACTTAAGTTGTACGCTAGGGTCACTGCATCACGAAACCTAACGCCAGGTTTCCAGGATGCAGTGACTCTAGGCAGCGACACCTATCTTTGCTCCTGTGAAACAAAATTATTATACAAAACAACTGTGAAGAACAAGAAAATGCGGCAAAACCGAGATACCGGGTGGTCAAAAAAAATGGAGAAAATGTTTTTATTTTAGTTTTCTAACTATACCTACAATCGATTTTAATAAAAGACAAATTCCAGTTTGCGAGAAATTAATAAGGCTTTTAAGAAAAAATATTTTTTACAAGCTTTTATTTAACTTCACCTGTATGTATGTGGGTATGTATGTAATCAAATCTTGCAACTCATTTTTGAAGAACTTCCAAACATCCAATGTGGTATCGTTTGGTTTTTGAGGATGAGGATTACGATTTTTTGATCAGATTTAATAACGAGTTTTTCTGATTACTTTCAACTGACTTCTACGTAGGTATCTGATTGATTTTAAAATTCACATACGATGCGCTAGCTGAAATGCATAGACTTAGACAAATCTAAAAATTAAAAAATAAATTTAGAAAAAAAACTTTTTGAAAACAAGCTTTTATAAAATGGACTAAAAAGCATAAAATAATTTTTTGAGTGTTCTGATATCATAATAATAAAAGCGAAGGGCGTATTTAATATTAGGTAAATGCCTTTCAATGCGCATTTGGTGGATCGTCCATAACCGACTCTTCTTTTTCAATGTGACAAAAGAAATCGAGACACTGCCGGTCGTGGATGATCTGCCTAATATGAAGCAGGCGTGATAATGTCCATCCATATCAGAAAAATGTAAGGGTAGCTTGACTAGGGTTGGGTTGGGTTGGGTTAAATTGGCTACCCTTACATTTCTCTTCTATAATATAAATTGGATTTTCACTAAATTTTAAGTTAACAAGGCTAAAACAAAAACGGGTAAGTTTCCTTTAATACGCCCATCGCTTTTATTATTATGATATCAGAACACTCAAAAAAATTATTTTATGCTTTTTAGTCCATTTTATAAAAGCTTGTTTTCAAAAAGTTTTTTTTCTAAATTTATATTGCATTAATTTTCCCAAAAATACATTTTTATAGAACTGATTTTAATGAAATAAAAGCATTTTAAATATAAAATAAATTTTTCGAGGGGTAGTCACAGATTAAAGAAATTAGTTTTCGGCTAGTCCTCAGAAAGGGGCTATGGTAGCCGCAGACATATGTTTCCGCCTTGTTAGACCAGGTTTCATATTAAATATAAAAGGAATTTTTCGAGACTAGCTACACCTCGAAAAACCTTTTTATAATTCAATACATAAACAAGGTTTTTTCCGCAAACATAAAGCTACCCCAACACCCAGAACAACTGGGTTTTATGGAGTGCTATACATACCTGTTAGCCAGTTTTTTCTTTTACTTAGCTCTATACAGATAATATAAATAAAATTAGAAACACGAGTAATGACCCAATCAGGGTACAAAGTTTTAAAAATTATTTAAGTTTTAAACCACAAAATATATTGAAATTCAGAGTCGGTTACAGCCATTTCTTGCAATACTTTTTGTAAAAACTCAGAATACTGTCAAGAATTTGTTTATTTAAATATGGAAAAGAAACGCAAAATTTAATTTTATAATAAAATTAATAAATGTATCCGTGAATGTAATTTATTTGAGGATTAACATTAAATTTGAATAAACCGCGAATATATTTCTGCTTACTCGATTTCCTTATTTAAAATATTGATAGAGGGACACAGGTGACAGGGTGCAAAAGTAATTTTATTATTTACAGACTTTATTGATTGATAGCGTTTTTAAAAGTTTCGATGTAAGCAAAAATGAAGTAAACATGCTAGAAATAACATAATAAACATAAACATTTTGTGCAATCCCAATATCAAACGCAAAGGACTCCGCAATATTTAAATAGAAATTGGTTACCCGTGATATTTGAATGACATTTAGGTATGTTATTGGCTAAACTACGGCACTCATCTATTTTTGTTTTTAATAAAATGACTACAATGATGTTTTTTTTCTCTAAAATAGTTTTTTGGATGATAAAACACTAATAACCATTTATACAGGTGACGCATTTTAACATCTGTCAAAACCCTGCCAAGCTACAGCACTCATCTTTTTTAGTTTTTGATATTTTATATGTTGTTTGGTAGGGTATTGACAGATCTCAAAATGGTTCATCATCATTTTTTGGTTTACCATGGTCGACTTAGTAGAAATCGCTATCGTGTTCTTTTAAATTGACCATAGTTATTTTGCTTTGGGAATTTAGATTTTAATCTTTGGCAGCTCATACTGGCTCACCTGTTATACAAGGTTGCGCCCAGGGTAAAAAATGTTGCTTACAATATCCCCAATAATCAGTGGCGGCTGGTGACGCTATAAATTGGGGGGCAGAAATTTATATTGCATGGAAAAGGAGATAAAAACTTACCTAAACAATTTTATTTTAGCATTTTACAAATAAGCAGCTACTTGGTGTAGTTTTTAGTTTATTTGTTTATAGATAAATTCTATTCGCTCTTCTTTTGCATGCGCAAAGTGCTTGGATTAGCACCAGTTTCAGACTCATCATGACCCCCTAGAGCAACCTTAAAAATCCCACAGAATTTTAAACAGTCTATTAACCTACTAAGTATATGTCTATTTTTTGCCACATTTTTAGTTCGGTAATGTTTTGCCTATATTCAGTCTTGCCTAGCATAGAAGATTATATGTGGTAATTTAAATCAGTAGCACTTACTTTGTGTCTAACTTTACACTAAATTGCTTGATATCACACATTCCCTTTGCCACCCACGCAGGGTCACTTCGTGGATTTTTCATAAGACAAATAAAGCAGAAAAAAGCATTTCGTTTTTCACAACCGCACAACCAGTTTTCAGCATCGTATAATTTTTTATTACTTGCACTAAAATTTTGGATAATTTTTAGGATTTTTAGGTCCGGTCTATGTGGCCCTAAAGATTTTATTTGTAATCGAAGTTCATATGTCAACGTATTTAAATTTGCACAGTTAATTATATAATCGACGGTATTTATTTCCATGTTAAAAACAAACAAAAACAATGGACACGCGACCGGCAAGGCTTTTAACTACTGACCCTGACCAATGTTTCAAAGCCCTGACATACCCCAAATCAACTTATACATCTTTACTAAAGATAGAACCGGCAACACGCAGGAAGGGCAATAAACGGTTTGGCACGATTAATATGGCCGACGTCAACTAAAACAAACATTCCTCTCGTCGCCGCGCGAGAACAGCTACCCAAACACCCCTGAAAAACGGGTGAAATTGAAATCTTGTCCCGCGCGATGCTGCCGGCTTGTAATTATTTACGCTAAAAAAGTTTATCCAGTTAACCACAGACTAAAAAAAGAACTAGACATGTCGTAAGGAAAGATTTAACTTTTTTTAAATAAATCAATTAAAAATACAGCCCCCTTGTAGCAGCCGCCACTGCCAATAACATATTCATCTAAATATCAAGGGTAACCAATTTTAATTTAAATATTGCGGGGTCATTTTCCAAACTTTTATTTGAAATTTCTTATTCCCCCTCACGAAAAATGTTTCTGGGTATGTCCCTGCAAGCAAGTGCGTGTTAAGTGCAGCATTTAATGTGAACGCTCCCTTAAAGAGTTCCATTATCTCCTTAAAAATGGCTTGCGTACCTAATTAATCTTTGTGTCAAGAATTATGGCTTTCTGCACTGGCCGTAGAAGTAAAGAAAATAAAACAGCATATAAAAACGTTTTGCTCAAGTTAAGTTTATTTCCCATAAAAATTTTCCTTCTTCTTTTATGCGCATTTTATGGAGGAAATTTCCTTTCCTTGTTCAATTAAATCGGCTTTGAGATTATACCGGGTGTTCCATCCTAAATGTTACACCTTTGTTTTTTATGTTAATATGCAAGCTACAATATGTACAGTATTATTATTAAAAATTGACTTTTTACATTCAGAGATTATAGAACATACATACACACAGAGATTGGATTCCACTACCACCCAAAACAAAAAGAGTGGGTACACCATGCGGTTTAGTTAAGTGGCCTGTAGTATCCAGTAGGATAGTTGTGGAAGCTGTTTTTAAACTACCCTACATCATTTGGTCATAGATCATACAATTTTAAGTCGCCAGGTGTTTGCCTCCAATTTTAGTAGGAGGGCCGGTGTGACGTCATAAATACAAGATGGCGGCTTTTTTCATGTTTTTTCATAAACTTTATCTTATAACTTTTTATAAATTAGCTTTAGAGATAGAACACCAAGCAACAGCGTAAAGAAATAAGCTTTATACCTTAAAAACTAACAAAAATAATATATTTTTTTAAAATTGCAACTTGTTTTTACCCAATGCTTGCTTCAATGCTTCTGTAGTTTAATGAGATCGTGTCTCTCCTGACACGTCCACCCAAGTTTCGAAATTGAGGAAGAAAGTTTTAGACTACATCAAATCGATTGATTATAGATTACTTAATCAAAATTCACCTAGTGTTTTTGAGCAAGAATGCCTATGTGACGTCAATGTTTTTCCACAAACTTTTGCTTTTAACTTTTGCGATATCCACTTTACAGACAAATTGTATCGATTGTTAATTTGTCGTTTTAGTAAGCTTTATATTGCAAGAACTATAAAAGATACTCTTATTTTTTTAAATATTAAAAAAGTTTAAACTTGAGCAAAATCACCCTCGATTGGTAATGGATCACTCAATATTATTGCCAGGTATTTCCCCCAAATTTGAGTAGGAGGGCCTATATGTGCGGTCTTAAATCCAAAAAGGGGGAATTTTATTTTTTTTTACAAATTTTTGGTAAATTAGTTTTACAGATAAAAATCGTCACATTTTTTTAGTAAAAAAAAATCATATCTATTTTAGTTTTTAAGATATAAAGCTAAATTATTTACTACATTAATTAATGCTCAATTGCAAACAAAAAACATATTTACAGTTTCTTTTTTAATCTAATTTACCGAAAGTTATAAGCGAAAATTTCTGAAAAAATATGATAAAGCGGCTTGGATTTATGACGTCATACAGGATCTTTTACTCAAATTCAAGGCAAACACCCAGCGACTTAACATTTAGTAATCCATCATCAATCGATCGAAGGTAGTCTAAAACCTTCTGACTGACTGAAATATTAAACAAAATAACAATATCTTTTTTAGTTCTTGAGATACAAAGCTTGTTAGAACGACAATTCAATTGCCGTTCTACTGCAAACAAATTATAACCCATGCAATTTTTCTCTAAACTTGATGTGGCAAAAGTTAAAAAGAAAAGTGTGTTAATAAACATTTAAATAAGCCGCCATCTTGGATTTGTGATGTCACAAAGGCCTTTCCACTCGAATGGGAGGGAAAAAACCGGCGACTTACAATTTTGTGATCTATTACCAATCGATTTAAGGCAGTTTTAAAAAATCTTTCACAACTATCCCACGTGACACCATATTTGACGATAAGCCTCTTAACTATTTGGAATTACCACTAAAAAAGCTGTAAATTTAGCTGTAAAACAAGGTACACGTAGGCCACATGTTAAGCAGCCTACCAAGATTTTATACTATGAATTAAGGCCAAGAATAAGAAAATCTGTCTTTCCCTACTCCAATGAAAAAGGTAATATTTTATGAGCCTGAACAGTTTTTAATAGTTAGATTTTATTCCAGATTTAATTAAAAAAGCTGGTAAAAACACAAATAAATAAAACCGGCGGTGTACAAGCACTTACATTTCTAAACCAGAGAGTGAAATGTCAAGCTTAGAAACATAGCCGGGAAGCGGCCATTTTGTATTAGCAACTTTAACTTTCGTATAAAATAATCTGTTTATGTTCACTAATAAGGGTATCTTATTTTAAATAAAACTTCCTGCATTTTTAAATTCCTTGTTTTATTTTTAAGGTGGCGTTCAGTTCAACAACTTTATTTCATTGGCCTATGCTATTTGTTATGGTAAACAGCTGATAACTATCAAAAAGTTATCTCAAAAATTATGATATGGAGTTTAGAACCGAATTCTTCTGTCGCTTGTATTTATGCGGCTTCTATTCGTCGAATTTTGGTCTTAAATAATTACTCTTGCATATTAGTGCAGTAAAATATTGTGTGATAAATGATGGACTATTTATAAAAAAAAAGGTATGAATATGCCCAATTAAACATTATTTGAGTTTCATTCTTTGTCCCAGTGCTAATATATTTTTTAATGGGTGCAATTTTTTTAGGACCGGAAAAAAATGGGAATACGTTGACACTTTATTAAATCATATTTGTTAAGTGCCTTAATGTATCAGCTCTACAAACGTATGTAATTATGCATCATATTATAATTTTTTTTTTTTGAAATCTAGACCCTTATTTTTACTGGTACCTACAAGGTAAATTATGAAAGCCGGCTTGCTTTGAATAAAAGAAAACAAATGTAAACTCCTTAATCTATAAGCTAAAAATTAACAAAAAAAAAATATTTTATATATTATGCTATTTTTTTATTTTACAATGCTTATTTACCCATGTTATGCCGATCATATGTTCTCTTATATTCCGGATAATTAAATTAAAAAGAAATGTCCCAAAAAACTTATTTATACCAAAATAAACAAATACACGAAATGGATGTATGTAAAAACTGTCAACCAGAAAACAAAAATTCACATATTGTTTTCTGATTTAACAGGCAAACTATTAAAAACGAAGTAATATTAGCACCTAATTCAATTAGGTTAGTACCTAGTAGTAGAAGTATCATATGCTATTTGTAGGTACTGTTCCAGTAGAAAAATTATGGACAGTGTTAGAACAAACTAATAATCATACATACATAAAAGCGATAAAAGAACTATAGAAAGGGTTAAAATCAAAAATTAAAATTGAAAATAGACTTTCAAAAGAATTATTGATAATGAAAGGATTAAGACATATGCTTTTTGTAGGTCTACAAAGGTAACATTAGTCTCTAGATTTCTGGCACTCCTTTCCTCAATCACTTGTTTAAGACAAAAAAACATTATCACTTCAAGATCTGCTTGCATGAAACCCACTTTGCTCCTCTTTCTCTTGTTCATGAAAATCATTCTCTATTAGATCCCTAAGAATCCTACCGTACAATCTGCTTACTTCCTATCCATGTAATTCTATAAACATTCTCTCCTGACAGATATTCGTAAAGCAGTGCCTTGTAGTCTTCTGCCCATTCTAGAAACAACTTCTCCGAGAAAAAATATCCATACCAGCACTGAATTCTACTGATGGTTTGATGCTCTCGTTGGGAACGGAGAATGCTCTTTCTTGTTGCAATAATCAGCCATCTAAACTATAAAACGCGCTTGAAATAAAAAGTAGTTTATGCGAAATAAAATAAACTAGAGTTAAAGAAAAAGTAAATTTATGGTGCTCTGTTTTAGTTTCTGTACTTGTACGGCCAATGCAGAAAACCATTAGTTATCCAAACACAGCTAAATTAAGTACAACTTCAAGCAATTCTCAAGAGGATAATGGGACACTTCCATAACCGGGCGGTAAGCATTCAGCAGCCAACTTATTCTTAAGGAACAAAAGTGAAACAGTAGTAAGACATCATCATGGAGACATACCAAAAACGGTTTGGACTTAGATGGTTGCTGAAACGTGAACGAAAAGATTTTATACTGCTGATAGGTATTCTGGACTGTACCGGACAAAATGAAACCGAACCGAACCGGTTGCGGTTAAGGAATATGACATACGTATACGAGTCGAGAACGACTCTATCTCCCGTCTTGTGAACAGGATGTCAAATCGAAGTGCAGAGATATGGTTAAGAGATAAACCCGCGGCAAAATAAGTTTAATCTGGCATACTTGTCGGACCTACAGGTCACTTTTAACTATATTGTTATTACCGATTCTTTGCCTTGCCTTGGCTCTCTTATATTTTGAATTAGCGTTCGGAGATTTTTTCACTTGGTACTTGTATCTGGAGCTGGACCTGTATTGAATAGTCTGAAATGGCCCTATAAAATGTATGTAAATGGAGCTATGCATTAAACTCTGGTTTTTCAGATGGTAAGTTAAGGCCAGAATAAGCCTTACTTGGAAGAAGAAGTCCTTTTCATAGGTACCCAAATGACTGGTCCTGTCTTGTAAAATAACACAGCTCCACAAAAAAAATCGAAAAAATTACTACTGAGATATATGTACGATATATTGTCGGGATCGCTAAAACGGAATCTGAAGTTCGTTTTATCCCATCATGTCAGGATTTTTCAGACCTCATAAATAAATCTCAAAACCCGTCATCTATTTTTTCAAGCTACGAAAAATCCTGTCGTGATAGTGTAAAACGGGTCGCGGTTTTTTTTACCGAAAACATTTTTATCCAATAATATTTTTATCGAATGACGTTTTTCTCGAATATTTTTTTTGTCAAATGTCATTTTTATCGAATGCCACTTTGATCAAAAACAATTTTTATCGAATTATCTTCTTGCTGCAGTGGCTAAAAAAATGCGAATATTGAAACTACAAAATATCGAGGACACAACCAAGTCGACTTTTCCTGTCCAGCCAACATAGACCAGGGGCCGAGGATAGTTGATTGACCCGGTTAGGTTAGTATCCCAACCCGAACTGGTTAAATCGGTATATCAAAGAAAACTTTCCTGCCAGATCAGGATAGTTTTTTTTGATAACACAAACTTAAACCGGTCAGAATAGTAACCTAACCAGGTCAACAATCAACTATCCTCGGGCCCTGGTCCATCTCTGCAGGACAGGAAAAGTCGACTTGGTCGTGTTTGTAATATTTTACAGTTCGCTTGGCCTTTTTTTAGTAGGCTCACCTAACCAGAGCAGTTCAGGAGAATTTAGTAAAAGGTAATTAATTATTCCTGATAAAATAGTAATTTGATAAAATTGTTCTCGATCAAAATATCATCCGATAAAATGTCATTCGATGAAAAAGTCTTTGATAAAACGGATTTCGCTAAAAATGTTTTCGATAAAAACGTTATTCGACAAAAATGTTCGAGCTCCACCAAAAAAAATCGCAAAAATTACTTATGTCACTAAAAAAGAAGGGGTCTGTTTTACCTCATAACGTTAATATCATTCATAACCTCAAATAAGCCTCAAAAACCCAATAAATTCGTTATCTATTTTTTCAGGTTTTGGAAAATCCTGACATGTGGTTTTTCTTAATCTCAAAATATACATAGCAGATTTATTACGTTTGTGATGATTTTCTCAAAGTTTTAAAAAATTCTGACGTGATGGGGTCAAAGAAACCCCGAATTGTGTTTCAGCGCCCCCGATAACATAATGTAAATTTAGTTAGACCTCATCACGTCAGGGTTTTCCGTAAATCCATAAAATTACTTATTTTAAGGTTTCTTTTTGGGGTTAGGAAAATTCCTGAAGTGATGGGGTAAAACGGACCCCGGATTCGGTTTTTGCAACCCTAAAAACATAAAGCAAATATACTCTGACTTCAGGAGTAATTTTTTCATATTTTTCTCTCATGTGTTAGTGTTAAAAATTATACTATATAAATATTATTAATTGACGCCGCTGCTACTTCCATCTACATTCCTCATGTAGCGATAAAACAATGGAGTTAAATACTTCAAACATTTAAGTGCTTGTTTGAAAATTGAAATAAATTGGAAACAATTTATGAGAATTGCAGAGAAATGGCTCAAGTTGCTACTTGAAGATACCGAGTGCTAATTGTTCTAAAACTGATTTTTACAAGGGCTAATGAATTAATTTCCGGTATGCAAATTTGCCTGTATCTATTTAAGCAAAAAAAAACTGCTTAATTTGCCAGGCTTTTCTTAGATACGGCATCAATTAAAGCAAAATTGGAAACTAAAATAAAATATCGAATAAATGCTGTACATAGCATTCATTTTCGAGGGTGAGTTTAGTAAATAAGTAAATTTTAGAATAGGGTTCGTATGCAAGAGATAAGCCTGGACAAATTAGTGATTATTACAGAAACCGAGTGATGAATAAATAATTTTATTTTGTAATATTTATACATCCTTTCCTCCTTTCATTATTATTCCATGCGTTTTTCAATATAACCACCAAGAAATTGTTATTAATCATAGTTTAAAAATAAACACACACACAAAAAACAGTAAGTTATTCAAAATAAACATTACCATAACAAAAATATTTTATGTAAAAAAAAGTCAAGTACGCGAAAATGGAATTCCGTAAAAAGAATTGAGATAAAAGTAAACCAAGTTCTCCAGTACAAATTTCAAAAGGAAAGATCCTAACTAGTTTGGAAATTTAAAATTTGACATTTACGAAAAGGGAAGGGATAGATATTTTGGTCAGCAAATTCTTGAAAGAAATTTAAGACATAAAAATATTACTTATCTTTTAGTATCTATTCGAAAATTTCTTATACCCGGTTTCCACCTGTGCGTGCCTACCCTGATTCAAAAAACACATCACGTTACGGGACATGCATTTGCACCGATTTTAAATGCAGCGTCACCTGATGCGGGAACGCATAGGTGGAAACTAGGCTTTAGGTTGGTTAGTAAAAATGTACGGAAAAACCCTGTAGATAAAACTCTTATATCAGCACTTCCATAGGACCTAACAGCAGGTAGACAGGCCTTGTTGCTAAAGGGTTGAAAATTATATTTACTGGAAAAACAAATTTCGGTCTTACTTGGAAGTTAAATATAATTGTATAACGTGTTTACGTCCCGAGTGGTATTTTGTAATTATTATTGGCATAATGCTAAAAAAATAAAATAAATTATCATCCTATCTAAGTTGACAGCTATAGGGATCAATTTTGACAGCCATAAGGATCAATTTTAATGCATTTTTTACATCACATTAATCTCAAGCAAAAAAACACACATTATTTCCATAGTACTTTACAGAGGAAAACATTATAATTTTTTACACAACCGAGACTTAAATTTGATTTTAGCACCCATTTTTAAGAGCAGTACAAAACTATTTTAAGGCTTTTCTTTTTACTGGCGGTACAAATTTTACCATTAATATTTTAGCAAGTTTATTTTAATCCGGCCCTGAGATTAACTCCGAATGATCCGCCATCGTTGGTTTCACCGAGATCAAAGACCGCCAGCAGGCTTATTTATGTTTGTTGGGTAACCTGTAGTAAAAATATTCCTACATTTTTATTTACAATTTAATATCTTAATTGCTTTAATCTCGCTTACCTAAATACAACGATTTATTGCTTTATTTTAAAGGATTTATATTATTGGCAAAACACAAAATAATCTTTTATCAACAAAAACTTTTTATAGCTAATGTAAATCACGAGACACGACAGAAGAGACGAGACGAGAGAAGAAGGCTCCCTCGAGCGATAGAAGAGTCCTATCGACGAGACGAGAGACCCATTTTCTCTCGCATAGCGTGAGTGGCAATTTTGACGTTTTTTGAAATTTCGTAACTACTTTATGGGAGTCCACAAAACTTGGAGGGGTTGTTAACTTTATAAAGATCTACGACTGTGCAAAGTTTCAGTTTCGTAGCTCATTCCGAAGTAGTGTTTTAGATGGATCAAATATGCGCTGAAATGTTTCAAGAAAAGATCGTACAGCAGTTGCGCGAACTTGGTAGGGACTTGCCGTGCCCCCAAATAATGCACATTTAAACGCATTATTATTGATTAAAGTACCTATTGACTTCCTTTTTAAATTAACCAAACTAAGAAAAATATTTTTTTAATAGATCAGTGTACTAGTTTATAAATGCTGAATTTTCCTTTAAAAAACATTTATTTTAATGGTCATATTTAGCACTCTGTACACTTCTGATCATAAAAATATTAATATTTATTAGTATATCACTAAAAGTAGCTAACATTTATTTTTTCATAGGATTAACCACCAGCTTAAAGTACCTGATACTTTTTTGACACTGCAGCATTTTTTTTGTAAATAAATAAAAATATGTTACCGTCTTTTAATAACATAAGTTTACTTCTAAAGATGAAACACTTCTTGACAAAACATTTTCCAATAACCAGGAACAGAAAATCATTTCTGGGAGGGCATTGAAAACTTTAACTTGCGGTTAAAATTATATAAAGGAGAATTTATTGAAAAATATAGCAAAGATATTTAAAAAAATTTCAAAAATAAAATTTTGTGTTTTAAAAAAATTTCAATTGGTCCTTGTATAGCAGTGTTTTTAACTCGCCACGAAAAAGCAAAAAAGAGGGGCTTTATAATTTTAAACACTTTGTCTGCGTACATTTGTTTGTGTGTCTGTTTGTGAGTGGGTTATGTTTGCTCGTCTGTTCTATTAGCACACTAAACTGATTTTGAAGCCAGTTTTCTTGTAAAGAGCTTATGTATTACAAGTGTAACAAGATTTAGATTTATTATTTCGCATCTCAGATTTTATGATGACAATAGAAACCGCAACGATAAATTTTCATCTATTTGCGATGTGTGGGAGATCTTGATATCTAGCTGTGCTCAATACCATATTCCCCATTGTTATTACACAATTGATGAGCAGCTGCTAGGATTTCGGCGCAATTATCCCTTTAGAGTCTACATTTCCTCAAAGCCTGATAAAAATGGTCTAAAGATTGTGACAATGTGCAGTTCACGCACTTTTTATATAGTATCTCCTATTCCATATATTGACAAAGAGAACAGACCAAGTAAGGTACCTCTCCCTGATAACTACGTAAAAAATTATCCGAGTCCATCCACAAAACAGGACGTAACCTAACAATAGATAAATGGTTCACTTCGATTCGGTTAAATTTAACAATTGTGGTAACTCTTTCAAAAAACCAAACACAAAAAAGAAGTCAATAAATCCCAATTTGCATTCCATAACCAAAAGACTGTAAGTTATCCACGATGCATACTGGAAAAACAGTAGAAGAAAATCAGAAGGGTGAAATTATAAATAAATTTTTACAACAAGACCAAAGGAGAAGTCGATACCTTTCACCAAATTTTACACGCTAGTTCCGTATCCCGCAAAAACATAGATGGCCAACTACGCTTCTCTTATGGAATGCTAGACCAAGCAGGAGTAATCATTTTTCAAGTTGTTAAGCGGCATAGACCAAAAAGCATCCGGAGATGATATTTATTTGACCTTGGATTGCAACTTACAAGACTCCATATGGAGCAGTAAACAAAACCTCTACCCCGGAATTTAACATCTTTCATAGGAAATATTCTAGATATGGAATTAGAGGAGACAGCTGATCAACCACGAACTAAATTGCAAAGACAAACGCCTTACACTCTCTGCCCATTTACTAGCTATCGAAAGACGAAAACTGCATGTCCCAAGTGGTTTTTAGCCATTTGTATCTTCACAAAACGAACAAGAAAGGAACTAAAAACAACTTTTGAAAGACGCAATATAGTAAGGAGTGGCGCAACCAGGAATATATCTTGGCGGTTCCAAGAGTCTTGAGGGGGGCCGAGACACCATAATGCCGTATTTTATGTTATTTAATTTTTTTAATCAATAAATAAGTCAAAAATGCTTACAAAAATTTAGGCTTGTGGAGGGGGCCGATTTTTCAAAATAATACAATGAAATAGATAATGAATTTGGTTCCTTTTTAGAAAAGAAGGCCATGTCATTTAGAAATTTAGGGAAGCCCACCTCCGGTTTGAGCTGAATACACCCTTGAAAGTGGCTGTCGATGTCGACGAAAGTTTTCTGCAATTATTGGACATGCATCCTAACGTGTTTATATTACTAGTTTCTCTAACTAATTTTGAATCAGGTGAGAATTTTGGTGCACTCTTAATGAATGTCCCAAAATTTCCCAATTCGTAACTAAAATCTTTTTTAGTATTTGATTTTAATAATAAAAATTATACTGTCTTGGCATGGCGCATCTTTTCTGTCAATTTTTAAAGTTGGTTTGTTATGGATTCGGTATTTAGGTAAAGGACACTAGATCACGAAGTTCATAATCAAGTGGCCTTTAATTTAGGTAGGGTAGGATCACACTGGCTGAAGAAGGCGCTCACAAATTATCGTCAGATACAGTTATTTTGAGTGCCGGTCGGTAGCAACATCAACCTAATTATTTTCTACCCACTATTTGTATAAGCCTTTCAGTTCGCTGGCTTATTTTTTAGTTAATTAAGCTGACTAGGTTACACTCCAATTAAAAGTATGTTGCTTTGAGACTTTAAGATTCAATTTGTTTAGGAAGTTTTGAATGACGAAAGGGGTAGAAACAAAGGCTCAGCCAAAAAAGGTCGAGGCACTAACTGAATAAAACATACACAGAATAAACAAAATGTCCGGTATTATATATAGTAATATTATTTTTCAGTCAATGAACATAAGTTCATTGATTCAGTGTACACGATCATTAATTAATTGAAATTTTAGGAAAGGTCTCAGAATATTAATGTTTGTGTTCATTGAATCAATGTTGTTTGATCATTGGAAAAAAATTAATGCAGAGTTGATTATTCTTACGAATCTATTTAGTTCTGTGTATACTAGTCATAAATCGCACTCCCCTTAAGGAGGGTTCTTAATTCTTAATCTCATCGATGAGGGTTCTTGAAAAGTTCTTATAAATTTCCAATGAAATCAACTGTTCCCAACAACTTTTTGATGGATGGATTAATTATCTAACCTCTAATATAAATGTTTTTAAAAAATTTTAAATGAAAGTCACAAACCGTTTTGAGAAATTATGATAATTTGTAATATTATAATATAAAAATGTACGGTTTTTTTGGGCCACCTTATATAGTGCAATAAATTACACACTTAGTAATATCGCATTTTGTAATTTACAAAAAAAGTGCTTTTGACTTTAAATATTTTTTTTTATGCATAGAAAGGTACTGGGATCCTCAGTCTAATTTCTTTCAATCTAGGTTAGGAACTTATTGTTTTTTATAAAATATTTTCCAAAAACAACTAACTTTTTAAAACACACCCAGAGTACCTGATAGTTTTAGAAAATTTAAATTTTTTGTATTGTATTTTAACGTGTTTTGTGTTTGTATGGAAATTTTAATCAATTTTATGACTTTAGAAACCAGACAAAGATCAAAAACATGCTTTCTTTATTTCAGAGGCACTGGTGATGGCAACAAGGTGGTCGAAAGCGCTCTGCCAATGATCTAGATTAACAAAGACTTTTTGCACAAAATACAAAATTCTATTTTTGCATTTGAAAAAAACGTGCACGCAACAACCAACCCCTCGAAAGCAGATTGAGCAACGTAGTTTTTACAAATTAACTAAAACGACTAGGTCTTATTTAAAGCTGTATGTATTAAAATGTCAATAGATTTTTTTTTCATTTATGACATTTTGATTAACGTATGGCAACAGAAATATTTAAATGCTTTTCTTTTGTTATGAATAAGGTACCATAATGAAAATCATAAGTTTAACTCACTAGCAAATTTATTCCCACCGTCTCGTTCTTACTGTACCTATAAATATAAAATTGGACCACAGCCTACCTAACAACCAGTTCACAGACTCCAGTCGGCACCTTTTTAAGTGTGAATAAAAAGATGACGTCACCGACGCCATTTCGCTTTAGAATACAGGGCTGAACTAAGAAATATTGCATTTTAAATAGATAGGATTGAACTTTTACGCAGCCAACGATAAGGACCGGCCATGGCGCGTTATAAGCAAGTCGGCGGTTACGTGATCTTAGGAGTTCCAGAATTCTTATTGTATTGCTTAATATATTATATGTTTTTACACAATTTAAATAAATTAACAAAAAATTTTTGTTCTTTTATTAATTTTAGGCAAAAATTTTAAAAATACATTGCAGATATATGTGTTTATTATGGATAAAAGAACTGAACTAATAAAATAAAAAATTATATAAAATTTGCACTCTAATATCTTCAGGTATATTAGGTACATAATATCGTTAGTTACTTCAAATCTATACAAGTCTTTTAACATTGGACATAACAAACCTAAGCTTTAAGTTTTTAAATTTTTCTTTGTCTTGTTACAGTTTAATATATATTTCATCAATGTGTAGGTTAACTACCAACTCATGTTCTTTTAAAAGTTGTATCTTACTCTTTAAATATTGCACACTACCGGAGAGATTACTATGTGTTAGCGATATTTTACAAATCAGTTTTTTAATATTGCGAGGGTGCAGAAGACATATTACCTTAGTTTTGTAAATTGACATATATGATGACACTTTAATGTTGCCTTCATTTTTGTTTATCCACAATATCTTCGATTCTTAGGTGAGTTTTTCAAGAGACCTAATTGTTCAATAAGAAATGACAATTGAACTCATTTTTCACTCTCACTATCGAAAATGTCACTAAGGATGTCTATTACTTGATCAATCTTATCTTTTACCACTTCTTTCCCGTTTGCAACTTTCATTTCAATAAACTGCATTAGCTCTTCAAGTGTATCGGTGCTGTACAAAAGTAAAACTCCAACTTTTTTTGGCAGTTTATTTTTTGGTATGGACACATAGTTAACATTTACAAAAAATGACAGATTTCCCTCAACAACTAGAGCTGCTAACAGTGATGGAGTGTTTTTGAAAAATGTCATCAGGCACAGGCAGACTGTGTCACGTTCTTGGGTAAAAATCCAATTTTTGTTTATTTTAGTATTAGAACAATAAAATATTTAAATTTCCTCAATATTTGATAAAACTTTTGATTTCTTATGAGCTCAAAGTGATTCAAGATTTTCTTGTATTGCAGTTTTCAGTTGTTGCCTCTCGACATCAGCTAATCGAACAGTATAGATACAGGTTGTCTACTTAGGTATTTCGGAACATTTTCAACACTCTCTTAAATCAGTAGGAATTTTATGCATTTGCTTATCCACTGGCAAATTAAAAGTTGACACATATTCGGTTTCAGTTTTATAGTTGGACAGACCACCAACAACACTACACGTTCGCGGCATTGTTGTCTTTTTCGTGGGATGCGTTAATTTAATAACTTTGATAAAATTCACATAAAATTCGTGCCCGAATTAAAAAAAAATCGACGTAAACAAACATACCAAAACTGAAAACACACATGTTTTATAATGACAGCGGGCCGTGAGGCGTTTTTTTGTGAGCCTCCTACGGTCACGTAATATTTCCGCGCCCGGGCCGGTCTTTCTAGTGGGCTGCAGAACTGTTAATAATATGCAGGGCTGGACTGCGAAATATTGTATTTTAAATAGACAGGATTGAAATTTTAATAATATATTTAATATATTAATTGATATTAAATTTAATCAACATTTTTAATTACCTGTTGATTCGCTTTAAATAAACATACTTATACTTACATTTTCAGTTAACAATATTCTGAAAATGTTTAAGAAATATTTGGTAATGTATGGAAATGTTCAGGAAAATCTTTAAACAAAACAAAAGTTAGAAATCTCTTAAAGTTAAGAGACTTTTTTATTTTAACTTTTGTTTAAGGGTTTCTTAATCAACCTATTGACATTGCTTGCAGGAATTTCATCCACGTACTATTTACTAAAATTTTCGTCGCCAAACATCAAAAGCGATCATCCAAGTCGCCGAAGTTGGTAACCATGAAATTAGCTTAGACCGTCTTAAGGTGGGATAATACAAGTCGAAGTGGTATGGCACGACGACAGAAGTTGCGGAAATTTAATTTTAATTTTTTAATAAGAAATTACTTTAAGGAAGAAGAAGGGAAATTTTTACCACTGCAATTGATTGTTTTAAATAATTTATTTCACAAAAACTGCCATTTTAAGTATAAAATATGCACTTATAATATAAATAGTAAGTAGTTTTTATCAATATTTTTAGAGTTGTTGTTTATATCCTTTAATGTACAATATATTCTAACTCGTATGTATAAATGAATAACAAAAATTTTGAGGAACTTAGGACGAGGATGGCTAAATTGAAATGTTTAAGAAATAGTTCATAGCTTATGGCAAATGGTACGACCACACTTTTGAAAATTTTCTTGAAAAATTTATTACATTTTTTACTTTTGTTTTTTTTAGTTGTTTTTAGTACTTAGTTATTTATTTTTTAAACATATATAGTATAACAAAAAGAATACATATTTACGTAAATTTTTGCAACAATAATGAAGTTGTTTACAATTTTGGTTAGGTTAACAAAGCAAGTTTGTTGATATTATGTGCATGGGTCATACTTGATCAATCAAGATGGTGGGGCACTTAAGCTGATCTTACTAAACTTTATTTATATAAAATTCATAATAAAAACCATTTCACACTATAGTATATCTAATATTTTATTTTTAATATGATCAACTATCAAAGGCATGAGATGTTTTCAAAAAATGTAGAACAATATTAAACGGTATAAGGTAACTGGTTTTATATTTGTGTTTAAATTTAGTTGAAATAGTTTTTTGTTCAACATATATCGCCATTTTTATTTAAATGATCAAGCATCCACACAGCGAGGGTACTTGATCAAAATTGACGCCTTAAACATAAATTTTAACCATATAATGTTTTATATTAAACTTCGTTTACACAAAATTCATAACACAAGAACACTTTACACAATACATCTAATAGAATTGTGGATATCGTTTATAGTTTCTTTATTTTTATAAAAAAAAGTAAAACGGTGATAAATTATTCTCTTTTTAACCTAAAGGTCATTCGAAATTTTTGTTTTTGATCAAAATGTTTTCGAAGTGTATCATTCGAAATTTAAGTTTTCAATCAAAAGGTCTTCCAAAAAAGTGTTTTCGAAATACGGACAGTGACCCTTTTAAATAAAATAAATATTTTTACCTCACAATGTCTTTAGGAAACCTAAAGAAACTTTTCTTGAAATCATAGCTTTTAACGACACGGACAGCTTTACGATTCTTCATACCAACACTGTCAATAAAAACACAAAAACTAATTACCTACTTGCATAAACGAAAACATGTTAATTTTGTGCCTGGTTGTTTGGCACCATATTTCATTTAAATGTGTGATACTGTAAGCTGGAGGGTTATATTACCAGCAACAAACTATGAAAATGAAATGCAGAAATGCAAACGATCGCAATCTAAGAAATTTTCATTTTTAAACTTATGACACTCCTCGAGCTTGATTTATTGTTATTGCTTTAATGAGACATTCAAAAGCTAAAAATATTTTAATAGAATAATATGGAAATTAAAAACAAGTAGCTTACATGACAAGCATTTTGTCTAGAATTTTCTAGAGAAACCAAAAAAAAAATTATTTAATTTTTCCTTCTATTTGCTACAAAAATGTACAATAACAAATAAAAAAGCAAGAAGAACCAATAAAAAAAATATGTACAGACTGTCCCAAATTCAAGTTTTTGGGTGTTTTAGGTATTTCTAGGAAAGAAAACCTACTCCCACTTGCGAGCCTCAATTTTCAAAAGATTATTCAAGGTGAAAACCGCATCTTGATACAAGGCCAACAAAAATTACAGGCCTGGGGGCTGACTTTTACATTGGGTCTTATGGGAGGTCAGACGTTTTTTTAGGATATTTTCAAAATAGCACTACAGATTTCCGCGAAATTTCAGTGAAATATTCTCAGACACCATCCCGATATTCTACGAAACTTTTGTAAGGATGCCAGATGATAAGAAAGTTAAAATCGTCAAGATTTAGTATTTCTTATTTTGAATTCAAATTACCCGCCATGTACCGCATGCCAACTGTTATATTTGACATGTATTTGACTTTGTCATCTGTGTTTGTCACATTCGCTTCTGCTTTAAATTTAATTTTTGTGTGAGCTAATAAAGCCCATCTGAAAAATTAAGGATTACAATACATTAAAAAAAAATTGTTCTGAAAGAATATAGTAACAACAATCTCAAAACCGGCTTTATATAAAAAAAATTAAATATTCATGAACCGTCATTCGAACTTCAATATTTTAAAGACAATCAGCTGTGTCGTGATGAGACCATCAAAAAAAAAATCAGCCCCGGATGTGACGTCAACAAAGTGGAGGATCGTGGCCCGTCCGTTTTGATAGCCTGCTTGATAATGCAAGCTGTTTTGAAGCTACGGGGGACTTTTGAGAAGTCTGCGTTTTGGAAGGGGGCCTATAACTATTTTATCTATGAAAATTTCATAGTGGTGTACTGTGATTTTTTATAGTTTTTTAAACAAAGAATCCAACTGGCACAACAATTTTTATTTGTCACTTTTAGTTTTTAAGATATTACACAAAGTTGATATTTTTCTTTTAAAATGACCCTCTTTTTAGTCGATTTTTATAACCAGCTTAAAAAAGTATGATTATTGATACTTTTAAGTTATTTGATGAAACTGTGAAACATCTAAAAGTTAAAAAAATATATTTCTTTAATATTTTTTTAGTGCACATTTATAAATGTATGTAATGTACCCCTCCAATAAAAATTATTTCTTAAAATTATTTGTCATTACTTAAATGCAATGAATAATTTTGTAACCATGTTTTGGTTTAGCAAAAAATTTTATGTACGCCTAAAAAATTAAATTGTATAAACGGTGACCTATAATTCTAAAAAGTAATATCATATCAAAAATTAACAACAGGAACAGAGGCGGTCCTAGGAATTTCATTTGGAGCGGGGGAATACCCATGGTTAGTCTTCAAAAAATTAATAGGAACCAGAAGGGGTGGTGTTCTGTGTGTCAAAACTGAATACAGTGAAACCTCTCCTTGCTGACACCTCTATTAAGCGGACACTCCCTTAAGGCAGACATATTTTTTGGAACCACGCGTTTCTCTATTTCTCTACATGTAAAATTCACTCCTATAACCGGACAATCTAATAACCGGACGCGGACAATTTTTTTTTGGTTAAAAAATGTCGAAACCTCCCTTAACCGGACGCGAACCTCTGACATCGGGACGGAGCGCTGCAAAACATAGGCATATATATTATGTAGTATGTTGTCAACAACGCACTCTGCAACCGGGGAATTACCTCTTTCCGTTTTAATGCGGAAATTAAATACTTCTGTCGTATTTACCACATATTTTATTCGGCGGGGGCGGGACTGCTGTGTTTTATTTTTTTTGTTCAATTGGGTAGTAATAAATTGTTAGTAAATATATATTGAAATTTCGCAGTTCCCTCTCATAAGCGGACACCTCCAATAAGCGGACAAAATCGACGGAACCATGAGTGTCCGCTTATGGGAGGTTTCACTGTATATGTTTATAATTTTGGATTTGGGAGGGAAAATTTCCCCTTTCCACCCTCCCTGTAGATCCGCGCCTGACATAAAAAACAATAAATAACTTGTAAATTAATAAAAACCGGATTACAATATACTTATATCGTTATTCTTATCACCTCAAGACCATTACCTCACTCAGTTTGATCCATGACATGTGGGACACCCTGCATAGATATATTTTTTATTATAAACAGTTTATTATCATCAAACTTTGTCTTTTATTCAAAAAAATTGCAAAAAAACAAAATAATTAATTTTGTCCCGTTTTATGATACGAATACTACTATGTGCAATGGTTGAAACAAAATTATTTTTTTTAGAATCACCAAACCGATTTTGCTGATTCGTATCTTGTTGTGCGTGGCTAGAGTGCAGCTTTTTTACTGATTTCAAAAAATAATTAAAACATGTTCGCAACACAAGAATGAACGAGCATCTTTTAAGGGTTCAACTTAATTTCGTCCGCCATCTTGGATTATATGATGTCGGGCAAAAAAATATACTTAGTCAAAACTCTGCTTAATTCTCTGCCAAGTGCGGTTTGTCCCATTAAAATCGATTGTATAGTTCAGAAGCTATAATAAAAAACAATTGTCCGGTTTTTTTTGGCCCACCAAGGTATATGTGTATAAATAACATACAGGGTATCCCATATCTTAGGGCCCATATATCAGCAGGTGATAGTGGAGATCATGCCTGATAAAAAAGTTCCTATAATGCACGGGTCAAAACTCTTTCTTTGTCGAGATACAGAGTATCAAAATTGGCGATTTTTAAAACTTTTTTGATAATAACTTTTTTTAAAAACACAGTAAAAATATGAAATTGGGTATTGTCGTGTATTCGAACAAGAGCAATAATTTGAAACTAAAATAATTTTTTAAAAATTATGCGGTCAATTTCTTATTTAAAAAACTTTTTTTAGTATAAACTTTTATGAATGCCATATTAAACGCAATGTTTTTTTTTTGTGAATAAAAACAAGTCTCTAGCGGGGTATATTAATAAAATAATACTCATATTTTTTAAATTATTAAGTAAGCAAAAATTAATTTTTTTGAAAAAGAATTATTTTTGATACATTTTTGGAGGTTACTTTGACAGCCTGTATCTCCTCACAATTAGCTAAGTATTCAGCTGGCTGTGGCAGATTTTCCTTTTTTTGTAAAACCCTTTTTCCCCCACTCCTCTAACTTTAAAAATGCTATATCTTAAAAACAGATGTGGAAGTAACCTCCTGTGTCACCTGCTGCACTATGACCCCTAAGTTATGGGACACCCTGTATATTCCTATGCGAAAAATGTTACCCTGTGCCGCAGAAAGCCGGGTAAAATATGGTAAACTGCAAATGGTAGCGCGTGTATCTTTTGCAAAGCACCTACGCGACGCGGCGCGTAGAGATTTTGAAACGGACAAGCCGGGGCTCTGTGGCTATCTTCGCGCCGAGACGGGCTGCAACTTACTACACATTGCGGACATGATGCCGCGAATTGTGCTTAATGCTGAGCGATAGGGGGGTGTGTCACGCGTTTAGCATAAATATGGTTTGCAATTATTTGTGTTTTTGTATAATAATAAACTGATCCTTTAACTACCAACTTGTATGGTGATTTTCAGGACACAAAACGGGTATTTATGGGTCATTTTGGCCTAGGTCTAACTTTAGAAGATGGAGAACATTTTTTCGCGTTTAATTGCCTCCTCACTAAACACAAAAACATTTTAATAACGTCAAAATAATGTATAAGTTAAAAACATAACGTTAGGTTGGATGTTAGTTCTAACGTCATATTCATAGTGAAAAAGAAGCTAAATAACCCGTTTTCTGACGTTAGAAAAATAATCTTATGTTTTTATAACGTTTTTTTAAAGTGTTTTTCGAACGTTAGAAAAATATTGAGTTTTAACAGTGAGAAAGAAATGTTTTTCTAACATTGAAAAATAAATGTTCTTTAAATAATGAAAAAATATATTTTTTTCAAATATCTCTAAAGATAAGGTAACATAAATAATGTAAATAAAATTCTTCTATTTTGGAAACGCAGGGCAGCAACAGTCCGTTGAGGTTTTCGTGAACTCGACACTCAGTAAAGGCAATTCGGCTCGTAGCTTCTGAAAATAAAATTTAAAATTCTACGTAAACAATAATTTTGTAGTAAGTGCCTCGCTACGAGGCCAAACAATTCATGCTCAAGTGAATACATGGCAATGCAAACGAAGCATTCGTTTGGTCCCGCTGCGAGGCTTGCAAAGTAGCAGTTTGCTAAACCTCGCCTATATAACATTTATTTATCACTAAAGACGATTTGAATTGACAAATGAATACGCGGCTTAAGGTCCGGCGGCTAATCGTCCGCGGTAAATTGTCGCATTCCCTGTCTGATTACCTATAGGTATGCGATATTTCATACAAAACCATTTTGTTTCTTTTGTTTACTTTTTCTTACCTGATTTTGTGGTGCTTCATTTAGATCACTGCACACATATTTGTTGTTGTTGTTCTTTAACTAAACTAACCTAACTAACTTATCCGTGCTTCTTCTGGTCCCGTGGAGCACGGATAATCGGGGTTCTACTGTATATATTTTTTTAATGTTTAAAAAACAAAACATTTATTAGCTTCATATATTAAATTCAACGTTAGAAGTGAGATCTAGGAAAAACATTATAAAAATAACCATATATTGATGGTATTATTTTTAATGTTAGTGAAATTATGGTTTTTTAAATGCTGGTTTCTTAACGTTATTAAGAAATATATTTTTGGTAATGCTTTTACGTGAAATTTTCGCTAGGATTTTCTACATGTTTTTTTAATGTCAAAAGTTGACTTAATTTTAACACAAATTTGTGTTAGAAAAAAAAACATTTTTCTTTCAACATTTATTTTAAAGTTTTTTACGATTTTGTGCTTAGTGGGTCATAGCCACATGCAGTAAACATAACAGACTGGCTCTTTCAAAAGTGTCACTTTTATTTTAAGTGTGGATTCACTTGTACCTACCAAGAATTTTGAAAGTCACTAAAAAAGTGGCGTTACCAAATTTATTTTATTAGAAATTACCTTGGCCGAATGACCAAATGACGTCGATTTGACATTTTTGACGGCTTGGCTTGCTTGCAACGCCTATTGTTTATTTTTTTTTTAATTTGTGTGTTGAAGTTTTTTTTTGTGCTTTTTCTTTTGTTTTGCAACCATGTCCCAAAGACATAAACACTTACTGATCGAGAATTGATTTTTTTACTTTGTTTTTGTTGTTTTATAGATTTTTTATAACTAAATTTTTCATACCTTCCTAGCTAGCCTATTAGCACATTCAAGTTAACTTAACTTGAAAAAAGTTTTTTGTAAATATCTCAGAAACAAAAGCTCTTACGAAGTTTTTGGTTAAAATATAAATTATTGAGAAGAATGTGATCTAGTATATACGAACTAACTATACAAAAACCGCATATTCATGCGATGCTCCGTTAAAAAGTTGGCATTTTTAAAAAATTTTAATTATTAAAAAACTGTCATTAGCATTAATGGATTTTAACCAAAATCGAATTAGCTCGTAATAGTGTCGAACACTATTTTACCTGAAAATTTTATCAAAATCGGTTTAGCGATATAGGAGCATTCGTGTTACGGACAGACACATACACACACAGATATCATGACGATATTGCTAAGATAGGTCAAAATACACCTAAATACCGCATTTTCGGCGTTATCTCAAAAAAAATATGACGAAAATAATACCTTCTCTAGCCATTGCTGCGCGGGCCAGGAAGGTCAAAATATCTGTATCGGGTGCTGAACGAGGTGTTCACTTAACATAAACTGATTTTATTAAAGCACCCTGTATATGATGAGATACAACAAACTGTTGCAGTACTTGAAGTGGTCATAATTTACCAGATCAACCATGCAGTTTTGGTTTGAACTTTTGCCTCCCAATAATAACGGAGATACGTACGAGGAAACCCAAACATCATTTTCAACATAATTCACAATTAATTTTTTTTTGCCCAAATCTACATATATAACAAAAAAAACATGAAAGATACAAAATCAACAAAAAAAATTAAAAAACAATTTAAATAACGTCATATTTAAGTGACTGAGGCTCGGATATGCCACACTAGGACTATCAAAACGGACGGGCCACGATCCTCCGCTTTGTTGACGTCACATCAGGGGCTAATTTTTTGTTGATAGTTACGTCACGACACAGCTGATTGTCTTTAGAATTTTAAAGTTGAAATGACGGTTCAAGAATATTTGATTTTTTTTAAAATAAAGCCGGTTTTGAGATTGTTTTTACCATATTCTTGCAGAACAATTTTTTTAAATCTATAGTATTCCTTAATTTTTCAGAGCCGCTTAATTAGCTCACACTAAAATTAAATTTAAAGCAGAAGCAAATGTGACAAACACAGACGACAAAGTCAAGTATATGTCAAATATAACAATTGGCATGCGGTACTTGGCGGGTAATTTGAATTCAATAGAAGGAATGCTAAATCTTGGAGATTTTAAACTTTTAATTTCGCGAAAATATGTAGTGCCATTTTGAAAATATCATAAAAAAAGTCTGAACTCCCATGAGACCCAATGTAAAAGTTCATATAGCCCCCCGAGACAGCTGATTTTTTCAGGATCGTAGCCTGTATTTTTTTATTGGCCTTGGCCACACTAACTAATAGAGCACTAAAGTGGCGTTTAAGGTGACACTGTTCAATAGTGCAAGACTTTTAGTGGCCACTAATACTAAACTGTCACCGTAAACGCTTGGTGGAAGTGGCTATAAATACAGAAGCTTAAGGGTACTTTGGGCAACGGCGGTTCTATACAGAAGCTTAAGGGTACTTTGGGCAACGGCGGTTCTGATACCAAAGTCAGGGGAGCTAGCTATTAGTGGTGACCGGTTGACCGTAAATACCGGCACATGAAAAGAATCAATAGAAAAATCGAAAAGGAAATTTCATACAGGAAAAGTCAAGCGCATGCGCTCGGGAAATAGCGCAGACTTACGTTGTTAAACCTCGCTGCCATTAGTGCATATTGCCATATCCTAAAGGGCTGCTTATGGGAATACAACGCTCGCGACTTCATAGCCATCTGGGGTGCGACCATGATCAGTGGCGGCTCGTGAAGTAGAGCCACGGTGCCAGCGCACTACCCTATTTTTCTGCAAACATACTTTTCGGTCTCCATTAAGAACCTATTTTTGAATTTTACTTTTATTTTTTCCTATTTTTTATGGACTAAAATTTTTTCTTGAACATAAAATTATTAGTCTTAAATTTATATTAGTCCTAAGTAAATGGGTCAACTATTAGTTATTATAAAATTTACCTAAAGCAAAATTGCATTAAAATGCGAGAATTAAACGCAAAAAATGTAATTTCTATTCTTAATTTAAGAATTATCATTTTATTTCTTATTTCTTTATTTTTATATACTTTGGCACTACAAGCGTCCTCTATCGTGTTTTTCACATATCCATAAAATTTAAAATATAGTGATATGGTTTTCCTATAGAGGGTGAAGTGCTGTGCACGTGTATAAAAAAACTGCAAGCGCAGGATTGTGTGACAGACAAAGTGTGCTGCGCGTCGCCATGTCTAGAAAACGACAACCTTAAAATTTAAATTTAAAAATTAGTGAAAATTCACTTTAAAATTTTGCAAATAATTAAAATTATCGTGCCATCATCCTGTTGGAACTTCAAGTCACATAGCTCTTATGGAAAGGTGTACACCTTGCACTTTGGAACTTCAAAACAGCGGTCAGTCTCTCTCCATGAGGCTATATCACCATTTTCTTTCTCTTTCAAATTTACCCTGCAATTTTTAAACTATTTACTTTCTCTAGTTAAATGAATTTTTTGCTTCAATGTTTATCATAATCCACTGTTTCTACCAAAACCCAATCTGAGCCATCAGAGTGTTACACATACATTTCTTTTTCATTTTTAAAATATCTTTATAGGTTTTTATTTTATTTTATGCATACGACTAGAAAATGTCGACTGACATGGCGCTTCATTACCGAAAACAGAAATCGACTCGGTAAGGCTCGTATTGAGATAATTTCCTTTGAAAGTTGTAAAAAATTATAGCCCGAAAATGTTCTCGGTTTAATTCTGCTCTTCGACTAATTTGTTAGCTTAAAAAATTCACTATAGCTAAAAAACTAAATGAATCGCACTGATGACTTTTGAATTTAAGGACAAAATTCGATCAGTTTCACCCTTTATGTTCCTATATGCAAAATATAAAAGACAATCCTCGAATCTGCTTAAAATTAAACATTTGTACAGCAAATTTTTTAGAAACTAAGTTTTAACCCTTACAGCAGTATTTACTAAGACCTTAAAACTTAGCATTTTAGACCTGGTTTAAGTATCAAGTCTATAGCGTTGATACCGACCGGTTTAAGTGTATTTTTTTAATACCCACAGATCAAATAACTGCAAAGATTTGGTTCAATATTATAGTAAGCATTTCTCAGTAAGTTTCATCTCATATAAATTCAAATTAACTTTAGAAATAAAGAAAAACCACAACAGAAATTTGACCAGAAGTATATTTCATATAATTGTAGTTTTTTTTGTTAATCTGTAGGGATATTATGAAGTTGTGTTAAAAGAAAACAATGTTTTTGCAGTGGCGTGTCGTATAGGGGGCCAGAGGGGCGAACGCCCCCTCGCCCCTCTGCGCTTGGCGCCCCTGGAGTCCTTTGAGAAAAAAATAGAAATAATAGTGTTATTATTTAAAAAAAAGGTTTTTTGGCTCCCATACCTCCTCTTAAAGTTTTCGCCTCTTAAAGTTTTCGCCCCCCCCCCGCCCTTTTATCCACGACACGCTACAGTGTTTTTGTATATTTTTTAGTAAAATTAGTTAACAAGAATTACTTTGTTTGTAATTATTGAGTTTCCAAGTATCACATTTGGTACCTCACTAATTTTTAAAAAGTATTTTTAAATTTGTTTTGAGTTTTAAGATGTATAACTTCTGATCAAGTAGAAAAATCTACGCCAAATTTATGGGATTCCCAATCCATAGCTGGGAATGAGAAGGATAAGAATTATTGGGGGTTTTGGGGTGGCTTCTTGTATAACTCTTTAGAAAGGGCTCAGAAGCCGCTGACGAAACCTCCAATATTTCTTAGTTAGCTAATCAATGACGCGTAATGCGACATACATACATATGGGGCTGTAACTGGAAGCCTAAATTAATGATCTGCGGAGTTTTTCGTACTAAAAGATGATATGTGTTTAAACCATCTATCCCTTAGTTAAGAGGCTTATCGTCATAAATCGTGTCTCTTGGAACAGTTGTGGAAGATTTTTTAGAACTTCCTTAAATCGATTCATAATAAATTACACCATTTAAGTGGGAGGGCCTGTATGTTTTTTTATTTTTTTTTCACAAATTTTGGATTATAACTTTTGGTAAATCAATTTCATAGAAAAACTGTCAATACGTTTTTTGTATCAAAGAAAACACCAATTAACCTATTGAAGAAATTAGTTTTATATTTTAAAAACTAACAAAAATATTAATTTTTTTAAAAATACAAAAAATTAGTAAATTAGAAGAAATTTTAAGACTTTCTTAAATCGAATCGATTATTATATTTTAATTCGCTTGTGTTTGCCTCAAATTTAAGCAAGAGCGCCTGTGTGACGTCATAAACCCAATATTGCTATTCTTTCCATGTTTTTTCATAAACTTTTGCTTTTAACTTTTGCCACATCAACTTAAAAGGAAAATTGTATGAATTATGATTTATTTGCAACAGAACGGTAATTAAGTTGTCTTTCTAACAAGCTTTATAGCTCAAGAACTAAAAAAGGTATTGTGGATTTTTTAAATATTAAAATAATTCTAGATTGAGCAACAAAGTTCGATCGATTGGTGATTGATCAATAAATATTAACAAAAATAATATAGTTGCGATTAAGTCCAATTTGAGTAAAAGGGCTTGTGTGACGTCATAAATCCCAGATGGCGGCTTTTTTTTACATTTTTTCACAAACTTTGGCTTATAACTTTCGTTAAATTAGTTTTACACAAAAACTGTAAATACATTTTTTGTTTAAAAAAGGGCAATTATTAATGCAGTAAAGAATTTAGCTTTATATGTTAAAAACTAACAGATATTTTTTAGCTAAAAAAATTTTACTATATTTTTTATTAATTACACAAAAATTAATATCTTTTTTAGTTTATACGATATAAAGCCTATTTTACTATATTTATCGCTGTTCTCTTGCAAACAAAAACCTTATTTACAGTTTTCTGTTAAACTAATTTAGCAAAAGTTATTTACCAAAGTTTGTAAAAACAATTGAAAATGCCGCTATTTTAGATTTGTGACGTCATATTATAGACCCTCCTAATTAAATTTTAGGCAAACGCCTGGCGACTTAACATTAAGTGTTCTCCAATCAATCGAGGGTAGTCTTAAACTTTTTTGCTCAATGTTCAATTTTTTTAATATTTAATAAAATAACAAAATCTATTATAGTTCTTGAGATATAACGCTTACTAAAACAATAATTCAATTGCTATTCTATTGCAAACAAATCACAACTCATACAATTTCTCTGTAAAGTTGATATGGTAAAAGTTAAAAGCAAAAGTTTGGCACAGGCGCTCTTGCTCAAATTTGAGGAAAACAAAAGGCGACTTTATATTGAATGATCCATCCCCAATCGTTTTGGGGTAGTCTAAAACTTTCTTCCTCAATTTTGTTTTTTTGGTTAAAAAAAGTTGCTATTTTTTAGTAATTTTTAAAGAATTAATATCTTTATTAGTTTTTTAGATATAAAGCTTATTTCTCTTACTTGGTGTTTTATTGCAAACAAAAAGCGGATAAAGAGTTTTTCAATAAAACTAATTTATAGAAAGTTATAAGCCAAAGTTTGTGAAAAAACCATGAAAAAAGCCGCCATTTTGGATTTATGACGTCACACCGACACTCCTACCAAAATTGGCGGAAAACACCCAGTGACTTAAAATTTTGTGATCTGTCACAAATCGATCTAGGGTAGTTTAAAAAAATCTTCCACAACTATCCCACGGGATAGCACAGGCCTATCAACTATTAAGCAATTATTTAATCTCATCACTCTCTACACGTATCTCGTACCTGATCTTGTTAGAGGGCATTGAAACCACAAGAATAAATAATATCTTGTGCTGTAACTTCAATGAACATGAAGTGAGAATACGTGTTGAGTTTACTAAAGAGCAAAGTTAGTCCAGTTATATTAGATGAAAAAACCCTTAAACTTGGAAAAAAATAGATGCAAGCTGGATTTTTGTATAATTATTCGTTAGCATCTGAGACATATCCCGACATATTCTCCTCCAAAATCCCCCTTGAGCTTCAGTTTGATTCGGTTTGGTTTAACCGAAAATTCATCTTTTTTTAAAAAATTGAAAAGTCGCAGAATCATTCGCTCTACGTCTGTATCGATAAATGGAGAAAAAAATTTAGGGTTCGGCCAATGGTCAATAAAAGCCGGACCGCCAATGAGAGTTGGAAAAAATATTATAACAATTATAACAATTAAGCACTGTACGGGGAAAAAACGTATATAAAAAAAGTTTTACTTCAGGGTAGAAACAGCTTTAAAATATGCGCAAATGTGCACACTTTTATTATATTTAAAATTCCAGCCAAATTGCTATTGATAGCAAAAATACTGTTTCACTAACTTTAAATAGGACAAAGGGATTAATTAAACAAAATAAATGTAGTCCATAAGGGCAGTTTTTTCAGGGTTTGAAACTATAAACATAGGTACCTAAAGTTTTACCGAAAAGTCGTTGTATCATATAATTTTTCCCCACATATATACCGAGTGGGTCAAAAAAAACGGACAATTTTTTTTTCATTATAATTTTTGAACTGTACAATCGATTTTAATGTGACAAACTGCACTTGGCAGAGAATTAATCAGAGTTTTGAATAGATATATTCTTCTGTCTGCCATCTCAAAATCCAAGATGGTGGACGAAATTAAAATGTACCCTTCACAGATGCCCACTCGGAATGTATACTAAAAGCTTTAGTTTCTAAGAGATCTACAAAAAATAATTTAGCCATTTACATAATATTCTGGTTTTTGATAGTCTTGGTGAAAATTAATGACATAAAAATCTGAAAATTGCATATTAATTCGAGTATTTGTTAAAACGTTATGTAAGTACCTCTGTTTATAATTTTTAAACTTTAGTAAACCACCCTTATGTTCCATTTATTTTGTCCAAACCCCTTTGGCACATTTAAGTTAAGTCAAACACTATTTTTTCTAAAATTATATAAAAATTACTTTAATATCTGTTAAGCTGAATTTTCAAATAAAATAAAAAGGTGCCCATTTGCATATTCTTAATATTATGCTTTTTTTGCTCGTACAGTTCCTCATTGTATAAAAATTAAATTTTCAAAATACCATTGGTGGTCCGGCTGGTATTAACCATTTTCCTAGCCTTTACTTAAATTTGTTTAACTTTAAAAAACAAAAAGTAAATTTTAGTTAATGTGTTTGATATAAGTGGGGATCAAGCTTAATATTATAAAGTTTTAACATTTTAGAACAAGTTACCTACAAACTGGGAAAAAATTAAATATACAAAATCATTTATTTAAATATATTTTTAAAAATGTTAGGTTATGTTTTTTCTTAATTTTATAGTATCGACCGAGTGATCTCGCGTATTTTTTACTCATGAATTTTTTTGAAAAAGTTATTAATTTTCGAGAAAATCACAAAAAAATTATTTTCAGAACATTTGGAGCCTTATATCAAACGAAGCTCAAGGGGGAGTTTGGCGGAAAATATGTGGAGATGTGTGCCAGATGCTAAGAAATAATTATACAAAAATCCAGCTTGCATCTATTTTTTTCCAGGTGAATTCCTAATATGACTGGACTAAAGTTGTCGATAGCCTAACGCGGTAACGCTTCGATCCTAAAGTTAGTTCATAAAAGTTTCACAAATTGGATGCACCACTCCTGCATCAAAAAGTATTAAAATATGCCTTCTTTCGAGGATTGCCTTTGTAAAGTTAGCACCCAGGAAGATATAAAAATTATAGACCTATAAAATGGCTCTGTAATAAAACAGAGCTTAACAATAGACCGCTCTACAAAAAGCGCGTAACAAAGCAGCGGTCTACGAATGAGCGCTGGAATAAAAGTGCGCATAAGAAAAGAGAGCTGTTACCAAAACCCGTGTAACAAAATAGAGCGTAATAAAAAAACGTCGATCGGATCGAATTTGTATGTGTGCCAAATTGCTAAAAAAAGCTGATTAAATTCGTGTCATTTTTTTTTCGATTTTTTTATAACTCTTTTTATTACTGTTATTATTTTTGAATAATAAGAAATCTCAAAAAATCGCTTTAACGAATGGAAATAACAAGGGCGAATCGAAGAATTTGATTTTTGGGGGGAGGGATTTTTCGCATTTTACATAGTGACCAGGGGGAATTCGCCGCCGCCTACTCACCGCGGCTAATTTGCCAGTTTGTGCCGGAGCCAACCCGATTCTGAGTCGGCCCTACACTCTGTCGACCAGATTTGCCGCCAGGCCAACCCGCCCCGTGACAAATCGCCAGTGGCCACCGTAGTTTTAGTGTGCAATTTTGACAGGTGTTTCGAGTTTAAATAAACGTAATTTCCTATTTATTTTTGTAGGGGAACGTTTTAAATTTAAAAGTTTGGGGTGTTTGAGGTCGATGATTTTGATTTTGAATTACACTTAAAAATAGAGTTTTTCCATTTATGAACCGAAATGTATTAAATTTGGGAGTTTGGGGTGTGCAAGGCCGCTGAATTTGATAATTAAGTTAAGTTTATTACATATGGTTTTATCAATGAAAAAGTCTAATATAAGCTGTTATTCAAAAATCATAATAAGCGACCTTTAACACTTTAAGGTTCCAAATTTAATATATATCGGTTAATAAAAGAAAAAGTCCGTCATATTGGATTGCCATTTTGAATTTTTGCAAGTTTAATTCAAAACTTGCAAAAATAATCAGTAACCCTAGACATCCTAAAGTTTATAATTTAATACATATCCGTTCATAAAGAAAAAAAATCCGTAATCATATTGCTTTTGTTTTTTAATTTTAAGTTAGAAATCATAATTAGCGACCTTAAACACCTCAAACTTCAAAAATAATACATATCAGTTTATTATGATTTGATCGGCCATTTTGATTTTTCTAAAGTATAAATTAAAAATTATAATAAGCGAAATTAAACAGCACAAAGTTTCAAATATAGTCCCCGTTAATAAATGAAAAAGGTCGCCATTTTTAAAGCCAAAAATGTATTAAATATGGAACCGCTATTTTGACATTTATTACATGGTATTTTCACATCTTATGTTATAAATAAATAAACAAATATTCCAAGTTCTATATTTGATTAGGACCGGTTTATAAATGAAAAATTCCAGCATTTTGTAGGCGCTATTTTGATTTTTTTGTGTTAAAAAATATGAAATTGCATTGTCACCGGAATTCTATAAACCTGTCAAATATAATATCTGTAGCTTATCCGAAAGTAGTTGAAAAAGCTCTGTCGCAAGATTTTAAATAATGCATAAATTAACCATTTAATAAACAAAATTGCAAACAGAAACAAGTGCGTCACGGCGGCAAGTTGGCCAGGGTTGGCTGCGAGTTAGCCCGGCGGCAAATCGGGTCGGCGGCGAGTCTATGGCGGCGAATTGTCCTAAAGCCTCACCAGAAGGCGTATTCTGTGTGTCAAAACTAAAATTATTTTGGGACTTGAGAGGAACCCCCCCCCCGTAGGTCTGCGCCGGCATTTAAGGGATCATATTCCTTGATTATTATTTTTCGGCCGTAGTTTTTAAAATTTTAACCGAAAATCAGCTTTCACTGTCTCTAATGTTGCACGGAACGGGCTGCCAGAGATTAAAAAATATTTATTGAAAGCTTATCTAAGCTTTTTATATTTTATTATAAAGAAGGTCTAAAACCACTTAAAGTCAAATGTCAATTAATTACGGGAAAGAAACAAAAATAAATTTTGAAACATGAAAATGTTCCATCGGTAATGTGTCACTAGAGTTTTATCAAGTTTTTAAATTCCAATATTGCCTTTAAAATGATGGAGCTAATAACAAAAAGTTAAATTTTATGAAAAATTTAAGTTTGTAGATTTGTAGACAAATAGGTTTTGGTATATTTTATGCATAAAAAGTGCAACAACAATTTTTGATCAGTTGGATGACTTGGTCGAGTTAATTCCTTGAGAGTTTACCGTTCTTATATTGAGACACTGCACACCTGCATAAATAAAAGTTTTCCGAAAATTTATGTTTTGTCTTCGGTAGTTCAATGTTTAGGGCGTTTGCGTACAGAGCAAGAGATTCCGAGTTCGAGTCTCGACCGAAGACAGAAAACTTTTTTCTTATTTTTCTTTCTTTAATGCCACTTTATAGTTTTAGGTCCTTGAATTATTTGCAATTTGGTATTTGAGAAAGAATTGTCCTGTTCGCTAACACTATTTTTTGGTTTTATAGATATTGTCCCTGTGTTACAGATTGAGACATTGAATTTTTTCTTTGGTATTTAGCTAGAAAATAGTTAGATTATAACCCGCCTTTAAACTTTATACTATTATCTATTTTTGTAATTATATTCATATGACTTTGACGCATTTTGATCAGTAAAAATAAAAAAAATCTACATAAGAGCTTTAATTTTGACATATTGGGGTCAATTCTTTACATTTCAAAAAATTTGACGAAATTTGAAAAAATGTGACATAATCTGGCGCTTAAGATTTCTCGTTTAAAAGGCAATTTTAAACTTAAAAACTTACCTAAAAGGCCATTTCCCACTTTTTGATAGATGTAGCTTCACGATATAATATATTTTTTTAATTAAAAACGACTAATTTATTAAAAATTGTTAATTTAAAAATTGTAAATAAATTCAAAGCAGATAACCATTAACCACACAAACTGAAATGTCAGATTTCGTCACATTTCGTCACATTTCTTTCAAATTTATGAGTCCTATTCGTTTTCTTTATGAGGTCAGCTAAGTTTACTTTCTTTCTTTGTTTTTCACGGTAAAATTAACAAAGAGGGACTAACTGCATGTCGTGGAAGGGTCGCTACAAAATTAGCTCTACGCTGTTGCCACCGTTATATTTGAACGGATTTTTAAGGGAATGTCAAATTATTTCTTTAAAATCTGCCAGAGAAATCTGACTAAGTGGGATACTGGTCAAATTATTGAAGTGGTGATTATTTTTTTACTTTTCTTATCAAAGCTAGGCACGTATATAATTTTTTATTCTGGGGGGTCCTCCCACATAGAAACTGCTGTTATTCAGTGACGGCCCATGAGGTTTTGGATAGGGTAATCAGAAATACTTGCTACAGTCGCCGCCGGCGGAAGATTACAGGGGTGCTACGAACAATTTTCGTCTAAAAGACGTTACTGTTGGGTTTATAAGGATAAAAATAAATATTAAAATAAAAATAAATGTAGATTCTATTGGAAACTGTGTGTGCGAATGAAGAAGAATTACAAAATGTCGAAATTACAAAATATCGAAATTACAAAATGTCAAAAAAAATATATCGAAATGCGAAATAAAACCTAATAACATATTACGATCTGGTCAGGTTAGATTCAGTGTAATTAAGTAACTAGAAACGGTTAGTTTTTTTTATTATACAAAACAAACTAACCTGATCTGGTCAAGTTAGTTTTTTTGAAATTATAATTACCCAACCGGATTAGGTTTGCTTTTTTTTTATTTCGTATACCAATCTAACCCGATCTGGTTAGGTTTTATTTTCTGTCTTTTAAATTTTTCAACTATTAGTATTTTTGTTTCTTCGACATTTTGTACTTTCGACATTTTGTGTTTCGATGTTTCGTCCGTCGCCCCTTCAATTGATCGCAAACTTATCATTACCTGTCCATACACGCCCCTTTTCCACCAAAAAAAAAGTGTCCAATGGACCGGTTAGGTCACGTTTTCGATCAATTAACCAGAGTTGAATTAACAGGTTAGGATAAGTTTGCCATCAATCGGCAAAGGTGAGGTTTGGTTTGATAAAAAAAATGCAAAATTTGCTTTTTGTATTAGGAAATGCACGAAAAGTGATGACATCGAACCTTTTAGAAAAGCTATCGTCCAAAAAAGTCGGCAAAAGATTTTGCACCCTGTCAATTGTGTACCTTTATCAATATTAATGTTAATCCCGGAATAAAATACACAAACAAAATATAACGGGTTTAAAACCTTAGATACTATAATTAAAATATATTGAAATTGAAGAAATAGTTAAAAAGCTAAAGAATAAATTCCAGTGCAAAATTATTTACTCTGTAGGTTCATTGAATAGCTACCTAATTTGAAAAAGTAATAAAAAAAAATAAAATAGTTTTTAAGGTTTTGATTATAACAAATATAATAAGGGTAAAAAAAAATTGAATTTGTTTTTTTTTTAAACTTATAAAAATAAAACCAAGTAAAAATTTTCACTAAACTTACAGACAAAGTGACTAATTATTTAAATTATTTGGTTTTATTTTTAAAAGAACTATGAATAAAGACAGACAGCCATTTTGATTTTTTTGGCCCAAACTTATTTTGAGCAAAAATAAAAAGGTTTTTTTTGACGGTCCCCAATAGCCTTCCTACCTATGAGTGGCTAAAAAATAAGTCAGCCAAGCATCCTTTTTCATTCAAATTTATTTTAAAATCAAGTTCAAAAACACGACAAAGAAAAACAATTTTTTAGCAGCTGCTCAAATCTTGGATTGATTTTGCAGTCAAGTCAAGTAATATTATTTAAAACACACAAATGTTTATGAATAAAATTATGAGATTTAGAAAACAAAATTTTTTTCCACTCTCCATGCATTTAGGTATAAAAAAATACCTTTAAGATTTAAATTTTTTAGAAAACAAAATACTTAACCAAACTTTAGTTTGAGCATGTTTTCAGCTATTATAAGCAAACATCTCAAAAATCAGAATCAATTCCGCCGTAAAAAATGCGAATTATCCATATCTCTACTATTATTATCACTACTAAATGTTTGATTACTTTTTATTCCTAAAAATATCGGGGGGAAATTGATCCCCCCTTAGGTACCACCTTGCACGTTACGTTGTAAGAGTTTTTCGTAAAAATATTTTAACAACATATTTAAAAAGTGAATCCAACTTGTGAACGGTACCTTTATTGGTTTCACTTGGAAACAATGAATTGGCAACATAGTATTTCGTAACTGACAGTCCCCTTGGTGATCTTTGACTGACAGTTGTCAAATTTGCCAGATAGAAAAACCGTTGTATGATGAGGTGCTCGGAAAAATACAATTTATCAAGAACTTGTGGATTATCAGTAGCCGAGTTTCAAGGTAGGTTTTAGATTAAATTTTCCCGCATATTTTAAATTTTTGGGGTTTTCATAATTTCCTAAGTTGGCCCATTACCGTGTGGTGTAAGACGTTTTACACAAAGCTGAAATTGCAGTGTTGTCAAGATTTACACCTAAATTCTGTTGTTTCAAATTTCGTCAGATTATTTCAAATTATTTCAAATTTTGAAGAATTGCCCCCATTTTGTAGAAATAAATAATTGAACTTTTAAACAATATAGGTTATAGACCAAAAAAAGTAAAGAAAGATCGGACCAAAGCGCCCCCAGCCACTCTTAAATTTAGGATAAATAATTTAAAAGGCTAGTAATATAAAATATAAACTTTGTTTTGTGATATAGATTTTCTGCTTTTTAATTTTTGTCCCTTCTGTAATATTGATGTCCCTTCTGTAACATCTAAAATACCTGATACTTTTATTAAATTTACAAGTTCAGTGTTATTTTAAACCATTTTTTTTTTAATTTTAAGTTATCCCTGTGATACAACCTATGTAAAAAAATAAATTATTTTTCAGATAATGTGTTTGTAATTTTAATCATTTGTAAGGAAATACCAATAATCTATACAAATTAGATTTTAAAAAATATTCTGCTAGTTATTATAATAAAATACTACGCTTTGTTTTTTTCTACTCAGTTTCTCACTATCTATTTTGCTTCAATCATATTTTAATATATTTGACAGATTATATAGGAAAAAAATTGCTACGGAACGAAATAGCGATGTGCAAAATAACGAAGTATGAAATGCCGAGTAATGAAATAGCGACTATCAAAATAGCAATATAATGAAAGAGTGTGCATCAAAATAGCGATGTATCAAAATAGCGACAACCAAAATAGCGATGTATCAAATTAGCGACAATCAAAATAGCGATGTATCGAAATAGCGATGTATCAGAAAATAGCGCATTACTTTTTCCCGGGTTCCTAGAGGGTGTTCGGTTCATTCAATTCAAATCCGTACCAAACCGAACCGAACTAAACCAACATATTTCTTCAAAAAGAAAACTTCCCTTTTCCCAGTTTTTTTTTGAAAAAATATGCGGTCGCTATTTTGTTACATCGCTATTTTGATAGTCGCTATTTTGTTACATCGCTATTTTCTTACATCGCTATTTAGTTACAATCGCTATTTTGTTACATCGTAATTTTGATCGTTGCTCTTTCATTACATCGCTATTTCGTTTTAAAGCCAAAAAAATATGGCAGAACCTACCGTGTTATAGAACGGATAAAATACTCTGCCAATCTATGGGCACCTAAGCTCACACTGGGTACTATAGTTATAGTGTATCTACGTGAAAGCTAATATAACTAAAAACTGAAGTATGTTTTATTGAACTCCAGACTCAATTACCTTTCGTTTGATACCACACAAGCCATGTTTTGACTTAAACTCTAATTTTTCAAATCTACCCCCACCCTTTTTTTTTAAACTAAAATGTATCTTGTTTAACTCCAGACTCAATTACCTTTCGTTTGATATCACACATGCCATATTTCCACTTAAACACTAATTTTTGAAATTTACCCCTTCCCCTTTTTTAAATAAACTAAAATGTATTTTGTTTAACTCCAGACTCAATTACCTTTCGTTTGATATCACACACGCCATATTTTTTCATAAACTCTAATTTTTGAAATCTACCCCCACCCTTTTATTTGGCTTGTGCTCGGTGGATTTTGTTCATTTTTAAATGGGACCATCTCGACCCAAAACCCAGCCTGGGTACCAAATTTCATTAAAATCGGGCAAGCGGTTTTTGAATTATGCGCGTTGGTCGTTACAGACAGACATACAGACACACAGACAGACAGACATACAGACAGACAGACAGACAGACAGACGGCGCAACAAAAAAGTTTCAAAATCATCTGAAACGCAAAGATATATAAAATTTTTTGAAATCGGAGCAACTTTTTTTTTCTCGAAAAAATTAGGATCACCATAGCTCACACTACTATAGTATAGTATATGTGTGAGCTAATACTATAGTATAGTATGTGTGTGAGCTAATACTATAGTACAGTATATGTGTGAGCTAAAAAACGCAACTCACATAAATCTTATACTACCTTTTGGTGAGGTTTAGTTAACAAGTTAGTTTTTATTTTTTTCGGCAATAATTTTAGTTTTTGTTCCAAAAAAAATTTGTTCAACTTGCGTATTGGAATCTTGAAAAAAATTAATAAATTATTCTGGCTTTTTGTTTTGTTAAAAAAAAATCAAATTGCCTGTTTTCCGCAATATAACAGGAGTCGCCTCCGGCTCGATGAAATTTCATTTTCCGTTCTAGTGACTTAAATACCTATTATCTTTTGTTGATATTTGTCCTGCCACACAATATAATCTGCCAGATACACTGTGCTCAAAAACAAAACAGTCTATCCATATATTTATGTTTGTTTACTTTGCCAAAGTAATAACTTTTTTTTCACATCCTATAATTTTCTAAGTACCTAAAACTAGTATTGTGCTTTAGATAATTCTTAAAATCTCGCCTACGGCTCGCTGAAGTTTCATTTTTAGTTTTAGTCACGTTAATAACTATTATCTTTTTTTGATGATATTTGTTCTGCGACATTATATACTGTGCCAGATACACTGTGCTAAAATATATTTATGTTTATAGTTTCAGTTGAAGCCAAGCGTTTGGTACTTTGCCAGAGTAATAAACATTTTTTTGCTTTTACATTAAATAACTTTGTTAAATAAAACTAGAAAGTATTGTGCTTCCGCTGATTCTTTCTAAATTCTTAGCTAAGTTTGATTATAGCCACTGGTAGTCACAGTCGAAGGGCTGCAAGGCCCACTCGCATATGAATCTTTTTTACTACAAAAAGCGTTACTGGCTGATTGGCCGTAAATGCCCCTTTCCTCACATAAAGTGATTATGTAAAGTAAAAACTGTTTATACATAAATGCATGAACTTTAGTTGCTTACAAGATGACCTGTTTTCAAAAAAATTACCTTGTTTTAAAGAAACTTCGCCTGCGGCGTATTTTATCTCCGAATGAAAGCAAACAAAAAATATTTTGGTGTTATAGTTATATAATATAGTTATAGTAATCTGCCACTAATCTACTGTACACCACACGTTGGTACGTTTTGCGATTTCAGCTTTAAAAATGTATAAAATCTGAAACATTTTTTTTTAAATACATTATATTTTTAGCTTTTATTTGCAATAGAAATTAAAATCGCGTATGTATACTCCATATCATAATTTTTGAGATAACTCTTTGACAGTTGTCAGTTGTTTACCACAACAAATAGCATAGGCCAACGAAAAAAAGTTATAAAAAATTGTCTCAAAAATAATGATATGAACCGAACCGAACCGAACCGAACCGAGCCCTTTTTAAGAAGTACTCTAAAATGACTTTCTTATGTAAATTATTGCTCAGTGTGCCTTATAATTGTTCTTATTAATGTTCTGGTTTTATTAAATTAATTAAACATACCCTTTATTTTGAAGTTAATCTAATTATAAAAAAATTGGAAAACTAAAAGAAAAATGTCTATAATTCTGGTGGTGTTAAACAAAATATTCTTGTGTTAATATAATATAGATTACAAAAAGCTGCGTACGTATGCTTGGTATGAACAAATGCAGTGAAGTAGTTTTTTCTTATAATCATCCCAATTGTTCTTATTTAACTTAAACGTTTTTTCAAACCTACCTAACAAATGATGGATCTGCTCCGAGGCCGGTACGGAAAAAAATAGTAATGGTCTTTGATACTGCTCTATAAATTCTGGTGCGTGATATACTAGACATGAATTTTTGAAAGGAAGAATTTGACTTTGTGAAACGCAAAAAAAAAACAGCCACATATTTGTTTCCTGTAATAGACGAGAAACGAGGAATATTTATGATTCTTTTCTTACAGGAAACCAATATGTGGCTGTTTTTATTTGCATTTCACAAGGTGGTTAGTTGTTTAGATTTTAGATGAAAACTACAAAATATTCATTAAGCAGTTCAATACACAGCTGGACAAATTTAAATTTCTTCCTATAGCGATAATTCATGCTCTAGTATATCACGTACCAGAATTTATAGAGCAGTATTAAAGAGCATTAGTGTGCATATTATTTTTGTCCGTAGGACGATAGCTCGCAAACCGTTGAATTAATAATAGGCTAGCTAGGATCCGTCATGGATCCATTTATTTTTATTTATTACTCATATAAATGTGCATTCTTTTTTACAATTTGACAATCCATTTGAATTTCATTGTTTGATATTTTTTTTTAAATGGTGATTATCTTTTGACCCCTCCCTCTCCCTGAATATGTTTTTTGGTAAGAATATCTTAACATATCTTCAGAATCAAAATTTCTTTGGGTTGGTAAGGTTTGCAATTCGCCAGAATCCGATAGCAAAACACATGTGAGCAAATTCTCATATAATCAATTTTTTAAAATTGAGGTGATTCATAATGTGCTTAAATATTAAAATATTGGAACATCACGTATCTTGCTTGTTCTTTTTTAAAATTTCATACAATTTTGTTAACACGGATACGCACTTGGCAACTAAATACTTGAATGCCCAAAAGTGCCCGGAGACATGGTTTTCAAAAAATGAATATTGCCGATATAGGCGGTTCTTATTTTATAGAAAACGTTTTGTTAGTTTATTTTTCAATTTAACGGCGAATTTTAGGCCGCGATCGTAAGAAAAAATCACGTTTCTCTCCTTTATGACACTTACTTTTTGCTTTTTTTCCCTCCAGCTTTTTGTTAAGGATTAGTGTATTGGTAGGATTACAGTATGTGTCAATTCTAACCAGTCCATTCACTTCCGAAAAAATTGGTTCCTGTTTTTAAGTGACGCCTTTTCTCTCGAGTGAAAAATGTTGTAATATTTGTCGAGTGATGAAAATCACTTTATTCACGTGGCTTGTGTACTACTAGTATAATATTAGTTAAAAGCAGGGGCGTTCCGTGAAATATAAGACAAAGGAAGCAATCTTTAATTAAACTTTTTAATTTTCTGTAAACTTTAATTTCTTGCTTTAGCCTACCGTTAATTATGATATCAATAAAACTTTTTAAAGAAATTTTTTTGTTAATCAAAAAACACACTATACAATCACACAACTGTATAGTTTAAAGGGCCGTTGCAATATCCCTTACCGAAATAGTAAAACGCGTATGTAAGCAATCTAACAGAGTGTTTATCTTAAAACTAAAGGGCGCGAACTGAATTCTCGCATTGGACTGGCATGTATTGACCCCCCATTGTGTTTTAAATAATGAAAGAAGCAATTGTATCTGCCGCGTAGAGCGCGAGGAGTCAGCGGTTGTCGAAAAAGCGACGCTGCTCTCGGGCCAAATCAAGACCGACATTTAATAAATTTTTAATTGTTTTCTATGCGTACGACAAATACAGCGGCTTCTATGGTTGTCGTTTCTTATACACCCTTATAATATATACAAATATAATATTTTCTAGTATATAAGTATGCGCGAAATATATTGCTTCTGATACAGTCTTACCACTCCTACAGGACTGGTGATAATTACTTTATTAGTTATAATAGTGAACTACTAACAATTTATTTTTATTATGTCTCTTAAGGGAAGCAATGGTTAGTCAAAATCCATTAATGCTAATAACAAATTTTTTAACGGACCATCGCATCATTATGCGGGTTTTGGAATATAGTAGAACATAATATTTTTGTCAATAATTTGTGTAACAACCAAAAACTTTATAGGAACTTTTTTTCTGAGATATTTACAAAAAACTTTTTTCAAATACATTTCCCAGTTTCCCAGGAGTGTGCCAAAGCGTTTTAATGGGTATACGTTGCATCGGTTTAAAATAAAATCGATTTTAATGCTAAAAACGATTTTAATGGTACCTATTTATACCACAACATTTTCTTATACAAGCGCTTTAACCAGCCAGTATACAAGGTAAGTGTATTAGTTCTTAAATCGATCATAGATTTATCTGTATACACAAGTGGTAAGATTTGCAGAAAAATCAGGATTCACATGCAAAATGAATAAGGATCCTGCACACTTGTAATGGGTTTCTAGTGCACGGCTAATATCGATAAAATTTTAGTATGTTGTTTGTCTCACCTTACTGACCAATAATGGTCATGGGCCCAATTCCATCCTATGACCAGTTTCGGAGATACAAGGGCAATTTAAAAGATATTGCACTAAAATAGTAAAAAAGTTTTTTGTACGAATCTCAGAAGTGTCGAGGTTTTAGCATGTTTTTAGCAAGAATTGTTATTTTGCTGTACGGGGAATATCTAAAAAGTCTGCAAACCTGTAATGAGTTTCTAGTGCACGGCTAATTTCGATAAAATTTTAATATATTGTTCGTCTCACTTTACTGATCAATAGTTGTAATGAACCCAATTCCATCCCATGACTAGTTTCGGAGACACGGGGGCAATTCAAACGATATTGTACCAAAACGGAAAAAATGATGTAGCTTGATTTTTAAAAGCTTTGTTTCTACTAGTCACGAAAGTATCTCTTATGTACATATATTAGCAAAAAATGTAGATTTTCTATATGGGGGTATCTAAAAAGTTAATTAAAATACGTTGGTAAAATAGTCGAAAAGGTTCTAGTCAACCTTTTCGATTAGACCAAAATAAATGTCTTCTTACCTTTAAAACCAAACTTTAATGAAACTTTTTTACGGGGTAAAAATGAAAAGTTATAAATTGTAACCAAAACTTTCTTAAAACAAATTTTATCAAGCAATATTTAAAAATAACAATTAAAATTAATCTCTTAATACTCTAAATAGTAGATGTCTCAAAAATAACAAAGTCGTTATTTGGATCATTATCAATTATTTCGGGCAAATCTTCAACATTATTTCGGTGACCTGCATCCAGGACTTGCCCTAAATTATTGGTAGTTGGGTAACTGATATGTTCCTCATGGCGAGCATATCCCATTATTTTGTTTAAGGAAAGTTTTGGTTATAATTTATAACTGCACTACTTTTTATGTGTACCTAGTAAAAAAAGTTTCATTAGGATACATTTATGTTTCATAAAAATACATTTATTTTGTTCTAATTATATTTAACCTTTTCGATTATTTTACCTACGTATTTTAATTTACTTTTTGATATCCCCGTATAGAAAATCTATATTTTTTTACTAAAAACATGCTAATTTATATACATAAGAGATATTTTTGTGACTAGTATAAAAAAAGCTTTTAAAAATCAAGCCACATCATTTTTACCGTTTTGATGCAATATCGTTTGAATTGCCCCCGTGTCTCCGAAACTAGTCATAGGATGGAATTGAGTTCATTACAACTATTGATCAGTAAAGCGAGACGAATAACATATTAAAATTTTATCGATATTAGCCGCGCACTAGAAACTCATTACGGGTTTGCAGACTTTTTGGATATCCCCCGTATAGGAAAATAACAATTCTTGCTAAAAACATGCTAAACTGGGCTTTTGACATTCGTACAAAAAAATATTTTAAAAGTCAAACCACAATATTTTTACCGTTTTAGTGCAATATCTTTTGAATTGCCCCCGTATCTCCGAAACTAGTCATAGGATGGAATCGGGCCAAAAACACCTATTGATCAGTAAGGTGCGACTAACAACATACTAAAATTTTATCGATATTTGCCGTGCACTAGAAACCCATTAAAAGAATTTAAAAAAATATTTTTTTTAACCTTATTTATAAATAAATATTGAGATTTTAAACAAGCGGTAATTAATGAAGTAGAAAACAAATTTGTTTCCTTTCAATCCCAAAATAATTGACTTGTTTATTTTCAACCCCCGCACAGTAAATAAGGCCAATATAAACCGAAAGACATTGGAGGATTTCGTAAAAGTAATAGTTTTTAAGGTTGAGTAAACTTTTTGTATTAGAGGGATTGTGGTTGCGTGTACTTTGATTGTTAAGGAAAGTAATTATGTATTGAGTGCAATATTTTTATTCTAAAAAGTCAGAAAGGTTAGCGCTTTCGACACTTCTGTGTCATTATCAGACGTTTCCTAATTATTAATGAAGAGGTCGTTTAAAACAGTTAAAGTAAAATATGTGGAAAATAAAGTATTTTTATGAAAATTAATTTGGAAATATTTCAATTAGTATTTTACAGTTTTAAAATACAAATATCAAACCAGTTGCCAACTGACACCTGATTCCTGTTTAAATTTTAGGGGTAGATTTCGTCCCTGCGAAGGCATACAATCTATGTATAAGCAAATTTGGGCAAAAAAGAGTTTCTTTTTCGAACAAAACCAAAATCTTTCGCATTGATATTTTTGAGGAATTTTTTTTTTGGATAACGCCGAAAATGTATAATTTGGGTGTATTTTGACCTATCTTAGCAATATAGTCGTGATTTCCGTCTGTGTGTGTGTATTATTTCTGTCCGTACAAAAATAGCTCCTAACCCGCTGAACCGATTTTGATAATATTTCAGTTAAAAAAGTGTTCGACACTCTAACAAGCTGATTAGATTTTGATCAAAAAGCATTAATGCTTATGACAGTATTTTGACAATTAAATATTTTAAAAAATGTTAACTTTTTCTTGGAATACTACATTTTGCTCAATAATTTGTGTTATAACCAAAAACTTCTTAAGAGCTTTAGTTTCTGAGGTATTTACAAAAAACTGTTTTCAAGGCTGATATACCATGGCTCCACTTAAAGTGTGCTAATAGAATAGCTAGGCAGGTATCAGATCTGTCATGGATCCATTTATTTACTAGAGGGAGGGGGTCAAATTTTTAATCATGCAATATCGTAGGTTAATTCATTTGTAAGTAGATAAATATCTATCAATCCCTGATAATTCTGCCAAAGCGTAATTTCGGCTTTCCAAATATACCCTACGACATAAAGTAATATTGATTTATCTCTCAGGATGGCCCGGCCACGTTGGTACATTTGGCGATTTCAACTTTAAAAATATATAAACTATGAAATTTTTTTTTGCCCTTTTCAAGAAATACTATAAAATGTCTTTTGTTATGTAAATTAATGCTCAATGTGCCTTATTAGTGTTCTTAGAGTATGTACTGGTTAAAATATCAATTCAATACGTACAATTTTATTGATTAAACATAACCTTTATTTTGCAATCAACCTAATTATAACAAAAATGCAAAACTAAAATAAAAATATCTATTCTGGTGCTGTTACACAAAATATCCTTGTAAAAATAAAATAAAGGCTACCAACAAGCTATATAAGTTGTGCATTGTATACATATATATATATATATATATATATATATATATATATATATATATATATATATATATATATATATATATACACACACCCTTTATTAACTATTTCAATAGCTCTTAAATTATACAATATGACCTAGACACAATAGAAAAACAAGTCCCTAAGATGAAACCTGAATAGGCACTTTCTCAAACACATAGTTCTTGCATTTTGTTTTAAAGTTGTTAAATGATTGCACATTTTTAATCAAAGGAGGTAAACTATTATAAAGAGTTAGACCCTTGCTAAAAACTGTGTCTACTCTATTTTCTATAGCAGTAACATAAAAATCATTGTTAAGTCTAGCTCGCGTGTTATAGTTAAGTATATTTTGTTTGAATGTTAACTCCTCACTTAAATAATTAGGCAACATTTTATTTTTTAATTTGTATACAAACAGAAACATAATATATGAGAATCTTTGATGAATACTCATCAATAAAATCTTTTCTAACATTGCCTTAACTGGCATTCTCTTGCTACACATAAGGATCGCCTTTAAAGCTCTGTGTTGGATCTTTTGCAGTGATTTGATTTGCTCATGATTTAAGAATAATAATAAAGTCGAACAATAATCAAAGTGAGGTGCCACAGTGGCTCTATACACAACTGCTTTTGCAAACAGAGACACTTTTTTATTTAATCTAAACAAAAAATAAATATTTTTTGCTGCTTTCTTTTTTAGATAAATACAGTGCTCATTTAGATTGATAAGTAAATCATGATGCCTAAATATTTTTATACATTAACTTTTTCAATTGGTGTGTTATTTACTTTAATAGTAAGATTCAAATTGTCTGATTTGATTTTCTCTAATTGATGTTTTGATCCTATAATCATAAATTTTGTTTTGTTAAGGTTCAAAAAAAATCCATTGTTATTTAGCCATTTAAAAATATTATTAAGGTTATGATTTAAAAAATGTTCAACCTCTTTTGGATTACCACAATAGTACAAGAGTCCATCATCCACAAAAACTTTCAAATTGCAATACTTAAGGTTGTAAAAAATATCATTAATATAAAGAATAAATAAGAAGCAGTCCAGTACTTTCTCCTGAAAGTTCACTATTAAATTTAACTCTTTGTTTTCTAGATTTTACAAAATTTGTCAGTAGTCTTAATGCCAAGCCGGATATTTCATATCTGTTTAGTTATAATAACAAAAGGTCTAAATTTACACATTCAAAGGCGCGACGGATATCCAAGAAAACGGCCCCAACTATTTTATTTTGACTAATTTGATTTTTCCATGTGCTTATCACAAGTTGTAATACTGTTTTGCACGAGTGTGATTCCCTAAATCCGGATTGTTCTGGAATAAGTATGTTATAAATTCCAATAATTGTATGAACAAACGCAGAGAAGCAGTTTTTTCTTATAATCATCAAAATTGTTCTTTTCTAACTTAAACGTTTTTTCAAACATACCAAATGAACAATGAATCTAATCCGAGGCCTGCTCGGAAAAATCCTAATTTTATTTGATACTCCTCTATAAATTCTGGTACGTGATATACTAGAGCATGAATTTTTGGTGTAGAAACAATTTTCACTATGTCCAGCTCTGTATTGAACAGCTTAATAAATATTTTATAGTCTGCATCTAAAATCTATTCAAAACAACTGCCACCCGCCTTGTGTAATGCAGAAAAAACAGTAAATATTTGTTTCCTGTAAGAAAATAATCATAATTATTCCTTGAAAGGATTTGTGTTTTCGTCTTAGTTGTTTAAATAAAAACGTGCATGCGTTATGTTAAAAGACGACAAAATCTTACAAGGATTTTTCTTACAAAAAAACAAATATGTGGTTGCTTTTTCTGCATTTCAGAAGGTGGTTAGCAGTTACTTTGGACAGATTTTAGATGCAAACTACAAAATATTCATTAAGCACTTCAATACAGAGCTGGAAAAAGTCAAAATTCTTCCTAAACTGAAAATCCATACTATAGTATATCACGTACCAGAATTTATAGAGCAGTACCAAAGAGCATTAGGATTTTTTCCAAGTAGGCCTCAGAGCAGTACCATTATTTCTTCGGTATGTTTGAAAAAACGATCAAGTTAAATAAGAAGAACAACTATTGATGATTATAAAAAACTACTTCGCGGTGTTTGTTCATGCAATGCATTTTTAGCTTTGAAGTAACCTATGTTTCATTTTTACAAGGATATTTTGTTTAACAGCACCAGAATATACATTTTTCTTTTAGTTTAGCATATTTGTTATAAGTAGAATGATTTCCAAATAAAGGTTATGTTAAATTTTAATGTTATTTTTTAGTTCATATTTTAATTAGGAAATACTCTAATAATGCACATTGTGCAATAATTTATATAAAAAGTTATTTGATAAAATTTCTAAGTTATGGGACACCCTGTATATTTTTTAGGTTGAAATCCTCAAATGTAACAACGTGGGCCCCTAATGAGCAAATCTTAATACTAATAAATTATCAGTGGCGGCCCGTGAGCTGGGTGAGTCATCATGCCAAATATAAAGAAAAATACCCTGTTTGCAGCTTTTTCTTAAAATACCCTACAAATTTACTCAAGAAGTTTATACAACCACATTGTTAAGCCGTCATTATATAAAAGCGCTTTAATGGGCCCGTATAAACAAAGTAATTGTTGCAAAGAAAATATTAATCAGACTATTTCTAATTCTAAGGCTTAGAAAATTTACCCTTGACACACTTATTGGTTTCGAAGTAAACGCGTAATACTTATGGCGCTGTTTTGGGACGTTTTTGGTGCGTAAATAAAGTGAAACTTTATTACGTTTTTACTTTTCGCACTAAAAACCAGTATTGTATGAACTCTACTAACACGCCCTCGTTCGTCGATCTGTAATCGTGCGCGAAATAGTGTTCATTTACTTTATGTATTTTTTAGGAAACAGCTACTATTGTAAAATTAGAGGTAAACACTAAAAAGAGACCTTAACTTGTTTAGAGCTTAAGATGCATCTTACTCTAATTAAATAAATAAAATATAGAAATAAAAAAATATAATAAAAACTTCCTTCTAGATTCCAGGGATATGAAATAAATGGATCTATGATGGATCTGATACCTTTCTAGCCCATTAGCACACTCCAAGTAAACTTCACAATATATCAGCCCTAAAAATAATTTTTGTAAATATCTCAGAAATGGAACCTCCTATGGAGTGTTTGGAAATTACATAAATTATTGAAAAAAACGCGTTCTACTATACTCCGAAAACCGCGTATTGATGCGATGCTTCGTTAAGAAGTTAGCATATTTTAAATTTTTAAACTGTCAAAAACTGTCATTAGCACTAATGGATTTCATAAAAATTGATTCAGCCTTTTAGGAGGTATCGTGTTACACATAGACATATACACACAGATAGATGTTGCAACAATATTGCTAAGATAGGTCAAAATACACCCAAATAACACATTTAAGATGGTATCCCAAAAAAATGAATTTGTCGAAACAATATCTTCTTTAGCCATAAACAATTTAAATCGAAAATGATAATCAGCAAAATCAAATACCACAAAGTTATAAATGTCGTACGTATCCGTTAATAAATGAAAAAGGCCGCCATCTTGTATCCGCTCTTTTATTTTTTTTAGGTTTAATTCAAAGCAAACCCTAAAACCCAAAATTTATTAAATGTCGGTTTTTAAATAAATAGGTCCGCTGTTTTAGATCTGCAGTTCTAAACTTGATACTTACCGGTTCATAAATGAGAAATTTCATCAGTTTGGGGCGCTATTTTGATTTCTTTATGTTTAAGTCAAAAGTTGTATACCGGAGCATTAAAACTGTTTGTTTATTTCAAATTGGAGACTAATTCTTTTATAAACCAAAGACTGAACTAATTTTATGTTAAAAAATATTAAATTGCACTATCACCGGAACCCGCTCTTTTGCATGATTTTAAACAAAAGCAGAAATAAACCAAAATTGCAAACAAAAACTACGACGGCGGACGTCGGTCAGTTTTTTCGGCGGCATATTGGCCCGGCAGCTAATTGGGTCCGGTGCAAGTTAGCACAGAGGCGAATCGGGTGTGCAGCCAGTTAGCCCAGCGGCGAGTCGGCCACGGTGAGTTGCGGGCGGCGAATTTTTCTCGCCTGAAATTGCTAATGTTTTTGACATTTTCCCCAAATTTCAATTTTTTTAAAACAGCAATTTTTCAAAAATTAGCATACTAAAATTTAAATACTAACCCATCATAATTTTTCCCTTTTTCTGAGATAGTAACATACAGGTACACGTATAATATAATATAATTTTTATGTGTTAATAAAACCGATTTCTCAAAAACAAATATTTTTGCTGTCAAGAGATACGCTTACTTCCCTCTAGCGGCAAGTTAAAGAAAAAAATATTTTAGGCAAATTCGAAAAGCCCGACTTAATAACAAAAAACAATCCACTGATAGTCAAAGCGGTATTAGATTCTGATATAAATCCGGCAACAATCCTTAAGGGGACACCCTGTATATTATTAGTTTTTTATTAAAACATAATAATAAATGAAACAAATTCGCCAAAAAATAAAACATCCTAAGGCACTTAGCTTCGTTACACAGAGGGTAAGTCTGGCAATACAACGTGGCAATGCCGCTTTAATTGAGACAGGTGTGAATGAAATTTTTGACTAATAATAATGGTGTGGATATATATATGTTGTATATTTTTTTAAATTTTATTTCAATTAATTATTTATTTATTTCAGTTTTTACAATTTTATATTTTAAGATCTGTCTTGTAATGTTATACAATTTAATTTTCTACAATAAAACTGCAAAGATTTGGAACACCATAATTATATTTATATATTTCTCTCCTCTCTCGCCTTCCCCCCCCAGAAATCTTTTTGCGTGCGCTTCTGATAAAATCATTAGATTTATATAAAAATAAATTATTACTGCTTAATGAATTTTTTACAGCAACTGAATTGACATTTATTGCCTGCGCACTTTGTTAGAAATCCAATTTATTACTTATCAATTAAAAATTAGACCCTTGCACTGTGAAATATCCAAACGAAAATCTCGAAAGATAAAAAGAAGGCAACGTATATCGATTATATTAAGCGCCATCTAGTGCATTACTTCGCAGAAATAACAATGGTAAAGTTTCGCTGTTCCAATAGTTTTATCGATTAGTGGAAACTCCATATCAAACAAGGTTGCCGTTTTCATCGACAATATCCTTTTTTCTCTGAGGTTTAAACTCCAAACAAAAGAGGGAGTACCACGGAGAATATAAAACAGTGGGTGTTTTAATTTTTGTTCTATAAAATAATGCCTCTAATAAAATTAATTGAGAGAAAATAATGACTGTTAAGCAGGGTAAGTCCATTTCTTGAACTGTAAAGCGAGTGACATTAATAAACGAATAAAGTTAGGCGGAACAGTATTTCCGGGAGACTGAGAATACTGTGTAACAAAATTTGATGTAATATTTTAATATTTTTACAATCAAATATTAAAAGCATTTTTTATACGACTGTCTTCAAAAAGGGGGTTTTGTGAAAGGAGAACACGATCTAAAAACGGCATTTCGCCGACGCCTTGTGTAAAACGTTTTGCACACGCTTACGTAATTTTTGCGCAGACTTACATCATTTTTGCACACAGCTCTCCCGTCATTGTGATTTTTGTTGTTGTCACCAACGGTGGATAGAATAGACCGGTGTTCGGATTTTATATATATATGTGTCGAATTTTTACGTTACTGGTGGTCCAGCTGATTTCTGTAAACAAAAGGTAGATAGGATATGAACTACTAATATTTTTTGAATTTTTTGAAAACTAAGGCAATTTGCCTACTATGTTTTAGTATATTCTTATAAAACAATATTTTTAAGACATACCAGTCGTTATTTTTTTAGCCCGTTTCATTTCTCTTTACACAAAAATTGAAATTCGAAGAAAATACTGTGTTCGTTTCAGCATCAAAAATAATCCGCTGACCTACATCTTTGTTTACTTCCTAAGTCCTCGGTTCATCTTTGATACTAAACGAGCACATTCAGTTTGACTTGTAGTTTAAGTTTTGTGTAATAAAAAGTAAAGCGGGCTAAAAAAAATAACGACAATACGTCTAGAACTGTTGAAAAATTGCCTTAGTTTTCAAAATATTAACAAAATATTAGTTGTTCCGTTGTTTATATCACATCGAACTTTTGTTTACAAAAATCAGCTGGACGACCAGTGACGTGAAAAATTCGACATATATATATAAGATCCGAACACCAATCTATTCTATCCACAGTGGTTGTCACCTAACAATATAATTTGGCTGAGTTCCATAGCAACCGCTCCTTTATCTTGTTGATTAGATACATCAAAAAATTGTTAAATTTTCAAAGTTTTGGTGTAAAAAATGTCGGATTCTGAGGAAATTGTGTAGAATGTAAGCGAAATGTGTTTGGGACTGCTACCCACAAAATCCAAAAGCAGGTATGAATCTGAGTATAGCCGATTCATGGAATGGAGAGTAGCCAAAAATGTCCAAACTTTCTCAGAAAACGCACTAATGGAAAATTTTGAAGAACTATCTGAGAAATATAAATATTTAATGTTGCGGATGATTTTTTCGATGCTTAAGTCAACGTTAACTGTCAATCAGAACACAAATTTTGAAAGTTATAAGAAGTTGCAAGCGCTAATCAAACGAAAATCCAAAAACTATATCCCAAAAAAGTCTCAAATTCTTACAAAAGGAGATTTTGGCCAGTTTTTGACGAAAGCATTAGACGACAAGTATTTACGTATCAGGACGATGGTTGCAGTTGGCCTGTCTGGGGCATGTTAAAGAGAGAAACTATGTAATCTCAAAATGTGCTATGCTGATTAAACTGGAGAATACAAAATAAAGGTAGCAAGATTGTTACAGTTACAGGAAGCCTTTACACTATCTTGAAGAAGTACTGTGCTCTTCGTCCTCCTGACCTGAAGACAGGAAAGTTTTTGAAATCGCCAAGTTTTTTTGTTAAAGAATCCAGAAAGTTTTACGGGACATTGTTTTCGGCATTCATCGGTCAAATCTGCCTCAGATCTGCTTACTCTTAAACGCCATGGCGGATGGAAGTCCAGTTCAGTTGCCGAAGGCTATGTCGATGACTCTCTGAGAAATAAAATTGAAGTTTTGAAAAAATAGTATTTCGTGTCTTGTGCTCATCTGTCGTCACAGAACCAGAAGAAGTATTGTCCATTTGAAATAAAACAAGAAAACCACGACTACACGCTGAAAAACTCCACTGAAAACACGACACCAAAAATATTGTCTATTACCGAAAACAAGGTTAAAATAAACTGCTTTGCAAGGCGTAAGCTTGAAGGAATTGGTATTAATTAGTTTCCTTTGTTAATGCATTAATGAAATGTTATACATTTTATTAATAAAAACGAGTTAAATTGAAATTTGATTTTTCTGGTATCTGTTTATTTGCAGTGGTATAAAAAGTATCGTAAAAAGCTTGTTTGAAAACCTTTTTGCACAACGCCTTCAGCTCGGTCCGCCAAACTGTCTCGATCGTGTGCAAAGAGTCGTTTTCAAACCGTGTTGTTTAAATAACTATTATTTGATCGTCAAAATATTCACCTACATATCTATTTTTTGCAACGGTACATTTTAAAAGCCACCTGTACCAATTTAAATGTACTCATGCTCATAAAATTTCGGTACATGAACAGCAGCTATTTTTAGATTCTTTTATTTTGCTCTACAGTCGCCTTAGACAAGGGAGCATACTGATAACCAGTTAAATGGTAATTCAAAATATTGACACAGTTACAGACAATAGTGTGAAGGACCTACAACAACACACAGTAATAATACTGAATTTAATTTAAATAGTACGCAATTTTTATAAGCAGTGTGCAATAAACCTCGCCGTTCAAATTAAAAAACTTTACATTTCAAGAGGCTTAATGCACTTAAATAGAAAGAAATTAATTTCAAATATTTTCCTTTCAATTTCTAATAGAATAAATATTTCTCACAATTTGTTTAGTTTTCCCTTTAAAATTCCCGAAACACCCCAAAAATATCTAATTTGGCACACCCTGTATAGGGTGATTTTTCTCAAGCGTACCTTATTATAACTTTGTTATTAGACACTTATTGGAATAAAGCCATGCAATAATAGTGTCAGGCCGTATTTTGACAGGTTTGCATTGAAACATGAGAGCTAATCTTTTATCATAACGTTTTTGTTTACTACAAAAACTGAAATAAATACTCTAGATTTTATTTATAGATAAACAAACGACTTAGTTTTGTTGACGACCTCGTTGAAGAACCGGATAACTCCACTTCTTGAAATTATTGAGAAATCAAAAAAAAAATAATATTTTAATGAAATTCAAACAAATTATGTTTAATTGTATTAGGTTTTTAATGGCATTAATTAGATAAGCTGAATTTACCTCAAGACTGCTTTTATTTCACATTTCGCAACCAATTTTTTTATGGAGTTGCCTGTTGCCCGCTTCTTGCACCGAGGTTTTTAATTTGACTTTGGTATCTCAATTTTGAAAGATCAACTGTCAGCCTGCAATGTAAATCTATCAAAATACTTTCTTACTTTATTAGATAACAGGGACTTATTGCAATAAGGCCAGCCACTAATTGTGCCGGCACTATATTGACAGTTTCGCATTATAAGAACAGCTGTCTTCTTTCAAAATTAGGCCTTTGTGTATTATAAGAGCCGGAATTAATAGTGACGTCATTATTAATGGAAAATAAACGACTGGATTTATAAATTCGACTTTGGTATGTCAATTTTAAAAGATCAACTGTCAGTTTTCAATGAAAAACTGTCAATATAGTGCCCGGCACAATTAATGCCTGGCCTTATTGCAATAAGTCCCTAATGGAATATTGACCATTTCTTATGTTCGAAACTTTGACAGCTATGACAATATAAAAAATAAATTATAAAAGTAACTGTTTAATATTTAAAAAGAGATATTTTATTGACTTCTAGAGTAACAAAACCTCGCAGTCGAACCTACACTAAAAAGTTTTATTTAAAAACAACTTAGGTAAATTTAAATAGGAAATTAAGAAAGTTTTTTGAAGTTAAATTTATCCAAACCAAACTTTTTCGGCACGCAAGTTTATTTTATTACCACCTCAAAAGATATATTCTTTGCTCGCTAAAGTTGGATGAAATTAAATTTAACTTATTTCTTTTGTTACCAAAATTAAGGTATATTGTATGTAATATTTTTTACCATACGAGGAATAAATTAAATCCCATAAAGAAATAAATATTTTACATAAACTATGTCCTTGCAGGGTATGTGTCGTGCTTCTGAGCCTGCCTTTTTGTGGTGCAGCTGTTTAATTATAAAATCCAAAAAAATCTGCTTTGTTTAGAAGATTTTTCATTTTTGTTATACCTTTCTATAGCTACCACTGTTATGAAGAAAATTTAAAATACTTAATTTGTTAAACTTTAATAATCATCTGGTAAGTAATAAATTTCGAAAATCCGTTATGGAATAATATTCTGGGGTAACTTATTCATTGTAGAGACAGTATTTGTTTTTTACAGAGGAAGGTCTACACAGGTAACTCCCAATGCATTCTAAGACGCAAGTTCTACATTAACCAGCACCGGGTATGAACCGCCAAGGCCTAAACATAATACTAAATACAAACCTAAAAGGAGTTGCCTACCCTAGATGAAACTAAAAACACCTTTCTTATCATCATATTTTAATTAACTTTTTTAGTTACTTAATAATTTTTTCATTAATTTTTCCTTTAAAGAATGCATAAGACCTTAGAGTAAGAAAAATTTAAAGAGAAGTAATCAACCGCGGCCCCGTGTAAATTTTCCCTATTTGTGGCGGTCATTCCTGAAAACTTAGAATTTACAGAATCCCCGACGATGGCAACATAGCTGCATTACTGGAATCATCTAGCAAAAACCAAACTGGGCTGAATTTTCACAATATTTTCATAAACATAGCACTTCTTGTTGATTTTTACGTCCAACTAAGTTCTTTTATACTAAAATAAAACTCAACACACAGTAAAAAAACACCAAAAATTCAACACACCGAGTCCGACGGCCAAGAGAACAATGCATTTACTACAAACACATGTTACTGTCAGTGTCAACCTTAGAGCTTAGGAAAATCTGGGCTAACCGTTCACGACTTGAGGACCCACCTCATTAAACTTTTTTGTTTAAAACTCGTAGATAATGATTGAGTAGAAATAAAATTTCGGACTTCCATTGTCTTTATTTATTTTAAACATGACGTTTCGGTTAGTAAGTATCTCTAACCGTTTTCAAGTGTAAACTAAACCATCCAGTCTAAAGGCTACTACTTATACTACTTGGTGTGCAGTCGGGTGTGACAGCCCGCCATCTTTTTTATTTCTAAGACGCTTGTTTTCCTTAAGGTGTGGTTTCCATATGTTTGGTATGTCCGTGCTTGGTTGACTAAAAACTTCTTCATTCTGCATTATAAACGCAGCTTCAATAAACTTTCGTTTTCGCCAATGTGACTCCTCATGCAAAACTTTAGCTTCAGACCATTGAATTATGTGGTCATTTGACCATGCATGAAGAGGGCGTTTTGTTTCATCTACATATGATTTATCACACTCACACGGGATTTGGTAAATATATTGCTTAAGATTTAAGGAATTTTCTGGTTTTGTTTAAGTTACAAAACTCCTAATTACTGTTTGGCTATTCATCTTATATTTTCTGAAACCCCTTGAATATATTATTTTGAGAATTTGCTATATTTGGTTTGTTTTTAAGATTGTTGAGTTTATTAATTTCTCGGTATAACCATTCTATTGTAATAAGTTTTCTATATACAGTGGTTTATATGTTTCCCTCTATTCGTTTGATAAGAACATCCAAAAAAGGTAAGGCCGAATCTTTTTCAATCTCCATTGTGCATTTGATTGTTAGTCGAATACCGTTCAGAAGATTCTGCAGTTTGTCATAATTTTCTGGCAATATAATAAATGTGTCATAGTCATAATTTTTGTTTAACTCTTGCTGTGTTGATCGCATGGTCCTCGTAATTAAATCAATCCGTAAAGACACCACCATTTTCCACACAAAAAATGTTATATTTTTGTAAAAGTAGTTTTTCAAAAAAGTTATTTTTAAAAAATTATTAAGATTTTTTTCTGTGGAATGTGCTGTTGGCTGTTGTGTGGTTCGGTGTTTTTGAGTTTGTTGGTTAGAACTGCGTTTTTTATTTTGTTAATACAAAAAATAACTTATTGGTACTTCACAATGCATATGAAGAAGGGCTGTGTTTGTAGAAATACGGTGATAAATCAAAATGTTTTATTAGTATTTTGATTAAATGTAAATATACGACGCCACTGGCTAAACTAAATAAATTATATAGATTTAATACGTCATCAGATAATGCAGTATGGCCGATTTCGGGTAGAAACAAAATAGTATTTTATTTAACAGATTATATCTTAAAAAAGATGAATAAAAAGCATTCTAACTAGGTCTCGTAACTAAAAGGTTCCAATTTACGAAAAACTGAGGGGGCCAAGTCTGCAAATCCATTTCATCTTTATGCCTCGGAGTGCCCTATATGTTTTTAAAAATTATTTTCTTTTGCTTTTCAAAATATTCCGGGTAAAACCTTTTCAAATCTAGAATTAAGTGCTCACTGAAATTTTTATTTCGATGATTAGTAGTGCTTAAACTCTATAAACAGATAAGCCGTCTATTAAATAATAACATAGAATATCCTTAATATCGGTTAGAGTTGTTTGATCAATGATTATTAGTTTAGAGTCCTCTACAATAAGACTTACTCTGAGCATAAGACATATTTCGATTAATTGCACATACTGCATTTTCGCGTATTTCTCATTTAATATTCTCCTAATAGGTGTGCCAGAACACTCTTGTAAAGGTGCCGTGATTTATTTCTATTATGGCTGCGCCTTTTTCGGTTCTTGAAAAACGTATTATGCAGAAGGCTGGCACTGTAAGAATGAGAGAGACACAACAAAAAGGCATCGTATATTTTTTTTGCGTCCACGTTCGGGACGCGTTCCTTGCACTCGAATGTACGTGTGCGTTCCTTGGTTAAATCTAATTCTACTCACAGAAAAATGGCATCTGCAAATTAGTGAAAAATCGACTCAAACATTTATAACGAATAAAATAAATTACTTCCTTTTTAGGTTGAATTTGGGAGCAAAATTTAAAACAATTTAAGACTAACGCAGTAGCGCACACAAGAATATGTCTTAGAAGGGGCCTCATGATGTCGTATTTTATGCTGTTTCATCTTTATATTTATAAAATATGTGGGTTTTGGAATTTTAGTTTTTTTTACAAATATACCAAATAATTTTCGTCTCGTGGAAAAGGACCAGAGAAAAATTTATTTGATTTTGACGGTTTTTACAGGTTACATGGTAGCTTTGGTGGCTCGGTGCGTAAGCGCATCGAACCCTAGTGAGTTTGGAATTTCGCTTGCTACAGTTCGAATTGATTGCTGAGGTCGGGTGCGGCAGCTAATTATAGTATTTCTTGTGAAGTGTATAAAATGTATGTAATTTAGTCCTACTCCTTTTTTGCCGGTAGTGGTCTAGTGATCTTAGTAACCAGACCGGATGAGGTCGGATATCTCGTGAAGGCGGAGTTTGTTACACGTTCAGTCGATAGGCCATTCTAAGGAACAAAAGGACCGAATAAAAAAAATGCTCGATCCGGGGTTCCAAAGGTGGCAATTAGTCGTTCCCATTGGCGGCTTTAGTGTCGCACACAGGCGGGTTTTATTGATATTCGGGCCAAAACGCGCAAACAATAAAAGAAAAGTAGTCTAAATCTATATATTTTATTTGTGTTCGAAATATGTGAAATAAATATTTAATGTTTAAAAACAATGATTTTGTGAAGGACCTCACAAAAAATACTAAAAATGGGTCTCTGAAGAAACAAAATTTGTGATTCCATCGGAAAGTAAAAAAAAAATGTTAAAGCTGGTATCTACAAAAATAAAAACGCTTTGCCTTTACCACTGGTCTCTTAATAAATTCACAAGGTGTATCTTTTGTAACCTTTTTATTAAGGCAGTCAGATGTACAGTTTTAAAAATGTTTTTATAAACAAGGTCTCTTAAAAATATTTTAGTATACAAAAATATTATCCTACATATTATTTTTTAATTACGTTAACATGACATTACTTTCCTTGCGACAGTTGAGCTTAAAATGAAAATATAAAAACTGTATTTTTATTTAGTCTCACACAAAAACCATCCTTTGACATAATCTGCTAAACTGTACCCTTTCACTCTTTTCCATAAAAAAGGACTTATTTTTTAAAGTCCATTACTTTCTAATGTTCAATAAAATTTGATATTTACAAACTTTTTTACTTAAAGCTATTATATAACTCAAAGCTGGTTTCAGAAAGTACTTTACATTTTTAATTAAAGATAAATATTCTAAAAAAATTAACTGTAATTATATGTATAATGGATAATTTAAGCAACCAACTTATAGAACTTAAAATGTTGTTTAAACTTCATTTAGTGAATACTTAGAGTCTAAGTTACCATTCTACAGGTAATATTATATAAATTACAAAAATTATTTTAGAAAGTCGTCACCTATAAGATGTTTAAAAAAAATTGAACATTTTGCGTACTTGCGGAAATAGATGAATTGGTTTGATATCAAAATAAGAGATAATTTAAGCAGAATATTAAAAAGACCGCAACTATTATAAAACTATATACTTTTTAATACTCAATAAGCCACTATTTGATAAAGACTCAGTTTTGTATAATTGTATTGCTACTTAATCAAATAAAAAGAAAATATTTAAATTATATTAAGCGGTTTGTTTGAAACTCGTAGACAATGATTGTGTAGAAATAAAATTTCGGACTTCCATTGTCTTTATTTATTTTAAAACACGACGTTTCGGTTAGTAAGTATCTCTAACCGTTATCAAGTGTAAACTAAACAATCTAGTCTTTAGGCTACTATTTATACTACTTGGTGTGCAGTCAGGTGTGACGGCCCGCCCCCTTTTTAATCCTAAGACGCCTGTTTTCTTTAAGGAGTGGTTTCCATATGTTTGGTATGTCCGTGCTTGGTTGACTGAAAACTTCTTTATTCTGCATTATAAACGCAGCTTCAATAAACTTTCGTTTTCGCCAATGCGACTCCTTATATAAAACTTTAGCTTCTGACCACTGAATCCTGTGATCATTTGACCATGCTAAACCGGATTTTTCAATATCCCCTAATTGGGTACTTTTTAGATGTTCATTTACTCTAACCTGAAGAGGGCGTTTCGTTTCAACTACATATGATTTACCACACTCACACGGGATTTGGTAAATACATTCCTTATTATTTGAGGGATTGTCTGGTTTTGTTTTAGTTACAAAACTTCTTATCGTATTTCCCGAAGAAAATACTGTTTTTAGCTATTCCTCTTATGTTTTCTGAAATCCCTTGAACATATGGAATGTTAATAACACCTAACGGATTATTATTTTGAGAATTTGGTACATTTAGTTTGTTTTTAATTTTATATGTCGTTGAGTTTATTAATTTCTCGGAATAACCATTCTGTTGAGGAGAAAAGTCAACTTCAACACCGACATGGAGGAGCGTTTTGACGAAATTAGACGACACACATGTGAGGAAGACTACGAACCGATACTGAGTAAAATTGACAGTACGTGCAACAGAGAACGACAGAAGATAAGATCAACTCACCGAGAAAAACTTAAGAAACTACAGACACGTACTCAAGATAGAACAGGCTCAACAACACCAAGTACTATAGTGAACATCTCCAAAAGGACCCTGAGCACCAACGAAGAATTGGTACTCAGTAAGGGACTTAAGTTCGCCATTGCACCGGCACAGACACCGACACTGGAAATTATTGCGGCAATAGAGACCAGTAGTCTACCTCAACCCGAGATGAGTTTCGCTATAAAGTAAGAACAACGTTGGACAGAAAGACGCAACAAAAGACAAACATCACCAGTCAAGAACAACGGGCAATCAAGAACCTGCAGGCTGACAAATCAATCAAGATTCTACCGACCGACAAAGGAAACGCGACGGTGATCATGGATGTCGAGACTTACGACAAAAAGATCCAAGAAGTTCTGGAGAAAGGAGACTACAAGCAACTACCCAAAGATCCAACTACCACCATAGAAGGACGCATCTACAGGACTTTGAAGAAGTATGCTGAAAATATCCCGGACGCTGTTAGATCCCGCCTGACTCCACACCACAGTAAGGCACCACATTTTTATGGATTACCAAAGATCCATAAGAAGGATATACCACTGCGACCAATCACCAGCTCCAGGGACTCACCCACCAGCACTTTGTCGAGGTTTTTGTTGGACATAATTCAACCACTACAGGGTAAGTCCGAATCTTTTGTCAAAAACTCGGAACATTTTGTCGAGGTTTTAAAAGGTATCGAAATAGATCCCGGCAATAGATTTGTAAGTTTTGATGTAGAAAGTCTCTACACCAACGTGCCAATAAATGAGTCACTCAGTATCATCAAAAACAAATTACAAACTGATGATACACTTCACGAGAGAACAACGCTATCGGTGGAGAAGGTGATGGATCTTCTGGAGCTCTGTCTCCGTAACTCTTACTTTTAAGTGAAAGATAAGTTTTACGTGCAAAATGATGGACTTCCAATGGGTTCATCTCTTTCGCCAGTGGTAGCAAACATCTACATGGAGTGGTTCGAGGACCATGCGTTCAACACAGCAAGAGTCAAACCAAAACTATGGCAACGATACATGGATAACACATTTATTATATGGCCGGAAAATGAAGACGAACTACAGAATTTTCTACACCATTTAAACGGTATTCGACCAACAATCAAGTGCACCATGGAAATTGAAAAAGATTCGGCCTTACCTTTTTTGGATGTTCTTGTCAAACGATTAGACAGAAACATTCAAACCACTGTATATAAGAAACCTACACACACGGGACATTACCTAAATTTTAAGTCTAATCATTCTGTTGCAACAAAACAAGGAGTTATAAGAAGTTTGTATTTAAGAGCCGTAAATATTTGTAGTAATAATCAAGAATTAACCACAGAAATTAACAACATTAAAAAGGACTTACAACAGAATGGTTATTCCGAGAAATTAATAAACTCAACGATATATAAAATTAAAAACAAACTAAATGTACCAAATTCTCAAAATAATAATCCGTTAGGTGTTATTAACATTCCATATGTTCAATGGATTTCAGAAAACATAAGACGAATAGCTAAAAACTATAATATAAAAACAGTATTTTCTTCGGGAAATACGATAAGAAGTTTTGTAACTAAAACAAAACCAGACAATCCCTCAAATAATAAGGAATGTATTTACCAAATCCCGTGTGAGTGTGGTAAATCATATGTAGGTGAAACGAAACGCTGCCCTCTTTAGGTTAGAGTAAATGTACTTCTAAAAAGTACCCAATTAGGGGATATTGAAAAATCCGGTTTAGCAGATCATGCATGGTCAAATGATCACAGGATTCAGTGGTCAGAAGCTAAAGTTTTACATAATAAGTCGCATTGGCGAAAACGAAAGTTTATTGAAGCTGCGTTTATAATGCAGAATAAAGAAGTTTTCAGTCAACCAAGCACGGACATACCAAACATATGGAAACCACTCCTTAAGGAAAACAGGCGTTTTAGGATTAAAAAGGGGGCGGGCCGTCACACCTGACTGCACACCAAGTAGTATAAGTAGTAGCCTAAAGACTAGATTGTTTAGTTTACACTTGATAACGGTTAGAGATACTTACTAACCGAAACGTCGTGTTTTAAAATAAATAAAAACAATGGAAGTCCGAAATTTTATTTCTATATTAAGCGGCTTATGAAAGGTTGACGAATTATTTTTAAGCTAAAGGCAAAAATTGGCAGCCCAAAATTATTTAATTATTTAGGTATTACTTGCAATTTTCAATAAATGTTACTAAAACCAGTAAGATTTGTTAAACTTGACATTTTTAATTCCAGAAAGTAATGACGAACGCTGCAAAAGTGCCAGGTTGAGTTTTAACTTGTAACAAAGGAGGAGGCACTAAATACATTGTTTACCGGGTTGCGTCAGATGAGCTGAATTTAAGATATGCTGAAGGCCAAACGTTCCTGATATTTCTAGCAAAAAAAATTGGGGGGGTCATAGGATTCGTTTTCGAGCTATACTTATTTAAATTGTAGTTTTTTGTAATAACTTATATTGTCTTATTTTATTGACAAAAGAGTCCTTTTAGGAATTTTATCAGTTTTTGACATATAGTTTGCGTCACATGCCTACAGAGTGGCTCAAAATAATTTAAAAAAAATACAGGAAAAATTCCTGAGATTTATTAAATATAAAGAAAGGAAACTAAAAATGTATAGTGAAAATTAAATTTACTTGCTTTTCTGAGAGTCGTTTTAACTATTCTAGAGTGATGACTGAGGAAAACGAAACCGATCACCCAATTTCTTTGAGACAAGTATTTGGACGGCTTGGGCCCTAACATGTCATAAATTCACCTCATTTAACGCATCCCGGTAAACATACTATTCCGTAGACAATTAGTAAACTTGTCATGCGTTTAAAAAATTTTTTTCAAATACCCTGTAAGCTTATCACATAACCTATTATGCAAACATCACTCTAGAATAGTTAAAACGGCTCACATGAAAGCAAGTGAAGTGAATTTTGACTATGCATTTTTAGTTTCCTTTCTTTATATTTAATAAATCTCAGGTATTTTTCCTATATTTTTTTTTATTATTTTGAGCCACTCTGTAGGTATGTAACGCAAACTTTATATCAAAAATTAATAAAATTTCTAAGAGGACTCTTTTGTCAATAAAACAAGACTAATATCAGATTTTTATTTTTATTTGGCGATAAGTTATTACAAAAAAACACAAGGTCATATTTTTCCATATTTCAGAGACGCGCATTTAAATAAGTATAGCTCGAAAACGAATCCTATGACCCCCCCATTTTTTTTGGTAAAAATATCAGGAAGGTTTGGCCTTCAACATATCTCAAATTCAGCTCATCTGACGCATCCCGGTAAATAATGTATTTAGTGCCCCCTTTAATATAGGCAATATGTATCTCTTCAGTCTGACTTCATAGTATTTGTTATACTAAAACAATTGCTAAAGGAATATGACGCCAATTCTATAGGCATTAGTTAATAGTACATAAACATTGTTATCTTCTTTGTACCAAATAATATTAGAGGGTCGTATGTCGGTGAAAAATGTACAATTATCAATTTGAAGAAGAACAGGTCACGTTGTGTCCAGTGACTAACGGTTTTGTTAAAATAAAAACGCTATCCCGTTTAAGTTAAATTTTAACTGGTTTTAAAAACAAAACTTGTATTTTTTTCATCCACTTACTGATATAGGGCATTAAAATTCTGTTCATAAATATTTTACTAAAAACAAAGAGCATCCTAAAATCTTTTATATTTAATTTATTTACATGTTAAGACTTATTTTAAGTAAAAATAAATTTACTTTAGATCTAAAGAATTGAAGCATAGATGCAACGGTTTTTTAACTTTAAAGTAAGGTCCCTTAAAATAGGGATTAAAATTATCATTGATAGGCGCTGTGGGGTAGAGTTTTTTTTGGTAACTCCTAGATCAAGTGCAAAAACTTGTTTCGAGCTAATGGTTCTATTTTTTACACAATCAACATTCCATTAGTAGTATAGTGTGTTATTACCATAACACCCTCTGTTTACTAATTCCAGAGCAGAAGCAATCAGAATCAGCTTGCCACTGATTTTGCAAATTTCATATCTTGCATGCCTATATGTACATAAATGTTACACGTTTCACTAATGAGATTTACAGGCCATGGATCACAAAACAAAGTTGTAAAACAGAAGTTTGTTTGCTTTGTTCCCTTTCTTATTAAATAATAAACTACACATACTGTCTTTGCCGGGGTTTGGCCACTCAATGCGCACCAAATCCTCACTAGCCCAGTCAATTAATCAAAATTTTTTTAAAAATATAGAAGCCGGCTAAAATTTCTGGGGGCACGGCAGTACCCCGCCAAGTTCGCGTAAACTTCTGTACCATCTTTGTTTGAAACATTTCAGCACATATTTGCCCTATCTAAAACTCTACTTCGTAATGAGCTACGAAACTCAAACTTTCCAAAGTCGTAGATCTTCAGAGAGCCCCCCAAGTTTCATAGACTTCCATAAATTAGAAAAGTAGTTACGAAATTTCAAAAAACGTCGAAATTGCCACTCACTCACTCACTCATGTATAGATCATCAAAATTCTACTGTACTTCCAGACATGCTACAAAGCTAAAATTTGGCAGACTAATAGAAATTATAATTAAACCCTTAGAAAAAATATAAAAAACCCAAAATTCTAATTCAATCTCCTCCCCTATACAATGTAAAATTATATAAAAGTAACATTACCCACTTCCAGAAGCGCTAGAGAAACAATTTTAAAACCCCAAACTTTTTATTTGCTTTCCTCCCTTATAAATGTAAAACTATGTAAAAGTAACATTGCCCCCCTACAAAAGCGCTAGAGAGCTGAACTTTGGAAGGCCGATAGGAACTATGATAAAACTGGAAACTACAGAAAAAACTTAATAAACCTCAAAATTTTAAATAACTTCCCTCCCCTATAAATGTAAAATAATGTAAAAGTAACAGTGCCCACTTCCAGAAACGCTAGAGAGCTGAGATTTGGAAGACTGATAGAAACTATAATAAAGCTATAGAAAAAAATTTAAACACAAATTTTATTTTACTTTTCTCCCCTATAAATAAATGTAAAGTTATGTAAAAGTAACATTGCCCACTCCCTAGAACGCTAGAGAGCTGAGCGTTAGAAGACTGATCGGAGCCATGATACCATAGGAAAAAATTAAAAAACGTCAAAATTTTTAATAAGGCTTTGCAAAAGTTTTGAACAATATTCCGCATTTAAAACTTAAATATTATCAAAATTCTTTAAAAAAAGGAGTGAAATCATAAAAAAACATTTCATATAAAAAAGCCAAGTTCTTCAATACAAATTTCAAAATGAAAAGTTCTCACTAGTTTGGAAAGGTTTTTCTAAACTTAGCTTTTACGGCTACAAATGACTCTTAGGCACAGAGCTAAATTGAGCATAAAGAAGTTTAGCTGTAATAGCAAACTAAAAAAAAACATTTCCTTGGCTTTATTCTTATTATTATTTTTAAGGAATACCATTTTCGCTTTTTTTTAGATGAAATGTTGTTTTTATAATAAACTTATTTGACTTATTTTCCCTAAATACCCAACGTCGTAACCATAAGTTTTTTGCGATTTTAACAAAAACAAAACTTAACAAACTCAGCAGCTAAAAAATTATCACTCAGTTTGTACATAACACAAAGAAAAAACCAAACCCAACCATAAGATAATTACGTTAAACTTGGTGCCTACTTAGACAAATCAGCATATACTTTATCTGGGTATCACGCATCACGTCACTACTTTTAAATTCAGAAACCACTACGTTTCTCCTAGAAAAAGAAAAATCATTAATTTGCCAGTGGTTGATAAGAAAAAATAAATATTTGCCTAAAAAAATTAAAAAGCTTTTTCTGTTTGACAAACAACACTAGTGCGAGTTTTTGTTTGTTCTTCTACATAGTTCAGGCAAGATTCGGGAAAATCCACTTTCTAGAAGCATTTTATATTACTTTTTGGCAAATGGGCAATTCCCCCTATTTTGATCCCGCTGAATCCGAATATCCCTGTTGCCAACTCGAAATATTGACAGGGGCTGAGATATTCAAGATGGCGGCCAAAATGGCGGCGGAATTTTAAATTGCCGCTGAAAAGCCCAAATTGTCACAGGTGCACATTCAAAATATATATTTGTATAATTAAAAAATAATAACATTATTTTTTTTTAATGGCTGCAAAAAACCTCCAAAAACCCTCCAGACCCCCCAAAATCTGAAAGTTTGAGGTTTTTTCAAATTTTCTTAAAAACTATGCTTTTAAGAGAAAAATGTATAATATACTTTATTGTAGACAATAAAATTCCCTTTTCAACGTGGTATAACTTAATAAAGTTAGACTAATAATAAGCTCTTTAGCGGCGTCCGTTAATTGAAATAATTAAATAAAGTTGAAAAAATACCTATTTTTCCAAGATTTATTTAATTTTTTTAAAAACTAATATGTACAGAAAACCGTGTATTACATTTTGGTATACTCAATAAAATTTCCTTCAAAATGACGTATAACAAGATTAAATCGGTTTGTAAATAAAACTTCAGGGGCATCCGTAAATTAAATTAATTTTGAAAAAACAGAAAATAAACCATTTTTGTTACAGGTTTTATCTAATTTTCTCAAAAACTAAGCTTAACGTAAAAAAACTTGTTCTATACTTTTTTGTAGACAGGGAAATTCCCTTTTTAAAAATGTGAAAATCGGTGGGGTTTGACTAATAGCAAACTCTCCAGCGACGTCCGTCAATAGGGGTGATTTCAACAAATCATTTAAAAAAACATGTTTTTCATACGTTTTATTCAATTTTCTTAAAAACCAAACTCTTTATCAAAAAATGTATTCTATACTTCGTCATAGCCAATAAAATTTCCTTTCAAACGATGTATAGCAAAGTGGAAGTTATTTTATATTTACCGCTCCAGTGGTGTTCTTAATTTAAAGAAATTATTTAAGATCAATCCAAACTAATCAATTTTGTGTCTTATTAGCTTTTCGGTGGATAATATAGAGCGGCGGATAAAAGGTCGAAAGTACAAAAGGTCGAAAAAATAAGGTCGAAAGTACAAAAGGTCGAAAATACAAAAGGTCGAAAGTACAAAAGGTCGAAAGTACAAAAGATCAAAAAACAAAAGGTCGAAAGTTCAAAAGGTCGAAAGTACAAAAGGTCGAAAGTGTAAAAGATCGAAAGTACAAAAGATCGAAAGTACGGCCGCGGGTTCACATCGACTGGACAGGTCAATTCGACTTGATACGGTAAATTTGTATTTTTAATATTTTGTTTTGTCGATTTTCTTTCGACCTTTTGTACTTTCGACCTTTTATGGCTTCGGCGGCGGGTCCGATAATAAAATGTTCTTTTAAACAGTGTGTCACAAAATGTGACCCATAGTATAGACAACTATCCAGGGGCGTCCGTAAATTGCAAAAATTACCAAAAAATATTATTTTTGTTACGGGTTTCATTCAATTTCCATCAAAATCTCAATTTCAATTTCAATTATGATTATGCCCCCCCCCCCAAACCGTTGCATAAGATTCACCACTTTATTTTTAGTTCCATATGCTTAAAAAAATAACCAAAAACACCTGTGTCAAAGTTACGACTATAACTTTCTGAACAAACATATTGCTTAGGAGGGGCCATGGCCCCTATGCCCCCTCCCGTTATAACCACCGGTGTTTTTTTGCTTTAAAGAACTTATTTAGATAAATCAAAATATCTAATCTAATCAAAAAACAGTTTATTATAATTTGGAAACATTTTATTTTAGTAGGTATAAATTATGAACCTTTTTGAAGTATTTATCATAACATTAACCTCACTTTGTAATATATCATTTAAAAAGAAATTGTCTTGTCCTCAATTAAGAATAAAGGCACATTTTTTTCTGAAAATCTTAGTTAGAAAAAATAATTAAATATGCTAGGGAAACTGATTATTTCAGTTATTTTTGAAAATAATTTGATATTAGTACGCCCCTGAAGCCTTAAATATGGTAACAACCCGACATTTTAATAAAGTTTTTAAAAGAAAATGTTATGTTCTACAATAAAGTATACTACATATTTTTTCCTAAAAAGTGTAGTTTTTGAGAAAATTTGGAAAAACCTATAATAAACATGTTTTTTTCTAAATAATCCCAATTTACGTACGCCAATGAAGAGCTACTTGCTTTTCCTGACCTTATTGACCAATACATCGTTGGAAAGGAAATTTTATTCTCCACAAAAAACTGTTGTTTGCAATTTTTGATAAAAAGGTTAGTTTTCGAGAAAATTGCATAAAACTGAAAGAAAACAGGTTTTTGGGGGTTTTGGGGGGATTTTCTCCGTCCCTGTCGATTTTTTGAGTTGGCAACAAAGATATTCGGATTCAGCGGGGCAAATTAGGGGGAAATGGTCTGTTGCCAAAAAGTAATATGATTTGCTTCTAGACCGAAAACGGAAAGCCTTCTAAAATAATATGCTCTGACTAACAATCGTTTTAAAGTTTTTTCAAATATGTAATTTTTAAATTATTCTTTCACCAATACTACGAATATTTACTCTGCTTTATGTTTATTGTTTGTAATTTATTTATGTATTTCCGACAATTTTTTGAAAAAAAAAACTAAAAAAAATATCTAGTCAGCAAAGAATAAGAATTTTAAAAGTATTTTTTATTTCTAAAAGAAACAGTGCTGTACTAGTATTTTCTAAATTCTGGCACGAACGTCACTGGTCAAAATAAAAAACATGTTGTACATCAAAAAATGCCTCTTGATGATTGAAGTGTGTACCAAATTTCCCAAATATAATATAATATCTACAGCCTTATCACATATATTACAAAAGTTAAGACCTTTAGGCAGCGGCGGATCTAGGAACTTTATTTGGGGGGGGGGGGAATATCATTATAAATATTGCATAAAACTATTTTGCATAGTGACAAAGAGGTGTATTCTGTGTATAGAATTTAAAATTCGGGGGGATATTCCCCCTTTTTCCCTACCCGTAGATCCGCGCCTGGTTTAGGACATATATTTAAATATAAGGTTTTTTCTTAAAAGAGATCCAAAAATCTCTCTTTAATTATTTTTGTATTTTGTTTTTTTTTCACATACTTTTTCAATAATCCTGTGTTTGATCCAAAATTTAGTTGAGAGCATGCACGAGGTTTTCTAAAATTCGGCGCCCCTAAAAACCACTGAATATGAAAGATAATCTATTGCAATCTCGCAGCTATAAATTGCGGTGAAATGGGGTGAGCTTTTAGGGGTAAAAATGATTTTTTACAGTTTCCAGCGAAACTGGATATCCTATCGAAAATAAATGGCTCTGGAACGAAATAGCGATGTACAAAATAGCGACGTACGAAATAGCGAGTAATGAAATAGCGACTATCAAAATAGCGATGTAATGAAACAGCGACTATCAAAATAGTGATGTATCAAAATAGCGTTTCTAACAAAACAGCGACATATCAAACTGAACTGAATTCGGTTCAGTTTGGTTCGGTTCGGATTTACACTTTCTAGGATCCCGGAAAAGAAGTCAGGGAATTTTTTTTTTGAAAAAATTTGTTAGAAAGAAACCCCTTTGTCGAACTATATGCCAAAACCAAACCAAAATATCGCTATTTTGATAATCGCTATTTTGTTACATCGCTATTTTGATAGTCGCTATTTTGTTACATCGCTATTTTGTTACATCGCTATTTTGTTACAATCGCTATTTTGTTACATCGCTATTTTGATAGTCGCCCTTTCATTACATCGCTATTTTGATTGTCGCTATTTCGATACCGCTATTTTAATACTCGCTATTTTGTACATCGCTATTTCGTTCCAGAGCCAAAATAAATGGATCCATGACGGATCTGACACCTTCATAGCTAGCCTATTAATTCACTTCAAGTTAAGTCATGATAATATATTAGCCTTGAAAACAATTTTTTGTAAATATCTCAATAACTGAAGCTTTTACGAAGTTTTTGGTCATAACTCGAATTATTGAGCAAAATATTTTCCGAAAATTTTTAATTGTGATTAGCATTAATGGATTTTAACCAAAATCTAATCAGCTCGTAAGAGTGTCGAACACTATTTTACCTGAAAATTTAATGAAAAACGGTTCAGCGGTTAAGAAGCTATCGTGTTACGGACAGAAATAATTTACACACACACACATACAGACAGACATCACGACGATAATGCTAGGACAGGTCAAAATACATCCAAATAACACATTTTTGACGTGATTTAAAAAAAAATTCGTCGAAAATATTACCCTCTCTACCCATTGCTATCCGGGCCAGGAAGGTAAAAATTAAAAAAGAGCTTAATCCAACATAGTGTTAAGCCAAATTTTAAAAAAGTAAATATATCAAAGTATAAATTGTTTAAAAAATATGTTAAATATAAGTTTTAACGTAGAAATTAGTTTTAACGTAAAACCAAGGTTTACCAAACAAATACAATTTTTGACAAATAAAAAAAATAACCTCCGTTTTTATTTTGTGGCTTACCTATTATGTTATACTAAGCTCTTAAAATACAAAAATACCTAAAATTTTCCGATAAAAAGATCTTTATCTTCCGCATTTTTTTGTTTTCGACAAATAATTTATTTTATTATACTATCATTATATTATTTATTAATAATTTTTTAACATATCTGGTTGTCCATTAGAAGTTTGTGTTAATAAAATGTATTTTGTTAGCCAAAACTTTTTTTGTCATCAGTGTTCCTCAATTAAGTTGATTTAACATGGTGGCTTGATGAAATTAATGAAACTTTGAGGCCACGCTGTCATGTCTGTCGCTGAATTAGTTTGCCAAGCCTAGAATTAACTAGCGGACGGCCACTAACAGTTTATTAGCCATTAACTTTTGACAGACTTTGTTTCTCATTAAGTTACAACCACGCCGCAAGTTTAAACAAAACGTTTCATTAGCATAAGTAATGCAAGGCTTATTAAACCTGAAAACATGCAACTAAAAACTACAGAGTAAAGCTAAAAATCTACAAGTAAAAACTTTGAAGGCTTTGAAATACAGAGTGCTGTCTCCCTATTTAAAGTTTAATAAAACAAATGTAATTTAAAACACAATTTATTTGTTTTGATATTTTAAAAGTGCCACTTAAAGATTTTTGTCTTACAGGGAGAACATCGGCAAGGTGCTGCCGACTATTATCGCAGCACTGCACAGGTATTGGTTGAATTTTCAGACGGATTGCCTCTAGGGTCCTTGGACGATGCTTAAAGAATTGAGCTTTTAGGTAGCCCCACACAAAGAACTCGCAAGGCGTTACATCCGGCGAGCGTGCAGGCCAAGCAATATGGCCTCTCAAGGAAATCAAGTGTCCGGGAAACATGTTCGTGATGCGTGGGCTGTCGCCCTATCCTGTTGAAACCAGGTATTCTGAACATTGAGTTCTGCATGAGCTGCGGCGGAAAAAGTCTGAATCATTGCTATGATAGCGTTCTGAGTTGACGGTTACAGCCCGATTCCCTTCTTCAAAAAAGTAAGACCCGACTATCCCTATTTCTGACACGGCGCACCAAACTGTGACATTCTCACTATGAAGAGGCTTTTCGTGTATCTCTCTCAAGTTATCGGCACAATAATATCAAAAGTTTTGCTTGTTTACGCAGCCAAACAGGTAAAAATGTGCCGTCACTAAAAAAAACGCCTTTTGAGGTAAATTTGCAGCAACTCCCACTGTCCTAGTCGTGTTCTGATAATATCTATGCAACAACCATCTTATATGGATGAAAATGAAGATCCTGATGAAGAATTCTTCGTACAGTGTGTGTCAGAGGGGCGAAGGGCGGCCGCACGTAGCACTGAGCGTCTGACTATCTCGAAGTTTTCGGGTGTCCGAGCTGTCCGTGGACGCCCGCCTCCTCTCCTGTGTCGTTATTCTTGAAATCTCCCTGAGCGGGTACTCCTCGAAATTCGAGCGAGGACCAATAGAGATGCGGAAATCAAGTGACATCGCATGCCCAGTATGACTTTCACCCGATTTTGAGGGAGTACTCCCCTACATTTCAAGAATACTGACACTGGTAACAGACCCAGTGTCTCTGAAATTTTTTACTCATAAAATAATTGATTTTTGATCCGGTACTTGTCGATCACGATGAATTTCAAATCTGTGACGGAACACTCGTTGTGCAGCGACAACCGACCCATATTTGCGGATATACACTTCAACTAAACCTTTTTAGAAACAAAAATGCTTTTCCTTACCGCATGTAATGACGCTAACCCTACTTTTCTGCAAGGGCGTCCGGCTTAACGAGACCATTTTGAAAATAGGGAGACAGTTATGCCGCACCCTGTATAATATGGACCTTTTGCATGTCCCATTTATCACAGTATCCTTTATTTATGACATGTTTGACTTTACTCGTGACCGAATAACGCAGACATAAGTTACTATATTTAGAGATAGTGTTGCCGTACATATAACTTTATGTCGAAATGTAATCAAAATTTTAATTATTTTTGATACTAAACAATTATTTCAAGAGCTGGCAGGGCGTGGAAATCAGCAGATTTAATTTTATGCCAATTATTGACACTTACTTCTGTTTAAAAACTTAGATAGATGATATGTGTTGTTTGGCAACAATGTTTTACAAACAACCAAAAGACTTCACTTATGGTATAGCAAAATAAGCTATAATACCTCCGATCATCAAAAATGCGGTTTCTATTTATTATAATAACATTCAAAAACAGAACTAATGTAAAAAAAAACTACAAATAAAAAAGCGAGTAAAAAATAACGCAAATATAAATTGTATCTGCAAAAGGTAACAATTAGACCTGTAAATATTACGTGACATCTGTCATTTAACGATGCATTAATAATGGAAAAGTTAGCTGACGGAGTGCGTGCAAAATGTCCCTAATATCATTAAGGGATATATTTGAAGCACGTTATTTAATGCACATTTTCTTGTTGATTTTTTAATGGAGTCTTTTTTTGCAAGCTTTAAAATCATTATTTGTTTTAATACGATTTTTATACTGAAAAATGCATTACTAGTTTTTTTCACAATCTTTCTTCTTAAGACAAAAAAGTTTTGGTTCGGACCCCCGAAAGGAGTCTACACACAAACAATTTGATTTTCAGAGGGAATAACCGCCTCCAAGAGGACTTGGCTTGCGTAGAGTCCTGTCGGGATCTGTCTGGCTCTGTCGTGTCCTGTTGTCAAATTTGACCCATACTGTTAATTAGGTTAATTACCAAAAAAAGAACAAAAGCTTTTCCCTACAAATTCCCAACAAAAAGTTTGCCAAAAAAAGGCATCACTCGTTTATCGCAAAAAGTTTTTACCTAAACATTTTTTTTGTAATTGCCTCCAAAAAAAGTTAATTACAAAATAATATTGGTTCCTCTTGAGTCCTGTGAAAAGCCTGTCGGGTCCCTTAGGGTCCTGTCACGTCCTATCGAAGTCCTGTCGTATTTTGTTGAGTCCCATCAGAGTCATGTTTGGTCGTGTCGTGTCGGGTCCTGCCGTTTTCTATTGAGTCCTGTCGAACTGCGGTTCTCATATTTTGCAAACTCAACTACCTCCAGCGCCTGGACTACTAGGCAAATACCGATTTTATGAAAGGACAATATTTTATAAAGTAGTTGTTGACTGTTATTTGGCACTAGTTCTGAATGCTCATAAAAAACATACTGTTTTACCCATAAACTACTGTACCGCGCAAATATAAACCTCCATAGAAAATTATAAATCAGACAGGCATCAGGAAAATAAGCGAAAAATATGGGAAAAGAAAATCGCAAATAATCAGGGGGAATCTTTTTCCAATACATCGCGCAGCATCACATGTTTTTCTGCTATAATGACATAAGTTTAGGTTAATAAGAAAATACTGAGGTTACCAAAAATTGGCGAAAATTGCCACGTGGAATTTCGCGTGTATCCAGTGGCGGCGCATGGCTTTGAAAAATCGGGAAAAATTCAAATAAATATTACCTACAAACCTATCTAGTTTTATACAATATCTTGATTTTTCGGTCTATTAGAAAGGCAATCTTGTCGATGATAGGAACATCAATTAGTATATAATATTTTAAAAAATTATGTTAAATTTGATGTAAAAAGAGTAAACGCGAACTTAAAAATAATGTTTCTAACGCGGAGCTATTAGGGACTTATTGCAATAAAGTCAGGCAGTAATAGTGCCAGGTACTATTCTGGCAATTCCGCGTTATAGGAACAGCTGTCTTCTTTTAAAATTAGACCTTTGTGTATTATAGATATATTTAGGATTTATTAAGATATAATAATCTAATATACACGGTGTTTTACGAACATCGAAACAGGCATTTTTGGGTATTGAGAGTGAGAATTTGAAGAAACTCTCGGGCACGTCGATTTTGTTTGCGAGGAGGACACTTTTTGGCTATCTTGAAATTTTTGCAGCACAGAATTTTTTTATCCTTATATATTGAATAGGGAAAGTGAGTCTAGTGTCATAACACCCGTTTGAGATAATAACCTTCAAACTTTAAATTTAATATGGACTATACACCTCGAAGGGGGTTCGTGCTACAAAAATTTCACGATAGTCAAAAAGTGTCCCACTCGCAAACAAAATCGACTTGTTCGAGCGTTTCTTTAAATTCGTACTCTAAATACCCAAAAAGGCCTCTGTTTCAATGTTTGTGAAACACTGTGTTCAATTTTAATATATATAGGTATATAATTTCTTAAATATAATTGCTAGTTAATATAAATATAAATATATGGCAATAAAGACCAAGTCTGTAATAACTTTTAGCCGATCTAAATTTATACCACTTGTCCCAACGTAATTCTTAAAAGCTAGCCCCTACTGAAGTACGAGAGAGACATCTTACCGAGCACCTAACACACGTTACCTAATCAATAAACCCAACAAGGACGCGATACCACATTCCTACGTTTTGATTAGGTCACTTCTATTGCTTTTCACCAAAGAAGAGCCAACGTTTTAAGAGCTTTACGTGGCTGACTTTGGCATAGGTATCGCTTGAAAGGCTAAACGTTAGCTTTTAAGATTTACTTTGGAACACCGTGTAGAGGTAGGAATTAGAGCATAAAATTTATTAGGAGTGCAGCAATATTATTGATCTTTCTCTTTTGTTAACCCATATACAAACTTTTTTTTAAAGTGTATGTTTTATAACTATTTTTCTAAGTTTTGTATTTGTACGATTTGTCTTTGTATGATAGGAATTTGTGTGATTTATATTTTTTTAATTTTTACCTTCATAGCCCGCGCAGTAATGGCTAGAGAAGAAATTTTTTTTGAGATTACGCCAAAAATGTGTTATTTGGGTGTATTTTGACCTATCTTAGCAATATCGTCGTGATGTCTATGTGTGTATGTCTGTGCGTAACACGATAGCTCCTAAACCGCTAAACCGATTTTCATAAAATTTCCAGGTAAAATAGTATTCGACACTGTAACGAGCTGATTAGATTTTAGGTAAAATCCATTAATGCTAATGACAGTTTTTTGACAATTAAAATTTTTTTAAATGCTAACTCTTTAACGGAGCATCGCATTAATATGGGGTTTTCGGAATACAGTACAACAGATTTTTTTCAATAATTTATGTTATAACCAAAAACTTCACAAAACTTTCGTTTCTGAGATATTTTGCAAAAAACTGTTTTGAAGGCTCAACCATAAACCTAACTTAAACTGTATACGTCACGTTAAAACCCCTCGTGACAATATCATGGAGTACAGTTGAAGTATGATAATCTAATAGGCTAGTTAGGAAGGTTTCAGATCCGTCATGGATCCATTTATTTTAAATTGGCTTTGTCTGTGCCTGGTCCGCTCAAGTCTTGATGATTTGATTTGGGCTTTAGTGGGCCTGGCATTGATATAGTATTCTCTGACATATTATTGTCATAATTGTTTTTCCTGTAAGTGTTTTTTTTTTAACTTGGAAATAAAGATCTTTATTTATTTATTTATTTTTTAATATATGAGCCGGAATTAATAGTGCTGCCTTTATTATTAAAAATAAACGACTTGATTTACAAATTCTACTTTGGCATGTCAAGTTTGAAAGACCAATTGTCAGTTTTCAATGAAAAACTGTCAGAATAGTGCCCGGTACTATTACTGCCTGGCAGTGGCGGCTTGTTGCTTTTGCAAAAGGTTACGCAGGGTTTTCCTCCCCCCATTTTTTATACACACATATAAAAAATAAAAATATAAAAATATGCTAATAATATTCCTATTCTATAAAGAACTTACCTAAATTCAGTAAGTATGTTTAGGTAGGTAGTAAGTGATATATCATGGTCCATCTTATACTTGTAGAAGATGGCCACTGATTCTATTTGATTGACTAGTTATTCATTGTTAGTTTGATATTAATAATTTTGAATTCAAATAAATAGAATTTAATTAACATAACATGGCGCAGTCATAGTAAAGAACAAGCTCCAAATAGGACAACTACGCTGCAAAGTCATACAAAACATACCAGACATCAATAACAATGGCATAAAACACTTGTAACAAAAATAATTAAGAAATCACACAATGTAAGTGAATCATATGATATACTGCTTTTCAAAAAAACTTGTACACTTATCATAGGTTTTTATATTGCAGGTGTACACATTTTTTTGATAAGTAGTATATTTCGTTACAAAAAACTCAAGAATCTGTTGCGAAGCTTGAACGTAACACACAAGATATGGTTTTTAATCTTCAAAGCAACTTTAACACGCAAATAGAAAAGCTAGGTGAGATTATGACTTCATTGTTATCCAAGAAAAATGAGAATCAACAAATTCTTATTAATAACCAAAAAAGTACTACTGCCGGCAAGTACTGTAAAGATAACAGGAAATTTTCCTTTACCTAGTAAATTAACCGAAAACTTAACATTTTCACAATTTAAGGATTGGAAAAGAAGTTTTGAGAATTATCTAATAATTCAAGGATTAAGTGAGGTCTCTAAAACACAAATAAATGCATTTTTGATCAAGATATTTTGGATATCATACGCTTAATACTAAAAATTAAGAATCCAAGCTGCATTAAAAAATCTGATTTACTTTCGCAGTTAGAAAATTATTAAGAAAAAAGAAAACTATCGCATGTGACGAAGTCAATTTATAGTTAAGAAACAAGAACATGGAGAATCATTTATGGCATTTTATTGACAAAAATAATAAGTTGGTACATTTTTTTTTTAAGTCACAAGCTTTTATAAAATGCACTAAAAATTAAAAAATAATTTTCTAACATTCTAATATTATCATCATAATAAAAGCGATGGCCAACTGATTGAAATTTTGACGATGTTAGCACGATAAGATATCCGTATCTAATCTAGTAGAAAAATGCAGAGGTGCCAAACCCAGCCAACCCGACCCAAGATACCCCAGCATTTCTTTGACATAGGTATGGCAATGGCATAGCATTGCGGCACATCAAACATATCTTTGATGACCTGCTATGTTGAATATTCTTTGTGTTTAGATCACAAATTTAGAATAACTTATGCTTTGATTTGCGGCCATCGCTTTTATTATTATGATAATATTAGAATGTTCGAAAATTATTTTTTAATTTTTAGTGCATTTTATAAAAGCTTGTGACTTAAAAAATTTTTTTTACCAATTTATTTTCTACTTTTAAGTCTCAGCTATCTACTCTATTAAATGAAAATATTTGTTCAATAACAGACAGAAGAGTTTATTCTAGATTATAATGAAATCGCTGATAGTGAGTTGTTTGGAAACTTATTTTTCTATTGGGGGAAAGAGAGGGTGGGGGTAGAGGTAGAAATATATTTTTTTTTTGGGATGTATTGCCATCGGACCTTTATGCATATACCAAATTTTATAAAAGTCATTTGAAGTGAAGTGTGTCAAAAACGCATTTTTTATGGAAGGGGGTGGGGGGTAGGGTGGGAGGACAATTTTTCATTATTGTTGTATTGTCATCGGACCACTATATGTATACCGAATTTCATCCAAATCGGATAATGGGAAGTGTGTCAAAAACGCATTTTTCTATAGATGGGGGTGGGGGTAGGAGTGGTAGGATATTTTTTTCAATGTTGTATTGTCATCGGACCACTATATGTATACCAAATTTCATCCAAATTGGATAATAGGAAGGGTGTCAAAAACGCATTTTCTATGGAAGGGGGTGGAGGTATGGGTGGGATGATATTTTTTTTAATGTTGTTTTGTCATCGGACCACTATGTGAATACCAAATTTCATCCAAATCGGATAATGGGAAGTGTGGCAAAAACTCATTTTTCTATAAAGGTGGGTGGGGGTAGGGGTGGGAGGACATTTTTTTCTTAATATTGTATTGTCATCGGATCACTATATGTATACCAAATTTCATCCAAATCGGATAAAGGGAAGTGTGTCAAAAACAAATTTTTCTATGGAAGGGGTTGGGGGTAGAGGTGGGAGGATATTTTTTTCTTATTGTTGTATTATCATCGGACCACTATGTGTATACCAAATTTTATCCAAATCGGATAACGGGAAGTGTGTAAAAAACACATTTTTCTATAGAAGGGGTGGGGGTAGGGGTGGGAGGATATTTTTTTCTTCGTATTGTATTGTCATCGGATCACTATATGTATACCAAATTTCATCCAAATCGGATAAAGGGAAGTGTGTCAAAAACAAATTTTTCTATGGAAGGGGGTGGGGGTCGGGGTGGGAGGATATTTTTTTCTCATTGTTGTATTGTCATGGGACCACTATGTGTGTACCAAATTTCATCCAAATCGGATAATGGGAAGTGTGTCAAAAACGCTTCACAAGATTTGATAGATAGTTAGATAGTTAGATAGATAGTTAGATAGTTAGATAGTTAGATAGTTAGATAGTTAGATAGTTAGATAGTTAGATAGTTAGATAGTTAGATAGTTAGATAGTTAGATAGTTAGATAGTTAGATAGTTAGATAGTTAGATAGTTAGATAGTTAGATAGTTAGATAGTTAGATAGTTAGATAGTTAGAGAGTTAGATAGTTAGATAGTTAGATAGTTAGATAGTTAGATAGTTGGTAAGTTGGATAGTTGGATAGTTGGATAGTTGGATAGTTGGATAGTTAGATAGTTAGATAGTTAGATAGTTAGATAGTTAGATAGTTAGATAGTTAGATAGTTAGATAGTTAGATAGTTAGATAGTTAGATAGTTAGATAGTTAGATAGTTAGATAGTTAGATAGTTAGATAGTTAGATAGTTAGATAGTTAGATAGTTAGATAGTTAGATAGTTAGATAGTTAGATAGTTAGATAGTTAGATAGTTAGATAGTTAGATAGTTAGATAGTTAGATAGTTAGATAGTTAGATAGTTAGATAGTTAGATAGTTAGATAGTTAGATAGTTAGATAGTTAGATAGTTAGATAGTTAGATAGTTAGATAGTTAGATAGTTAGATAGTTAGATAGTTAGATAGTTAGATAGTTAGATAGTTAGATAGTTAGATAGTTAGATAGTTAGATAGTTAGATAGTTAGATAGTTAGATAGTTAGATAGTTAGATAGTTAGATAGTTAGATAGTTAGATAGTTAGATAGTTAGATAGTTAGATAGTTAGATAGTTAGATAGTTAGATAGTTAGATAGTTAGATAGTTAGATAGTTAGATAGTTAGATAGTTAGATAGTTAGATAGTTAGATAGTTAGATAGTTAGATAGTTAGATAGTTAGATAGTTAGATAGTTAGATAGTTAGATAGTTAGATAGTTAGATAGTTAGATAGTTAGATAGTTAGATAGTTAGATAGTTAGATAGTTAGATAGTTAGATAGTTAGATAGTTAGATAGTTAGATAGTTAGATAGTTAGATAGTTAGATAGTTAGATAGTTAGATAGTTAGATAGTTAGATAGTTAGATAGTTAGATAGTTAGATAGTTAGATAGTTAGGTAGTTAGGTAGTTAGGTAGTTAGATAGTTAGATAGTTAGATAGTTAGATAGTTAGATAGTTAGATAGTTAGATAGTTAGATAGTTAGATAGTTAGATAGTTAGATAGTTAGATAGTTAGATAGTTAGATAGTTAGATAGTTAGATAGTTAGATAGTTAGATAGTTAGATAGTTAGATAGTTAGATAGTTAGATAGTTAGATAGTTAGATAGTTAGATAGTTAGATAGTTAGATAGTTAGATAGTTAGATAGTTAGATAGTTAGATAGTTAGATAGTTAGATAGTTAGATAGTTAGATAGTTAGATAGTTAGATAGTTAGATAGTTAGATAGTTAGATAGTTAGATAGTTAGATAGTTAGATAGTTAGATAGTTAGATAGTTAGATAGTTAGATAGTTAGATAGTTAGATAGTTAGATAGTTAGATAGTTAGATAGTTAGATAGTTAGATAGTTAGATAGTTAGATAGTTAGATAGTTAGACAGAACATCTGTAGCTAAATAAAAGCTTGTAATAAAAATTATTTTAATTAACAGATCCTTGCATTCATTGTTTTGATAAATGGTTATTAGATCATATTATCCAATCTTTGTACGATCCAGAAATACACAAAGAAGGCAATATGCTATCTGACGAAGCGACTCTTGAAGAACTTATAAAACTATGTGAAGCTGAAGAAATAACAAATTTAGAAGAAAGTTCACAAGGAAAGCTTTTAAAAATAAGCGCTACTCCCAACAGTTTTAATAAAAACAAGAATTTTGACAAAAGATGCTTATATTGCAACAAAATTTGGCACAATTCTTTAAAAGAATGTCCTACAAGAAATGTGAAAATGCTCTCGCTTTGGGCATTTTACATTTTGTTGTCTTCAAGAGAACATAAAATCAACTGCAATAGAAGAAAACAACACATCAACTTCAACGTCAACAATTGGACACTTCACGACCTCAATTGATAATTCTAACGATATACGGGATAAAAGACGCCACATTCAAGTTAATGTCGAATTACAAGGTGATTCAGGGCTATCAAAACGGACGGGCCACGATCCTCCACTTTGTTGACGTCACATCCGGGGCTCATTTTTTTTTGATAGCCACATCATAATACAGCTGATTTTCTTTAAAATATTGAAGTTGGAATGACGGTTCATGAATATTATTTTTTTTTATATATAGCCGGTTTTGATATTGTTTTTACTATATTCTTGCAGAACAATTTTTTTTAAATGTATAGTAGTCCTTAATTTTTCAGAGCCGCTTCATTAGCTCACACAAAAATTAAATTTAAAACAGAAGCGAATGTGACAAACACAGATGACAAAGTCAAATACCTGTCAAATATAACAGTTGGCATGCGGTATATGGCGGGTAATTTGAATTCAAAATAAAAAATGCTAAATCTTGAACAATTTAACTTTTTAATCATCTTGCATCTTTACAAAAGTTTGGCAGAATATCGGGGTGGTGTCTGAGAATATTTCACTGAAATTTCGCGGTAATCTGTAGTGCCATTTTGAAAATATCCTAAAAAAACGTCTGACCTCCCATAAGACCCAATGTAAAAGTCAGCCCCCAGAGAACAGCTGATTTTTTCAGGGTCGTGGCCTGTATATTTTTGTTGGCCTTGGGTGATTCTCAAATGAGTAAGTTCACTTACAGGGCAACCCCTGACACTGGTGCGGAAATTTCAGTAGCTGGTAAAGACTTTTTAAGAAATTGTAAAGAATTTAAGCTTGAGAAAACCAACCTTAAATTACAAACAGCAAATCGCTCCCATATAGAAATATTGGGCACTATAACTTGTAAAATTTCGTTTGAAGGAAGAACTGCTAATTCAAAAGTTGTTATCTGTAAAAATATACAAGAATTTTTGCTTGACAAAAAAATGCCTTAAAGATTTGGGAATAATACACGCTGATTTTCCAAAACCTCTTCCATTAGCTTTCATTAGTGAAATTAAAATAATCGAAGAGAACATTGACCAATTACGATCACTTTTAAAAAATTATGATGACATTCTTGACACTAGTGCATCTTTAAAACGAAAACCAGTAAATATTTTTTTAAGAGAAGACTTACTCAATATTTTATCCCAGAAAAATACCATTTGCCTGGAGGGAAGAAGTCAAACTGGACCTCGATGACATGGTAAAAAAGGCCATTATTAAACCAGCTGACGGGGATCCATGAGATTATACTAGTCCAATGGTAGTTGTACAAAAAGCAAACGAAAATTACGTATTTGTGTAGATTGCTGAACAAATATGTCAAAAGACCTTTGCATTCAAGTCACCCTGGGAAGCTGTATCCAACATAAGCAGAAAATCAAAATATTTTTTAACCCTAGATGCAACAAATGGCTACTGGCAATTACCCCTCGACGAAGAAAGTCAAAAACTAACCACGTTTTTAACTCCTGGGGGTAGATACCAATTTTTAAAAACACCAATGGGGCTAGTCAGCTCCGGTGACGAGTTTTGTCGTAAAGGAGACGAAGCTCTGGCTGGTATTCATAATATGGAGAAAGTCGTGGATGATATTTTATTACACGATGACACATTCAAAGAACATTACAAAAATGTCGTGGATTTTCTCGAATGTTGTAGAAAAAATCATATTACTCTCAACCCCCAAAAACTTGTTTTTGCAAAACATGAGGTAGCATATGTAGGGTATCTAATTGATGAAAACGGGATAAAGGCCGACCCAAAGAAAATTCAAGCAATTCGACACTTTCCAAAACCAAAAAATTTAACAGACCTCAGATCATTCATGGGTTTAGTTAACCAATTAGGAAATTTCTCACCAGAAATAAGTTCGCAACTTCTTTGAGAAGCGTTATAAAAAAGAAAAATTGAATTTTTATGGTCACCTGAACATACCGAAGCTTTTAACAACTTTAGATCTGCCTTGGTCTCTCCACCAATATTAGCTCATTTCGACCTATCGTTGGAAACAGAGCTACATGTAGATACATCTCGTTTAAATGGGCTTGGATATATCCTTTTACAGAGGCATGGAGAAAATTTAAAAATGGTACAGTGCGGATCAAGATTTATATCAGAAACTGAATTAAGGTACGCTATGGAATAGAACTATTAGCAATTACATGGGCCACAAATAAATATAAACTTTATCTTTTTGAAATACCAGAATTTAAAATTGTTACTGATCATAAAACTTTAATACCAATATTAAATAATTATACCCTTGATAAAATAGAAAATTAGGGACTTTAACGTCTTAAAGAGAAACTATCCAGTTTTAACTTTAAAGCAGTTTGGTGCCAGGGAAAACATCACATATTTCCTGATGCACTATCCAGAGCACCTATTGATTACCCTAGTAGTAGAGAACATTAATAACTATTGTGATCCAATATTTTTTGATCCATCTTTGGAAACACTACAGGAAATTGCCGGCACTGATACAGTTTATCAAAACCTCGTAAAACAAATTCAAACAGGCTTTCCAAATGATATAAAAAAATTTGCAGAAAATCTAAAACCCTTTTGGAACGTTCGTAACGAACTAAGCATTAAAGATAACCTTATTTTAAAGGGATGCCAATTACCTATTCCAAAAGAAGCACGAAAGAATGTATTAGAAAAATTGCACTCTGCTCATCAGGGAATTGTAAGAACTCTGCGAAGAGCGAGAAATACTGTATACTGGCCAGCAATGTCTTCAGACATCAAGAATTTAATTTACTCTTGTGAAGCATGCCAAACAAAACAACCTTCTATACAGAAGGAAACAATACTTTACGACCCACCTCCACCAAGACCATTTACCGATATATCTTCAGATTTACTTACATGCTGTGGCAAACATTATATGGTATATGTTGACCGATTTTCTAGCTGGCCAATAGTTTGTCAATATGGAAATAATGACCCCACAAGTTCTAGAATAATTCAATATCTAAAAAAGATTTTTGCTGATACTGAAGTACCGATAAGATATAAATCTGATAATGGTCCACAGTACAATGCTTATGAATTCAAGAAATTTTTTTCAGACTGAAACATCAAACACTGCCCATCAACACCCTACTATGCTCAAAGCAATGGTCATGCAGAAGCTGCAGTTCACGCTATGAAGAACGTAATATTTAAATGTATAGAAAATTACAAACTAAATGAAAATAAATTCATTGCAGGTCTTTTGAAATGGAGGAATACACCATCTGAAGACGAACTCTCTCCAGCATAGAAATTATATGGTCGTGAGATAAGATTATTAGTACTCACACATCGAAATGCCTTTGATTTTAAGTGGAGAAAACTAGCCAACTTAAACGATTTTAAATCAGCACAAAAAGAGAAACAAGCTATCACTTACAATCAACATGCAAAAGACATACCTGAAATTACAAAACGAACCACAGTCAAAATTTAAAATTCAACTTCAAAGTTATGGGATAGAAATGGAGTTGTTGTCGAAGTATACAAAAATCGACAATATATAGTAAAGCTACTAAGTGGAAAACTTTTTAAAAGAAATCGAAGATTTTTACGACCGTGTTTGAACCCCGAAAAGAAAAAAGAATAAAGAGAGAGATAATAACTGTCACTTAAAAAGGGAGATGATAGAGATAACTGTCACCTGAAAAGGGAGATGATATATCATGGTCCATCTTGTACTTGTAGAAGATGGCTACTGGTTCTATTTGATTGATTAGTTATTTATTGTTAGTTTGATGTTAATAATTTTGAATTGAAATAAATATAATGTTATTAACATAACAGTAAGTTTACGATAATGCAATTGCAATCTAATTTAAATTTTGTATATCCTTTAAATTTTGTGCCACGATTCTTTAAAATGTCGAATGTACACTTTGCGTCTAAATTTTCCAACAAATTACAGTTATTAATTAAGTTTATTTTGATAAAATAATTTATTATTAATGTATTAAGTTAACTAAATAAAAGCAAAATTATCCGATTATATCGTAAACACCACAAAACAACGGCAATGAAGTATGATATAGAAGTAGAAGTAGAAAACTAGTTCAACCGTTTATAGTATTACTTCATTTTCGTTAGGGGCCACTCAAATTACGTAGCCCTCAAGAAGGAAAGGGATGTATTAGCCTTGCCAGCAAAAATAAGCTATATGTTTGCTGGTTAAACCCAATGTTTTTGTAATGTGTTTTTCCCTGAAATACCATTACGAAGGGGGGAGAATAAAGACACTCATCGCATAGCAAGCTTGCTTTGCAAGTGTTCTTAGGAAGACGGGATCAAAATTTCGGAAAGTTGTTTTAAAAACTTTTAACCTTAAAACAAACTTTCAAGAATAATTAATTAAAAAATACTTATTATTGGATTTAGTGTCAAGCACTCACTAAAGGTATCAGGACAATTGGTTTAAACATTTATGAGCTTTTAAAGTACGGATATACAGGCAGATGACAGAACGCAATCAATATTTTAGGTAAACATACTAGACGTCAAGTATTTATTTCTGAAGTAAAAAAAATACAGAAATTTCTTTAGCAAAGAGTATAATAAAATCATAAAAAGCGTTTTAATTTGTTGAATTTTTAAATAAAATTAATATTATTTAAAGCAATTTCCCATGGTACAGTAGCTATTAGATCCATAAGACCGTGTATATTTAGCTTATTGTAGCATAATACAAAAGACAAATTATTAAAGTTAAAAATGTAAAATTGTCAAGAATTTTTAATTTATCATTTAAAAAGGGGATGTTCTAGAGATGATTAATTTAGCAGAAAAACTCGACGTTTCGAGTTTTAAAAGCGTAGGAGTAAAAGCAGTAGGAAAATCACACGTTTTATTTGTTTTAGCATTTTAGCCAATAAAAGCATTCAACACTTTTTTATATGCTGCTAGGATACTTAAGAGTAATTTATACCCAAGTTTACAACCCCGAAATCCCTATGCTAGTCCCGTAGGACTCAAAGATCTCCATTTTTTTTAGTATTTTCAAAAAATCTATCTTAAGGAAGCATTCTTACAAGGATTCTACAATATTTATGAAATATGTGGAAAGCATCTAAAAAAATCTTAGATTCGGCGGGGGGGCCGGGCCCCTTGCTCCCCTAATTTATGCCACTAGCTAAAAATATAGGTCTGAGTATGAACTACACTAAACTAAAATAATAACAAACACAGATGAAGATATCACGATCAGAATAAACCAAGAAAAAATAAAACAAGTAGAGGATTATATATACCTGGAACAAATTATTAAACTAAAAAATTGAAAACTACAACACCAACAACAGCTGAAATTAAGAAACGACTAAGATTGACCTGGGCAGCATTTAGTAATTATTATAAAACATATTCTTAATACTTCAAAACAAAAGTGTATATATAACCAATGTATCCTTCCTTAACTTACCTATGGATGCCAGACCTGGGTAATTAGATAAACAAACATGGATAAGGTAAGAAAAGCCCAAAGATCAATGGAAAGACAAAAGCTACGTGTAAAGCTAACAGATAGAAAAAGGAAGGAATGGATAAGAAATATAAAAAAAGTAAGGGATGTCAGAGGAGGAGTTGCAAAATTAAAATGGAAATTTGCCGGTCATAATATCAGGCAGAAAGACGATCGATGAAACAAATGTATGGTATACTGAACTTTGGGAAAATAAAAGAAGTAGGGGACGACCCCACGGACGATTTGAAGAAACATGCGAGAACTAGATGGATCAACTAAATAAGTTAATTTACGGGCTGGTTCTCAGAATAAGGTAGTGGTAGCCGTATACATCGATGTTACAGCCTACTGGGACATCCTCAGTACGGTTCCAACCTCAAAAGATTCCTTTCACATTTGGACGGTGTTATGCTACAACCGTTTAAGCCACAACCTGAAAAATTATATTCATTGCTGAAAAACGTTCAAAATTAGTTCTAGAACGATACGCAAAAATACAACAACAAAGAATTGCGCCATCTATGATTAGTATTACTAGGCCACAAATCGTTATTGCCGCTATTAAAAATTTGCAACAGTGTTCCATCTCGAAACCTCTCAATTGTGGCTTAAACGGTTGTTGCATGACATCGTTCATCATTTAATATTGAACCCAGGCTTAGGATCTTTCTGAGATTGACTTTTGTCTCCGTAGTAAATAGATTTTTCCTCAGACCTTGGCAATTGGTTTTCTAAAGTGGGTATCCACATTTCATTTTCCCTTTTCAGATTTTATCACCTTCGTTTTATCGCCTTTCCATTTATTTTGGTTGTGCCTTACTGAGGATGACTCAGTAAACTGTAACATCGATGTATACGGCTACCACTACCTTGTTCTGATGACCAGCGCGTAACTTATTTAGTATATGACCAAACCACAGAAAATTCCTTTCACATTTAATATTGAGCCTGGGCTTAGATGGATGAACACGGCGAGAGACAGAGAATAATGGAAGATATTCGGAGAGGCCTATGTCCAAAGATGCATCAAAGAAGGCAAATAGATAAATGTTTTTTCTTGTGTTGCAAAAATTTTTTCGATAATTTTTAAGATTTGTATAATCTATGCTGCTCACAGATTATGAGGTACCAATAATAACAATCGCTTCAGTGGTTCACAAGATATTAGTGTTCTACCGCTTGAGTTCATTTTAGACACTTGCTTTTCTGCATGATTTGTACCTCGTTGACGGGGACAGGCTGTTTTAATGAACTCAAAAAAGGTCACAAAGTTTTTTGAAACCTAGAAATAAACGAGACTCTTTGAAGGGTCATGTTTAATTCTGTCCGTCATATTGGATTTTAAGATGACGACAAATTTCAATTGTGTTCATTTAAGAACTATTAGTCTGTACCATGATGCTTTTTATTTTATGAACATAAAATAAAAACGGAAATCATCGAAAAACAAAAACCAATTATACCAAATAGCTTAAAATATACGAATACTAGCAAAATTTTAAAACTAAAAAACCGCGAAACTTACACCAACATAATAGGTTGGATTTTATGGCGGTTATTTATGTACCAAGCTAATTGAAAGCAAAAAAATTCTCTAAAGACAAAATAAAAAATATTCTAAATAAAAAACGCATTGTTTAAACACAGAAATACAACCAATATCAGCAGAATATTTGTACTGAATATACTGTTAAACTTGCATCAACACAACACACCGTGTGCAAAACGCAAGAAATAATTTAGAAGATGCAGTATTAAATTTATGAAATATGTAGGTTTACGAGCAATGGCAAAACGATATAAATGGTGAACTAAAACTAGGTCAAAACATGGGTTGGTATGGCTGAAACAACATTGAGTAAACTTAAGACTATGCTACTGCATAGGAACTTACTCTGGATCTAAGACGACTAATTGATATACCTTTATGGCGCCGGGGTGTGTTCATGATTAACGCCGTGTGCACTTCGGACGCGCCCGACGTTACTTTTTGCCCGTTCACTAATGACGGCGCGCGTCCGGTTGGATGAATTTTCCGTTCATGATTCGGTTGCTGGCTTGGGTGCGCACACCGGAAGGCGAAATGACGTTCACGATTAACACACGGCGAACAACCATTTATCTACCTCGATTAGTTGGGTAAAAATTAACTTGTCGCGCATGCGAATAGCGAAGATGAAACATATGAGAGAAAACTTTAAAACCCAACTTTACTCCTTTTTTTTTGTCAAAATTATTATTTTTTTTAATTTCGCCAGTGTTTGGGCACTTAAAGCCTAGTTTCGACCTATGCGTGCCCACCCTGGGCTATAAGATGCCCTTCTCAACGCACTTACATAATGTGGTATATCCATTGCCATAGGCAATTACACTTTTGTGACAGCAACAAGGCAAATTTTTATCTGTGCGTTGTTTTTACCAAAATACAGTCAGCATCTTTTTAATTAAGACAATGAAAGTTTTACCTGTAATTTTATACCAACATGACATATCTATTTAATTTTTGAAATATTTCTGGCAAGGAAATATGTTTATATCATGTCAGTCACAAAAGTGTAACTGCGTATGGCAAGGACTATAATGAGGACGGAATCTCATTATTAGAAACCAAGTTTTTCAGTAAACTTCAAATTGATTAATAATATCAATATTATATGTCCATGTTATGTCAAAACAAATACAAAAGGAACCTCTTTATTGTTACAAAATTCTAGTACAATTTTTGGTCTCTTCAAAGGATAACATAAATTCGGTTCATCTTTTAGATCAGTGTTATTGGCGGGAAATTCCTTTCGATTCAAATCTGCCAATTAAAAAATACAAAGTTGACAAATGACAGACAGAAGACGTTCGGTGAACGCGTCTGTGTAAAATTCACACGGTAAATTTTAACCTAAATCATGAACGCACTCCCGAAGCTTGGTCTATGTAAGCCTTTTTTAGTGTAAGATTTAATTTTCTTTCGAATTAGTAGAATTTGTTGGAGGTACGGCAAGTAGGCTAGAGTAAGCCCTTTTTGTTATGCCCCAAGTTTATCCCTTAACACACTCACTGAACTTTCATTTTATGTCCTGGTAGCTCATTATGTCTTTCTGTTCTCTATAGAAAGTCCAGTATGTCAGCCCACTTGAGCAAGTACAGTTCTTCCTCTCTGACGGTTGGTGCCCCGAAAGCCTATTGGACCTTGATTTATTCTATTCTTCTTCTTCTTTGTCTTTCTTCTCTCCGCAGCCTAGGCAGTTACGGCCGCTTTTTGCTCCTATATAGTTCGTGTTCTTCTTCCTTATCCGTCCTTGCAACCTTTTAAATCTTCCGCATTTATCTGAGATTTACCAAATCTATGCTGATGTAAGCTATGTCACTTTTACAGTTAGTCTGCATTTGGTACTTTCTGTAATCTCAATTCATTTAATATTACTCGAGGTCAGCAATGTATGCTTTGAAAAGTACGATCAGTTTATACAAAACCAATTCCTTTAAATAAGCTAAAACCTTTTCAGTGGTATTGTTAAAAGGTATTTTTCGTTTCTTTTAAGATGGTTGCTATATTGCATGTATAGGCAATATCCAATAATTTGTTTATGAGAGTTGACGCTACTCTTCGTTCCAAAGTTGCTTCGTATATGCCAATTTAGCTTGTCCAAAAGTGCTTCATCGGCAGCTTAACGGAAAAAATTGGGTCGATCGAAGAGGCTTTTTTGGCTCGCTAAAGATCACCTTATTATGGGATAAATGAAGCTATTTCGAAGGAAATTGACTATAAAATTGGCGGCAAACTAGCATATTTATTTAATGGCTTACCCGTAAATGCACATTTATTTTGATTTATTGAAAAATATAATAGAAAACTTCTTGACACGATTCATAACTTAGGAATACGTATTCTACTTTATGCCTTCTACAACAATCCAATCGACAGCTTACTCTAATCACCAATAACTTAAATGTATGTACCAGTAATAAAAAATGGCTTTAATCAAAGCTACAGGCAATATTATCATGAAAGACCAAGAACAGTAACTACGTTCCATTAGAGAATAAACAGGTACCAAGCTCAGATCCAAGAAAGTTTTTCAAAACTCTTTTAACCTCCTAAACAACAAAAACCGCCATGTAGAATCAGGAACTTATGATTCAATAACAAACTAAAAACATATCTACAATAAAACCTCAACCAATCCTACCATAATTCGAAATGAGTTTCAAACGATCATCCAAAACAGAAGGGGTACAGCAGCAGCTGAGGGAGGTTCAATCGCTTTTAAAATGAATAAGTTTACAAGTACCTTTATAGCTGAGCTTTACTCAATCTATCAAGCCCTGATAAAAATCCAGCAAAGCAAATTTCTATCAAATCGACCGCGTTATCTTAGGACGATCATTTATTATTTATAATTAAATGATCAAAAATTAAATCTATTATTAGATCTTGTCAAAAGATGCTGACTGAGCCAACAAAAAAGAGATAGGTTAAAACAATAATGATTGTTTTAACGTATTCATTGTCCGCTCATTGTATTTTTAAAAAATTATGTGTTGTGTATGTCGGTTTGACCAATTTTTAATTTTAATCTTGTTTAGTCCATTTCTAATGATTTATATTTTTTATGTTCTGGATTTTCGTTTGCTGAAAGATGATTCTTAATGTCTACCAGACCACTTGATAATGGTTCTATAACCGAAAGGCGTCGTGGTTAGACAATTAAATTATATAAGTAAGCAGAACTTTTTCTTTCTTCTCCTCTTACAATCAGCTTTGTTTTGCCTTGAAATGGTGTCTGATGGACAACACTTTTACGCATCTAGCAAAAGTGCAGACATTTAGGACTCATAGGCTAAACTGCAATAAAACTAAAATTATGGGTCGGACGCCAGGTACAGCCAAATTAATAACGTAATTAAAAGGGCGTTAAACTTGACAAAACATCCAGCAATTAAAGCAGTTGGAATTTGCAGATCTGAAAACACACACTTTCGATCTGCAACGAACAATAAACTCACAAAAAGCGGAACGCAGGAAATGCCTGGAAACCTTGAATCTGAACTCATGTGGTAAGCTGCAATACAAATAAAATTGCAGGTTGTACGGGGTTTTTTTGTATAATTTTACACCATATCTAAAACGTTTATTTGAGTAGATATCAGAACATGATAAAAACAAAAGTTTCATAGTTTTTCACAAAGTTTAAGAATCTCTATCGGAATGTTAAGTTTTTTTTATTATAAATGTCAGGTCCCTGTATATTATTTTCATCCTCATTTCAAAAATATATATGTTCGGATTATCTCGTTTATTAGTTTTGGAGATTGATACTCTTTAAAACATCAAGGGAAACGTGAAAAAAAATTGCATTGACCCAAAAATATATGATGTTTTGTCAACTTGTCAAATTTAGTTTTAAGGGCGGTTAAAAATGGTTTTTTCTGAGAAAGAAAAACTGGATATGACCAAATTGTTTTACGCAAATAATGAAAATATTATATATTATAATATTATGTTGTATTAGTTATTTTGTTTTTAAGTTACTTTACCATATTTTAAAAAATGTTTGTCATTTTTATTTTGGACATACCTGAAATGTTCGATCGTAATGAAAATTCTGCGCACTCTATCTATTAAGCTATTTATAGAAAATTTATATTAATTATTAAAAAATTTTAATGTTGAAAATTAACAATAAAATATTAAATATATATTTTTTTCAAAAAAAAATTATATTTATTGTTTACTGGCTTGTGGCGCCACACATTACTGGGCAGAATCACTGAGAATAGTAAATATTAATACACTATATACCTTACAAAAGCAACAGCATCACTTTTTGTGTTAATACGATTAATTGTCTTTTTCATGGCTGCCTTGATGTTTTAAAGAGTATCAATTTAAGTTTTTAAAACTTTGAAACACATAAATTTTCAAAACTAACAAAGAAAACAATCCCAACCATGTATATTTTTGAAAAGGAAGAAAAGATCTATAAATATCTAGAATAATATATGGGGTTTTACATTTAAAAAAACCATCGACCTGCCAAATTTTGACATAGGAGTAGTAGTAATATATTTTTTTTATTTAGCATTTTACTACTATGTACAAAATATTTATAATTGAACTAAATTAATCACTTTGTTGATTTTTTAAAAGATAACATTTTAAAGATTTTTTAAATAAAGATATTGATCAAACAACTTTCGTGGCTAATCGGGCAAAAAAGAGTTTTTGTTTACTATTCACATTTAATTAGAGGCAAAACCGTCTAATTAACTTTGCAAGATTTGTCACATCGACCAGCAGTGTTCTGAGGAGTCCCATAAGGACGAAACGGTTAACTGTCAACACTTATTAGGTGTCCATTAGATCTTGGACTCCCGTGAGGTTTAGCTTTCAGGCTACCCACGGAAAAATATAAGGGAAACAAAAAACTCCTTTTTGCCCGATTAGCCATGAAACTTGTTTGATTCTTAAATTCACGGGTATGAAATTTCACGTTTGTTAGTATTATTTGGCTTAAAAATTCCGTTGATTGACGCTCACTGTCTTGATGACGGGTAAAAATGCAAAATGCGTTGATCCGGCCTAAAAAGACAAAGAGCTGTCGTAGGTCACGGACTATAGTTGTTTTCTTTTATTTGCATTCGATCTTTTCATTGATCGATATTGTATACCAGTGTTTCGCCTGCTTGTGTTTTTTGTTTCTCTCGTATCTCGGTAGATGGCGCTTCTTGCGATAGTTTTCTCACTATTTACATTTGATTAGAGACAAAACCGTCTAATTAACTTCGCAAGATTTGTCACATTGACCAGTAGTGTTCTGAGGAGTCCCATAAGGACGAAACAGTTAACTGTCAACACTTGTTAGGTGTCCATTGGATCTTGGACCCCCGTGAGGTTAAGCTTTCAGGCTACCCACGGAAAAATATGAGGGAAACAAAAACTCCTTTTTGCCCGATTAGCCACGAAACTTGTTTGATTTTTAAATTCACGGGTACGAAATTCCACGTTTAAAGATATTGATGTTTTTAATTTTAATTCATTTTTTAATTGATTAAATTCTAAAAGCCCTTTATACAAAATTGAATTAAATTTTAAATTAGATCTGCAATTATGGGGGCAATTCTTCAAAATTTGAAATAATTTGAAATAATCTGACGAAATTTGAAACAACAGAATTTAGGTGTAAATCTTGACAACACTGCAATTTCAGCTTTGTGTAAAACGTCTTACACCACACGGTAATGGGCCAACTTAGGAAATTATGAAAACCCCAAAAATTTAAAATATGCGGGAAAATTTTATCTAAAACCTACCTTGAAACTCGGCTACTGATAATCCACAAGTTCTTGATAAATTGTATTTTTCCGACCACCTCATCATACAACGGTTTTTCTATCTGGCAAATTTGACAACTGTCAGTCAAAGATCACCAAGGGGACTGTCAGTTACGAAATACTATGTTGCCAATTCATTGTTTCCAAGTGAAACCAATAAAGGTACCGTTCACAAGTTGGATTCACTTTTTAAATATGTTGTTAAAATATTTTTACGAAAAACTCTTACAACGTAACGTGCAAGGTGGTACCTAAGGGGGGATCAATCTCCCCCCGATATTTTTAGGAATAAAAAGTAATCAAACATTTAGTAGTGATAATAATAGTAGAGATATGGATAATTCGCTTTTTTACGGCGGAATTGATTCTGATTTTTGAGATTTTTGCTTATAATAGCTGAAAACATGCTCAAACTAAAGTTTGGTTAAGTATTTTGTTTTCTAAAAAATTTAAATCTTAAAGGTATTTTTTTATACCTAAATGCATGGAGAGTGGAAAAAAATTTTGTTTTCTAAATCTCATAATTTTATTCATAAACATTTGTGTGTTTTAAATAATATTACTTGACTTGACTGCAAAATCAATCCAAGATTTGAGCAGCTGCTAAAAAATTGTTTTTCTTTGTCGTGTTTTTGAACTTGATTTTAAAATAAATTTGAATGAAAAAGGATGCTTGGCTGACTTATTTTTTAGCCACTCATAGGTAGGAAGGCTATTGGGGACCGTCAAAAAAAACCTTTTTATTTTTGCTCAAAATAAGTTTGGGACAAAAAAATCAAAATGGCTGTCTGTCTTTATTCATAGTTCTTTTAAAAATAAAACCAAATAATTTAAATAATTAGGCACTTTGTCTGCAAGTTTAATGAAAATTTTTACTTGGTTTTATTTTCATAAGTTAAAAAAAAAACAAATTCAATTTTTTTTTACCCTTATTATATTTGTTATAATCAAAACCTTAAAAACTATTTTATTTTTTTTATTACTTTTTCAAATTAGGTAGCTATTCAATGAACCTACAGAGTAAATAATTTTGCACTGGAATTTATTCTTTAGCTTTTTAACTATTTCTTCAATTTCAATATATTTTAATTATAGTATCTAAGGTTTTAAACCCGTTATATTTTGTTTGTGTATTTTATTCCGGGATTAACATTAATATTGATAAAGGTACACAATTGACAGGGTGCAAAATTATTTTCCGACTTTTTTGGACGATAGCTTTTCTAAAAGGTTCGATGTGATCACATTTCGTGCATTTCCTAATACAAAAAGCAAATTTTGCATTTTTTTTTATTAAACCAAACCTCACCTTTGTCGATTGATGGCAAACTTATCCTAACCTGTTAATTCAACTCTGGTTAATTGATCGAAAACGTGACCTAACCTGTCCATTGACACTTTTTTTTTTGGTGGAAAAGGGGCGTGTATGGACAGGTAATGATAAGTTTGCGATCAATTAAAGGGGCGACGGACGAAACATCGAAACACAAAATGTCGAAAATACAAAATGTCAAAGAAACAAAAATACTAATAGTTGAAAAATTTAAAAGACAGAAAATAAAACCTAACCAGATCGGGTTAGATTGGTATACGAAATAAAAAAAAGCAAACCTAATCCGGTTGGCTAATTATAATTTCAAAAAAACTAACTTGACCAGATTAGGTTAGTTTGTTTTGTATAATAACCTAACCAGGTCAGGTTTAAAATCTAACCTGACCTGGTTAGGTGAAAATTATAAAAAAAAACTAACCGCTTCTAGTTACTTAATTACACTGAATCTAACCTGACCAGATCGTAATATGTTATTAGGTTTTATTTCGCATTTCGATATATTTTTTTTGACATTTTGTAATTTCGATATTTTGTAATTTCGACATTTTGTAATTCTTCTTCATTCGCACACACAGTTTCCAATAGAATCTACATTTATTTTTATTTTAATATTTATTTTTATCCTTATAAACCCAACAGTAACGTCTTTTAGACGAAAATTGTTCGTAGCACCCCTGTAATCTTCCGCCGGCGGCGACTGTAGCAAGTATTTCTGATTACCCTATCCAAAACCTCATGGGCCGTCACTGAATAACAGCAGTTTCTATATGGGAGGACCCCCCAGAATAAAAAACTATATACGTGCCTAGCTTTGATAAAAAAAGTAAAAAAATAATCACTTCAATAATTTGACCAGTATCCCACTTAGTCAGATTTTTCTGGCAGATTTTAAAGAAATAATTTGACATTCCCTTAAAAATCCGTTCAAATATAACGGTGGCAACAGCGTAGAGCTAATTTTGTAGCGACCCTTCCACGACATGCAGTTAGTCCCTCTTTGTTAATTTTACCGTGAAAAACAAAGAAAGAAAGTAAACTTAGCTGACCTCAAAAAGAAAACGAATAGGACTCATAAATTTGAAAGAAATGTGACGAAATGTGACGAAATCTGACATTTCAGTTTGTGTGGTTAATGGTTATCTGCTTTGAATTTATTTACAATTTTTAAATTAAAAATTTTTAATAAATTAGGCGTTTTTAATTAAAAAAATATATTATATCGTAAAGCTACATCTATCAAAAAGTGGGAAATGGCCTTTTAGGTAAGTTTTTAAGTTTAAAATTGCCTTTTAAACGAGAAATCTTAAGCGCCAGATTATGTCACATTTTTTCAAATTTCGTCAATTTTTTTGAAATGTAAAGAATTGACCCCTATCAACGCAAAAATTGACATTCCGACAGAAAGGTTCTCAAACTTCGTAAAAAATTATGAAACTTTTTTATTTATCATGTTTTGATATCTATTCAAATAAACGTTTTAGGTATGGTGTAAAAATATACGGGGAAATCCTGTACGTCAAGGTACAGGCAAACTAACAACGTAATTAAACGGCCTTAAACTCGACAGAACATCCAGTAATTAAACCAGATGGAGTTTGCATATCTGACTGAAAACGTGCCAACGGAGTAAGTCTAATAACGTGGAAACTTTATCCTACAAATTGTAAACTAACACATTTGCTCTGCCACGAATTATAAACCCACAAAAACCAAACATAGATAATGAAGGCAAACCCTGTAACTGTAGAACCACAGCCCTAGGATTCCAGCATATGCTTCGCACTCTCCTATAAGCAATATATACAGGGTGTCCCAAAAGTCCGAGTCCTCCCAAATATATTCTGAATTATTAAAGATAACTTAACCATAATTTTCAGTTGTCGATAACATCAAGAGATCTATTTTTTGAAAGGGCGAGTGTGCCGCCTCTACATCAGGGGCGGCATGGAGGCGGCCAACTTAAATTTTTTAAATTGAAACCTCTATCGATTGTTATCTCGATTTAAAGGTCCTTGAAAAACTAACATTTTGACATAACTGTGAATTGTCTACGTCAAGTCTCTCAAAAGATATGGACTTCCAGCCCTATTTTTTTTCGTTTCTGTCAAAATTAACAAGTTTGTTGTTTTAGACAAAACCCTATTGAGTGGTATCTTGTTTGAAGGATCTTTAAAAAACCAACATTTTGGCGTAACTGCCCCTTGCCTACGTCAAACGTGTCAAAATCTATCGACTGTCAGACTTACCATTTGTGACGAATTTCACAAGTTTTGTCTAACCATGCTTGTTCGAAAGGTTTTTGATAAACTTTAGTTTGAAATGTTTTAAGATGGCAAGCTGAAATTATCTTTTATGGGACACAGGTCTCTCGGTAAACGCATTGTTAAAAAAGCGTTTTGTTTCCTTATAACATCTTGTTCGTCTAAAAAAAAGTCATTTTATTTTTTAATCTTATTTGATCGTGCCATTTTAAACACTTAAACTGAAGTTTGTCAAAAGACGTAGAAAACATGTTTGACATAAACAAGTGACAGTTAGGTCATTTTGTTAGTTTTTAAAAGACCTTTCGAATGGTTAGACATAACTTGTGAAATTTGTCAAAAATGGTAAAATAATAAGTTTGACAGTCGATAGATTTTAACACATTTTGACATAGGCAAGGGGCAGTTTAGCTAAAATTTTGACTTTTCAAAGACTTTTTAACAAGATCTCACTTGATGGGGTTTTTGTTTGAAACAACAAATTTAAGAAAAATTTTAAAAAATAGGTTTGACAGATTGGCCGTAGACAACTGACGGTTATGTAGTTTTTCAAAGAGCTTTAAAACGAGGTATCACTCGATAGGAGTTTCAGTTTTAAAATTTAAAGTTGACTGCCGCCATGCCGCCCCCTAATATAAAGGCAGCACACTTACCTCTTCATAAAATAGATCTTTTGATGTTATAAATTATTGCCAAATATTGTTTAGTTATTTCTAATAGATCAGAAGATATTTGGGTGGACTCGGACTTTTGGGACACCCTGTATAACTGGATAGGCCTTTACATATATGCAAAGTGAGGCAAAAATATTGATACTTTTTGTAGAGAGAGCATGCTGCGCAGGAGGTGCTACCTTTCTTTTTTACTTTTACTCTCCGAAGATATTCTGTGGTTTTGAAAGTTCTGACGTTTGATTTTTATCTATAACTGGATTTTTGCTGCGATTAGGTACTAATAAAGTTTTTTTAATAATCAAAGCTACTTACTTCAAAAAGAAAACAGGCTTTTCACTCATATAAAACTTGTTTTTACAAGTAACTCATCGTGTTCCCATTTTTTATTTTTGTTCAAGAAAAACAATTTCAAAAATATACTGACAACATTGACAAACACTTTAATGACAAATCACAAATGAAAATCTCCTTGAAGTATTAAGTTCACAGAATACCACCTGTGATTAGAACTGGAGAGAGAAAGGTTGCAATGCTTAAAACAACTCTTTAAATTTTTGCCTCAGTATCGCATATACGTAATGAATAGCCGTGACCGTTCCAGTTACTTCGTATATTATTCATTATAAGATGTGATTTTTAATTACAGCACATGAAGATCTTGTTCATTATTATTGGAGAGTATAAAAAGCCTTTCTTGTCTTTATTTGACTCTGTCACAAATGGACCATATAAATATTATTTGATGCCGTCACATGTAAGCTAAGCACACGTGCTCCCTTTCCATTTCCTTTCTTCCTGAAGCATCAATGAAATCTTTTTTTGTGATTTATAGGAGCAGTTCTGAGTGAGTGCATTATCTTCTCTCTCACATTTTACTAGGATAAGCAAAAGTAAAAAGAAACTTCCCAACGAGCATGCAATTTAAAAATAAAGGGTTTGGTCTATATAGGTTAAAAATCCCATCCCCATCGCGATCCTGGCAAATTAATTTTCCTCTTCATTGCCTGGTATATTTTTACTTAGGGTATGTAATGAAGGCAGTGCAGGTGCCATGCTATCAGAACGCACTTAGCAAGAGTTAGGGTGTACTGTCGCCTAGTGTTTGACGGCTTACTAGTTAAGTTAAACCAATTTGAGTACGCTGCCTATGCATACGCAGATGACGTCGTTATTATAATTCCTGGAGACGACGTTAGACTAACTGACTCATGCAAAGAGCTCTCGTAGGGTCCGGGATCGGTACCCTAAAGAAGGGCTCAGAGTCAACCCTCATAATGCCGAGTTGGTGATTTTTACAAGCTCTGGGTAACCTACAAGAACTTCGACCCTAGGTACCTTGGGGTTATTATAGCGTTGAGCAATATATATATATATAGATATATATATACATACTTCAAAACCTCGGCGATCTTAGGATAAGTCTGAGCCCCAAAAGCCACCCGAATCTGCCCTTTACTTAACATGAACAGGGACACGATACCTTTACACATTAAACCAAAGCCTCCTGTAAGTGTCTTTTTACCCAAAAGGGAAGTCTGAAAGGCATGGAAGTGTGTACCTCTCACCCAGAAAGAAGTGGTTTGTTATACTGACGGCTCCAAAATTGGGAAGAGGTATGTATCAAGCATGTACTGCAGTAAGTACGCCCCTATTTTCCTGGCAGAAGTATACTCCATTCTGATGTTGCAGTTATAAAACCTAAGAAATGTATATGTCAGGAAAATACATCAACATATGCTCAGAGAATAGAGAGTTGCACTGTCTGCTATCAAATCTGCCAGAGTAAGCTCTGCACTTGTAGCTAAATATAGGCATGTACTAAAAACCATGGCAGGACACAACAAAGTTGATCTCTTCTGGATTCCGGGGCATTTGGGCATTGTTGGAAACGAGGAGGCTAAAATAGGATCATCAGCTGATTCAACCCATGGTGGACATTGCAAAGTGTCTTACCATGACGACCCTAAAACGTGACTTTAACAGGCGCTCTGGGAAGATATGGAAGGAATAAGGCAGCCAAACTTCTTATTGGGAAGGATAGCGCCTCGAGGGCGAGGTCTTTCCCCACACTGGGGAAAAAAGGTACGAAACTGGAGACAGGCTTTTAGCAGGACAAAGTCGCTAGCTAAATATATGCATGTACTAAAAACCATGGCAGGACACAACAAAGTTGATCTCTTCTGGATTCCAGGCCATTTGGGCATTGTTGGAAACGAGGAGGCTAAAATGGGATCATCAGCTGATTCAATCGACCCATGGTGGACATTGCGATGTGTCTTACCATGACGACCCTAAAACGTGACTTTAACAGGCGCTCTGGGAAGATATGGAAGGAATAAGAAGGCAGCCAAACTCCTTATTGGGAAGGATAGCGCCTCGAGGGCGAGGTCTTTCCCCACACTGGGGAAAAAAGGTACGAAACTGAAGACAGGCTTTCAGCAGGACACTGTCGCCTTAATAAATACCTTAGCATTCTGGGAATCCTAGCGATTTAGAAAGTTTCAAGCTAGAAAAATCTGCTCCTTTGCTAAGGCGCCGAATTTTCAGGGCTGAACCAGTAGACATTGGGGTCCTGCAAGGTATTACCGAGCCGCTACAGTAACTGATATTATATCAATATCTTCATGGTTTTGCTTTTTGTAAAACTCGCAACCGCAGTGTTCGAAGGGAACTCAATGCCGATACCAAATTTATATTTGTTTGGTTACACGATAAGCGTACATTCATACGAATTTCGCAAAATGACGTCCACAGACTAACTGCGAATCTTTTTTTGTGTTTGCTTCGAAAAATGACGTCTGCCTGTTCAGGGCGAGCGGCTCGTTGCATGCTCGTAAGCCTGCTTTGTAACACTTCCACAATAGTACATATTGATACTGTATCATTTCTTTTAATGGATCGTTGATAGAACTCGTTTGGTACTTAGTAATCCGTATAACGGTAGCAATTATAGTTGCTGGTCACCAATAAGTACGCGGCGTTACTTTACGAGATTGATTTAAGAGATGGGTACGACTACACCCTCTACACAGCTTTCAATTAAAAACTTCATTTCAATAAAGTTACCAAAAGCAGGAAATGTTTACTAAACATTAATTTTTGTTTTTATTCATAATAAATTGGATTAAACATTCATTTACATTAATAAAACACGTTTTTGGCTCCCTAACGAATTCATTTCAATATTAATTAATATTTTAACTTGGTTATTTTCATCCATCATTGCGTGTCGCATATTTTCCCGCTTTATTACATTTTGCTTATTCGTTTAATAGAATTTAATTTTCCAAGTTAATCCCGGTTTGTTTGTGCCACGGCTATGCCGGCAAAAGGACAAAAATTAATTTAATTGGTGTCTGCGAAATAATAAAGGGACTTTATATCAATAGGGACTTTAGCATGTCCCATTTTGCTCATATCGTTTATTTGAGGCATGCGCGGTTACGTGGTTTGAACCTATCCTTTACTAAAGGATAGTGTTTGACCTTACTTGTGTTCGAACAATGCAAGCTACTAGTTTCTTTATTTAGAGACAGTGTTACCGCGTATATGACAAAATGTAATGTAAATTTAAAATATTTTTGATATCAGACAATTTATAAACTGGAGAGCTTGGGAAAATAAAAGAACTAGTGGAAGACCCCAAATGAGATGGGCGGACGATTTGAAGAAACACGCGGGAACTAGATGGATGAACACGGCGATAGACAGTTAAGAGTGGAAGATATTGGAGAAGGCCTATGTCCAAAGATGGATCGAAGAAGGCTAAATAGATAGATAGATAGATCAGATAATTATTTCAAAAGCTAGCAATGCGGGGTAATCCGCAGATTTATTTTTATACTAATTATTGAAAATTACTTTTTATAAAGACATGTAGTTAGGTGTTATTTGGCAACAGTGTTCACCAACTAATTAAAAGTCAAATCAATGTTCTGTGAAGTGCGTAAAAAAAAACAAGAAGAAGTACACAGTAAACACAGACCTAATCCGATATTTTCCTGGATGTTTTTCACTGGTATTGCTTGCTTTTAGTTTTTCCCTAGTTGTTATCGGAACTTTTTAATTAATTTTGCCTACATAACACAAAACAGGCTTTTAAAAGATAAATAAAGGATAAAGGATAAAAAATTGTGTCTGCAAAAGATAAAATTGGGCTTCTAAATACCACGTGACATGTGTCATTTAATGTCGCATTTATAAAGGATAAAGTTAGCTAATGGAGGGCGTGCAAAAGGTCCCTAATTGCTTATATTTTGCCATTGCTTCAGAATTATGTAGCAATTTACTTATCGTAATATTTGGTGTATTCGGAGATATTCCGAATATTCCATTCACACACAAGGACGGAATTAGCAAAAACTCAAACATTCCAAATAAATTTGCTTAGTTAATGATATTGTTGACACCCTTGGTACGAAAATAAATGTTTTGTTGCTCTAAGAGACCTCTTTTGACTAATGTCGGTGACATAGACCTATTCTGATAAAAGGGGTTTAAAAATTTTAGTTATTAATTAATTCGAGTTACACTTTCTACATTTTTTAACTTTAAGAAAATGATTTTAATTGGCGTTAGGTTTTGAACTTAATTACTATTAAATAATTTAATTATTTTGTTTTTTTTGCAAAGTGACTTGTCTTGGTTTGGAGAAAAATAACTTTATGTGTGATGTGTTTTGCTTCGGACTTAGTATAACACATACAAGTCTAACTTTGGGGGTAACCCTCCCTCTACGTGTGAATTTTTAACAGAATATTTTTTGTTGCTATAAGAATTTAGTTTCAGGTTTTACTTGTTTGTCACTTGCCAATTACAGCCTATACCCAGCAGCAGGGAGGATCACCTTGACAAAACTGGTCAAATTAAAAAACAGTTACTGAAAATTATAGAAGAATACTTTTACTTCAAAAAATATCAATTCATTACCAGCCGAGATATAAGCTCTTTTTTCATAATGAAACAATTATATCTCGGCAGCTAACAAATTGAATTATTTTAAAGTGACATTTTTTTAAAAGAAACATACAGGGTGTAACATTATTACAAAGGATCCACCTTAGTTTTCTCAAAAACTATTAGAACATTTACAAACGCCAAAACACAAGGATTTTGTCTGCAAGAAGGATATTTTGGCCCTCTTAGAATTTTTGTAGCACGCACCCCCTTTGAGGGGTAAACTTTACCTTTACATTTTGAATGGAGATAATGGGTCCAGTAATACCTTGTTGCAAAAGTCTCTTATATCTTCACAACCGTGTAAAAATTTTAAGAATCTATTTCTTAGTTTTGGAGATATTTTCCTTCAAATTTGTAATATTAACATCCAACGATAAAATAAAAATTAAATCAGAAAAATATAAAATTCTGATTTATTGTTTATTTAATCAGTACATGTTAAATTTGAAGGCAAATTTATCAAAAACTAATTGATAGGGTTGTAAAGACCTTCACTAGACCTTGAAAACAAAGTATCACTTGCTTCACTTTCCCTATACAAAATATAGGGGTAAAGCTTACCGCATGACGAAAGTGCGTGCTAAAAAAAATTCAAAATGCGTCCCCCTTGCAAACAAAATCGATGCATTTTGGCGTATTTAAAATGTTTTAATGGTTTTAAAGAAAATTTAGGTAGATTCTTTTTAATATTACATTCATTAAAATAAGTTTACATACAAAAAATTATTCTTAACGTTTTTCGCTAGGATGCATCATTTTGCTGCAAATTCACTTTTTCTATAATCTTGTGAATGGTTTTAGAAACCACCCTCTTTAAGGCAGTTTTTGAAGTACCATTCATCGAACTTTAAAAACATAAAGTCAATATCCTCTTATGTGAAAATTTAGAGCCTTCTATGTAACAAAAAAAATAATAATATTGTAGCTACAATAAAGTGAGCATGGGTATTATTTTAATTATTTTGCGAGCGGAAATACTAATAACTTGGTATATCTCAAGAACTACTTAATTTATCAAAAAATGTGTTATGAGAAAATTTATTTTCCTTTAAAAAGGAAGTATAACAAGCTTTAAAAAATTAAAATTGGACCACTGGGTAGAGAGATATGCTTAAACAAAAAAAATCTATCAATTTGGCGGCCATTTTCAAAAATGGCGGTCAAAGGACTATGAGTTCGACCACGTGACGAAACTTTTTTTATACTCGTATAGGTGCTTAACAATGCACCACAGTCAAACTGTGCGCACATATTAGGTCACACGTGACAGGAGATTGATAATATTTCGGGAAGACGATCAGCTAGGATTTATATAAATATGGCTCCGAAGTCAGGAAAGAGTCCATATTCAAAGTGCGCAATTAGTTTTTGGAATCATTTTTCTGTAACCTATACTTCATTCAGGCACACTGTGAACATTTCCACGTAGGTTGGGTAGGGTTGCTGACTTTGTGTCTATAGGAACTAACTCATATTTGCAAATTTAGCCTTGGTAGAGTTGGCCTCTGGGATGGTACAGAAATGGTTACAAGTAATCAAACTGCTATTAATATCGTACCGCCCGTTGTTTTTATGTTATATTTTTATATAAATCCAAATTTTATTCATTGAAAATACTTTCCCAAACTTATTTTTATATGTAATATTGGGCCAAAGACTTCTATTGAAATTGAATTTTTGTTATAAAATTGGTTTCCGTCCAAATTCAAAACGTATTCAATACACATATACATTACTACAACCTAAATAAATAAATTTTTCTCGAAGGACGGAACGTAAAAGAAAAACCATATAATACATAAATAATAACCTGCTATTTGTTGGACATGCTCAACCCTAATGGACATGCCAGAGGAGTAAATATTTTAGGTTGCGTATACATCAAATTTCCATTTGAAATATTTTTTAGAATTTATCTGGTTTTGCGAAAAATAGTCCGTGGTCATAGCGTCTTTCGTGGGCTTTTTGATTAAGATTTTACAACACCTGTTTTAATCGATTACTAATGATCGCACCAACACTGTCTGGCCTGTTAACAGACCCAAAATTGGCTTAGTCAAAAAGTAAGGTCAAAAAATAAATATATAGCTAAGGGTTAATTGGGGACGCAATGTGCAGCAAAAATTCAAAAAATAATCCAGGTTCGTATTTAACTTATAATTTTTTTTCTGAAATCTCGTCGGACCAAAAATTTGAGAACGTCATTTTATTGACAGGATCAACTGTCTGTAGAGAGGTTTTAATAAATTTTTGAATATTCCCTTGTAGCTCCAAAACTACAAGGACTGAAAAAAATCTTTTGACTTATTTTTTAGGTCTCAGAATTTAAGGACTGTGATATCCCCAGGTATTTATCATTTAAGATAACTGAGTTTTTCATTCAATACTAGTGATGTAAATGGAAATATTTTCGTTGGAAATATGTCCATGGAAATGGAAATATTGAAAATTTCCGAACCTGTCTAGGGAATATTGGAAATATTGGAAATATTGGAAATATTTAAAAAAATATTATCTTTCATATTTTGTAACCCTATAAGCATTAAAACCTACTATAGAACAATTTTTATTTCCTATACTATTGAAGATTTTGAAGAAGTAGACTGGCAAGACGATGTTTTTAAGTGTGATGCTGATGACAGCGATGGAGATATGCATCTTGCTCGACTAGTGAATGTGTCAAGAAAGATTTTTGTTGTACAAATTTGAGCTTATTTCTGTTTATTTGTTTAAAGAATAACTCCTGATTTGTGTTCATGTATAAGCCTTCTGCGTTTTCCGGTGTTTTGTTATAATTTTTATAAATAAATATCCCCTTTTTTCAAATTTTTTTAATAATTCATATTTTTCCAATATTTCCATATATTTCCAATGTTTCAGGAAATATTTCCCAAAATATTTCCGAAAATATATTTCTGGAAATTTTACAACACTATTCAATACCATCAAAAATGGGACACCCTGTCCTGTACATCCTCTCTTGTTTTATAATAATTGATGCTCGTCATTTTGTTTGCCACGTTAATCTACAAAACGAGTCAGACGAGGACGGGTAATTTTTGTTTTTACGGTATTTACAAAAAATGTATCCCAATTAATTTTTTTACTGGATTTTTCTCTTCAATACGATCCAAAACGATAAAATTCTCTGATTATACAGGGTGTCCCATTAAGGATGTCAGCCGGATTTATCTTAGAAACTACTATCGCTATGACTTCGAAAAAAATTGTTATGGCCAAATCGGCTCTTGCGAATTTACCAAAGTTATTATTGTTTTTGTAGCTCTCCAGTAGTGTTAATTTATCGACTATAATAATTTAATTTTTGGACGACACACTATGATTAACATACATAATTTGGACCCTCCTCTACGTCATTTCCACACCTTAATTACTCCTATATGGTCACTAAATCTGTTGGTATTATTTACTTGACTTGTTAACAAAAGCCTAAAAAATGCAAATCGTACTGATTTGTGTCTTTTCCAAAGAAGAAATTTAAAAAGAAAATACCAAACCTAAAAAGTTTAAATTTATTAAAAAATATAAATCCCACTAATATTTTTACTTAAAATTGTTAAGTAATATTTCTTTAATAAGCTGCTGAAATCTGCATTTTTAAATTTAACTTTTTTTAAAACAATGTTTTTTTAAACGTGACCTAACTTAATTGTATATTACTTATACACCTCGGTATCTTTATAATATAATTTTACGTTTTCATTATTTTGTTTTTTTATACCTGAAAATTCAATAAACATCAAATGTCAAAAATTATAACAGATATATAAACTTGGACAAAATGTCAAAAACATTTGCATTTCCTAGGCTTCCTTTCATAAGTCAAATAAATAATTAGATCAGGTTTAGTTACTACGTTGGAGTAATCATTTTTTTTTAATAAAAATTACAATTTTATTGGTTTCCGGTGGGAAAGTGACATAGAGGTACATGAGGGGTCCAAATTATGCAGAATCCTTTACAGAATCAGAATGTGGAAGGGGAAGTGTATTTAAAATGGGATAGTAAGGTAAAATGGGTCGGCCCCGCGCCAGCCCTGGGGATATCATACAATGCTGCTAAATCAACCATATTAAAATGGATGGAGATAAGCTTCCAACAATACTGGATAAGTATACCAGAACTGGTTCACTCTAAAGAGTTCATTAAAATACCTTGTAGAAACAGAGCCGGTAACATTATTGCACTTACCAGACAGGAGATACGTATAGTGACTGATCTTTTTATGGGTCACTGTCGACTGAGAGTACCCATGCACAGAATGGGACTAACAGAAGAGACTTAATGTAGACTCCGTATGGAGGATGACGAAACAGTCAGACATGTACTGTGCAAATGTCCTATTGCACGTTTGCGTCGGAACACTTTCGGTATACCTCAGATGGACTCAGAAGATCTGAACAGTGTCTCACTCAAACTGATAGCCGGCTTTTTTGGAGGATTAGGCATACAGTAGTGAGAAACTACTCAAAAGTGAGCCACAATAGACCCACTGGTGGTCGCAGTGGAAGGGCTGCAAGGCTCACTCTTATATGAATCATCATCAAGGTAAAATGGGATACCGGCACTCCTGATCAAACTAAAGGTGGCAACGTGGCACTGTATCCCTAAAATTCTTTACTGGAATCGACATAGGCCGCCTTTTTTTGAAATTATTAGTCATTAGGTGGTCACAAGCACGTGCAGTAATTTTTTTTTGTGTGTGCAGCTTTTTGTTTAAATGCTGTGAAAGTAAGTAAAAGTTTGTAGTCTTGGGTACCATGAAACATGCTGTTTTTGGCAAAATGAGAAACAATTAAAAGGTAAGATTAGTTTAAATATTTTATATGAGACTGAGGTAAAATTGGAAATTGCTAAAATAGCTAAAATGGGATATCCCGTTTTACCTCAATTAAATAACTGATAAAACTAATTAATTTTGTGTTTTTTTAGATGCCGCGTTTTTAGTAACGATTTATGGTTTTGGTTAAGTCTCTGTGTCTTTTTTTATAATAAGCACAATTATTGGCATTATTTTATTGGTTATTATTAGGTTATTATTTAACCAAGTAATAATGTGATAATGAGATTCTTTGATGATTTGTTTAAACAAATTATATCTCATTTTAGTTTTATCTTTTTGTTGCATTTTTTTTATTTTTTTTTATTAAACCAGTTTTTTTGTATTTTCAATATTAATTGTATATCCCATTTTACCTTAATAGTATTTCCCATTTTACCTCCACAATTGGTTAAAATGGAAAACTGCAGTGATCTAGATTTTTTAAAATAACAAATTAATTTTAAGCGTATAAAGTACTACAAATGAACTATAACAAACAAAAAAGAATATTAAAATATCAACAGCATAATGTTTTAAACCAACAACGTCAAAACTTTTTTTGTAAAAATTTTTAAGGCCATAATACCCCATTTTAAGCATTCCTCTATAATTTTTGTCTGTTGATCATAGTTTTTCGTCAAAAAATGCAATTTTTCTAATCGCGAGATCTGATTACTGCCCCCTAACGGGAAAATACAGAAACAATAACATTTTAGGTAACTTTGCAGGACCCGATTTTGTTATAACAATTTTTTTCCCGAAGTCGTAGCGATATTAGTTTCGGTGAAAAATCCGGCTTTCATCCTTAATGGGGCCCCTGTATAAAGTAATTATAAAATTGTTAACCATCACTAAAAGTTCACTTGTTTTCTTAAGCTTAGTTGTTTAAGCTTGACTTTTGTGTTTTAAGTTTTATCTATGGGCTACATACTTACCCCTTGAACGATAGCCTTAAAAAAAAGAAGTTAATATTAACACAAAGGATAAGGATAGTCTTATCACCTTACAATATAATTAAAACAGCGCAGAGAGTTGACAAGGAATAATAAAATTTCAAGTACTGCAGTACTTCGGTAACTGGAGTGGCAGCCTAGAAAAATGGAGGTCCCTGACTCCCCTGATATAACTCTCTCCGCTGTTTAATATAATATAATAATATTAAGCTTATCTTATATCACAACTTACTAATGGAAGTATTTCAGGTACAGAGTGATTAACTATTTTTTAAGCCTCCGGTCAGCTCCTTTAATATCAATGATAGAAAAAAAGTTTAAATATAAAAGTTTTATAGTTTATTAAAAGCATTTTACCCATATGACAGATGTTGTCAAATGTGATTCCATACGTCAAAATTTTACATCAAGTTTCTTATATTAAATGGAACACCCTGTTTATTATTTCATTTGCAAATCCTCCTTTTCTTTCTGATTTCCAAAATATATAATATGCCCATACCGCGATAAACATTTGCTGAGATATAACGCTAATGCGTTTTTCCATTTAGGTACTGTACACTTCATATTTATTTGCTTTTACCAATCAATGTCTCTTCTTTTTACCATAGGAGTACGACAAATTTAAATGCCCTATATCTTAGAAAATGTTTTTGGTAATATGAGCATTTTGAAAATCAGAAAGAAAAGGCTGATTTAAAAATGAAATAGTATACAGTGTTATGCCCGCAGTAAGAAAAACGATAACTGCAATGGACTGTATATATTTTAATTAATGAAAGCGCGAACAAACATAAATATATTGATATAAAATTACGAAATAATTAAAAGGTCCATAGGTTAATTGTGGGTACCACACAACGGAAATCAGAGACAAAGCACTCACCAGTTTGCAGACAATTTCTCCACGTTCCAAGGGGCCCCTGTCTGGATCTAATGATGTCACCACGTAGCTGAAGGGCTGAAGTTTCTAGTACACCAAAATCGAGCACTTTCAAGTGTAGAAATTTGAAATAGTTGGAGAAAGTAAATTAACACGCCATTTCTCGAGGCGGTCGAAAAAGGATCTCGCTGATTCTTGGTGCGCATGTCCAAAATGCGCGAAAATGCACTCTGTCTGTCATTCAATTGTGTGGTTTTAAAATTTACAAACACCGCGAAATTTAGCGGGAGCTAACATACAGGGTGCTTCATTTAATATAAGAAAGTGGATGTCAAATTTTGGCATATAAAATGACATTTAACAATATCTGTCATATGCACTAAAATACTTTTCACAAACTATATAACTTTTACATTTAACCTTTTTTTATATCATCAATAATAAAGAGGAAAACCGGAGGTTCAAAATATTTGAAATGGGTCACCTGCATATATCCTTTCCGTAAACATATTATTTTGATCGTAAAAGTCATTTTGGAATAATCACCTTGAACAGAGTAAATCAATCCGGGACCTTGTTATAAAAAGGGTTTTTCGCAAATATTTCAAAAATGAATTGAAAGTCCTTTTTGACGCCGAAGCACTTTACCTAACTTACTAACTAACTGATTTCGTGGGTTTTTTGTATTATAAACCGATATAAGGGACTACTTTAAAAGAGCCTTCATAGTAGGGGAACCAGGGGCATAACGAGCATCCGCATTTTTTGCTGAACCAAACCAGATGGCGTATTTATGTATCTTATCACGGCACACCAGATTTGTCACGATTTTCTTCTATTCTGTTACAAATGAAAAAATGTTTTACTTTTTTTTTTAATGAACTAAGATTTAATTGCTGGGGCAAAATAAGCACGTGCTTAGTATACTCCAAAAACTAGGACTTTATTTTTTATATAATAGTATAAGAGCCCAGTAGGAATTTGAACTTGAATTGCAAACCGATTCTCATATATTTTAGTCGATTTGTCAAGACCATGTCCCAACAAAAATGGAGGTGCCGGCGAAAATCCTGCATAAACAACCCATCATTGATTTTACTCAAACAAATTGCGATTAGCTTCCACTATAAAGGTGAAAAACTACTGGGTTTAGAAAAAACAACATAAAATATAAAAAATATTCCAATTTTTAATATAAGTATGCAGGATTTGCCGGCCACCTTCATTGTTTTTGGGATATGGTCAATTCAAGCACAAATTCCTATGGAGCTCTTAGACCATAAGGTATGGTTCAGAACAGAATAGGAAGAGTCGATAACTTGTGGCATATAGTCCCATGACTGTTGTGTAGAAGGTCGAGATGACGAATATTGCAGTTTTAATGCGAAATTTTTAAGACGCTTAATTGCTTAATATGATATTTTTCGTTGGTTTTTTTATTTTGTTCCGCTTATTATGCCTTAGTCCTAAACAAATACATCAATTAATAAGACTTTTATATAAATGATACAACTAATAGCTTTGGTCATTATGCAATACTTTTTCTTAACATGTCCGTTATGCCCCGGATTCCCCTATCTACCATATAACTGTTTGGTACATTTTTAAAATGTACTGTCTGCCTTTTGCTTGTGTCAGGTTACTAAGAACAAAAGTGTTAGTTTATCATTTGTGCCACAAATAGTCGGTTTCTTTGATTCACTTGACGTAAAGCGAGGCAAATTTTAGAAAGCGATGAAATAACCTATTATCTTAAAATGTTTAGATAGCTTTTTCCAAAAAAGCTTTAAAAAAATCAATTTTGCAACAAAATTAAATTTATTATATAAATATATATTATATATTATAACCTAAGTTTTGATATTTGTAGTTGTTAAAAATTTAAATAGCTTTTTTAACTTTTTTGCCTACCACTTTAGATTTTTTTATATAATGATAGAATTTCGATTTTTGTTTCCAGCAGTACTAACAATATTAGTGGGTAATAATATAATAAATGTTGGTGATGGTATTGCTGGATTTAAAAAAAATATATCTATGATTATTTTAAGAAATTTGCATTATAGAGAATTAAAAAATTTATGTAAAAAAAAATAATATAAAAATTTTTTTTTGCTTACACAAATATCAGATTTACAAAAAAACGCGCAGACGTTTTTTTTACAAATGATAAACTACACTTTTGCAGCAGTATTGGCTCTATCGCTAAAAATAAGTTTACAAAAGCCAAACATCTAGAAGGCTGAGACGCCCCCAACGTTGTTAGTTAGTCAAGACCGATCCTTAAGGCACCCACACAGTAAAAATATATTTCTGGCTGACGAAGTCTACTTGACATTTTTCTTTCACCGTAACTTGATTTAAAATTAAATAAATATAATCTTGAAAAATGTAAACTACATACTAAGTTTATACATTTCTAAGTAAATAGAGAATTGTTGAAATACAGCCAGGCTATAATTGTGCCAGGCACTATTTTGACACATTTACATTGAAAACTAACAGTTGATCCTTCAAAATTTACATTCCAAAGTCGAATTTAAAACGTCGTTTATTTTCAAATAATAAAAGCAGGCACTATTTATTCCGGTTCATATAGTAAACAGAGGCCGTGTGTTGAAAGCTCACAGCTGATATTACAATGTGAAGGTGTCAAAATTGTGCCTGGCACTATTATAGCCTGGCTTTATTTCAATAATTCTCTAATAACTATAATATTTTGATAATAAGAATACCTAACAATACATATGCACATCTTTCATATTTACGCAAGGTCACTAGTAACAAAAAAACAGTCAGCTATCTAACTATCCACCAGTTTAGAAAAAAATACAATTTTCTTTCGCCCAAAAAAAGTTTGTATTAAATTTGTTTTTTACACCCTCCAATTTCTCAAACTTAGATCACATTCTTCACACTTTTTTTAAACTATAAATTTTAAAATTATGTCATTTGACGTTGTTGAGTTAAAATAGTATTTATTTAACATTTTAGTTGTTTAAAATTGTTTATTGGCAAAAGTACTCTAAAATAAATGGATCCATGACGGATCTGATACCTTCCTAGCTAGCCCTTTATCACACTTCAAATGAAGCCATGCTAATGTATTTGAAAACAGTTTTTTGTAACTCTCTCTAATCTCAGAATCTAAAGCTCCTACGAAATTTTTGGTTATCACACGAATTGAGAAAAATATACGATGCTCCATTAAAAAGTTAGCATTTTTTAAAGTTTTTAATTGTCAAAAAACTGTCATTAGCATTAATGGATTTTGACCAAAATCTAATCAGCTCATAAGAGTGTCGAACACTATTTTACCTAAAAATTTTATAAAAATCAATTTAGCTGTTTAGGACCTATCGTGTTACGGACAGAAATAATATATACAAACACAGACACACAGACAGACATAACGACGATATTGCTACGATAGGTCAAAATACATCCAAATAACACATTTTTGGCGTTATCTCAAATACCTTCTCTAGCCATTGCTACGCAGGCTAGGAAGGTAAAAAGACAAATATAAATAAATGGCTCCATAACAGATCTGATACCTTCCTAGCTAGCCTTTTAGAGCACAACTAAACTCCATGATATATCAGCCGTCAAAACAGTTTTTGTAGATAACTAAGAAACGAAAGCTCCTACGAAGTTTTTGGTTATAAGACAAATTATTGAAAAAAATGTGATCTACTCTATTCTGGAAACTGCATACTGATGCGATGCTATGTTAAAAAGTAAACATTTAAAAATAATTTAAGTGTAAAAAAACTGTCTTTAACAATTTTGACCAAAATCTAATCAGCTAGTTGCAGTACCAAACACTATTTTACACACTTTGTACAATTCAAAGTCGACGTGCAGATTTTTTTCTCAAAAATATACAGTTATCCCAGGAAAAGATTTTTTTTTTAAACTTGAATTCTATGTTTAATTCACGTTAATCTTACTTTTCCTTTGGTTGGGTTTGGTTAGTATTCAATTACTAAAGTTAGTTTAGGCTAGCCTAGTATTAATTTGCTACATTCATTACCCTGGCATTAATCTACGTTTCTCTTTCTTTTTTTTCGTTGTCGTAAACATGAAACATACAAAAAACACCTATAAAGTTTTGTTTTCATTGCAGCAAGCAAAATTGTTAGTGGTTAACTCATGTTTTCTGGAATTCAAGCAACAATGAGCAACTTTTTAGTTCCAACGATTTGTTTCTTCTGGTTGACGTAAACATAAAACATACAGAATGTTAAATAATTCTGTTAAAAATAATGGTCAACTTTCTACCATTTTGTTACAGTGGCTGACTTTTTATTTTTTAACAAAAAGTATTATAAATTTCGTTATCTACATTCCACGGTGGAACTCAAAACTTACAAACTGCTTTAAGTTATAATTTAATATTTTTGTAGATGCCAGCGAAGAAGCTTATGCAGCAGCAATTTATTTAAGGATAGAATTTGACGAATAAATAAACGTGTTTTTAGTAGCATCTAAGGCTAAGGCTGCTCCTCTTAGAAGCCAGACAATTCCAAAACTAGACTTATCGGCAGCAGCGGTCTTGGAAGTAAGACTGGCGCATATAGCACGTATATGAACCAAAAAAAAGGTACAAACAAACGTGGCTTCAAGAACAGCAGAAATGCTGGTTAATTCGGAGGTTGACGAATGGAGATGGCTTCCCACAGTCGACAACATATTCCATGACTCATGTAAATACAGTTTATTAGATGACAGCCGCTTGTTCAAAGTTCCCAAATTTCTGTACCAATCAGAAGAAAAATGGCCATAACTAGAAACACGGCTCAGTCACCTTGAAGAAGCTGAAAATATTTTACAAATTAATGTCGTTGAATTTTCGTGCATTGTAGAATTCATACCTGAAATTAAATCTCACTACACCTAGATAAAGTATCTAAAGCAGAGGAGTTACGAGAATCCGAAAATCTTTGGGAAAATGGGTCCTTCTAGTAGAAGCGGACGACCTAAGAAAATTAACCTCAAAATTGACTGATGGTATCTTAGGAATTAAACAAAAGAAGAAAACAAATATCGTCACGAAAGAGCTAGATGAAAAGCATCCTTACACAGAGAAAATGATAATGCATTTCCACAAAAAATATGGTCATCAAGCTACAAATACCGTTATTAACGAATTAAAAAGAAAATTTTATGTAGCACGTATAAGAACAACGGAAAAAAGATAATAAGACAATGTTTTTATTGCCAAAGAATGTTTGCCAAGAGCTGTAATCCACAAATGGGTCTACTCCTAAAAGAAAGACTTCTTACATTCGAAAAACCATTTACAGCAACAACTGGTTTAGATTCCTTTGCTTAATTTCACGTTTCCGTTGGAAGAAGGACTGAGAAAAGATTACTTGTTTAACCGTTCGAGCCATCTATGTAGAGATATGCCATTTCTTTGCAACAGATTCATGTATAATGGCAATAAAAAGATTCTTGTTAAGACGCTGTGAAATTAAATTTGAGTAGAAGTAGATTTCCCAACGATAATCAATGAGTTGTCAAACTGGAGAGAAAAATGGAGAATATCTCAATATTTAATTGATCTTTTCTTGAAAAGGTGGTTATTAGAATACCTGCCAAATCCGATTCAAAGACCAAAATGGAAAGATGTTGATAAAAATCTAGTAGAAGGAGAAATATTAGCAATTAATGACCCAAAGTCTCCACGTTATATCTGGCCTATTGGTGTTGTTACGAAAGTCCACAACTGTGCGGTTAGCAGAGGTAAAAACAATATATGAGACTTTTACCCAACTATCGAAAACCGACTCCACTGTCATGTTGACAAAGGGAAGTCAGAATGTTAAATAATTCGGTAAAAATAATGGTCAACTTTGTATAATTCTATTAAAAATAAAGGTCAACTTTGTATCACTTATTTTGTTTATGATTTTGATAATGACATTAATGAATATAATATAATATAGTTCTCATTTTGTTACTATAACTATCTTTCACAGTACACCAATTAAAAAATAGTAATGACATATCGGCTTTCCCGCCAAATATTTTTAGCGCTACACCCCGTATTTTTAGTTCAGGACGATAGCTTCGCGATGGCGCTATCCCAGCAGAAAATGCGCCGTTAAGCCCTGTATCCTGCGTGTCTTTAAATGTCTTTTGGAATTTGAATTTGTCAAACAATTGATGTGCACATCGATAAAACTTGTCAAATTTGTTTTTCGCGAAGATTTTTTTTATGTTCGCGTTGAAGTGGAATTTTGTTAACATTTCTTTTGAGATAAAAATCCAAAAAAAAATCAGTGTGTTTGCGTTTTATCACGGGAAAGTGAAGTCTTGCAGAGCAGAGCGATGACTTCTCTCAAAAAAGGTTTAGAATGAGAAGTGCTTGATGTGTTACGGTTCGGTTCGGTGTAAGTGTAATAGTTACTGATTTGTAATATATTCATACTAATATAAATTATGATTAAAATAAATTGTTATTCTATTATGCAAAATTTGGACTTATTTTTTTGACATAATTTGATTATCTTTCAAAAAACAAAGAATTTCAACAAAAAATTAGAAACTAACTGACCTGTATAATAATATACAAGGCGCAGAGCGCAAAAATTAGTTCAAACAGACAGCTATGGGATGGCGCTGTTCAAATGCCATTAATTGTATTAAGAGTTTAACATGGGGGTGTCCAATCTATTTCTGTGGTTAGTAATCTGTGACTATCTTTACAGAAATAATTATAAATCTTTGGTTTCATTGTAAAAATCAGAATTAAACCTTTACTCATGTTTTCTATTATTAAGGAAACATAAAGCAGGAATTAGTTACTATTTCACCTTATTGCCTTTTTAAACATTCTGTATCTATCGCAACTACAACCTCGTTTCTGTTTTGTTGTGTTGCGGATTTTCCTTTAAAGCTTACCACTCAACTTGGAATCCGGCAACAAGAAGCAATATTTGGCATTTGTTTTCGAAACATAGAGCAACATTTAACAACTTTGAGGAACCTTTTTGAAAACAGGCAACATAAACATAAAAGCTTCTCAGTATTCTTTCACTGGAAATACAGCTTTATGAATAATGCCCGAAATAATCATATTACTTGCAACATATACAATAAAAGCAAGATAAGCAAGCTTGATCAAAGACAAAGTCAAACAAGAAATTTTTTGCCCTTTTAGGTGAAAAAATCTCAGTCAACAGCAGGAATTCTTCACATGGATTCCCATATTTTTCCTGTGGCGTTTGTACGTTGGTGTGCACGATTATTAGATTTATTTTGATACGCCTCTAGCGTTCGCGTCTGGATAGAGTCCCTGCAAGTCCACAGTTTTAGTTAGATGGCTTAGAAAATAAAAATACTTTTTAATTTGATAAAAAAATAATAAAAAAAGAAAACCTGACAAACTTAAATTTATTTTATTTTTATTTATTATTGATAATTAGAAACCCTGACCTTGATTTTGCACACGTGGTAAAATTTAGGCTTTACATTTCAGTACCCCTATTTGTCAAAGATTGTTAAAAACATGAAATTGTCGGTTCTTGTTGTTTGTCCAAGTTTTCCAAAATGCCTGCATAAATTTCCGAGTTTAATAAAGCTTAAATTTTGACAAAATTTGATGCCGGTTGGTCGGTGCGTTGAGTAGTCCCTCAATATAGACGAAACACGTCATGACGTATTTCTATTGGCTCTGCTACAGAATAGCGCCTTACAAAATAGCGCTGCTTCAAAATGGCGCTGCCACAGAATAGCGCTGCTACAAAATAGCGCTGCTACAAAATAGCGTGCATCAAAATAGCGCCAACAAAATAGCGCTGCTACAAAATAGCGCGCATCAAAATATCGCTGCTACAAAATAGCGCCTTACAAAATAGCGCTGCTACAAAATCGCGTGCATCAAAATGGCGCTGCCTCAAAATAGCGCTGCTACAAAATAGCGCGCATCAAAATAGCACTGCTACTAAATAGCGCGCATCAAAATTGCGCTGCTTCAAAATAGCGTCTTATAACTTACTACTCCCGGTAACCTCATTCTAACATATATTTTCAAAAAAAAAACTTCCGTCGCTTTTTCCCGGGATCCTAGAGGGTGTGAAACCAAACCGAACCGAACCGGCATCTTAGAGGTTGTGAAACCAAACCGAACTAAACCGTTACTTCGATTCGGTTCAGTTCGGTTCGGTTCAGTTTTGTTTCACACCCGCTAGGATCCCGCGAAAGAAGTCAGGGAAGTTTTTTTTTTGAAAAAATATGTTAGAAAGAGATTTCTTAGTCAAATAGTTGCTGTTTTTAATGATGCTTTTTGAGCGCGTTTTTGATGCGCGCTATTCTCCCGGTGACCTCATTCTAACATATATTTTCAAAAAAAAAAACTTCCCTGATTTTTTCCCGGGATCCTAGAGGGTGTGATACCAAACCGAACCGAACCGGCATCCTAGAGGTTGTGAAACCAAACCGAACTAAACCGATACTTCGATTCGGTTCAGTTCGGTTCGGTTCAGTTTTGTTTCACACCGGCTAGGAGCCCGCGAAAGAAGACCGGAAAGTTTTTTTTTTTTTTAAATATGTTAGAAAGAGATCCCTTAGTCAAACAGTTGCTGTATTTAATAATGCTTTTTGAGCGCGTTTTTGATGCGCGTTATTTTGTAGCAGTGCTATTTTGTTGCGCGCTATTTTGTAGCAGCGCTATTTTGTAAGGCGCTATTTTGATGCACGCTATTTTGTATCAGCGCTATTTTGTAGCAGCGCTATTTTGTGGCAGCACCATTTTGTAGCAGCGCTATGTTGTAAGGCGCTATTCTGTAGCAGCGCTATTTTGTAATGATAAAATGCCAATGACGAACCGCCATTATATAAAAAAACCGACTACAACTGCTTATGGGAAGGACTATATGTGTAGATGAAAGATCCTCCTTTGAAATATGTTACGCATACAGGGTCTCTAGTCGCTATAACTTCATGTCAGCCTGGAACTCAAAAGCGACTATGACAACTATAATTTTTCTTGGTGCACACGGGGCGTTGCTAGCGCTCTTTTTGAAAGTGGTAAAGTTGATAAAAATGATAAAAGGGTTTTAGCTTTGTAAAAATAAAAATTTGTGGCGCCAAGAATAAAAAAGAACAAAAAGAATAAAAAAAACTACGTATCTGCAGTAACACGCCGCTAGTGGCGTTTTGTGTTTAAAACAAAGGTATTTTTTTGTAATTATTTATTAAGGTACTATTTATCCCCCCTTCCCTTAAAACTCCTATTAAAAGATTCTTTTTCTAAGTACGTCACTGTATTCTCCGTATCGAGTAGCTGTCAAATCAATTTCGCTAGAAACTTGAAATGGTGTAAACCGTTTCGAACTGTTTAATAATTTTCTTGCAAATAGGAACTTAATCTAACCGATCGAAGTCCTATTTACTATTTTAACTAAATTTAGGGCTGAATCGTCTGAATAAATAAAGACTTATGATAAAAAATTACTGACTTTTATTTCAAACATTTAAGACAACTACTGACTGAAAAAATGTAAAATCTTGTAAAAACGAGTATTATTAATTGACGAACTGACCTATATGTTTGTTTTTATACGACTGTCTTGTAAAAGGGGGTTTTGCGCACGGAGAACACGATCTGAAAATGGCATTTTGCGCACGCTGTGTGCAAAACGTTTTGCACACGCTTATGTCATTTTTGCGCACGCCTATGTCATTTCTGCATACGGGTCTCTCGTCATTGTAATTTTTGTTGTTGTCACCCATCAATATAAGTTGGCTTAGTTCCGTAGCAACCGTCACTGCTCGTATGTTTTGTTGATTAGATACGTCAAAAAATTGTTGAATTTTTAAAGTTTTGCTGTAAAAATGTCGGAAATAAAAACAAGTTAAATTAAAATTTGATTTTTCTTTCTTTATTAGCAGCAAAAATATTGTAAAAACTCGTTTGAAAACCTCTTTGCACACTCCCTCGACTTGTAGACCTCGCCTTCGGCTCGGTCTACCAAACTGTCTCGATCGTGTGCAAAGAGTCGTTTTTAAACCTTGTTGTTTAAATAACTATTTTATACGACTGTCTTGTAAAAGGGGGTTTTGCGCACGGAGAACACGATCTGAAAATGGCATTTTGCGCACGCTGTGTGCAAAACGTTTTGCACACGCTTATGTCATTTTTGCGCACGCCTATGTCATTTCTGCATACGGGTCTCCCGTCATTGTGATTTTTGTTGTTGTCAACCATCAATATAAGTTGCCTTAGTTCCGTAGCAACCGTCACTGCTCGTATGATTTGTTGATTAGATACGCCAAAAAATTGTTGAATTTTTAAAGTTTTGTTGTAAAAATGTCGGAAATAAAAACATCAATAAGACAGCTTCACTATTTGTTCACATTTCAATTCCATCTAATTTGACATGTTTATTTATAAATTACACACAGTGTGCCTGAACGAAGTATAGGTTACATAAAAATGGTTCCAAAAACTAATTACATATTTTGAATATGGACTCTTTCCTGACCTCAGAGCGATATTCATATAAATCCTTGCTGATCCTCTTCTCGAAATTTTATCAATTTTTTGCCATTTTGCTAGTCAGTCTAGGCGCTGGCTCCTATCACGTGTGACCTAATATGTGCGCTCAGTTTGACTGCGGGGCATTATTAAGCACCCATAGCTGTATCAAAAAAGTTTGGTCACGTGGTTGAACTCATGGTCGTTTGGCTGCCATCCTTGAAAATGGCCGCAAAATTGATAGATTTTTTTGTTTAAGCGTATCTCCCTACCCAGTCATCCGATTTAAATGTTTAAAGGCCTGTTATACTCCTTTTTTAAAGGCAAATAAATTTTGTAATTACACATTTTTTAATAAATCAAGTAGTCTTTGAGATATACCAAGATTATTAGTATTTCTGCTCGCAAAAGAAATAAAATAATAACCATACTCATTTTACTGTAGCTATAATATTATTGACATTTGTTTTTTTGTTACATAAAAGGCACAGAAGAGGATATTGACTTCATGGTTTTAAAGTTCGATGGATGGTACCCCTAAAGACTGCCTTAAAGAGGGTGGTTTCTAAAACTGTTCACAAGATTATACAAAAAGTGGATTTGCAGTGAAACGATGCATCGTAGCGAAATACGTTAAGAATAATTTTTATAGCACTTTTAATTCCGCTTCTTCTAGCCATTTTCATATCTTTTACAATTAAAAAAAAAATATATCGATTTTGGAACGAAAAACATGGAATTTTTACAAAATTGTATATTTTAGCTGACTTGTACAGCTAACTATCAAAGCTAGGATGCTAAGTGATACATCGGAAGAAGCGAAATTAAAAGTACTATAAAAAACTAATTTATCGTTTTTCGCTAGGATGCATCGTTTCGCTGCAAATTCACTTTTTCTATAATATTGTGAACAGTTTCAAAAACCAGGGGTACCATCCAACGAACTTTAAAAACATATAGTCAATATCCTTTTCCGTAAAAGGTATAAAGTCTTTTATGTACCAAAAAAAACAAATGGCAATAATATTGTAGCTACAATAAAATGAGCATGGGTATTATTTTAACTCTTCTGCGAGCGCAAATACTAATAATGTTGGTATATCTCAAAAACTACGTAATTTATCAAAAAATGTGTTATGATAAAATTTGTTTGCCTTTCAAAAAGGAGTAAATCAAGCTTTAAAAAATTAAAATAGAACCACTGGGTAGGGCGATAGGCTTAAAAAAAAATCTTTTAATTTGGAGGCCATTTTTAAAGATGGCGGCCAAACGATCATGATTTCGACCACGTGACCAAACTTTTTTTATACTGCTATGGGGGCTTAACAAATCCCGGCAGTCAGACTGAGCGCACATATTAGGTCACACGTGACAGGAGCCACCGCCTAGACTAACTAGAAAATTGTCAAAAATTTCGAGAAGAGGATCAGGTAGGATTTATATGAATATGGCTCTGAAGTCACGAAAGAGTCAATATTTAAAATGTGCAATTAGTTTTTGTAACCATATTTATGTAACCCATACTTCATTCAGGCACACTGTGTACATTGGATTTTTTGAAGAAAAAAAAAGGGTACTTATAGGTAAAATACATGCTGAAAGTGTCTTTACGACCCTTGACGGCTCGACCGAACTCCGCTCCGCGTTTCGGCCAACTGCCGTCGCGTGCGGTAAAGTAGTACTTCCCGCACTTGTTAAGTAAATAACTATTATTGATTTTGTTGGTTGTTAATATTTCGTCATTTTTTGAGTGGTCAATATAATTTTGAAAATAAAGTTGTTGTTATTAAAACTCTCACTAAAAACCTGACTAAACCTAGACTACCGAACCCCAGACCCTCAATTTCGTTTAACGAGGGTTGTCTTTTGAGTTTTGCATATACAGCTGGAATAAAACAGTCGATAACTTTTTAAAGAATTTATTGTTTCTCGTACTCCCAACGAAAATGAATGTACTTTTGCATGTGCTCAAACCAGTTGTCAAAGCTGTAATTTCACTAATTTTGTGGTACTGTCAAAATTGCATTTGTGAAGGCGTCGACGGTTTCCTCTGGCGACTGAAATCTTTGACTGACGTTTTAAATTCAGATTCTGTAAAGATTAAGGTTAAGTTTTAGTGGCGTCATTTAGGGTCACTACATCCTGGAAGCCAGCGTCATTGGATCATTGTCGCCCTCTATGTTGCTATATGCAAAATACAAAAGACAGCCCTCGTACTCCCTTTTTTATACAAGGAAACCACAATTTTCAACATTATCCAACCAACAACAGAGTTGGAAAATTTGTGTCTTTTCGAAAATTAACCCAAATTGAAGGATACAAAATCGGCTTGGTAACAGTCTCGACTCTTCTTTCAAAACGTGTCAGGTTATCGTAATAATATATTTTGTAAAAGTGCTTCTAAATTAAAACTAAGTTTTGTTGCCAGGCTCTTAGGGTTTCTTCTGGTAAGCATGATTCAACCATGACGTATAATATAGCAGCAACTTTATCTGTCCAGGACTCTCTAATGCTCTTAACTATGCTTATTCATCAAATAATAAAGTTATGCGTGACTTGTTAACAATTTCAATGATTAAATTTCAAAGATATTTTACATAATATTCTATTAATAAATATTCTCTACCAAAACGAGATTTAAAATCTTCAATTACATTGATATACAGTCGAACCTCTCTAACTCGAACCTCTATAACTCGAACCTCTCTATAACTCGAACCTTTTAAGTGGTCCCTGCACTTTTTACACGTATTTTAACCTCTTTAGCTCAAGTTTCTATAACTTCAACTCTCCATAACTCGAACTGTTTTGGTTGTCCCTTCAGGTTCGAGTTATAGAGGTTCGACTGTAATTTGTAAAGGTCGTTTGATAACTTTCTGCTAAAATCGGAGCTCTGGTCATGGGAACTGTACATTGCAATAAAATTATTGAAATTTATCTTCGTTATCCATTTCCTGTTCTTCATGAAAACCCTAAATTTAGTTTCCTGTTTAAAGAACTGGCCTGACTCGTCCCTTTTTCATTTGCTTGGGAACGTAAATTTTCAATTCTTACTTCAAAATTATCCGCCAAACTATAATGTCATTGGATTTCTTTATCTATATCTTCATCTAGTATATCATCATCTAACAAATGGTCGATTAAGTCTTATGAATTTTAGTCAAAAGGAAATAAATTTTGCCAATCTTTCAACATCTGTGTCGTTTCATCATAAAGTCATTTAAAATCAGTTCGGCTGGCATATTGAGCCTTGAGAAGTTTTCCAATGTTCTCACAAATCAAATTGTTATAATTCTCTCTCAAACTACTTTCACTTTTTTGATCTGGCCCAATTTTACCATGCTTCTTAAATATGCTTAAACGTACATTTGTGCAAAATTTCAGATTAGTATAATAATTACCTGGACACGTATCGCAGATTGAAGAAGCAACATTAGCTTAATGCCAATTTCGCTGTTTGGTCATCTGCATGACGTAATGTGTGGAAAAAACGCGTTTTGGTTTGCGTTGCTGACATATCGTGATTTATGATGAAAAATTACGGACTTTTGTTTTAATTAAACTCACGTTTTAGTATTTATTTTCCTGTTTTTGTTATCTTACTTTTCTTTTAAATCTAATATTTTCTTGTTACGCCGCGCCGGAGAAATCCAAAATAACTTATAAAATGCTATAGGTAAAATCATTTTCGGCAAATAATAAGAAAATTACAAAAGAAGCATAAAAATATATACCTATAGTAGGTATTTTTATCTTCCTATCAAGCGCAGCATTGGCTAAAACAGGTATTGTTTCCGACGAAAACCATTTTTTTTGAGATAACATCAAAAATGAGTTATTTGAGTGTTTCAGTGTCAATTTCTTTATTGGTGTTAATTATTATGCTTTCGCATTCACACAAGTTAAAAGTGTATTTTGACATATTTTAGCAATATCGTCGTAACGATGTCTGTCTGTGTGTGAGTGTATGTCTGTCCCTAACACGATAGCACCTAAACCGCTGAACCGATTTTCAGATTCGGGTAAAATAGTGTTCGACACTACTAACTAACTAGCGAGATGGCGAGATTTCGGTTAAAATTCAATAATGCTATTGATGGTTTAAAAAATAAAAATGTGCGGGGCATTACAATAATAAAAGTTTTCTGAAAATAGTAGAATAAACATCTCGAAGCAGCTTTCGTTTCTGAGATATTTACAAAAAACTGTTTTCAAGGCTGGAGTTTACTTGGTATGTGCTAATGGGCTAGGAAGGTATAAAATCCGTCATGGATCCATTTATTTTTGCTGGTGTTTCCTGTGCTTACGGTATAGTAATTTGTTAGGCGTTGCTACTGGCATATTTCAAATATTTTTCTCGTGGTCCATAGTGGCATAGGAAAATATTTATATATGCGTAGTTTTATAACCTATTTATAATTATTATATATGCAAAAAACCTAATTTGGTTACTAATAAGGTTTCAAGTTTTGAATTAATTGACCATGGCTTCTGTTGGCAATTTTTAAATTTTGTTTAAAAATTTCTTTAGAGATCTAAGTAGCTTAGAATATAGCCAAATAAAAGACAAAAAAAATCATACCATTTGCCATTGGAAATTGCCTTTACCTTTACTAGCAGGGTTCCAGATCTCTGGAGCGGTCTATAAAATCTACGTTTTGGGTCTAGTAAGTTAAGAATACTATCTATTTGAGCTTAGATTCATTGAAAATGCTGTCTACTATCTACAGTTTCAATGAAGGTCGAAACTTCGCATGTTTTTTGATTAAATACATTTCATTTGTTTTCTTAATTTTTTAATTGATCTGTGGTTGTACAACCTTTTTTATCCTTCTAGAGCCGCCAGTTTAAAGTATGAGGAAAAAATGTTCTTTTTGTGGGTGTCTATAAGAATGGTCTTGCTATAATACTAAAGTATAGATAATTTACTTTGAGCATACCTAGATATTTCACAAATAGATTGTAAGACTATATAGCGGGAACAGAATATCTGATAATGCAATGAGAAGATTTTTAAGCCGAGAAAGAGATAATGGAATATCCAATCTCCCATAAGTCTCCCATAAGTCTATCGCAACTCCGAGACAGGAGATGCGCTTGTCAAAAACGCTATATAACCTTATAATAGATTTGATATTACTATAAATGTGTAGTAGTTATATGTATATAGTTCGCAAAAAGTAGCACCGCGTCATAAAACGCGTGGTGAAGACGGTAGCGTGAACTATAAAAACGGAATATTCAGCTTCATTCACAACATACTGCACTGTTTCGATTTCTTTTATTTTATTAAAAAAAACAATATGTTGGTTGTCAACCATATTGTGTGATTGTTCGGTACCACTTTAACTTAGCACTATAATTACGTCTTGCGGACCCCACCGGTTCCTTCAAAAATACTTGACAAGTTTGCTTGTATAATTGTTATACCTTTACAAATCTATTTCTACACATGTTTAAATAAATTCTTCTAGAAGTATACTAGAACAAGCACACTTGTCAATTAGGCTTGTCCCTTAAAAATAACGAACTTTCACGTCAGGTAAAATTTTACCGATCATGTCGAATTTTATATTTCCGTTAAAGTAGCTACTACCTAACTAGTTAAGATAACCAAGCCTTTCTTAGTTCTACGATTATTCGGTGCAATTCTAGAACTAGAAAAGGCAAAGAATATCAGTCTCTTCTATGGGTTTCAGATTTTACGGCAATCCCTAACAACAAAAAAGCCGACATATTGACCAAGGATGATATTGGCAAAGGCTTGTCATCAAACTTATTGAGTCTTATCGGATGTCAACTTACAAGGATCGTAAACAACTTGAAATGGCTGATAATGGGCTATGGACAGGCAAAAAAGACTGCTTTATGAATACTATGAGATATTAGCTACTGAGTATCAAAAAAAATTAAGTAAATCCCCTCCTCAGAGTGCTCATATAAGATTACTAGGTAATTGCTACCCGAAAATTGAAAGATAAAAATCTTTAAGAAAAAAATAATTGCAGATAAACAAAATAGAGCTGGATGAACAAAAAGTACTTTCATTACGGAGGCTCAAAATAGACATTGTTTGGTTTAAATGTATCAAATCAAAGATATCTTGATACGAACCAAAACGTGTATATCTGTGTCATTGATTTCAAAAAAGCGTCTCATAAAGGTTCAGCAAAAACACTCATAAAGATACCTACTTAGATAATAGGGACATCAGAATTACAGTAGATTTTCCTTAGAATCAGACAGCTAAAGTCACAATTAAAGAACAGTAGAAGTAAAAGTACTTAGGGGTACCTGTCAGTACTGTTAACATTTCCCACTTCTTTTTAATCAATACGCTAAAGATTTTAAAAGAATTGAGTAACTAAAAACAGGGTATAATTAATATTAGTGAACTACGAAATTCCAACAATACCTTCGTTACAACTGATAATCTCAGAGATTTCCAAATATTATTAAAGAAATAAACATAGCATGACATGGACATGGACTAAAAACAATTCTCAGAAAAGTCACGTAATAAGAGATAATGCAGATAATTGAAAAAAAGAAAGATAGTAATTTGACTCCGAAAAATGAAAAATATAAGTAATATATTTTGTTTACGTAATAAGAAGTCCCAAATTCCTGTTCCTACAGAATATAATAAAAGGACTAATAAAAATAAAGACAGACATGATATGGAATCAATTGGAGCAGCAGCAAAAAAGTTTCAAGTCGTCATATTTGTATCTAATCTTCACTAGAAAAAAGAACTTATGGATTAAGACAAGAAAATGTCTCCTGAATTATATATTTGTATTGAGATTTATCGTGATTATAACGTAGCTGGTAACAATCTATGCGCGATAATGGTCCGCGTGGTTTGGAAGGGGTGGTGGTGTCCGCAAATAATAGGGTAATTTGGTTGACATCAAACTTACCCGAGTTCGTCCCAAAAGTAACGCATCCATTTCACCCTCGGGCTGTGCATTTACAACCGCAGAAATCACAGGCTTCACATCAGACACAACATTGGCCATACTTAAAACAAAACGTTTTTTATGAAAATTTATAGTTCACTTTAAATGTCTTTAAGTTTTAATTTAGCAAAATTTTGTTTAAGTTCGTTTTAAATTTTGACTTTTTTTGTTAATTCAAAATATTTTATTTATCTTTCAAAATATTTATTTATTTCTTTTACAGCTTGTGTTTAAGTTTATTTTGGCTTAGTTTTCTTGGCAAAAATCTTTACTGTTCTTAGTCTATTTTGATATATGACTTTTAAAATTCTTTATGTATAATAAAATAATTCCAGTCTTTGGTTTTTAGTGTGTAAATATATATACTTTCTACTTTTTCTATATAAAATATTATGGCCCCACTTAAAAACGGTTATAAAACATCATCTCTACTTATACGAATGGGTTTTCTAACATTTGAGCACATTTAGGTTTAACAACGACTAGAAAAATATACATATGACATTTATAATAACATATATTTATCTAACATTTAGGTATTTACTTACACATTTACTTTTGACGAAGGATATTTAAAAGAATTTTTCGTTAAATTTTCTAAAATATTTGAACAAATGATATTTTAATTTTGATATGTGTATAAACTTAAAAAATTGTTACATTTGAACGTTTACATATTTTTTAGTATTCTTGTTTAAGTTTTGGTTCTTTATTTATCATTTTTTGTTTTTATTTATATTTTTGCGATGTTTATTTTTAATTTTTTAACAAACATGTAGCAGCAGTTTTAGGTTAAAAGCAGCTGTGTGTCGTCTTCTGTCTATGAATGAGTTTTAAGACTGGAAACGATTTTCTTGATGCGACAGTAGCGCCCAAGTCGAGGTTTCATTGAACTAGGCTTGGAAGGTTGTATTGATTTTCGTGTAGGGTGGAATATGAAAAGTTTCTAAAGTTTTAGTGAAAAGTGGCTTATTGAAGTTTTTAAATTTTAATGAATCACGTAACTACTAATGCATGTAAGATAAATTTTTGATTTTGGATATCAAGAGTACCAAGGCTTCCTAGCAAGTAAAGTGCTGTGCATAACACGTCTGTTCAATGTGTTTTAAATCATTATAACTGCTAATAAAAATCGTTACAGTATTAAAGGTTACTGTAGATAATTTTTCGTTATGTACCATATTAAAATTTATTTTTAAGTACTTATAGTATCTCAAAGTTTTTCATGATGGCAGCTTACAGCAGAGTCGTTGCATGGACTTATTTCTCCTTTGCGTGGGATAAAGAAGATATGTCGAAAAAAGTGCATTACGGTTTTGGTTGTATTTGGAATTCCTTGTACGAAATTTTTCTTGGGCACAATATCATAAAAAGTACCAAAAATATTTTTCGACTTTACTTATTTTTTCCTGAGCAAGGGTCATTTAGACTTTTTCACTTTATTAATTGATATTTTTTAAAAAAGTTAGTAAAATATATTGCCTATTCTCCTAAGTTTAGGTTTTAAAAAAATATACAGTGGGGGTAAAAAACAAATAAACATAAATGACTTTTTTATTTTTGATATTTCAAAAAATATATTATTTAAAAATAGCTTTGCTTATCTTCACAATTCTTATAGTGTAAAACAATATAAAAGATATAAACCCAACTTCGGACTTCCATTGTCTTATTTATTTATTTTAAACACGACGTTTCGGTTAGTAAGTATCCCTAACCGTTTTTAAGGGTAAACTAAACAATCCAATCTACCTACTTCTTATACTACTTGGTGTCCAGTCAAGTGTGACGGTTCGTCCCCTTTTTTAATCCTAAGGCGCTTGTTTTCCTTAAGGAGTAGTTTCCATATGTTTGGTATGTCCGTGCTTGGTTTACTGAAAACTTCTATATTTTGCATTATAAACGGGATTTGGTTAATATATTGTTATTATTTGAGGGATTTTCTGGTTTTGTTTTAATTATAAAACTCCTTATCGCATTCCACGATGAAAATACTGTTTTTATCTCTGGCTACTCGTCTTATGTTTTCTGAAATCCCTTGAACATATGGAATGTTAATAACTCTTGAAGGATTATTATTTTGAGAATTTGCTACATTCGATTTGTTTTTAATTTTAATGATCGAACATATTTATTTCTCAGAATAACCATTCTCTTGTAAGTCCTTTTTAATATTTTTAATTTCTGTGATTAATTATTCATTATTACTACAAATATTTACGACTCTTTAGTACAAACTTCTTATAACTCCTTGTTTTGTAGCAACAGAATGATTAAACTTAAAATGTAGGTACTGTCCCGTGCGTGTAGGTTTCCTATATACAGTGGTTTGAATGTTTCTGTCGATTCATTTGACAAGAACATCCAAAAAAGGTAAGGCCGAATCATTTTCAATTCCCATGTTGCAGTTGATTGATAGTCGAATACCGTTAAGATAGTGTAGAAAATTCTGCAGTTCGTCATCACTTTTTGGCCATGTAATAAATGTGTCATCCATGTATCGTAGCCACAGTTTTGGCTTGACTCTTGCTGTGTTGATCGGATGATCCTCAAACTACTCAGATGTAGATGTTTGCTACCACTGGCGAAAGAGACGAACCCATTGGAAGTCCATCATTTTGCGCGTTTTATCTTTTACTTGAAAGTAAAAGTTACGGAGATAGAGCTCCAACAGATCCATCACCATTATCTGCGATAATGTTGTTCTCTCGTGAAGTGTATCATCAGTTTGTAATTTGTTTTTAATGGTACTGACTGATTCATTTATTGGCATGTTAGTGTTAAGACTTTCTACATTAAAACATACAAATCTATCGTCGCGGTCGATATCTTATTCGATCCTTTTTAAAACCTGAACAAAATTCCGATTTGGATTTACCCCAAAAAAAAAACCTTGTCAAAGAGCCGGTCGGTGAGTTTCTGGAGCTGGTAATTGGTGGCAGTGGTATAGCCTTCTTATGGATCTTTGGTAGTCCATAGAAATGTGGTGCCTTACTGTGGCATGGAGTCAGGCGGGATCTAACGGTGGCCGGGATATTTTTAGCATACTTCTTTCCGATGGAAGTCCGATATAAAGGTGTATTAAAAAAAACTTAAAACCAAACTTTCCTAATATAAAAAAAAATATTGTAAATTAAATTAATTGTAATAAATTCATCTTTAGGCAATTGAAACATCTTCTAACAGGGCGTCACTTGGCTAATTTTTCTTAGGTATTTAGATTTTGAAAAAAAGCGAAAATACCTAGTTAAAATGGGTTTCTTTTGAAAAGAAACTCTGTATGTCTTTATATATGTATATGTATAATATATTTTTTTCGGCTAATGCCAAAATGATCAAATGTTATATTGGATTTATTTCAGGCTTTTTTGAGGTAAAGGAAAATTTTGATCAAAAAAACATAAAACGGCGGATTTGTGTAAGCGACCACAAAAATATAAATTAAAAATACTTAGACCTCATAAATAATTTTTTCGACTTTTTTTGTAAAGCTGTGCATTACTTCAAAGGTGTAAGTAAGCATGCTTACTTGTTATTTTCGGGATCGCTGAAGTAAAATCCTGGGTTACTTTTAAGCCTTCGCATCAGGATTTATTATAAAGAAAGAAAAAACTAGGCGTTTGAGGCTATGGAAAATTTTGATGTGATGGGATAATACAGATCTCGGTTTCAGCGACCCCAAAAATATAAAGTAAAAAACATACTCAAATCTTAGCAGTGGTGTTTACAATTTTTTTGAGGAGCTGTTATATTTGGGATGTTCTGTAAAAAGCATTTCTGTTGAAAGACTGTGCCCATATATTTTCTTATCCTTTGACTATTTTGTTTAATTTATCCTTGAAACAAAAAACTTTTCCGGACACTTGGAAAGCATCTAAGATTATACCAGTCTATAAAAAACAAGAAAAAAGCCTAATCGAAAATTACAGACCCATCACCATTATTAACAATTTTTCAAAATGCTTCGAACGTGTCCTTCATACTTCACTCTACCCTGCTTTGTCTGGCCGGATTGACTCGAGACAACCTGGATTCATGAAAAACAAATCAACTTCCACTAATTTAGTCACTGTTACCCAATTTATTGCTGAATCAATAGATATGAATGCTCAAGTTGATGTGGTCTACACAGACTTTTCTAAAGCATTTGATCGGCTGGACCACAGCATTTTACAACGTACTTTTGAACACTTTGGACTGTCTGATGATCTTTGTATTTTTCTCAAATCATACCTAACCAAGAGACCCCAATACGTTGAATGTTGTGGTCGAGCTTCATCTACAATTATCGCTAGCTCTGGGGTCCCTCAGGGATCGATATTTTTCATTGCTTTTATTAATAGTATTTTAAACGACATTCAGGTTATTTGTCTATTATATGCTGATGATCTTAAAATATTTTGTCGAATAAATAATTCATCTGACTGTGAAAGACTTCAAAATGCCCTAAATAGAGTTAATACTTGGTGTCACTCTAATTTACTACCACTAAATCCTATCAAATGTAACGTTGTCTCCTTCTCTCGTAAGCAACAGGTAATTCAGTTTGACTATTCTTTGGATGGCGCCATATTGCCTAGATCACTGGAAATTAAAGACCTCGGTATAACATTCGACAGTGCTCTTTCTTTTGTCCCTCATATACGGGATATTGTTAAGAAGAGTTATCAAATGCTCGGTTTTATAATCCGCAACTCTCAACATTTTAAGAATATCGCTAGTTTAAAATTATTATATTTTGCGTACGTCCGATCAAGATTAGAATACTCGTCTATTGTGTGGTCACCGTGCTACCAAACACATATTGACTCAATTGAAAAAATTCAGCGCAAATTTTTAAAATACCTGGCTTTTAAATTGGACGGTGTGTACCCAGAAATAGGAACACCAAATGAGGTCCTTTGTAATAGGTTTAATATCAGTTCTCTAAAAGATAGACGCAGTTTGGCCGAGATACAGTTCAGTTATAAAATTATTAACAACCAAATCGACTCGCCGGAACTATTGCAACAATTAAACTTTTTAGTACCTAGAACTTCGGCTCGATCCACAGTGCCATTTTATTTACCAAACCAACGAAACAACATTTGCAAAAATGCCCCTTTAACAAGAGCCTGCAACACTTGTAATTCTTACAATGATCGATGTGACATATTTAATTGCAGTATCGCTTATTTAAAAAAATTACGGCTGTCCTAAATCACTATTAACTTATTATTTATTTCTTTTATAAACACTATTTTTTTATTAGCTGTAATCAACTTCAACTGTATTTTTCCCACTCTGTAATTGGGTTTGTTCCTGTTGAGTGGCTGTAAAATAAAATAAAATAAAATAAAATAAAAAGAACTATATATTTAAAATATATCCTCTTAAAAATTTAAATATGTTAGGTTTGTGACATCCCCCAATCTAATCCCATTTAAACCTGACAACATGCGACTTTGACGAAAATTTCTTAAATTTAAATAATTATTTCCCTGGAGGCTGCACGAGACTTTCTGAAAGTAACGAAAGATTCTAAGAAAATCCTCAGAGTTTTGAGAAGCGTTAACTTAAATAAATCTTTTTTTGTTTAAATATTATTGGGAAATAATTGGGCGAGCATTTTGAATTTTTTTATAAACAAAACCATGATAACTAAGGTCCAGTCATGAATAATTCAGTGGCTTTTATTAACTTACGTAAAACACGAGGGAAATATAACTGTTTTTCCTGTCAAGACTTCTGGAACATAAATAACACCTTTCTTCTCCAGCTAGCAGACATCCAAATACTAAAGTCTATTTAGGTGGTCCAGCGCAGCGGCTAAATGCTAAAATCGTTTGGAAAGATTTGGTTAAAAAAATTGTTAACTTCAAAAAAATATTATTGGCCATTTCTTTAAACAATTCATCCGATTTAAAAAATTTTAATGCACATTTTTTTCCAGAATGCCGCTTAGAATAGCTACAAATCTTCGAGGTCCTCTCAAAAAAAAGCCGTCACAAAAACAGTAGCAAGAATTTTGCATTCATACCAAACCAAATAATAAAAAAAAGATATTTTAACAATGGTACAGCAAAAAGCAGATGCAACTTAACCAACACAAACACAATATTTTTAGTGGTGGGGATAACCGCACACAGAAAACATCTCGGTACATGGATATTATCCGGCTGATAGTAATGGCGTCATGTATGACGTCACACGATTCAACCATGATCGCTCGGATAGAGTTGATAATTACCAAATAAAAACGATTAATTTCGGTTGACCGCATATAAGATATTGTCGGGTACGATTTTATTTTAAATCAAGCCCTTAAACGGGGGTACCGTAATGATTTCTTATGTGAATAAAATAAATATAAAACAGTTTTAAAAACGTTACAAACTTTAATGAATACAAAATAAAACTCACTGCAATTTACAAATTGTTACAAGACTTTTCTTATGATCTATAAAACGAACAAGACCCAAAATAATAAAATAAAAACCTTAACTTATCATAATAACAAACTGCAAAATATTATTTAAATATAAAAATCTTATGTTTCTTTACTGACAATTAATTTCAGAGGTTTTAGTTTAAGTTCAACAAAACTTAGAATGTGACTACCGACTTGTTTTCATAAACGGTAGGTTGGACCTAAATAATCCATTATCCCCTCTTTGAAGAGCTTATAGGAACCAAGTCAGTGGCGTTGCAGATAATCCTAAAATTTACTTTACATTCTAGCTAATGAGCTAAACAATTAAACCTAAACGAAAGCAGAGATAAAATACATTTTATAGACAACATTTTCTTATCTCACAGTATTTCCATGTCCAATCACTTTAAAGGGAAAACCCTCTCGCTACTTGCTGTATCCCCACGCTTAACCATTACGACTCTCACTGTAGACTTTTCAATAGTTTTTCTCGCATTAACCATCTGCTGTGTGGTAGGCGGCAACCAAATGTTATCCATTTTGGAGGGAGGCGGAACCACTTTCTTATCTCAACAGAACCATAATTGTGTTTGTCCCTTTTCCAAGATGGTTTCGTACAGTGGCACAGTCAGGGGTTATTTGCATTCCTGACAATATGACAAGTTCACTCTAATTCTTTAATGAGCAAAGCAATCTATGTCATACGGTATCATAATTTTTACATAAAGGGCGGACTAAATTATATTTTACTACAATTACTTGATCGTCAGCAAACTGTAGTATGTGTATTGTAAATCGGTTGTTAAATTGTATTTTAATACCGTGTAATTTATGTTTCCAGTTCTTTAGAGCTACTGCGTTATATATATTTTAAAAAGAGTTGAAGAGATACAATATCCCTTCTTTAAGCCTGTCGTTACCAGGAATTCGTTTGGAAGTCGATTTCCAATTTTTCTATAGTTCTACTTGGGGCACTAGTTAGTGAAATTAAAAGATATTGCATAAAAAAAATTAAGAATATCAAACGATAATTTTTTTTCAAATGTGGCTTATAAAATTTACCCAACAATAACTTTTGTACAGCTTTGCATAAATTTCATCAATCAAATAAGATTGCCAAATAAATTTTCTTGATGTATAAAAATAAATGGTGTTTTTCATGCCGTTAATTTTTTTTAATTCGTCGGGTCTTTTTATTTTAATTTTGCAATTCTCTAAACCATTCAAAAACATTTAAAAAAGTCCATATATTAATTTTCGAGATGTTACATCGAAAATGTTTTGGAAATATCTCTATCTTCACACGGTATACTTTAGATGTCAGTATTTGTTTAGTATTTAATTTGTAGTTTAAGGTCACTAAACCACTCTTTTCAAGACCCAATATCTCGACAACTAAAGGATGATTAAAACAGAATTTGTGGCGGAATCGAAAAAGATATACAAATAGTGGTCAAACAAAAAATATGAAATTGGTTACTTAATTGATGAGATTAGACATTTTTTTGGGCCCAAATAATAAAGAATCCTGAAGTGGCCTACCCACCGGCCAATTTTCAGGGGCAATTTAACGTCCCTGTATGTAACAGATATCGGCGTTATTAGACCTTTGCATAAAAAAGGAGATAGTAGTCTCATAAAAAACTATAGGCCTATTAGTTTGTTACCGTCCTTTTATAAGTATTTCACAACCGCGTTTTGTAGTAGAGCTTTGGCTTTCGTAAATAATGAACACAGCAGTTTTTCAGTTCACTTTTAGGACCTTTAAAGCAGTTAAGAAAAACCAGATAGTTCTAGGCATATTCCTTGATCTAACAAAAGCATACGACTGTCTAGACCATTAGTTATTAAGTGGTTAAGTATAAGAGGGAGTGCATTGCATTGGTTAGAATTATTTTTAACGCACCATTAACAAAGAACTGAAATTATCAAAAATTGTCAAAATTTTAGATCTGAAATAAAAGAAAATAACTTAAGTTTACCACAAGGCAGTATAGCATCACCTTTGCTATTTTTGATATTTATTAATGATTTATCTACAATTATGCATAACGAGAATGAACATATAACCGAATTTGCAGATGACACAAATCTTCAGTTAATTGCAGGAACATTACTAGAACTGCTGGAGCAATCAAATACTTTTCTTGAGAGAGCAGAGAACTGGTTTGCCGGAAATAAACCAGTTCTTAACCATAAAAAGACACAAACAGTATTGTTTAGAACTCTAAATAATAATAATTTTCCAGAAACTATTGTTACATCTTCAAATGCGAATTTTATCGTTGAAGATACCGTAATATTTTTAGGGATCAAAATAAATGAGTCTCTTAAATGGGAACAATAAATAATTTCCTTATGTTTAAAACTCAACAAAGTGTGTTACGCAACAAAAGTTATAGCTAAATATCTAGACATAGCTTTTGGGACAACAACAATCAGCTGGAAAAAGTTTTCATTATCCAGAAAAGAATGGTAAGAATAGTCTTTAATATGAAGTATTTAGAAAGCTGTAGCGGAGTTTTAGAAAAAATTATGTTTAAGAACAGATATATATTTTAAAACTGATAGTTCTGACACTTGTAAACCAGAACGTTGGATTTTTTATAAATCCATAGATTAACACTTGTTATGTTATTTCTGTAAAAAATTATACAACAATCTACCAAATCGGCTAAAATTAGAGACTAGTTTAAAAAATTCAAAAAAAGTGTCGTATAGTGTATATGAACGAAAAAGAACCTTATTCTATGGTAGAATATTTAGGTGCTTAGAGTTAGTCTTTATCGTTAAGAGACCATAAGATAACAAATTTTTGAACCTATTTCACTTTGTGTTTCGTAATATTTGTTGGGTTCTTATAAAACTATTATTGAAATAAAGAATTTTCAATCAAACACTAAATTGCCCCTGCAAATTGGCTGGTGAGTAGGATGCTTTAGGAAAGCTTATTTTATCTGTTTTTTGTTTGATTGTTTAAAGCTAGAAATAAAATCTCAAGATATCTGTGCAAGTATTAATAATCGCACGGTACTATTTATGCAAAAACAGTAATTAAAATAAATGGATCCATAACGGACCTGAAAACTTCCTAGCCCATTAGTACTCTCCAAGTAAACTCTACGCTATATCAGCCTTGAAAACAGTTTTTTCTAAATATCTCCGAAACGAAAGCTTCTACGAAGTTTTTGGTTATAACAGAAATTATTGAGAAAAATTTGTTTTACTATATTCTAAATCCCACATATTGATGAGATACTCCATTAAAAAGTCAGCATATTTTTAAGTATTAAAAAACTGTTATAAGCATTAACAGATTGTGATCAAACTCTAGTTAGCTCGTTACAGTGTCGAACACTATTTTACCTAAAAATTTCAAGAAAATCGGTTTAGCTGTCGTGTTACTGACAGACATGCATAAACACGATATTGCTAACATAGATCAAAATACATCCAAATAACACATTTATGAAATGTTATGAAAAACAATTTTTTCGTCGAAAACAATACCTTCTCTAGCCAATACTGCGCGGGCTAGGAAGGCAAAAACTGCATATAATTTAATTTTATATTCTAACTTTTAAACGAACTGTTATACCGCAAATTTGACAAAAAGATTACTAAGACAGTCAACTCGGGATATAGTGAACTCGAAGATTGCACGGGAACTGGTTCGCTATATCCAAGGTTTACTATAAGAAGACATATAGACTATTGTATACCTAAGTAAAAATTTTTTGGGTATTTTGAACGGAGTTTGCTGTAAGCGAGTGTTCATTATAAACGGGTTAGCTATATGCGAGCTTCACTGTATATCTACTTTAATAGCCAAATGATCTAATTGTAAGTACTTACCTAAGCAGATGTCTTTCTTTAGTTGTCTCCATCTTACCTAAAAATGAAAAATATAGCTAAGTATTTTAAAGGCATTTTTAGTTAATTTACCCAATGTATTTTTAAAAGGCTCAAAACAAACCCGTGTTTATGCGATAGTAGATTATATTATTAAACTAAAAAAAGAAAATCAAACGGCTGAAATGAAGAGATGAGTAAGATTGCCTGGGCAGTATTCGGTAAATTAAGCTACATATTAAAAAATAAAAAAAGTACCTCAAAACAAAGGTGTATAACCAATGTATTCTTCCTCTACTCACATATGTATCCCAGACCTGGACCTCTACAAAATCAAAGCTAACAGATAGAAAAGGAATGAATGGATAAGAAGTAAAACAAAAGTAAGAGATGTCGAAGGTGAGGTAGCAAAATTAAAATGGAAATTTGCCAGTCATAATATCAGACAAAAAGAAGATCTATGGAACAAATGTATTGTAAACTTTGAAAAAATATGCGGGGACTAGATGGATGAACACGGCGACAGACAGAGAAGAGTGGAAGATGAGGAGGCCTATGTCCAAAGATGGATCAAAGAAGGCTAAATAAATAGATAGAAATAGATAGATTATATTTGTGAAGACATTTTGGGCCATTCTCAGGTGAATGTAGGCGATAGCTCCGTGTAGAACATAAGTTGTGTGAAACCAGTAGAAACAACTACTCCGAGGGAAAATACCCCTACCGACATTGAATTATACTGATGGTTTGATGCTTTCTTTGGGAACTTGTTAAAACTGTCTGGTTTTTACTCTCTCCAACGTAGATCACAAGGATACGAATAATTCCCATCTGGAACTCGTGATCCATGCCAATCCACGACCGGTTTCGTTAAATTACTATTTTGGCTTACTTAGACTTGAATGTTCCCTAAACACATCTTTTTAATAAAAAAAAAACAACAAAAACACTTCTCTTTGAAAAAAATTGGCAACACATTTTTTAATTAATATATTTTGTTTCTTATTATTATTGCTCTATTTTTGATGCATGACCAAATTTTCATTTTTACTATTTTTTTAAGAAGTTAAAAAAGAACCTTTAACTGATCCGCTGTATCCCGACAACAACAGGGTTCCCCGTAAAGGTATTTTATATAAACTTTTAAATTTGTATTTGAGTAATATACTAATTAATAAAAAAGCATATTTTAAACTATTGACAGTTTGTTTGATTATTGAAATAAGAGAATAAGCTGCAAAGAAGGTAACATGAACGGAAATTTGTTCGAAAATAGTTTCTTCGAACGGAAATTGGTTCGAAAACATTTTCTTCGAACGGAAATTTGTTTGAAAACATTTTGTTCGAACGGAACTTTGTTCGAAAACATTTTGTTCAAACGAAAATTTGTTCGAAAACATTTTGTTCGAACGAAAATTGGTTCGAAACGACATTTGTTCGAAAAAATTTTGTTCGAACGGAAATTTATTCGAAAAAAATTTGTTCAAACGGAAATTTGTTCGAAAACATTTTGTTCATTAAAAACAGCAACTAAGGGGTCTCTTTCTAAAATATTAAAAAAAAAAAACTTTCCTGACTTTTTTCGCGGGATCCTAGAGGGTGTAAAACAAAACAGAACCGAACCGAACCCAAACCGACGACGATGTGATTCTTTCATACTTCACCACTCGTTTATTTAAGTAGGTATAGACTTGGGTATAGACAATCTCGTTGCTCTCTAACTTTGAGTGTTACATACTTATTCCAGGTTAAAAATGTCGAACTAGAATACACCGTTTGCATTTTAAAATATCTTTGTGTATACACCATCAAACTTCTGTGTGATTTTTTAGTATTTTTTAACTTTAGGAATATACTTAATATACAAGGTGTAAACAGTATGAGGAATAATATTTTGACAGAGTGAAAGGGACGGCCAAAATAAGAAAAAACATTTATATAACATGGCGGTTAACACTTACGTGTTGCAATAATCGATGAGTAGAAAAAAAGGAATTTACCTTAATAAATGACAAGTTGTGATACAGGCTGAAAAAATAACCTCCAAATATTGGTAAAAACGTATTCATTTTTGAAAAGTTATTATTTTTGCTTACCTAGGCTTAGTTAGAGACCCTGTATGTATGACATATTCTTACAATAGAGAGTCGCGACAAACTCTTCACTCAAATTTATTTAAGTCAAAATCAAAGGATGAAAATATCGGTCCTCTATACTCTAGCGATGTTTAGAGAGAGACGCACCTTCTGTCCTTGTTAATTCATAATCGTCGGAAAATAAAAATAAACGATTTTTAACAAACCTATACAGGGGGTGCGGACAACGGTGTTTGTTTATGTGTTGCATGCTGATTGATGTCACTCGCCGCTGACAATTTAAATTATTTTAGTGAAACGCCAATGAACTTGGCAAGAAAATAACATAACCAAAAAATGTTAACTTTAGTGACTTTGATGGGTTTGTCGCGTCTCTCTATTTTAAAAATTTGTCATACATACAGGGTCACTAGGCTTAGTATGTTTACTAAAACCATCTTTAAAAGAACATCAACAAAAATACTTATCCCTGATTTTTTGCAATTATTGCTCTATTTTTGACTTTACCAAATTTTTATTTTTACTATTTTTTTAAGAAGTAAAAAAGAACCTTTAACTTTTATCTGCTGTATCCCGACAACAATAGAGTGTCCCATTTCATATCGCACCGTGAGAACAAAAGTGACACATATCGAAATTTTTTCATTTTCAAACATTTTTTTGATACATAGTCGAAGTTAGTCAGAATTCAATTTAAGGTTTTAAATTATCACAGCTTCTTATGGTAAGCGCAAAAGTTTTTTGCGATTTTCCAACAACTTAATTTTTTGAGGTTCTGAGGGTGCGAATTTGAACGTTTAAAGCAAAATATAAAAAATAAAATTTTGATTTAAAAACATTAAAATGTGCTAAGGACAAAAATCGGTAAAGCTTCGGTGTCCTAAAAGCGGTACAAATAGTACGCAGAACGATTTGAAGGAATACACTCCGATTACAAGTACATACACACTTTTAAGCGGCGAAGCTGGCCGTCAAATTATAAAAAATTGTCACAAAATCAATAATAATCTAGTATAGTGACTAACCTCGGACAATTTTTATTTACATCTGCAACCGTATTTTTACCTTCCTAGCCCGCGTAGCAATGGCTAGAGAAGGTATTAAAAAAAAATTCAGATAAAGCCAAAAATGTGTTATTTGGATGTATTATGACCTATCCTACCAATATTGTCATGATGTCTGTGTGTGTGTCTATATTATTTCTGTCCGTAACACGATAGCTCCTAAACCGCTGAACCGATTTTTATACAATTTTCAGGTAAAATTGTGTTCCACACTCTTACGAGCTAATTAGATTTGGGTCACGGATCTTTGTTCGAAAACACGTTGTTCGAAAACCATTTTTTTGAAAGCAATCGTTCGAAAACATTTTCTTCAAATGGAAATTTGTTTGACAACAGTTTCTTCGAACGGAATCTTGTTCGAAAACAGTTTCTTCAAACGGAAATTTGTTCGAAAACAGTTTCTTCGAACGGAAATTGTTTCGAAAACAGTTTCTTCGAACGGAAATTGGTTCGAAAACATTTTCTTCGAACGAAAATTTGTTCGAAAACATTTTGTTCGAACGGCAATTTGTTCAAAAACATTTTGTTCGAACGGAAATTTGTTCGAAAACATTTTGTTTGAACGAAAATTGGTTCAAAACGACATTTGTTCGAAAAAATTTTGTTCGAACGGAAATTTGTTCGAAAAAAATTTGTTCAAACGGAAATTTGTTCGAAAACGTTTTCTTTGAAGGGAAATTCGTTCGAAAATATTTTGTTCATTAAAAACAGCAACTGTTTGACTAAGGGGTCTCTTTCTAACATATTTAAAAAAAAACTTTCCGGGGGATCCTAGAGGGTGTGAAACCAAACCGAACCGAACCGGCATCCTAGAGGTTGTGAAACCAAACCGAACTAAACCGATACTTCGATTCGGTTCAGTTCGGTTCGGTTCAGTTTTGTTTCACACACGCTAGGATCCCGCAAAAGAAGTCAGGAAAGTTTTTTTTTTAATATGTTAGAAAGAGCCCCTTAGTCAAACAGTTGCTGTTTTAATGAACAAAATGTTTTCGAACGAATTTCCGTTCGAAGAAATCGTTTTCGAACAAATTTCCGTTTAAACAATCTTTTATTAAAACAAATTTCCATTCGAACAAAATTTTTTCGAACAAATGTCCTTTAGAACAAATTTTCGTTCGAACATAATGTTTTTGAAAAAATTTTCGTTCGAACAAAATATTTTCGAAAAATATGTTTTCGAACAAATTTCCGTTTGAAGAAACTGTTTTGCGAGCAAATTTCCGTTCGAAGAACATGTTTTTGAACAAATTTCCGTTCGAACAAAATGACTTTCGAAGAAAATGTTTTCGAACAATTTTTCGTTCGAACAAAAAAATTCGAAGAAAATTTTTTGAAGAAATTTCCGCGACACATTATATTTTGGTGAAAATCCATTGATGCTATTGACAGTTTTTTGACAATTAGAACATTTTAGCTCACACATATACTATACTATAGTAGTGTGAGCTATGGTGATCCTAATTTTTTCGAGAAAAAAAAAGTTGCTCCGATTTCAAAATTTTTTATGTATCTTTGCGTTTCAGATGATTTTGAAACTTTTTTGTTGCGCCGTCTGTCTGTCTGTATGTCTGTCTGTCTGTAACGACCAACGCGCATAACTCAAAAATCGCTTGGCCGATTTTAATGAAATTTGGTAAAAATGAACAAAATCCACCGAACACAAACTAAATAAAAGGGTAGGGGTAGATTTCAAAAATTAGAGTTTATGTGAAAATATGGTGTGTGTGATATCAAACGAAAGGTAATTGAGTCTGCAGTTAAACAAAATACATTTTTATTCATTTAAAAAAAAAGGGTGGGGGTATATTTTAAAAAATTAGAGTTTAAATAAAAATATAGCGTGTGTGATATCAAACGAAAGGTAATTGAGTCCGGAGTTTAACAAAATACATTTTAGTTTTTGTTTTTTTTAAGGGTGGGGGAAGACCTCAAAAATTTGAGTTTAAGTCAAAACATGGCTTGTGTGGTATCAAACAAAAGGTAATTTAGTCTGGAGTTGAATAAAATATATTTCAGGTTTTAGTTATATTAGCTCACACGTACACTATAACTATAGTACCTAGTGAGTGTGAGCTTAGGGGCCCATATATTGGCAGAGTATTTTTTAAGTGCCACTCCCTAAGTTCGCAAATTTTTTATACCTAATATATATCAAAAACACAGTTTGTCAAAAACCTTTTTATGTTAATTATTATTATATTATTATTTCGTTTTGTCGTAACGTTGACTGATTGATAATAATAAATAAAAAATATAAATAACTTTGTTTTCGTACGTAATCGGTGGGCCCTGGGAAACGGACAAAATGATTTTTGTTATAAGTTTCGCACTTTACGACCAATTTAATCAGGATTTAATTGCAATCTTGAATTCAACAATGGGCAAAAAAAACACTATCTGAATTTTCTTCTTTATTTTTATGTTTTGTAATATTTTTAGATTTTTATTTATTTGTAAAATATTTATATTTTCGGCCCGTGCAACAAAGTCTGAAAAATACATTTTTCTTTTAACCATTGTTTAACAAATAATACGATTGCCTTGGTGACTCTCTATCTCATAAATCCATTTTTACTAAATCAATTTTATTTAAATGAACAGCCTTATGATACAAATCGGTTTTTCTTTAAAGATAATTATTGACATTTTTCGTCATTTTATAATCCAAGATGGCCGACTAAATCAAATTTGCCCCTCTATGAAGTATTGCTGTTTCTTATGCTGCTTTCTATTTTATTAAAATGATTTTATTAATAATGAATTTATTTGAAAACTTTTGTAGACAGAATTGACAAGGTAATCTTATAATCTGTAAAACATTGGTTTAAATCCAAAATTATTATTTTGAGACGATCGAATTAATTGTAGTTATTCATACCTTGTGCGTAACAGGCACAGAGCTTTGTAACGAATCAAAAAACGATTTAAAAAGTGTCTGAAACATAAAAATAAAATAGCCTCTTTGAAGGGCTAAGTTTGATTCGGCCCGCCATCTTGGATTTAAACGCGTCGAACAAAAATATATATAAATAGGTGGTATATTTCAAAAGTTATACCGAAACACGTCTTGTGCGGTTTTTTTGGCTCACCTGGTATATGTATTTATAAAGTATATACATTGTGGAACAGCCAAATGGAATAATTTCGATAACGAATAAATGAGGGGGTGTTGGAAAAAACGCTTGGACATGTAGATTTGTATTTTTAAATGCGCATCTTTTTCAAAAAAGAAAATATATATAGTGTGTGTCATGTGGCAGTGGCCAATACCAACTTTCTGATTTTAAATGTATAATATTTATTTTTTGGATTCTTCAGAAAATTCATGTACAATGTCCTATACCTAAGTCTAACCATTTTTGAAACATTGACAGTTAAAAAACTACAATTTCCAATTTCGAGGCGGAATATTTTGAAAACGGTGAGACCTATGGAAAAACTGCTTACATGTAACTATCCTTTTTTTTAATTATCTATCGATTGTGATCGGTCCGGTTTTAACGGAAAATCAGAAATTCCAGTTAAACCGGAAGTGTCCATGTTTGGTGTCAATCATTAGATAATTAAAAATAAGGATAGGGACATGTAAGCCATTTTTCCATAGATCTCACCGTGAAAATTGTTGTTTTTGAACTAACAATATTTTAAAAATACTTAGACTTAGGTATAGAACATTGTGCATGAATTATGTCTAGAGTTTTCTGAGGAACCCATAAAATATTTTTTCGTTTATCATATTTTCAATTTTTAAACTCTCAAAAAACTATCATTAGCATTAATGAATTTTAACCAACTACGAATCAGCTCTTTGCCCACTACTGTACGTGAAAATTTTTTAAAAATCGGTTTAGCGGCTAAGGAGCTATTATGTTACGTTACGGACAGACATACATTGTCTCAAAAAAAAATTCCTCGAAAACAATAGCGGGCTAGGAAGTTAAAAAATGCTTCTTGTTATTTTTTATTTTTTTTATTACGAATTTTAGAGTCTGAGGGTGTCTGGTCCGAGTCCCCCTCCTGGTTGTGCCACAGCCTTAATCTATTTAATATACTAAGATAATCAATCTTAACCAAGACTGGTTTAATAGCTGCCAATTTACTTCCAGTGTAGCTTTTTATTCTATGCTAATCTTTTGTCCAATATCGAGACAGGAGGACGCTTTATCGGTATCTTTGCGGATGTTAGGTCTTCATTAACGATTCAAATTCCGGCAAATTACTTTGCAAAATTAAATTCCTTGGGGTCTCCGGATTGAAGTTATAGGGTCGCTGCAGCGACTTATTAAATAATGCATGGCGAAAATATAAACATTAAAAAAAGATGAAAGTTGCTGTACTCCATGCCAGTGGCAGCTGGTAGCCAGCAGGAATTTTTTTTAAATATTTATTTTGCAATAGGGTAAATGCGGGAGAGTTGCCGCAATTTTTGAAAAATAGCTGTAACATCTGTAAGTCTTGAGATTTTTTTCTTTAAAATAAATCAATGCACAGGTACTGCGTTAAACTTTATGAAAATACAAAAATAAAAAATATATGTAAGAAAATATGAACATAGCAAAAATTTTTTTTTAATTAAAGTCAGCATCTCCCCACACTGCTGGGGGAGATGCCGCATGAAAATATGAGAGACGTCGCTGTAACCGTTTCTCTAAAAAACCTCTAATTTTCATTTTTTTCCTTAATTTGAGTGTGGAACAGATGTTACAAACTTCATCATACATTTTGCAAGTGAGTTGTAGCCATTTCAAGCATTTAATACATTGTAACGTTGTTTGATGGCCTCAAACGACGATTGTAATCAATTCACTTTTTTAGTTGTAGTGGCGTAAACTGCGAAGCAATTCACGCAGCGTTCCTGGTTTTCATTTTTCTTTTTGGCTAGAGGTTCATCATCGCTGTCACTCCATTGAATTTTTTCTCGGTCTTCTTAAAAATGCGGCAACTGTCCTTTTTGTTGGGGGAGATGCCGCACCTGATTATCAAGGTCACAGATTTAAAACGCAACAAAATACGGCATGGCACCGGTAAACATAACCCCATAATACTGAATAAAATACACGAATGTGAAAAAAAACTACCACATTGCAAAGAACCACACTTATTAGGACAGTACTTAAAATTTTGCTAAGAAAATTTTACCTTACCGTCGTAAATTCAAAGATTGCAAGCGATATTTTAAAAAACAAACAAGTCCGATGTTATAACCGTTTACTAAATGATGAACTCTGAATGTGGGCATACTTGGTTGCCTATGTTATAGCGTAATCTTTGAAATACGTGAAAAGCGGCGTCTCTCCGTCCGCGGCAACTCACCCGCGTTTACCCTATACCGGGAGGGCCAAACAAAACGAAAAATTTGTTTCTTTATTTTGAACTATATCTTCTTTGTTATAGTATCGATTTTAATATGACAAACTGCACTTGGCAGAGAATTAATCAGATTTTTGACTAAATATTTTTTTTTGTCCTCCATCTTAAAATCTAAGATTGCGGACGAAATTAAATTGTACCCTTCAAAGATGCTCGTTTATTCTTCTGTTCCGAACAGGTCTTTATTATTTTTTAAATTAGTCAAAAAACTGCACTCTTGCCACGTACAACAAGGTATGAATCAGCAAAATGGGCTTGGTGATTCTTAAAAAATATATTTTTGTTTCAACCATTGTTTTTAATATTAAACAATTGCCTTGTCAATCATATCTGCAATTTTTTTCCTTATAAATTCATTACTACTAAACCGATTTTGATGAAAAAAAAAACATTCTGGTGAGAATTGATTGTTCTTAAAAGATTAGAATCCAAGTTTGCTCCCATCTTAGAATTTAAAATGTCGGACAGTATCATACCTAACCCTTCAAAGAGGCACGTTTATTCTTACTTTCCGAAAATGTTTTAGTTTTTTTTTTAATTTCTAGAAAACCACTACTTCTCTCCCGCATAAAGAAGTACAAATTAATAAAATCGGTGTAGTGGTTCTCAGAAAATCTGATTTTGTTTTAACCATTGTTTTACAAAATATACGATTGCATGGCCAATCCTGTCTGCATTCATTTCTTTATAAATTCATTATTACTGAACCAAATTTAGTGAAATAAAAAAATATTGCGCTGATATTTGCACCATGATGTTTTTCATTTCACAAAAATCGGTTCTGTAAATAATGAATTTATAAAGAAATTAATTCAGGCTAGATTGGCAATGCAATCGTATAATTTATAAAACAATGGTTAAAACAAAAATCGATTTTATGAGAACCACTCTAGCGATTTGATTACTTTGTACCTTGTTAAGCGGGAGAAATGTAGTGCTTTTATAATAAACACGCCATTTTGCAGAATCAAGTATGATTCTGTCCGACATTTTAAATTCTAAGATGGTGGCAAATTTTGATTTTAATCTTTAAAGAACAATCAATTCTCACCATGATTTTTTTTATTTCACTAAAATCAGCTTAGTAATAACGAATTTAGAAGGAAATGAATGCAGACAGGATTGGTAATGCAATCGTATAATCTGTAAAATAATGGTTGAAACAAAAATAGATTATTTAAGAACCACCCAACCGATTTTACTAATTTATGCCTTGTTGTGTGGTGGAAAAGTAAGTCTTTTCTATAAATAAAAAAAAAACTAAAATATTTTTGCAAAATAAGAATAAACACGCCATTTTGAAGAATCAAATATGATTCTGTCCGCCATCTTACATTTTAAGATGGCGATAACGTTGATCATGTTCTTTAAAAAACAATCGATTCAGGATATTTTTTATCTTATTAAAATCGGTTTAGTACTAATGAATTTATAAGGAAATAAATGCAGACATGATTGTCAAGGCAGTCTTATAATATCCAAAACAATGGTTGAAACAAAAATATAATTCTTAGAACCACTGAACCGATTTTGCTGATTCGTACCTTGTAGGGCGTGGTTAGAATGTAGCTTTTTTACTAATTTAAAAAGATAATTAAAGCCTGTTCTTAACATAAAAATAAACGAGCAACTTTAAAGGGTACATTTTAATTTCGTCCGCCATCTTCGATTTTAAAATGGCGGACAAAAAATACATTAAGTCAAAATTCTGATTAATTCTCTGCCAAGTGCAATTTGTCCCGTTAAAATCGATTGTAGGAAAAAAGAATTGTCCGGTTTTTTTTGGCCCACCCGGTATACTTTAGTCAGGTGAACAGAAAACGCCACATAAAATGCATACAGCAGAAGTTAACCGCAGACATGTGTTTTTGAAAATGTTCTATTTGCAGGGCTTATTGTAACTGATTGATTTTTGCAAACAAAAATAATTACCGCCGCTCATTGTAAGATAAAGAGCGCGTATACGTTCTCTTTCTAACAATTGTTAGAGTATTGAGCTTGTCGCGACTCTAATATATCCAAATATATCAACATTCATGGACACCAGGCTAGGTAAGTATGTATGACATATTAATAAGAAATAAAGACGCGACAAACCCATCAAAGCACTGAAACTCACATTTTTTTGTTCTTATTTTCTTGTCAAGTTCATTGGCGTTTCACTAAAATAATTCATATCGTCGGCGACACCGCAAAAGCAAGTAACCGACAAAAATTCAAAAATTGCATTTTGGCGGCAATTGGTTCATTTATTAGTGGGGACGCATGTGCAAAATCTCTTAACTCACAAAAAATTCTAAATATTTTAAAATCGAAACGTTCAAAACCACTCATCTCTATCAAATCCATTTCAATAACTCAAAATTGTGAGGTTTTTAGTACCTCCTGAAAATTTAGATTTTTGCAGTTACTTGGGTTTGCGGTTTCGCCTACGATATTGTGATTGGAAGGTGAAATCAATCATCATTCGACATGTAAACGAACACGTTGGTCCGTCATCCCGGTATATGTTTTGTCAGAAATCGTTTATTTTTGTTTTCCGACGCTTATAGATGAACAAAACCCGTCTCTTTCTCTAAACTCTAAACAATGGTATTTGTCGCGTCTCTACCTATTTCTTAAAAATATATCATACATTTAGACTGAGGTAAGTTTTGATAGAAACCTGGACAGCACAGCTACACTATAAGTCTCTAGAAAGTGTCATAGTCAGCATACCATAAAATACTTTAAAGAACTTTAAATTTTAATTTTCTAAATAAATAAATATTTTAATCTTAAAATATTGGTCACTGTACACAAATAACAAAAACATTATACTTTGACCGACATTGTCAGTTTTCGTGGCTCTATTTTACAGCGTTTTGTGCTGCTATTAGACATCCTTTTGGTTGACAACCAATTTCAAGTGGATTCTCTATGTTTAGTGTTTTGTGCTCTATGTTTAATGTTCTGTGCTCTATGTTTTCCCAATCCTAATCGGATGAAGCTCGATTTGTTCAAAGGAAAATTATTACGATCCAAAGATATTTAACTAAACCATATTCAAACCGTGTATTATTAGCATTTAACGAACGGATAAAGCATTCCATAAATAGCAAAATTTAACTGTTAAAAAATAATGAGTTACCTCCCTAAGAAATAGATACAATGTAAATTTAAAATTGGTTTCTAAGGCACACCAGTGTAAACTATACCTACATAGTTTTTATAACTGGTCGTATCCACCCTTGACGGCTGGACCGAACTCCGCTATGCGTCGTTCGGCCAACTGCCATCGCGTGCGGTAAAGTATCACTTTCCGAATTTGTTAGGTAAATAACTATTATATATTCGCGTGCGGTAAAGTAATTACTTTACCGCACACTGTGCGGTAAAGTTACTGTACCGCACGCGCACCACTTAGAAACTGTGCGTGCAAGTACTGAAAAATAATGGAATTTCCTTCGACAGGTCGCCGGTTTGGCTTTACAAGCACATTTAAAAATAATTGTCGGTATTGACGATTGTAAATGGAAAGTTACGATACATATGGAATTTTATATGAAAAGGCACCTACCTCGGACTCTCTTGCGGCTCCAGTCAACGTTTAAACGTCCAGTTTTTCACCTCAAAATTCACTTTTTGGGAACGTGATTTTTCTAGTGTGTTGTTGTGACGGTGGTTGTTTGCGCACTCATCGCGGCGCTGCTTGTCCTCGCACGTGTGCGGTGCCGTGAAAACCCATATGCATATTTAAGAGCGCGAAAATTTAAATTATTTTAAACGCGCAGGAAAGGAAAAGAAAATGAAAAATAGGAAATTCATTGCTTGCACCAACAGAAACCTTAGCACCGCATCAATAAGACAGCTTCAATATTTGTTTATATTTCAATTCCATCTAATTTGACATGTTTATTTATAAATTACACTCATTTTTTTTAAACAAAAAGGTAAAATATTGTACCTAACACATGCGGAAAGTGTCTTTACCACCCTTGACGGCGTAAAGTATAACTTTCCGCATTTGTTAGGTAAATAACTATTACATACTCGCGTGCGGTAAAGTAATTACTTTACTGCACGCACGCGCACCACTAAATAACCTTAGCAACGCGTCAATAACACAACTTCAATATTTGTTTAAAATTCAATTCCGTCTAATTTGACATGTTTTTTTATAAATTGCATTCAATTTAAAAAAAAAGGTACTCATAGGTAAAATATTGTACCTAACACATCTTTACCGCCCTGGGCGTCACTGCCGTCACGTGCGGTAAAGTATCACTTTTCGCACTTGTTAGGTAAATAACCATATTCAAAGTTTGAGCAGTGTTTGCTAAGCCACCATGTCAGCTTTATCAACACCTCAGTATTTTAACAATATCAAAGCTGATGTCAATGCCAAGTAAAAAAATCGAAAAAAATAATACCATTGCACTACCATTGTTATAAGTTAATATAGTTTTTTTTTTATATATTGGCGGTTACGTCATGACATATGTACATTAGTTTATATGATAAAACCGACTACCTAGATATATAGATATCAACAGTAATATTAAGTGCGGAAAGTAAGATTTTACCGTACGCGGCGCCAGTAGGCCGAACGACGCGGAGCGGTGTTCGGTCAAGTCGTCAAGGGCGTTAAAGAGACTTTTCGCATGTATTAGGTACAATATTTTCCTATGAGTACCTTTTTTTTTAAAATTGTATGTAATTTTTAAATGAACATGTCCAATTAGATGGAATTGAAACGTAACCAAATATTAAAGCTGGCTTATTGATGCCTAATTTTACCGCACGGCGCGGCGTGCGTATTTAATCTTAAAATACTAGCGCGCATGAAAAAAGCACACATGGAAAAAATCGGTTGCGGAAAAAAGTGCACTCGAAAAAAATTAACAAAAAAAGCGCACACGGAAAATAGGGCAGAATGCTTTTGTCGTTTATTACTTCCCCCTCCCTGGATTTTCCAGACCCCAAAGCAAAATGAGCATAATTTACCAGGGGTATACTGATAAAGTGTGTAAAAATTTCCAACTGCGGTGCTTATACTTTTGAATCTAACCAAATCGTTTGCATTTTTGTATAATTTTTTCAGAAAATTTTATACAGGCCCTATTTCTCTAAAATTTTCGGTAGCGGCACCATTTTTTCTTGTGTTTTACAAAAAAAAATCATTTCTGGTGCCAGTTTTTGCCGAAAAGAGGGTACTAAATTTTTATAAAATTTTCGCCTGCGCAGCCAGCTTAAAAAACATTTCCGCGTTGCGATTAAAATTAATTTTTCAAAGATTTTTCGTGAGCCGCAATTTTCCAGTCGTTTTTTATATTGAAAACATTTAGGTACACTTAATTTTTCGAAAATTTTTGCCTGCGCTCGCCATTCTTCCACGCCGATCGGTGAGCCCATTTAGTGAGTTAGATTTTTGTTTTTGCCGCTGGGCAAACCAACCCGTAAGACAACCAGCCCCCGTCTCCCCTACTTATTTGTTTTCGAAAAACATATGCACTTAGCCACTACTTATTTATCTAAAGCCTTATTATACAGCATTTAACATCGGACAGACAGAATAGCTCTACTATCCGAACATATATCTTCGTCTTTTCTTGACAAAGGCATTTCAACACATCAGACCGGCGTAAATCATCGCACATAGCGGTATTTTATACTAAAAGCTGGCCAAAATTATGTCATGTTTAAAAAAATCTTATTTTGCATAAATCGGCTAGTATACCCTAAATAATTAGGAAAACACAGAATGGGTTCGGTTCGGTTCGGTTCGGTTTATATTTTCAAAGATCAGTTTATCAGATAATTTTTTGAACAAATTATACGTCGCAAACGTTATATTTTCAATAAAAATATTTAAAAATTTTTATATTCTAAACCATTATATGTTCCTAAGTAATAAATTTTAAAAATTCGCATTATAGTTTTTCATTATTAGGGGTAAAGAAAAAAATCCCAACCGGAACGTTCCGATATGCTTCCTTAGAACAAATAAGAATTTAAGCTCGGACGAACCCTGAAGTACAACCAACTTTAATTATTTTTTGTACTTATAATTGAAAAAAGGTTTTTGATAAACTTCAGAATATTGACAATTTGCCAACGATATAATAATATAAATAAAGAGCTTGAAAACGATTGTAGATTGGCAATCGAAACGTAGCGTATTCAAATTCAATTAAAAGATAAGTGGTTTAGGTTTTACTAGGCAATTATTTATTTTTATAGAAAGCCGCTGACAAATTAGTGATTTTTATTTTTCTAGGAGAAACGCAGTGGTTTTTTAAATTTTTTAAAATAATTTTTCCTTACTAGTGGCGTAATACCCAGAAAAAGTCGTGCTTGAAAAAAGGTAATTTATGTATATTTATTTAAACCTTTGTTACGATGATGCTAAGGGTACTTTTTACAAAATGATTATATTACACACATATACTTGCCCCTGACACATCTATAAGCAAAATCAAAATTACCACTTGAATCAAAAATCTAAGATACTGTTTATTTTTATCAAAGTATGCAATGCTAAGTATGCAATAGGTATGCTAAAAAACCATTGAAATTCGGTGGCATCGTGACCCGAAAAACGGAAACATTTTTTTTTAATTTCTATTATTTTATATATAAACAAACAAAAAATTATTTTGATTTGCTAATGTTTGATAATTGGAATTTTGGCCAGCTTTTATTATAAAATACCGTTATGTGCATCGCCCAGAAGACAGCAGCATACTTAGTTACAGTAAGATATATCTTTGCCGCAGTGATTTAAACTACACACGACATGCACGTTTATTCCAGATAGTTTAAGCCATCAATATGTCAAAAGACTTTATTCTGCAGCACAAACTAAATTTTTATTAGAAATAAAATTTCGGACTTCCATTGCCTTTATTTATTTTAAAACACGACGTTTCGGTTAGTAAGTATCTCTAACCGTTATCAAGTGTAAACTAAACAATCTAGTCTCTAGGCTACTACTTATACTACTTGGTGTGCAGTCAGGTGTGACGGCCCGCCCCCTTTTTAATCGTTAGACGCCTGTTTTCCTTAAGGAGTCGTTTCCATATGTTTGGTATGTCCGTGCTTGGTTGACTGAAAACTTCTTTATTCTGCATTATAAATGCAGCTTCAATAAACTTTCGTTTTCGCGAATGTGACTCCTTATGTAAAACTTTAGCTTCTGACCACTGAATCCTGTGATCATTTGACCATGCATGATCTGCTAAACCGGATTTTTTAATATCCCCTAATAGGGTACTTTTTAGATGTTCATTTACTCTAACCTGAAGAGGGCGTTTCGTTTCACCTACATATGATTTACCACACTCACACGGGATTTGGTAAATACATTCCTTATTATTTGAGGGATTGTCTGGTTTTGTTTTAGTTACAAAACTTCTTATCGTATTTCCCGAAGAAAATACTGTTTTTATATTATAGTGTTTAGCTATTCGTCTTATGTTTTCTGAAATCCCTTGAACATCCCGCCTGACTCCACACCAAGGTAAGGCACCACATTTTTATGGATTACCAAAGATCCATAAAAAGGATATACCACTGCGACCAATTACCAGCTCCAGGGACTCACCGACCAGCACTTTGTCGAGGTTTTTATTGGACGTAATTCAACCACTACCGAATCTTTTGTCAAAAACTCGGAACATTTTGTCGAGGTTTTAAAAGGTATCGAATTAGATCCCGGCGATAGATTTGTAAGTTTCGATGTAGAAAGTCTCTACACCAACGTGCCAATAAATGAGTCACTCAGTATCATTAAAAACAAATTACAAACTGATGATACACTTCACGAGAGAACAACGCTATCGGTGGAGGGGGTGATGGAACTTTTGGAGCTCTGTCTCCGTAACTCTTACTTTCAAGTGAAAGATAAGTTTTACGCGCAAAATGATGGACTCCAATGGGTTCATCTCTTTCGCCAGTGGTAGCAAACATCTACATGGAGTGGTTCGAGGGCCATGCAATCAACACAGCAAGAGTCAAACCAAAACTATGGCTACGATACATGGATGACACATTTATTAAATGATGACGAACTACAAAATTTTCTACACCATTTAAACGGTATTCGACCAACAATAAAGTGCACCATGGAAATTGAAAAAGATTCGGCCTTACCTTTTTTGGATGTTCTTGTCAAACGATTAGACAGAAACATTCAAACCACTGTATATAGGAAACCTACACACACGGGACAGTATCTAAATTTTAAGTCTAATCATTCTGTTGCAACAAAACAAGGAGTTATAAGAAGTTTGTATTTAAGAGCCGTAAATATTTGTAGTAATAATGAAGAATTAACCACAGAAATTAAAAAGGACTTACAACAGAATGGTTATTCCGAGAAATTAATAAACTCAACGATATTTAAAATTAAAAACAAACTAAATGTACCAAATTCTCAAAATAATAATCCGTTAGGTGTTATTAACATTCCATATGTTCAAGGGATTTCAGAAAACATAAGACGAATAGCTAAACACTATAATATAAAAACAGTATTTTCTTCGGGAAATACGATAAGAAGTTTTGTAACTAAAACAAAACCAGACAATCCCTCAAATAATAAGGAATGTATTTACCAAATCCCGTGTGAGTGTGGTAAATCATATGTAGGTGAAACGAAACGCCCTCTTTAGGTTAGAGTAAATGAACATCTAAAAAGTACCCAATTAGGGGATATTGAAAAATCCGGTTTAGCAGATCATGCATGGTCAAATGATCACAGGATTCAGTGGTCAGAAGCTAAAGTTTTACATAAGGAGTCGCATTGGCGAAAACGAAAGTTTATTGAAGCTGCGTATATAATGCAGAATAAAGAAGTTTTCAGTCAACCAAGCACGGACATACCAAACATATGGAAACCACTCCTTAAGGAAAACAGGCGTCTTAAAGATTGCACGGAAACTGGTTCGCTATATAAAGTACATTTTTTTTGACATTTTAAACGGGATTTGCTATAAGCGAGTGTTCATTATAAACGGGTTCGCTATATGCGAACTTCACTGTATGTATATTAACGTATCTTTACTTCTTAACCCCAAACTTATTTTTTTAAACAATTTGCTAATTTCTCCCAAATAAAATAAAAAACACTGCTTGCGAGATGGATTCTTATAAAACATGCTTTAAAATTGGTTCCCTCATAGACACACACAGGCAAGATAATAACATAAAAACCAAATATTAGGAATGCTCGGATTTCGATTCAGTATTAAAGCAATTTTTGATATAAAATTTGAAATTAAAATCAACCTCATAGCAATCGATGTTTCATTAATTAGGGTTATCCTATACCTTACACCAGTATTTACTAAAGGGACTAAAGTCCTAGGTTCTAAAGTTCTAGATCTAAAAGCCTAGAATTTTGTTAAAGGATTAACTGTTTTTAACCTTGGATGCTATAGTTTTTAATACTTATATAATTTATTTATTAATGACTTGCAACGTAGGGTATCTTTTTTCTTTATAGCAATGACATGATGTCCACATAAAATTTAATACCTGCAATATGTTGGTTTAAAAATGGCAGCTATATTTAAACCTCAAAACATCACTAGGAAATGTCCAATATAAACGGAGTAAGTAAGTTCGCCATATTTTAGATGCTTATTATGAAGACAAGTTAGCGATGATTAAACCAATTTTCCATTGTTTTGGTAGATGTGTTACTGAACAGAGATTATAATATATCTTGCGCTATTTACAAAATTGTGACGATGATCCCAAAAAGGCATTAAATACTCTTTGAAAGTTATACAGGGTTCGTCAACGATCGTTTGGCCATTGAAAAATATGTGAACTGAAGTAAGATCGCTATTTAAATAAATGGCACTAAGAGAGATAGATAGTTTAGCGCTGTTAGTTAGCAGTTCAAGAAAATGGTTTTCTTTTCGCGATCTAATGACGTTACTCTTACCGGCTGAGTAGGCCAAAGACGGCCATGCATAAAATCCTTAAAACCCCTTGATTTTAATTACTGTAGCGCCATCTCTTAGATACCATTTGAACTGTATGATTAATAATCAATACTGCGAATCCGTAATTAAGTGTACAGGTAGAGCTTTCTAACATGGCAAAAATGTTAAAGGAGGTTACTACAAGCACAAACAAAATATTCCACAAATTCAACTTTATGGATAACAAATTTCTTGGTCTTTATGTGTACCGATTTATTGTCAACCAGAGTTAGAAACCAATACTTTGAAAAGTAACTATTACATTACAAATTACTTTACAGGAATGTACTTAGAAAACTGTGTAAGTAATTACTACAAAAAAATAACTTAATTATAAATTTCCTACTTGCAAAATAAAAAAAAGTAGTTGACAATTACTTTTTTGTTTATTTTTGTCACTTTTTCATAATTTACAAAATGTGAAAATGCTTAATTTAGGAGCCCTCTTCTGCTTAATTTAGGAGCCCTCTTCCTTCGTAATACATTCTGAACTTCCCCCTTAAATTAAGTACGAAACGTTGATTGCTTTAAATAATAAAAGCAAAATAGCTTTTTACAAATAATAACAATCACTTTAGTAATTCAATTGCATTTTTGTAATTTCATTATAGTTGTAAAATAATTTTTAATTGAAAAACTGAAATAATTGCAATTACCATAACACCGCATTTCAACTTATTGTTTTTTTTTCACGAGGAATGGCCCCTCCATTTAAGGGCAGAAATAACATTTTAAAAGGAGTAGTAAAATGTGACAAACATTTTTTTCTGCAGACTGAAACCAGTAGAGGGGCAAGAGATTTATAGCAGTCGTACATCCCTACCCCCAAAAATAATGTCTTCTATTCTGTTTCCTGGATGGTGTATGGTGAATTTTAGCAACTTGACTTCGTGAGCCGCCACCAGGAGATCAAACACTTAGGCGGCATTTAAGCGCGACTTTAATAAAAGAGCAAGGTTATTGTGTAAAACAAAAATTATTAAAAAATTGAATTTTTTCGATTTAATGTTTCCTGATTAAAGCTAAAATAACGAAATAAATAATAATGACTATTACTTCGTCTTTTAAAAGTGGAAATCTTACTCTGATTGCTTTTGTTTAGTAATAAAAAACTATTAATTAATTTTGAGTCACAGCAGCGAACGCTCCTGAATATGCGCGTCTTTGGTCCCTAACTGACTTTGTGCTTTCCATAAGTTTTATACGCTTTTTATAAAGGCTAAATGTTCGAAGTCGAGCCCTGTAATTAAGTCTAAACAATTACACAAACATCGTAATGGGTTTGTTGCCCTGGGTTCCTAGGCCAAGAACTAGGTTAACGTTGACCCAGCAGAAATCGAAGTCATTTCGGGGTTTGAGACAATTGACCAATAGAACGAATTCATGCTGGACTTTTGCGTGGACGTGGAAGTTAGCTGTCACGCAAAAGGACGGACGTGAAAGTGGAACAGTAAAGGTAACGGTGGCTTTTTCGGAGTCGTGGCATTCGGTTTTGGGGGTTCGTAAATTAAGCACTGGATCTTTCACTCTTAAGAGAACTATCCCTAAGGACTCGGGCAGCATCCCGGCTTGTGCCAACCCTGTTGACATAATCCGAGCATTGGAGGCTTGTAAGGCCGCACGGCGCGGCGTGACAATATTTTAATAGGTATTTATTACGGTAATGCATCTACAGCATCGGCAAAGATCAAGTCTAAAGATTTAGTACTTAGACCCTGGGCTACGTGCTTAATTTTAAGATCTTAGTAAAACTGGTGTTTGGTTAGTAACAAAAATAGCAAAGACACCGACCGAACCGAACCGAACCGAACCGCTCCACGCCGGGCCTAAGGGCGCCGGGCCAAATGTGCAGATAAAAAACAAAATAAATATGTTATTTATACAAAAATTTCAACATCTATTAAGTCGAGTGTTGAAATTTGGTAGGTGTAGTGTTCTGGTAACCTGGTAAAAATACCATTTACGTTTTTATTTCAAGAATGGCGGATCCAAAATAGTGGATTTCTTTATTTTTAAACCGATTTGTCTCAAACTTGAAAGTTTGCAGTGTTTGAGATCACTTAATACAGTTTTATCCTCAAACTTAAAAAATTAAAATGGCGGATACAAAATGGCGGAACCAAATATAGAACTTGGCAGTGTTTCAACTCGCTGAATATGATTTTTGACTCAAACTCAAAATGGCGGATTTTTTTATTTTTAAACCGATTTGTCTCAAACGTGAGAGTTTGCAGTGCTTGAAAGCACTTAATTTTAAATGACGGATGGAAAATGGCGGATTTTTTTATTTATGCACCGATGTGTATGTTAGCCCACGGATAGAAAAACGTTAAAGGCAATGGACTGTAAATATTTTAATTAATGATATCGCGAGCAAACATAAATATAGATATGAAATTACGAAATAATCAGACGTCCATAGGTAAAATGGTTGGAACCACACAACGGTAATCAGGCAAGTGCACTCACCTCTTTTGCAGCCAAATTCTTCTCGTTCCCAGGGGCCCCTGATGGATCTAATGATGTCACCACGTAGCTGAAGGGTTGAAGTTTCCAGTTCTATGCTTCAGTACACAAAAATCGAGCACTTTCAGGTGTAGATATTTAAAATAGTTGGAGACCGAAATTAACACGCCTTTTCTCTTGGCGATTGACAATGATCTCACCGGTTGTTGGTGCGCATGTCCAAATACGCTGAATGCGCTTTGCCTTTCATACAGTTGTGTGTTTTTAAAAATATATATAAACAACCGCGAAATTTAGCGGGAGCTAACATAACTGCCCTCCAAAACACACAAATTTAGAATCTCAACCGGACAGATATAGATATAAGAAAAAGAATCGACCGATAAATATAAATGAATGAAAATAGATAAGTATCTTAAGTTTATTTAGAGATAACGAAATCCCGAAAAAAGCAAAACAAACAAATAAAAAATTCAAAAAAAAAAATAAAAACCTATTGTAATACCCGGTAAAAGGTAGAAAATTAAAATTACTTTTAATTTGGCAAGAGGCACAGTTTTACAACTGGCCGCTTATAAACACCGGTAACCGTTTTTACCGTCGCAACACGCACCTGACCGTCCCCGCCGGGATGCAGTTCGATGACCCGACCGACCGGCCATTTCAAAGGCGTTTGAATGTGATCACTTGTTATGATAACCAAATCATTTAATCTGATATTTGGGGACAAATCAGCCCACTTGTGTCGCTGTTGTAGCGTATGCAAATACTCTATAGAATACCGTTTCCAAAAATCATTATGTAGTTTTTGGATTAGTTGCCATCTCGAGAGCCGATTTAGGGGAACCTCGGACAAATCTGACTCCGGAATTTCAGAGTTAAGGGGTTCAAGTGTCAAAAAATGCCCAGGGGTAAGAGGTTGAAGATCGTGTGGGTCTGAAGAGGCAGGAGATAAAGGGCGACTATTAAGTACGGCTTCTATGCGACAGGTAAGGGTGGACATCTCCATGATAGACAACTTCTGGTCGCCGACAACTCGAACAAAGTGAGTTTTAAAACTTTTGACGCCAGCTTCTGCCAGGCCATTGAAATGTGGACTGAGAGGAGGTCCCAGATGCCAACGAATAGAAAGTCTGGTGGCAGCACTTCTTGCGTAATCCAGTAATTGGTTACGAAACCCTATAAAATTACTGCCTTGATCTGACCAGCATTGCGTCACGCTTCCGCGTCTAGAGATGAATCGATGGAATGCACCTACGAACCCTTCGGTGGACAGTTCCATGGTTAATTCCAAATGCACGCAATGTGTGGCCGTACAGACAAACACACAGACATACGATTTGAAAGCTCTACAACCACGGTAACGATGAGGAATCACAAAGAAAGGTCCACAAAAGTCGATAGCTACACTCGAAAAAGGTTTAAGCTGATTGATTCGATGAGCGGGAAGTGAACTCATTATGGGCGGTCTATAGGGTTTAGGGTTGATTCTAAAACATTGCAAGCACTTGGATATGGTTCTTTGAATTGCCCGTCTGGCAGATAATATCCAAAATTGCTGTAAAAGCAGATTATGTAATGTTTTAAACCCAGGATGAAGATATTGTCGATGAGCGGACTCGATAAGAAGTGTAGTTAAACGATGGTCACTCGAAAGTAAGACGGGGTGTTTTGCAGAATAAGACAAAAGGTCAGATTTTTGTAATCTGCCACCGACTCTAATGATATTATTCTCATCAAGAAAAGGTGAAAGTTTTCGCAAAGGTTTCGGTATTGGTTTATCCTTAGATAACGCAGAAAAAAGCTCAGAAAAACAAGAACCTTGAACGCGTTTGATAAGAAGGTGTAACGCACTTTGCATCTCACCGGTGGTAGGAAAAACAATATTCTCAAAAATAACTTTTTGGTCCGGCGGCTTAGTGGGTTTTTGATAGGAATGGTTTTGAAAAAAGTTAACTATTCGAAGGACATAACAAATGATACGTTGAATTTTGGATATAGATGAATATTTGATAAGAAGCTGATCTAAGAAGTTGACGTCAATTATCGCATTGCAACAGACTTTTGGCTTTTCCTCCAGATTAATATCTCCGAAATCAATCGGCATTTTTGATTTATGAAAATCGGGCCATTCGTTTTCGGGAGACCACAAAAACGACGGTGCGTTCCACCACATGTCATGTGACATGAGCTGTGAAGGGGTGGCCCCTCGTGACGCAATATCGGCTGCATTCAAAGCAGAAGGAATGTAGCGCCACGAGGTTGAGGGAATGATTTCTTGGATTCTACTGACGCGATTTCCAACAAAGGTTTGCCAGCGATTAGGAGGGGATGAAAGCCAGTGCAATACGACTTGCGAATCGCAGAAAGTAACGATATTTGTAAAAGTTATTTTTCCTTCATAGCTAGATAAAACGAAGTCAATTAATTCGCTTAAAAGAAATGCGCCTAGGAGTTCTAGCCTAGCCAAAGTTTGTGACTTTATAGGCGCGACCCTAGATTTTGCAGATATGAGAGAAACAGATATATTGTTTTCCTCTTCTACACGAAAATATACGACGCCTGCGTAGCCTCGAATTGAAGCGTCACAGAAGCCGATGATTTGACAGGTATTGGTTTTTGACAGTTTGATTTGTCGGGGTAATTGAAAATTGGAAAGAAGCGGGAATTCAGAACGAAGTTTGTTCCAAGAGTCGATGATAGAAGAATCTGGTTCTTCGTCCCAGCCTACTTTCGATATCCACAACTGTTGCAAAATAAATTTTGCTTGTAGCAACAAGGGACAAAGAAAACCTAAAGGGTCGAAGATTGTTCCTATGATAGATAAAATAGAACGTTTGGTTGGGGGTTTGTCCTTCATTCGGCATTGATAAGAAAAAATGTCGTTTTTTGGATGCCATTGAAGTCCTAAAACTTTGATAAAGTGGGGTTCCTCCTTGTCGAAAGAGAGAGGCATTTGACGATCGGACTCTGGCAATGTTGCCAATAACTCAGGACAATTGCTTGCCCATTTTTTAAGTTCAAATCCTCCCGACTTCAACAAATCATTGAGTTCTGTTTGAAGGGAGAGAGCTTCAGAAAGCGAAGGGTTAGTTCCCAAGATATCGTCGATATAGATTGACGTTTTTAGAACAGTACTAGCCATAGGAAAACGTTCCTTTTCTCTCTCTGCCAGCTCATTTAAGGTACGCATGGCTAGAAAAGGTGAGCATGTCATGCCAAAAGTGACAGTAGAAAGTTCCCACACTGAAAGTGGGTCCTGTGGAGAAAACCTCCACAATATCCTTTGATAAGGACGGTGATAAGGACTGATAAGGACTTGACGGAACATCTGTTTGATATCAGCAATGTAGGCAATAGGATTAAGACGAAATGTAAGGAGTAAAGAAGCAATATCTTTTTGAAGTTTCGGTCCAGATAACAATGTGTCATTGAGACTAATATTTTTTGGGGTGACTGCTGAACAATCCCAGACCACCCTTAATTTTGTACTCAAGCTTTCCGGCTTTAAAACGCAATGATGTGCTAAAAAACACGATACGTCGACCTTTGGTTGACTAGATAAAACCAAACTCATATGATTAGAATCGATATAGTCTTGCATGAAATTTGAATAGGCAGTGTACAGATCAGGATTTTTGATTAATCTATTTTCTAGAAGTAAAAATCTACGATAAGCTTGCGGATAAGTATTTCCTAGGTCAGGGTTTATTTTATCTTTAAACGGAAGATCTACCATGAATCTACCGCTCGGTTGCCGTAATACACTAGCAGTAAAAATTGATTCTGCTTGTTTTTCTTCCTTTGATAAGATTTGTTTTTTAGGCAAATGTTCGATTTCCCAAAACCTAGGGAGAATGACCTCTAAAGGAGGTGAATGACTCGTTAAAAAACAACTGGTTCGTTCCGTAAGACTACCTACTTCGTCAACCTTTCCCATGACGACCCAGCCAAAGATAGTTTCAAGGGCTGAAGGCTGCCCTACCTGTCCAAGAACCCTGCCCTCCTTGAAAATCTGTGCGAATAGCTCGCAACCAATAACCAGGTCCACAGGTCTAGATTTGAAATAAGATGGGTCGGCAAGTTTAAGGTTTCCCAAGTGTTTCCACTGATTATCGTTCAAGGAGAATGTAGGCATATTGGAACATAGTTGTGGAACAACAATTGCTTCGAAATTAAGTAAAGGAGTGACTTGTCCTTGTGGCTTAATGTGACATTGAACGAGCCCTTTGGAAGTAAAAGAAGACATCTGATTTAATCCGAATATTTCAGTGGTGTAACTTCGCCTAGGAAGATTAAGACGCTGAATACACTTTTCACTGATGAATCCAGTCTGTGATCCAGAATCAAGCAGTGCCCTTACAGGTTGAAAATTTCCGCAACCGTCCATAACATCTATTATGGCGGTGCATAAAAGAAAGGTACCTGAAGGTCCTGAGGCATTTAATGACACATGAAGATTATTGACAGGTGGTGTGTGAATGACAGGACTAGTATCTTGGCTTCCAGACGCTTGATTAGTTTCTAAGATATGAGTTAAAGTGTGGTGCCTTTTACTATTGCAAGTCCTGCATGAATATTTTGATTTGCACGTATCTACATCATGCAAGGGATGAAAACACGCTAAACATAATTTTTTCTGTTTGACGAAAGATAGGCGATCGATAGGTGAGAGATCAAGAAATGTTTGACATTTCGAAAGCACGTGACCTTGATTACATCGGAAACATTTTATTCCCGTACTCGAATTAGTTGAGGTGCCAGCCAGTCCTATAAAAGGCGAGTTGGATGATTTATAGGTAGGCTTTTGCCCAAACTGATTTCGCATAGAATTTAAATTTTGATAGGTAGGCTTTTGCCCAGACTGATTTTGCATAGAATTTGATTTTTGATAGATAGGCACCTTTTTGGGTGCTGTTGATTGAGGAAGTGATTCCAAAACTTTACATCTTTTTTCTAGAAATTGAAAAAGTGACTGAAAAGTGGGAATTTCGGTATTAGTATTGGCGTGACTCATTTCGAAATTTGAACGCGTTGGAATATCCAATTTTTCTAATAAAATGAAAAAAATAATAAAATCCCAACTGTCAACGTCAAAGCTAAGTGATTTTAAAATTTCTAGGGATTCAGAAAAGGTGTCAATTAAATTACGCAATTCTTTAGCTGACTCGTTTTTTAAGGTGGAGTTCATAATTGAGCTTAAAGCATCATTTGCGAGATCTCGCTTGTTTTGATATCTATTGACTAATTTGTCATAAGCAATTTTATAATTTTGATCAGATAAGCTAATCCCTGATATCAATTTTAAAGGCTCATCCTCGAGATATGAAAATAAATATTGGAGTTTTCGGACGTTACTTAGACTTTGATTTTGATCTATAATGTTATTAAAAAGATCGAAAAAGCTTGGCCATAATTTTTTATCACCTCGAAATATGGGAATACCTAACTCTTTGAGTTTTGGAGTTTCGTATTCGTTTTGTCGAACATATGATCCCGAAAAAGATGGGGCCTCAACCGGAAATATTTTAGAGTAAACCCCCTTACACGCATAAAAATATTTACGAGCTTCTGAAAGGATCGCATCCTGCGTTGTAAATTCCTCGTCGTCCGTGTCGTCTAGCAACATAATGACGTCATTATGTGCCAGCATGCATTTATCGAAGGTTTCATCCAAATCGGCATACCTCACTTGAAACTCGTTTCTCGCTCTTTCATCTTTTTCCGCAGTCTGCGACAACACATAACATTCGGTGATCGCAGATAAAAAACCCTTGCGTTTTTGTACGGCTTTTTTGACAGACATGATTTTACCTTTGAAATGACGAAATTGTCGGTAAATATACAATTAACGCTAAATTAATGCTTCTGAAATAGAAAAATGACGAATTGTCGAAAATATGCACTAATTTATCGCCAATTGATAAAAATTGTTTTAAATATCGAAATGATATGATACACCACTGAACTTTTGTTTTGTTTTGTTTTTATTCCTACTCGTTTTGTTTACACCACGCGGAGTAGACCCGTTACCATGGCAGCGGACCAAAAACGCGTACTGCGCCGCCGACTTTCTCTCTCGACGATGCGGCCTTGAACCGCCCTGTTATTATTCGACTTGCAATTTTATTAATACCGTCGTATGGATTTATTATTTAAAAATAATCCGGCTCGAAGGACCACTTTTATGTTAGCCCACGGATAGAAAAACGTTAAAGGCAATGGACTGTAAATATTTTAATTAATGATATCGCGAGCAAACATAAATATAGATATGAAATTACGAAATAATCAGACGTCCATAGGTAAAATGGTTGGAACCACACAACGGTAATCAGGCAAGTGCACTCACCTCTTTTGCAGCCAAATTCTTCTCGTTCCCAGGGGCCCCTGATGGATCTAATGATGTCACCACGTAGCTGAAGGGTTGAAGTTTCCAGTTCTATGCTTCAGTATACAAAAATCGAGCACTTTCAGGTGTAGATATTTAAAATAGTTGGAGACCGAAATTAACACGCCTTTTCTCTTGGCGATTGACAATGATCTCACCGGTTGTTGGTGCGCATGTCCAAATACGCTGAATGCGCTTTGCCTTTCATACAGTTGTGTGTTTTTAAAAATATATATAAACAACCGCGAAATTTAGCGGGAGCTAACAGTGTATCAACTATCAAACTCATAAATAATTTAAAATGGCGGATCCAAAATGGTGGACTTAGCTGATTATCATTTTTGACTTAAACTCATAAAAAAATCAAAATGGCGATTCCAACATGACAGACTTTTTTATTTACTAACCGATTTGTCTTAAGCTTAAAATATTACATTTCTTTCTTTAAATTTGAGTCATATTTTGTATTAAGCTATAAAAGTTTGCCATTTGCAAGTGTGAGTCACAAGTTGTATTAAGTGACCTTAAGCACTGCAAACTTTCAAGTTTGAGACATTTGAGACAAATCCGTTGAAAAATAAAGAAAGCCACTATTTTGGATCCGCCATTTTGAATATTTTATGAGTTTAAGTCAAAAATTATAATCAGCGACTTGAAACACCGCCAAGTTCCATATTCGATACATATCGATGCATAAATAAGAAAGTCCGCCATTTTGGATCCGCCATTTTAATTTTTTTAAGTTTGAGGGTAAAACTGTATTAAGTGATCCCAAACACTTCAAACGTTCAAGTTTGAGACAAGTCGGTTTAAAAATAAAGAAATCCGCCATTGGATTTGCCATTCTTGTAATCAAAAACGTTAATTTTATGTTATCAGGTTACCAGAACTCTAGACCTACCAAAATTTCAACACTCGACTTAATGGATTTAACTCTAACAAAACCAAATTTCAAGAATATTACGTAAAGGATTTTTTAAAGATGTTTTTGCATAAATAATAATATCTATTTTGTTTTTCATCTGCACATTTTATCAAGAAAAAATATTTTAGTCCGGCGCTCAGTTGGCCCGGCGTCCATTTGGCCCGGCGCTCAGTTGGCCTGCCACCCAGTTGGCCCGCCGCCCAGTTGGTGGCGCCGAGTTGGCGGCGCCTAGTTGTCCTAGACTGCAACACATTTCAGGACAAATTATTATTAAAAAATAATCTTATAAGTGCGGGGAAGTGACACTTTCTGAATCAAAATGTGTGAGGGTAAAATCGCACGGTCGCAGAAAAAACTATCTATCGTGACGCTACTGAACTTTCTCGTGTTTTAGCAAAAACTATCCGTCAAGACGACTTACCCATGAAATGTTCTTTTTTCATCGATGTTTTTTCTTCTTTTGCACAAAAAACAATTTCGCACCATGTTTGAACTCAAATAGTTACTTCTAAACTGGTTTTTAAACGTTTTTAAGATTTCTCTTTGCAATATTCCCGCACGAAATTCAAAAAAATTCATTTCCGAACCAAAGAAGATATATTTAGACAACATTGTCTATCAGTTTTCCCTGTATAAACCGACTAGCAGGTCGAATTACTCAAAATACGGCAGGTGGATTAAATGTAGCCAGCTGCTTTTCTGTCGCACTTATGCCGTCAGTGTGAAAGAGAAAAAAGTATCTAGGGTATTATTAGCATGCAAAATCAGCCTATCTTTGTCCGTTTCACATGTTCAATAATGTCTATCTCTGTTTTTATTGTAAAAGAAATACCCGTCTTTAGAAACCAAATTGGATAGGGTCAATAAAAAATGCCTTGTCATTCCGTCTCTAACGACCTTTCAGGGCGTTATACAACTCAATGGTAGGTACCTATTTGCTCCAAAATTTTTAAATTACAGTCAAGCACTCATAATTAATCAAAATATAAATTAAGGCAATTAAATATATCTTGCTTTTATTAGGGCTTGTGATTAAGCTGTTACCAGTAAGGCTATATATCTCAAACTAACAAATAATTGTTTACTTAATAGTCTAAGCTATATACTCTAAAAATTAGCTGAGCAAGCTAATAGCAAATCCTAATTATCTCTGGGCCAAAACACCCGCTTTAATAGATTAGGTGGTTTTAAATAAATCAGCAATAATACTAGATTCACACAAGCAATTGGATTAAATTTTAATTTTCATAAATAATTCAAATAAAAACTGGGATTTATCTAAATAGGCCTCGCACTATCTGGAGGCATAACAGTAGAAGAAACTAAGGCTGGTTGTCTCACTGGTTTGTTGTCACATCGGCGAAAACATAAAACCATGCGTCTGAGTTCTGTTGTCAGCATTCTCTTTTTATACTTCCTGCTCCTTTTATAAGTTCTTTGTCATTCTCAAGATTTATTTTTGTGTTTTACACCTCTTCTCTGTTTCTCTCATTCTCATTGTTTTTTTTTATTCTTCTCTCATTCTGGTTCTTTCCGTTCTTTTTATAACTGTGTTTTAATTTTTTTATTATTATTGTTATATATATTTTTAAATTATATTAATTATTTCCTACACAGCTCATAGTCTAATTATGTGATAAAAGTACCTATAAATCTAAGATTTGTTTTAAATTTGATTTTCTTCATTTATATGAATTTTTTAATATTTCACGTTTTATTGACATGTCTTAATATAACCTGTTCTTTATTTTAATTTTAATGTTTTTTATTTGAACTTTTATTGTCTAAAGTTGTGTTTTTGTCCTTTTTGAGGCTTAGGCTTTTTGGCTGATTGAAGACTAGTTTTTATACCTATTGAATTTAGATCTAGCTATATTTAGTTTGACTAAAATAAAAAATATAACAAATTACCTTTAATACCTATAATAATTTTATAAGTTAAAAAATAAAAATATCTAGAGTGGCTCAAAAATTTGAGTACCTTTAAATTTCTTTGGCCTAATATTTATTAAACCTATTAATTTAATTTTATTATTGTTGTTTGTTTGTACTTTGGACATTTTATTTTTTCTTGAATCATATCTAGAGTAAGTGTTTTAGTATTAGATTCAAGTTAAAGCTTTGTTAATAACATTTTTTTAAGATCTTGAACAATAAATCATGTTTAAACAGAACTGAACTAAACTAGCTCAATGAATGAGCTCACTGATTGGCATCGAAGAATCGCGACAGCACTATTTCTCTTTCTACCTCACTTCAGCATGCTCTCAGATATCAATAAAGAGTTATGTGCAATTGTTTGTTTAGAACACCAAAAGTAAATTTTTGTGCATCTGTGTGAAATCTCAAAAGAATACTTAAATTCTGCAAAAAAATATAAGTTTTCGTGCATTTATAATGTCGTAAATGGGTTTTATGCTACCGTGTAATTTGGAAAACGAATTTATCAATTCTTATTTTGCGCCGGAGGGCAAGGCCAGTCTGTCATCTGAACTATGGCGAAAGCATGGTCTGAAATCGCGGCCTAGGACAAAAGAAACGGTCGTGAAACCAATGTTTTATACAAGGGAGAATAGACATAGAACACAAAAAAAATTCACTCACCGGATCTAAGAGTAAGTAAGTAAAATAGGAAACAGCTGACTTTAAGAGAAAGGATATATTTTTATTGTGGTCAAAAAAAAGTTAACATTCTGGGCGAATCTTCTCAAGGTGACTCATAAGCAGCAAATCCTAAGGGAAAAACCGTGCCGACAGAACAGCAAATTATGGTGTAAAAAGCGCACAGTGCGCCAAAAAAGATGGGAATAGAGGCAGTTATTTAAGATAAGAAGGAGCTCTACCTGTAAAGGCTACGCCCTCTCGGCCAGAACATAGAGTATTTGACAAATTTTTGAAAAGAGTTTAGAATGATACATAGATCCCTAATTTGCTACGCAAAATTATTAAAATAGTATATTTTATCATGACTACATTTAAAATCAAGTTTTCTAATTTCCGATTTGAATTTGCCGCTAAAACGCTCATTTCTAGGATGGCGTTACAATGACGTCACAGCGCAGTAAACTCGCGGACAGATACACGGCATTCAAGTGTTTATTTGTTTTTGGTCTGTGTTTTTTATGTAAAAAAAAATGTTCTATAAGTGGTGTGTAGTGCCTCAGTGTCCGAATACTAGCATAAAAAAACGTGAAAAACTATTTATTCATGTGCCTACAGCAGTAAAAGATCGAAAAAAGTGGCTAGAACTTGCTCGAAGAGACCCAAGGGCCTTATTCTAATACATCTTCACTTTACATTTGTGAAGATTACTTTGATGTGAGTATAACTACATTGTTTCTATTAATTTTTCTCACGTTGTCTATAATATATATATAACTATTTCGTAAATGATCATGAAATTTTTGAGGTTATGTTTATTACAAGGGGTGAACAACTATGATATGCAGAAAGGTGTACAAATTTTTAAGCGGTGCTAGGCAGTTATTAGGCAGGACTAGGGAGTACCTTTAATGCTTAAAATAATAATGATTGGGTATTTAATTAAATCTATTGTAAGTGGCATATTAAACAAAAAAGCAAAACATATAAGCTAACCTCAATATCTAAATGAGTAAAAGTGGGCGAAGAATATCGTAAACAAACTTTCAGTTATACACAAAACAACTCATCGAATACTTACATCAACATTTTAACGTTTTTAAATTCCGCAGATCAAAAATTGCTGTTGTTGGCAAAGAAGCCTGTCACCATAAAGGAATTCAGCATTGGCAAGTTGAAGCTATCGGCTTTGGAGAATCCGTTTTCCATTGAAAATGTTTTTTGTAAGCAAAACACAAAATAAAATCTAATTTAGGACGATAATTCGCACTTTAAACCAAAGCAAACATTACCATCCATAAGAAAATAACACAGAAAATAGGTTCGTTCGAGGCGTTTACTGTTTTGTGACGTCGCTCGCAGCTGATTGGTAGACCGCCTGTTTTGAATCACGTGGCTAATTGTTTTAATTCAATAAATTTATTTAATTAAAAGAACTATGAATTTGAGACAAAATTAAACAAAAAAGTTTCAGAGTTTTTAGCATTCCCAAGACCTAAAGAGATATCTAAAAATAAATATATATTTATTTTTTACTACTGTCAAACCCTATTATCGACACTCTATTTCTTAAGACATTTTTGACTGAATTTGTGATGGACCAGGACCGTCACAAAACCCGCAAAATCATTCGCCGATTGGCTGGAATTTATACATACATGTTTATTCTTTGTGAGTCCGTATTAACCACAGTGTACATTTAAGCTATTGTGTTTGGTTTGTCGTTCGATGTGTTTGCTTTATTCTTTGTTCGTCGAAGTGCTCAGGTGTATACGATACTTAGAAGCAATCCTTGTTTTTAAACCGCTTTTAGTTCCACATGAAAACACGGTAGGTATTTAAATAGAGTAGGACCTATTTCTAGTTAGTGGACAGAGCCACAAAAGCTAATTTATTGCTATTAACATTTGTGTTTCACATTTTATTAGGCCGTGATTCACAGAGATAGGGTTTAGCATACTGCAGGTATTTATACCGGGTGTTTTCCCCCATTTTTCTCTACAATTGTTGAAATAGGAAAATTAAACTTGGCTAAACCTGTCAACTACCAGTGATTCAAACTTATCGTCAGTCGGTATTATGTGAAATAATAAATGTTAAGTAAAAATGGAATGCATTTAGGCAAATAATCTAGCTTAAGTGTATTAATGGGAATAATATTATAGTCCTGGACTACAAAATTTTCTGGCTGCTGATTATGGAATGCATGTGGCAGGGGCAAATCTAGAAATTCTAATTGGAGGGAAGGATTTTTCGCGTTTTGCATATTAACCAGGGGGAATGGAACGATTCGCCGTCGCCTACTCACCGCCGCTAATTTGCCCCCGGGCCAAATCAAGCCGGCGCCGCCCGGACCCGCCGCCGGCCCAACTCTGGTCGCCGTGACAACTAATCCCCGCCGGCCGCCGTAGTTCCAGTTTGCAATTTTGACAGGTGTTTCGGTAACAATATAATTAATACTTTTTTATTACAAAAAAAACCAACATGGCGGATCCAAAATGGCGGACTTTCTTATTTACATATGAATCGATATGCATGTATTAAATCTGAAAGTTTGCGGTTTTCAAGGTCACTGATTTTGATTTTTAATTAAACTTCAAAATAGTTAAAATGGAGAGTTCAAAATATCGAATTTTTGCATTTATCTGCCGATATGTATTAAATTTGGCACTTTGGGTTGTCTAAGGCCGCTGAATTTGATAATTAAATTAAAGAAAATTTATTTGTGAGCGAGCATGTATTAATTTTAAAACTTTAGGGTGACTATTATGATTTTATAATTTAATACATATCTGTTTATAAATGGAAAAGTCCACCATTTTGGATCCGCCAATTTGATTTTCCTAAAATTTAATTTTTTTAAAAATCAGCAACCTGTAATACTTTAAAGTACCAAATTTAATACATATCGGTTAATAGAAGGAAAAGTCTGCCATATTGGATAGCAAATTTTACTTTTTGCAAATTTAATTCAATATTCATATTTAGTAATATTAGAGAAAAAATACGCCCTTTTGGATTCGTCATCTTGATTTCTTTTTAAGTTTAAATTAAAAATCATAACCAGCAACCTTAAACACAGCAATCTTCAAAAATAATATATCTCGGTACATAAATAAAGAAGTCTGCAACTTAGGATCCGCCATTTTGATTTTTTGAATGCTTAAATTAATAACCATGATAAGCAACATTAAAGACCACAAAGTTTCGAATGTAGTACGTATTCGTTTTAGGTTTAATTTTAAACTCACAATCAGCAAACCAAAATTTATTAAATATCGGTTTTTAAATGAAAAAGTCCGCCATTTTGTCTCCGCTATTTTAAATTTTAATATAAGTTTCATTCAAAAATCATAATTAGCGACCTTAATTGCAATTAAATTGAATCGGTTATTTCAAAGACGACATGAGTCCACTTTTTTCAGAAACTGAGTTTTTCAGTGGAATCGACTTCCTCTAAGGTAAATGCACGTTCTGAGTAAAAACGACAACAGTCCGCACTTAATCTATTGATATATGCAATAACCGAATTTTTAAATCTATACAAAAATAACACTAGTCCAGGTTTCCAAATAGTTTTTTCCCTCTCCTGTAAAATTAGAGAAATGTGACTCGTGTTGTTTTTGAAATGAAGTCCTAAATTGGATATAACCGGTTAATACATCGAAAATATCACAATTTTGGAAGCGCCATTTTGTTTTTTTGTAGGTTTAGGTCAAAAAATACATTACTTAGTCTTAACACCGTACTGTTTCAAAATTTAGGCAAATCGGTTTATAAATAAAAACTTATTGTCAGCGGAACCAGTCTAATCAAAAAGTATTTAAAAAGGCTCTCTCGCAAGATTTTAAACAAAAGCATAAATAAACCATATTGCCAACAAAAACTACAGCGGCGCGTGGCGGTGAGTTGTCTAAGCGCCCCTCCCCTTAGATCCGCGCCTAGCTGTGGACGATGTGATCATTCAAGTCGTGGGATCATTCAAGGGCTTTGGGTAATAGAAACCATTGACTATGAGAGTAGTGCCCTGAAGAGAGTAGAGCTCTGAAAGGCAGGTTGTTTTTAAAAGACCAATGTTAACTTTTTTGTTCACCAATTAGCAGAGCAGTATCCACCACATCTAAGGGCACGGCAGTGCCCGGTCAAGTTCGCGGCGTAAACTGCTGTACCATCTTTTCTTGAAACATTTCAGCCCATATTTGACATATCTAAAACTCTACTTCGGAATGAGCTACAAAACTCAAACCTTGCACAGTCGTTGCCACTCACTCACACAGTTCTCCTTTACATAAATCTATTTTGACTTTTTTCCCCCTTGACCGCAAATAAATATATTTTCTATGTATTTTAAAGTACGGGGTTCTTTGCAACAAAAATATAATATCTAACGGTTGGAGGATTTTTCTATGCTACACTAATAAGTAACTTTATTTAATACTTATTTTTTTACCTCTATAGTATAATAGATAATAAAATCAAAAATCTAATCTAATTTGGTAAAAAGTAAAAAGTACCTGAATTTTTTGATTCCTTTAAAAGTCATTATTATTTTTTTAACGTTTATAAATTAAATTAATTTTAATTAAGAATTTGTCATAATAGGGGTTTTATGTTACGATAATTGACAAATTGTCAAATTCGGATTTTTGTCTAGTTTGAGAGGTTTTGATTATTTTATTATTTATTTTATCATCAAGATCATCAAAATTACTGTACTGTACTTCCAGACATGCTTCAAAGCTGAAATTGGGCAGACTGATAGAAATTCTGACCAAATTCTTGGGAAAAATCTAGAAACCCCAAAATTCTATTATACTCCCCTCCCCTATACATGTAAAGTTATGTAAAAGTAACTACGCCCACTTCCAGACGCGCTAGAGACCTAAGCTTTAGAAGGCCGATAGGAACTATGATAAAACTATAAACAAAAATTAAAAAACATCCAAATTTCAATTAACTTCCCTCCCCTATAAATGTAAAATTATATAAAATTAACATTGCCCACTTCCAGAAACGCTAGAGAGTAGTAGAGAGCTAAGCTTTGGAAGACTGATAGGAACTATGATTAAATCATAGGAATAAATTTAAAAAGATCAGAATTTTAATTTTAAAGTTGTAATGGTAACATTGCTTACTTCCAGTAGCGCTAGAGAACCGCGCATTAGAAGACCGATAGGAACTATGATAAAACCATAGAAAAAAATTAAAAAACCTCAAAACTTTTAATAAAGCATTGCAAAAGTTTTAAACAATATTCCGCATATTTTATTACTTTAAAACTTAAATATTATCTAAAACCTTTAAAAAAGTAGTGAAATCATAACAAAACATTTTATGTAAAAAAAACCAAAAGGCGAAAATAGTATTCTGTAAAAAGAATTGAGATAAAAGTAAAGCCAAGTTTTCCAATACAAATTTCAAAATGAAAGGTTCTTACTAATTTGGAAATATTTTTCTAAACTTAGCTATTATGGCTACAAATGACACAGTCACAGTGCTAAATTGAACATAAAGAAATTTGAAAAATAGCAAAGTTTTAAACAATATTTCCAAACTAGTATGAACCTTTCGTTTCGAAATTTGTGTTGGCGAACTTGACTTTACTTTTATCTCAATTCTTTTTGCAGAATACTATTTTCGCCTACTTGGCTTTTACATGAAATGTTTTTGTTATAATATAATATTGCGACTATAAAATCTTGTAAGAATGTACTTCGATAGAGATAGTAGTTTCCTAATTATGCCACTTTTTTGTCAAAAACTTTTTTCTCTACAATAAAGACCTTTATTATTATTACTATTATTATTATTATACACAATAAGACAAATAAATAGCTAACCTAGGAAACTATTTTAACAAATTGTTAAGGTTTACATGAAATGCAACTCTAGATGAAAGCAGTGCTGTGTATCTGACATGACGGTTGCTATTTTGCATATAAATTCGTCTTGGGCAAACAAAGACTGGCATTTTAAAAAGAGTCAAGAGACAACATTTTCCTGAAAAATAAGTCATGAATATATTTTACCAACAAAGGATTCAGAACAAAGAATCGTTTGAAAATTATAAATAATAGCCCGAACATGAATTGAATTAAGTATACAGTGTAATCAGTAGCGGATCCCCCTCCCAGGCATATAACTTATTTTACAGTTAAGCAACATACCTTATTTAAAATCCTACTTAATTAAATAAAAAATTTTGCCTGCCGTAAATCTCTTTTAAATACTAAATATCACACCTCAGATCTATCAAAAACTGCTAATAAAAAATATTTTGAGGTTTGCTGCCACTTTGGCCTCTCTCCCCCGAAAATCCTGGATCCGCCACTGGGTGTAATTTAAACAATGCACCAAGTTTTAAGGGGTAAAGAAGGATTTTTACAAGAATGGCTAGGAAGGTATCCGAGAACAGCATGCTGTTCTCGAGTATTTTTTTGAGATAAAGTTGAAAATGTCTTATTTGGGTGTATTTTAACCTATCTTAGCAAATCGTCGTGATGTCTGTCTGTGTGTGTGTGTGTTTGTGTATGTGAATTTCTGTCTGTAACACGATAGCTCCTAAACCACTATACCGATTTTCATAAAATTTCCGGGTAAAATAGTGTTCGATACTCCTACGAGCTGATTAGATTTTGATTAAAATCCAATAATGCTAATGATAGTTTTTTGACAATTAAAATTTTTTAAAATCCCAACTTTTTAATTGAGCATCGCATCAATATGCGGCTTTCGGAATATAACGTCTTGCTGAATAATTTGTATTAAAATCAAAAGCTTTGTAGGAGCTTTAGTTTCCGAGATATTTACAAAAAGAAACGATTTTCTAGCCTGATATATTATGGCTTAGTCTGAAGTGATTAGAACAGGCTAACTAGGAAGGTATCATAATCGTCATTGTGCTAATATACCTATTTTCTTAGTTATTAGGGAATCTTTAAATATTTAAAAAAGCACTACAACAATGAATTTTAAAATTAATGGACGTCAAATTTGGCATTCTAAAATTTCCAGTTCTCCCCACTCGTCAAACTTGACAAATGCTATAACTTGGAAACAAAAAACTTTTGATCAAAAGCTATTTATACTTATTGTCTGCATTTGGTTCATCATTTAATTTACATCATGTGGAAAATTGTGAGGCCTTTATGAAATATAACTAAAATAAAATTGACCACAACATTAAAAAAAAATTGTTGATCCTTTAAAAGAACAAAAATCGCTTTTTTTATTCCAAATAAATTAAAACAATTATCTTCTAATTATAGTTATGTCCAAGCGGTCAGCTGGAATTAACCGTTCTCATTTGGTAATTACCGACTATATTCAATTTTCGGGCATGGTTAAAGAAAGTGACGTCATAGATACCCGGGTCAGGAGCGGTTTTCTAATTGCACGTATACTTATCACTAAAAATACAGGCGGGGATCTACGGGAGGTGAAAATGGGAAATCCCCCCACCACAAAATCTCAAACTATATTTAGTTTTGACACACAAAATACACCTTTACGTCACTATGCAAAATAGATTTATCTAATATTTATTATAATATTTCATCCAAAATAAAGTTCCTAGATCCGCCCCTGCAAAATAGTTGTTATGTTTGCTACGAGTTTTATGAATTATGGAAGCGGAAATGCTTGCTACAGTTTTTGATTTGTCTGTATATGTCTGTATTTTTTCAGCACCAGGAAGACGTTTTAATTTGTTAGGGTTCACTTGGAGTGTGCTAATGGGCTAGGAATGTATCAGATCCATCATGGATCCATTAAATTTTTTAACCGATCACCAAAAATTTGAACCAGGCGTATGAAAGCGGTTGGATAAAAAATTTATTTGGTAGACTGTTGATGTGCATAGTTGCACTATTCAGACAAATTTAAAAAAATTAAACTACAAAAAGTTTAATTTGTTTGCTCGTCAGCTTTTCATATGGCCTTAGAAACTTGTAACGAGATCCACAGCTTTACATTTCACAACATCATTACAGTTTACATAATTTGAGTTAGAAACGACAACTTTTTTCGCATATTTAAGATAGAAAAAACAGCTAGATACTGAACAGTGTCAAAACAAATGATTATTTTGTATTTTAAAATCTTTGCTTTAAAGATGTTCAGAGAAGAAGAAGGAACCTGACCTTTGAAAAATATTTCCTTTTAGATGATTAATAGTAACTACTTCATAAACCTAGACTCTAAAATTATACTTTTATTCCCTAGCCAAAAAGGTCGCCGAGTGATTAAAAAGCACTTTACTCACTTGGCTTATATACTATTTTATGCACGTTTTTGTATGGGAAAACTAATATGTAAAAAGAAAAATTATCGAACGCTCTTCAACAACACCCGGTACTAATTGCATTTAAAGATACTACTAGATATAAAATGTCATAAAAGGTCATGCTAGCAAATTTATTGTTTAATTTATATGGATTAAAGGTCAATTAAAATCCCTCGGGTTTAAAGGTAATTAAATTAGGAAGTAGAAGTCACTTTTTAATCCATATGTTTCAACAGTAAGTTTTAGTTCACATACGTGTATACTATAAGTATAGCAGTGTGATCGTGTCAAAAAAAAGTTGCTACGATGTCTAAAAATTTTATAAGTATATTGTCGGGTCGATTTTGTTTTAAATCGAACCCCTAAACTAAGGTACCGTAGTAGATCTCTTGTATGTATAAAATAAATATAAAACAGATACAAGAATACAAAATAAAACTCTGTTGCAATTTACAAATTGTTACAAGATTTCTCTTATGACCTATAAAACAAACAAGACCGAAAATAGTAAAATAAAATCTTTCACTTACCAAAATAACAAACTGCAAAATGTTTTTTAAATAGAAAAATCTTATGTTTCTTTACTGACAATTAATTTAGAGGTTTTAGTTTAAGTTCAACAAAACTTAGAACGTGACTATCGACTTGTATCCTCAAGTTTCGGGTTTTATTAAAGGTAGGTTGTACCTAAGTAATCCATTATCCCCTCTTTGAAGAGCTTGGAGGAACCTAATTAGTGGCGTTGCTGATAATCTCAAAATTTACTTTACATTTTAGCTAATGAGTTAAACAAGAAAATGTAAATGAAAACAGAGATAAAATGACATTTTATAGACAACATTTTCTTATCTCACAGTTTTTCCATAGCCATTCATGTTGAATGATAGAAAGAAAAACCCTATCTCTACTTGATGTATCCCCACGCTTAACCATTACAACTCCCACTCTTAACTTTTTAGTAGATTTTCTCGCATCAACTGTGTGGTAGGCGGCACCTAGACGTTTACCTTAGTGAAGGGAGGCGGAACAATTTTCTTATCTCTGCAAAACCATGTTTTGTGCTTTTCGTTTTCCCAAGCTGGTTTCGTACAGAGGCACAGATAAGGGTAATTTGCATGCTTACATGTCTGTATAAATATCTATCTATCTGTAAGGAACAACGCGCACAACTCCAAGGTTCGATTTTGGTTCTAGACGGTCCCATTTAAAAATAAATAAAATTCACCGGACCTAGAAGTCAAAAAAAGGTAGACATAGAATGGTGTGAGCTTAGTGCCCATAAATTGGTAGAGTATTTTCTTTAATAAAGTGCATTAATTATATATCGGTTCAAAAGCGCTTCTACTACGTTGCATGCGTTTAACATGAAAGCAAGGCGAGATTTTTTAGGCTTGGTTGCAGATTGTTATCAGGTCAAGTTAGGCTAGATGAAGACAGGTGAGTTCAGATTGTGTGAGGTTAGGTATTCCATTTTTTCGATATTGACGTTGTTTTGTTCCTATCGCTATTCTACTGTGCATAAGCTATAATGCCGTTATCCAACATTTGGAAAGTTTTGATAATTTGGTGCCGTCTTAATCATAATATTATTCCAAATAAATCTTTAGCTTTTATAGTTTTCAAGAAACAAATAAATTACAGTTATCAACGAGCATCATTTGTTTATTATTCTTGGGGTTTTTTAATCAAAACTAAGAAAATTTTATAGTGTGAAGCGGCATTGTAGCTTAAGAAGGGCAGTTCGAGTATAACATAAAATAACATAATTTTATTTCCCAAAAATCCTTAAAAAATATACATATCATGTGTTAGTGTTATTTTATTATTATTTAGTTTAATAATGGCGAGAAATAAAAAATTCCCCACTGAAACCACTGTTGCAATTTTTGCGTGGGAAAACGTATCAACAAATATTAGGATGGGCCAGATAAATGACGCCTCACCATATCTTCAAAAGTACAGTTATAAAGTAAAGTTACAAGTATGAATAATGCCAAATAATCATTGTTTTCCAAAACGGTAAGCAAAAGTGAAATAGCGCAAGCGATTTAGGTTTAAGTAAAAATATCAGCCCACCCAGTAGTTGTTTTTTTATTTTGCTTCAAATTGACTAACTAGATATTTAAATTAACTATCATTTATGCTCTTGTTTGTACCCCCCAGTAAACGAGGCTGCCTAATGATGAAGACTTAACTCAAGACCTTGTTACATTTGTATGAATTCCAGCATAACCATCAGGATTAGTGTTCCAGTTTCAACGCTTTATATAAGGGCCTCTAAAGTATAACTATGCACGTGTATTTGAGTCTCTTCTATACAAATAAAGGCAGATAGGACAGGACTAAAGAAGCCCGCTCGAAACTTATAAGGAATGGCTTTTGGCGGGTTTTTTAAAATTTTAGAATGCAATGGCGAATCCAAGATTTCCAAAGGAAGCCGCTACAATATTTAAAAAAATGAAATTGTAAATTAAAAAAGTCTGATCTTTATAATCTAGCAATAAATGTGAATAACTTTTTTTCGAAGATTAGGTCAACAGCAAAGAACAATCGCGCAATTAGCAAAGAATCACCTCTCTTGCAGCTTGGCAGCAAACGTATCGTTGCATGTGATAGAACGGACCAGTTAAATGACGCGTCGTCACATCTATAAAAATACAGTGATAAAATAAGCTAAAAGTATGAATAAACGCGTCGCGATAATGCTAAATGATTATTGTTTTTCAAAAACGTTGAGAAAAATTATCATAACGGTATTGATTCAGAATTAACTAAACATTATTTAACTTTAGCGGAAAAATGTCAGCACACATCCCCAAGCAAATGATGGTGCATAATAATGCAGATTTAACTTAACACCTTGATACATTTGTATAAATTCCAGTGAACCATCAGGATTAGTGTTCCAGTTTCAGCACTTTCTAGAAGGGCCTCTAAAGTGTAAAGATGCATGTGTGTATTTGAGCCTTCTCTATAAAAATAGACGCAGATAGGATAAACATAAAGGCAACCGCTTAAAACTTATGGAGAATGGGTTTCGCTGGGTTTTTTGTTAATTTTAGTATGAAGTGGCGGATCCAGAATTCCCAAAGAATATAGTCAAAATCATAAAAGATATGTTATTGTTTTAAAATGCTCTATGACCTATAATAGGCGCGTGGAGAAAAAGCACGTAGCAGAATAGCTTATGTACAAAATTACACGTGACAAAATAGCGTGTGGCAAAATAGTGCATTATCAAATTAGCGCGTGAGAAAATCCCGCGTGACAAAACAGTGTAGTTATGAAGTAAGCTAGAACTATGGATAGCGCATCTTTTAGAATAATGCCAAATGATTATTGTTTTTCAAAACCGGTTAGCAAAATTATCATAGCACAGGTGATTTAAGCTTAACTAAACACTAATTTACATCAAAGTAAGCATTATTTCCCAGCACACCCAGTATTTCTTTTAAATTAACTATGATTTATGTTCTTGTTTTTACCGCCAAGGAAATGAAGCTGCCTAATGATGTGGACTTAACGCAAGATTTGTATGAATTCCAACATAACCATCAGGATTGTTGTTCCAGTTTCAGCGTTTTTTAGAAGAGCCTATAAGATGTAAAGATGCATGCATATTTGAGTCTCTTAAGAATAAAGGCAACCGCTTGAAAGGTGTGGAGAATGGCTTTTGCTAGGCTTTTTGTTAATTTTAGTATGCAGTAGCGGATCCAGGATTTCCAAAGAACTTAGTTAAAGTAAAAAAAAAAAGACTATTGTTTTAAAATGCTCTATGACAAAACAGCTCGTTGACAAAATAGCGCGTGACGAAATAGCACGTGACGAAATCCCGCGTGACAAAACAGCGTAGTTATGAAGTAAGCTAGAACTATGGAAAACGCGTCTTTTACGTTAATTAGGAATTAGGATTATTGTTTTTCAAAACCGGTTAGGAAAACTATTATTGCACAAGTGATTTAAGCTTAACTAAGCACTAATTTATATTAAAGTAATAACATCAGCACGCGCAGTAAGTATTCATTTCTTTTGTTTCAAATTAAATTAATAGATACTTAAATTAACTATGATTTATGTTCTTGTTTTTACCCCCAAGGAAATGAAGCTGCCTAATGATGCAGACTTAACTCAAGACCTTGTTACATTTGTATGAATTCCAGCATAACCATGCCAGGATTGTTGTTCCAGTTTAGCGCTTTTTAGAAGGGCCTCTAAGATGTAAAGATGCATGCGTATTTAGGCCCCTTTTATTTAAATAGAGGCAGATAGGATAAGAATAAAGAAACCGCCTGAAACTTATGGCGGGTTTTCGGTTAATTTTAGTATGCATTGGCATCGAGGATAACAGCTAAAATTATCAACAGAATATCTTGCTGTTTTCAAAGTTTCTGCAACAAAATAATGCGTGAAATAAAAGCGCGTGGCGAAATTGCGTTTAACAAAATAGCGCCTGACACGGAGTTTGTGTTCGTTTTTTTGCAAAAGCCTATATCTTAATACATACCGTAATACTGAATTATAGAATTATTGTTTTTTACACATTTAACGTTAGATTACATAATCTATTTAATATTTATGTTACCTAATTATCAAAGCTTTAGTTCGAGTATTTTTAGAAAATTATTTTAAACAATTTTTCTTAACTGAAATAATGCAGTGATTTAATTTTCTGCCTAATAAAATCATTTTAAAACATGAGAAAATATTTCACCGTTAATCCAGTTTTTTGGATACAACACTACGTTAGTTTCGTAAACATGTTTTTTTATGCATGTGTAGGTACGCGAATCGTCCCCATCCACGTTAAAAAACATTGCTTTCATGCATATGCATTTTTCTTTTATATGTAAATTTCGTGTCGGAAATCTCTGGCATGCCTAAACAATTTTTTTAAAACATTTTGTTATAGCCGAGAATAGCAAACACAGGCTCTTCTCGGGTTATAGTGTAGGCGCTAACTCATGTCACGTATGCCCTAATATGTGTCCGTAGTTTTGTTGAGGGGCTTATTAAGCACCCATAGCAGTATAAAAAAAGTTTTGTCACGTGGTCCAAATCATGGTTGTTTAGCCGCCATCTTTAAAAATGGCCACCGAATTGTCAGATTTTTAGTTAAAACTTATCTCCGTATTTAGTAATCCGATTAAAATTTTTTAAATCTTATTTGACTCCTTTTTTAAAAGCAAATAAATTTTGTATGAATATTTGTTTCAAATATTACCCTTATTTGCGGGCGTCGCTGGTGAGTTTGGAGGGGGAATTTTACTGTTTATATTAAAGTGTGGTACATATTTTTTAAATTAAGGTTAGTTTCTGAGAAAATTAGATAAACTTGTAAGAAAAACGATTTATTTTTTGATTTTCAACAGTTGATTTAATATACGGACTCCCCTGACATTATATAATTATACAACTAATCGGAGCTTGTTAAACAGCGTTTAAAACAAAATTTTATTGACTACAACAGAGTACATTAATATTTTTTCTAGAGAGCCAGTTTTTAAAAAATCGAATAAATTATGGGAAAAACATGTTTTTTTTTTACTTTTTATTTTTTTTTCAATTAACGGATGCTGCTGGACAGTTTTTTATAATTTTATCTTATTTTCCCTTTTAGCAGCTTACTTTTTGAGAAAATTTGACAAAACCTAAAAATTGCATTTCGTTGGGTTTGTGAGTCTTCAGATGTTTTTGAAGGTAATTTAATAAGGAATTACTATGATAGTATTTTTTGATTATAAAGTAATACCTTTTGAATACCTAGGTGACATGGGGCTTTTTAGCGTCAATTTAAAATTTCGGCGCCATGTTGAAGGCCATCTTGAATATCTCAGCCCCTGTCAACATTTCAGCATTCGCAGCAGTTCACATACCTAGGCGGAATCGACCAATTGCCAAGAAGTAATATAAAATGCTTCTAAAAAGTCGATTTGCCGAAAACTTGCCTTGACTATAAGGTTTCTTCTGAAGCTAAATGTCACTACGCTGATAATTGTTGCTATTATAACACGTATCGAATGTTTTGATAGGATTGAATTCAACCCAAATTGAACTAAAATCAATCTGATTCTATTGTAAACCTACTTAATATTACTGCTTCACCAAAAAATCCATTAATCATATTTATCCCGAAAGGGCTTGGCGTTTAGGATAGTGCTACGTCAAGTTTATTGTGTTATTATAATGTCCTATAAAAACTAAACCTGACCTTTTTTGCCCCTGGGTTTATATTAAGTCGGTTTCAGGTTGATATTTAAATAAGGACTATAATAGCAGTTTCTAGAGCATTAAATAAAATGATATGACAAATTTTTAATGGGACACAGGAAAATTAAGGAAATTACATGTTTTTTAGTCAAATTTTTTAAAGTTTCTTTTGTATCATTAAATCTTATACATAAAAACATGTCTTCGTCGTCGTGTTACAAATCTGGTACACCGATGTCTGCGCAGTTATCTGTAATAGGGACTTATTGTAATAAAGCCAGGCAATAATAGTGCCGGGCACTATTCTGACAGTTTTCCAATGAAAATTGACAGTTGATCTTTCAAAATTGACATACCAAAGTCAAATTTCTAAATCCAGTCGTATATGTTCCATTAATAATGGCGACACCATCAATTCCGGCTCTTATGATACACAAAGGTCTTATTTTGAAAGAACAGCTGTTATTATAACGCAAAACTGTCAGAATAGTTCCCGGCACAATTATTGCCTGACTTTATTGCAATGTCCCTAATAAGCATGACGACCGTAGATATTTACGCAGGTCTAGCGTTGACTTTTATAAGGTTTTTATGGATATTTGCAACCATAAAAAAGTCTATTTTCGCGTCAAAATTTTATCGGAATTTAATAAAGTATAAAAGGCAACTTCAAAGAGGTAGAGCCAACCACGGACACCGGTGTTTTGGAAAAGAGCCATTTCCATCCTCAGCGTGGCTTGCCTGACCATAGTAAATCAAAAAGAACTAAAAAACAGACGAAACCTATATTTATTCATTTAACGAGTAAAACGACAGTGAACCAAGAAAACTAAGTCCATAACAGGCCGAAAACGTCCACCGGTCTATAAGGAAAAAAATACATTTCGTCTCAGTTCAACCAGACCATGCTATCACCGCACCGTCTCCACGGCGTCGATTCGGAACTGAAGACAATGAGTTAACAAAGTATACAAGGCAACTTCAAAGGCTTAAAGCCAACCACGGACATCGGTGTTTAGGTGTGGCTTGCCTGACTATAGTAAATCAAACTGACTACAAGATACAGTGGATATCAATCTTACAACGATATCGGATATTACGACATATCGGTTATAGCGACGATATTTGTTCATTTACTGAGTGAAACGACAGATTTACATTGTGTCTTGTAGTTAGTTTAATATACTATAATCACGCAAGCCATGCAAATGTCTTTTTTTCCGAAAGACCAGTGTCCGTGGTTGATTTTGTCCCTTTGAAGTTACCTTTTATTATATATTAACTCATGGATTTCTGGTTCCGAACCAATGCCGTGGAGACGTTGATAGCATGGTCTGGTTAAACTGTGGCGAAATGTCTTCTGTGGACGTTTTCGTCCAGCCATGGACTTAGTTTGCGGTCGTTTCACTCATTGAATAAATAAATAGGTTTTACCTATTATTTCAGTATTTTTTGATAAACTCGTTATAATTATAAATACTAATCCCCGACCCTGGCGACGTATACATAATCTAGTAACAAACATCTGGACACATAGAAAATTCCTGAGGAATGGACTCTGGGTATTACACAGCCAATTTGAAGAAAAAAAAGGCGAAAAACTAAACCAAAACTAGCGAGGCATAGCACTGGTAAAATAATAGGTAGGTATTTTCAGTAGCTTTATACAACAGACTATTAAATTTCAAATACCAAATTGAAAATAACGCAAGGACCTAAAACCATAACCAATAAGTAAAATTAAAGAAAGAAAAATTATAAAAAAGTTTCTCTTCGGCCGGGACTCGAACCCGGATCTCTTGCTCTGTACGCAAACGCTCTTTCATTAAACCACCAAAGATCATACATACATTTTTGGAAAACTTCTACCTATGCATGTGTGTGTGGTATCTCAATACAAGAACGAGAAATTCTCAGGATATTAACTCGACCAAGCCATTCAACTGATGTCTATAATTCTTCTTTCCCACTGTCAAAGGTATGAAAACTCACGTCTAATTTGACGTGTTTTTGCAGAAAAATACGGTAGTGCCGGGGCTCCGTGGCACTACCTCTCAAGCTGCCACTGCTCTGTTCTGGGAACACTTCACGATCTGGAGCCCTTAGATGGAGTTTTTTCTGTGTAGTCCAAAAAGCGTTGTTTTTTATATATTTGTTATGTATGTTATTGTATATTGCAAAATATAAATTTATATGTTCGAATCGAGATACCATCAGTAGCTTGTAAAAACTAAATTATACTTATCGATTAAATTATACTCTTTTCCCTAGTGACCAGTACCGAATCATAAGACACCGGCCTAAAAGCCACCGGCCTAAAAGCCACCGGCCTATAAGCCACCGAACCACCGGGAAATTTTTAATTTTCCCATATGGCTCATCCACTCCTGATAATATGTAGGGTGATTCCACCGTTACGTGTGTGACATTCAGACTTATTTTTTTTAGAATTGTTGCTTTTAAACCCAACAAAAACACATCGTTATTATTAAATATAATTCTGCTGGGTTGTTAGTTTTGCTTACGTTAACGCTAAAAAATCACTGATTGAAAAATATTAATTTACTTATAAGATTGTAAAAATTCGTTACGTGTGTGACATTTATTTCTTAACAGAATAATGCATTTTTGTTATTTTACAATATTTCTGCGAACTGCCAAATACTTAATTCAACTTTTATTTTTAATTAATACTTGGTAATATTTTGTACAATAAGATTTATCTTTAAATGCCACTTCATGCATTTTATTATTTTATTTATAAACTTAAAAGTGAGTTACGTGTGTGACAACAACGTGTTACGTATGTGACTAATGAAAAAATACAGAAAGTAACAGCTAATAATATTTTATTTTTAAAAAGAACTATAACTAGACAACTAAAAAGGATACTTCATATTTACTTGACCAAATAACTTCTTACTGAAATTTTTTGGGTTAGGCCTATTTAGTTTTATAAATGGTAATCTACTGTTGTTGTCTTCATAAAGAAGTTGATTCTAAACACTTGATGCAGCTTTATAAAAGTCGAGCAAATTTTGGACTACCAATTTTTCATCTTTAGATTGAGATAGTTGCCAAACCAAAGATTCTACGCGTCCTCCTATACCGTCTACTACACCTTTGCCGTGGTTTGTGCAAAAATACTTTCTTGTAAAATTAACATAAAATTTGTCTTTTAAAAATGGAAGTAAGTATTTATTTTTGAATTCCGATGATGGTCCATCACTAAAAATTATCACATCTTTCTTTTGACCTTTTGTAAAAATTATCTGAAACAACTTATTAACAAATACAAATATGGTATTTTTAGTCTTTTTTTTTGTCCGGGCATATCAAAAAGTTTTCTCTTATAAGAGAGGTTCTTATAAACATAGGTCTAAAAATGTATAGATTTCAAGATACGTCAAACCTTTTTGTAAATATAATTTTTTCATAAGAATGTTACCATGTACTAAGTAAATTTTACACAACTTTGTTGAAATTCGACAGAGTTATTTGTAGAAGTAAGGGCCAATTTAGGCCTAACTGGAAAAACATTATTAGGTCTAGTAGCATTCCGCAGATGAACACAACGAATAATATAATTATTTTGTTTTTTATTAACGCCAATGACTATACAAACTATTCCTTTTAAAATTAGTCAAAGAATAGACATTTAAGGCGAAAACTGAATAAACAAAATTATTACTTAGAAAATATAATATTTTATTGCAAAAGTAAAAATATTCGTTACGTGTGTGACAGATTTATTTCTGTTGATAAAAAAAAAACTTATAACATGCAATTTTTTAAAATTTTGTTTCTGGTATCTCATAAATGTGTTGGCTTTTGACAAGAAAAATTTCATTTAAAAAATGCCTATTTTCCGAGTTATACATTTTTATTTCTGTTTTCGTTACGTGTGTGACAACAGTTTATCATGCCATATATTTTTAGGCTAAACCAAGTACAAACAAGCGAACTTTGGCATAAAAATTGGTACATTTATTCTATATGGTACTACGGTATGGTTAATTTATTGTTTAATATCAAAAGCTTAAGGAAAAACAGTTTTTTGACATTTTTATCTTTAAGCTAAAATAATGGATATTTTTATATAAATTACTTTAATGTTTTTTTCTTCGGATTTTTTGGGGAAATAGAAAAACTATATGAAATCCTTACTCAAGATCATAAGCTAAAATGTGTTGGCTTTAATTTAAGACTAATTTTGATAACCTATAAAAATGTTTAAAACTTATCCGCTTAGGACCACTTTCTGTGGAATCGCCCTGTATCGGTTCGTTATGTAACATACACTTCAAATATGATACAGAACTCCGGTTATCGTCATAAAATCAATCAAAATTTGGTCATTTTTAAACTACAAGCAACATCAATCAAATTGCTAACGAGCGTTTTCCTGAAAAATTATACAGCATTAAACATATAGGTACACAGTACTCGCCAAAAATTATTTTATACCAAAAATAGAAGAGGGATCCGACAAAAGAGTTGACGGCATCAAAGCAAAACTGGTAGAACAAAAAAGCTTACAACTTGTTCGAAAATAATTTCAAAGAAAACTTATTCGAAAACATTTTCTTCAAAGACAAAATTGTTTCAAAACATTTTGTTCGAACGGAAATTCGTGCGGAAACATTTACTTCGAACGGAAATTTGTTCGAAAATATTTTCTTAGAAAACATTTTTCTGAAAAAAAAAGTTTGTCCTTTTTTTGGAAGGTCGAAACCCGTTCTAACCTTTGTCAATTCGTCGTTGATCTTACAAACTGACGTACCTCAAAAAAATGCAGTTTTGAGGTAAGACCATAATACTACCTTATTTGTGTCGTTCTTTCGTCAGTTTGTAAGATCAACGACGAATTGTCCTGTCCTGCAGCTGGAGCAATTTTTGAAATTTTTTTAGTAATTCCTAGCCCGCGCAGAAATGGCTAAAGAAAATATTATTTTCAACTAATTTTTTTTTGAGATAACGCCGAAAATGTGTTTATTGGGTGTATTTTGACCTATCTCAGCAATATCGTCGCGATGTCTGTCTTTGTATGTGTGTGTGTATTTCTGTCCGTAACACGATACCTCCTAAACCAACCAAAACCTAGCACCTACTAGGCGAACACGCCAAACAGACGGTAACCATCAATTTACTGTCAAAATAGAGCCACCAAGAACCTCTTTATATCAAAATTCATATCTCTGGAGAACAGCATTGCTGTGGAATAAACTCCTTGCGACAGTTTTCCCTGCAGGTTATAACCTGAACCGTTCCAAAACCAACATACACCAATATTTCCGCGCATTTGCCGCTTCTCGAGCGTGATAGGGAACCCCTTGCGAGTGCGCATAACCGTAAAAAAAAACCGCTCAACCGACACTGTGACGAGCTGATTAGATTTTCGTCAAAATCCATTAATGCTAATGACAGTTTTTGACAATAATTTTTTTTTAAATGCTAACTTTCTAATGGAGCTTCGCATCAATAACTAATAACTTCGTAGGAGCTTTCGTTTTTGAGATGATGTTTACAAAAACCTGTTTTTAAGGCTGGTATATCATATCATCTCATCATTCACTTGTATGCTAATAGGCTAGTTAGAAAGATATCCGATCCCTCATTGATCTATTTATTTCCTTTATCTTGAGGTGTGTTAAGGCAACCTACCCTCCCGCCTCCTCCTGTAGTATAATTTTTTGCATTGTAAAATTTAAATTTCGGGCTCAAGCCTCCCAAAATCGCCAAGCTAGTTACGCCCCTAATCATACGTAGAAAATAATAGGGCGTAAGGTGACCGATATTAGGGACTTATTCCAATAAAGCCAGGCAGTTATTGTGCCGGGCACTATTCTGACAGTTTCGCATTATAAGAACAGCTGTCTTCTTTCAAAGTGAGGCCTTTGTATATTATTAGAGCCAAAATTATTAGTGCCGCCATTATTAATGGAAAATAAATGACTGGTATGTCAATTTTGAAAGATTATCTATTAGTTTTAAATGAAAAACTGTCAGAATAGGGCCCGAAACTATTACTGCCTGGCTTTATTGCAATAAGTCCCTAGTTCCCTCCTTTGATTTGAACTTAAATAAAGACTTTGATAAGTTTGGTATTCCTTAGCTTTATCCAAAAGCCATATTTAATGGGACATCCTGTATATAACAAAGCAAAAATTATAATTTAGTGTAATGAGTATATGGCAGTACGGCTCTAATTGAGCGAAAAACGAAAATCGCTTTATCAAAAACGCTGTTCGTTTACTCATTTTGACTGACACCTCTATTCAGCTTTTTGTTCGGATTTATGGTCATTAAAAAAAGCAACAAGTTAAGCACCAATTTGTTTCTTCATTCAACGGTTATTAGGGGTAATAAGCCACGACACGTATCTCGACAAAACGTACGTAATTGCATTGTGCGCGTGCCCAGTATTTGACAGAGGTACGTTGCACATTAAGCGCGACGTAATGTTGTAGTTAGTACATATTCTCCTAAATAAAATGCTAAAAGAAAAAATAAGCCCAAACAACTGGAAAAAATCAATAACCATTATTCTGCACAAGAAAGGCGATAGAGCAGACCTAAAATCCTATCGACCTATAACACTGCTCAATGTCATTTATAAGCTTTTCACGAAAATATTAACAGATAGACTAACTACAAAATTTGACGGATATATCAATAATAATAATAATATCAATCAAAAGAACAAGCAGGCTTCACAAAAGGTTTCAGTACAGTTGACCACCTATTAACCATGAAAATTATAATAGAATACAACATTACACTGTATATTGTGTTTATAGACTTTGAAAATAGTTTCGATAGCATTGAGCACTGGCCAGTAATAGCATCTTTAATTAATAGCCGAATAGATCACAGATATACAGACTTGATAGCCAATATATATAGCGAAGCAACAAAATCAATTAAAATCCACGAAAGAAGAGGTGTCAGACAGAGTGACACAATATTCCCTAAACTATTTAACCAGGCCCAAGTAGATGATTTTAAAAACTTTGGGAAGAAATAGGCATTAAATCCTACGACCACATATGAAAATAATGGATCTCCCACGATTGGCATCCCCAAAAAATGTTAAATTTTACCCGTGTGCGATAATTTTTCCGCACATGTGTGGAAAAATACATTTCCGGACATGTATGAAAAAGTGTACGATAACGTTAACTGTCACCAAACTTTCCGCACATGTGTTGCAAAGTACTTTTCCACACATGTACGGAAAATAAATCTCATTTGATTTGTTCAAAATTAAAGATCAATATTTACAACAATTAGTATAGTTCAACAGTGTTTGTGGGAAAAATAGCACATAATACAGAGCAAAAGATCCCGAGTTCGAATCCCGGCAGAAGCAAAAACTTTTTCTTATTTTTCTTTCTTTAATTTCGCTTGTTGTTTAAAAATAGCATTGTTGTGTAACTCGATAGAAAGTATAACTACACCTACACCTACACTCGGCTAGCGCCTCACTACATTACACTAGTATGAAATTTGACACTTTCTTCTCTTGTTATGCAATATACTATTTCAAATGACACTTGCAGTATTAGATTTTAAATTAGTTTTATTATAGAATACGAAAAATAGTTTAACAACATAAACAAAGAAGAAAACGTTATAATAGAACTCGATAATGCGGCGCGGCGCATGGAAGAAACTTGATTTCAAAATAAAAGTGATAAATCTAAACATTTTAACCTTTTAATTATATTTTCTCCTGACAAACAATTGGTCGAATTTCGGGATGATATTGGAGATAATTCCAATAAAATTTCATAAAAGTGTATAATGTCGTTTTAAAAATAACGCGAAAAAACAACAATCGTTCCGTTGGCCTGGGTTTTCAAAAAAGTTTGTAAATAGCCAATTATGATTGGAATCAACCCAGGCTATAATAGTGCTAGGCAGTATTTTGACACCTTCATATTGTAAGATCAGCTTTGATACTATATATGAAGCGGAATAAATACTGCCTTTCTTTATTAATTGGTGGGTCAATTTTGATGGATTAGCTGTCATTTTTTTCAATGTGAAACTGTCAGAATACTGCCTGGAACTAATATAGCCTAGGCTTATTTTAATAATTCTCTACTAATAAACTTGCTTAATATATTGTACGTTAAAGCGAGGCCAACCCGCCAATAAAAATACCGTTTTGATAGCCCTGGTTAAAGTTGTCAATTATTATGACAAATATCAATTCTCACATGCTATAAACTTTATCGGGTCCAAGAAAAAAGTATGGGATGATATAATATGGTAAATTTTATTCAAAATAAAATATAAATAAATTATAAATTTAATATTTTTTAAATTCATACCTGTTATTTCAAGAAAGTAATATGATTGAATTTCTAATATAAAAGTTTAAATCATTATGATAATAAAGAATCATGGAGACACAGCCAGGCTAAAATTGTGCCAGGCACTATTTTGATACATTCACATTGAAAACTGACAGTTGATCCTTCAAAATTGACATACCAAAGTCGAATTTAAAACTTTCGTCGTTTATTTTCAATTAATAAAAGAAGGCACTATTTATTCCTGTTCATGTAGTAAACAAGCTGATATTACAATGTGAAGGTGTCAAAATTGTGCCTGGCACTATTATAGCCTGGCTTTATTTCAATCAGTCTCTAATAAGTTAAAATATCAAAATTATTGAAACAACTAAACTTTAATAGAAATTAATATTAAATCCTGAGATCGTTTAATTACCTACTTTTCTACGGTCTGAGAGACTGTATTTTGCTTATCACATATGTGAAGTGCATTTTAAATTAGAGGCGACACATAGCGCAGTCAAAATTACAAACATACATCACATTTGAATATAGTTTTTATTGAAAGCATAGGCACTTGTGAGCAATATTAGTGAGCCAGGGTAGTTATTGTAGTTAATAGGTATAGATGTTACAATAAAAAACGATTAACCATTTTTAAGGTTTTGGCATCGCAGAGATGTAGAGATTAATGTAGTAAATGTAGAAACTAAATAGAAATAAATTCAGGTTAGATTAAATGAACATCTAAAAAGTACCCAATTAGGGGATATTGAAAAATCCGGTTTAGCAGATCATGCATGGTCAAATGATCACAGGATTCAGTGGTCAGAAGCTAAAGTTTTACATAAGGAGTCGCATTGGCGAAAACGAAAGTTTATTGAAGCTGCATTTATAATGCAGAATAAAGAAGTTTTCAGTCAACCAAGCACGGACATACCAAACATATGGAAACCACTCCTTAAGGAAAACAGGCGTCTTAGGATTAAAAAAGGGGGCGGGCCGTTACACCTGACTTCACACCAAGTAGTATAAGTAGTAGCCTAAAGACTAGATTGTTTAGTTTACACTTGATAACGGTTAGAGATACTTACTAACCGAAACGTCGTGTTTTAAAATAAATAAAGACAATGGAAGTCCGAAATTTTATTTCTACACAATCATTGTCTACGAGTTTCAAACAAAGAGTTGAAGAACGGTACGGACCCGGAATCAACAATCTATTCAGAGGCTACGAGAAGACCAAAATTAAAGTGATAAAGGAAGAAGAACACATTTCATTCTTGTGCGAGGCGCGCGACAGTGGTGTCATTCCGGTTGGTTTCCGTCTAAAAGCCTACTTTCCGGGAGTGAGAACGAAGAAGATCTTAGAGAGGACCAGCCAAGCACTAATCCGATCTTAAATCAGTTACCATCGATGGAGAAAAGCCAACTTCAACACCGAAATGGAGGAGCGTTTTGACGAAATTAGACGACACACATGGGAGGAAGACTACGAACTGATACTGAGTAAAATTGACAGTACGTGCAACAGAGAACGACAGAAGATAAGATCAACTCACCGAGAAAAACTTAAGAAACTACAAACACGTACTCAAGATAGAACAGACTCAACGACACCAAGCACTATAGTGAACATCTCCAAAAGGACTCTGAGCACCAACGACGAATTGGTACTCAGTAAGGGACTTAAGTTCGCCATTGCACCGGCACAGACACCGACACTGGAAATTATTGCGGCAATAGAAACCGTTAGTCTACCTCAACCCGAAGCTGATGAGTGTCGCCATAAAGTAAGAACAACGTTGGAAAGAAAGAAACAACAAAAGACAAACATCACCAGTCAAGAACAACGGGCAATCAAGAACCTGCAGACTGACAAATCAATCAAGATTCTACCGGCCGACAAAGGAAACGCGACGGTGATCATAGATGTCGAGACCTACGACAAAAAGACCCAAGAAGTTCTGGAGAAAGGAGACTACAAGCAACTACCCAAAGATCCAACTACCACCATAGAAGGACGCATCTACAGGACTTTGAAGAAGTATGCTAAAAATATCCCGGACGCTGTTAGCTCCCGCCTGACTCCACACCACAGTAAGGCACCACATTTTTATGGATTACCAAAGATCCATAAGAAGGATATACCACTGCGACCAATCACCAGCTCCAGGGACTCACCGACCAGCACTTTGTCGAGGTTTTTGTTGGACATAATTCAACCACTACAGGGTAAGTCCGAATCTTTTGTCAAAAACTCGGAACATTTTGTCAAGGTTTTAAAAGGTATCGAATTAGATCCGGGCGATAGATTTGTAAGTTTTGATGAAGAAAGTCTCTACACCAACGTGCCAATAAATGAGTCACTCAGTATCATCAAAAACAAATTAGAAACTGATGATACACTTCACGCAAGAACAACGCTATCGGTGGAGGGGGTGATGGATCTTTTGGAGCTCTGTCTCCGTAACTCTTACTTTCAAGTGAAAGATAAGTTTTACGCGCAAAATGATGAACTCCCAATGGGTTCATCTCTTTCGCCAGTGGTGGCAAACATCTACATGGAGTGGTTCGAGGACCATGCTATCAACACAGCAAGAGTCAAACCAAAACTATGGCTACGATACATGGATGACACGTTTATTATATGGCCGGAAAATGAAGACGAACTACAAAATTTTCTACACCATTTAAACGGTATTCGACCAACAATAAAGTGCACCATGGAAATTGAAAAAGATTCGGCCTTACCTTTTTTGGATGTTCTTGTCAAACGATCAGACAGAAACATTCAAACCACTGTATATAGGAAACCTACACACACGGGACAGTACCTAAATTTTAAGTCTAATCATTCTGTTGCTACAAATCAAGGAGTTATAAGAAGTTTGTATTTAAGAGCCATAAATATTTGTAGTAATAATGAAGAATTAACCAGAGAAATTAACAACATTAAAAAGGACTTACAACAGAATGGTTATTCCGAGAAATTAATAAACTCAACTCAACTAAATGTACCAAATTCTCAAAATAATAATCCGTTAGGTGTTATTAACATTCCATATGTTCAAGGGATTTCAGAAAACATAAGACGAATAGCTAAACACTATAATATAAAAACAGTATTTGCTTCGGGAAATACGATAAGAAGTTTTGTAACTAAAACAAAACCAGACAATCCCTCAAATAATAAGGAATGTATTTACCAAATCCCGTGTGAGTGTGGTAAATCATATGTAGGTGAAACGAAACGCCCTCTTCAGGCTAGAGTAAATGAACATCTAAAAAGTACCCGATTAGGGGATATTGAAAAATCCGGTTTAGCAGATCATGCATGGTCAAATGATCACAGGATTCAGTGGTCAGAAGCTAAAGTTTTACATAAGGAGTCGCATTGGCGAAAACAAAAGTTTATTGAAGCTGCATTTATAATGCAGAATAAAGAAGTTTTCAGTCAACCAAGCACGGACATACCAAACATATGGAAACCACTCCTTAAGGAAAACAGGCGTCTTAGGATTATAAAAGGGGGCGGACCGTCACACCTGACTGCACGCCAAGTAGTATAAGTAGTAGCCTAAAGAATAGATTGTTTAGTTTATAATTACTAACCGAAACGTCGTGTTTTAAAATAAATAAAGACAATGGAAGTCCGAAATTTTATTTCTACACAATCATTGTCTACGAGTTTCAAACATAGAAACTAAATATTAAAAATGCCTGAATATTTTTTCTGAAATTACGTCACGTCCCAGCCTCTAGACTAGCTATCAAAACCGGATAAATTTAACTACGATGGTTTTTAATTTTATCTAGGCCGGAATTAAAATTAAACTAGCAGTGCTACCCGACGAATAGTGGAAATGAAAAAGCAATTTTATTTGCTGAGCTTCAGATCCCTCTCCAGAATTGAATTTGAGGGCTATCCAAGCTCAAGACAAAACCAATTTAAAAAACCTTCACAAAGTTTAAACAGTCCTACACTTACTGTTGCCACCTTAACAGAAATATGTTTTTTGTATTTTGTCTATTCACCAACTAATGCTGGACGGAACAATTCTAAAAATCTTTTAAATATTTTATAGTAATAAGATTAGAGAAATGCTATAAACTGCTTAAATTGTGGTTACTAAGACGACAAACTCTATTAACGAATTTTTTTAAGCAAATGGAAACAAGGCAAAATATTTAAAAACCAATAACACTGGTCTGCAAAAAAAAAATCTTGATCCGTGGCATTATTTCCGCTGATTCTTATGTAAGACGACGCCCTGAATCCAAATATAGCATGCGTTTTCTTCTATCACCCACAGCAGCCCTTTTACCTATTTTTATCATTTTTCGAGAATAATTATAATATTATCGACATAAATTAAAATTTTTAGGTATAAAGAGAGTTATTTTAGTTTCAAACAATAATAAATGCATGGGCGCACCCAGGTGGGGGGCTTGGGGCCCGGCCCCTTCCAAGCCTTAGATTTTTTTAGATATATTCCACATATTTCATTAAAAAACACAAAAAAAATAGAGGCGTCGGCGTTGGGCCCCCCCAAGACATATTCCTGGATGCGCCACTGATAAATAAGAACTTTCGTACCTTCACTTGGTGCTTGCTTTCCTTTTATACCCTGAGGTACAACCCTCTCGTTTCAAAAACAAGCAGTACTCCGCCAACATGCTTGCATTTCACTTCTCTGAAAACCTCTTTTCCAACTTAGCGATGTCTTGATAAAACCGTTCCCCGTATTCATCCGAGACTGCTCCTAAATTTTTAGGAAAGAAGTCCAGATGCGAGTGAAGGAAGTGCACTTTAAGGGACATGTCACATCCCATGGCCTTGTACGCTAAGAGCAATTCCTCGATCTGAGCGACATAATCATCACTTTTATGGTTACCCAAAAAGTTCTTACACACGTTTTGGAATGCAAACAAAGCTCGTTTTTCTTTTTGATTCAGGTGTTCAATAAACGTCGAATCTCAAAAAAGTTGTCTAATCTGGGGTCCCACAAATACACCTTCCTTGATTTTAGCCTCACTAAGACGAGGAAATTTAGTTTTTAAAAATATGAATGCGTCGCCTGTTTTGTCCACTGCTTTTACAAACTCTTTGATCAGTAAATATTATCTTGCGGGACTAGTAAGGATCGTTGGCGACATTTTTCTGACCAGGAGTTAATCTTTCTCGCAAAGGCCAGTTCCGTACAATGTAATGTTTATCCCGTGCTCGGCTGTCCCATTCAGAAATAAAGCAATAATATTTTATTTTGTTATTATAGTTTCTGCATGAGGGTATACAAGGAGGGAGGGGACTTGGGGGCGAAAGCCTCCCCAAGAATCTAAAAATAGATTATGTTAAAACTATTTATTTTCCTACTTTTTAATATGTTAATAAATAAAAGTGGAAAAAAATTCCAAGGCGATTTTCTGTATACGCCAGTGGTTTCTGTATATATATATATATATATATATATATATATATATATACTTTTATATATTAATATGTTGCTTTATACTTTGCTATAACGTTTATTACCTTTACCGTTAAGCTGCTGGCAGCTAAAATTTTATAAAATAATTAGAAAATGCATATAAAACGGTAAAATCGACAATGTCGATTTACCATTTATGCAAAGCACCCCCCCACCCCCCAAACAAATGGCTTACCACCTTGCTATAAATATTAATGTTTGAGAACACTAAACTCTCCAGTCTCTCAGAAATAATGATGTTAAGGCTAAAAAAAAATCCTTTTCGTCCCACCAAATTATCGAAAAGCAGTAAAAATCCGTAGGGGGGTCTCCCCCAAAAATGGGGGGTGATGGGGACAAACCGAGTTCATATTTAGATTCAGGAGGTCATTTTACATAAGAATCGGCAAGAATGATGTCAGGGCCGATTTTCATGCCGACCAGTGTAATCAGTCAATAGGTGGCACTACATAGGAAGAGGAGTTCTTAGTCTCATCAAACGGGTTCTTAAAAAGTTCGGATGCGAGCCACACAACCAAACCAGTTCTTTTACATTTGCGATGCAATCGATTGTTGGCAACAATAGCCATCGACCCGTGGAGTCGATGCGTTTTGATAGATGGATTTATATCATAACCTCAAATTACAAATTTTTAAAATTTCATAAAAATGTTTGAGAAATGTTGCCTATAAACAGCTTTGCGGCGAAATTAGCAATACATTTTTTGAAGGATGATGATGGTGATGATTCATCCAGTTCATCAGATAAGGAAGAGGAATTTCTTTTAAGTGCATGAAAACCTCATGCTAAAATCCTGGATGATGTCGAGAAAACGGTGAATATTATAGTTTAGGTGACTTTAAATCCTACTTTTAAAAGACCTGAGACGCGCTTCAAATTCAAAAATTAGGTTAAACGCATCGGGTTCTTTGTAATTTTTGTTGACCCCATCGCTGTCATAATCATATGTTCCATCGACTGATGGCATCGATGGCAACAATCAGATGAATTTCAGATCAGTTAAAGGACTTATCTATCAAACGTGAAATTTAGTACCCGTGAATTAAAAAATTAAACAAGTTTCGTGGCTAATCGGGTAAAAAGGAGTTTTTTTGTTTCATATTTTTCCGTGGGTAGCTAGCTGAACCTCACGGGGGTCCAAGATCTAATGGACACCCAATAAGTGTTGACAGTGTTTCGTCCTTATGGGACTCAGAACACTTCTTGGTCAATGTGACACTCTTGCGAAATTAATTAGACGGTATTGTCTCCAATCCTATGCAAATTGTGAGAAAACTCTCACAAGAAGCACCACCTACCGAGATATGAGAGAAACCAGAACAAGAGCAGGCGAAAATAAACTTACAAATAAAAAGAAACAAATTAATCCAAAGATGCTGCTAGGATAAGAAGTAAAGTTTTCGTCAACCATTGTAAATTAAAAATAATAAATGAGTTGTTTGTATTTTTGTAATTGGTTTTAGTTTCCACAATCGAATAGAAACAATATTGGACCTACATACATAACACGTGTGTACAGTGCCTCTGCCGCACTTCTTAGGTAAATTACTAATATTAAAAACTATATTATGAAACGGTTCGTAATTCTGTAATTTTATTTGCTAGGTCATGGCCAGTCTCAAAGAAGGTTTTTATTATTTGGAAAAATTGTAAGCCTTTAACTACCTATTAATAAAAGTAAACTTAAAATCTGGATCACGTGATCTTAATTAAATTATACCAGTAGAAGATTTATGGTTCTTGTCTGGTTTGGTGTCCTGCATTAAATACAAAATTTCCTTAGTTTATATTAGAGTCCCTGTATGTTGACATATATTTTATATATCCAAATATGTCAAAACATAGGGCCTCTAGTTTATATAAAAGATTTTTTTTAAATTGTCAAACGTATCCTGTCGGATTGTATATATTTATTTGTACATTTCCAAAAAATTCAAAAAACGAAACAATGTCATTATAAACTCCTTATCATAATTTTTGAGATAATTTTTGACAGTTATCAGCTGTTTAGCATAACAAGTAGAATAGGCTAACGAAAAAAGTTGTAAAAAGTTGTCTCAAAAATAATGATATGAGCTTTAGTATTCTATAACACAACTAGGCTACTGAAATGCCAAACATTGTTTTAAAATACTTGTTTTGTTTTAGCCATAACTTTTTAGTTTATTTTTTGAATAAGATGAATTAACAAAAAACTGCTAAGTTTAAAAATGCTTTAAAATACCATTCCGCAAAGTTTCGAGGCCATCAGCTTTCTCGTTTTCTATTTTGTCTAGAACATAGATTTGGCCAAAAAATGGGATGTCAGTGTTGTGACATGGTGAGTTTTCGGCAGAAGTTCAGGCCAAAAATGCTGGAATAGATGGATTTGTTTTCTCACAAGAAACGTAAGAAGATACAACCGTATACATCACTAAGCAAAGCTGTCACATCAACCAAGCAGTATTCCCAAGAGTTCCATAAGGAAGAAACAGTTAATTATCAATACCCACAGAAAAATATACAGAAACAAAATACCTTATAAACGTAAAGTTTATACCTTAATTTTAAACGCTTAGCCATTAAAACTTATTTGATTTTTAATTTAGAGTTACTATAGTTTACGTATCGGTTTGTCCTAGGCGGCAAAAATTTTAGCGCCGTCCTGCAAGCTTGATAAAAATGTGCTGTCACTCGCAATAGGTCGGTTTTATCTGGACTGTCCTTGATGCTAGATAATTAGAGCTATTTTTCATCTAGTTCGCAATTAATTGACTTAACAGGATAACCAGAAATTATTTTATAAATTGATCTCGTTCGTGGGATAAGCAGAAAAGAGAATATGCTTAATTAGATAGATTTTTTCTAATTTATGTGATATTTTATTTAACCGATTAGATAGTTAAAATTAATTTATAGGATTTTATGTATTTTTTACACCTTGTCAAAAAAGTTTATTTAAATAAATAATAAAATTTTAAATTGCTGTGGTTTTGCTGGTATGTATTTTATTAATTTAGAATTTTTTAGCAAAACTTTAAAAAAATGTCATATTTTAACAGAACATTTTTATATTTATCTTTTTTCCGATTTCAAAAGTTTATATAATTTGTCTATGCTGTATCAAATATTCTAGAATCGAATTTTGCAACGGAGTAGGTACTAAAATTACCTAAAATTATAGTAAAAACATGGATTCAGGTTGTATTTTGTCATACTAGTTATGCATTTTGCGAAAGTTTTTTACTTTTCATCCTTGATTTGTCACTTTTTATCCCTTATCCGTCAATTTTCGTCCTTTATGCCTGAGATTCGGGATGAAAAGTGAACTTTATATGCCAAAAGTGCGAAAAGTAACTACTTAAGTTATGGAATTTTACATAGTAATATGACAATGTTCTATTTAATTTTAGTGTATCTTAAATCACCTTTATTTCTATAAACCTAAATTCAAATAAATAATGTTTTGCCTTATGTCATTTCACTTTGAGTTCCTAACTTTCCCATTTTCCAAAAATCCCTAAAAATGATATCTGCGTATATCAGGGGTAAGTCTGGTAACTTACTTTACGTAAGTTAACCAAAATAAAGTAAATCCCAAAAACTTTTTTTTTTCAAGTTTATCACCAATGCCACTTTATAGGAGATTTCCCCATATGTAGTTTGTGGTTCAATTTAGCTATTTTTTTCAATAAGTAGGCAAATAGACACTTTCTTGTACGAAAATTAAGTTTCGGATAAGCTAAATAATTAAGAAAAAAACATCTTAACATTTTAAGATAATACTTACTTAAAATAGGGGCACAAATAAGTGTTATTCCAAGGCAAAAAAAACTTTTTAGCCCGAGCTTAGCCAGAGCTACAATACACCATAAAAAAGCACGTGGTAGATATACCATATCTTACAATTTAGAGACTAAAAACGTATTTTAGTCCCTCACTTTTTTATTTTATGGCCCAAATTTTATTTTAGTCTCTGAAAGGAGGGGCAAAAAATTCGTTTTTAGCCTTTGAAGTGTAAAAATAATGTTTTTTTCCGCTCTCAACTATTATTATCCATGTTTGTGCTGAATGCAGTTCAGGAGTTTTACAAAGGTGAAAAGGCAAAAACCAAATACTACTGGTTAGGCAGTGACTGAGAAAATATTTTTGCCAATAATGGTTTAAGAGTTGGTTTAAATCAATTAATTTGTTTTAAAGTAATGACTTGAAACATACATAAACATTGTTGTAAATAGGGCCCCACCCAGGTGTTTATACTTTTACGCAGGTTGCCTACAGAATTTGACCGGTCATCTGAACTTAACTAAACGACTATAGCTGCGACATCGGGTTTCCATAAAACAAATGGTTTAAGGCAAACCGGTGACGTTGATTTTTTAATCTGATTACAGTTGGCCAGTCAGGTTTAATGACGTTATGCTAGATTCATCATCATTGTCAAAAGTGGGATTTTAAGTATTTAGAATACCTTTTTTAACCAATTGCTATAAACTTATTTCAAAGAAATGAAAAACTGTAAATGTAAATGAAATTATATTTTTGGTTTTACGGAATGTTAAATACATGTTCTTTTTAAAAGTATTTGTCGTCGTCCGTAGTGTAGTGGTAGCAATATTTGCTCCAAACATCGGCGGGTGCTGGTTCGATTTCTGGATTTTTGTGATTGTTTAAAATGCTTTAACCTTGCTTTAACTTTGCTAAACTGGGCGATTGATCCTAATTGGATGGATTCTAATCAGGTTTTTCTTTTATATTACCATTTTAATTGACATGTTCTACCTCAGGTACTGTAACAAATATCCGTGGCACGGGGTAAAAACTCATACTTCTTTTCTTTTCGAAAAAAATTGTAATATTTTTATTATGTACAATGTTAAAGAAAAACGTTTTTTTTTATAATCTAGAATAAATTTACACCAATAATTGATGTATAAATGTCATTGCTAGAGTAAAAAAAGTGCAAAAACGAGCCTTGGTCTACCCTATAAAAAGATTTAATCAATAGAATTCATAGAGGTCAGTTTTGCTTCAATTTTTCTGTATAAAACTATGGTTTTGTCCATAGTTAATTTGCCAATTTATTATTATTTTGTTTAAGAAATATAAAAAAAACTAATACCCGTTTAAACTGCATAATTTATACCAAATATTAGTCTTGCTGGTGCTGCAATAATTAAAATTGTGAATGTAATAAAATCAGAACAGAAAAACAAGCAAAATTAATAATTTAAATTAAAAATACTATAAATGGAGCATCGAAAAAGGTAACAGAAATTTAAAAAAAGAAGAGGTTTTTTTGTCATACTTTGCAATGTTCTCGACAACATGCGCACCGCCCACTTTAAAGTCAAGGTATTCCATGCTGAAAACCATGCTTAAGCTTAAGAAAAATGTTGATATGGTTTAAATGATCAAACTAATTGCAGTCCTTAAAAAAAAATGGTCGGGCATAGAATAAAAAAATCAAAAATTCTTATTGCAGATCAAGTTGAAGCCTTTTTAACTTTTTAACTCCAGCACCCGATCACACTTATCTTTTAATGAAAGTAGCCACGATTATTGGCATAGCCGGCGCATGTAAAAGGGAAGAGTTGACAAATTTAACAGTCGAAAACGTAAAAATAGAACAATGTTTGATTTTGATCAAAATATCAGACAATAAAACCCACACTGGCGAGAAAAACTTAAAAATTATCTGAAAGTACGTTCCTTTAAGACCAAAAGATACTACGCACCAAAGATTTTTTGTTTATTATCAAAATGAATGATGCCTAGTGTGTGGGACTGCCAAATATATACTGGATATTGTTACAGAAGATCTTCTGCGACTACGCATGCAGATGCTGGTGTAGACATCACAAATCTCAAACGTCGTGGGATAAGGCTTTCAACCAAATACGTTAGAGCATAAATATGGGGCATACCCATGCATTCTCAGACGCGATGCTTGAAGCCAGAACCCCTATTTAAATCTGAATGTCCCTTTTTCGGCTAGACAGGATATCTGTTACTGCGCATGCGTCAGTTTTGGTAGTTTTGGAACATACTCCGTTACGTCACTACATTATTTGACAATTATCAAATATTTAGGATTATGTCTATAACTAGTTGATTGGATGAAAATTTATCAAATTGTGTATTAATTTTGTAGTTTTTCTAAATCTAATTGTGCAGATTTATTGTGGACACCATGAAGACTGTTTAATGGCATCTATAAACCACTCTTAACTTTATTAACAAATTATAAAGTAAAATACACGCAGCTGCCTATGGAATGGCACTCCCTTACTTTTTCCGGAGATTTTTCCACAAACCGCACATTTTACGTGAAATATTTCCAATTTTTCACAGAAAAAAACATAATTTTACACGAGAAACACAAAACACGGCAAAATTTCAAGATGGCCTCCACTCACATAGCAGCTGTTAGTTTACAGGATAAAACACACACATGCGCACTTGAAAATTCGCATCCGCGAATTTAAATTTGCCATTGTTTTCAAAGCCAGCTATGAGGGATTCACTTTTCGATTCTTTAAACATGTATTTATGCTAGAATGTATTTGGTTTCAACCAAAGTTGCTGAGGGGTACGTGGAAGAATCCATTAAAGGCAAAAAAGATATACCGGGCAACTCAAAATTAGTTATGAATAATAAACTGTTTGTAACATATTTTGCGTTACCTCTATCATTGTTTGTAAAACTTTCTTCCTTGTGGTAAACAAAATGTTGTGGTAAATTGTGAAAGCCACTAAATGCGACGGGACAGTCAAAGAATTTTGCCAAAGTCAAATGAAAATTATTTTAATAAATATTTGGAAATATATTACTTCATTATTTTGATATTTCGATAAAATAAAGGAGACAGATGTATTTTTTACCCTCCTAGCCCGCGTAGTAGGCTAGAGAAAGTATTATTTTCGACGAAAATATATTTTTTTAGATAACACAGGAAATGTGTTATTTGGGTGTTTTTTAACCCATTTTAGCAATATCGTCGTGATGTCTGTCTGTGTGTGTGTGAGTATGTGTGTATGTCTATCCGTAACACAATTACTCCTAAACCGCTGAACCGAATTTTCTAAAAATCCTTTAATGCCAATGACAGTTTTTTAACATTTAAAGTTTTTTTTTAATTGCTAGCTTTCTAAGGGAGCATCGCATCAATATGCGGTTTTTGGAATATAATAGACTACATTTTGCCTAATAATTTGTGTAACCAAAAACTTCGTTGGAACTTCGTAACCAAAAACTTCGTAGGAAGATATTATATTATCATGGTTTCACTTGAAGTGTGCTAATAGGCTGGCTAGGAAGGTATCAGTTAGTAATATCGTCGTGACATCTTTTTGTGTATGTGTGTGTATATATCATTTCTGTCCGTAACACGATGGCTCCTAAACCCCTTAACAAATTTTCATAAGATTTTCAGGTAAATAGTGTTTGACACTCATACTAATGACTGTTTTTTGAGAAATAAAAAAATGCTAACTTTTTAACGGAGTATCGCATCAATATGCGGTTTGCAGAGTATATTAGACTACATTTTGCTTAATAATATGTTATATTTATAAAAACTTTGTAAGAGCTTTGGTTTCTAAGATATCTACAAAAAACTGTTTCCAAGGCTATTATGAAATCACGGCTGTGCTAATAGGCCAGCTAGGAAGGTATGAGATCAGTCATGGATCCATTTATTAAATATTTAGTATAAGACTTATTTAAAAAAACCTTGGCTTTAGTCATGCATACTTTAGTAAAATATTCAATACAATCTTGCCAACCTAATTCTAAATCTTATGCACCGTAAAAAAAAATTGTCTTAGATCAAAGCAAATTACTTTAAAGTAAAATAATTTGTGCTTTCCTATTCACCAAGAGAACATTTTCTTGATATAGCACAAAAAATGTCTTGCGTTTTATTTTATTGTGAAACAGAAATTGTTTTATTATAAGTTGGAACTAAACTAATCTAAGTCACTGTTTTCTCTGGAAGCAAAATATTACTTATATGAAGACAATTTCCTTTGTTACAAAATGAAGTATACTGAATCAAAACAATTAAAGAAGAAAAATAAATTCTCCTTTCAAGATTAAACGCTGCATTGAACTAAAAAGAAATATTTTAATTCAAAACAAATTGTTTTAAAATAAAACAATATATTGAAGAACAGACCGTGTTTTCGTTGTAGACAAAATTTTTTACCGTGTAGATAAATGACAAGTAATTTTTAGTCCCATTTTAAGTGTAAAAGTTTCTATTAACATAGATCCGCAAACGCTTTATTGTAACCGATTTACAGAATGTTGAGGTTTATTTTTTTTAATAGTCTTCTTGTATCTCAAAAACTAAAAGAAATAAATAAAAAAACTTTTTATTGGTGCATTCTATACAAAAAATTATGCACCTATACCTAAAGATGTTCCCAAAATTAGTTAAAGGCTTAAAGGGTCACTCTGCACATTCAACATTTACAGCATTCGATGATATACAAACTAATAAATTTTAAGGATTTACCGGATTAAATTTAACAATTGTTTGAGTTTCTAGAATATATATGTAACTAAACCAACAATAGCCATAATATAATGCATGGGAGGGTAGATAGTAAAATAACAATATACAAATTTTAGTGCATAGTTGCACTAAATTTAGTATTTTGACATCAATAACTGTGCCTTTCGATTTTAGGTTATTCAATTTTTTGTCCTGACAATAATTTTTCCCGGAAATAACCTAGCCCGCACATCAATGGCTATTCTCTAGTATTGTTTTTGACGAAAAATGTATTATTGGGTGTATATCGATCTTTAGCAACATTGACGTGACGTCTGTCCGCGTGTGTGCCTGTCTGTAGCACAATAGCTCCTAAACCGCTAAACAGATTTTCATTAAAGTTTTAGTTAAATATTATACAATACTGTAAAGAAGCAGATTTCGATTAAAATCCATTAATGCAAATGACAGTTGTCTGATAGTTTAAAAATTGAAAATATGCTAATGTCTTAAAGGAGCATCAGTGTGCGGTTTTCGGAACATAGAATATACAGACAGTTAACTTAATTTAGATCTTTAATAACTTTTAATTTCCCCATACATTCCCATGTAAAGAAGCATGTTCTGGACTGGAAATGGTGCATTTGGATTTTTTTTTGTTTTAATTTGTAAACTCGGGCAGACTTTTCTGATGCAGATTTATTCTACATATTCTGAAGCTTAACAGAAAGTAAATTTTATGCTGGAGAGATGAGTGCACAATGTCTAAAACCATCAATATATGCAAAAAAAGTTATAAAAATAAGAGATTTTTCGGTAAGGGTTGTAGATCGGTAAAAACACGTATCAAAAGACCTTAGCATTGATACCAAAAGGATTAGAACTATATATATATATATATATATATATATATATATATATATTTATCGGTTTCACAACGTTCTACGTCTTCCGATACCCAATCTCCACTCGCTTCTGTTTGCCCATAATTCATCATTTAGGCCCCTTATTCTTATTTCACTGTCTATTCCTTCTCTCCAGCTTCTCCTTGGCCGTCCTCGTTTTCTTCGGCCAGTTGGTTTCCATTGTAATATTTGTTTAGGTAGTCTTCCATCATCCATTCTTTGTACATGTCCGTACCACACAAGTTGTTTTGTACTTATATCATCCACTAAAGTATGTTCACCCACTGTCATAATTTCTCTTATTCTTTGATTTGTAACTCTTTCTCTTTTTGATTTCCCTGCTGCTCTTCTCCAATAGTCCATCTCTGTAGCGGAAAGCATTTTTTCTGTTCTATCCTTCATTGGCCATACTTCTGAGCCGTATGTAATAATACATTTTACAATGGTGTTATATATAAGCTTTTTGTTATGTTTTGATATACTTTGGTCCCAAATTATTCCATTTAATAAAGTTCTTGCTTTTCTTCCTTATACGTTTCGATCTTTTATAGCTTTATCTAGTGTTCAGTCAGCTGTAATTTTTAGACCTAAGTATTTTTACTCATCACACGACTGAATTCGCTGCCCGGTATTTAAGATTAAATCCTGTTTCATTCCACCGATACACATATACTCTGTCTTATTGAGATTAACCTCTAGTCCCCACTTATTATACTCTTCTATTAGTTTTCGTGTCATATATTCGAGGTCGTCATAATCTTGAGCCACTACTATCTGATCATCGGCGAAACATAAAGTATACAAGGTGGTTTCGTCCAACGGAATTCCCATGTTTTGGCATTTTCTCTTCCATACTTTAAGGACTTGTTCCAAGTATATTGTGAAGAGCGTAGGCGAGATACAGCAACCTTGCTTAAGACCTTTATTTACTTGAAAGCCTTTGGTTAGTTTTGCTTAGAACCAAAAGAATAAATTTGTTAGTTTTGATATCGTAAGTCTACAAAAATATTCCGATACAAAAGTCCCGTTTATTAAATTACCGAAAATATTGTCATGAAAACTCCAAGAAAAAGTTAAAACTCTATCTACCAGCAGTACATGCCTAAAAATCCTTGGAAAGATCGGCTGAAAGCATTTCTTGTTTCGTGGACAAGCCTCGCTTACCGGAGTTCATGACAGTATAAGCTTAAGTTCTTACTTTAAACAACAATCCATTAATGATGATTCTCCTGTTTTAAACTAGGTGCATGGCCTCCGGGGAAACTGATTAACTCAATAGGTTCGACCCAGATCCCGTGAAGTCGGGTATGCTCGGCGGTTCATATGAAAGCCATTCATGTACCAACGATTAAGTCTGTAATTGGTCGAAAAACCTTTCCCGTACGATTTTTCCTACGTTCAAAATCTACCCTCTCAAAATGACTAAAGATAGTTCTGTGAATAAAAGAAACTCCATTAGTTAAAACGGGGTAAACAAAATAAATAATAAAGACAATGTATGCTAGGGCACTCTTTAATTTATAAATAAGGCATTTTCTACCCCTTAACAACAACATGATATAAACTCTGTTTAAAAAGTAAAAATTTATTTGAAACTCCAAAAGCCAACGTTGAACCTTCGTAGTTCCCTAGTCATTTCTCAAATATTAGAAATAATTAAATTTCAGTTTACAATATAGATAATTTAACCATGGCTAGTTTAGATCTTTTGTTTCATTCTAATAGACGACAGTTAAGGAATTACCCTCCTCTGTATTTACAAGGACGGATATTGAATTACATTGTTCGAACACAACCCCCATTATTTACCTTTTGTGTGAAAGGTGTACAGGGTGTTTTCGTATATTTCAATCAAGGTCTACTGGGCTTAACAGGCATTGGAGATCGAAAAAAAGTTTTAGGGTTTCACTTTAACCGCTAGAAAATGATATCTTAAAAGTTGTCATTCGTGAAAGTGATTTCTAACAGAGTGCGCAGGCATAAAATTCTTCGGACTGACTTAACTAAGCATGCGATTTTGGGGACAAGTTGCCATTTACTTTCTAACAGATTTTTTAAGCCACAACACATTGCTGGTTACTAATTCTTTAGTGCTACTTTTTCAATCTCGTAATTTATAAAATGAAAAATTAACAGTCAAGAATTAGTAATAAGTTATAAAATGTGAATGAAATTGAATGGCAACATTGTACCAAAAATCGCATCCTTGATTTAGTCAGTCCAAATCTCGAAAGATTTCTACGCTCTTGCACTCTGTTAGAAATCACTTTCAAGAATTTTTGTAGAGGAAAAAGTTTAGCGTCTCTGTACAAAAATTCAGCTTGTTATTTATCAGTTAAAACATAGACCGCTGTACTATGGCCTATCACACTTTAAAACGGTAAGAGATAATTATCCGGTCAAATATATGCTGCTAGCACAATAGCGATACATTTAAATCAGAACCATTACACAAGAAGTGGTGTTTAAAATACCTAAAAATAAAGACAGTACAAATCCAAAAGTTTCAACATTATTTGTATTTGAGTGAATTTATTATATTATCGCGAATTTTTGCAATAAATTGTTAAATGTGCTTTAAAAGCGTTTTTTACCTCCCTAGCCCGCACGCAAGCAATGGCTAGAAAAGGTATTGTTTTCGACGAAAATTTTTTTTTTGAGATAACGCAGTGTTATTTGGGTGTATTTTGACCTACCCTAGCAGTATCGTCGTGATGTCTGTCTGTGTATGAGTGTGTATGTAACTCTGTCCGTAACACGATAGCTTCTAAACCGCCCAACAGATTTTTATGAAATTTTTAGGTAAAATAGTATTCGATACTATAACAAGCTGATTAGATTTTGGTTGAAATTCATCTATGCTAATGACAGTTAAAAAGTTTAAAAAATGCTAACTTTTTAACGGATTGTTTGCCCGCAGGTAGAAAAACGATAACTGCAGTGGACTGTATATATTTTATTTAAGGAAAGCGCGAACAAACATAAATATATTGATATGAAATCACGAAATAATTAAGGTCCATAGGTTAATTGATGGTACCACACAACGGAAGTCAGAAACAAAGCACTCACCAGTTTGCAGCCAATTAGCTGAAGGGCTGAAGTTTCTAGTTCTATGCTTCACTACACCAAAATCGAGCACTTTTAAGTGTAGAAATTTGAAATAGATGGAGAAAGAAATTAACCCGCCATTTTCTCGAGGCGGTAGAAAAAGGATCTCTCTGATTCTTGGTGCGCATGTCCAATGCGCGAAAAATGTACTCTGTCCGTCATCCAATTGTGTGGTTTTAAAAAATTAAAAACAACCGCGAAATTTAGCGGGAGCTAACATAACTGCCCTCCAAAACACACAATTTTAGAATCTCAACCGGACAGATATAGATATAAGAAAAATGATCGACCGATAAATATAAATGAATGAAAACAGATAAGTATCGTAAGTTTATTTAGAGATAACGAAAACCCGAAAAAGGCAGAACAAACAAACAAAAATTCAAAAAAAATAAAAATAAAGAAAAACCTATTGTAATACCCGGTAATAGGTAGAAAAATGAAAATTAGTTTTAATTCGGCAAGAGGCACAGTTTTACAACTGGCCGCTTGTAAACACCAGTAGCCGTTCGTACCGTTGCAACACGCACTTGACCGCCTCCGTTGGGATGCAGTTCGATGACCCGACCGACTGGCTATTTCAAAGGTGATTGGATGTGATCACTCGTTATAATAACCAAATCATTTAATTTGATATTTGGGGACGAATCAGCCCACTTGTGTCGCTGTTGTAGCGTATGCAAATACTCTATAGAATACCGTTTCCAAAAATCATTATGTAGTTGTTGGAGCCGATTTAGGGGAACCTCGGACAAATCTGACTCCGGAATTTCTGAATTAAGGGGTTCAAGGGTCAAAAAATGCCCAGGGGTAAAAGGTTGATGATCGTGTGGGTCTGAAGAGGCAGGAGATAAAGGGCGACTATTAAGTACAGCTTCTATGCGACACGTAAGGGTGGACATTTCCATGATGGACAACTTCTGGTCGCCGACAACTCGAACAAAGTGAGTTTTAAAACTTTTGACGCCAGCTTCTGCCAGGCCATTGAAATGTGGACTGAGAGGGGGTCCCAGATGCCAACGAATAGAAAGTCTGGTGGACGCACTTCTTGCGTAATCAAGTAATTGGTTACGAAACCCTATAAAATTACTGCCCTGATCTGACCAGCATTGCGTCACGCTTCCACGTCTGGAAATGAATCGATGGAATGCACCTACAAACCCTTCGGTGGACAGTTCCATGGTTAATTCCAAATGCACGCAATGTGTGGCCGTACAGACAAACGCACAGACATACGATTTGAAAGCTTTATAACAACGGTAACGATGAGGAATCACAAAGAAAGGTCCACAAAAGTCGATAGCTACACTCGAAAAAGGTTTAAGTTGATTGATTCGATGAGCGGGAAGTGAACTCATTATGGGTGGTCTATAGGGTTTAGGGTTGATTCTAAAACATTGCAAACACTTGGATATGGTTCCTTGAATTGCCCGTCTGGCAGATAATATCCAAAATTGCTGTAAAAGCAGATTATGTAATGTTTTAAACCCAGGATGAAGGTATTGTCGATGAGTGGACTCGATAAGAAGAGTAGTTAAACGATAGTTACTCAAAAGTAAGACGCGGTGTTTTGCAGAATAAGACAAAAAGTCAGATTTTTGTAATCTGCCACCGACTCTAATGATATTATTTTCATCAAGAAAAGGTGAAAGTTTTCGAAAAGGTTTCGGTATTGGTTTATCCTTAGATAACGCGGAAAAAAGCTCAGAAAAACAAGAACCTTGAGCGCGTTTGATAAGAAGGTATAACGCACTTTGCATCTCACCGGTGGTAGGAAAAACAATATTCTCAAAAATAACTTTTTGGTCCGGCGGCTTAGTGGGTTTTTGATAGGAATGGTTTTGAAAAAGGTTAACTATTCGAAGGACATAACAAATGATACGTTGAATTTTTGATATAGATGAATATTTGATAAGAAGCTGATCTAAGAAGTTAACGTCAATTATCGCATTGCAAGAGACCTTTGGCTTTTCCTCCAGATTAATATCTCCGAAATCAATCGGCATTTTTGATTTATGAAAATCGGGCCATTCGTTTTCGGGAGACCACAAAAACGACGGTGCGTTCCACCACATGTCATGTGACATGAGCTGTGAAGGGGTGGCCCCTCGTGACGTAATATCGGCTGCATTTAAAGCAGAAGGAATGTAGCGCCATGAGTTTGAGGGAATGATTTCTTGGATTCAACTGACTCGATTTCCAACAAAGGTTTGCCAGCGATTAGGAGGGGATGAAAGCCAGTGCAATACGATTTGCGAATCGCAGAAAGTAACGATATTTGTAAAAGTTATTTTTTTTCATAGCTAGATAAGACGAAGTCAATTAATTCGCTTAAAAGAAATGCGCCTAGGAGTTCTAGCCTGGCCAAAGTTTGTGACTTTATAGGCGCGACCCTAGATTTTGCAGATATGAGAGAAACAGATATATTGTTTTCCTCTTCTACACGAACATATACGACGCCTGCGTAGCCTCGAATTGAAGCGTCACAGAAGTCGATGATTTGACAGGTATTGATTATGATATGAACCTCTTCTACACGAACATATACGACGCCTGCGTAGCCTCGAATTGAAGCGTCACAGAAGCCGATGATTTGACAGGTATTGATTTTTGACAGTTTGATTTGTCAGGGTAATTGAAAATTGGAAAGAAGCGGGAATTCAGAACGAAGTTTAATCCAAGAGTCGATGATAGAAGAATCTGGTTCTTCGTCCCACCCTATTTTCGATATCCACAACTGTTGCAAAATAAATTTTGCTTGTAGCAACAAGGGACAAAGAAAACCTAAGGGATCGAAGATTGTTCCTATGATAGATAAAATAGAACGTTTGGTTGGGGGTTTGTCCTTCATTCGGCATTGATAAGAAAAAATTTCGTTTTTTGGATGCCATTGAAGTCCTAAAACTTTGATAAAGTGGGGTTCCTCCTTGTTAAAAGAGAGAGGCATTTGACGATCGGATTCTGGCAATGTTGCCAATAACTCAGGACAATTGCTTGCCCATTTTTTAGGTTCAAATCCTCCCGACTTCAACAAATCATTGAGTTCCGTTTGAAGGGAAAGAGCTTCAGAAAGCGAAGGGCTAGTTCCCAAGATATCGTCGATGTAGATTGACGTTTTTAGAACAGTACTAGCCATAAGAAAACGTTCCTTTTCTCTCTCTGCCAGCTCATTTAATGTACGCATGGCTAGAAAGGGTGAGCATGTCATGCCAAAAGTGACAGTAGAAAGTTCCCACACTGAAAGTGGGTCCTGTGGAGAAAACCTCCACAATATCCTTTGATAAGAACGGTGATAAGGATTGATAAGGATTTGATGGAACATCTGTTTGATATCAGCAATGTAGGCAATAGGATTAAGACGAAACGTAAGGAGTAAAGAAGCAATATCTTTTTGAAGTTTCGGTCCAGATAACAACGTGTCATTGAGACTAATATTCTTTGGGGTGACTGCCGAACAATCCCAGACTACCCTTAATTTTGTACTTAAGCTTTCCGGCTTTAGTACGCAATGATGTGCCAAAAAACATGATATGTCGACTTTTGGTTGACTAGACAAAACTAAACTCATATGATTAGAATCGATATAGTCTTGCATGAAACTTGAATAGGCAGTGTACAGATCAGGATTTTTGATTAATCTATTTTCTAGAAGTAAAAATCTACGATAAGCTTGCGGATAAGTATTTCCTAGGTCAGGGTTTATTTTATCTTTAAACGTACGACACTCGCAGTAAAAATTGATTCCGCTTGTTTTTCCTCCTTTGATAAGATTTGTTTTTTAGGCAAATGTTCGATTTCCCAAAACCTAGGGATAATGACCTCCAAAGGAGGTGAATGACTCGTTAAAAAACAACTGGTTCGCTCCGTAGGACTACCTACTTCGTCCACTTTTCCCATGACGACCCAGCCACAGATGGTTTCAAGGGCTGAAGGTTACCCTATTTGACCAAGAACCCTGCCCTCCTTGAATATCTGTGCGAATAACTCGCAACCAATAACTAGATCCACAGGTCTAGATTTGAAATAAGATGGGTCGGCAAGTTTAAGGTTTTCCAAGTGTTTCCACTGATTATCGTTCAAAGTGAATGTAGGCATATTGGAACATAGTTGTGGAACAACAATTGCTTCGAAATTAAGTAAAGGAGTGACCTGTCCTTGTGGCTTAATGTGACATTGAACGAGCCCTTTGGAAGTAAGAGAAGACATTTGATTTAATCCGAATATTTCAGTGGTGTAACTTCGCCTAGGAAGATTAAGACGCTGAATACACTTTTCACTGATGAATCCTGCCTGTAATCCAGAATCAAGCAGTGTCCTTACAGGTTGAAAATTTTCGCAACCGTCCATAACATCTATTATGGCGGTGCATAAAAGAAAGGTACCTGAAGGTCCTGAGGTATTTAATGACACATGAAGATTATTGACAGGTGGTGTGTGAATGACAGGACTAGTATCTTGGCTTCCAGACTCTTTATTAGTTTCTAAGATATGAGTTAAAGTGTGGTGCCTTTTACTATTGCAAGTCCTGCATGAATATTTTGATTTGCACGTATCTACCCCATGCGAGGGATGAAAACACGCTAGACATAATTTTTTCTGCTTGACGAAAGAAAGGCGATCGATAGGTGAGAGGTCAAGAAATGTTTGACATTTCGAAAGCACGTGACCTTGATTACACCGGAAACATTTTATTCCCCGTACTTGAATTAGTTGAGGTGCCAGCCAGTCCTATAAAAGGCGAATTGGATGATTTATGGGTAGGCTTTTGCCCAAACTGATTTTGCATAGAATTTGAATTTTGATAGGTAGGCTTTTGCCCAAACTGATTTTGCATAGAATTTGATTTTTGATAGGTAGGCACCTTTTTGGGTGCTGTTGATTGAGGAAGTGATTCCAAAACTTTACATCTTTTTTTCTAGAAATTGAAAAAGTGACTGAAAAGTGGGAATTTCGGTATTAGTATTGGCGTGACTCATTTCGAAATTTGAACGCGTCGGAATATCCAATTTTTCTAACAAAATGAAAAAAATAAATCCCAACTGTCAACGTCAAAACTAAGTGATTTTAAAATTTCTAGGGATTCTGAAAAGGTGTCAATTAAATTACGCAATTCTTTAGCTGACTCGTTTTTTAAGGTAGAGTTCATAATTGTGCCTAAAGCATCATTTGCGAGGTCTCGCTTGTTTTGATATCTATTGACTAATTTGTCGTAAGCAATTTTATAATTTTGATCAGATAAGCTAATCCCTGATATCAATTTTAAAGGCTCATCCTCGAGATATGAAAATAAATATTGAAGTTTTCGGACGTTACTTAGACTTTGATTTTGATCTATAATGTTATTAAAAAGATCGAAAAAGCTTGGCCATAATTTTTTATCACCTCGAAATATGGGAATACCTAACTCTTTGAGTTTTGGAGTTTCGTTATGTCGAACATATGATCCCGAAAAGGATGGGGCCTCAACCGGAAATATTTTAGAGTAAACCCCCTTACACGCATAAAAATATTTACGAGCTTCTGAAAGGATCGCATCCTGCGTTTTTAACTCCTCGTCGTCCGAGTCGTCTATCAACATAATGACATCATTATGTGCCAACATGCATTTATCGAAAGTTTCATCCAAGTCGGAATACCTCACTTGAAACTCGTTTCTCGCTTTTGCGTCCGTTGGCGCGGTCTGTGAAAACACATAACACTCGGTGATCGCAGATAAAAAACCCTTGCGTTTTTGCACGGCTTTTTTGATAGACATGATTTTACCTTTGAAATGACGAAATTGTCGGTAAATATACAATTATCGCTAAATTAATGCTTCTGAAATAGAAAAATGACGAATTGTCGAAAATATGCATGCACTAATTTATCGCAATTGATGAAAATTGTTTTAAATATCGAAATGATATGGAACACATCTAATCACAGAAATGTCGGTAAATATACAATTAACGCTAAATTAATGCTTCTGAAATAGAAAAATGACGAATTGTCGAAAATATGCACTAATTTATCGCAATTGATGAAAATTGTTTTAAATATCGAAATGATATGGAACACATCTAATCATAGAAGTCGTGCTTGTTTGTTTTGATTGCTTCTCGATTTTTGTTTACTGTATGACCACGCGGTAGACCCTGCGTTACCATAGCAGCGGACCGAAAACAGGTGAACTGCGCCGATACCGAAGGTCGAGCGAAAATCTCTCTCGCTTCAATACGATTGGCAAAATTCAAGGCCGTATGATCTCGGCGAAAATGTGAAAATGAAATGGCCGACTTATTAATACCGTCGTATGGAGTAAATTTTAATAATTCGGGTCGAAGGAACACTTATGTTTGCCCGCAGGTAGAAAAACGATAACTGCAGTGGACTGTATATATTTTAATTAATGAAAGCGCGAACAAACATAAATATATTGATATGAAATCACGAAATAATTAAGGTCCATAGGTTAATTGTTGGTACCACACAACGGAAATCAGAAACAAAGCACTCACCAGTTTGCAGCCAATTAGCTGAAGGGCTAAAGTTTCTAGTTCTATGCTTCAGTACACCAAAATCGAGCACTTTTAAGTGTAGAAATTTGAAATAGTTGGAGAAAGAAATTAACCCGCCATTTTCTCGAGGCGGTAGAAAAAGGATCTCTCTGATTCTTGGTGCCCATGTCCAATGCGCGAAAAATGTACTCTGTCCGTCATCCAATTGTGTGGTTTTAAAAAATTAAAAACAACCGCGAAATTTAGCGGGAGCTAACAACGGATCAATATGCAGTTTTCGGAATATTGTAGCACACACTTTCTTCAAAAATGTGTGTTATAATTAAAACCATGTTAGGATCTGTCGTTTCAAAGATATTTACAAAAAACTGTTTTTAAGGTTCATATAGCATTGAATTTACTAGGGTGAGGAAGGTATAAGATCTGCCATGGATCCATTTATTTATTAAAAGAAAATATTTTTAATTAGTTTGGAGTAAAAGATCAAAAGACAAATTTGCGTCTTGTTTGTGCACTAACTGCGTTAAAATAACTTGGCTAAAACACGATCTTTGCTCAATATTAAAGTTTCGTGTTTAATGTGGTCTAGGTTGCACTTTAGACTAATTAGTTATGCTGTTTATAACAGGCACAATAATTAACATTATTAGGTAACAGAGTCGGCAAACTATGAAGAATATCAAAAACTATAAAGACTGGAAAGACTAGACAGCGGCTGGTCGTGTCAGTACAACATGGTAGTACCAGAATTATAAGCCAGTAAAAAAAAAATCGGGGTTTTGCGCCCAAACGTTTACCCACACGTCATTAAAAAACATACCCACTACTACTATGTTTGGGGTTTCTAATTCAATTTTTTTAAAGAAACTCACCCATGCTTACCCAAATTCCGCCATGAAATAACTTTTTTCAAAAATTTCTGCTGATTTAATATAAATATATTTTAAAGGGCGTAAATTAAAACGTCCATGCTCCACTAACTAATGGCCTGTGCCAGGTACAAAATTTCTTTAATAAATGATGAACATTCTATCTCTGTTGCGCATATACGCGGCTGATAAAATCTATCTCTGTTCGAAGGAGCCAACAAAAAAGTGGCACATTCTCATTGGGCAGCGTGTTTAACGCTACATTGTGTTTTAGCATCCCATACAGCGCGTCGCGTCGAATTGGAGTGTGATCCATAGAATTGCACAGGGCTACCCAATTTCATATAATTAATAAACTTAAAAGAAATGCTTTAAATAAAGTAAAAACCTATAACGATGATTTAAAATTGAGAAAGATTTTTGCAGAAAAATATGGCCCTGGTACGAGCGTTTACTGAAACTAGAGAACCTAATATGCTCTTCGACATAAAAATTTGACTTAAATGGGCGTTGTAGTGACGTATGTCTTTATGTATGTCCATCTATATGAAAGTAGCTACCAAAATGCTGGAAGAAATTTTATGAATATTTTGAGTGAAATAATAGCTTCTTAATTGTCAGATAAGTTAATAAAAACATTTTATGAAAAAAGAAGCCAAGTACGCTAAAGTGGTATTTTGATTTTTTTTACACTTGGCTATTAAATGACTCTTAGGCACAGTGCTAAATTGAACATAAACAAGTTTGGCTGTAATAGCAAAGTTTAGGAAAAATATTTCGAAAATAGTAAAAGTGTTTCATTTAGAAATTTGTATTGGATAACTTGGCTATACTTTTATCTTAATTCTTTATACACCCCAGCAATACTGCACATGGGGGAAGTGCTGTAATAATTAAAGAAAATATATCACACTATGAGGAGATGGGATATAAAACCATAGAGATGCAAGCTACATTAGTAAGTGTAAAAACCAAAATATATACATTAGTCATAAGTGCTGTCTATATACCACCAAGGCACTTACTAAAGAAAAATCAATATCTTATTTTTCTCAGAAAATTAGGAAACCGTTTTATAATTGGAGGTGACTTTAATGCAAAATATACCTACTAGGGATCTAGACTGACAAATTCTAAAGGAAAAGAAGTTTTGCAAGCTATTAGTGAATATCAATGTGAGCCGATATCAACTGGTAAGCCCACATACTATCCAACAGATCCAGGAAAAATTGCAGATCTAATTGATTTTTTTATAGTAAAAAAAATATATCTTTAAGTTTTGTAGATATAGAAGAAAATTTTGATTTATACTCAGATCATTCACCTATTATTCTAACTCTTAGTAAAAACATAATAAAGAAAGAAGCAAATATCTCACTGGTTAATAAACTGACTGACTGGATTAAACAAAGTCTGTCAGAAAAAATAAACCTATCAGTACTATTGCAAACGTCAAAACAAATCGATAAAGAAGTTGAATATTTTGTTACAAATATTCAACAAGCAGCTTGCGAAAACAGTCCAAAATCAAAGAGAATCTTTAAGGGAAAAAACTATCTAAAGGAAATTAGAGACCTTATATTGGAAAAAAGGAATCTAAGAAGAAAGTGGCAGCAAAGCCGTGATCCTCGGGACAAAACAAATCTCAAAAACATGTCGCAGCGTATTAGGCGAGAAATTCTAGTAATAAAAAATGAATCTATTAACCATTTTCTTAGTGAACTTACAGATGATAAAAATACCGACTATTTCCTTTGGAAAGCAACCAAAGATTTTAAAAGACCAATTATCCAAATTCCACCCATACGAAAATCTAACAACTAATGGGCTAGGTGTAACGAAGAAAAAGCAGATTTAGAAAAATCATTTTAGCCCCACGAAGCACCAGATGAAAACTTTCATTTAAATGAATCCCATCAAATCGAAGACCATATTAAGCTTACATCACCAAAAGAAATATTAACAGAAATCAAAAATATTAATTCGAAAAAAGCCTCAGGATATGATCTTATTAACGGGGTAGTCATAAAACAACACCCCAGAAAAGCTATCGTAAAACTATCCAACCTAATTAATGCGTCCTTTAGGCTTAGGTATGTACCTAAACTGTGGAAAGTTATCATGATTCCAAAACCGGGAAAACCACTCTATGATGTGTCATCTTACAGGCCAATATCTTTGCTGCCAACTATATCCAAGCTCTATGAAAAATTATTGCTTAAAAGAATAAAACCCATCATAGAAAGACAAGAAATTATTCCATCTCATCAATTTGGTTTTCGAGACAAGCATTCCACGATAGATCAAGTACACAGAGTTACTAATATAATAGAAAAAGCACTAGAAGAGGTAAAAGTTTGTTCTGCAGTTTTTCTAGATGTAGCACAAGCATTTGACAAAGTAGAGTAAGATGGGGTAAAAGGACGCATCTAAGATTTCAATAATTATAAAAAATGCAAATGTAAAGGAAACAAATATTCTAATGTTTGGATTGTTAATACACTTATTTGGGTACAAAAATATGAATATTCGGTTCTGATAAAAACAACAACGCAAAAGAAAATTCAAAAAATACAAAAAAATGCAGAATGAGACTTATGCCCCGTATGTGGGGCAAAAGTCACAAATATGTGGGGCATTAATTCTCTTACACACAGAGGTCACAAATGAATGTTTCTAGGTTTTTATAGGCTGTGCAAGTTTCGTGCCACCACCTTTGACAAATTCCGCATTGAATCCAGTCTTCTGTGGGTGGATCGATATATTTTTCCGAGCACCCAGGCCCAGAACATGAAAAACCTTTAGAAAAAAAAAGTTTTGGCTTTTTGATAACCTTTTTTTTCTCATTGCTGTTAAACATGCTCTTTTTAGATTTGTAGGCTTTTTCTTTTCGAAGCTTTTCTTCTTTTTCTTTAGCGAGTTCATCATCATCAAATCAATAACAAATACTTTCATATGGGGCAAAAGTTGCAAAACGTATGGGGCAAAAGTACGCACGTACCAATGCCCCATACGAAAATGTGACTTATGCCCTATTTCGACACTTAACATTCAAATTTGCGGCTGCTTCTACTGTCAAATGATCCATGTGATTTTCATGCATTTATTATAACCTCACATATTGTACATATTGTAGAAATTTTGTTTTAAAAATATAATCACAAGTTGTTGTACAATATACTATTAAGTAGTAAGTAAAAATAACATGCAAGTATAAAAAAAAGAATGAATACCTTATATTTAAAACACCACTTCACAATATTTTTTCACAATATTTTTAAAAAATCTATTGAAAAATGCATAGAAAAACTTCAGGATGTAGTCACCGAAGTTCACAGTTGGACCACAAAGTGGCAAATAAAATTAAATGAAACCAAATCAATTCATGTTGATTTTACAAACAAAAATATAAATCACATACAAATAACAATTAACAACTGTTCGTGCAACTTTAATTTTAAATTCAAATTTTGCGCCAAATTCCCGTATTCGGAAAACCCACACAATTTCAATTTGATTGGCACAAGCAAACGCCAGCGCCATCTACAAAAAATGAATCTGCGCAAAAAAGGCGTAACCAAAAAAAAAGATTTTCGTCTGTCGTATTCTATCGAGATCACCACGCAGCATGGTGATAAATTCTATTAACCAAAAAATCCAATAACATTCTTAGAAAATCAAACTAAACCATTACACAAACAAGTGATTCTAGTGTGGAGCGACTGCAACGACTGGGCCAGCGAGAGGAGCTCCTCTGGACGACGGAAACAGCTGAAAAGGTGAGTGCCAATCCTCTATATTGTCTTTGTGTGGCTCGGAAAAATTGATATTTTTACATCGTCCTTTTAAGGATTTTTGCACCCAGATTTTATAAAACGGCCAGCGCATACAGTCCCGCAGCTCTCAACCCTCAAAACAACAACATTTTCTGGTCCCACGACCCAGATAGTTTTTAAAATTTGTTTGCTAGAAATATTAGATTTTTTCGCCTCGCCATTTTGGTTCATTTGTTGCCGTGTCCGGTTTAGAAAGGAGGTTCCGTCCCCCCTTGCGTGGCTTAACGGTGGCTCCACCCACATTTCATTGCAGCCGAAATTGGCACTTCGTACGTCGTTTGTTTTGATTCAAAAATCGAAATTTGTTTAAATAATAGTTATTTGTTTAAATAATATGTTATAGTTATTCAAAACAACAAAAGTGCTTGTGAGTTGAATGCTTTATTCTTATTTAACAGGTAAACAAACACATCTGGTAGAATTAGTATTTACCTGTAAATTATAAGTAAACGGTAGTAGGTACAATTTGTTTTCTGTGCATTTATTTTGGGAGAAAAATCGCGACCTAGGATAACAGTTTTTGCATTTATTCGAGAAATCGATAATAAAATATATGCTGTCGAACTCTTTTGGACTGATTAAAGTCAATAGGGGTCAAGTGTTAGTTTTATTCCTTTTAAATATTTTTTATTTTTTTAATTAACAATATGTCGTTAAAAAAGCTTGAGAATCAACGCAAAGTTTCAATATCTCGTATTACGGAAACGTATAACTTGGGAACAAAAGCTAAATCAGATAGTTCTTCCTTGCCAATTTTTAAGGCGTTTTACGAATCGTTAGATGATCACTATGAACAATTTAAAAACATTCATAATGACATCATAGGTCTCTTGAAAGACGACGACAATGATGAGTTCGAAGTACAAGACAAAATTAGGAAAGATACGGATCTATTCTACCACCAAGCTAAAGTTCTTTTTTCGAGTTTATGTTCCGATTCAGTTCATTCAAATTTCACCCCCGCAACTTCACACTATTCACGTAGCGATGATCTGGGCCCTTTAAAGGTACCTTGCTTTAATGGAAACGTAAAAAAGTGGCCAACCTTTTACGATGTTTATTCTTGTTTGGTTCACGAAAACTCTAATTATTCCGATATAAGGAAATTTCAACATTTGCTAACCTTCCTTGAGGGCGAACCACTTAATATTTTAAGTTCTATAAAATTAACGGCAAGCAATTACGCAATCGCCTGGAAGGTATTAACAGATCGCTATCAAAATAAAAGACTTTTAGCCAGTACCTACTGGAACTCAATCTACTATGCAAATTCTTTAAAGGGAAACCAGTCAGCAAAGGATCTTAGAGTCTTGGTAGATACCTTTTCCGAGAATGTTGCGGCGCTCGAAAATCTTGAATTTCCAGTAACGTCGTGGTGTTTTTGTTTATTTTCAATTTTATTATCCAAAATCGATCAAACCACAAGAACCGCTTTCGAATTAAAGTATAGTACTACCGAGATTCCAACATATCAAAATCTAATTCAGTTTCTTATTAACCAATGCCGTGCTCTTGAAACAGTACAGCTATCTCCCCAAAATACGCAAATGCAACCTTCGACTTCAAAACAGCAAAAACCAAATTATTCGAATTCTAGTAACCAAAAATATAATTCTTATTCAAATAATCAGTACAAATCAAGCCCTCCATCAAATTTTTTAGCGCATACGCACTCACAAGTAGCAAATAAACAATCCAATATTCAATTTCGACAAAACCAACAACCCTATAAGTGCAAATTATGCAATAATTCTTTTCATCCACTCTCGCAGTGTGGTGTTTTTATTTCCAAATCTCCTTCAGATCGTTTTACTTATGTAAAACAACAATCGTTATGTATCAACTGTTTACGTTCAAATCATCAAGTAATCGACTGCAGTAGTACCTACAACTGCAGGGTATGTCGACATAGGCACCATAGTCTTATTCATCTATCGCAAACGACAGATTCAATCCGTCAGAATTCAAGTCAATCCTTTGTTAATTCAAGCCAAAATTCAAATCAAAATTCGAACTTAAATCAAAGTTTTAATTCAAATCAAGTGGCCGTGCCTAGCACAGGCACAAACTTATCGTATCAGAATTCAAATTCAAGTCTTAGCCAACAGAACCCTAGTTTTGTTCAACCCAGTTCAAATTCAATTCAAATCAATTCGAATCCAAATACATCTACAAATCAATACTCTTCGTTATCCACCTTGACGCCCCGGACGACAGTGCTTCTAGCGACTATAAAATTAGAGGTACTGGATAGTCGGGGTAACTACCAACCTGTCCGAGCACTTCTGGACAGCGGTAGCCAAGCTAACCTGATAAGCGAAGCTTGTCTTAACAGGTTAGGCTTGCCAAGAAACAAAATTTCGATCCCTGTTCTGGGACTAAATCAATCTTCGTCGGCCACTAACGGCATTTCTACTTGCACTATTCGAGCCCTAGGCCAACAAGAGCCTACCTTTGCTATTCAAGTCTTCGTTTTACCGAAACTCTGTTCGAATATGCCCTCAATACAGGTAGATTCATCCAATTGGAGTCATATTTCAAATCTAAAGCTTGCAGATAATCAATTTTACAACCCTGGTCCAATTGACTTACTCTTAGGTGCACAACTTTACACAGAAATCGTCCAATCAGGACGAATTCCAGGACCTCACGGCCTACCCTCCGCTTTTGAGACAGTTTTTGGGTGGGTCTTGATGGGCCAAACTCAAAGCATAAATATTTCACCTCAAGTCAATTCGTACTTTACTTCCTGTGAGCAGTCTCTCGACTTTAATATTCGCAGATTTTGGGAACTAGAATCAATTAAGTCAAAAACGTTTCTCTCACCCGAAGAAAAAAGATGTGAAGAGATTTTCCAAAAAACTACCACTAGAGATATTTCGGGCCGATTTACGGTAAATTTGCCTTTTCGTCACATTGACCCTCCTGACCTAGGAGACACATATTCAGTGGCCTACCGTCAATTTTTGTCTCTCGAATCTCGCTTAATAAAAAATTCAAATTTCTATAGTATGTACTCGGATTTTATGAGAGAATATCTCAAAAACGGGCACATGTCTTTAATTTCAAGATCCGAACCTAGACCTCAGTTATGTTCTTATTTACCACATCACGGAGTCCTTCGTCTTGACAAATCAACGACCAAACTCCGGGTGGTTTTTAACCCCTCGATTAAGGGTTCGAAAGGCCTAAGCATGAACGAAACTCTTTTAATAGGACCAAAATTACAAGCCGATATTTCCGAAATTCTATTAAAATTCAGATTTTATTCTATCGTATTTTTGACTGATATAAAACAGCACTTTTTACAAATTCAAATTAATCCAATTCATCGGGACTACCAAAGGCTACTTTGGCGATTTGATCCCAATGAACCCCTGCAGGAATACAGGCTTAATACAGTGACGTTTGGCGTTAGTTCAAGTCCCTATTTAGCTATCAGAACTCTTAGAGAACTAGCCATCCTGGAGGCTAAGAATTATCCTGAAGCATCCCAGGTCCTTTTGAATAACATTTTCATGGACGATATTTGCTGTGGAGCTAACTCTCTAGAAGGTGCTTTATCACTTCAAAAGGATCTCATAGCGTTGCTTAAATTGGGAAAATTTGAATTAAGAAAATGGGCATCAAATAATCCGAAACTTCTTTCACATTTGTCGCCCGCTGATTGTCAGATCCCTGTTACCTTTGAAGACGATTCTTCAACATCGATTAAGGTGTTGGGCCTTCAGTGGCACCCTTCTACAGATACTTTTACCTATTCTTGTACCCCTTGTGAAAAACCTTGCACCAAAAGGAATATTTTATCGGCTATCGCTAAAATTTGGGATCCTATAGGTTTCTTATCGCCTGTTTCATTTTTAGCCAAAGTGATTATGCAAAAACTTTGGTTATGCAAAACTGATTGGGATGAAATACCCCCCGATCCAATCAAAACTCTTTGGAATCAATTCAATAATCAATTAACCACTCTTTCGAATCTTTGTATACCTAGACATATTTTTTCGAATAATATTCAACGATGTCAATTGCTAGGTTTCTGCGGTGCATCCGAGCTAGGATACGCTTCTTGCGTATACGTTCGCGTCGAATTACCAAATAAAATTATCAAAACTGCTCTAATCATGGGCAAGTCAAGGGTTGCTCCCTTACACACTATTTCAATCCCACGTTTGGAACTACTTGGAGCTACTCTATTAGCTGATTTACTCGAACTAGTTATTCGCACCTATTCATCATTACTCGTAATCGATGAAATTCTTGCGTTCTCGGACTCACAGGTCACGCTTCATTGGGTCACATCTTCACCTCACAAGTGGAAGACCTTTGTGGCAAACCGCGTGAGTCGTATTCAAGAAACAATCCCCGAAGTCCCATGGTATCACATTACTTCACTCGAAAACCCTGCCGACTGCGCTAGCAGAGGGTTGTCGCCCAATAACTTGATAAATTGCCCTCTTTGGTTTCACGGCCCTCCATGGATTGCCTTGCCCACTACGGAGTGGCAAATTCAAAGGTTTATAAATGAACGTTCTTTGGGAGTTCCAGACGAGGTTCTCAAAGAAGAAAAACCGGAAAATTCAGTGGTGCTGACGGCAGAAATTCAAAATCAAAACTTTTTTGATAGATTAATCGATAAAATATCCAATTTAAATACCATTCAAAAAATCATTTGTCATTTTCTAAGACTTATTCACAATCGAAAAACCTCAGTTGACCCTTTATCCGGCGTTTTTTCCGCTTTTGAACTACACAAGGCTCTACTTGTTTTAGTTAAAAGGGTCCAAGAAGAGTGTTTTTCGGATATCATTCAAAAAATTCAAAATACTCAGCTATTACCTAGGCCGTTTCGCAAACTCGCGCCCTTTTTGGACGAATTGGGTTTCCTTAGAGTGGGCGGACGCTTACGGCATTCTCAACTCTCCTTTGAGGCAAAACATCCCTTATTATTGCCGAAATCTCATAGATTAACCCAATTGATCATTATTCAAACTCATAACGAAAATTTACATCCCGGAATAAACACAGTCCAATACTTAATTCGTCAAAAGTTTTGGATTATGTCGTCACGTCGAGCTATTCAGAGGGTTTTATTGCAATGTATTCCCTGCTTTCGCTTAAAACCAAAACCGTATACTCCGTACATGTCGGATTTACCTTCTTTTAGAACGTCACAATTAAAATGTTTTTCACACGTTTGCTTAGACTATGCAGGCCCAATCAAAACCTTTGTAGGTCAGAGACGTCGTGGAGCACAAGTTGGTAAATCATATATCGCAGTCTTTGTCGATACTTCTGTCAAAGCAATCCATATCGAGCTTGTTTCGGATTTAACCACAGAGGCGTGCATCGCTGCTTTACGACGCTTTGTCGCTAGACGTGGCACTTGTGTCCAAATCACAAGTGATAGAGGCTCAAACTTTGTTGGGGCTATTAAGGAGCTCCATAATCTTTCGAAATTAGCTTCTGAGAGCTTAAAAATCAAATGGTGTCTTAATAGTCCGGGAGCCCCCCACCTAAATGGTCTAGCAGAAGCAGGAGTCAAGTCTATAAAAACACATTTGTATCGGGTCATCGGTGACCAGATACTAACCTTCGAAGAGCTCTATACTCTCCTCGCCCAAATAGAGGCATTACTCAATTCTCGACCCCTTTGTGAGCAAAGCTCTGACCCAAACGATCTTACGTCTTTGACTCCGGGTCATTTCCTCACAATGGAACCCCTTAATTCGTGTCCTGATCCTGACCTTTCTACCCTTAAAGTTAATACCCTTAAGCGTTGGCAACTTATCCAACGAATTCATGCCGATTTCTGGAAGCGTTGGAAACTCGAGTACTTAAATACTTTACAACAGCGTTCTAAGTGGTCGGACCCTTCGGTTGAAATCAAGCTAGATACGCTTGTATTAATTAAGGATGAAACTAGGCCGCCATTACACTGGTTGCTGGGTAGAATAGTATCTGTACATCCTGGTCGGGATAATCACATTCGAGTTGCTACTGTTAAAACACAACACGGACTTTTCACTCGTCCCGTGGTCAAGTTGTGCCCACTACCTTTAGATGCGCACTAAACTCCCAAGCAACTTCTTTTGTTTCGTGTGTCGTTATCTAGAATATATATATATTTTTTTTTCATTTTTTTTCCTTTTGATCTATAAACCTAAAACGGATTTAACTACCTACCTACTTAAGGTTTTGAATTAACTTATATTCTTTTTATATAGCCAATTTGTTTATTCAATTAATCTCAATGTAAAACTTCGTTTTAAGTGGGCGGAAAATGTTCGTGCAACTTTAATTTTAAATTCAAATTTTGCGCCAAATTCCCGTATTCGGAAAACCCACACAATTTCAATTTGATTGGCACAAGCAAACGCCAGCGCCATCTACAAAAAATGAATCTGCGCAAAAAAGGCGTAACCAAAAAAAAAGATTTTCGTCTGTCGTATTCTATCGAGATCACCACGCAGCATGGTGATAAATTCTATTAACCAAAAAATCCAATAACATTCTTAGAAAATCAAACTAAACCATTACACAAACAAGTGATTCTAGTGTGGAGCGACTGCAACGACTGGGCCAGCGAGAGGAGCTCCTCTGGACGACGGAAACAGCTGAAAAGGTGAGTGCCAATCCTCTATATTGTCTTTGTGTGGCTCGGAAAAATTGATATTTTTACATCGTCCTTTTAAGGATTTTTGCACCCAGATTTTATAAAACGGCCAGCGCATACAGTCCCGCAGCTCTCAACCCTCAAAACAACAACAACAACATTCCCATGAACCATATTCAAATCAGGCAAAATATCTCGGTATAACACTTGATTCCAAATTGCGCTGGAAAGCACATATTAAGAAAAAAAAAGAAGAACTTGAGATAAGGTGTAGAAAAATGAACTGGCTAATTGGAAGGAAGTCAAATTTAACAATTCAAAATAAGTTACTGCTTTATAGACAAATACTGAAACCAGTATGGACATATGGTATTCAACTATGGGGTTGTGCTAAATAGAGTTACATTCTAGTTTTACCGAGACTTCAAAATAAAGTATTAAGAAACATTGTGAGTGCACCTTGGTATGTTCAAAATAGTGACCTTCATCGAGATCTAAAAATCGAAACTGTAGCAGACTATAAAAAAGTACGCAAAAAGCCATGAAGATAGACTCCATCGGCATGTAAATGTGGAAGCAATTCAGCTACTAGACAATACTATGCTAGTTCGAAGACTAAAAGGAGTGAGGCCGTTTGAGCTAGTAAACTAAGTGAATTACATAAAATAAAATAATGCTATAAACACAACAAATTGTGAGTTACAGACTAAACAAAGCGGGGAGAACTGTTGACTGAACCCTAAGTTTAAATCTGACTTTTATAGTAAATTAAGTTAAAACAAAATTGCTAATTTGTCTTACTGACTAGATTGTAATACAATAAACACAGTGTGTTTGACAAATAAAAAAAAATAAAAAAGTCTTTATACGGAATACCATTACATGTACGCGAAGTACATGGTTTTTACATGAAATATTTTTGTTATGATATTAAGTATTTGGAACTAAAACACAACAACACATACGTATTTATGACTACTTTTCTTAAGCTTAAAATCTGTGTCTGTATCTGAGTAATAATAAATTACGCGTCGTAAAGACCTCAAAAATGTGACATCTTAGAGACATCATTAATAAACTCCTGCTACGTAGAAGTCGCAAAGCAAAATTAAAATTTTATATGAAATGCCATCACAACTAAATATTAAATAAGTTTGTTCTAAAACCAAAAGCGCCTTTTGTGTATTAATGGCGTTTTCTTGTCGACCAATGCTTGCGTATTTTAACTTTAAATAACAAAAGCAGGGTTACAGATTTAAATAATCAAAGGCCTAATGCTTATGTGACGTCAGAGATAAAATTATTAGCGGTATAAGTTTGTTATCGGTAAATAAGCCATTTTTTTCCGGCAAAATAATTTAAAAGGTTCTTGTCGAAAACCAGCATAAAATTACAAGCCTCGATCCTAAAAAATATATGATTTTTTTGGGCGATATTAACAAGGGATAACAAAGCCAACAAAAAAGCGAGCTCTAAAATATTCACGTTATTTTTAAAACAGTTACAATGGATTTTTATAAAATTTCTGGAAAATATTCACCAAAAACATCCCGAAATTGTATGTATTGAAAAACTATTACATTGCTTGCCCCATGAACACAGATGTTTCAACTTTCAAAAATATAGATTAGTAATATTTCTGTAAAAGCTAAATTACACATTTCTATACTTGAGATATGCCATCATTTATTTTAAATTTAAATTTCTCACCCTGCCACACGCAATCTGCTTGATTAAATCGTTTACTTTGGAAGCCTTGTCGCGTTAAATATCAGGGTATTTGTTTATGTAAAACTAATTTATGAGGAAAATTACTCCAAAAAGCTACTATGTTATGTTTTATTTCTAATAACTGTTATTTTTTTCCATTACACAGATCGCCTGAGTACACCAAGAGGGCTATTTTCATAGTCGTGAGAAATAATGCGTCACATAGGGTGAGTATCTAGAACAATCGAGTTCCTAAATGCATCGGTGAAACATCGGTGAAATCCATCAGGTTTTGGTTTCGATAGAATCCACCAATCCACCAATCGATGCCACCTAAACTCATCGACTCTTCGAGCCAGTGAGAAATTCCTGATGAATGTGTTTTTTCATTCGAATCAGCACAGTCTGCACAGTACACGTGGAATTCCGTGACTTTTTTATAAAGTTGATTCATATTTAAAGACTAAAAACAAAGAATCATAATGTTAGAAGTAGTTAATATACTAGCCCTAAATCTCCTTAATGATTCAAATTCCATCTACTCAGATTAGGAATAAGAATTGGTTCTTGTTTAAAAGCTTAAAATTAGCGAAAAAATAAGTTTAGGGTTTGATTTCATGAGGTATATCCGATGAATGTGACTTGACACCTCCATCGGGTGAACACGGCCATCCTGAGACCGAGAATCCAATACGCGTCATGGTAGCCGGCAGTGGGAAAAGAATCACATGCTTAAAGCTACAAAGAATGGATTTCTAGAGGGATAACCAGAGCAAGTGCAGCGATCCTGATGCTTGAGACTGTTCTGGGACTGCCATCGCTACCAACTTGGACTAAGAAGGAGGGGCAAGCGTGGGGATATAAGTACGTTTAAGGAACACAGGTCAATGGAGAGGAAGCGGGGAATCAATAGAGACCTTCCCCTAGCGTGAATGACGATTAGCAGAGTCCATACACCTTGAAGGCTTGAGAAGGGGAACAAAGTCCATATCTCGGATAGGGAAGCGTAGGAAAGAAAAAAAAATTGAGGAGATCGATTTAATGTGCTACAGTAATTGATCTAAACTATTAGCGAGGTGAACCAAAGAAGCGGCAGTATAAGTGAAATAACTAGAATATAAAAAGATCTTTCTGCTCGAAGAGCAGCCTACTGTTTCTCAAGCGGAAGTGTACGCCATAATAATGGCTACAACTTTAAAAAGGGGTTAGAAATGGCAAGGTACCAGGCTACCCTGACGATGCTCAGTGTCCCTGAGATTGCTAACGCCTATGTGGAAGAATGTGCATGGGCGCTGGAGAGCCTAAGCGATGGCAAACAGGTAGCGATGGTTTGGCTTCGCACGGCTCGGAGCAGGAACCAATTATTGAAGCAACTCTGGACGTCACTAAAAGACAAGTAGAACAGACTTAATAACTGCGATACACAGGAGCAGGTTGCAGAGGAACCAGACAATTCGTAGACCGACCAAAAGCAATGGTTGTTGGAACGGCTACGAAAAGACGTTCCTTTTCACCCCTCAGCCACCCCGTTACTTTCTAGATTTTTTCATAATATTGTAGTGTCATCAGATCTACATTATTGTGCGAAATCTCATTAAAACCATTTCTCGGGAAGTGTGTCAAAAATGAATCGCAAGATTTGATAGTCATACAAACAGACAGACAGGCTCTGTGACGTTAAATTAAATCGTTTAAAAATTAAAGGGATAGCATTTTTACGTTAATTTATCTATTCAATAATGACTAACGCAGAAGAAGTTTCTGAAAAATCAAAGGTTTTATTTATCAAGACGGGAAGCCTTTGGGAAGTCGATAGCATCGTTTTTAAAGGCGAATTATCGAATATCAACTATAAACTGTGGCCGAACTGACTAACGTTGCAACCACGGATCACCAAATTTTTATTGGATTCCAACAATCCATGTTCAAACCGACTAGACAAAATAGTTGCATTGATAATATTATTACCGACTTGCGGTTGAAGTTTTGCAGATGTCTTTGTCAGATCACAGTCCTCAATATATTTTATTTAATGGGAACCTACAAAAAACCGAAAATAATACTTCTTTCAGAAAGATAACCACTTTTGGTTTAAAAAGCTTAAGCGAAAATCTCCTAAATAAGAAAGGACTTCTTTTATAAATCAGGATTGTGATGTTGATGACCTCGGAGAGAACCTTAACTTTTTTTTGTTAAATATATTCAAACTATTTGCACTTTTACACTAGTAAAAGATTCATCCAGGCCGCTTATAAATTGGTTGACACAAGATTTAAAAAATAGGAAAATTCAACTAGCTTATAATTCACTAATTTTGATCACAAAAAACAAAGCAAAGATAGCGTGGAAAATAATAGACACAGAGAGCTGGAGCAATTTATTTGCACATGAAACGAATGTTTTTTTGCTAAGATGGGATTATAAAGAAGCTACCTACTGTTAAAGAGAACGATCTTATGTGCGTTCGTATCAAAATTTCAAGCTTTTTCTTTGTTGCTTCTATTAGTGAGCAAGAAGTATATACTGCTTTTATTCCTCTAAACAACTCAGCACCTGTTGATATTTTTGACATCAATTAAAAATTATTTGCTAACAAGATAGCTCTATTTCTGGCCCCTTTTACAGCAATTGTCAATAAAGCTTTTTTGACAGCAGTTTTTGTATCCTTTTAAAATAAGCAGAGTAATATTAATTTAAAAAAGACGATATTTACAGACCAATAAGCATAGTAAGTTTATTTGGAAAGATTATTGTAAAATATTAAAAGATCGTCTTGTTCCATATACTTAATAATTTACGTTTTGGGAGACCTGTAGAAAGCCTTCGATTGCGTCAATCACGACATTTTGCTTAAAAAACTTGAGGCATACAGCAAGAACCCTTGAAACTCTTAGAAAGTTACCTCATGGAGAGGTCTGTCGGTCAAAAACGAAACTTAAAGCACGTCATTCCTCAAGAGTCAATATTGGGCCCTTTTCTATTTGACTATGTAAATGATTTTTAGGCTGCTTTTAAGTGCGAGTTTTGCGGAAGACACTACATTTACAAGTTACAGCCCTAATTTTGACGTTTTACTTGCTTGTACATATATTTTACCCTCATAGAAATTCATCATAAAAAAAATTGATTTATTATCGACCAATAAATATTTTAGATCTGATTTAATTACCATGCCACTCCACAAGTTAACAAAATCAAGTAAAAATTTGTTAAATTATAATTAATCAAACTACCAGAATCTATAAAAACTAATTCAAATAAAAAATTTTAAACAGCAATAAAGAAAATTACATATTTATTGTGTTTATAATGTCCAAGAATACTGGGATTATGATTTTCATTAGACTAAAAAACCTACAAAAAGCGCACTTTCGCTATTCCTTTTCTCAAAATATTTAAGATTTTTTTTATGCCTACTTGAATATGTGTATTTTTGTAAAGTTTTTAATGTTAGTACAATGTATTATTATTTGTTTTCAAGTTATTGCAATTAGATACACTGTAAATAACGTTAATGAAAGCAAAACAAAAATAACAAGGATCTACCTAAATAAAATTTAAAAAACTAAAAGGAGATGCTTGCCGTAAATTTATTCCCGTTTATAAATGACTCTTCTATCTCTTTTCATTCAGCGGTAATCTTGAGAGCATATCTTTAATTTATTAGGAGGCCTAAGCCTAACTTTGCAGGATGGGCAGTCGTAATGTCCCATCAGGGAGAGAAAAGCTGCTCTGAATTTTAAAAGTCTGATTTTTCGATCTTTCCCTTTTACCTTTCGAACAAAAGCTGCTATCATCTTGACATATTGCATAGCCTAAAGGTAACAGTTTTATGTTTTTTGTCACCATAAAAAACTAATTGAAATAAATAAAGCATAATAGATCACTATCACAAATTTTTGCGTGTTTTTACCCAACTGCAGCACGGCGAAAGGATCGGTACTGTTTTTCGATTGTTGTATGTATGTAAGTAAATATATTTTTGTCTCGCTAGAGGCTAAAATGCTTAACCGATTTTGGCAAAAAAAGTGTCGTTAAATTGCTACTGATTCCGAAAGCTATAGGCTATATTTTTTTAAACAGGAATCAACATGGCGGTCTTCAGACGCCATTTTCTCACATGATGTAGGCTTTAAGGCATAGAAATTATCTAAATTTCAGGCGATTTTATCGAAATTTCTTTGATTACCCATTGCAAATGTCTTCTAATTTGCTTTAGTTACTTTGTAGTCCTCCCTGCTCCCACCCATATCCCCTTCTGTCAACCGCCCCACCCTATTCAAAAACCATATATGCATAATATTATCAAATATAGAGCGATTTTAAAAATTCTTTCTGCATATGCTTTCAGATTTTTTTTTCAACCATTTTACTAGTTTCCCCGCCTCTCTCTCTCTCCTTCCCGCCATCCTTATTAGTTATACTTATAGCTATAACTTTCACAAACATAAAGCGATTTCAATAGTTCTTTCTGCACACGCTTTAACATCATTTTACTCGTTTCCCCCTTCCTCTCCCTCTCTTCTCCGCACTATTCTTATTAGTAGTAGTTGTAGCTATAACTTTCACAAATTCAGAGCAATTTCAAAAATTCTTTCGTCACACGAAAATTTTTTTCGGCACCATTTTACTCCCCCTCTCTCCTCCCCTACCTGCACTCAATGGAAAGTAACACCGTTCACGTACGTTTTGGGTAAAGCTTAATGAATTGTAAATCCATAGTGCTTTTTATGACGCTGAATAAAAATTAAACCTAAAAATTGGAAATAAATTTAAAAAAAAAAAAACACCCAAGTGCTAAATTTACTTGTAACTACTGGTCGCAGTTGGGAAAAAAATTACCCAATAACCTGATTCATAAAAATACAAAACTGTATAATTTCGTAAGTGAGCTATGGGCATCAAAACTAAAAGTTGAAGCATGTCGTACATTATAGGTATACCTATCCATGTTTTACTCCACTGCGACTAGTATTTAAAACTAAATTTAGCAGTTTGGTGTTTTGATTATTTTTTTTTAAATTAAAATCGTTTACGTATTGAATAATAAAGAAGAAATAAAGCGTGAAAATAAAAACACTAGCCGCCACACTGTGGTTTAGGTTAGCCTCTAGGCGCGAATTAATTAGCTATAGCTATATAACATTATTTTGGTAAGTTTTAAAAAGTGTTTATGTCTGCACATGAATAAAAAAGTTTACACTTGTCAACGCTGCGCGCTCATGAAAACGAATTTGTCTGCCTTTTGCTTTTTTTGCAACTGTTATCTAACAAAGTTTTGCTTTAAATTACTTCCGTATATAGAGGCAGGGAAAAATTGTGTTACAAATCGTTTATATAAAAAAATATTTGTAATTGCGCCCAATGAAACATTACGTTAGCCTTAATACTTGTTCCAGTGGTAATAATTATTTATTTAATAGGCCCAAATTTTATCTAAAATCTATGTTAATTGCCACCTGGCACCTTATGAAATTCAGTTTTTTAGGTGCCTTAATGAATCGGCTATAAAATAATATATATGTCATCATATCCTTGCATTCCGCGATACGTATTTTTCAAATTTTATATATTAAATCATTTTTGATATTTTATAAATCAAGTCACCAATATTTTGTTATGGTAAATTGTGAAAGCCGAATAAAAACTAGTTGAAATTTAAGCATCTGGCAAAAAAATCCTGCTGTGGTTAGATAATAAAACAAACTATAACCAAATGCAATAATGTTTGTGCTAAAGAACTGTTTACAAAATAGCTATTATGGTTTTTATGAATTTTTTTTTAATTTTCAGTGCGACCTTTTTAAATGAAACCCACGTTATTTCCATTCTAGGCAAACTAATTCGAACAGTCAAATTAAAAAGCAATATTTCGAAAATCTATTTATACCAAAATTATTAAATACATTTTAAAAATAAAATGCAAACGAATTTTAGAAAATAACAATAATAAAATTATAACAATTTCTGTTCACATAATAAATTTTATTTTTGACATTCATGCAGATATTTGGATATTGTCTGGAAAAACCCTGCACTAAATAAATTAGGTATGATAATGATAATTTTTATGTGAGTGGGCCTTGCAGCTCTTCCACTGCGACTACCAGTATTTTGGCTCAGTTAACGTGTGAGTGGTTTCTCACCACTGCATGCCTAATCCTCCAAAAAGGTTAGCTATCAGTTGGGGTGAGACACTGTTCAGATCTTATGAATCAATCTGAGGTTTACCGAAAGTGTTCTGACGTAAACGTGCAGTAGCTGGACATTCGCAAAGTACATGTTTAACTGTTTCGTCATCATCCATACAGAGTCTACATTCGGTCTTTTCTGTTAGTCTCATTCTGTGCATGGGTACTCTTAGTCGACAGTGAGCCGTAAAAAGTCCAGTCACCATACGGATCCCCTGTCCGGTAAGTCCAATGATGTTCATGGCTCTCTTTCTACAAGGTCCTTTAATGAACTCTTTAGAGTGAGCCAGTTCTGGTATACTCATCCAGTATTGTTGGAAGCTATTCTCCATCAATTTTAATCTGGTTAATTTAGCAGCATTGTATGATATTGACACGAAGGCCGCTTAACATAAAGTCAAACCAATATTTCCCAAATAATTAAAAAAGAACTTAATAATTATTATTAACATATTTATTAACTTTTTGGGACAACCTATAAGTCGATATAAATCGATTGACGTCAATAACTAGTATTGCAATTTGGCAGAAATAGTTTATAAATTCGCGGGCAATGCATATTTCCGGGCTTTTTTCTGACAGGGACTCGGGAGAACTAAATACCGCGGGGCGAGGCGTCGCCTCGCGGAACTAAAGTTTCGGCTTTTTTCCCTATAACGAACGTTAAGACCGAGTGAGTGCGGGCGGCCACATCGAGTGACGTAATCGACTGACGATAATTTGGGCGTGAACTGGGGTTCCTAGATAACCAGCCGGCCGCAAATCCTGTTGTTTCCAGGTAAGTCCGGGTGTCGCCCCCATCGCCAACTCACCAACCTTTGTTGTATCAGTTATCGGTTCTTAGTTTTATAATACATCTTTTAACCCCCTACAGGTGTTATTTAATCTGCATCCCTTAGTTTTTAAACAAAGATCTCCGTCGGCTCGAATCGAAACAACTCCGTTAGATCAATTCGACCGGCGCGGTATCATTTAAACAAATTGTTAATAACGAATAGTATTGGGGTTGTAAGGTAGTGGCTGGTAATTAACGACCGGGCAATACCTGTAATCAGCCCCGGCCCCCCTATTCGTGACAATATCCCCAAGGCTCGTTTGAGGCCAAAAAATTTGGCAGATGCCGCCTCTCTCACTGCTTGTTCTGCGGCCTCATTTCTCTCGTGCCCAGGTATCCATACTAATTACACATTTTGCGCTACCAAGCGCATTTAGCGAGTCTCTGCAGCTCCTGACGCTTCTCGATGAGACCGTTTAGAAATTAAGCGCTCTTAAGTCCGCTTGACTGGCGGAGATTTTTATTGTCCTGTTGGTCCATTCGTGGTCAGTAATAAAATAAGGAACATGAGAATCTTGTTAGAAAAGTATTTGAATAACTTTTTTTTTCACAAGTAACTTTTTTAAATTTAACTTATTCGTTTCGACGGGAGATATTTGATCTACAACCATTTGTTTATATGTATAACTGGATACAAATAACTCAAAAACTGTTGGGCAAATAATGATATAAAAAAAAGTGTAAAAAAATTATTTTCTTAATGCGTGCCTGTGGACCTCATTGTTTATTAAACATACTTTAAGGAATTGTAGCAGCGCCGCAACAAAAATTTTTAAGGAACCAAATTCGATAAATTGCTAAAATGCTTTACATGTAAAAACATTTATTTCAAAAACTAATGAATTTTCCGCATCACTCTAGGAATCATTGCTGCCCCTTTCCTCTCACAATAACCAAATATTATAGTATGGTTTAACGAAAAATGTACACAAACTGACACATAAAACGCAAACAGCTGAAGTTAGACAAATATCAATATTTTTAAAATTTTGCTTGCTTATTATTACCGAGTTGTTTAGGTCGATATTTTTAGACAACATAAACAAACTTAAATAAATCTTAATGCAGTTCTTACCGAACCAGAAAAATTAACTATTTTTTGCTTTTTTTTGGTCGTGACGATCATGAGGGTTTTTCTCCAGGAAATTAAAGACGTGCTAATCCTGTTGAGAAACCAGTCAAAAGTGAGCCACAATAGACCCACTGGTGGTCGCAGTGGATGAGCTGCAAGACCCACTTACATATAAATTATCATCAATCCTGTTGAAGTTTGCTGACTTTGGTCATGCCAGCCTCTCTTCGTCAAACAATTCCGTTTTTTCTACTACTACTCCGTTTAGACTCTTGTCCGACGCCTAATTCTTCATTTCCTTTAATCATCTTCTCAGGTTTTTTTGACTCATTGATCATTGGATTGACTGTTGCCATTCCCGTTTAGGACGCCCTCTTTTTTTGCGCTCTATTGGTTGCCATTCTAGGACCTGCTTTGGTAATATTTCGTGGTTTATCCGGTGTACATGGCTGTACCATATCATATGCTTCCCTCGATTTCCATTCTTTCTTTTTTAGTCTCATTTCTTACATCTTTTTTTCGTATTTTCTTTTTAGCCGCACTAGACTGATCTTGTTTACAGGCAGTATTAAGGAAAAAAATTTTAATTAAGAAACCATTGCGCTCTCATAAGAAAATAAAAATCCTTAATTTGCCAGTAATAAGTACGAGGGTGGATCAAATATAAGCAAGCCTTTGTTTATAAACTAGTTATTTAGAAACATGACACAAAACAGAAATTTTTTCTACTTTTCTACACATCCCCCTTCTCTGTTAATACACTTTTCCTAATTGTTTGACAGTTTCTTAATCCCGTTTTTATAAAAGGAAGCTGGGCGGGTATCTAACCAGTTGCGCACGAATGCCTCCACCTCTTCTTTGGTCTGAAATTGCTCGCCTCCAGTGAATCTTTGAGTGGGCGAAACATATGAAAATCGTAAGGTGACAAATCTGGACTGTATGGAGGGTATTCCAGTACAGTCCAGTGCATTTCATTGATTTTGGCCTGTGTTAAAGCTACCGTATCAGGTCTAGCGTTGTCATGAAGGAGCAACACGTCTTGGATGGGGTGTGCCCTCCTCTTTTGGCGATAATCAAGCTTTACCTGGTCGATTAAGTTGCAGTAGTAAGCCGCGTTTATTGTTATTCGCTCGTGCAAAAAGTCGACCAAGAAAACTCCTCTCCAGTCCCAGAAAACGGTCGCTAAAACTTTGCCTGCAGAAATGTTGGTACGCGGACGACGTGGGTGACTTACGTTGTCGACACGCTTACGACCGTCGTTAAATTCTTTGCACCAAGTTTTTCCAGGTACCCACGAAAACGTCTTCCTTCCGAAATGTGCTCGCAATCTGCATCGAATTTCAGCAGGTTTCACGTTTTCGCGTGTAAGAAATTAAAAAACTGCTGTGTACCTTCTTCTCGCTCATTGCGATTGCTCCTGGCCAAATGAGCATCGCGGTACTACCAGCCGCCTACATGCTCCTGAATATCCCTACTCCAAAATTATAACAGCCACGTTCATCTTGAATGACTTGTCCGTTAGTAAGTTTAAAAGGCTTTTTTATATTTGATCCACCCTCGTAACTAATTCAATTGCCCTGTAAACCATTGTCATTAAGTATTTAGTAGGTGGTAGGTTTTTTTAAATGTGCAGTTACGTTTATTGTTCTGTTGGGTATATAGTAACTCTTTGCCTACAAAACAAAAAAATCTAAAGTGATAGACAACATTTACCGTCAACATCAATACGTTTAGCTGCTATCTACTTTAGGTGATTCGATATGATTTTTTATTTGATTGTCGATCGTGAAGCGAAGCGATGGTCAAACATTTTTCTTTTTAAACCTTTTCTTATTTCTGATTCGGTTTGTCTCGAAAAATTATGCTTAAAGGCTATTTTGTCGCAGATTGTGTTGCAGAACAAGTTGAAGAGTACAGAAATTGAAGACTTGTCGATCGGGAAGCGAAACGATGGTCAAACATTTTTCTTTTTAAACCTTTTCTTATTTCTGATTTGGTTTGTCTCGAAAAATTATGCTTAAAGGCTTTTTTGTCGCAGATTGTATTGCAGTACAAGTTAAAGGATACAGAAATTGAAGATTTGCAGTTATCCTCTAATTATTATCTCCCAGCTTACAAGGTGTTATAAGATGACGTATTTTTAAGTCGAAAACTGATCATTCGACATCAACATGAACACGTCAATAGCTGAAGTAATTTATAGGTTCTATACCGCGAAAGGACTATAGACATAAAGGACTGCTTAGTTCCATTTAACCTGTGTTAACAAATTGTGCGGGGTGAGGAGAGCGGCGTGACGTCACCACTTGTGCTAAATCCTTTGTTCGGTTCGGTTCGGTTGTTGTATATAATGTTATTCGTATTTTCAAGAGAGTTTTGTTGATATTTCGCTCTATAGTTTGTGTTTTTTGAATTGTTTCATTGCATTACTACTAAGAAAAGAAATATAAATAAATATTTCACGTTTGGTTTCTTAACAGTGTGTAAAAATTCGATTCAGGACAGAGAAGAACGTTTGTTTACAGGGTAAAAAAAATGGCCACGATTTTCTCAGCAAATGGGCTTTTTGTTTAATAATATCCATCAAGAAAATTACAAAAGATTGTGAATTGAAAAGGAATATTTTTTTAAATTAAATATTATTATTTATATTAATATTTTTAATTTATTGTATGTATCTGTACTTTTCTGTTTTTTTTGTAAAAATGTAATAATAAATACTTTTTTATGTTCTATATTCCCGTTTTTTAATTATCTAATTAATAATATCATGTTTTAAAAAGCGGTTGTAATAATTAAACTATATATTATGTGAATTAGTTTTCTCTTTGTTTTTTGTCTATTTGTGTTTTTCCTTTTTTAAATAAATCAATACATTTTTCGTCTACCTATATTTCCGATTTTAATTATTATCGCAAAATAATTTCTTTACATACGTTTAAAACAATTGGACAAATTATACATAGTACAGCAGGTCATAGAGGAGGTTATTTCCAAAAAAAAATTTATATAACATGGGGTCAACACACATCTGTTTTTAAGGGATTTTTAATGTTAGAGGAGTGAGGAAAAAGAGTTTTGCAAAAAAAAGAAAATCTATCACAGACAGCTGAATACTCAGCTAATTGTGATTCAAAAATGTAATACTCCTTTTTTTAATAAAATTACAAGTTAAGAAGATACAGGCTGTCAAAATTACGTCCAAAAATGTATAAAAAATATTTTTTTTTAAATTAATTTTTGTTTACTTATTCTTTTAAAAAATATCAATAATATTTTATTTATTATTATGTGTCGCTAAAGGCTTGTTTTTATTAACAAAAAATTTAAAAGAAACGTTTAATATGGCATTTATAAAAGTTTATACCAAAAAAATAGTTTTTTCTAAAAATTGTTTTGATACACGACTTTACCCAATTTCATGTTTTTACTGCGTTTTTTAAAAAACTTTGATGCTCTCTATCTCTACAATAAAAGAGTTTTGACCCATGCATTGAACTTTTTTATCAGACATGACCTCCTCTATCACCTGTTGGCCTATGGCATATACATAATATTCCAATACCTACGGTAACTGCCCATTCATGATGCAAACATGAGAGCCTTGGAGTCTTTAAGCAAAAAAGACCTGATTGGTTGCTTTCAAAGACATATACATATTATTTCCATATAGTACGTATTATACGGTACCTTACAATGCAGAATGCAAACATATTTGAAATAGCAATTTCAATGGTTATAAGTCTATCCTTTTTGCAGTCCGAAAGATAAAATGTCCTGATTGGTTATACTTTTACGCATGAATATTATTTTATTCTTGTATTCGTTACGTAAAATCATCGGCGTACAGTTGGCAAAAACTCGATCTATGTAAATTTGGTATCTGTGCATTTTTCGTCCCTTTATTTCTGAATGTTTGCATCAAACGCCAACCATTGTGTAAATAGGTAACAGGGAGTATTGGAATATTACGTATATGGCCTATGGCCCCTAAGTTATGGGACACCCTGTATAGGTACTACGACATTATGTGTAGCTTTTTTTTCAATTTAAGTATTTTATATATATATATATATATATATATATATATATATATATATATATATATATATTTAATTTATTTAACAGGTATTCCAAATATAAAATCATTTATCATCCCTGTAAAGACAATATTTTTAAATATACAATGCCTCAATTTAGCATAAAATTTAATTTGCGTAAAGAAAATAGTTCTAAAAGCACATAAAATCCCATATAACGATAGACGTGCTTTCTGCCCAGCACAAGTGGTGACGTAACAGCGAGTTTGACCTTGAACATCGATTGCAGACAGATTCGGCACTGAGCAATCCTGTCTAGTGTATAATCGTTGACCGCGAATATCTTATAGTTCTGTTAAGGCATATGATTAAGGTAGCAGGGTAGAATTTGGCCCGGGCGGGAAAGCGGGGATCACCGCCGTGGCTTTGGCGTCGCTGGCCACTTACGGCTGGGGGCTACTTTGGATCTGATGTACGGATGTAAATGTAACCGTTAGGCATTTTTCTGTTCTAGTCACAGGATGTAATTTGTGTCCCTTCTTTGATTAAAATTAAGAATATAATATTACAGCATACTTTACTATGAATGCTTTAATTGATCTTTATATTATCTCTGGTTGTTAAGTGATCTAGTGTCCATATGAAAACTGCCTAAATGGCACCATCCAGTGACATTCTTTTAAAGTAACTTCTTTTGTTGGCGTAATCATTTTGTTCATATCAAGGTGACTACTTGATTATTTTTGTTGTGTTTTTGTTGAAAAAATAGAAATTCCCTTTCTCTACTCCAATGGAAAAAAAATAACAGTTAGATTTTATCCCAAATTTAATTTAAAAAAAGCTGGCATAAACAAAAACAGCGGTTAATAATCACTTGACATTGCTAAAAAAGAGAAGAAAATGTTAAACTGAAACAATTGCCGAGCGGTGACTATTTGCGTTTTTAATAAGCCGTCTAGGCATATGTATCTTCTATAGCCCAATCAATTTAAAACAAATTCGAGCAAAAAGTTTAGAGTAATTAGAAAAATATTTTTTAATAAACCTTGTTTTTTTTCCTTGCTACGAGGCCCTTGGCCCTAATAAATGTTCTTTATGAGGAGCGTCGCACTCATCAGTTACATTACTTGGCCCTGGGCGCCTACGTACCCAGCTCAACCCTATAAGGTAGTTAGTTACCTTATTATAGGTATTGGTGGTATTTAAGATAGAATGAGCCAAAATAGATCACTTGAGTCGAAGTGGAGGGGCTACATTTGCACCACTCATAGTCAAACCTAACCATACCTAACTACCCAGATAGCAAAAACGTCCACGTCTGGACATTCCGGACGTCTACTAGACCTGTATTGTCGGGATATGGATTTCAATGGATGATACATTATACACACTTTTGGTCGTCCCATGGAGGTTTCTGAACGTCCATTGCACGTCTACGTCTGGACGTCCAATACACAATATATATTGCACACTTTTGTACATCCAATGGACGTCCGTTTCTGGAGATCATATTGCACACTTTTGTACGTCAAATGAACAAATTTTTTACTTTAGTTTTATAATATAGTGGACGCCCACTGGACCTCCATTAAACGTCCATAAATCCTGCACCCTGGACCAGTACTGATGGGTCGTTCGCGAATGAACCGGTTCAAAGATCCGGATCTTTATACTGAGCTGTGAGAACCGACTCTCGGATTTTCAAAGATCCGATTCGCGGATCCCGGATCCGCGATCTGTGAGTCTGTGACGATCTGATATTCACGAACTCTTCCGACCATACAACTCCCGACTAAACCGCAGTTCAAACCGTTCGAAAAGATCAAGCGACCGAAGAGATCCGAGATCCGTTGAATGCGTTGAATCGCACGAATCGCAAAGACACAGAACACTGAAGGGAGGCTGCGTAAAGAGCACGTTGACAACTTTTATTTATGGCACAATTTTATGATAATTTATTTACTTAATTACTTGAAAACAAAAGGACGTGTTTCTTGATATTTTGTTTTTGGTCGATCAGATGATTCATAACTACAATGGCGTTGCAGTTCAGCATAGAATTCACAGATAGCGCCACTTATCCCATTTGCGGCGAGCAGCAAAAGCCAAGGCCAAGAGCGCAAGTTGACAGCAAAGCGCAGAACCGAACGCAGAAATCACGATCGTCAATAAATGAGAGAGATCCGGATCCGCGAGCCGGTTCAGTGAGTCGGCTGTTTGTACTGACCTGGATCCGTTGAGCCGGATCTCAAAAAAGACCCGGATTGCCCATCACTATGGACCATGACTTTCAGGTCCTTCTGCAGATCCCTCCTTCCAAAGAGAGGATCATCCATCTCTACCAGAGAACATCACAGGATCTTTACTTCCAATCGTCGAAGTTTGATCTGAATTATTATGTGAGAAAATGTATGTATTTATACTTCTCGTAAAACGCCATATCATGGTGACCGGTGTGTCATTTCTCACTTTATCCAGGTATTACATTTATTATTCTCGAAAAAAAAAAGACTTGGGCCATATATACAAGTGGGGGTTCTGGGGGTAATTAGCCCCCTCAACATTGGTTCATTTAATTCATAAAAGCTCGTCATGGGACGTCCAATAGACGTCCGGTTTTGGACATTTAATGTCCTGGATATTCTGGACCTAAAATGGACTTCTATTTAAAGTCCTGGACGTTCAGGACCAAAAACGGACCTAAAATGGATGTCCAGTGCTGTCTGGGTACCTTCATTGATTTATATGGTTATGGTCATCTTTACTTAGTTTAGGAACCAATTCATAAAGCATTTTATGAAACACATACGCAAAATTTTGAAAATATTTTATAAATTTAAAACATAAATAAAAGTCGAGATTAAAACTTTATATACTTTCTCTTTACTAATAATTAATATTAATCTTTCCTCGTTTACAAAACTAACTTATTAGAGGTCTAGCCTTGGCTTTTTTTCTTGAAAAATAACCCCATAAACCGGTTATTATAAGAATTTCCTCGAAGCTTATTTTCTTGGGCAACTAGGAAAACAAATTTGTCAACTTAATGATGCCTATTACCGAATCTTTGTAATAAATGGCACACCATGCTTATAATAATTTGTATTTTTATGTTAAATGGAAAAATCTCGTTTTTCTTAGTAGTAACTTCTGCTTTGTTGATTGCCTATTTGTGATACAATATTGAGCAAAACAGCAAAATTTTCAGAAAAAATCGTAGAATACGAATTTCTATGGTGGATATCTGCCATATGGTGCCGGACCTCTTTGCACCCCTTTCAAAATGGTGGGAGGATTCGTTTTTCAAAAAACAAAAATTCGAGTAAGTTTCACCTTGGACTTTTTAATCCACTATTAAATAAGAGTATCAGCAACTCCCAAAATAAAACTAAAAACGTGATTTTAAAAACAAAAATTAGTTTCTGAAAAAACACGAAATCGTTGCTAATAAAATTAAGTAGACGGGTTCAGAAGTTAGTTTTTGCAAAGTCAGTTGAACAAAGATAAAAGCCGACCATCGGCATATCCTTTATAGAAAGTGACATGGGCGGCGGTAGATATACTCATGAAAATTATTTCATTTAATTATGGCGTAAACTTAAGAAATAAAAATAGATAATAAAACTTTCAATTCCTAAATCTGCAGAAACGACACTGATTTATTTTCTAACTCTGCATACTGCCGACTAAATGGGTTCCAAGCACACCCGAAAGCAATTAAAAGCGCATCTCAAAAAAATCTGCCAATCAGTTGCCGTCGATCCACCTGGGCTCGGTCGGTCTAAAAACAAATACTTTGTGGTCGAGCCGCAAAGGGCCTTCTCTGTGAAATCGATAGAAGCCCGTATTAGCAGTTATTCAAGTGACTTTGTAAAAACTATACAGGGGTATCGCTTATCTATGTCGTCTTAAAAATAACACCCTCACAGGGTCTAAAAAATCACGTTTTAGATCTAATTTGGGGGTTACATTTGGTATGAAAATGCTAAAAAATAGTGGCTGTAAAAAACCAAAGGGAAACTAATACGAGTTTTCATTTTAACTACACAAAAAAGTCCGAAAAATTTCTAGGAAAATTAAAATATATAGAAAATTTTATATACACTTTCTAAACACTACATACAAAATTTCGCATGCTATTGGTTGAACGTGATCCTGTGAATGCCAATATAAATTTCTATTGTCCTACAGCAGTTCTTATTTTTAATTTTATTTTACTTTCCTGTATAAACCTAGGACTTATGTTAAATCAGTCTGTTTTCCACAAAAAGGACAGTCAGTTTCTTGAAAAAAACAATTCTTTTTTCACATTTTTACAATCTTCATAAATAGGTTTATGTTGTTACTTTGCCCTGAAAAAAAAATTATCGATTTTTCATGATAAATTGTGAAACTGTGGTTCGGGCATAACTTGCACGTAGGTAACAGACAACCGACCCAACCGACGCGATGTGCCTTATAAAAATGATCAATTTTTTACATTAAGACACTTCTCTTCATAAAAGATGGGGGCACGTATTTATAATTTAGTATAAAACGTGACACCATATATTATTTAATGTTTATTTATTAACAGAAAAAAATGTACCAGTATCAGATAAGTGTGTTTTATGATCAGAAGATGTACTTTATCTTTAGCTACTAACCTTTAATATTTCTCTTTATATTTGTGTCTAATATACAATTATTTATAAACCAGGGAGGGAAAGTAAGAATCCGGCACCTGTGACGATGCGAGTCAATGCACTACCAATTGGTTTACTAAACACATAGGTAACCTCAATCTACTAGTGCCGTACTACAGGAACGATATTTCTTAGTGTAATGAACTCTACGATCTAGGAGGATTTAATGAAAGCAAATAAATAAATATATTTTTATATTGATTATAGGTTTGAAACATTTTTATTATTTTATATTAGGTATTTTTTAGATATATAGTACAGCTCATTTTATATACGGGGTAAGTATTTATCTTAAATTCTTTTATGAGACTAGATCATTTCTAACCAAGGTTAGCCGATTCTTTTTTATTGTTGAAAAGGTGTTTCATTAAGTCTGCACCAATTTTTACGTAAGATTTAACACATTATTATTTAAAAACTAAACATTGTCACTAAACCTATTGTTTTTTGTTTTAAGTGAAAATAAACAAAGTTGCACCATTGCTATCTTTCCTATTCTTGGATTTGTACAATATTGCTTAATTTAGCGAACTAGTAGTATTTTTATGGCTTATTAGAACGATAAAGGCAAAAAAAATAAGCTTAGCGTTTTAAAAAAATATAAAAAAAAGTTAAAAAAATATCTATAACACCCTGTATAATATTCTAAAAATTCCTTTTTCCTGACTTCAAATATATAAATCCAAGTTCTCATAATTCTTACCAGTTTTGACAAAAACTGAGAAAACTCTGCCATAAGCTATGTGTTAGAAAGAGTTTTTCTCTCCTACAGATTGAGTTTCTTAAACACTAATATGCAATTAATTAAAAATCGGTAAGAGATATTTGCAATAAAGTTTTGTATTGTTAAAGTCAGGAAGACAAACTCTACTGAACAAAACATATATACATAGTGTTTAAATAATAATATTTAGAATTTTCCGAAAACTCTTATTTATTATGAACAAACTGGTTAACTTTGAAATTGAAAGAAACCTCTAATTTTTTTTTGAAATCTGAATTACCAAAAAGTGTCAATAATTTGGCTTGAGTTTTATTTAGTATATTATTTTTAAATATGAAATATTTCCATTTGCGAAATTGAGTTATAAGCCATTCTTAATATATAAAAATGTGAAAGAAGCAAAAACTGGCAAAAGTTTTTTTATCTTATTCACTTGCACTTACGATTTCTAGATAAAAGAATCGCAATGGGACAGGGGGTAGAACACAAGAACATATTATATTAAAAACTTTACTATGCATATGTTACCTTCATTCTTAGATTTCTTAACTTCGACACAAAATGTTTAAAAATATGCTTTAGTGTGAAATGGCAGAATGGCACCGCTTCACTGTGCGGCGTACTAAGGGAAATTTAAGAGAAGGGCTAACCAAAAGCCCATAATATCGATTTAGGAAATTTGCGTAATTTTCAACCTTTATTCAAATAAAAGGTATCTGGCAATCTTTAGAGACCCTTTTTATTATAATTGGTTTGCTTTTCATAAACTTATTTAAGTTTTAATTTGGGTATTTTAAGAGTAAATTAAGAGTAAAATACGACTTCGTGTAACGATACTATACTTGACTTTACGAAATGTTCAACTTATTTAAAGTGAATTAAAATGAAACACAGTCCCTACGGTCCTCACTTAACATTACTGAATTACGTTGTCCTTGTTATTTCTAATAATATTTATTTTATAGTTTTTAACCAATGAAAACCAATTAAAAAATACCACTTTTAACGGAATAGTTTAGTGGAATGTCCCGGAATGTCATGGTTCCACATAGGCATGAAAATATCATCCTCAAGTTTAAAAATTTATAAATATCTGTAGCTTGTTTTTGCTCGTTTGAAATTTATAATTTTTTTCAAGTTATCATGTTTCGAGCATTTTCACTATGTTAATAAGTTCTTATGGAAACTGCAAGACATTTGTTGACATTTTAATAAACAGAAACCCATTCGATAGAGTAAGATAAATTTAAGAAAATAGTAATAAATGCCCGTCATTTTGAAAGCCAAGAGCGTTGTTACGCTGATAAGAAATAACCAATATATAAGGGCATATTTTTTATTAATTTTTATTCATTTAAGTACCTAATACACAATCGTATACATGGTAAAGATGTGGAATTTTTTCGGGTGTTTAGGTTTTATTAAAGTGACGCACTCAAAAGCAAATTTAGAGGGGGATGAAAAGTATTTGTTTTAGAGCAATCCGCCATCTTCAATTTTTTAGAAAAATTACTCTTGATAAAAAACGTAAAATATAAGTTTTGTTTTTTAACGATATGAGGTTTTTTTTTATCGATAGAAGTTTTTTTAGTTATGGAACTATTTTTAAGGAATTTATACACAGTTTCTGTTGTTGCTTGTGTGTTATAAAAAACTTTTGTATATTTTTATTTATAGGAAGGAAACTATAAGTTTCATACAAAAGTTGTGCTAGGAAATTAATGTTCTTTAATTAAAAAAAAATAATATAAATATTTAAATTTAGCGAAAAAATAGTGACATTATTTGACAGATTCTTCAGAACTACAAATCCGAATCTAAGCTAGATAATTTATAAGAAATAAGAATTGCCGAGAAGCAAAATCTTTTACTATTTAAATAAATGACACTTAGAAGACTCAATTAAGCTGACGAAATTACGAACCTGTATTACGGCACTAATAGTAGGTAGATTTTTTGGGTTGGCAAATTAAAATTAGGTCCCTTATTCCACTTATTTAAAATTTTAAATCGATAGTATCCAGACGCAAATATTTCATTGGCTAGATATGCTTAAGTTCACTATTAAACTACAAAAGAGCGGGGTAATGCTCGGAACATTACCACTGATTTATGACTCTATTTTGCGGAGGAATCCTATTTTCTTTTTGTATTTGTTGCATCTTAGTTAATTCTGGGACCTTAGCCAAATCTTTATGAAAAGTGATTCTTATTTGTCGGATGAAATGGAAAGATTTACTGACGTGGAAATTAATACTATTTTGGATCTAAAACCGCTTCCGAGCGATCCGAGATCAATGTCAAAAAGATTTGTCTGTTTAAATTAAAACGGGGCGTATCCCTCTCGATTTCCAACAAGATTTCTTTGTCCGATTAGGCGAAATGCTGCCTCCCTTAGTTAAAATAAGGATTAAGGCATTTGGATCAAAACAACAAAAATAACCCTACTTTTTTCACTATATTTCGGCTTCTTCTTGTTCCCTCGTTGTTGTATCAATAAATTAAGATGTTTGCGGTGCACCACAAACATTATTGAAATTCCAAAAACTTGCTTGTTTGGTCTGCTTTGTTTGAAAATGTTTTTAAAATTAAGGACAAAAATCGGTATGAGATTCTCGTAACTTACCTCGTAATAAAGTTCTATTTTCTATCCAAATCAAAAACTGCAGTCTCGATCATTTTTGTTATACATATTTTAATTATATTGTTTGGAATTTATTTTTACTTACCTCGGTTCACTGTTAGTAACTTCTCGTTACTTGCGGTTTATTTTAAACCACTTCCGATCACGTCAATGACTTTCGATTTACTTTAAGTCACTTCCGGTTACCTAATTGTAGTTCATTTAAGGCAACTTTCAGCTTTCTTTCAGACATTTCCGGTTTACCTTCAGTCACTTCTGGTTCACTATGAGTCACTACCAGTTTACCATAAGTCACTTCCCATCACTTTCAGGGACTTTTATTCGGTTTAATTTTTCTTACTTTCGGTTTCGTTCAGTTAATTTCCGGTAGCTTCCGTTCATTTCTAAATCATTTCTGGTCATTTCCGTTCGTTATTTCTCAAATTTCTCGTCACATCCGTCACATTCAGTCACTTTCGGCCACTTTCACTAACTTTCGATCACTACTGGTTCACTTTTTGTCACTTCCGGTTACTTTTCAGTCTTCCGCTCATATTCGGTCCACTCTCAATTACTGACGGTTCACTTTAAATCATTTTAAGTAACTTGGTTGGCCCTCGGCCCCCCTGCGGCCACATCACAGTCCACAGAACATTTCCAGAGTTTTCTAAGACATTTTGAGACTTCCAGATTTTTAGACCTGCTAGTATTCAGACTTTTCCTGATATATTTCAAAGTTTTTCAGAACATTTCCAGACTTATCCAGGACATTTGCTGACCATTTACAGAATTATCCAGGACATTTCCAGATTTTTTTCCATTACATTTCGAGACCTGTTTAATATATTTTCAGAAATTTCTAGAAAATCATCAGATTTTTCCTAAACATTTTCAGGCTTTTCCAGATCGTTCTAGACTTTTCCTGAACATTTCCACGCTTAAACAAAACTTTAAAGAAACGCAAAATGAAACACATGCGTGCGTTTATAAAAAATCACCCTGCATATGGTGTTTAGTAACATCCTGTATTTTTGTATTTATACATTTTAATTTTACTCCTATTTTTTGCATAAATAAAGTTGATAGCATGGAACTCAACCATAAACCCGATATAGGTTGGAATGTTACACACAACGACAAATGGCGAGTGACGCCAACCGACGGCAACGCGACGCGATGAACGCCACCCTGCAAAATAGTAATTAATAGTAAGTAATATAAGTAACGCAAAAAACGCATAAATTAACGGCAACATGTTCCGTTTACCCGTTATTAAAATGTGGAGAAAATCAATGCCAGCCGTCGCGATGGGACAGCAGTTTTATTTTGTTTGTATGTAGGTTTTTACTTTACTAGACCGGAAAAATTAACTTTACAGGTCAAACCAGGAAATATACACTGTGAGCTACAAGCGAGACCTATAAGCCTAGGGAGACCTGTAAAGATTTTTTTATACTGGGAAAGTTAGATGTTTTTAACAAAATGCATACCGCCACGCCAAAGTTACTATTTAAAATAAACAAGTGACAAGTTGACTTATGCAAGCGTTTGGTGGTTTAAAGCCTTTTTATTTTTTGGCCGGTTGCTGTAACTTGTTCTGGGTCGTCGAACTTAAAAACATATATATTTCTGCAAAAGCATTTTTTTTTCAAAAATTCAACTTATATAGTTTAGCAATTAGTTTCGACTTACCAAAAGGACAGGGGAGCTAATCCTATAATTCAGATTATTGCTGTAGTGTAGTATGGATTATTTAAATTTATTCGCCCTTTTAACAATATCCATACCAGTAAAGTTACTATTTAAAGAAGAAACTGTCGAGTTGATTTAATCCAAGCGTTTGTTAATTTGAAGTTTTTAATTTCTTGGCCTGTGGCTGTCACTTGTTCTTGGTCGCGGAAACTTTTTAAATAAATCATTTCTAAAAAAGCATTTTTTTCTAAAATCAACCCCAACCTAGTTTGACATAACTTATTTTTCCCTAAATTAGTTTTCAATTTCGTCCTACCAACAGAAGGACAGGAGAGCTAATCGTATTCTTAAGATGCAATTATTTCTCTGGGGTAGTAAGGAATGTTTAAATTTGATCGCCCTTTTTAAAAATATGCATACCGGTAAAATTACTATTTAAAATAAAAAAGCGACGAGTTGATTTATGCAACCGTTTGACGATTTAAAGGCATTTTATTTCTTGGCATATGACTGTCACTTGTTCTTGGTCGCGAAAACTTGTAAATAAATTATTTCTGAAAAAGCATTTTATTCTAAGATCAAACCCAACCTAGTTTGACATAACTTATTTTCCCTTAAATTAGTTTTCAATTTCAACCTGCTCACAGAAGGACAGGAAAGCTAATCGTATTCTTAAGATGTAAGTATTTCTCTAGGGTAGTAAGGAATATTTAAATATGATCGTCGTTTTTAATAATATGCATAACGGGAAAGTTACTATTTAAAATAAAAAAGTGACTTATGCAAGCGTTTGGCGATTTAAAGCCTTATATTTCTTGGCCTGTGGCTGTCACTTTAGCTGGGTCGTGGAAATTAAAAAAATACATATATTTTTGCAAAAGCATTTTCTTGCCAAAATCAACCTAACCTAACCCATATAGTTCAACAATGAGTCCTAACATAACTTATTTTCTCTTAAATTAGTTTTTGATTTCCACCTACCAAAAGAAGGACAGGGGAGCTAATCCTATAGTTCAGAGGCAAGTATTACTGCAGTGTAGTAAGAAATATTGAAATTTGTTTCCCCTTTTTAACTATATGCATACTGGTTAAGTTACTATTTAAAATAAAAAAGTGACGAGTTGACTTATGCAAGCGGGTGGCGATTTAAACACTTTTTATTTCTTAGCCTGTGGCTGTCACTGGGTCACGCTAATTTAAAAAATATATTTTCTTAAAAAGCATTTTTTCTCATATCAAAAATAAATAAACCTGTGGGTTAGAAGCAAACATTACTTTGATAAGGAATGTTTTTTGAAGAGCATTAATTTAGTTGGATTATTTACAGCGGAACAGCGGCGAACTTAGCTGGACCGCAGTAAAAAATGTATTTTTAAGCCGCCCAGTCCTACACCTGTACATTTATATACTTACTACCTTCTGTAAACAGAAAAAAATAACAAAAATGTTGCGTCCACAGAGGCAATGTCGGGAATCAAAAGATTTTATCGAGTGTAAAATTTTTCCTTTTGCCCCATTAATAGGAATTAATGAATACATTTGCCAACAGTTTGGCGCCAGTTGTGCTTGGCAGAAATAAAATTTGAGTGTGAAATGTGGATACTGGACCCAAGCTATTTCGGTTAATCTGAAAACTTATGAAAATATTGGTATTTTGCAATAAAATTAAAAAGGTTGAAATGCGAAAATAGTAGGTTAAATAGGTATAAAGTGAAGTAGGGTAAGCGTGATCGGGGCAAGGGTATGTGTGCGGTGGTTTTTACCATCTATAAGACAAGGACGGTTCTGGAACAAAAGTCTGGGGGGGCGGGGTAATGGTGAAACGGTTACGGTAAACAAACGCACAGGAAAAAAGGAACAAGAAAATATTTGCACAGGAAAAAACGCTACACAGAAAATCGCACAAGCATAGTAAAGCGCAAACTTAAAAAGCGTGCAGAGAAAATGCGGTCAATTCTTTTCAGCATAAACTATTTTTTTTGAGCAAACGTTTTTCTTGATATTTTTTGTTAATAAAAATAAGTCTCTACGAATATATATTAATAAAATATCATTAATTTCAAAATAAGTCTCTACGAAGATATATTAATAAAATATCACTGATATTTTTTAACAAAATAATTAAGCAAAAATTAATTGTTTTTATTTTTTATACATTTGTGGAAGTTATTTTGACAGTAACACAAGTTAAGGAGATATAGGTATCTCTCCTTAACTTGTAATTTAAAAAAAAGGAAATACACAATTTTGGGTCACATGTTGAGCTGAGTATTCATTTGACCGTAACAAATTTTGATTTTTTTGTAAAACTTTTTTCCTTCACTTTAAAAATCATATAACTAAAAAATAGATGAGTGTTGATCGACCTCATGTTATATAAACTTTTTTATTAGAAATATCCTCCTCTATCACCTGCTGCACTTTGCCTCCTATGGTATGTTACACCCTGTATAAACGTTAATTTTGAATATTTTTTAGAACTTTAAAAATATTTGAAATTTTTTTAGAATTTTGAGAATATAAATAAAATTTCAATTATTATTGAAATTTATAAAAACTTAAAAAATTATCAAAATATTTAAAATTTGAAAATCTTTTATTATTTCGTGGGCTTACTGCAAAAATCTGTTAAGTACCATATCTATAGTTTTGAGATAATTGAGTTTAAAGTTTTTATTTACTCGGAAAAACCAGTAAATCAGTTCTAAAAGTTTTAATTTGGAAATTAAAATATATTTACATTGTTACTATCGTTCTTATCAATATGATTAAAAAATAATAAAAAACAAATAGAAAACTAACAAAAAAACAAAGAAAAAAATGGACTTACAGGCTTTTAGCAGAATAAAAATTCAGTAAATTCACAAAAAAAAATTCTTTGTAGACTAAATAATAATATTCTGCAAAAAAGTAATGCATTAACTCAAATATTAGATCAGTAGATGACAAAAATTATAATACTGCTACTAATCGCTTTCCTCTTCGCTCTCAATAACAGGAACGACATCTACTGTAAAATTTGATTAGTTCAGAATTTCATTAACTTAACCCTACCTTCTAAACGCAGGTATATAACAAGATATTCGTGAGAAATACTTACTCTCAATATCATTTTCCTTTTCTTAAACCATCATAACACACTAAGCACCTCTAGAAACATACTTGGTACGTTTGGCAACATCTCTTTTGTCCATTTTTTGGTCAAAAACTACATTTAAACACAACTCTACACTTACTCACTATAACGATCTTGGATAAACTAATGCGAAAATCATTCTGGAAGAATCGCTTTAGTAAATTTATTTGATTTTTTCAGTTTAATTTGCGATGACTACCAGCGATATTTTACACAGTCAAAACCCATTAAGATACCTTACTGTGTTTTGCCTGTTCAGCGTTTGTATAGTTATCTAAAAAAATATAACGCCACAAAAGAGTAAGTTCCATTAGCCGATTCTTGCTGTACATATCCGGGATTTCTTTCAGTATAATATTTACTAGAAAAGCCCTCTAAAGTGTTTTGGACTTAAAGGACTTGGTATGCTCAGAAAATAGCATTAATTTATTTTATGGACTTACAGTATTTTGTCAGACTATTAAAAATACGTTTTTGTACTTAGCCGTGTTCTTACTTTAAATTAAAAAAAATGGACTTCGGTTCGGTTTTTGCAGTAAGCCCGCGATTTGTTAACTATTATTTAATAATTTTTGGAAATTTTCGTAACTATAAATAAATTTTGTTTAAAACCTCTTATGATTTACGGCTAGGTTCATAATTATCCTAAGAGCATAAATGGGCAATTAGACTAGTATAATTGGTAGGTCGTAGTACTGGAGTAAGATATTTTTTCTTACCCTAAGTGGTTAAGGTCACTCTATCACGCAGTTCAAGGAACTTCGTGATCTAGTGACCTTAAAGGTGGTAGGTAACATAAAATAAAAAAGTGATCTGTATATTTGATCAAACCTATTTATTCCAAGTATTTATTGAATGGTGTACACGTTGCTTTATAAAGAAGCTCTCCGAAGTAAATTGTATTTATGGCTTTGAAAATGTACCATTTTCGCAACTTCAGCGTGTAATATTGCAATATTTGCAAAGTTTTTTTTCGATTTATGGGAAATTTTGGGGGTGTCCACTGTGCGCCTTTTTTTGTGTGCACTTTTTTCCACAGGCGAATTCTTTCTTGAGTGCTTTTCTGATAAAGCAAGTCAACAAAAATATAATTTGTTTGAGCCTTTAACTTACCTGTAGTAGCAAGCCGCCCTTATACGTTACATATTTTTTGGGATTCCGGGGGGGGGGGGGGGGGGGTGGTAATAATATCCCTTACCCCCCTCCCCCGTAGAACTGCCAATTCCATAAACCTTATATACAAAAAAAAATAAATGGATCCATGACGGATCTGATACCTTCCTAGCTAGCCTATTAGCACACTTTAAGTGAAGATATGATAATCAGCCTTAAAAACAGTTTTTTGGAAATATCTCGGAAACTAAAGCTCCCATAACGTTTTTGGTTAAAACACAAATTACTGTCAAATAACTGTCATTAGCGTTAATGGACTTTGACCAACATCTATTTTAATCCGCTCATTAAAGTGTCAAACACTATTTTACCTACAATTTTTATGAAAATCAGTTCTGCGGTTTAGGAGCTATCGTGTTACGGACAGAAAAAAAATACACAAACACACACACACACACCCAGACAGACTTTATGATGATATTGCTAGGATAAGTCAAAATACACCCAATCACACATTTTCGGCATAATCTCTGAAAAAAATTTTTCGTCGAAAACACTACCTTCTCAAGCCATTGCTGTGCGGGCTAGGAAGGTAATAAATGGATCCATGATGGATCTGACACCTTCCTAGCTAGCCTATTGTCACACTTCAAGTGAAGCCATGATAATATATTAGCCTTGAAAACAGTTTTTTGTAAATATCTCAGAAACTAAAGATCCTACGAAGTTTTTAGTTGTAACATGAATTTATTGACCAAAGTATAGTGTACTATATTTCGGAAACAGTGTATGGATACAATGCTCCGTTAAAAAATTAGCATTTCTTAAAGTATTTAGTTGTTAGAAAATTGCCATTGGCATCAATTGATTTTGACCAAAATCCAATCAGCTCGTAAGAGTGTTGAACACTATTTTACCTGAATATTTTATGAAAACCGGTTTAGCGGTTTAGACAGACAAACACACACATACACACAGACAGAAATCACGACGATATTGCTAGGATATGTCAAAATACATTCAAATAACACATGGCGAATGATCTCAAAAAAAATTTTCGTCGAATTAAATACTTTCTTTAGCCATTCCTACGCGAGCTAGGAAGGTAATAAATAAATCCATGATGGATCAGATACCTTCCTAGCTAGCCTGTTAGCACTTTAAGTGCAGCCATGATATATCAGCCTTGAAAACAGTTTTCTGTAAATATCTCAGAAACTAATCCTCCTACAAGGTTTTTACACAAATTATTAAGCAAATTATTGTCTACTATATTCCGAAAACCGCATATTGATATAATGCTCCGTTAAAAAGTTAGCATTTATTAAATTCGTTAATTGTTAAAAAACTCACATTGGCATTAAGTGATTTTGATAAAAATCTAATCAGCACGTTAGAGCATCAAACATTATTAAACCTGAAAATTTTATGAAAATCTGTTCAGGGGTTTAGAAGCTATCGTTTTACGGATAGACAAACACACACAGACAGACGTCACGATGATATTGCTAAGATAGGTCAAAATACACCCAAATAACAAATTTTCGGCATAATCTCAAAAAAAATAAAAAATTCGTCGAAAATAGTACCTTCTCTAGGGCTAGGAAGGTAAATATTAGGACAAATAAACCAAGTTGCATTGGTTCAAAATAAAAACTGCTTTCCATGCACCAAAGCAATATCCGCATCAAAAGAAGAAACTGTTTTCTTTGTATATTGCATTCACTAAATGCAAACCATATTTCAATATAAAACACATTTGTTTCGTTGCCAGTAAATCGTATTGGCTTATTTCTAGAAAAAAACCGTTTTTTGTATAAAGACGTTTTTAATCTCTTTTCAATACAATTAATATTTTATTTTATTAAGAAATTTTGAATGTCTTTTCTTTTAATAGAAATTATTCTTATTATTTAATTCTCTAATTAGTATATGTATGTAATTCAATTTAAACCTAACTGAACTTTGGGTTAATTCATTGTTTAATTTTAAGAATGACTTTTATGTTATATTTGTCCTCTTGGGACCTCTACCTATGGACATACTGTATATCATCGAGTAAGAGATATTAATAATTATGCTGCTTTAGATTTAATTTTCCATGCAACCTTCACCTCCACGTTAACATTTTTCAAAATAAAAGCCTTTCAGCAAAAATTTCAAACAATGCTAAAGTACCTACTTTAAGAGCTTGTGTAGTCAGAAAGGAGGCGCCATTCTTATGCAATTTATAAGAGACTGCATCACATTGAAACCCTTGTAAACCGCTACTGCGAAAAATATTTAGAATTTGTTAAAAGCTTTTAGTTCACACACATTGGCGAACCTAGGTCCAATAAATTGGAGAGGGGGCGGAAATAAAACTAAAATTACTTTTTTGCTAAAATGTATTATGTAAATAGCTAAATTATACCGGACGGGCAAAAAAACAAAATGTTTTGCGATATAACGTTCGAACTATACCACCGATTTTAATGGAACCAACACAGAATTGATTAGGCTTTGAGAAAAAAATAATTTTTTGTTCGCCGTCTTAAGGTCCAGTGCAACGGATAAAATCAAACTTGAGCTTTCCAGGAGGCTTGTTTATTATTATGTATTGAAAAACTTATTGACTTTTATTAAATCAGTAGAAAAACGTCTCCGTTGAGTGAAATTGTGCAAGAATAAAAAATTTGTTAAACAATGGTTTAAACCAAAATTAGGGGAGATTTGTATAATATGACACACTTTTTATGTAAAGGCTCATCATTTTTTTTATAAATGGAGTTATTCTAAATATTAGTTTATCGAATAATACACAAATATACAAAAGAAAAAATAAACAAAAGTTAAAATATATTTAATTTTCACTGAACGAAAACCATCTTTTATTATAATTTGTTTATACATTAGTTTCGCTCTAGGCAAAACGTAGTGGCTTATTTCTAGAAAAAAAGTTTCTTGCATTAAGACTTTATTGCTAATGTATTATGTAGATAGCTAATCTATGAGAGTATCCCACATAGCACAAAAATCACATCAACGTTAAATTAACGTGAACAAAAATAACAAAGTTTCTTTTTACTTGAAAACAACCTCATACCATGTAATATTTATTTTATTAAATCTACATGCTTAAAGATAACTTAAAAACAAGGAAAAATCAAGCTATAAAAATGTAAATTTTTCTGAAGTTTCTGGTGCTATGTATATAACGTGTTTTTTACCCTCGTTATTTTCATGTGCCAAATTCACACTTGAAAAGTCCTCCACAACATGTTCTAAAACGCCACTAGATTAAGACTTCTCAAACCTATTAACTTTCTGCGTATTGTTTGGTCACGTTTTTTTAATAACATTTTTTTAACTTAAAACAGACGCGAAAGGAAGTTATAAAAGTTCACTAGTTTAAGACTACAACACTTCAAGATAATTTTAAAGATGGCGCTCAATGCAAGACAAAATATCTATCTATATACATAATTTTTTTTAAAGCTTAACAAGATTTTTTAACAGTAAACACATTCACAGAATAGTAATGTGTCTTTATTAGGTTAATAACAGATGCGTCGGGATCGTGAAGGATCAGGGATCAGTTCCTTGACAGATTTTTGGAGTTTAGAGGCCAAAGCACTGCCTGATAGATTTCGTCAAAGTGAAAAATGCCGTCAATAGGTGGCGCTGCTGCTAGTAAAATCTCAAAAATATTCGGTAGAAAAGCCATGCAAGTCACGTTTTAAAATTCGTGTAGAAAAGGCGTGAATCTAATGTGATTTTAACGTTGATAAAAATCACGTGAAACTAACTTAAAAACATTGCTGTTTTAACTTGATAATGGCGTTATTACAACGCAGCTTTTAGCAACGTTATTTTTTATAACGTTAATGAATGACCTATTAAGCTTGTTTTCATATATGAAATAAACGTTTTTTTCTAGCAGCTTTTAAAATCAAAGTTTTTTTTTCTCACGCCTTTTTTACGTGTTAAACACGTGATTGTGCTATGTGGGATTGTACCGGATGGGCAAAAAAAACCGGACAAAATGTTTTGCGATATACCGTTGGAACTATGCCACCGATTTTAATGGAACAAACACAGAATTGATTAGGCTATTGAGGAAAAATATTTCTTTTCGCTGTCTTAAAATCCAATATAACGGATAATATCAAACTTGACCTTTCCACGAGGCTTGTTTATTATTATGTATTGAAAAACTTATTGACTTTTTATATCAGTAGAAAAGTTTCGTCTCCGCGGCGTAAAATGGTGCACGAATCAAAAAATCAAAGCTATCGTATAATCTGTAAAACAATGGTGAAAAAAAAATTAGGAGAGAAAGGTCATATTTTTTGTTATAAATAAAGTTATAAAACGATCAAAAATACATAACTTTTTCTAAATCTTAGTTATAATATACAAATATGCTACAAAGTGAAAATGTATTTAATTTTGAAAGTAATGCAAATGTGCCATTTTGTTCAACCAGTTGGATAAAATGGCACATCTCTCTACTCCGAAATTGAAAAGCTACATTTTTACCATTATAAAAAGCTAATTGTATGTTGAAGTATAATAAAATTGCAATAAATTTTTATGTCTTTCGATATGCTCTTGACTGTGTCCGGAACATCAAGGATGCAATTTTTTTTAACTGTATTCGTTTCAATGTAAACGCAAAACGTGTGCACGAACAAACTTTCTGCAACCACAAGCAAACGAATTTGTTCGGTGTTCGCTTTAATAAAGACAAGGTATGAAATATAAAAATCACTTACACAAGTATTGCTATCATTTATGCGGGTTAAAAAATATAAAATTGGTTAAAATGGCATAGTGCCGGTCATGGTGTGGAAAACTAAATGCATAGAATTATATTATTCTTTAAATATCTAAAAACTAAAAAACTCTTTGCAACTTATATTCAATACAAAATATACTTAAAATGTGCATTTACAATTTACACGTAAAGTAGGTGAAATTAGTAATATTTTGTTAGCTTCCATAAACTGTTAAATGTAGCCACATGATAATAAATATGTTAAAATGCTAAAAGTAGATAATATATTAGACACTTATTGGAATAAAACCTGACCTTATTTTAAAATCGACCCTATAGTGACAGATTTACATATAAAAAGCAGCTGCTCTCGTTCAAACTTCGGGCTTTGTGTATTTAAAAACGGATTTGTTAGTGTCGGTATTTATTAAATGAAAATTAGCGTCTGTATTATTAAATTTGGCTTTTGTATGTCAATTTTGAGAGGTCAGCTAATAGTTTTCTGTGTAAATGTGTCAAAATAAAGTCGACTCTAAAATAAAGTCTGGTTTTATTTCAATAAGTCCCTATTATCTCCTGCTATCTTTGCTTTACTTTCGGCTAATCGTCACAACTCAAAGCGTGCGTATTTTAAAATATTATTCTAGTGTGCCATAATATAGCAATTTCCTCCAATGTTTCGGAAATCACTTAACCGATTTTATTTGGTCAGACTTTAAAGTCTCTCCAAACCAGATTAAATGAGCATTTAAAAAAGTTAAGTCTGATACTATCCGATATCTTGGATTTTAAGGTGACGGCAAAGTTCAAGAGCAATCATTAAAAATGAATCGATATTAACCATAATGCTTTTTATTTAATTAAAATCGGTTTAGTAATTTAGACTGATTTGGCAAGACAATTGGATAGTTTGTAAAACAATTAATTGTTGAAACAAAAGTCAATTTTTTAGGAACCACTAAACCTATTTTAGTAATTCACACCTAGTTGGGTTTGCCAAAAATTGGTTTTCTGAAAAATCTAAAAAAAATAAACGAACCTTTTTGAATAATCAAGCCTGATCAATTCCCTGCAATTTGTGTCACTAAAATTGATGGTAAAGTATACTTTTATTGTTTTATTTTTTACTTATCTGGTATAATCTCGGCGAATTGTGTGTTAAACGAGACAGATAACACTGTAGTCAGGCACTTCTAAATTCGAGAAAAAATATTTATATCTTAAAAGCAATTTGTTTCACTAAAATTGATGGTAAAGTATGGTTTTATTGTTTTATTTTTTACTCATCTGGTATAATCTCGGTGAATTGTGTGTTGAACGAGACAGATAACACTGTAGTAAGGCACTTCTAAATTCGAGAAAAAAATATGAAAATCTTAAAAGTTTATAAGAGTGGGCCCAGGTTCCCTCAGGCCCCTTGTAGATCCACCCCTATGCACAGAGAAACTAGCTTATAGCGTGAGCTAGTTTTTATATGCTTACTGCATGTACGGGGCAGAGAAAGAAATAAATTTTATAAATATATTTTAATTATTTTTTTTTGATTGCGACCTTGCATAAATAACCCGTAGGTACAAACAAATAAAATCTGTCGCACCAAGTAATTCCAAAATAAACGAAACCCCATTTTCTTTCTTAAGGCAAAAAAGATAGCAAAAAGTTTTCTTATTGCTACTTGAACTTCAAAACCACTCAGATCGCCGTAAAACAAACTTTAGTAATTGTTACACTTAAACTTGAAAGTTTTCATAACTCCATTTACCCTCAACCCATTGATCCACTTTGGCAAAATTTCCCCAGTGTATAAAAAAAATATAGGTAACATTCGATAACGAACAAAATAGAGACTGGAAAATTTCAAAATAATGTGACTTGTAATATGGTATATACACAGCCGCAGCCCACGTGAAAGACCGGCTCGGGCGCGGAAATATCACGTGACCGTAGGAGGGTCACAAAAGAACGCCTCCCGGCCAGCTGTCATTATAAAACATGCGTGTTTTCAGTTTTGGTATGTTTGTTTACGTCGATTTTCTATTGATTCGGGCATGAATTTTATGTGAATTTTATCAAAGTTATTAAAATAACGCAGCCCACGAAAAAGACAACAATGCCGCAAACGTATAGTGTTATTGGCTGTCGGTCCAACTATAAAACTGAAACCGAATAGTGGATACACAAATGCATAAAATTATTTGTAAAAATTAAGTATCTTAAAACGTCCACAAGTTTGCATCAAACATTTTCCTAACGAGCAGGTTATTTGGTTTGATAAGTGTGATGTAAATGGAGAGTATTGAAAATGTTCCAAAATACCTAAGTAGACAACCTGTATCTACTATTCGATTAGCTGATGTCGAGAGGCACCAACTGGAAACTGCAATACAAGAAAGTCTTGAAACACTTTCAGCTCAGTTTTATCAAATATTGAGGACATTTCAAAATTTTATTGTTCTAATCCTAAAATAAACAAAAATTGGATTTTTACCCAATAACGTGACACAGTCTGCCTGTGCCTGATGACATTTTTGAACATCAATCCATACCAAAAAAAAAACTGCCAAAAAAGTTAGAGTTTTATTTTTGGACAGCACCGATACACTTGAAGAGCTAATGCAGTTTATTGAAATGAAAGTTGCAAACGGGAAAGAAGTGGTAAAAGATAAGATTGATCAAGTAATAGACATCCTTAGTGACATTTTCGATAGTGAGAGTGAAAAATGTGTTCAATTGTCATTTCTTATTGAACAATTAGGTCTCTTGAAAAGGTCACCTGAGAATCGAAGATATTGTGGATACACTTTAATGTTGGCTTCATCTTTGTTTATCCAGTCATCCAGTGCATACATGTCAATTTACAAAACTAAGGTAATATGTTTTCTGCACCCTTGCAATATTAAAAAACTGATTTGTAAAATATCGCTAACAGATAGTAATTTCTCCGGTAGTGTGCAATATTTGAAAAGTAAGATACAGCTTTTAAAAAAAACATGAGTTGGTAGTTAACTTACACATTGATGAAATATATATTAAACTTTGTGCTCGGTAATTTTTCAAAAAATTATTGATGACCATTACATTCAGTTTATTGAACGTGAAAAACATCTCACTTATTCACAAAATCACTTGTTCCTTTTTAATAAATTATTGTGAAATGTTTTATATTAAAAAAATTTCTTTAGATAACTCTAGCGAGTGTTTTTGTGGAGAAAAACTATTGTCAAATCTTGAAAAAATTAGTTTAAGGGCATGTAAAGTTTTTCAAAATAATTTTATTAAAAGCATAATAATTTAGTGTCTGCTAATAAATCTTTGAATAAAAACACAGACAAAGATGATGACACTTAAAGAAAAATTTAAAAACTTAAAGCTTAGGTTTGTTGTGTCCAATTTTAAAAGACTTGTATAGATTTGAAGTAACTAACGATATTATGTACCTAATATACCTGAAGATATTAAAGTGCAAATTTTAAATATTTTTTTATTTTATAGATGCAGTTCTTTTATCTATAATAAACACATACATCAGCAAAATATTTTTTTCAATTTTTGCCTATATGAGAACAAAAAGTTTTTGTCAACTTATTTAAATTGTGTAAAAACCTCGGTAAAAACAAATAATATATTAAGCAATACAATAAGAATCTTGGAACTCCTAAGATCACGTGACAGCCGACTTGCTTATAATGCGCCATGGCCGGTCTTTATCGTTGGCTGCGATACACAGCTTACTAGGTAGGCTGTGGTAGATATAACCTTATTAAATAGTACTCGATCTTAGTGCATCGATGAAAAAATAGTAAGGTATTTAATATGCTTTTATACGAACGCTCGTTAGTTTAAACCTGACTTTTAAATGTCAAATCTTCAGGCTTAGTCCCCCGCAAAACCCAAAATCAGCTTTTTCAAATGAAATTAGCATACATTTTCAAAGGAGCACTGACAAGTCCCTGAAAATTTTCAAATGCGGCGCTGGCGCTTATATGTATAACCAAACAAAACTCATGCCATTTTTGCCGAAAATTTTTGACGCCATTTAATGCTTGAATTAAAAAATGTTTTCTTATACCATTGCCACTTTTCCCAAATATTCTTGGCTATTCATTCCTGAAATAATGTTTTTAAAGTTTTTTTTTCTGCGGCGTCATTTTTTCGGAAAACCTCCTGATTTTTTTCGTTTTAACTACAATTTTTTTATGCAGCGCAATTTTTTCTGAAAAGTACCTAATTTATCTAAAATTTTCGGCGCTACTGTTTTTATCTTCCTAGCCCGCGTAGCAATGGCTGTGTATATTGTGTATATTGTTTCTGTTCGTAACACGATAGCTCCAAAACCGCTAAACAGATTTTCCTAAAATTTTCAGGTAAAATAGTGTTCTACACTCTTACGAGCTGATTAGATTTTGGTCAAAATCAATTATTGCTAATGACAGTTTTTTGACAATTGAAAACTTTAATAACTTTTTAACCGAGTATCGTATCAAAACACTGTTTTCGGAATAAAAAAGACTATATATTTTGCTCAATAATTCGTGTTATAATCAAAAACTTAATAGGAGCTTTAGTTTCTGAGATATTTACAAAAAACTGTTTTCAAGGCTAATATATTATCATGCTTCACTTGAAGTGTGATAACAGACTAGCTAGGAAGGTGTCAGATCTATCATATCCAAATATGTCAACATACATGGACTCTACTTATCACTTGACATCTCCGCAATATCAACTTTTTTTCTTAAAATGACTCAAAAAATCACACCCTAAAGTTTGGCGATATAGTTTATTAACACTCTGGATAGACTTTCATCCTTTGGTGTGTTTGTTTTGTTTTAATATAGCATAATATGCAAACGCAATCAAAATGTATTATTTGCTTTGTTGTCTTTGGCATTTGCTTTACAAAAGTTAAATTAACTTTAAAAGTTGTTTTGTGGCGTAAGTAGACGTTAGGCTTTTCACTTGCTTGGTAACATAAAGACGTGTTAGAAGAGAGCAAAACTTTTTCTAAAAGGCTTTTTGCTTGCTTTTTCTTTTGAAGTTTTTTGGATATGTAGGTCTTTATTAAATATTTTGGCGCAAGTACTTTTAAACTTGAAGGCGAACAAAAAAAACAAGATATCTCCAATTTGAATAGTTTTTGTTTGTATAGATCTATGTGCATTTCGATGAATTTTTTGAATGTTCTAGTAATTTAGCTTGCCAAACAATTAGTAGTTACCTTTACAGATAGCAAAATAAGAGAGATATATGTAAATGTCATAAAATATATATACCCCAAAAATATTTTTGTTAAATCAATATGACATATATAAATATGAAATATGAATCATATTTCCCGATTAAGCCAGACAAATCTGGATTTGTGTCCGGCTTTATGACGACCCGAGAGGCCTTTTGTCATCAAAGTTTTTGGTGATAAAAAAATTTTTAGACGGTTTTTTAAAATGACTGGTTTTATTTGGCATTTTTTCTTAGCTTCGATGTCCTCCTTTAAGTCAAAGAAGTATTCAATAAACACATAATTTTTTTAAAATATTTAACAAAACATACATTTGCGTGTTGCCACTTAATGGAACAGTGCATCAGGTTCTCATCTCAAAAATGAAAGAGCAAGTAAATTTTACTCGGGTTGAGTAAGTTTAAAATTTTGTTTTGCAAAAATTTCAGTTACATGTGTTTTTTTAGTTATATAAATTTTATTGAATAAAATTAAGTTTAATTAAGGGACTGTCCTTAAATTACGTTACGCTCTAGGGGGGCAGAGGCGGGTTTAGCCTTGCGCTACACACAATGTTTTTTTAATATGTTTTTTCTTGGAAATGCGTTATGGGGGGGAAAGGAGGGTCAAAAATCCTGAATTTTTGCGTTACGTAATTTAAGGACGTTCCCTAAGCCACCCTTTAGGACGCAATTGTCCAATCAATAACAAAATTGGTATGGAATAGTTGGCCATTATAAGGCTTAATTCTAACTTCTATGATAGATAGAAAAAATTAATAATAATTGATGTAAACAACAAAAATTTTGTAGAAGTTAAAAAAAACTAATTTATAAGTTTTTCTAAGGGCATGCATATATTTTAAGTTTAGATTATAAGCTAGAAATATCTCAAATCCATTATTGCTCTATTTGTTAAGGACCTGTCTTTTAGAAAGTGATCTTAGCTTAGTAAGTAGTTGGTTTAAATTCCTTAGAAAATGGTTTTTAAAGGCCACGTCCAGATTTTTCCATAGCATTATTTGAGCACTGCAGTAAAAGAAGAAATAAATTCAAGGTCACTTTAACGCAATTATTTTTTAAGGTTGTCCACTTTACCTACAAGCTATTTTTCATCAAAATTCAAAATTATCAAATACTCCATACCATATTATTTATCGCTAATAATTAATTATTATGAAAGCTATACAAATAGAATTTAAATATGAACCAGATCAACTTACAAAATTAACGAGCCCTGTTGTTGTTTTAAATAAATCACTTGTGGGCGTAACAACTGTCTAACATATAGCCAAGGCCAACAAAAAAATTACAGGCCTTGATCCTGATGATGATCAGAAGTTTTGTCAATTATCTATTTTACATGGGCTGTTATGTAAGGATTATGGTATTTTTCCGATACTTTTAGACATTTGAATATAGAGAAGTATATAGGTATAGATTTTATTATACTGCTTTTCGAAAAACATTGTACACCCAAAAGGACTATACCAATTTTGAATATTTTTGATACACGTGCTTGTTACTTCAAAATAAACGATGATAATTTCAAGCAGGGCAAACAAATTTAAGATACCGTTTTTAGCTTTTATGTCGATAAAGTTTCTTACCTGTAAAATTTTTTGCCAAAATAACAAGTCGTTTAAAATTTTAAGATACCTCCTGTCAGACATTCTGCTCCTTTCAGGCAATTAAGCCAATTTGAAAGAGGTGGTATTGTTGGGTTGAGAGGGACTGGATATTCTTATCGTGAGATTTCTCGTGCTGTTAATCGGTCTCTGTATGCGGTACTTTTGTGCTGTCGAGCGTGGTTTGAAGAGCATCGTACATAATGAGGAGCCGGCTCTGGATAAAGAAGAGGCACTAATGCAAAGCAGGATGGTTATCTGAGATTGTTAGCTTAAAGAAACAGATTCCAAACAGTAAGAAGCATTGCCATTCACTGGTTTGATGCAGAAGAGGGACCTATAGATATCCAATCTATTTACTGAAGAATAAGATATTTTGGGATTCATAAATACCATCCTTACTTATTGCTACCTTTGACTCCACATCAAAAACGAGCAAGCCTCCAATGGTATCAAAAAAGAATGCAACGGAATAACGAATGACATTCAGTGATTTTTTCTGATGAATCCAGATTCTCTTTGGATAGACGTGATGGGCGACAACGAGTAAGAAGGATGCGTAGTGAACGTTACAATCAGGAAGTCTTAGAGCCAGTATTGGTGCCTTACCATCTTACGGTCCCACATGGTATATTCCAGCAAGATAATGTACGTTAGCATATAGTACAGGTTACCTTGGACTTTCTAGAGACCTTTGACAATCACGGTTTACTGTGGCCCGCCAGATCGCCAGATCTGTCGCCAATGGAACATGTCTGGGATATAATCAGTAGAAGACTGTACAATTTTTTTTGAAAAATATAATAAGTAGTAGTAAGTTATATTTTTAAAGTGGCTTCACTAAAAAGCAATGTTTGTCGCTTAAAATGATGGTCTAATTTTTAAACAAATTACAAGCTATTACGAATTGATTTTTTTTTAATCGGAGACTTAGGAACTTGTCTTCGCGGATTTCTGCGTAAAACAGTAGGTTTGAAGAAGGAAGTTTTTACCAAATAAGGCTAAAACAGTGCATTTTACGAGCAGTGTTTTTATGTACGAGCAAAACTAGTGCTTATAATTCCGCAAGTAAAATAAAACAGGTATATAGTTTTTTTTCATATCTTCATTAATAAATAAAATCCTCAAAAATACAAAAATCAGTGAGAAGAGTAACAATAATAATTATATGAGCAAGTGACAGTTTGAGGAAAGGTTTAATAAGTTAATAGCGCGACAAAATTAGATTTCTTGAGAACCATCACACCGATTTTACTAATTTGGACCTCATTGTGTAGGGGAAAAGTAGTGCTTTTTAATAAATTTAAAAAAAACTAAAACATTTTCGGAAAATAAGAATGAACACGCCATTTTGAAGACTCAAGTATGATTCTGTCGGCCATCTTAAATTTTAAGATAACGTTAAACTTTGAACATTTGTTTCATCAAAATCGGTTTAGTAGTAATTAATTTATAAGGAAATAAATGCAAAACAGTGGTCGAAACAAAAATATTTGTTTTTAGAACCACGAAACCGATTTTGCTGATTCATACCTTGTTGTGCCTGGCAAGAATACAGTTTTTTTATTGATTTTCAAAAATAACTAACAACGCAACACAAAAATAAATGAGCATTTTTGAAGGGTACAATTTAATTTCGTCTATTATCTTGGATTTTGAGATGGCGGATAAAAATATATATAGTTTAAACTCTGATTAATTATCTGCGAAGTAGAGTTTGTCCCATTTAAATCCATGGAAAAATTCAAAAGTTATCATGAAAAAAAAATTGTCTGTTTTTTTTTGGCACACCCGGTATATGAACAAGATTTGATGCAAAAATAAATAAATTGGTTTCGGCTTAAATTTAATTTTTGTGCAGGCCAATGAAGCGGTTAAGAAAAAATAAGGATTTCTATACATTTTAAAAAAATTGTTTTTAAGGATATAATAAAAGTACTAAAACTGGCATAGGTATAAAACTTGTGACAAAAGTTTTATTTTACTTCTTGACAAATTGTGATCCTCGCTACGCTCGCTGGTGCAACAAACTTTTCGCCTAGGATTAAAAATTTCCACTTTTTGCCTTGGTAGGGATATAACTATTTACTATAATTTAATTCAATTAAATGCACTAAGGCAGTATATCGTTAGGCTAAAAACTATACTGACCATAAAATTCTAATTTATCAGGTATAACATAAGGGTGAACCCCGATCTCAGCAAATCACGACGGTCCACGAACTAAAAGTTAAAGAAGAGGGGGAACACCAGAGAAGAAATATAGGCAGATAGACAAGAGCTGACTAGGTATATCAGGGAAGATCCCACGAGGTCGCGTTACGGGATCAAGATTGTCTTTTCTTTTAAATTGGCGAAGCGAAAAGGGGGTATGAATTGCGTTTTTATAAACCTTGCTAATTTCTTTCTCGGGCATTATGCCAGCATTAAAATTTACTATCGCAGAAAAGGTTTAAATGTTGAAATGGTATTTTGCAGGAAACTCCGCTCAGGATGTAATTAATTTGTTTATTCCTAACGGTATATAGTAAAACTACAGGGTGATATTTTTTTCCACTGGCAGATGTTAAAATTTAAGAATTCCTTGTTTTATACAGAAACTTTTTGATTTCCTACAACTTTTTTTATCCCTAACCGCTTTTGAAAAAAAAAGACAAAAAGAGATAATTTAACACTTCGATTGCTATTCAGAAATTACATAAAACTCGGCTAAAATTAAAATATTGTTTTAGAGAAAGAAGAATTTATTATATATTTTTGAATCTGCAAAAAAGTTCTTGGGGAAAAAAAGAGGCATGACCCCTGAAAAAATATCACCTTGTGGTTTTTTCATGATATTTCGCATGCTTAATAATGTGTGCCTTGTGACTAAATAACTAAACTGCAGGAGCTATAAAGAAAAAAACAAACAAAAAATTGAAATTTTGACACCCTGTATATCAAAAACTAGGCATTTGCGGAACCATGTTTATTTGAAGTTTTTTTCTTAAAATCACTCAAAAAATCATCCTCTGAAGTTTGGCGATATACTTTGTTAACACCCTGTATACTTAGTGTTTAAGGCTGGCATTTCGGCTTTTAAAATTTACCCCACGTTGGCTTTGTGCATGATTTTTGACGATGGGAAAACAAATGCAGAGACCCTGTGTGTATGACATATTTAAAAAATATAGAGACGCGACAAACTCATCAAAGCCAAATTTGTTTAAGTCAAAATCAAATCAAGGAAATATCGGTCCTCTTTTTACTCTAGCCTTGTTTAGAGAGGGACGCACCTTCCTTCCTTGTTAATGCACAAGTGTTGGAAAATAAAAAATATAAACGATTTTTGACAATAGGGGGTGACAGACAAACACACAGAGACTTCCTATTGACACTGACACATACAGGAATTAACAGGTGTACAGGATGTCTCATTTTTAATGGTATTGAATGAAAAACTCACGTATTATAAAAGATAGAGGATTGGGGCTTTTACATTACTCCTCAAATTTTAAGACAAGAACAAACATGTCAAACGTTTTTTTCTAGCGCTAGTAGTGTTGGAGTTACGAGGGAAATTGAAAAAATTCCAATTCCCAAAATTTCATTATTTTGGCAGGTATTTCAATTCTGTTAGAACCTCTTTACAGGAAGTTGAATATGAAGCAAGTCAAATTCGAGATTTCAGAAAAAAATTAAGAAAAATAAAACCTTCCCAGCTAGCCTATTAGTTAGTTAGTAGTTAGTTTTTTGTAAATATCTCAGAAGCCAAAGCTCCTACGAAGTTTTTGGTTAAAATACAAATTATGAAGCAAAATAAAGTCTACTATATTCTAAAAGCCGCATACTGATGCAATACCCCGTTAAAAAGTTAGCATTAATGGATCTTGACCAACAATTAATCAACTCGTTAGAGGGTCGACCACTTTTTTTCCTAAAAATATTATGAAAATCGGTTCAGCGATTTAGGAGCTATTGTGTTACAGACAGACACACACACACAGACATACAGACATCACGAAGATATTGCTAAGATGTGAAACAAAATATTTTTGGCGTTATCTAAAAAAATTGTCGTCGAAAATAATACTTTTTATAGCTATTGCTACGCGGGAAGGAAGGTAAAAAATACCAACCTGGAATTTTTATACCTAACGGTTAGGTGGAGACCCAAACTTGTTAATTTTTCTTCTGAAATCTCGAATCCGACTCGAGGCACCAAAAGTTGACAAGCTCAACTTTGTGTAGAGAAGTTTTAATAAAATTCAAATATCTGCACTAATAATAAAGATATGACCAATTTTTAGAATTCCAATTTTTGAATTTTTCCTCGCAGGTTCAAAACTGGGGCTGGAATAAAACTTTTGCCATATTTTCTAGGTAACGAAATTTAAAGACAGTAATGTGAAATCCAGTATCCCTATCTTTTGTAATAAGTTTCCCATTCAACACCATCGAAAATGGGACACCCTGTACAGGCAAGAAATTAAACCATTATTTAATTTAAAAAAAACGTGGACCCCTTAAATTCTCCCACGGATCTAAAAACTACTTCCCAAAGTGGATAGTATAGTCTTTCTATGTAGCTTTCGAACGATCCAAACTCAAGGTTTACAAAAGGGTCTAGTACCATTTAGCGCAGCTAATAGAACGCGAGGCGATTCGCCGCGGGCCGATTCACAAATAAACCGAACCGAACCGATCCACTAGCGTTTAAAATTACTGTATACCAACCTACAATAAACCAAACAAACCCAATTGTATCAAAGCCCAACCAAACCTAACTAAACCACACCTTTTCTAATAAAACATACCCAAACCTAAACAAACCCAACCTAACATGTGTCGAGTATTTCGGCCAAATGGGTTTGCGTTGAATCGCTCTCGCCGAATCGTACTACCTTGCCGAATTTTCAGCGCTGAATAGTAACTTTCTTTGCCCCAAAAATGCCAGAACTTGTGCTTCGACCTATTTCAATTTAACAAATTCTTGCTCCATTTAGTGCTGTTCTTACGACTTTCTTTTTTGAGGTATCTGTTTACTTTAGTTTAAAAAAAATCTTTTTACTGCTTGGCGTTTATGTGGTCTAGTATTGTTGGCAGTGGTTGTTGCTCAACTTGGATGAATTAAGCTCTTTTACAGTTGGGAAAACTTCGTAGAGCACCAGGCATGTAACGACTGGAATTCCTGTTGGGACAATGAGAGTCCAAGATATTTTTTATGGTAGAATTCGAATACAGCATCGAAAATTATATAAGGATGCCCTAGTTCTAAAAATATTTTTTTTTAATTTTTTTAGGGTTTTTTGAACCCGGAATAAATTTTGCCAACGTCAAATCCGGAATCAGCGGTTAAAAATGTATGAAAATTCAGTAAATGAAATTCTATCTTCCAAAACTCAATTATCCAGTCTTTTTTGGCGTTAGTTTTTAGTCCTGAAGAAAACTTTAGACCTTCCTAACACCGAATTTTGATACAGCGTCGCAAACAACACAGGTACCACACATTTTTGTAGTAAATTTTTTTTAATTAATTTTAAGTTCAATATTTAGAATGTTCCGTAAGAGATTTACCTTGCTTCGGATTTCTTAAAATATATGGAAATACAATACATGAGATTCTATCATCTAAAACTCAATTTTCTAGTTTTTTTTGGGGGTAGTATTAGCCCTGAATAAAGCTCTAGACGTCTAGGGACTTCCTTAACATCGTATTTGGATTGAGCGTCGCAAACAATACAGGAATCACATAAAATATCTATTCATTTCAACTTCCTTATTTAGTGTGTGTTTCGTAAGAGATCTACCATGTTTCTGATTTCTTATAAGTTTATACGACATTAATTTATTTGGTTAGATAAAATATTCTGATTGTTTGAAATAAACAGCCTATACCTCCTGTGCCCCAAAAATGCCTGCATTAATATCTTGCTCAATTTATTGCTGTCCTTAATACTCTCATTTTTGTGGTATCTACGGACATTATTTTTAAAATATTTTCTTACTGGTTCGCTTTAATGTGATCCAGTATTGTTGGCAGCGATTGTATCTCAACTTTGTTAAATCAAGCTCTCTCACAGTAGGAAAAAAGACCAGGAATGTGACCTGTGGGGACCATAAGTATTCGGTTAGTTGATCAGAATGGTTGAATACAATGGTTGTCACTGTCATCTAGAACACAAGTATCTTGAAATTTTTATAGTGGCTGTTGTAAATATTTTAAATCATTACCACATCTGCATAATGATAACTTGCAAACACATACTCTTAATAGTTGGATCAGTTATGTTTGTAGGCCACCTGTTAATCTATCCCTTAATTTATAAAACTTTCACGTTTTATTTTATCCGCTCCACAATTCAGCATAGCCCCTGGTTTATAAAATTTCGACAGAATTATTCACACTGACTTAAAATTTAATATTTGCAGACTTTTTTGTATTCCAGTTTGATTTATTATCTAGATTAATTATAAAGTTTATTGGTCCTGTTTTAGTATAAGTGTTGTTGGTTACTTATAAACGGAATTATTATTATTTTGATTTATTATTATTTATTATAAATAAACGCGGTTCCAAAAAAACTAATATAATTTTGAGATAAAGTTGCAACCGTTGCGTTGTAATCAAATATTATAGAATATAATAAAGGGGAAGTATTTTTTCCATCTATTTTTGTCCATCGGTGGATTTGCGATGCCAACAGTTGATTGACAGCTGACATATATCATCAATATTACAATATTTCTGATTGCATCAGATGAAGCCATCAGTTGAAATAAAAACTCAATGGCATCACGCCCACAAGTGACAAGTTACAAGGGAAGAAAGAGACATAACCCAACTTTTTCGATTTTTTACCTTAGCTTCTTAAAGAAAAACATGTCTGATGAAGAAGAAATTCTCATAGCCCTTAAGGCACCTAATGAGAAACTCATTTCGACGTCGAATAAACTGTAGTTTACAACAGTTTTCTCCACATAATCCTTAGTGTGTTTCTCTTTGAAGAAAATAATTAGTTCCTGAACAAGTTTCCCAACTTGTTTTTATTTTTGTAAATAATTATATTCTCTAATTTTCACTTAAAATTAGAGAAGCTATCTCTCTTAGTTTTTAAATATTTTTGGATTACATTTTCTACGCTTACAAGCGTTTTTAGAATATTATTTTGATTTACTTTACGCTATATCTTTCCATATTTTAAATTTAAACTTCGCGCGCTTCTTCCAGCAATGAAGGATTTGAGATAAGCGGCTAAATTCGGCCTAGCAGACGAAAACGCCGATTGTCTGGGCGAACAACTCAACCACGCGCCACGTGCAAGGAAAGTCACCGCACCGCTATTATTTTATATTAAAATTGTGGAAACTATTAATTTTACGCTTTAGTTTATTAGATATTAGTGTTTGGAACATTTTGAACTATAGAACAATGGAGAGTCTGGTACTTCGCGTATAATCGGGCTGGCCAGCCAAGTAGCTACAAAAGACATCTAAGGGTAAGTCGTTTCTTGATAATTTTTCATTGCTGCGCTATTTTTAGTATTTAAGTTTTTAGGCTCTTTTTTCCCTGTTGGAGCCCTGTGGAAAGATACAGTCCCTCTTAACTCCCCCACGTTTTTCTCGAGCTATCTCGAGTGGTCCTTCGGTATATTTTATTTTCTACAGAAGGCCTAACCTCACCAGTTCCTTTAGGGTAATTTTCGCCACAGCCCTATTTATTGCAGACATGCTGTTTTTTTAACTCGACTATCATTAAAGAAAAAGTGAGGTTATGTATTTAATCAAAACCTTCCACCGACTTCCACACCCGGTTGTAGAAAATTATAGTAACTTGATTGATGTAGGATTCCACCGGAAAATTTAAGAACTTGGCATCGGAAATCTATCTGAAAAATTTAAGGACTTGATTGTTGCCACTGGTTGCTGTTTAGTGGCAAAGAAACTTCCCCATACTGTATGTATTACACCTGTCAGAAGTTCTCATATTCAGGATATTCACAATTTATTACAAAAAAATAAACGGTAAAAAACTATGTGGAACACGTCCTGACAATGTGCAGCAACAGTGATCCATGCCAATCTACAACCAGTTTCGTCCTTGTTGGACCATCCTCAGGTAATGCAGGCGATACCTTCATGTAGATCGTAAGCTGCGTGAAACCGAGAGAAACGACTACTCTGAGGGAAAATACCCCTACTGGCATTGAATTATACTGATGGTTTGAGGCTTTCATTGGGAATTTGTTAAAACCATGTGATTTTCACTTTCTTTAACAAGGATATGAATCATCCTTGTTTGGAACACGCCCTGACAATCTGCAGCAACAGTGATGTCAATCGTCGACCCTTTTTGGTCCTCTTGGGCCATCCTCAGCTGAATTCATCATCATCATCATCCATGTAGAGCATAAGCTGTGTGAAATCATTAGAAACAACTACTCCCAGGGAAAATACCCCTACTGGCATTGAATTAAACTGATGATGATGGTTTGACGCGTATGTTTAAAGTTGGTTCAAAATATGTAGTTTTTACTTTCTTCAACGTCGATTACAAGGATATGAATCATCCTTGTTTGGAACCCGTCCTGTGACAATTTGCAAGAACAGTGATTCATGCCAATCCACGACCGGTTTCGGCCTTCTTGGGCCCTTTTCAGGTGAATATACACGATAGTTCCGTGCAGAGCACAAGCTGTGTTAGGCCAACGTAAACAACTACTTGTGTATAGAGGGGAATAGTTATATTAATAATTTTTTAATGTTTTTCTGATGCTCGTAGAAAAATAGTTGCAGACCCATTTTTCGAACTTAAATGCTTGACAGAGCTTGCTAGATATCGTTCTGTCAACGGCATTTGCATGTGGAAAAATAGATTTCCTGCACTTGTTAGGAAAATATCTTTTTTGATTTCTGTTTCGACGGTCAAATAAAATAAATCACACTGTATTTAATGTTTTAGGATTAAACATTGAACGCTGCATTCGCCAGATTACGCGCGATTTATAGCACAAATCATCATATTATCGAATAATGGGTTTGTCAAATTCACACGTGTGTACAAGAAGTCGAGGTGGAAATTTAAATAAAATGTATTATTTAAAACATAAATATTATCATCTGTAATTTAATATAAAAAAATTGGTTAGATCTTAATCTGTAAAAAAATTTCATTAAAATTTAGTTATGCACATACGGGAATTTTTCTGAAGATTTTTATTTAAATATCTTGCCGTAGCTAAAAAACGTTTTTAATATATTGGTTAAAAAACTGTTGTGTTAAACGCCTGACATCTGCCTCAACAAACATGCAATTTTTTCTAATGTTTTCGCCTTCCTAAATTGCCTGGAAAATTAGGATTTTCCCTCTATATCGCTTTTAATATTTACCCAATCTTCATGGATTATCACCCTCGAGGCGCCAAAAAGCTTTTAGAGTTTGGAAGCAGAATAATGTTGTTTATATAGCCGGATAATGACTGAATTACATGACTGGCTCTGTATTAAGAACGTCAGTCTCTACGATTGGCAGACCTTTTGTCGGAAACAAATTCTGCGCATCGCAAAACTGCGTTAAATCTAAATGTTTGTCATGTAATTATAATAACAAAGTAACTGAAATAACCGCAGCTATGGCCTATAGATGAAATAAATGATACGATGACAAGAACTATGACCACCGCAACGTAGGAAAAGATGTCGCACAAAAAGATAAAAATAGAGAAAATTGTATATCAGAAAAAATAAATAAACTGATGGAAAAAAGGCGGAACCTGGAGAAGGAAGAAAAAAGGACATCGATAGAATACACAGAAATAAATAAAACTATAAGAAAAATGATATAAAAAAGAAGGTTTCCTTGGTTCGCTGTTGTTTAACTAGTAGAATCAAAAATAGATTTTACCTATTGTTTCATTCTATTTGTCAATAGTTATAAGTTTGCCTCTGCTCTGCTAAAAAAAAAATTGCGGGTTTTCGTAAGTTTAAGCTCAGAAGTTTGGGCTACATGAAAATTAAATGCGCCCTAGGCGAAATTTTTTTTTAAATACTAGTCATTTTTACGTAAAAAATTTGAAAAGTTTGAGATAACGTCGAAAATGTGTTATTTGGATATAGTTTGACCTATCTTGGCAATATCATGTAAATGGGCTAGCCCATATGTTACTTTTTTTTAGATAAATTAAGCCTATGAATTTTTCTTATATGTGCTACTCGTTGGAAATAAATAAATAAATCATTGTAACGTCTGTTCGTGTGTATGTATGACTGTACGGCCCACAATAGCTTCTAGACTGCTTAACTGATTTTTATGAAATTTTCTGGTAAAATTGAAATTCAGAATATACTAGAACTCATTTTTCTCAGTCATAATTTGTGTATAAACCCAGCAGGAGCTTTCAGTTGTAAGCTATTTATAAAAAAAAAACTATTTTCAAGGCTGATATAGCGTGGAATTCACCTCGAGTTAGTAAGGTATGACATCCGTCATGCAGGGGCGGCGCGTCGGAGGGACTAGGGGGGCCTTGGCTCCTCCACTTTTTTCAAACAACATAAAATTCTTTCAAAATTCAAAATATGTTTGTAAAATGTTAAATTTTCTTTACTTCAAAAGTTATACAGCCGCCCCCAACTATTTAATGGCACGCACCACCGCTCATGGATCATGGATCCATTTTTTTTTATTGGAACTAAAGATTATAAGCTTTACCTCGAGGAGAAGGGGGATACTCTACCGCGCGTAACTAGGGAAAAACAAGGTGTGTTGGTAAAAACAATTTTTATTTATCAGTTGTCACTGTTCCCACTGTTACAAAAGCCATATTTGCAGTTCAACTCAACGTTTAACAAAAGCTAGGCAGTTTTCTTAAGACCTAAATAGATCAATCAACAGTCACAGTAATATTTTCTTCTTAATTTTGATCAAAGAAACGTCCAAACTTGAACAGAAACTATGAACCAGAACAGGGAAAGACCTAACGTTTACTTTAACATCCGTATATCCAGGCTCAAAGTAGCCCCGGGCTCTATGTGGCTCAGGGACCGTCCGAGCCGCCGAGGCCTCGGCGAGGATCTCCGCCCTCCCGCCCGGGTCAGTCCGGGCCTGGTGCAGGGTACAAATTTACCAATCTGTACGTTTGTCCAAACTTTACTTATATTGTGGAAAATTTCAATAAATTACCAATTCCCCGCTGCAAACTTAAATTTATAGATTCCCAAATCAGCAACAGCCAGCAATCCGCATTCAAATGTCAAAATATCCATTTCTCCAGGCTAAAATTTAACTTGTTTACTTACAGAAAATTGCACCCGTAGGTTTCGATATTATCTCGAGCTGGAAAATTGAGAAAAATTTTCAGAGACGTCGGCTGCAGCGTGTGCTGGTTAAAAATAGTCTTAATATATTTTTTTAAACCGACCGGAAAACAATTAAAATTTTTTGTACGGAAAGTTTTACTTTACAAGCAGGTCCTTTTAAAAAACTTTCCGGTCTTAACAGGGACCGGTAATGTAATAAGAGATAGGATTTTTTTACCGGTCCCTATTTTGGTCAAGGTGGTCATAACTTATGCCATTTAAACAGTGATTATGTCGACAGTTCTTAAATTCTGTATATTTTAATAAGCGCCAGTCAATAAAAGCATTCAACATTGCAAATGCGCACTTAGCTACTATTTTTTTATATGTTGCTAGGATCCTTCTGAGTAGTTCATACCCAAATCTCTGTGCTACTCCCGTAGGACTCGAGGATCCTGCAACTTTATTAGTATTTTTCAGAAGTACTACCTTAAGAAATCATTTTGTGGGTGTTAACGTACACAATACAATACAGTACAATCTGAGCTTAATCCTAGATTCTAAGGTTTATTAGTTTTGGAGATACGTGTGGTAAAATATGTATTTTACAAAAAGTTAAATGTTTTTAAAAAATAGTGATAAAAAAAGAATTTATAGCTACCTATGTATTGGCTTTAAAACGGTACTAAAACTGCCTCTACTGACGAAGGGTTGATTTTTTTTTTTTGATTTAAGTAAACTCCATGCTATATTAGGCTTGAAAACAGATTTTTTGTAAATATCTCAGAAACGCAAGCTCCAATGAAGTTTTTGGTTATAACACAAATTATTGACAAAAATATGTTCTTCTCTCTTCTGAAAACCATATATTGATGCGATGTTCCGTTAAAAGTAAGCATATTTTTAATTTTTTAACTGACCAAAAATTGTCATTAGCATTAATGGATCTTGACCCAAATCTAATGAGCTCGTTACAGTGTCGAACAGTATTTTGCTGCACGGGCTAGAAAGGTAAAAATGTTTTTTCAAATTATATGTAGTAGTATAGTATAAGTATAAGTAATCGTGCGCATCAAGTTATTTAAAATTTTACGGAATTTCCGGAGAATCTAACAACTGCTATCTTCTACCACGTAGTCATTGAGATGATTGTGCGATCAGAAGTGACGCCAGATATATGTTTATTTTGGTCCGAAAAATAATTCGGTAAGTCCACAAATTTCATATAATCTTTTTGAGCAAGGTATTTTTTTAAAACGAAGTATTTTATAAACGTTTTAATATAGTTATTTTAATTAAGTTGTTTTAATTAAACAAAAATGGAAATCATGCGCATTAAGGCACACGGTTTTCCATCGTCTATATAAATACGTATAGGTACGATTGCCTTGCAGCCTTTCCACTGCGATCACCAGTGGGTCTGTTGTGGGTCACATTTAAGTATTTTCTCATCACTGAATGCCTAATCCTCCAAAAATGTTACCTGTCAGTTTGGATGAGATACAGTTCAGATCTTCTGAATCAATCTGAAGTTTACCAAAAGTGTGTAAACGTGCAATAGCAGGACATTTAAACAGTACCACCAGTATTTACTACGACCTTAAACTTAGCATTGTAGACCGGGTTTAAATATCAAGTCTATAGACTTGATACCGACCGGTTTAAGTGTATTTTTTAATACTCACAGGTCAAATAACTGCAAAGATTTGGTTCACCCTAATGTGCAATATGATAGTAAGCAATTCTCAGTGAGTTTTATCTTATATAAATTCAAATTAACTTTAGAAATAAAGAAAAACTACATAAAATTTTTTTAACAAAATCTCATTTTTTAGAAATTTAGTCAGTGCAATCGTAGGACTTCCGTTAAAAATAGTCTCAAATTGTAGTACCACCTTTGAGGTGGTTTAAAGTTCGAAAAAAATAGAAATAATCCATGATTCAAAAAAATTTATATACAAAAATATTCAAAGCTAAATAACACATAAATAAATAATAAATAATAAATAATAAATAAATAAGGTCTTTATTCAGGATTTGTTTTGCTTAACAAGAACAACTCTGAAAGGGCGAAATCTAGCTAAAAAGAACAGCTATTCAAATTTAACCCGAACTTATACCTAAAACTAACTTAACCTAAAAATAGAAAATAGAGAAGGGTCAAAATGTTTATTATATAAGTAAATATATTTATAGTAACATTGCACGAGAAAACTTTTTCGTTAATTTCTAGGCATTCTGCCATGTTAAGAGGTGTTTTTTGAGCTTCTTTTTAAATACTAATAAGGAATTATTTTTCACAAAAAATATTTGAAATTCATTATACAATTTTACAGCATTATAACATATAACATCTTTGGAATAAAGTTGTATGATATCTAGGTAGTGCGAGATTATTATTTCGAAGGGCAAATTATGTTGTTGCTTATGAAATTCAAGCTTTTTTATTAAATATATTGGAATCGAATTTTTAAGTAACTTGTAAATGACAACTAAAAAAAAATATTTATACAAATATTCTGTTTTGAGCCAACTGAGGTTTCTGATTTTTTCTGAAACATGATCGTATTTTCGTAGTCCATAAATAAACCTAACACAGTTATTTTGTAGTTTTTGTAAACGAAATTTTTCTGCCTGCGTTAAACAGGGGTAATATACAGTAATGCAATAAGACAAGGAAGACATTATATAAGATTCACAAAGTTTTTTTCGTACTTTAAAATTTAGTATGTGCTTGTTGGCGTATAGCACTTTTAAAGCCATATATGACCGTTTACTTAAATTTGAGATATGCTGGCTAAATCTTAACGATGTATCAAATGTTAACCCCAAATTTTTAGCTGTATCCGCAAACTCAAGATGGTGACTATTCATTTCTAAATTAAGATGATTTTTTAAAAAATCCAGTGCATTTGAAGGAGCAAATAACAGAACTTGTGTTTTTGCTGCATTTAGCTTAAGATTATATTTCTGGCTGTACTCAACTATTCGCCTAAGGTCTGAATTCACGTCAGCTTCTATATTGTTATAGTGAAGTGGATCAAAAATAAAAAGGAGTTGTGTATCATCCGGGTACGATTTAAGCTTACAGACCTTTGTAATATGTTTCATATCAAAAAGATATAATACGAAAAGAAGCGGGGCAAGAATAGAGCCTTGTGGCACTCCAGATGTCACCATGCCTGTTGCGGATACGCTAGATTGAGTACGTACTATCTGCTTTCTATGGCATAAGTAACCTTCAAAAAATGACAATGCTGAATGTGTAAGTCCAAAATAGTGTAACTTGGCTAATAATAAATTAAAATCAACACAATAAAATGCTTTAGAATAATCCTATAATACTAAAATAGTCGCCATCTTATTGTCAAGCTCCCTAACAATTTCGTCATTTACATCTGAAAGAAGTGTCGAAGTGCCGTGGCCAGGACGAAAACCCGACTGAGTGTCTGGGAAGATTCCACACTTTAACGGAAATTAGAAAAAGTTGTTGATGAACAACTTTCTCTAATACCTTACTCAGCACAGGTAGTAAGCTAATAGGCCTTAGATCATTAAAAGTAGCTGGATTATTTACCTTTGGAATTGGAGAGATTATTGAAGTTGTCCACATTCGAGGAAAATATCCTCTTTCCAAGCAACAATTTATAATATGTGTGATGTGTTTAATTAAGAAAGGTAAACTCAGCTTAATCATGTTTAAAATTAATATTGTCACAGCCTGCTGCATTAGATTTTAGTGATTGAATGATTTTTCTTATGTCATGTTGCGTAGGAAGGGTAAAGCTAAAACGGTCAGCAGAGTGCCTATGAGTTTTAAAGTAATCTATTAGATCCCGGTCCGCCTCGGCACCGGAAAATGCTTCCAGAATATAAGTATCAATGGCATTGGGATCCTGAAGGTCACCTGGCAAATTTGCAATGGGCTTAGATTGTACACTAGCTATTTTTAGGCGCTTCCATAATGTGGCAGCGTTCTGAGAATTATTGTATCTTAAGTAGGCCGCTTTTTCTCGTCTCAAGGAAGTTAAAGCAAAGTTTCTCATTTCCTTGTATCGAGTCCAATTTACTGGAGTCGAGTTTCTTTTATATTTTTGTAATGCTTTATCACGTTGTTTTAAAATTTCTTTTAATCCGTTTGAGAGCCAAGGGGCCGGAGGCCTACTCAAGCGTACGGTTTTCATGGGGGCATACTGATTAATAACTTGCAGCAAATTGTCGCTTAACAAACCTATTTTATCTTCTATGTTGTGTATATAATAAATCCCATCCCAATTTATGTTTTGCATGTCTTCATTGAATGACTGTTCATTGAAATGCTTAAAGCATCTAAAGGTATATAATTTTTGCAAATTTTTAGAGGACACTAGGGCAAGTTCACAGAAGGAAAGGCTATGATCCGAAATAAAGTCGGTATTTATAACACCGTGTGTTTTAACTAGGTCTAAGTTACTAATAAAAATTGGATCAGGTAGTTTTTTTGTTGTTTGTGTTACTCTAGTAGGCTCACTTATTATTTGGGTCAAATCATAAGAACTAAAACAGTCACTCAATGGATTTGCGGGATCCAACATGTCCACATTAACGTCCCCTGTTATGATAACATGGTCAAAAATAGGAGCAATTTCCGATAAAATTGCATGATATTCTTTAACAGATTCTGCTACTGAGCAGACTTTAGCTGATCGGTAAAAAACTCCTATCAAAATGGACATGTTTTTAAGCTTAAAGCTAACTAGTAAATGCTCGAGTAGGCCACTGTCGCAAGTTGTTAAATTATATTTGGTTATTTTATATTCCTGCCTTGAGTAAATTGCTATACCACCTCCGGCTCTCCCGAGGCGGTCCTCACGCGTAATTTTATAACCTTGGATATCTACAAGCGACGATGGTATGTGTTGCTTTAGGTTACTTGCTGTGACACATAGAAAGTCAAAACCTTTTTCGAGAATCAAATCTTTTACATAAGGAAAGTGCAGAACCAAAGAACTTGAATTCAAATTACCAAATAAAAAGTTTAAAATAATTATGAAAACTAAAGAATTTTATATTAATTAGAGATACTGACTCAAATGTATTTTTTAAGCTTGGTTTTTTTTAGTTTTGTGGTGTGTTTGCCTGATCTATTATCCGATTGATATGTTCAACATCGTTGATTTTAATAGCCGGTTCACCCTTGGTTTTCCTAACAAATACCAATCCGTTGGCATAAATAACTTAAAACTATATCTGTAGATGTATTACCGTAAATATGTATCAATATTTAAATACTGTAAAAAGCAAAAGAAATATTAGAATCCCTTTTCAATTACTCATTCAGCAAAACAATCGACCATCGGTTGAATCGTCGCTAACTTGTCTAAAAAATTAAGATGTAAAATATAGCGGACAGCTGACACTGACTTTTTCCGTTTTTAATCGACACTTCCTAGTGACGTTTGGAGGTTTAAATATGGCTACCATTTTTAAACCAAAATATTGTATTATTTTTATTTATTTATAACCTTTGTGTGGAAATAATGTCTTTGTTATAACGAAAAAAGATGACTCATATCGCAAGGTATTTATGAACAATGTATATAAATATTAAAAACTATTGCATTCAAGGGAAAAATAAGTTAAACCTTTAACCAAAATGTAAACTTTTAAACCTAGGATTGTAGCACTTAGCACTGTAGACCCTTTAGTAAATACTGGTGTACATGTCTAGCTGTTTCGTCATCATCCATACAGGTGTCTACATTTGGTCTCTGTTAGTCCCATTCTTTGCATGAGTATTCTTAGTCGACAGTGATACGTAAAAAATTTAGTCACTATACGGATCTTCTGTCTAGTAAGTCCAATGATGTTCCCGGATTTCTTCCTACAAGGTCCTTTAATTAAACTCTTTAGAGTGAGTCAGTTCTGATATATTTATCCATTATTGTTGGAAGCTGTTCTTCATCCATTTTAATATGGTTAACTTAGCAGCATTGTACGATATCTCCAGGGCTGGTTCGGGGCCGAACAATTTGGAAGATGCCGCTTCCCTCGCCGCTTGGTCTACGGCCTCGTTTCGCTCGTGCCCAGGATGCCCTGGTATCTATACGTATGACACTTAGCGAATCCCTGCAACTCCTTACGGTTCTCAATGACACCATATAGGAATCAAGCGCTCCTAAGTCTGCTTGACTGTCGGAGAAGATTTTTATTGTCCTGTTGCATTCATAGTCAGTAATCCACCGGAAACAAAGCTATCAGTTCCACCCGGGATATAATAGCCAAATAGCCGAGACACAGTCGATGGGCTACAGCTCATTGCACCATATATGGCAAAACTGGCCTCTCGTTGTAAGCTTGTTAGTTTTGCACTTGAGGTTCTTTGATGTCTCTTCTCGAACCAGACTATTGTGCCATATGCAATTGTTGGTCTGATGACTATTATATACAGCCAGTACATTTTTTGGGCTAGTGCAACAGGTTTCTTCGCAAATTGTTTTGCACGTCCATCAAAACAGTTTGGTTTTGCAAGTTACCTTTTCCAAATGGGAATTTTAGGTAAAAGTTTTTATTTAGGGTGACCCCTAGGTATTTTCCCTCTGACACAAATGAAATTACTTCACCGGAGGAATCAGGAAGTTTGGCTTCCTTGAAAAGGTGAATGGTATAATGACTGTTTTGCTGGGATTAACCGACAACTGTTCTCTGTCATACCAGTCTTTTACCGTATTTAGTATTTCTCGTATCTTTTCTTCCTCTGAAATGTCTCTAATGATTCCTCGACATACAAGGATTCATAGATCGACCAGTCGAGACCATAGGAGGGGAGACAGAACTCCTCCTCTTACGGACAGCCTCTGACAGCTCTGAAACCATCACATCATTGAGAACCGAACCGAACCCTGTGACGGTAGATTCAAATCCTCGGACGCACTCTGATTCAAAGAGGGAATGGGGTAGTGTATTGTTAAATGCTCTTTCTATATCAAGAAAGGTGCAAACTGCGATGCCTTTTTCATCGAGGGTTTTCTTGATTTTCTCAACAAGGTTGCTTAAAGCTAGTTCTGTTGACTTACCTGCTTGGTATGCGTATTTCCAAGTCTTTTAACAGAAAAGAGGTGAGGCTTATGGTGGGCGAGATTTTGGTATGTAAACTACTTTAACTTTGGTTCCGCTAGTTTGAATATAATTCCATGCTAGGCTGCCCTTGTACAGTTTTACCAGGCATGGTACTAGCACTTCCAGGCCTTTTTGTACTAGCACTGGAAGAATGCCAGAGCCAACTTGGTTTATAGACTTAGATGATGTAAAATTGAACTTCATAGCACCTACGTTGAAAAAGCTAGTCAATATTTTATTACTTACATACCAGAAGGCCGCAAGAAAAAAAAGTTTGTTAGTTTAAATAAACGCGTTCAAAAACTTTGAAAGGAAAAAGTCGGAAGTAGCTTGCTCTATTCGCTCTAGCGCACTATTTCGTATAATTTACTTTAAAGCGTTGTCGGGTTAAAAATTTTTTATTACGTTCTTCTCAATATTCTCTGAATTCAAAAAGCATGGCACGTGGCAGCAAGTAGAAAAGCGCGGATATCAAGTTGGATTTTCACAACTTTTTCAGCGTCTTAAGTGATCGCAGGTGTGATTAAGTTATGTGCTTATTCTAAGTAAAATTTTTGTTTTCATTGATTGCCGCTTTTTATTTACTAACAACTCAGGAAAATTATAATCACTACCACAAGTATTTTTTTTTTAATTTTTAAATATTGACAGTGACTGGCGGCGCCATAAGATTATTTTTTGAATTAAAATATTATAGGGCGATGTAACCAGTGGCGGTTTCTCCATAAGTGCACATGTGCACGTGCACTCCCAAATTTTACTTAAAAAAATATTAAAATTTGATCATTCTTTAATTTAATTATTAATTACCCCAAACGGAATTCAGTAAAGACTGGAATATTACCTACAGATTAATACCCGAGATGTATAGGTTTGTATTCGTGTTCAAACCACCTGCGGTGCATGGCGGATGCGCTATATAGGTAGTTCGAATCTAATTATTCACTTTTATTTGCACCGTAGATGTTATGGCGCATTCTAATTACGAAATATAGAAAGAGAGGACGACATGTCCCAATAGAATTTTACAGTACATATAATCTAAACCTTCCTTCGGCAGTGCCTTATACAAAAACTATCCTTGATGCCGCCCGCACCCCCGTGATGTCTCCCGCGCCCATGGTTCGCGTTGCATGTTAGAGCAGCTCACGGGCACTTTTAATTAGTGCGCTTAGACAATTTGGCATAGTGATGTGCAACGATTACTTTTCCAATCGAGTAGATACTGATACTTCCTATTCGAGTATCAGATTTTTGTATTCGGTACTAAGTAATCATTATATTATCGGTAAATCCAATAAATACCGAGATTATACGTATACGCAATAGTTCATTTAACAATTTAAGTAAATAAATATCGGCCAAAATGATTACAAGTACTCCAAAATCATTACTCATACGGCCGATGCCGATACAATTGATACGAAAGTAACACTTCGGCTTCGGTCCCATTCGGGATTCGAGTAACGAGTATTTGGCGTAAAAGGATTCAATTACTTCGAATCCGCCCATGTATCAGATATTAAAGTATCGAGTAGATAGTATTTGCACACCACTAATTTGACATTATCGGTCGGGCGCTGGCGGTTTGTTTTGATTTCGACGATTTGGTATTTACGACAATGGCGGAAGTTTCTAATGCTGATAGCATTAGCGTGCAATATTTAAAGGCAATTAAATTTTCATCTTTGCCATTATAAGAGAAAATATGTAATCTAGGTATGATATTATTTATTTATAATTTCAATAATAATAGGTAGGTAGCATCTAACTAAATATCTAATTTTTTAATTATTTGCAAAACAAAATTTGCCTGCGCCGCAATTTTTTTTTTTTTAGGTGTGCACTTTCCAAACTTTTTACCACGCACCGCCACTGGATGTAACCGCCAAAAAATAAACGTCATAAGCTCAAAACGTCAGACGCTAAGAATCTGGAAATAAATCGAATGTAAGCCCGCCATTACCATCACCAAATCCGTGCTTATATTAAGTGACGCCTGACATTGATTTTCTATTTCTCTGTTATAATTTCTGACATGTTTTCGAAATTTGACAAATTATATTATTACAGTATAGTGTTCATTGGTTGGAAGGGGTCAAGTTAAACAAGAAATCTTTTTCTTTCTACACCGACGTTTCGGCTCTTCATTGTGCCAACCTCATGGTATGAAAACTTTAGATTTCCTTTATCAAATTTATAAATATAAATAAATATACAAGCATTTTCGGTTTTCTAATAATTTTAAATCTTATTAAAAATAAAATATTGTTATTATATTCTAATTTCTTTTCAGCTGGCAACGGAATTGTTTCCTTCTCCTTGAGTTTTTTGTCGGGTTATGGTCCATCTCGGGCATTGTTCCATTCCAATTTTTTTAATATCTCAAAATCTAGCTATACTATAACTATAACTCACAGAAACCCTGTATATCATTTTATTCTAGACTGAAAATGAGAAATAAAACACAATATGGTTATGATGTCTGTATTGCAAAAACTAAAGAAGTAAAAGACTTTTCAAAAAGTTTTCTGGCCCATATCTTGCAATCAAAAAGTTTATATTTATGTGGAAATAACATTAATAGAGTATTAGATCTAATGAAACATCATCGCAAATCTGCAGATGTAGTCATGAACACTATCTTAGCTGAAGCCAGCATAAATGCCACAAACCGGGGACTAGAGTTACAGGTGCCAAGGATAGTTGGGCAACAGCAAAATTGTATGAATGTTCCAGCAATTAACCCATCAGATTACTGAAAAGAAGTATTTAATAATACTTTATTTGGAGCCTCTGATAATCGCCAATGAAAACCTACCAGCTTGCGAACTATTGGCACTACATCCGTTTGTTATGCTGGATATTAGTCAGTAAATTTAAGATGCGCATTAAACGATTTTTAGAATTTTATCTTTAAACGGTTGAAAAAATGAGGTTGAACTATGGTACAACTTGGGAAGAGACAAAAAATGAAATAAAGAGGAGTTAAAAAGTTTTGAAGTAGCAGAAGTTATAAAGCAAGAGGATTCTTTTTTCATCAACCAAAACTGCTCTACATATGATGCTAGCATTGCGATGTAGTACCGTAGGATGATCTTTTAGTACCCCACTGACTGAGGATAGATTTAAGCTATTTGTTAATGCTGAGTGTACATAGAAAATAGATTGCAGAAAAAAATAAACAGGTAGAAAAAGAGGGTTTAAGTAGATATCAGACGTTTCTTTTTACTGTAATAGGTTAAGATGTAGAATAATTATATGTATGTATGTTCGTTTTTGTTTTTTTTTTGTTTATTTCAATAAATACCTATTTTATTTTTAACTTTTTGCATTTGCCCCACCATAACTTTCATGCTGCGTACACCCACGGATCGCAGGTGTTATTAACTTATGTATTTATGCAAGTAAAAATTTTGTTTCGTTTTTTGTTGTCATTGTAAAGCAAAGTTTTATTTTGTTTGCCGCTTTTTATGTACTGACACACTTAGGGAAACCATAATCAATACTATAAAGTACTTTTTTTTTAAATATTTACAGAGACTATGCCATTATTTTTTGTTTTGAAATATAATAGGCTGATGTCACCGCAAAGAATTAAACGTCAGAAGCTTAAAATAAATCGAATGTGAACCGCAAAAAATTAAACGTCAGAAGCTCAAAACGTTCGACGCTAAGAAGCTGGAAATAAATCAAATGTAAGCCCGCCATAAGTCGAACGCCAATGGAATCGAAAAACTCCTCTTTTTGTTTTACGAGACAGATGGTGACCGCTGTTTATGGGAAAAGTAAAGGAAAAGCAAGTTTTCAATGACGATGGCTACAATTCGCTCTTGTACACACGTTAACCGATTACTGCCCACAAGTTTTAAGTAAAACCTTGCTAAGAGTATTTATTCTGGTAATTAATTAACGTATTTCATATTCTTAAAGAACAGGTGTTTAATTACAAAATTAAACAATTGTTTACCATTTTACATAAATCTCTATTTTTAGTTAAATTTATTATTTAAACCTGCAGGGGATCTTATCTTGAGAAGGTTATAAACACATAAACTAGCCTTCTCAAGTTTACCTATTTATTTCCAAGTTTCAAGGTTTTTTCACCTAATATGACTGGGCTATTAAACAGATTTTTTTACACAAAACATGCAGGTGATCTTGAGGAATTAGGTTTTAAAAACATAAACTAGCCTTCTCAAGTTTACCTATTTTACTTATATAAATTATTCAGTTTTATAAAACAGACCGAAAATTAAACTTTATATTTTATCATTTGTCACGAACGATAACAATTTTCCTACATGAAAAGAAAAGGCTGCTCCCTGGCAGTATACTTCTTACTTTAATCCTTATTGTCCCGCCACTTAACCTTCCAAGCCGAGTTAAGCAAGCGCAATTGTCAAACGCAGCTTGCACTAAAAGTTTTTCAAGAGCTGTCAAGCGTGCGATTTTTTTTGGACACGCATTTTGAAGATTTTGTCTAGCATGTAAAATACTTTATTTTCATGGTAGCTGTTGCCCACAAACATTTTCAAAGCTTAAAAGAAAGCGAGCGTTGGGCGTGAACTTTCTTTCAAAAATAAAAGTTGCGCAAATCTTTTCAACAACAACAGTCCGCTCCAGACAAAAACATTTTTAAGACGAAAATGAGACGAAACCCATAAAAAATACGGCGTCGTAGCGAAACAGAAAAAAACAGCTGAATTTTATAGCTAGAGGTCGAGTCATAAAAATAATGGAACTATATAAACACGATACGAAGTATATTTAATAAAACATACTTTTAAAATACTGCGCCAACACTTCAAATGTTTTAAAATGTTGCACTAATGTCAAAATCTAAAATGAAATTTAAGCAGGGTGTGGCTACATAATTGATTATTATTATTTTATAAGGTACATCTGTTATATGCTTAAAAAAACAGTTTTAATCGGGCTTTGTTACATAAACATTTGGTTTATAAAGCCCACATTAAACAATTGCGAACCTCTCTTATCCTTTAGTTAAGAATAGCAATGGAATATGTCCTACAGATGTGAAAGAAAGCAAGGGTAGTGTTTAACATAATTTTTGATGAAGGCACGTACCACTTAAAGCATCTCCCCTCCGTAAGGCGCACCATGCATAGTGGAGTTGTTGATCTACAGACTTAGCCAGAGAATAGAGAAAACTCTTAACAACAAGCAACTACGCAGAGACAATTTTCTTTGACGTGGAGGAAGCTATTAATAAGGCAAAAACAAGCTAGTAGTAAAGCAATGCAGCAGAAGGGAATCAGCCCGGTCCTCGTAACATGGCGTAAGATGGCCTTACAGGCAAGAGAAGTGAAGGCAAGATATGTGAGACGTTTAGGTCAAGAGGAAAGTAATTGCTTTCACAAGGCAGATGTCTATGGTGCCTTAGAATGGGTAGTCCACTTTACAAACTAGAAGAGCAAGGATTTAGCGACAAAGCATACTTCGACAACTGGTTATAGTATCAGAAGAGTATCTGGATGTACTTTGCAAAAGAATTCAAAGACCATGCAAACTAAGAGAGAACTGGTGCCTAGATGGCGGTCTCTTTCGGCAACCCCACCAAGACGGAAATAGTTCTCTCAACTAAAAAAATAAACATGGGTGAGTTCACAGCACTACTAATGTACGAACGATTAACCTGGTGCTAGTCAGTAAATAAGGCTAGAAACCACACATTGATCGACCAATGTTAAAGACGATAAAGGATTTTAAGCAAGTAAATATGCTGGTAGGAAAAAAAGTGGTAACTCAACCCAAGGATCTACAGCGCCATTATAACCAAAAATCAACTACGGATCCGTGGTCTGGTAACCGAGGGTAATGAAACCACTTATGCAAGATTAGATTTTGATAGATTAGATTCCCAACATAAACCTGATTACTAGGGCTTCCCATCGCTATCCACTTGAATAAAGAAGTACACGATGAGAGCATACCTAAAGATAAAAGACTCTGGCGTGTGGAGACGGAGCGTTATGCGGAGAGGATCTTTGGAGGTCGCTGTTGTGGCATAGAAGATTCCCTTATCAACGTACCAGAGAAGGTTAAGCAAGAGAAGGAGATGTGGTATAACCATACCACTTAGGGAGGTATGATCAAAGGACGCATTGAATTTCCTAGCAATGTCACCGTCTGCGATACACACGAATCAACGCTGAGAGATCGGAATTCTACAGGCGACAATTAACAAAAAGGTTATTCGTACTTAACACACGAGTTTTGTATGCTTGACTCTTATGTGCTAGAGAGAGAGAGGAAGTAGAGAAATTCGTTTCTGGTTAGTTTTCTAACCTGCTACAAGTAGCATCCCCAGGCGTACATTTCTGTTTGTTGCACGTCATCAGTAAAGAACATTATACCATAAGTAGGTCGACCTGTAACCAGACCCAACTCCCTATACGTGGTTTTCCTATGGTAAAATAGGATAATTTCCCAGAAGTGGCTTACGTTATAATGAAGGAAGAAATCAGGAATAATACAAGAAAGCGCCTGTGAATCTACTCAGGAAGTCAAGCTCCAAGGAACTACTGGGCAACCCAATGATGTCCGCATGTTTGGTTTGCGGATGCACTATAAAGTCACGTATTCAGTCACGTAGGCAGAGTTTGCATTCCTCGGTGCCAAATCAACTACTCGTTTGCATTCATGTACAAGGGAATACGCGCCTTGATACGAAGAGTATTCAACTAAATGTTCATTAGAAGTTCCCACTTATTTAATTGAAGGCACATACAGATATGTATGCGCGTTCGGCGTCGCAGCGAGGCATACGAATTCTTCCTCAAATGAATACGCACCTCAAGGGCTGGCCGATATAAGAGAGGTTAAGCTCGTATGGGTCCCGTGTGGGCAGCAGAGTGGGCGCAGAAAGAGAGAAGAGGAATTAATTAACAGAAATCGTCGGACAGGCGAATGAATGTGTGAACATACACTAGGTGAAGACGGAAGAAACGTCGCGTGGGCGCATTCTAACACCATGTGAAGCAAACAAAGGCAAGAAGAGAGGTATTCGAGTGCACCGCTTGAATTGCAACTTATTTCGCAACCGGTATTTAGATGTCGCAGTATAGTTATAGCATGTGACCTTGAATAAGTAGTTAGTAGCGACTTGATCGGTCCAAAATATGGCTACTGTGGCTTACGAGACGCCGCCCGGGCCTTATTTCCGCAGGTGCCTCATTTAGTTTGTAAAAAAGTGAACCCCCAGTTATCACATGTAGCTTTTATTCATTCCTGTACAAAAATTATATCCAGTCTTGGCCTACCCCACGTTTATTCTTGATAAAGTTTAAAATTCTTGAAAAACTACTTACCTCTAATGTGACTCTTTTTCCTTGACCTCCACTCTTGAATCCTCGATCACCAGACGATCTCAAGTTTTTGTGGTCAACGTGGACACCCTGCATTGTAAACTGAGTAGACTCTGGTCAAGCACTATCAGCTTAATTTATGTAATTACCATAAGTATTGTTTCTAAAGTATCCAATAATAAATAAATAAATAATTTTAATAATATAGACCAGGGCTATCCAACTTTAGGTGGCTCTACTGGGCCGCTATTAATAAGATTGCGGTTGTAAGAGCCGCATAAAAACACTTCGTGCCTATACAAAAATAAAACATGTGTAATTAAAGTTTAGGGTTTAAGGAAGTTGCTTTTCACTAACAAGCGAATTAATATTACAAGCGCGAATTTGGGTCAAAATCAAGAAGAAGAGGGCTGTAATGGTGGATGAAAAAAATATTTGTGCAAAAAGGAGTAATTATTACTTAACCGTACATATAATATATAAGAAAATATTATTTTCTTCTATGGGGTTGATTAATAATTAAAATAATAAGTATAATATAATTTTTTTTTGGTTTCTTTTAAATAACATTAACACAATTCCAGTTAAAGGTCTGCTTTTGATTATAAATCTCCAGCAGAAATAGAAGTTAGATTCTGCAACTGTGTCAAAATGCTTAATTTCAAATAAATTGAATTTGTATATTATGGTTCTATATCTAAAGGTAGGTTTTGCCTGAAGCGCCTGTTTTAATAATCGCACAGCGTAATAGTTCCGTTTTCCCTGGAGCAACTTCCCGAGAGCCGCCAACTATATGAAACGCATTTACCAGTGCTCCACGCCGATTGCTCTACGATTATCGCAACCGTCGCTCTAGACAAAACGTACCAACTTTTTTGGCCTGCAAAAAACAAGTAGCCCAGCCGGCAGCATGTGGTGGCTTATTGGTTGGACAGCCCTGTTGTCTGACGTAGGGCTGTGGAAAGGGTCGGCTCTTTGGTTTGTTGCCTGTAAAAATAAATACATTTAGGCGGGATTTTTAGAATAATATCTACCCTGTCCTTCTTTTGGGCGGTGTTATCATAAAGTAAGTATAACATAATCACAGTCAATTGATCGCATCTTATCCTAACCGAGGCTTGCCTGAACAGGATAGGATTTGTTTGCAATTATTTGAAGATTAAGCACACCAATTTCGACCTCCCAATATAAGAGGAAGCTTTAATTTTTTTTAAAATACAAAAAAAAATATTAAAAAAAAAATAATTATTCAAAAAAATTGTTTCCAAAACGTTGACGGAGTATATATGCATCGCTATGTTATATTAGACTGGTGGGTATCTACTGCAAATCTGGTTACAAATTTCGATTTCTTATTTTTTTGTAAAATTATAGGTCCCCTTTCCTCTTTTTGGAAGGTCGAAATCGGTGTTAGCTTAACCGTCAAATGATCGCAAACGGATCCTATCCTGTCCAGGGGCGCCCCGGTTAGGATACGTTTGTGATCAATTTTCCACGGTTCGATTTTGTTCGAACCGATTTCAACCTCCCAAAAGAAGGATAGAGGAGATACCATTTTAAAAATCCCATATTTATTGTTTACAACCTATAATTTCATGCTAACACGTAGATCTGGCAACAAAAAGAAAAGCCGACCGTCTCGAGTCTCGACAGACGTTTGTGTTACGTGTGCTTAAGTTAGGTTATGTCCGACGCAGGCAATTACTAGGGTTATAGTGCATAACCACTTGTTAGAGCCTTTGCAAACAAAGTCATAAACAAAGGTATTCTATGTGTAAGCCTTGCTTGAAAATTCTGCCATCCTTAACATAACTAATAGGCGGAAAAAGACAATATTTATCTACTTAAGTAGACATGAATATGACAACAGTTTAACCTTGTTTTGACTTTTTAATGGTGTAACCTAGCTCAATTATAACAGTTTCTCAATCCAATGGACAAAATTATCCAGTCATGTGATAGTTAGAATTTTGAGTCAGAAATCCTCAACAAACTATACCAAGTCAATTTAATAAAACTGTTGACAGTCTATTTAAACACACGTAAAAAATATCCGCCCTCGCAACCAAAATCTGTGAAAATTCGACTTAACACAGTACTGTTAGTATTTTAAAAACGTATGGCTTGGATTAAAAAAATAGACGCTTTTAATAAAATTTGAAAGGATTGCTTTCAAATGAACTTGACAATTAGTCAATGCGGTGATTTGAAGTTGTCAAAATTGATACAGACAAGGCCATCTTATCTTGAGTCGAAATAGCCGCTTACTTGGCATTTTTTTAGAGAAATTAAAAGGAATTTGTCCTAAGGTAACCGGTAATGGGTGTTTTTGAGCTTAGAAAAGAGATGGCGCAGAAAGCGCGGCACCCATTATCAGTAGCTTGAATTTATCCAAGCCCCATACGTTTGGGTTCATTTTAAATCCAATATGCTCGCTTGTAGCAGGTATTTTAGAGGCCCTTTCCGAGTACAGATATATTTAAGACGTACGTGGCGATCACAGACTAATGAAAAATGCAAATTGCTGCAAAATAATAAGCACCTCACCGCAACGTTGAAAATTATTTAAAAAAAAACTACACATTAAATACCTAGGGACAATTAGCTGTGTTGTAGCTAGACACAATTTTTGTTCCTAGTTATATAACAACACTATGTCCCTAGGTTCGTTCTTACTTGTATTTTGCAGTAAAGTTTTATTTAAAAAAAAATAGTTTTGATGGAAATAATATAATAAAAAAAAAGTTTAATAAAGTATTTTCACATCTATATTAACATCCCTGAGTAAAACACACCTTGCCCTAGGCACATAGAGTAGATGTACCTAGGGACAATTAAAAAAAAACAAAAAAACAAATTAGTAAACAACAAAAAATATGTAAGAATTTTTTGTGCTTTAGTAGTTCTATTATATACATTTACTAAAAAGCAACCAGAATTAATTTTCTATCTAAAAACTGGTATTTCTAATAGGGCTTTAAAAAAACTCGTCCCTAGGTTAGGCACTTTCCCCTACTGAATATAAAGCCTGATACCTTCTGTAGGTAATTATACGGTTTAAGTCAAACAATTTTTCGATTTTTTTACAGTAGAAATAATTTAAAATTTATTATTAAAAATACAAAAGTATCCCAGTGATATTAATTTTAAAACAAAATTTTTCTACAAACACCAATAATAATTTTTAATGTGATTTATCAAAAACCGACATATTTCGAGGTTATATTGCGGTGACGTGACCAAAAAAAAATAGGCCTTGGCTCTTGACGTCTGGTTGAAGTGATGACATATTGGTAAATATTGTAAATATCACATGACTTGATGAGTATAAGGTTACATAAGTAGTATAAACAAATACCAATTTTTTAACTTAACCTAACAGAAGCCTTAAATCAGAAAGTCAATTTCACGTGATGTAAACAACAATGTCAATAACCTAACAAACGAACGACGAGATTGCCGGAAACAACAGGTGACTGAATCTATGTTGTGGAAGCGTAAATCGGAAAACACAAGCGAAAAGCGAAGTAGGAAGAGTCCTCTTTATCTAGAAGGCCGACCGCGTCATAGCGCACGGCGAAACTAGCACTACTAAGAGAGCTTCCAAACACCACTCAGATATCGTGTGTAGCTGTCGCAGAATTGCGACAAAGCAGAGTTAATTGCGCAAAAATTTGTTTGCATTTGTTGCATTGACCGCCGAAGACGAACAGCCTTCGCGAGTGCAACGTCTTAAGATACGCGCGCATTGACTCCATTCGGTGTTCGATTCGACACGTTGCGACGTCTCGTTAATTTTGCATTGTGTTAAATAAAAAATCACGTAATCGGCTCGGCGATGCTCAGAGAAGAGAAAAGAAGTCGACACTAAAAGGCCGGGCGGGGCAGTGACTAGATAGTCTGAAAGAAATTGACTTTATTACGTCCACACAAGTTTTATTATTACTTCCTCTGATGCCTGATTAACTTTTTATTGAAAATGTGTGGTAGTATTATGGTAATTTGAATTCCTTGAAATCAGTAACATCATTGTCGAAGGCTGCAGTGGCGGCTCGCCCAATAACGCAGGTGCTTCACTTTTTTTTCCAGACTAAATATAATAAACTAAGATTCTAAAGACAGAAAAAAAAATTAAAAATCAGTGCCGCGCCGCGTCAGCAAAACCAAACGAGCGGTTGGTCACTTTATTACCTATTAAATGATAAAAAACCGTGAGCGTTTCCTGCCGCGGATTCTGTACTGTCGAATTCTATAGAGACATGTCATCTTTTTATACATTTTGCAATTAGCAGTCAAAAAAACATATCGCTATGGAATTATATAGTGCACAGAATCCGGGCCCAGCGTGCAGACAAGCACTGTTGAAGCGATTTTTGTTTTTCGTTGGCCTGCGTTTACTCAATATGCCGCGGGGTGTGGCGTATCGTTTACATTTGGTTCTGATTTGGTTTTTATTATAATTATTTTGCAGATTGTTCCGTGTGCATGTATACCATTTCACTGCAAATCACAACCCGTACCAAACTATAGCGACGATCAATATCACAATATAAAACCCCACATATTAATGGAAACATTCAGTGACGTAGCGTGGGGGGGCGGGGGGTTTGTCGCCCCCCCCCGCCCCGAGGGTACTGGCGCCCCATGGGTGGCCGACGCGCCCTAAGCTGTAGTAAGCAGGGCCGGTAACGGCAAATTGAGAGGGCGGCACAGGAAACTAAATGATGACCTTTTTGTTTTTTGTTTGGTCGCAAGATTCTTGACGGGCGCCCTTTTTAGCTGTCGGCCCCCCCGCCCCTTCAGACAGGCTACGCCGCTGGAAACATTATTTGAGAATAGAAGGAGAATCCTCAAGAAAGCTTATAAACTGTTGTGCTTAATAGTTACCATTCCTTCCACTAATGTTTCGGTAGAGAGCAGCTTTTGGTGTCTCAAACGTATTAAACCCTACCTGCGACGTACCATGTTAGAGAAGAGACTGACAAATGTATCAAAATTTCTGTTTAAAAAAAAAATAAATGAATCAATGGTTTCACAGCCATTTTACGATGACATTATAAATAAGTTCGCAAATTTAAAGGATAAACGAATTTGTCTCACATACAACAGTAAAATTTAAACTAAATTACAATAGCATCATCAGCATGGAAAATCGCAGGCAAAATGTACAAAGAGAGGAAGAGCATTTTAAAAATTGAGTGCTCGTGTGTCTTTGCTTCTGCATCATACTCATGGTGTCGCGTTGTGATATTTAAGAATCGTTGCCAGTCTTCTGCGGGATGGCGTATTTAAGGTATTTTCAGATTATTTTACTTCTATTTAACGGATCTAATAACTTCCTCGCTAGCCTATTAGCTTACTTCAAGAAAAAAGTCCATAATATATCAGCCTTGAAAACACTAAAACAAAAACGAAAGCTCCTACGAAGTTTTTGGTTATGCCACAAATTATTGAGAAGAATCTGATCTATTATATTCCGAAAACCGCATATTGACCGATGCTCGTTAAACATTTTTTTGATTTTTAAATTGTCGAAAAACTGAAATTAGTCTTTTGAACAAAATCTAATCAACTCTTTACATTATCGAACACTATTTTACCTAAATTTTATAAAAATCGGTTCAGCGGTTTAGGAGCTGTCGTGCTACGGATAGACATACACAAATATGTACCCATTTACTATTTTTTAAAGCCGCGAATATATATTGTTAAATAGATTTCTTAAAACCAAAACAAATATAAATTTAACGAAACTTTGAAACCGAAAGAAGAAAGGATAACTCCTCTAAAAAGCAAAACATTTCATTGTAATATTTTAGCAATTAATCTGTAGAAAAATTTCTGTTTTTCTCTTAATACTGCCGGAAAGGGCTAGCTACATTTCTGCTGGAAACTTATCCGAAAATGCGTGCAAATATGCTCTACAGGAACCTATACTTTACAAAGTACTTGTAGGCACTTGTGCAAAGTGACCATCAAGGCACGGTATTCAAGGTAGCTATCTTGCGCCGCATGTGAAAATTTTTGCATAATTAAATTCTTTTTAGAAAAATAGAAAACTAAATCTCTCTCAAAAAAATCGCAACACCGAAAAATTTTGTAAAATTAAAAAACAAGATTATATTCCGATACCGATAGTGTGATTCATGAATATTATAGAGCAAAATATTGTTGGTTCTAAGTTTTACAAAAGAATAATAATAATTGCTAATAGTTAAAATAAAAAGCACTATTTTAGTGAAATGCAGTGTCAAGGAGTCATAGGGAGCAAGTGCGTCTTCCAGAATAATTCATACAAGAAACATCATAGGCGACAATAATCAATGTAATTTACCAGTCTATCAAGAAATGAAGATTATTAATAACAAACCAGAAGAAAATTACGAAATGTAAAGAAAGTATAACAATTTTTTATTTTTCACGTATTGCTTTGTAATATTTGAGATCGCCTATAATTAGATTCTTATTTCATGTTATACATAATTGTATTTCTGTAAAATCGACTAATATTAAGAAGATTCCTAATTGTACCCGTTCCTCTTTGATTAGTTTTTTTTTAATGTTGTTGTCCCTGTGGGGTAGTGAGTCATGGACTCATCTTCACGCCAACAGTATAAGTCAGAAATAACTATAATTCTTTTTTCCTCTTGTAAAATGGTCAAATCCAATATATGCGTTTACTGCAATAAGAAAAATGGATACACTTGTTACGACACACGGTACATGCGAATGAAATATAGTGCCTGGAAGCACGAATATTGTAGAGATAACAAACCCGCTGTTGCTAATAATTAAGTTTGTGATAATTGCTTTTGATTTTGATCCTGATGCAATTTCTTGGACATACGGTGGTGTGTCATATAACAATTTTAACACATAGTGAATATTTTATTTTTAGCTTTCTAAGTTTAGGTTATTATGCAAATTGTTAATTAAACAAAATTTTATATTAAAGCCTAAAAAGTATACATTGTTAATCGTTAAGGTATCTCATTTGCCTCAACCTTCTCTAAACCACTTGTGGCGCTTGTAGGTGTTGTTTTGTATTAATACTTTGTTTAAGTTTCTATAACCATCCAAAAAGCCGCAGTTTAGCTCCGCAGAGGAACATTTTCTTTGTGTGGAGTTTTCCAAAGCCGTATTCTTCACACCACCGCGACTATTTTATATCCTTCCCTATAATTGTCGCTGTGAATATAAGACCTCTGGCACGTTATTCCAGACTATTTTTAGAAATATTGCATAAAAAAAAAGGTTAATTTTTAGTAATAAAAAACAAACATTTTAAAACAACAGATTTAGTGCGCGCATTACATTTTGCATTAGACAAATTTGAGCGGTCAACCATTCGGATATCATCTCTCTTCGTTTAAATGCGAGAATTAAACAGAGAGCGTTTAACTAAGAAATGTCAAGAAATCATACACTTTCATTGTTCTATTAACCGGTTATAACCCTGATCCGGAGCACGGATATAACTGGTTAATAGAACAATGAAAATGCATGATATTATGACGTTTCTTTGTTAAACGCTCTCTGTTTAATTTTCGCATTTAAACGAAGATAACCAATAACCGAACGGTCGACCGCTTAAATTGCTTAAGAACGTGAACCCAGTCGCGAGACTAGTGGCCACCTGGAGCAAGACGGCGAAAATGCCACTCAGGCAGTAATCACAAGATGGTCAGAACAAAAATCTGCATTGATAGCAATTTCGAAAAGAAAAATTAATAATAACAATGAACAACTTGACATGAATAAACATAAAATAAAGCTAGATACAAAGAAAAGCTAAAGGAACATCTAATCCAAAACCTAAGATGCGAAAATAAAATATAGATAAAATAAATGACACGCAGACAAGAGCTATGACCAAAGTAGGAAAAGATATCGCAAAAAAAGATAGAAAATTGTATATCAGAAGAAATAAAGAAACTGATGGAAAAAAGGCGGAATCTGGAGAAAGAAGGACAAAGAACATTGACAGAATACACAGAAATAAATAAAAGTATAAGAAATATAAAATAAAATAACAAAAAGATCCAAGAAATAAAAGTTGAGAGAATTATAGAAAATAACAGAAATATAAAATGTCTAAAGCAGACCACAGGTAGATATATAATAATTAAAATAAAGGATATGAACGCCATAGAGAATAACGTTAAAGAGGATATTATAAATATCACACAAATATTCTATACAGAATTAGCTATACCAAACAAAAAATTAACCATCGCGAGAAACCATGAAGAAACCCCAAACAAAAATAAAGAACATAAACTCAGAACTACAGCCTGAAATAAGAAAAGCGGAAATAAAGATAGCATTCAAGAAAATAAAAAACAACAAATCACCTGGAAAAACGGAGTATAACGGCAGAAATGCTCAAGTCTGGTGGTAAAACTGTAGCTAATACCTTCCATGTCCTAAATAAAATACTAAAAGAAAAAATAATCCCAAACAACTGGAAAGGATCCATAATCATTTTTCTACACAAAAAAGGCGATAGAGCAGACCTAAAAAACTACCGACCTATAACACTCCTCAATGTAATTTATAAGCTTTTCACGAAAATATTAACAGATAGGCTAACAACAAAATTTGACGGATATCAATCTAAAGAACAAGCAGGCTTCAGAAAAGGTTTCAATACAGTTGACCATGCACCTATTAACCATAAAAATCCTAATAAAACAAGCCACCGAATAAAACATTCCACTATATATTTCGTTTATGGACTGAAAAAGCTTTCGATAGCATTAAATAATCGGCAGTAAAAGCATCTTTAATTTATAGCCGAATAGATCACAGATACACAGATTTAATAGCCAATATATATACAACGAAGCAACAACATCAATTAAAATCCACAAAGAGACCAAGCCAACGCATAAGAAGTGATTGTGACACAATATCCCCTTAACAATTTAACCAGGCCCTAGATGTTTTTAAAAACTCAGATTGGTAAGAAATAGGCATCAAAGTAAACAGTCAATAATTGAGCCACCTAAGATATGCTGACGATATCGCCTTAGTAACAGATAAGAAAGAAGAACTGATAAGAATGCTGGAAGAACTGGATACAGCACCTAAAAATATAGGCTTGGGCATGAACTACACTAAAACTAAAATCATAACAAACACAGATGAAGATATCACGATCAGAATAAACCAAGAGAAAATAGAACAAGTAGAGGAATATACATATACCAATAATAGCAAACAACTAAAATCAAGAGACCAGTAAAATTGGCCTGGGCGGAATTCGGTAAATTAAGCTACTTATTAAAAAATAAAAAATATCCTTATTAGTACCTCACAACGAAACGTGTTGTATATCATAACGTATCCTTCCTGTACTTAACTATGGATCCCAAAATTGGACACTTACAAAATCAAACATGGATAAGGTAAGAAAAGCCTAAAGATCATCAATGGAAAGACAAAAATTTTTAAGTCACAAGCTTTTATAAAATGCACTAAAAATTAAAAAATAATTTTCCAACATCCTAATATTATCATAATAATAAAATCGATGGCCGACTGATGGAAATTTTGACGATGTTAGCACGATAAGATATCCGTATCAATTAAATATCACTATTTGCAAGAATCAATCTAGCAGAAAAATGCAGAGGTACCAACATAGGTATGGCAATAGCATAGTATTGCGGCACATCAAACATATCAATGATGACCTGCTATGTTGAATATTCTTTAAGTGTTTAGATCACAAATTTAGATTAACTTATGCTTTGATTTGCGGCCATCGCTTTTACTATTATGATAATATTAGAATGTTAGAAAATTATTTTTTAATTTTTAGTGCATTTTATAAAAGCTTGTGACTTAAAAAAAAAATTTACCATTTTATTTTCTACCTTTTAGTCTCAGCTATCTACTCTATTAAATGAAAATATTTGTTCAAAAACAGAACAGAAGAGTTTATTCTAGATTATAATAAAATCGCTGATCGTGAGTTGTTTGGAAACTCATTTTTCTATTGGGGGTGGGGGTAGAGGTAGAAATATATTTTTTGTTTGGGCTGTATTGCCATCGGACCTTTATGCATATACCAAATTTTATAAGAGTCATTTGAAGTGAAGTGTGTTAAAAACGCATTTTTTATGGAAGGGGGTGGGGGGTAGGGTGGGAGGACAATTTTTCATTATTGGTGTATTGTCATCGGACCACTATATGTATACAAAATTTCATCCAAATAGGATAATGGGAAGTGTGTCAAAAACGCATTTTTCTATAGATGGGAGTGGGGGTAGGAGTGGTAGGATTTTTTGTTCAATGTTGTATTGTCATCAGACAACTATATGTATACCAAATTTCATCCAAATTGGATAATGGGAAGAGTGTCAAAAACGCATTTTCTATGGAAGGGGGTGGGGGTAAGGGTGGGAGGATATTTTTTTTTTATGTTGTATTGTCATCGGACCACTATGTGAATACCAAATTTCATCCAAATCGGATAATGGGAAGTGTGTCAAAAACTCATTTTTCTATAAAAGGGGGTGGGGGTAGGGGTGGGAGGATATTTTTTTCTTAAGATTGTATTGTCATCGGATCACTATATGTATACCAAATTTCATCCAAATCGGATAAAGGGAAGTGTGTCAAAAACAAATTTTACTATGGAAGGGGGTGGGGGTAGGGGTGGGAGGATATTTTTTTCTTATTGTTGTGTTATCATGGGACCACTATGTGTATACCAAATTTTATCCAAATCGGATAACGGGATGTGTGTCAAAAACACATTTTTCTGAAGAGGTGGGGGTAGGGGTGGGAGGATATTTTTTTCTTAATGTTGTATTGTCATGGGACCACTATGTGTGTACCAAATTTCATCCAAATCGGATAATGAGAGTGTGTGTCAAAAACGCTTCACAAGATTTGATAGTTAGTTAGACAGAACATCTGAAGCTAAATAAAAGCTTGTAAAAAAGGAATGAATGGCAGAATCGATAAGAAATAAAACAAAAGTATGGGATGTCAGAGGGGTAGTAGCAAAATTAAAATGGAAATACGATCGATGGAACAAATGTTTTATAAACTGGAGACCTTGAGAAAATAAAAGAAGTAGCGGCGGAAGGCCCCAAATGAGATGAGCGGACGATTTGAAGAAACATTCGGGAACTAGATGGCTGAACACGGCGACAGACAGGGAAGAGTGGACGATATTGCATGGGGGAGGCCTATACAAACAATGCAATATTACGCAACATTGGATATTTTATAAAAAACAAGCTTGACAATGTGTACTTTTTGGATGTTCCTATTTTTCTTCAGCGCAAGCACTATGGTAAATATTACAGCAGGATTAACATCCATGGAAGGAAGTGTATTGCGTCAATGATCACCAACAGTATCTGTAGATTTAGAGCTTATCAGATAGAATCAGATGAACTTTACGAATTATTGATAAGCGTTCCGACCCCTAAAAAATTTAGCAACAGTATAGAAAAGCCGAACCTAGAATTGAATTCACCAAGAGGACTAATAATGGATACTACTGAAGATCCCACTTTTTCTCATCAATACGCCTCTTCACCAAAAAAGCCTTTGGAGACAAGAAACTTTCAAAAAAACTTTCAAAAAAAAAACATCCCAAAAACTGAATCTAATTAAAGATGTGGTGATAGACAAGAGACAAACAAAAATTAAGGAAAAGAAATTGAAAAATGGGGAAATCGGATTAAAAATATTTCATGTCAATTTACAATCAATAATTAGTAAAACCAATGATTTTGAGTGCTTCTTGGTAGATAGGAGATTGGATGCAATATCATTACAAGAACATAGGATGAAAGATGAAGAAATAAAAATTTACTACTTACAAGGTTACAAAGTAGTTGCTAGTTCCTGTAGGACTACACATAAAAGCGGTGGTGCGGCTATATTTGTAAATTCTTTGGTTGAGTATAGGGTATTGGACTTTATAGAGCAATATAATATTGAGAGACACTTTGAGATATGCGGTACCTACCTAAAAACTCACCGAGTTTGCTTTATTTCACTATATAGGCCCCCCAAGGGAAACTTTGATATTTTTATAACTCAAATTGAAAAAGTCTTAGTAAAAGTTTTAGAAAAAGTTGGTACAACAACTAAAATATGTATGTGTGGGGATTTCAATGTCTACTTTGGTACAGACGATATACGGGTCTCTAAACTATGCGATGTAGTGGGTTCTTTTGGTCTTAAATATTATTTTACTGAGTATACAAGGAAGTTAAAGTGTCTAGATAACATATTTTTGAATTTTGAATTACAAACATATAATACTGAAACAATAGAAACGTGTATGTCTGATCATAGAGGGCAGTACTTAGAGATCTTTTATGCTCTGCAATGTATTGAAAAACCTAAATCAAAAATATGCAGACCTATAACAGAAAAGGGTAAAAACCTATTTTTTGAATCTGTTCAACAAATCGACTTTGAATTTATCAATAATAAACATTTTGACTCAGATAAAAAATTTAGAAGTTTATTCGATAAATTAATATTGGCATATGAAAATGCATTTCCATTAAAAACATATCAAAATAAAACAAGTTATGAACACACAGTGAATTGGTTTAATGAGGAACTTAGAAATCTACGCAGAGTACTTCATTTTCTTGTTGATTTCAACAAAATTTACCCATCCATCAATCTGCAAGACAAAATCAAAACTTTTAAGCAAAAATATCGGCAAAAAATAAAAAAAGCTAAAATACAAGCAAATGATCAACTCATAAATTCTTCAAATAACCCCATAAAAACTATGTGGGAAATTGTAAATCGATATAGAGGCCAGAAGAATAATGAAAATTGCAAATCAAATATAACCCCTGATGAGTACAACCATCATTTTATAAACACAGCTAAAATTACTACAAATGGCAATAAACCCAATGAAAATACCGCGATTTTGTATGCAATAAAAGTAAAAAATATACCAAAAAATTTGTTTAAATTCAGAACGGTAACACAACAAGAAATCAGAGATGCCATAAATGGACTTAAAAGTAAAAAATCAAAAGATATCTATGGGTTTACTACAGAACTTTTAAAAGTAATTAAGGATGTGATAGTTTGTCCACTAACTGATCTTGTAAATCAATGTATAACAGAAAGCATTTTTCCAAACATCTTACGTCGAGCGGTTGTAATTCCTGTGTTTAAAAAAGGGGACATAAATGAACTAACAAACTATCGACCCATTTCCTTATTGCCTGTTCTTTCGAAGGTTTTGGAGAAAGTTTTAGCCCTTCAAATAACAGAATTTGTTGAAGCAAATGATCTCCTTGGTAAAAACCAGTATGGCTTCAGGAAAAACAAAAACACAACCATGGCTATCCTAGATCTAGTTGAGGTTTTGATGGCCTCTTTCCAAGAGGGGAAATATGCTGCTTCAACTTTCTGCGATCTTACAAAGGCTTTCGACTGTGTGCCACATGACATATTTCTAAAAAAAACTTGCAGTATATAACTTTGATTCAAATAGTATAGCCCTTATAAAATCATACTTAGATGGGGGTATGCAAATAGTGAAGATGGGGTCAGAATCGTCAGCAGAAGCAAGTACAAGCTCTTTTGGGGTTCCTCAGGGATCCATATTGGGCCCACTATTTTTCCTAATATACATTGCTGATCTACCAGTTAACCTTGACTTGATTCATGCAGCACTTTTTGCTGACGATGTAGTTACTACTGTGAAGGATTCTTCACTAGAGAATGCCATGATGGTGTCGTGTGACGCACAGAAGAGGGCGGAAGATTGGTTTGCGGCAAACGGCTTGGTGTTAAATACAACAAAAACACAAAATGTTACTTTTTCATTAAAAAACATGCCAAAAGATGATAATGAACCAGTAAAATATTTAGGAGTTCTTCTTGACCGCAAGCTGCTGTGGAGGAGCCACATTCAATCTGTTTGCAAAAAACTAAATATTAATGTGTTTGTTTTGAGAAACTTGGCTAATTGTGTCACAGAAAGGGTACTTAGACAAGCCTATTTTGCTCTGTGCCAGAGTAGAATTGAATATGCTCTAATGGTTTGGGGTCATGCAGCTGGGGCTACCGAGGTGTTCAGGGTTCAAAGAAGGGCGGTAAGGGTGATGGGTGGTCTAAAGTATAGAGAGGATTGTAGAGATGCATTCAGAAATCAAAAAATTTTAACGTTTCCCTCACTCTATATTTTTCACTGCCTTTGCTATATGAAGTCTAATTTGAACTTATATGAAACACACATCAATACTCATAATTATAATACGCGAGGTAAAAATAATGTAAGATCAATCTATAATAGATTAAAAAGATGCCAAAATTCAACAAAGTACTGGTGTGTCCGTTTTCTGAATGTGCTTCCTCAAACAATAAGAAATTTACAACTAAAATCGTTTAAAGTCAAAGTAAAACAAGTATTGCTCCAGAATGCCTTCTACTCGTTTGAAGAATTCTTAAATCATAAATTTGAAACTTGAATGTTTAGTGTTATTTGAATGTTAAGTGTACTGTTAGGATTTTAATTTAAACAAATTTTACCACTATTTTATTACTTACTATTTCGAGAGATAAAGAAAAAAAAACTGACTTGTGTAAACATTGTTATATGTAAAACACCAATAAATTTTTACTATTTACTATTTACTATTTTACTATGTCCAAAGATGGATCGAAGAAGAAATAGACAGATAGATCATCAAACAAAGTGCGCATTTTATCACCAAAGCGCGAATTAGTAAATTATTGTTTCGCGGGAATCCCTGAACAGATTTTAACTGGCGTTACGGTAACGCCGTTACCTGGCGACCGATTTTAATAACGCATGGCGTTACCTGGCGTGTTAAAAACGACCTATCAAACTTGAAAAGTGTGTTTTTCACGTTTTTATTATTTATCCTATGTGGTGGGAAGGTGGTAGTAAGTGTTTTTTTTTAGTCAAGCCTGAGTATGATAGATACTTAGGTACTTAACTGTTTGGGAGCAAGCGTTTAGTTGAGGAGGGGTAGGGGTAACGTGGTAATTACCCCCTTAGAAAAAAATATATGCAATCTTACTTAATAAAAAAAGGGAGCAAGCTAAGCCTTACTGATGCGTTTTTTACTCAGGGTGGGCACGCATAGGTGGAAACCGGGTAGTTTATGCAAAGAAGAAAGATGGAACGGCTAGTTTAGTTTTGGCCACAAAAAATTCGTTGTAACATGGATAAAATCACGGCAATAAGGTGAACCGTGATAAAATCGTTGGTCAGTAAAATAATTCCCAGGTAAATGATGTTAATATGTGAACTCCCGTGTCCTTTAATAGATATATACCCGTGGCGGCCTTTGCTGGCTGTTTGACCATAATATATTGATTTTAATTTTTCAAAAAGGGACCCCATAACCTCAATAACAATCAGCTGTTATTTGTTTATTTGATTTTAATTTAAATAAAAATTTTGTAGATTATCCGTAAGATTAGCATATTTGAGGGAAAAATCTTCTCCAGGCAATACAGAAGTAGTAAAAATTATATGAATAGTTGTAGGTATAGTTTTAGTATCTACAGCTAATCTTTGTTTTATGTACTTATTTCAAGATATTCATCAACATTTGTATATCTTTATGCTTTAAAAGTATTTTGACAAAATAACTGAAGTAAAAATGAGTGACCTAGTGGATATTGATGGTTCAGTTTTAGAGGGGGTAAGTTAACTTTTTGAGAAAGCTGTCCTGATTTGCAAAGTGTCTTGTTTTTTTTAATTTACGAAATTAGCTGCAGCTGAATTTCAAAATTGTATTTATTTATCTGTATGATTTTGAAGGAATACATAAAGTTAAATATTGTTGGTCAAATGCCAAAGTCACAAATGTGCATAATTGATGTTTTGAGAAAAACGTGTTTTAAACATTGAAGACATTGCGAAAAATAGAGAGTTCATTTTGTGGTACTTAAAAATCAATTGAAAGGTTTACTTTTGTAAAACAACAAATAATATCAGTTGAAAATGTTTGTAATGTTTTTCAAAAAAATGCACATTCATTGTTTTGGCTTTGCAAAATTGCACATTCCTCACTTGGGCATTGGACTGACCATATGTTACCGAGGGGTGAACAGCTCTCACAATCGGTGTACACATTTCTCACAATCTGTTCACAATCCCTCCCAATCACCCACAATCTCTCACAATCTTACCACAATCCCTCACAATGTTACCAGAATCCCTCACAATCTTGACACAATCCCTCACAATCTTAGCAAAAGATTGTGGATATTCACAATCGGTGTACACATTTTGGGTTCCCTGTTCACCCCTGGTATTAAGTAGCAGGGCCGGTAACGGGGTAAATTAAGAGGGCAGCAAAGGAAACTAGAGACATGGTGACCTTTTTTTTTTTGGTCACAAGAATTTTTGATGGGCTGTCGGCCCCCCCCCCTCTTCAGGCATGCTACGCCACTGCACAGCCCTCTACAATCCCTCACAATCTTTTACAATCTTACCACAATCCCTCACAATCTTAGCAAAAGATTGTGGATTTTCACAATTGGTGTACACATTTTGGGTTAGCTGTTCACCCCTCGTATGTTACTATCCCAGATTATTATTTTTGTTGCACTTTATGCAAAAATTCACTTTTTATCCCCAATTTTTTGTCTCATTCTAGGCAGAGTTTTAGGCATAAGTGCACTTTTGGGGAAAAAATTGATGAATCAAAGTAAAAAACAGGGATGACAAGTAACAGGCCAGGCATTAAAAGTTAAAAACCTAACTTACCGACCTAATTAAAAGACTGACATTTCATTAAAAAAAAACTTAGCTTGGCAGTCCAAAGTGTTAAGGAAAAGATAGTAAAATTTGGAGAGCTCTACTAGGTCATAAAACACAGCAGCTGTGACTAGGTATATGGTTTTCTTTGTTATAAAGTTTTATGGGTACAGAGAGGAATGCAAAACAACCTGCTCTGAAACCTTTTAAATTTTATTCTTTCTTGCTTTTTAAAAATATACATAAGTATAGGTTGGTAAGTTTGGACACCATTAAATTTAAAAATAATTATCATTTACATGTCCATATATAAATTTCCCTTAAAATAGTATTTTTAGTAAAGTGTGAATGCTACCGTTGCTAACTATTATGGTTTAAAATATAAATTTTTTCATTTTGTTAGGCTTTTTTTTAAAGATTATAGTTCTGAATTATTAACTCCGTAATTATTATCTCAACAGTGATTTTATTTTTAATTAATTAAGTGATAATATTATTGTGTTTGATCCTAAATCTTTTCTGTATTGTTACCTTTTGTGCCATGTCTTCGTATTCCAAAATTTTAACCAAATTTTTAATTAAAATTATGTCTTTTTATTAGTACAACATTTTAACCAAATTTTTAATTATAATTTTCGTGCAAATCATTCAAAAATAATAATCATGATACAATAAATAATGATGATGGTAATAACTTATAATGTATTTTAAAATCTCTACAAACAATTTAACAGTTATTTTGCTTATTATAGTTTTTCTGTGTACTGTATTTTATAATTTGTAAGGAACACAATGTATTTTTACAATGAGTTTTATTAAGAAATCTATATATTTTTATAATAAGATTTACTAAGAAGTCTATTCATTACATTTTCAGACTTGTAAAAGTACTTATGTGTAAATATTCTGTTTTTTATTTATACTGGGACTTTCCATCCAATCAGGATTAATCGCCTAGTATGTTTAAATATTACCAATAAATAAAACTAAAACTATTCCAATTCTAGTTTTAAAAATACTTACTTACTTCAAATGACTGAACGAACAATAGTAATAATAATATGTGTGTGAGTACATTGTTCTTACTACTTTTATATGATATATGAGTAAGGTTGCTTAGAGGCATGTAAGTGTTATATAATAGTTACTGTCACCACAACACAAACATTTTAGGTTTGGTGGGTGTGCTTTCGGGCTGTTCGGCCGTCGTCGTTGGAAATTCGTTCTCGACGTTTCGCCATCTCGAGTGGATGGCATCTTCAGGAGATGTTGACTGTTTGTCGGCTTCTCGAAGAGAGAAGAGTCTTCGAGAAGCCGACAAACAGTCAACATCTCCTGAAGATGCCATCCACTCGAGATAGCGAAACGTCGAGAACGAATTTCCAACGACGACGGCCGAACAGCCCGAAAGCACACCCACCATTGGACTATGGCTGCGAAAGCCTTTCACAATTTGTACATTTTAGGTTTTATTAGAGGTGTATAAATAGGTTGCCGCCACTAAAAGAAATGGTCGTAGGTCTGGGTTTAATGTCGGGGTTTCAATCGAGGATTTTAAGTCCGGGTTTTAATGACAAGTCTTTTATTTTCTTTTTGACAATGCCAACTGACTTGAAATATCACAAATAACAAAACATTAAATAAAGGGAACTATACTAATATTAAATAAAGGGAACTATACTAATATTAATTCACTTGTTGAGGTCTCTCAACATTCTTCCGCCTCCTCTCAGAATGCTGTCACATGTCAATGGATTAAACCTCTATTTTTGCCAGTCTACTGACAGGTCTGGTTAACTCTCCTTTTTGTGTTTTTACTTTAGCCACTCGTACTCGTCCATCTGGGCCAGGAAAAACTTGCAATATTCTTCCTAGTCTCCATACATTTCTAGGTTGATTATCTTCAGTAATTAATACTATATCGCCAATTTTAAGCGGTTGCTGATCATCATTCCATTTGATTCTTTTCGTTAGAGTTAGGTAGATATGCTTTTGTCCATATTTTCCAAAATTGATTTGTGAAAATCTGGATTCTTCTCCAACATTTTCTAGGGTCGATTTCGCTTTGATTTCCTATTTCTCTCCATATTTCACAAGAATTTACTAATTGTTCTTTCCCAAGAAAATGATTCGATGTCAAAGCTTCAAAGTCTTCTGGATCAACTGAAATTTTGGTAATTGGTCTGGAATTCAATATATTTTCTACTTGTGCAAACAGTGTCAACATAAGCTCATCTTTGAGTTTTTGATTCTTCAACAATGTATAAAAACTGTTTTTTATTGTTCTTATGAGTCTTTCCCACGCTCCTCCCATATGTGGTGCTGCCGGTGGTATAAAACTCCATTCGATTCCATTTTTTATCGAAATATTTTGGATTTTTTGTTGGTCTAGATTTTTTACCGCTTTTCTTAATTCTTCAGAGGCTCCTCTCAGGTTGGTGCCATTATCGCTGAATATCTTTACTGGCTGATTTCTTCTGGCTATCATGCGGTTCAACGCCATATTCATGGAGTCAGTTGTCAGAGAGTGGGCTATTTCTAGATGAACAGCTCTTACAGTAAGACACGTAAAAATCACTCCCCATCTTTTTTCTTGTCTTGATTCCAGTATATGTAAAGGGTGGAACATATGGTGTCAATCGTTTTTTTGGTAATTGTCCAATAAGTGGATTATTGGGTTTAGCTTTGTCTCTTTTACATCTTTGACATTCTTTAAAAACCGATTTCACTTCAGATCTTCCATCCAAAATCCAAAATTCTCTTCTCACTTCATTTAAAACTGTCTCAATGCCTTGGTGTCCAAATTTTACATGTAAATGCATTATGTATAGTCTAGTTATGTGATGCCGTTTTGGTAAAATAATTGGATTTTTTGAAAATTCGGATAAGGTTGGTGCTAGGTTTGTTCTTCCAGGGATTACTATTAAATTTTTGGAGTTTAACTTTGGATATAGTTTTCTCAAAGGGCTTTGTCTATTCAGAGGTCTTCCATATTTTAAATATTCAAGGTCTTCACCGAATGCTTCTATTTGACAGTGTTTTATTAGATATACTTTGGCTTTTTCAAGGTCTTCAAATGTTGTGTATGATTCAAATGTACGTTTTAATTTACAGGCAATAAAAATTCTAAGATACTTGTAGAGTCTGGCTGTATACATCAATAAATCTGTCCAATTTGAAAATTTTTTGTAGTCCACTACACATTTTGTGATTTTCTTAGACAATAGTGTCACTTCGGTCTTGGCTCTAATTTGCACAACGTCTTGCTTTGGCCATTTCGATTCTTCTTCTCGTAGAAATTCAGGTACGTTTATCCAAAAGTCAAAATTTATGTGGTTTTTTCCTTCTTCATCGTAGGTTCTGGTAGCAAGGTCGGCAGGGTTTTGTTTTGACGGTACCCATTTCCATTCACTTCCTTCTTTCTTGAATTTCTCCCACCCGATGACTTTTAAATTGCCCTAGTTTCTTTGCATCATTTTGAATCCAATGATAAACTGTGGTAGAATCCGTCCAGTAATATGTTTTATTAATCTTGATATCTATTTCTGTTTTTAGTGTTTTTGCTATTCTACTTGCTAACACAGCTCCTTGAAGTTCCAAACGTGGGTTTATTGGGTATCACTCTAGCTTTAGCAAAAATGATGCAAACTTCGATTTCTTTTTCAGAAACAATTCTAAGGTATGCAACTGACGAAAATGCTTTCTTGCTGCTGTCACAAAAAACATGTAGTTGAATTGTTTCTGCGAATGGGATATTTGGTGAATAGCATCTTGGTATTTCAAACTTATCTATAGATCTTAGATCTTCGATCCACAGTTTCCATTGCTCCCATATTTCATTATTTACAAAGTCATCCCATTTTATACCCGTTAGCCAAATATCTTGGATCAAAAGCCGTCCTCTTATTGCAAAATTTACTATTATTCCGAGTGGGTCGAAAATTGACATAACTATTTTCAGCACTTGTCGTTTAGTTGGTCTCTTTAAAATATTTTGTCCAAGTTTGTTTGGCAGTTGAAAAACAAATTTGTCATTTTTTGCATCCCAAAACATTCCTAGAACTCTTTGAATTGATTTGTCATGGTCAAGGTTGAGATCTTTTTGAATTTCTTTATCAACTTCCAACATGTCCATTAACTCTTTCGATGAAGTAGTCCAGCTAACTAATTCAAAATCGGCTTTTTTTTGTAATTGACGTACTTCTGTAATAATTTGGACTGCTTGCGTAGGATCATCAGTGGAATCCAAATAGTCATCTACGTAATGTTTTCTTGTTATGGCTTCTATAATTCTGGATGATTTTCCGTTGATCTTCGCATTCATATTTTTTACATACTGCGCACATGTAGGAGAGCATGTGGCACCGAGAGTCATTACTTCCATTCTGTAAACTGAGAATGGTTCATCGGTTTTTCCCTCTCGCCATAAAAATCTTTGCGAGTCTTGAATCTTCGTTTCTAACTATGACCTGGTGGAACATTTCACGTATGTCTGCAGAAAATCCAATTTTTCGTTCTCTAAATCTCAGAAGAACTCCAATCAGTGAGGTTAACAAATCTGGACCAGCCAGAAGGTTATCGTTCAGACTAACACCGTTTGATTTGGCGGCACAGTCAAAAACTAGTCTTAGTTTTTCTGGTTTATTTGGATTTTTGACTCCAAAGTATGGCAAATACCATGTTCTAGGACCCTCTACTCCACCTTCTTCAGGTGTCAATTTTTTGGCATAATTTTTATTTAAGTATTTTTGAATATTTGCACAGTACTTTTCTTTAAAATTAATGTCATTCTGCATCTGTTTCTCTACAATTTGAAGACGTTTGATAGCAACGTTCTTGCTTTCTGGTAGAACTAGGTTATCAGACTTCCAAAGTAGGCCGATTTCATAACGATCTTTAACAAAATTGATAGTTGATTCCATGATGTTGACTGCTCTTTCTTCGTTTTGGGTTTTAGGATTCTGTGTGATTCCGAAAGCATCAAGTGTAAAAGTGTTTTTTACTATTTTGTGTAAATCGTCATCTGTGACGTCATTTCCCAAAACATGTAAGGTTAGACATTGGCTTGGTATCGAGTTACTGGTTTTTCCATGTATAGTCCATCCTAGATTTGTTTTGGTTGCCATGGGTGTGTTTTCGGGGCCTTCTATGACTTTTCTTGGAACTGTCAATTTGGAATTATCTTGTCCAATTAGAATCATAGGTTGATGTTTTATGTCAGATATTGGAAGACCATAAAGGTGTGGAAGATGCTTCCAATTATCATAAGAAATAATTTGGAGTGGTAATGCCAATTTTTTAATGGATCTGACATTTCTTATTGTGTATTCTGCAGCGCCTCGATAATCTCCTGATATTTTAATGTCATAACATTTTGAATTTTCATGAAACGTGGTTACCTCGTTTGTCCACTGCAGTTCTAATGACTGGGGTGTTCCATTAATGTGAAGTTTAGAGATTAGAGTAACGGTTGAACATTCATCACAAAGTGCTGTTGTATTTATGAATTTATTATTTGGTCCAATTAGTTTAACATTTACCATTCTAAGAAGAACATTATTATCTTCATTTTGACCCAGTGCATTAAAAGCTCGATGTTGAAATATGTTTCCAGAAGTACCAGGTTCATCTGTGTTGTCTCTTCTTGATTCGTTTTTGTTTTCTGTTTGTCTTTCTCTTTGAGTCGGCGTTTTGCGGTAACCACCTCCTTCTTTATGTAGGTATTTATTATGTGTTCTTCTACAACCTTGAATTGAGCATATCTCCTTTTTCTTACAGTCTTTAGTTTGATGAGAACTTCTTAAGCATGAAAAACATAATTTGTTTTTTGTCACCATTTGCCATCTGGTTTCAACGTCATCTTTTTCAATTTTACCACATTTTTCAACTAAATGTTTCTCGTGACAGTAGCCACATGTTGGTTCTTGATTATTTATGACAAATGACTTCGTTTTTTCGTGGAAAATTATTTATTTTTATAAAATTAGACTGAGAATCTTTATTTTTTGTCATAACATAGCATGCAGAATCTGCTTTTGTAGTTATCCATTGTGAAAAATCTTGAATGTTAACCTTTCCATTGTTTTTAAGGACTTCTTCTCCCCACATTAACTTCAGGGAGTTTGGCAATTTTTGTACTAACTCTCTCAGCAGTGTTGGGTCTTCAAGATATTGATTGTAGTTTAGAGATGTTATTGTACTAACAATTGAATTTACAACACTGGTAAAATTAACAAGATTTTCTAACTCATATTCTCTGATTTGTGAAAAGGATTTTGCTTTTTCTGTGAGGACATCTATAATCAAATCAGGACGCCCAAATCTGCGTTCTAGTGTACGAATTACTTGTTCAAGATTTCCTGGGCTCATGAGTAATCCTGATACTGCTTGTTCTGCATCTCCTTTCAAACATTTTTGCAGCTTAATTAAACATTCCTCTGGTGAGTATTGGCAGATTTCAGAAATTCTTTTAAATTGATATAAAAATGTTGGCCATTTTTCAGGTTTTCCATCAAAAAAAGGAAAGTCTTTTTCTACGATATGTCGTCTATCAGAATGGTTTATTCTGGGAGCTGTTACAGCTTGAAGGGCGTTTGCTACGTTATCCAATTTGTCACACACATTTGAAATTCCTGGTGGAAGCTGACAGGACTGACAAGTGGTTTTAGCTTTTAATGTGCTTTCAGGTTTTAATTGAATATCTTCAAAGTTTTCTTTGAATTTAAGTTTATGTTCATTTACCCAGTTTTGAGCGTAGTTTTCATCCGTCTTTTGAGATAAGATATCGTCACTAACCTCGGTTTTTGACTTTCTGCTTTTGCTTTTAAAAGATTTTGAATCAATTTCAATTTCTCTTACTTGTTTTTCCCATTCTATTATTCGTAGAGCTTCTCTCTCTTTTTTCTCTCTCTCTTCCTGCTTTCTCTCTCTCTCTCTCTCTCTTCTTGCTTTCTTCGCTCTTCTTTTTCTATTTCTTGCCTTTTTCTTTCAGTTTCTAATTCTAAAAAGTGCCTTTTCTCGTCTTCGAACTGATTCTGCATTAGAAGTTTTTGAACTTAAAGTTTTACTAGTCTTACTTTTGTTTTCAATCTCGCTCTCAATCATGATCTGATTTATTTTATTTGTTGTGTCTGTTTTTCTGTTTACTCTGTCTTCGTTAATTGAATTACCAAAACCAGCGAATTCAGGAGTCTCTGCTTGTATAATTTCATTGTGTATGTTTTCATCGTTTTCCGTTATGGGTTTCATAGGGTTTGCTGAGGTCTTGTTTCAAAGGACCAATAAAAGAAATGGTCGTAGGTCTGGGTTTAATGTCGGGGTTTCAATCGAGGATTTTAAGTCCGGGTTTTAATGACAAGTCTTTTATTTTCTTTTTGACAATGCCAACTGACTTGAAATATCACCAGGGCTATCAAAATGGACGGGCCACGATCCTCCACTTTGTTGACGTCACATCCGGGGCTGATTTTTTTTTGATGGTCACGTTACGACACAGCTGATTGTCTTTAAAATATTGAGGTTGGCATGACGGTTCATGGATATTTGATTTTTTTAAAAATAAAGCCGTTTTTGAGATTGTTTTTACTTTATTCTGGCAGAACAATTTTTTTTAAATGTATAGTAAGCCCTAATTTTTCATAGCCGCTTCATTAGCTCACACAAAAATTAAGTTTAAAGCTGAAGCGAATGTGACAATCACATATGACAAAGTCAAATACATGTCAAATATAACAGTTGGCATGTGGTACATGGCGGGTAATTTGAATTTAAAATAAGGAATGCTAAATCTTGAAGATTTTAACCTTTTAATCATGTTGCTTCCTTACAAACCTTTGGTGGAATATCGGGATGGTGTCTGAGAATATTTCACTGAAATTTTGCGGAAATCTGTAGTGCCATTTTGAAAATATCATAAAAAAACGTCTGACCTCCCATAAGACCCAATGTAAAATTCAGCCCCGGGAGAACAGCTGATTTTTTCAGGGTCGTGGCCTCTATTTTTGTGTTGGTCTTGATATCACAAATAACAAAACATTAAATAAAGGGAACTATACTAATATTAAATAAAGGGAACTATACTAATATTAATTCACTTGTTGAGGTCACTCAACAGCCACCTTGATATGATTCTTCATTTATGCATTATAAGAGTGGTTTAGGGGTTCCAGGAACGTTCTCGGCACCTTGCTATAAAGTCTGCATATTTCGTTAGTGAACTCATTCATAATTAGTCACCCCACATTAGTATTGGTCCAATGTCCAACAATAGTCATGCTAACTGAAACCTGGCTACTAGCTGACTTAGATGATACCATAATAAGTCTGGATGGTTACAGCATGTTTCGAGCAGATCATGCACATCAAAGAGGAGGATGAGGATGCATAAAAAATGTATGTATGTAATGTATGATGTAAGATGCAGTTTTTCGAAAAGCCTCCAGACAGAAGCAGCTATAGATTCAGTATGGTTAGATCTACAAATACACAAAGTTAAAATTGTTGGTGGATGTATTTATAGGCCAGGTAACACAACAATAAAGGAAGCCAATACCCAGATGATAAACACATTAAACAATGCATTTGCTGCCAAAATTCCACTACCTATTTGTATTTGGAGATTTAAACTATCCAAACAACAACTGGGAGAACCAAATGACAAATCTAGCAGTTAAAAAATCTTCGTGGATATGTATCAAACAAACTACCAAACAGGAAGCTTAGCACTCAAACTCAGTTTTTCTTTTAAAATATACCTAATGAGCATGAATCTTCTTGACTTTTCAAATAATAATAACAAATTAACTAACAAATTACTAAGACGAAACTTTCACAGTATAAAGATATCAATGAATATAGCAGACTAAATTTGAGACCTTTAATAATGTTTTGGATAAAGCGGTAGGAAGATACATAGGACCACTAAGATCTATCAAAGTAAACCAACAAAAGCATGGATTAATCAAAACCTATTTAGAGAAATAAACAAAAACTGCTCATTGTGCGATAGTTAGAAAAAACATAAAACAGAAAAAAATTACAGGTCATATCGCTCACCGGCAACAATAGTGACACATCTCAAAAAGATTCAAAACCCCTTAAAACACTCAAAACAATGCAAAATTGAATGAAGTTTAATGCACCAATACTAGCATAAAATTAGTTCAGATAGTCTATTCGAGATGGCGCTACGAGCCACCGCGTGCCAAACCCTGTAAGTTGCATCAATACCGGCATATTGTTAATGTGCCCTTGACTATGATCAGGGATGCTTCGTTACGTTTAAGCAATAGTGACTAGTAGTGACCATTTGTTTCAGCAACAGTGGCACATTTTGAGTTGTGCCACTATAACTGTGTTTTTGGCCATTTTAGTTAAATGTGCCAAAACTTTTTTCATAATTCCATCAAAATTGTGTCACTTGGTTGCAACCATTAGTGGCACATCTTACAAATCATCAACTTTTTTTAAAGCAAAAAATAACTTAACAGTCTCCAATAATTAAGCACATAAAAACCCACCAATAATCACTATCAAGTTCACTAATGATTTTCAAATAACATTACAACATGAAAAATTAAAATAATTTAAACTTTAAATGCAGTTTTCTACATAAAGTTTAATTTTGAGTTGGGCCACTATTGTCGCCGGTGAGCGATATATGACGCAAAATAACAATTTAAAACCGAAACCCGACGATTCCAGAAAAAAATATAAGCATAATTTAGCAACATAAGAAACTACAAAGAGACTAGTTAAATATATAAGCAGAAATTTGAACTCAAAAGTAACAATAGGTACCTTAAAAAATTCCGTGACACATGAAGTTTTAGATTCCTTATCGATGGCCGAAATATTTGCGTCCACTTTCAAACTTTGGTCCACTTTCAAACTGCTTCCTTTCCCCGCTGCCTGCATCCTCAAGGGTAGAGAACTCGATCAAGACTATTCAGTTCACAGAAAAGCAGGTCAACGAAATATTGAAGCAGATGAAATTAAAAACATGCTTGATCAGACACGAGTACCTATATTTGACTGTCTTGTTTTAGATCTGATAAATATTATTAAACTTTGGAACTAACAATTAAATTTAATTTTTTTAGGGTGGACAAATCCTACGAGTCGCTATTTCTCTGAGCTGTATAAAACAAATTCCAATTCGAATTTTTAACATTCGCGCAGGAAGGAGCAAACCAGGTTTGATGGAACAGCACTTGAAAGGTATCATAGACACTATCTACATCTCATTCTCACATCTTTTTTACATACGATCACTCTAGTTGTGAATAGTTTTAACTCACAAGAACAAAAACTCGAGCTAGCGCGCTTTTAAAAAAGTGTATCAATAAAAAGCTTATGTTCTTTTTGTCCAAAACTGCAAATATAAGATAAAACACAAACCTTTTCAAACGTTTTAGAAAGCTCGCTAGCTCGAGTTTCTGTAAATGTGTGTTAGAACTATTTACAACTAGGGCCACGGTATCTTGTCTATTGAATGACAATATTAAATCAACGCTGTGTGTGTGTTTAAGTACGAAATTTTTAAAAATTAAAATATCGCAATTTTTTGTAAAATCAATTTTATTTAAACTAACTTTTCCGATGCAGAGAGCCTCTATAACTAAAAAATATAAGTAAATTTTTTCACTGTTTGTAGCCGTTTTTTGAACCTTTCTTTAACAAGTATTTCACAAACTAGTTTTGGGGTGTTGGGTAATGAGTATTTATTTAAATTTCGTGAATATTGCTTTATATAATCTATGAATTCTTTGGAAACTAAAATTCTTATAAGAAAGGCGAGTTTTAAAACGGAAAGGCAATTGTGTAAATAATAATAAAATAAAATACCACAAACTAAATTTTTTATATTAAATGATTTTTTTACTAAGCTCTATTCTGTCGTAAATGACAAGCTAATCTTAACCTTAAAAAATTCTACACAATTTGAAAGAAAATATTCTCTCTCTTATGACGAACTATAAATATTTTATATAATTTTTATTTAGGAAGCTTAGTTTTCAAGAAAATTAAGAAAATACGTTATAAGAATTAGTTTTTAGCTCAAACAAAGATTTTTTTTGCCCATTACATTTTTTGCATTTCTATCTGGCAAGCTTAGTTTTAAGCAAAATAAAGAAAAACACGTGATAAACATCTCTGATTTTGTGATTTTATAAAATAATCCTAAATTACGGATGAATGTAGTTGGTAATGGTAACATAGATCTTATCAAGAAAACCATCATTCGAAATATTTTCTCAGGAAATTGAATAAAAGGTAAAAAATCATGTTTTTGTTTTTTAAAGGACTCCATTGGAGTCCTGAGCACGAACTTCACCCGATTAACTTAGGCATATTTTCTTCTAAAAATACCGACTAGTTTTTGACAAAGTTAAAATTAGATAAAACTTAATAATTTCGGTTTATTTTGCCTTTAATTAGAAAAAACATATGCAATCGGTCAGAACAACAGAAATATCTGTTTCAGTTTTGTATGGTGGTATTTCTACCAGAACGCACCTTAATATTATTATTCAGTCATTAATTTATAAAAAAAACATGGTATTTTTACACCATATATTTTTTTAAATTAAAGGTTATATGGGTGTAAAAAAAGGCTTTCAAGATTATACCTCCATTTCGAAAGTTGAAAACGTTACATGAACCAACGTGACTTCAAATAAAAATACCTTTGTCAAACTACTTAAACATTGTTTTTTTGTTCAACGATCCAAAAAATTAGGGATGTTTTGATTAGAAATCCTATACGACATATTTCATTCTATAAACTCAAACTTTCGATGCGTAATAATCCACTGACTCGATACTGAAAATATTGGAACACGTGGGTATAAGCTTTAAAGATACGCACGGAAAAATACGAGAAACAAAACCTTTCATTTACCCGATTAGCCATGAAAAACTGTTTAATTTTCAATTCACGAGAACTCAAATTTACGTTTGTTAGTATGGTTCGATTATTACTCCGCTGACTGACTTCGACCTCGTGAAGGCGAAAAAAAACGCAATCGGCGTTGATCCGACGTATTGTGTTGTCAAAGGTCTCGGGATAGATTCTCTCTTTTTATCAATCGATATAGCAGTTCATTGCTTGCCTGGGGGAGTATAGGGTTTTTCTCTCTCACTAAAACCATAAGATGAAATACGAAACACTTTACTTAGCTTTGTAAGTGTCTGGACTCTGGTGTCACATCGACCAAGCAGTATTTTGATGAGTCCCTTTAGAACGAAACGGTATTGTCAACCAGTGATGCCAGGTCTCATGCTTTTGCACAAGATCTCATGCTTTTCAAACAAATCTCATGCTATCATTATTTTATCGCAAAATCTCATGCTTTTCAGCTTATAGAGACAAAAATAAATTATACTTAAAAATTAATTATAGAGGTAACTATCAATTATAAATAACAGTAATCATAAGAGAATTAGGCTTACGTCACAAAGAAGTGCCGCGAAAAATTTGCAACTCGGCATTTGGCATCGTTGGATCGTGTTTCATAATCGCAAATTGCAACCTCGCGCTTGGTGGAGAGTATGACAAATGCGCGGTTCGCTTATTAGGGTATGCCCCAAAAACGATAATCGATTGTTCTGTTATGTGCCACACCTTTACGTCGTACGCGGCCTACTATATAGAGTTGTTGTCGCCGTCGTGGTGTAGTGGTAGCAGTGTTTGTTTCCCACACCAGCGGCCCGGGTTCGATTCCTGGCTAGGTACTTGGTTGTTTGTGTTTGTTTAAAAATGCTTTAACTTTGCTAAAAAGCTTTGCGAAACTGGGCGATTGATCCTGATTGGATGGAAAGTCCCAGTATAAAAAAAAAATATAGAGTTGTTTTCAAGTAATGGTATTAAGAGATACATAGATTATACAAAATGGTACTAAGTGATAGTGCTACTAGCAGTGGTAGTGAAACTGACCAAAACCTGCCCGGACATAGTTCTGCTAAGAAGAAAAAGATTTACAAACAACATTTTAGAAAAGACTAGACAAAGTTACCTGGGTTTCATTGGATAGAATGCAGTAGGAAGGGAACAATGTATGTGTGGTAAGAAGTGCATGCAATAATGAATGAGCACCATACTAGAGGCAACAGCGACAATTCCGCCATCTCAAGCATTTTTTTTTGAAATCTCACGCTTCCGAAATATTTCTCATGCAATATTTCTGTGGGACCTGGCAACACTGCTGTCAACACCTAATACTTAATAGGTAACCATTAGATCTTGTTCGAGGGCTGTGTTTCATATTTTGCGTATAGGGACATAGAGGGCGACACTGATTGAATTTCGTTACTACAACAACTTCAATCTTTACCTAACCTAAATCAATTATTTTTTCCAACTTTCAAAGAAAATTATCTCAACATGAATGCCTTGCCGAGTTGATATCTGTTTTTGGTAATGAAGCACCGCGTCAGTCGACGGTTTCTCGTTGGAATGGAGAATTCAAGCGTGGACGGGTTAGCCTTAGCGACAGCCCAAGGTCAGGTGCAACATAAACGGCTGTCACCCAGGAAAACTCGATGCTGTGGGCATTGTCAGTGGTGATGAATCGTGGATTTACTCATGTGAACCCGAAAATGAACTTCAGTCGTCTGTTTGGGTGTTCCAAGATGAAGAACAGCCAACAAAAGCCATCCGTTCTGGAACTATATCCAAACAAATATGGTCGTGACATTTGTCTCAAAAGCAGGTCATGTAGCAAAAATTCCTCCATACAGTCCCGACCCAAGTCCCATCGATTTCTATACTTTTCCGCAAATCAAGAATGCTCTGCGTGGTCAAAAATTTCAGTCGCCAGAGGAAGCAGTCGACGCTTTCAAGAATGCAATTTTGACAGTACCAACAAACGAGTGGAATTACAGCTTTGACAACTGGTTTCAGCACATGCAAAAGTGCATTAATTTTCGTGGTGAATACTTCGAGAAACAATAAACTCTTTAAAAGTTATCTAATATTTTATTCCAGTTGCAAAACTTAAAAGACAATCCTCGTACCCTCGAGCTACCCAAGAAAAAATACGAGAGAAACAATACATTAATTTTACTCGCTCAGCTACGAAAAACTGTTTGATTCACAAATATTTTATTCACACAATTATGCGGATATTTTTCCCGAATGCTGGTTATTCCCGGGCAAATACCGCAAATGAGAGGCGGGGATTCTAGCAAACATGTTGAATGTACGCAAACAAATATTATTTCGTGTGGTGGGGGAATAACCGCATGTGTAAAAGTGATATTATACTTATTTGTTCCTTTTTAGGGGTCGAATTGATTAGAGATATTTCGAACGGTAGACTTGAAGGCGCACAACTCGGCTCAACTGAGTTAAGATTCTGGCCAAAAGAAGTACAAGGCGGTTCTTTCACAGCACTTGTCAAAACCGCGGGTAGTATCAGCCTTTTACTGCAAGTCGCCTTGCCCTGCGTGCTTTTTGCAAAATCTCCCACTACTTTAAAACTCCATGGAGGCACGAATTGTGAGATGGCTCCTCAGATTGACTACACCACGGAGGTGTTTAGACCTATGTTGGAAAAGTTTGGAGCAACCTTTGATTTTGATTTGATCAGGCGAGGGTATTTTCCAAAAGGAGGTACGTTGTAATACATGATAGTCCTAGGCCAGATAATGAATATAATTTTCAGTTTAAGGGGCTAAACCCTTACCATTCTGTTAAATGAAGTTGGCTGATGTAGTCATAGATGACTAGCAAATCAGCGATTTGTGTACTGGCCAAAGCCGATTATTGTATGAGTTAGTTTTTATATTTTTATATTTGTCTATGCTCGTAGCTCGGGGGTGCCCAAGCCCTCGAGCATCAACTTAGTCGGCGCACTTGGTAACATCCTGTATATTCAGTGAAAACAAAATACCGTGAAACATATAGAATGTATAAACTATGTATGGTTATAAACTTACACCTCAAAAAACATTTTTGGTAATGCGTGTAAAAACTTGGAATAAGGGAACTTGCTCAGCTCATTTTAAGCTATACCTGTCAAATATGACATTTATAATCCGTACATAGTGATGTGAAGAAAATATTTCTTAAATGGAATACCTTATATATTGTTTTATTTTTGAAGAATGCATACTTCTTTGATAATTAAAGCTTGAGTGAATGACATTTTTGACAAATAGAAGTTACTGTTTGTACAAAAAAATTGAGATAACGCCAAAAATGTGTTATTTGGGTGTATTTTGACCTATCTTAGAAATATCGTCGTGATGTCTATGTGTGTGTATGTCTGTCCGTAAAACGATACTAACGCTGAACCTATTTTCATGAAACGTTCAGGTAAAATAGTGCCCCATACTGTAAAGAGCTTATTAGATTTTGGTCAGAATCCATTAATGCTAATGAAAGTTTTATGATAGTTTAAAAATTTGCTAACTTTTTAACGCAGCATCGCATCAATATGCGGTTTCTGGAATATAGTAGATTACGTTTTTCTCAATAATGTATCTGATTACAAAAACTTCCTAGGAGCTTCCGTACCTGACATATCTACATAAACTGTTCGGTTCAAGGCTGATAGGCCAGGAAGGTATCAGATTCATCATTGATCCATTTATTTTTACTTGTAAGATTTGTACCTAATAATGTCATTAACTTAACTTTTATAACAAAATATTGTTCAGTTTCGAACTCTTTTTATTCGCATTTTACCAAAAAACTTTTTTGGGGTGTAACTTTATAGACGATTACACTGTAAATACCATTTATGTTATAGTGCCTAATTAAGAAGATTCTCACTGGCCATGCTAAAGGCAAAAGTATTTTCGCCGAATCAAAAAAGTAAAAAATGTTATATAGACTTTCATAAATATACTAAAACAGGTGTTTGTTTATTAACATTATTATTAGTTGAACTTTTTTACAAATGTTCAAACCTCTGTTGCTTTTTGTGCTTATATAAATATAGAATTTGTTTTTAAAATTTTAACCCCTATTTTTAACCTCTTACGACTAAAGTATTTAAAAAATCTTTCTTATAATGTGTCTACTTTACAAATCCAAAATGCCCCCAATTTTTATGTTTGTAAATTGTAAAATTTTAGAAAGTGCAAGTTAGAGCAAGATGATAAATTTGCGTCATAATTAGGAAGGCTCAACTACCTTATGACATGTGCAACGACTTGGCCTTTTTTAAGTTTTCTACATAATTCTTTTTTCTGAAAAAAAAAACTATATTGATTTAAAAAAAAATCCAAACTATGGCGACTGTATACATTTTTTTATTTGGAAGTAAAGAAGAACCTTTGCACTAAATATATGTTGCAAGATTTTTTTTCCAAATGATATTTTGCATTTTTTATTAAACTAGGTTTCAGGAAAAATACGGTAAATAATTAGGCAATGTAATTAACTTCCAACCTTCCCAACTCATACAGAACTGGAAATATTTTTTTGTTTCTTATAAAATAAGGACATTAGGTAATTAAACTCCACTAATATTTAAGTTCACAGTTTTATTTATCAGGCGATGTCTAACATTTAGCATTGGCTCGCTCTACAGTGCGCCGACGCGAAACTTGTCCATGGATCGCCGGACCCCGTGTCGTTGGATCCCCGGACCCCGTGTCGTTGGATCCCGAATGCTTGTCGGTAAATTTGCAGGAGTTACAGCACCGCAAGAATACACGAACCTAAACCACGCGCCATGCTCGCCGAACCTCGCGCCCTCTTATCCCGGCTTAACATATCAATTATTTGACAGTCAGTATATTCTAAAATACGTCATTTTTTAGGTGGTGAAGTAATAATCACAGTTAATCCAGTTAAAGAAATTCAACCTCTTAACCTTACTAAACAAGGAAAAATAACGTCAATTTATGGTAAGTAGATATTACGTAAAAACAAAAGAATTTTTTAAAACTTGGCCCGCAAATAAATTTGTTTGAAAAAATTTTCACATTTGTTTTTTTTTAATAACCCTGTAGATTGTTAAAAGTAAGATTATTTCTTTTCTGAATCCAGCAGTAACATACAAGTTATAACTAGCTTTTGTAGTTTCGGAGATCTTTGAGGAAAACCATTATAAATATTCTCCCCGTCCCTAATAACTTCACCCCCTCCCTAATTACAGTTGATATCATAATAGTTTTCTGCTAGATTTGGAAAATAAATGTTTAACAATTTAAAAACTAACTTTTTGTTTAAAAAATAAAGCTTTTTTGTTAACGAAATACAATGTGATCGATCAATTATAGAATTTTTATAATTTTTTATTTTCAACCGTGATTGTATCCAAAAAATGGTTGCACTTATTTGGTATCTTTAGAAACATCCTGTATTTGTTTTTAGGTTGGAGCTTTGCGGCAGGCCACCTTAGAGAAGATATCGCCCATCAAATGGCAGATGGTGCGTCAAATTTTTTTTGGTCCAAAAATTTTAAAACCATTAATATTGAAAGCTACAAGGAAGACAGAGGTGTTGCCCCCGATCCTGCGTCAGGAATTATGTATGTTAAGGAAAATATTTAAGAATATTTTCACAAAAAATATTCGAAAAAATAGAATAAGTCATTGTATTTAACCTATTAAAAGTTCTCATTTCTAACTTCCAAAACCTATCAAAATGGTGACCAAGTACATAAAACTGACATGGAAAAATGTTGCAGGTTTCATTTTTTGAAACTCGTACACAGTATGCCTGAATGAGGTATAGGTTACATAAAAATGGTTCCAAAAGCTAATTGCACATTTTGAATATAGACTCTTTCCTGACTTTAGAGCCATATTCATATAAATCCTAGCTGATCCTCTTCTCGAAATTTTATCAATTTTTTGCGTTTTTTCTAGTTAGTCTAGGCGCTGGCTCCTATCACGTGTGACTTAATATGTGCGCTCAGTTTGACTACGGGGTTTCGTTAAGCACCCATAGTAGTATAAAAAAGATTGGTCATGTGCTCGAACTCATAGTCGTTTGGCCGCCATCTTCGAAAATTGCCGCCAAATTGATAGATTTTTTGTTTAAGCGTATCTTTCTACCCAGTAAAGCCTGTTTTACTCCTTTTTTAAAGGAAAACAAATGTTGTTATTACATTTTTTTGTTAAATCAAGTAGTTTTTGAGATATACCAAGATTATTAGTATTTCCACTCGCAAAAGAATTAAAATAATACCCATGCTGATTTTGGTGTAGCTACAATATTATTGACATTTGTTTTTTTTGTTACATAGAAGGATTTAAACCTTTCACAGAAGAGGATATTGACTTTATATTTTTAAAGTTCGAAGGATGGTACCCCTAAAGACTGCCTTAAAGAGGGTGGTTTCTAAAACTGTTTACAAGACTATAGAAAAAGTGAATTTGCAGCGAAACGATGTATTTTAACGAAAAACGATAAAATTATTTTTTTATAGTACTTTTAATTCCGCTTCTTTTGATGTTTCACTTATTATCCTAGCTTTGATAGTTAGCTGCACAAGCCAGCTAAATATACAATTCGATTTTTTTCTTAAAAATTGTAAAAGATATGACAATGGTCAAAAGAAGCGGAATTAAAAGTACTACAAAAAATTTTTCGCTAAGCTGCATCGTTTCGCTGCAAATTTACTTTTTCTATAATCTTGTGAACGGTTTTAGAAACCATCCTTCTTAAGGCAGTCTTTAGGGGTACCATCCATCGAAATTTAGAAACAGCTGTTCACTGAAAAGTTTAAAGCCTTCTGGTAACAAAAAAAAACAAATGTCAATAATATTGTAGCTACAATAAAATAAGCATGGGTATTATATTAATTCTTTTGCGAGTGGAAATACCAATAACTATATCTCAAGAACTACTTAATTTATCAAAAAATGTGTAATGACAAAATTAATTTGCCTTTAAAAAAATAGTAAAAAAAGCTTTAAAAAATTAAAATCAGACCACTGGGTAGGGAGATACAACAAAAAAATCTAACAATTTGGCGGACATTTTCAAAGATAGCGGCCAAACGACCATGAGTTTGACCACGTGACCAAACTTTTTTATACTACTATGAATGCTTAACAATGCCCGCAGTTAAACTAACCGCACATATTAGGTCACATATGACAGGAGCCAGCGCCTAGACTAACTAGAAAAATGGCAAAAAAATTATAAAATTTCGAGAAGAGGATCAGCTAGGATTTATATGAATATCTCTGAAGTCAGGAAAGAGTCATTATTCAAAATGTGCAATTAGTTTTTGGAACCATTTTTATGTAACCTATAACTCATTCAGGCACACTGTGCGTAGACAATGATTGAGTAGAAATGAAATTTTGAACTTCCATTGTCTTTATTTTATTTCGTTTTAGTTTTTATTTTATCATATTTCATAATAATATGGGATAAAACCAATTTTACCAATTTTCTTCAAGAAGTTGACAAATGGGATAAGCTATTTAAATAGGTATAATTTCGAAAATAGTCGAAAATTGTAGAGATTATAAAAAATATATGCATACCAATGCATTCTTACACACGATGCTTAAAGCAAGGACTTCCTTTAATTCTTAATCTTTCTTTTTTCCGCTAGACAGGATTTCGATAACTGCGCCTGCGTCAGGTTTGGTAGTTTTGGAACATACTCCGTTATTACTACAATATTTGACAATTGTCCAAAATTTAAGGTTATGTCTATTTTATTTTTCCAAAAACTAGTTGATCAGATGAAAATTTATCAAACTGTGGATTAAATTTGTAGTTTTTCGAAAATTAATTGTGCACATTTATTGTGGACACTAGAGTGTTTAATGGCATCTATAAACCACTCTTAACTTTATTAACAAATTCTAAAGTCAAATACAAGTACTTACCTATAAAATGGCACTCCCTTACTTCTCCCGGACATTTTCCACAAACCGCACATGTTTTACGTAAATTATTTTTAATTTTTCACAAAGAAAACACAATTTTAGATGACAAATGCAAAACACCGCAAACTGTAAACGCACATCAGCTAAAATACTTTTTTTGGAATTTTGTTAAACCAGTTTTTTTGCTTTTAGTTTGGTAGCCCAAACGGACACAGGCTGTTACTTAGGATCTTCGGCCCTAGGAAAAAGAAACGAAGGACCAACGGAAACAGGACAAAGAGCGGCCGCCGACCTGTACAAGTCAATAGAGCAAGGTAAAAAGCAATAGTCTATTAAATAACTAACATATTACTGGGCGGCCACCGGTCATAAAATCATGAACAATCATAAAATTTGAAAGTTGTCCTAAGGTGCTATAAAGTCATAAAATTTCACGTCGGTCATAAAATTTAGGGGCCCATTACTGGTCAAGGGTTATAAAAAGTCATCAAATTTTAGGTGGTCATAAAATTACAAAAAAAGTAAAATCTATCATTTACTAGCATTAACAATATTGTCACGAGGGGGTTTTAACGTGACGTAACACAGTTTAAGTTAAGTTTTATAGTTTTATTTAAAAATAATTATAATTACTACTTACATTAAATACATCTTGCTAACAAAATGCGTATCCTCTAGATACGCTCAACTTCTGACTACTACTTGTCTTCACTGTTAACTTGTACTTCTGGGACGTTACATTCACAGCTTCAACTAACTGCTAAACTCTTGGAGGTGCTTTTATTAAAAACTGTTTGCCACTAGGATATCGAGATGTGTTTTGTTTCCTGTATAAACATCATCGATGACCGGTCACTCGCTTATGGTTTTTATTCCGTATATAGTTTAACTATATACAGAAGTTCATTTCCTTAGAATGTTTAGGGTTAATGTGCACTTGCTTATAAACGTAACTTGTGCCATTTAGTTAATATGACATTATTTTCTATCCTGAAGGAAGAAGTGGAAGTACCTATTCATTAATTTTTTTGTAACTTGATAAGTTAATATAATAAAATCGTACTTTAGAAAAAAATGTCAAAAGTCAAGTCATAATTTTTTCCGAAAATGGTCATAAAAGTTGGAATAAAATTTGGAAAAATTGGTCATAAAATTACAAAACAAAACTTTAATCAGTGGCCGCCTTAATATTATGATAACATTACATTATACCAAATACCTTAGAGCATAAATACAGGGCATACCCTTTCATTCTTACACACGATGGTGGAAGCATGTAATGTTCCTTTTTCGGGTAGACAGGATTTCGGGAACTGCGCATGAGGCAGTTTTGGTGCTTTTGGAACATACTCCGTTACTTCACTACATTATTTGACGATTGTCAAATACTTAGGGTTTAAACTAGTTTCACGGGTAAAAATTTACAAAACTACTCTTAACTTTATTAACAAATACGAGTACTTACCTATGGAATGGTACTCCCTTACTTTTCTCGGATATTTTTCCACAAACCGCACATGTTTGACGTGAATTTTTTAAATAAAAAATACAATTTGACACGACAAACGCAAAACACTTCAAATTATAAATGTGTGTAATAACCAAAAACGTTGTAGGTCGTTTCTAAGAAATTTACAAAAAACTTTTCAATGCTGATATAGTGTCGTCACTGGGAGTGTGCTACTGAAGTTTTGTTTAAAGTATTTAAAATTTTGTGTCTATGTGGTAAAACATTGCTAATTAAAGTGGTCTAAAGTGTCGCAGTTTACACAATTTCCAAATGATAAAATGGAATTTTTTATTTTTCTAAGGTGCCTGTGTGGACTCGTACACTCAAGACCAAGTAGTAATATTGATGGCGTTAGCTAAGGGACCCTCGGAAATTAGAGTGGGAGAAATCACTCTGCACACTAAGACTGCCATACATGTTGTAGAATATTTAACCAAGGTAGAGTATATTTAAAATATTTGTAGAACAGTAGTACTCACAAAACAGGTTCAAGTCTAAGTCTTAAAACCTGTTGCTATATTACTAAGGGAATTCATCTAGTATAAAACCGCTTTTTCCGTCCAGTTTGTAGGTCTATAGACTTATTCTAGAACCAGGTTTCGGGATCCTAGTAATTACTAGTGTTAATGATTAGAAGCATCTACAACGGGATGCTGTAGAATTTTACAAAATAGGGACATTTTGGGTCGCTTATTTTACCAAGCGTATTAGCAGCTTCTCGCTCCTTTTTGGTTATTTACGGTAACTGCGCCCGGTACTTACGGTGACCGTCCTTTAATGTCACCGTTATTTTTTAAGGTTAGTTTTGTATTGTTTTTTTTTAATGCAGTCGAATTTTTGACTAAAATTCGGTAGTTTGGTTTGTAAAAAGCCATATATCTAATAAAAATAAATAAACAAATATAAATAAACAAAAAGTTGAAGGAGTATGAAACTACTCAATTAACGTTTGTGTTATGCTTATCTTTAGTGTTCCAAAATCTGTCTTTTTGGCCCTGAATGATACCGTTATTCTTAGAACAATAACGGTAACAGCGGTCAAATTGTCTGTAATTTTAACTGACCCAAAATATTCCTAATATGTATTTGAAGCATTTTTCTTATACAAGGCTAATATTTAAGAAGGGAATTCTTGGTCCAAAAATTCATATAAATATTTGGCCTAAAGGTCTTAACTTTTGAGATACAGGGTGTTGGTAAATATTTTTAAACGCACTCCTTTTTTATTATAATTAGTAATACCGCTTAGAAATTTGTGTGAAATTTGGAACAAACTTTCTATTGATCAAGAGGCATTTTCTAACGGAAAAAATGTTTTTTATTTTATTTCGACCAGTAGTGTTCGTGCTGGAATTGCCCTCGGTATTTTTGATGGTTCTTAATCTTGCTTAATACCTAGTTTCATAACAGCAACGTACAAATGAACGATATTAATTTTTTATACTAAAACTGTACGCCAAACAGAAGAAAAGCAAGTGGCAACATTTTCTCAGTAAAGAATTAGGGCTAATATTTAAGAAGGTAATTCTTGGGTCCAAAAATTCATATAAATATTTGACCTAAACGTCTTAAGTTTTGAGATACAGGGTGGTGTTACGTATTTTTAAACACACTCCTTTTTTATTAATATTAGTGATACCGCTTAGAAATTTGTGTGAAATTTGCAACAAACTTTCTATTGATCAAGAGGCATTTTCTAATGGAAAAAATGTTTTTTATTTTATTTCGACCAGTAGTGTTTGTGCTGGAATTGCCCTCGGTATTTTTGATGGTTTTTAATCTTGCTTAATACCTATTCATAAGAGCAACGTGCAGATAAACGATATTAATTTTTTATACTAAAACTGTACGCCAAACGGAAGAAAAGCAAGTGGCGACATGTTCTCAGTAAAGAATTAGGGCTAATATTTAAGGAGGTAATTCTTGGGTCCAAAAATTCATATAAATATTTGACCTAAACGTCTTAAGTTTTGAGATACAGGGTGGTGTTACGTATTTTTAAACACACTCCTTTTTTATTAATATTAGTGATACCGCTTAGAAATTTGTGTGAAATTTGGTAAAAACTTTCTATTGATCAAGAGGTATTTTCTAATGGAAAAAATGTTTTTTATTTTATTTCGACCAGTAGTGTTCGTGCTGGAATTGCCCTCGGTATTTTTGATGGTTTTTAATCTTGCTTAATACCTAATTTCATAATAGCAACGTGCAGATAAACGATATTAATTTTTTTATACTAAAACTGTACGCCAAACGGAAGAAAAGCAAGTGGCGACATGTTCTCAGTAAATAATTAGGGCTAATATTTAAGAAGGTAATTCTTGGGTCCAAAAATTCATATAAATATTTGACCTAAACGTCTTAAGTTTTGAGATACAGGGTGGTGTTACGTATTTTTAAACACACTCCTTTTTTATTAATATTAGTGATACCGCTTAGAAATTTGTGTGAAATTTGCAACAAACTTTCTATTGACCAAGAGGTATTGTCTAATGGAAAAAATGTTTTTTATTTTATTTCGACCAGTAGTGTTTGTGCTGGAATTGCCCTCGGTATTTTTGATGGTTTTTAATCTTGCTTAATAACTAATTTCATAAGAGCAACGTGCAGATAAACGATATTAATTTTTTATACTAAAACTGTACGCCAAACGGAAGAAAAGCAAGTGGCGACATGTTCTCAGTAAAGAATTAGGGCTAATATTTAAGAAGGTAATTCTTGGGTCCAAAAATTCATATAAATATTTGGCCTAAAGGTCTTCACTTTTGAGATACAGGGTGTTGGTAAATATTTTTAAACGCACTCCTTTTCTATTAATATTAGTGATAGCGCTTTAGAAATTTGTGTGAAATTTGGTAAAAACTTTCTATTGTTCTTTTTGTTTTTTTTTTTAATTTCGACCAGTGGCGTTCGTGCTGCAATTATTATTGATGGTTTAAAGCATAAACGTGTGTCCCAAAAATCTTGGTTAAATAAAATATTATATAAAATTTTCAAAGACGGTTTAAGATTTTAAATTGAAATTAATCACATTTATTGCATTGCGGTATAGAAACACATTTTTTATTAAAAAATTCTTAGGAAAAACGAAAAAAAAAATCACCCTGTATTATGAAAACCAACCATTTTAGGAAACACATTTATACGAATTTTTTTACTTCAAATTAGCCGAGGAACGTTCCTTTAAAATTATGACATACCTTTAAGTAACACCCTGTATATAATAATCATGCTTCGGGCATTTTTAGGTAAAATTCACAATAACCCCATCAGAAACAAGCAATATTATTCAATGTACTGGTAAAGACTGAAGGAAGAATGAATCAAAAAACGATTTAATTAAATGAATTCTAAGTAAATATTTAGCTTAATTCTGGATTTTTGTTTGTGTGTTATTAAACTAGGTATGCTATTTGATACTTTTTTAAAATATGTACTATTACTTTTAATTATTTATTTGTATTTATAAATTAGCACTTCGAATTGCTACATTTTAGTTTTTTTATATTAAAATTTTTTAACAGTAAGCTAAACAAATGTATTATTATGAAACGCGGACACATACAAATACAGATAAGTCAACAATAGCTGTTTGTTCTTAACATCCCAAAAAAGGTTTCGTTATCTGAACCAAAAAAGGTCATAGATAGGCAAATTGCATCCTAAGTAGAAAAAAAGTTTTACAGTTCTTGAATCTGTTATCCCACCTCCCCACATACGCTGACGTGCGTTATTTTACCTAAATGCGTTATTCTACGAAAAGTGAGTAATTTGATATCTCCCTTGCTGTAACCAACCATCTAATCCGAAGCAAACAAAACAGCCTAACCTAATCAAACCAAACCGAAACAACCTAATCTAACCCTAATAATATCTTCCTTGCTCTAGCCAACTCTGTATTTTAAAGCACACCGAGCCTAACTAAACCGAATCGAACTTCCATACACAGAGGGCGTATTTCTACCTAAATATAGAATAATGAGTTGTTTGCTCGCGGCAACACTGTGACAATAAATTCCGTTTTATCTTGCTAAGTAGGTTTTTGACCTAGGATTTAATTTGCCTACACCCGGGATGCAATTCGGCCATCAAAATATCCACCTGCCTATTTTGGGATGCAATTTGCCGGTTTAGGCCTCATCGAAATAAAATAAAACAAGGAAATCCTGGTTTATACAGCACAAATAAGATTGCGAAGGTAATTTGTGACTTGCCTCAAATTTGTCAATGTTTTTGTCACTTATGGTCACATTCTTAGAGTAATATTTTATTACTCTAAGTTGTTTGGGATTTAATTTAACTGTATGTCGTTCTAATTTTTTTTTGTGGTCTTGGATTTCTTGTCGGTCTGTGTAGACAAAAACATAAATTTTGAAAACACAAATGACAAGTGCCCATGCGTTTTTGAATAAAATAAATATTGAACGAAACTTGATGATAACCAAACCCAACTTTTACTTTTTTGTATAAAGGCGAGTAGTTTTCCATAAGTTAAATTTTTACCTTTCTAGCTCAGTATTTTGACCTATCTTGGCAGTATCGTCGTGAGGTGTGTGTGTGTGTTGTGTGTGTCTATATTATTTTTGTCCGTAACACAATAGCTCCTAAACCACTGAACCGATTTTCATAAAATTTTCAGGTAAAGTACTGTTTGACACTATAACGAGCTGATTAGATTTTGGTCAGAATCCAATAATACTAATGATGTGTTTTGACAATTAAAATTTTTTAAAAATGTTGACTTTTTAACGGAACATCATATCAACATGTGGTTTTCGGAATATAGTAGAACACATTTTGCTCAATAATTTGTGTTATAACCAAAAACTTTGTAAGAGTTTTAGTTTCTGAGATATTTACAAAAACTGTTTTCAAGGCTGATATTTCATGGCTTCACTTGAAGTGGGCTAATAGGCTAGCTAGGAAGGTATCAGATCCGTCACGGATCCATTTATTTTATTTAGAAATTCACAGGGATTTCGGCCAAATATTTATATTATAAAAGTGAACTCTTTTACAAAACCAAGCTTTCAACAGTCTTATTTTCCTTCTTCATCAGGGCTACAATAACAATATTTAAATGATAATAATAATAATTTAAAAAATAATTTATAAACTTATGATCTACTATCTTTTTTATTTTGTTTTGTTTTTTTTAGTCGTCTAAACTCTAATAATTATTTAATGAAAGGGTCAGCACGTTCACAAAGGTTATTTTTGTAAGTCAAAACTAAAATTCCTATATCGTTTCTAGCCATAATATCTTATACAATAATACACCGCAAAAAGGGGGTGGGTTATGAATCGAAACTTTACTGTATTGCGTCGTGTTATTAAAGGATAAACCCAGAATCTATTGTTGGATTTTAATAAAGTTGCTGAGAGTGTCAAATATATCAAAAGAAGAGATCTTTTCAATAAGTTATAAAAGTAAAATGTCTTTAGACCTAATAAAAATGCTTTTACCAGTACCGACCCACAAAATACAATAAAAGTTATACAGAGTACAGTAGAGCAATTTTGTCGGATTTTGCGGCTAAAGGGTGTTTCTAGCATAGATATGAACAATGGTTTGGTTTGTTTTTTTCTTTAATTTCTGGTTTTCTAGAAATCGCTCCTGCTTGGCCTTAAACTTAGATATGATGAGTAAAGAACATTTGGTTTAAAAGATACCGGAAAATGTTAGTAAATTTGTTTAGAATTAAACGTTAAGGCAGATTCTTTAGCCTACTTTGATTTTATAATTCGGTTATGAAAATTTAGTCAAGTCGCTTTTTTAGCAGATTTTTCTGAAAATTAAGAATCCGTTGTTACTTTTAATCTATTAATTTTATATCAAATCAGCCTACTAAACCACCCAGTATATTAATTTGGCTTGTTTTTTTAACATCTTTTGTCATTTATACCTTCCCAATACTAAATCTGTGAACACAGTATATAGAATGAAATGAATTTTTAATAAAACAAATGGATTTAGTGCCACACTGAAACTGCGCTAACATACTATTATTTCATCTATATCAACTAATGGTTTTTGAATCTGAGCTCTTGCTTCAACACGCCATCAAAAATTGTTTCTTTATGACTTTAACCCTGTATTTTGTTTGACTATCTTTGGTATTTAGATTTATTTTCAACTAACTCTAATTACTCCAAATAAGGTTAAAACGAGAGTTTTTTAAATAATTGTGTGAGAAATAAATTGATGCTACCTCTTATTTACAATATCTAGGTTTAATATTAAGAGCTCTTCGACGAACAACTCTTGCCTCAAGAAACCAGCATAAATCGCCTCTATCTTTATAATAATAAAACTGTGATAAAACGTATATCATACAGGAATCTATTGGCGTACAAAAAACAAATTGATCCTAACTCTTATTTAAAATATTTAGGTCAAATAATGCTTTTCAAATCTGAGCTCATGCCTGAACACACCAACGAAAATCGCCTCTGCTTCTATAACCTTTCGCCCCTGGATTTTTTCTGACTATCCTTTGGTATGTAGATTCAATTGACGGGACATAAAGGTTAAAACAAGATTATTTATGAATGTTAAATAAAATAAATTGTCGACAAAATAGTGGACTTAGTAGGTTGCAAACTAAAACGCATTTTTGTTTGTCTTATTTACGATATCTGGGTAAAATATTAAACGTTTTTCGACAAATTATCTAAAAAAAAACCAGCATAAATCCGCTGTATATCTATAAGTTAAAAAAAATATAATTTCGAAATCATATAAGATAAATTAAATTGTTGACAAAACAAATCTACTGATATTGAAGCTGTGGTAAAACGTATACTCTACAGGAATCTATTGAAGTAAAAAAAAACAAATTGATCCTACCTCTTATTTAAACTATTTAGGTCAAATAATGCTTTTTAAATATGAGGTCTTGCCTCAACGCGCCATGAAAAATCGTCTCTGTTTCTATGACCTTTACCTCTGGATTCTCCTTGACTATCTTTTGAAATTTAGATTTATTTAAAACTGACGCGAAATAAGGTTAAAACGAGATTATTTATGAATGTTAAATAAAATGAATTGTCGACAAAATAACGGACTTAGTGGGTTACAAACTATAAACTTATTTACAATATCTAAATCAAATAACCCTTTCCACATCTGAGTTCTTGCCTCAACAAGCCATCAAAAATCGCCTCTGCTTCTATAACCTTTGGCCCTGGATTTTGTTTGACTATTCTTTGAAATTTAAATTTATTTTTAACTGACGCTAAATAAGATATTATTTATGAATGTGAAATAAAATAAATTGTCGACAAAATAATGGACGTTGTGGGTTGCATCTACTGGAGTACGACAAATAAATTGGTCCTAGCTCTTATTTACAATATCTAGGTTAAATACTAAAAGCTATTCGACGAATGTAAGCTTTTGAAATCATATAAATTGAATTGTTGACAAAACAAATGGAATTGGTCAATTGCACATTGATCTTATTTACGATATCTAGGTAAAATATTAAACGTTTTTCGACAAATTATCTAAAAAAAACCAGCATAAATCCGCTGTATATCTATAAGTTAAAAAAAATATAATTTCGAAATCATATAAGATAAATTAAATTGTTGACAAAACAAATCTACTGATATTGAAGCTGTGGTAAAACGTATACTCTACAGGAATCTATTGAAGTAAAAAAAAAAACAAATTGATCCTACCTCTTATTTAAACTATTTAGGTCAAATAATGCTTTTTAAATATGAGCTCTTGCCTCAACGCGCCATGACAAATCGCCTCTGTTTCTATGACCTTTACCTCTGGATTCTCCTTGACTATCTTTTGAAATTTAGATTTATTTAAAACTGACGCGAAATAAGGTTAAAACGAGATTATTTATGAATGTTAAATAAAATGAATTGTCGACAAAATAACGGACTTAGTGGGTTACAAACTATAAACTTATTTACAATATCTAAATCAAATAATCCTTTCCAAATCTGAGTTCTTGCCTCAACAAGCCATCAAAAATCGCCTCTGCTTCTATAACCTTTGGTCCTGGATTTTGTTTGACTATTCCTTGGAATTTAAATTTATTTTTAACTGACGCTAAAGAAGATATTATTTATGAATGTGAAATAAAATAAATTGTAGACAAAATAATGGACGTTGTGGGTTGCATCTACTGGAGTACGATAAATAAATTGGCCCTACCTCTTATTTACAATATCTAGGTTAAATACTAAAAGCCATTCGACGAATGTAAGCTTTCGAAATCATATAAATTGAATTGTTGACAAAACAAATGGAATTGGTCAATTGCACATTGAAACTGTGCTAAAACGTATATGCTACAGCAATCTATTGTAGTATGAAAAACAAATTGATCCTACCTCTTATTTACAATATCTAGGTTGAATAATGCATTTTAAATATGAGCTTTTGCCTTAATACTCCATCACAAATCACTTCACTGCTTCTATGGCCTTTCCCCTGGATTTTTTTTAACCATCTTTTGGTGTTTCGATCTATATTCAACTGACGCGAAATAGAGGTTAAAACAAGATTATTTATGAATGTTAAATAAAATAAAATGTCGACAAATTAATGGACTTAGTGGGTTGCAAACTAAAACGATTTTTTTAAGCTACGTTAATATATTGGAGTACGAAAAATAAATTTGTCCTACGTCTTATTTACAGTATCTAGGTTAAATTTTAAAAACTCTTTAACGAATGGAAACTGTTCTAAAACGCATAAGCTGCCGGAATATATTGGAGTACAAAAAACAAATTAATCCAACCTTTTATTTAAAATATTTAGGTCAAATAATGCATTTTGAATCTGAGCTCTTGCTTCAACCCGCCATCAAAAATCGCATCTGTTTCTATGACCTTTACCCCTGGAATTTTCTTGACTAACTTTTGGTATTTAGATTTATTTAAAACTGACGGGAAATAAGGTTAACACGAGATTATTTATAAATGTTAATTATAATTAATTGTCGACAAATTAACGAACTTAGTGGGTTGAAAACTAAAACGCAGATTTTTAAGCTACATGAATCTATTAGAGTACGGGAAATAAGTGGGTCCTACGTCTTATTTACAATATCTAAGTTAAAATTTAAAAGCTCTTCGACAAATCTGAACTGTGCTAAAACATTTAAGCAGCCGGAATCTGATGGAGTACGAAAAACAAATTGATCCTACCTCTTATTTACAATATCTAGATCAAATAATGCTTTTCGAATCTGAGCTCTTGCCTCAACACACCATCAAAAATCGCCTCTGCTTCTATAACCTTCACTTCTGGATTTTGCTTGACTATCTTTTGGTATTTCGATTTACTTTCAGCTGACGCAATGATGTACAGGTTTGGCGTGTTGTTTGATGGTAGACGCGTTACGTGCTTTCCTCCGCATGCGTCTATTGCCCCTGTAAAAATATGTTTAAGATAAATAACGCCTATACAGAGTGAGTATACAAATGAGGATAGGTGATTCTTTGCCTTCTTTTAATACTAATTATAATTTTATACTAGCGTTTCTAAATAATAACTATACTAGATATAGTTAAAACGACTCACATGAACGCAAGTGAAGTTAATTCTGACCATGCATTTTTCGTTTCCTTTCTTTATATTTCATAAATCTCAGATATTTTTCCTGTATTTTTTTTTATTATTTTGAGCCACTTTGTAGGTATGTGACGCAAACTTAATGTCAAAAATTGATAAAATCCTAAAAGGACTCTTTTGTCAATAAAATAAGACTAATATCAGTTTTTTATTTGGCGATAAGTTATCACAAAAAAATACAAAAGGTCATATTTGTCCATATTTCAGTGGCGCGCATTTAAATAAGTATAGCTCGAAAACGAATTCTATGACTCCCCCAATTTTTTTTGGTAAAAATATCAGGAAGGTTTGCCGTTCAACATATCTCAAATTTAGTTCATCTGAAGCATCCCGGTAAACAGTGTATTTAGTGCCTCCTCCTTTGAAACAGGAACGTAAATTTTTTACTGAAAAGTATTTTTTTGGCTGGATGATGATTTAACCAGTTGAGTTGAACTAAACGCCGTTTTACAGTTCTGGAATTTTTCTCACACAAACTTTTTTCAATCCTGTCAAGAGTTTTCAGTAAGTTATCTTTACACATTATTTTGATACAACGATTAAATTTCTTAGATGTCCTTCTTGACCGTCAGGTGATTCTCAGTGGCAAAACAGATCCTTTAACTTTAAAATTATTTAGAGTTCTTCATACTATAGATCAATGTAATAATATATTTTTAGCTGCTTCGGTTTACGTGATATCCTGATTGTACATTTTCATAAATTGATTTATAATATCGATTGTAACTGCTTTTGCACGACCCATATTTAAAATTTTCATTAGTTACTATACCACCAGTTTAACATAAATAACTCATCAAACTAAATATCTAAGGCTTTGAAAACATGAGGAGATAAAAGTTTGTTGCTATATTTTTGTCCAATAGTCAGTTTAATAAAAAAATATTTGGCAAACCAGGGAAAATATCAACGCGTTCTTATCTCATACGATTTAGAAAACATGTGCCCTTATAGTCGTTGAAAGCCAATCGGTAGTAGAATGTGAATATATAGTTAATTTGCTTTCTGATATAATTTTATAATTTGTTGCTATAATTTTGTCCAATACTGTAAGTAGAAATAAAATATTTATTTACCTTTAAGAACGTCCACAGCAGTAGTAACCATTATTTGGAACGTGTAGTCTTGCAATATTTTTCTCGAGCTACTTCGTTGGAGAGATTCTTTTAATGAGAATTGCCATTTTGTTTCTGCTTCTTTGTCTACCAGTATATGGTCCCAAGGATCTACGAAAACCAAACCAATTCAATTGGGCAGTAGAACAGTTTCAAGTAAGTTATAAAAGAGGCAATTTTTTAATAAAATCAAAAAAATATACAAAGTTACAAAGTGACTTGATAGTCAAAGCCTCGCATATGATTTTTGTGGTGTAAAAGTTTTGATATTTTATATGGAGTGTGAATCTAATTCAATGAGTAAATCAAAACCAATAGGATAAATAAATTAATGATATCAAAATATTTTTTTTATTTTAATTGCGGTTTCTTACCCAAAAATTGTTTCGTTTTCTTAGATTCATTTATCCAAGATGGCGAACAAATAGGTTTCGCCTGTCCAATGGCTGTCAGTAGTTTCTGTGATCTTTTTACGTGCTCTGTGACCAGCACCGTGCACGAATCCACTGATGCCACCATACTCCCACCTAGAAGTTGAAAATAGAGTAGATTCTAATCAAAAAAATTTTGTTTAGAATAACTGATGAGGTGGGGTTTCCCAATCTCCACTATTCTAAAAATCTCTACCACGTATTGAATACTAATGAATCCACTACCACCTATGTAGCTTTCGGTCAGTTGTACGTCAGTAATCTATCGGTATCAAAAACGCTACATATTTTACTTGGTACGCGATATTACGATTTTTCTCAAAATTGTGGTCTGCGTAAACCCACTTCACCAAATATGTAAATTTTTTATCAAATATGTTTTTACGTTTATGCTGTAGCTCTTCTGGTGACCTCTTTTGAGGACTGGGTTGCAAATATTTTGGGTAAACTACAGTGATGATGACAGTTATAATTTGGCTATTCTCGGGTTATAATCTAGTACAATATATCCAAAATAATCATACGGCAACTGCATTGTGAGTCATTGCTTGGTTTGCTCTCGAGAAACTTTAGTAGAAATACGATTTTTAAATCCCTTGTATGTTTTTCAAAGATTTTTGCCACGTTTGTCGTCATTTTGCGTTTTTTTTATTCTTTATTTTCAGGAATAATATTAAATTACAACAAATGCCAGGGATTCAAGGCATGGATGGTTCTATGGAGAAGTGCAACGTACAGAGAAGTAAATGTCTGATGATGGTTGATTAAACTCAAACGTCACAAAAAAACAAAAAAGAGAATTTTATTGACCGATTCCCAGGATTTTAAAAATATATTACGATTTCAAGAGTCAGATATACTATTAAATTACAGCTAATGCCATGTCACAAAAAAACAAAAAAGATTTTTATTGACTTATTCCCAGGATTTTAAAAAAAATTTACGCTTTCAACGGTCAGGAGTAATATTAAATTACAACAACGGGGAGGGATTCAAGGCGTGGACGGTTCTACGGAGAAGTGCAATGTACAGTGAAGTAAATGTCTAATGATAGTTGATTAAACTGAAGCGTCACAAAAAATTATTATTTTTTTTTTTTATTTGTCAAACACACTGTGTTTTTTTTTTATTACAATCTAGTCAGTAAGACTAATTAGCAATTTTGTTTTAACTTAATTTACTAGAAAAGTCAGATTTAAACTTAGGGTTCACTCAACCGTTCTCCCCGCTTTGTTTAGTCTGTAACTCACAATTGTGTTGTGTTTATAGCATTATTTTGTTTTATGTGTAATTCACTTAGTTTACTAGCTCAAACGGCTTCACTCTTTTTAGTCGTCGAACTAGCATAGTATTGTCTAGAAGCTGAATTGCTTCCACATTCACATGCCGATGGAGTCTATCTTCATGGCTTTTTGCGTACTTTTTTATAGTCTCTGCTACAGTTTCGATTTTTAGATCTCGATGAAGGTCACTATTTCGAACGTACCAAGGTGCATTCACAATGTTTCTTAATACTTTATTTTGAAATCTCTGTACAACTAGGATGTTACTCTCTTTAGCACAACCCCATAGTTGAATACCATATGTCCATACTGGTTTCAGTATTTGTCTATAAAGCAGTAACTTATTATGAATTGTTAAATTGGACTTCCTTCCAATTAGCCAGTTCATTTTTCTATACCTTATCTCAAGTTCTTCTTTTTTTTTCTTAACATGTGCTTTCCAGCGCAATTTGGTATCAAGTGTCATACCTAGATATTTTGCCTGATTCGAATATGGTACTGGAATGTTGTTAATTGTTATTTGTATGTGATTTATATTTTTGTTTGTAAAATCAACATGAATTGATTTGGTTTCATTTAATTTTATTCGCCACTTTGTGGTCCAACTGTGAATTTGGGTGACTGCATCCTGAAGTTTCTCTATGCATTTTTCAATAGATTTTTCTACCGTCAATAAACCAGTATCATCGGCAAATGTTGCTAAGTGACAATTTTCTGGCTTTGGGATATCACAAGTGAATAATAAGTATAGATAAGGGCCTAGTACGCTACCCTGGGGCACGCCTGCTTGAATTTCTCTTAAATTTGAGTATGAGTCTTCCTGTTTTACTCTAAAATGTCTATCAGATATGTATGATTCCAAAATATCCGAATACTGTTTTGGCAGAAACCTTTTTAGTTTAAAATTAAGGCCTTCATGCCACACTTTGTCAAATCTAGATCTAGAAAAACTGCAGAACAAACTTTTCCCTCTTCTAGTGCTTTTTCTATTATATTAGTAATTCTGTGTACTTGATCTATCGTGGAATGCTTGTCTCGAAAACCAAATTGATGAGATGGAATAATTTCTTGTCTTTCTATGATGGGTTTTATTCTTTTAAGCAATAATTTTTCATAGAGCTTGGATATAATTGGCAGCAAAGATATTGGCCTGTAAGATGACACGTCATGGAGTGGTTTTCCCGGTTTTGGAATCATGATAACTTCTTTCTGCAACTTTCCACAGTTTAGGTACGTACCTAAGCCTAAAAGACGCATTAATTAGGTTGCATAGTTTTACGATAGCTTTTCTGGGGAGTTCTTTTATGAATACCCTGTTAATAAGATCATACCCTGGGGCTTTTTTCGAATTAATATTTTTGATTTCTGTTAATATTTCTTTTGGTGATGTAAGCTTAATATGGTCCTCGATTTGATGGGGTTCATTTAAATGAAAGTGTTCATCTGGTGCTTCGTGGGGCTGAAATGTTTTTTCTAAATGACTTGCAAAAATATCTGCTTTTTCTTCGTTACTCCTTGCCTACTGGTTGTTAGATTTTCGTATGGGTGGAATTTGGATAATTGGTCTTTTAAAATCTTTGGTTGCTTTCCAAAGGGAATAGTCGGTATTTTTATCATCTGTAAGTTCATTAAGAAAATGGTTAATAGATTCATTTTTTATTACTAGAATTTCTCGCCTAATGCGCTGCGTCATGTTGTTGAGATTTGTTTTGTCCCGAGGATCACGGCTTTGTTGCCACTTTCTTCTTAGTTTCCTTTTTTCCAATATAAGGTCTCTAATTTCCTTTGGATAGTTTTTTCCCTTAAAAATTCTCTTTGGTTTTGGACTGTTTTCCCAAGCTGCTTGTTGAATATTTGTAACAAAATAATCAACTTCTTTATCGATTTGTTCTGGCGTTTGCAATGGTACTGATAGGTTTATTTTTTCTGACAGACTTTGTTTAAAACTAATCCAGTCAGTCAGTTTATTAACTAGTGAGATATTTGCTTCTTTCTTTATTATGTTTTTACTAAGAGTTAGAATAATAGGTGAATGATCTGAGTGTAAATCAAAACTTTCTTCTATATATACAAAACTTAAAGATATATTTTTTACTATAAAAAAATCAATTAGATCTGGAATTTTTCCTGGATCTGTTGGATAGTATGTGGGCTTACCAGTTGATATCGGCTCACATTGATATTCACTAATAGCTTGCAAAAGTTCTTTTCCTTTAGAATTCGTCAGTCTAGATCCCCAGTAGGTATTTTTTGCATTAAAGTCACCTCCAATTATAAAACGGTTTCCTAATTTTCTGAGAAAATTAAGATATTGATTTTTCTTTAGTAAGTGCCTTGGTGGTATGTAGACAGCACTTATGACTAATGTATATGTTTTGGTTTTTACACTTACTAATGTAGCTTGAATCTCTATGGTTTTATATCCCATCTCCTCATAGTGTGATATATTTTCTTTAATTATTACAGCACTTCCCCCATGTGCAGTATTGCTAGGGTGAGTTGATACACTTTATAACCTTTAAATTTAATGTGAGACTGGTTAGTGAAATGCGTTTCTGACACAAGACAGACGTCAATTTTTTCTATGTCTAGAATAACTTGCAAGTCTTGCTGATGTTGCAAGAGGCCATTGGCATTCCAAGCTAGGATTCTAAGATTACTGACCATTTTGAGGCATATTGGTAGCTCCGTTATTGCTACTTTCTAGTTTAGTTAATCGCTCATCAAGTTTGTTCAATTTCTCCAAAATTAATTGTAGTGTTTGCTCCATAGTATTTTGACTACTGATATTAATATCAGGTATAGTAGCTGTTGCTGCTACTTGGCTGTATGTCCTTGTCACAGAGTTTTGTGTGACTGTGTTTCTTGTCTGTTGGTTTTTTGTCTATTTGTACTCACGTTTGGTATGAGATTCGGTTTCTTAGGTTTATTTTTCAATTTTTGTATTTCCTTAGCAACAAGGCATCCTCTGTAGTTAGCAGGATGCTTGCCTCCACAGTGGATGCATTTTGGCTCAGATTCTTTTGGTTTGGGGCATTCTACAGTAAGATGTTTCCCCGTGCATTTTACGCAACGTGGTTCTTTAGCGCAATATTTTTGCGTGTGTCCATAAGATTGGCATCTTTTGCATTGAGGGACAAACTTTGAGGTTTTTAGTGCTTTTATTTCCACTTCAATCCCAAGGATACTGGAAATTTCAAAAATTTTCTTGATATCTTCATCGTGGCTAAATGTGAGCATAAACATGTTAAGAGGTTGTCTTGTTCTCCATTTAAGTTTGTTGCTGGGCTCCAGTGCCTTAAAACCTTTTTTTTGTAGATCAGCTACAATTTTTTGTGGGTCACATGAGAAGTGTAGCCTATTCGCTATTACTCTAATTGGCCTTATTTGTTTGTTTTCGTATGAGTGCCATTGATGCTTTATTTCATTAAGCATTTTAGTAACCAGCCGATAGCTGTCTGCGTCTTGTACATTTATTTTAATATTTTCGTTATTTAAAACTTTTATTTTAACTCCTTGTATGATATTTAACTTTTCATAAATATCATTAAAATTATTTACGCCATTTACCATAATCGGTGGAGGTAATGGAGCTTTTTTAACCTTAGTTGGGGGTTCTTCATTTTGTGTTTTATTGGAGGGCTCTCCAGTGCCCGAGCTTTGTTGTGGTGGTGAGAGTGAAGTATCCATTCGACGTTTTTTCCAACCTTTTCCTTTTTGTCTGATCCACTCAGTTTCTCTTGCCAGATCGTCCTCATCAGTAATGTAGTCCATGTCAGACTCTTCTTTTTTAGTGACTTTTGTCTCTAAATCTGCAAATTTTCTTTGCATACTTTCCAGTTGACTTCGGAGATAATCCACTTGTACATTAAGTGAATTTTTTTCGTTTTGGGATTTTTTCCATTCGCTATATAAAACTTCTTCATTTTGTGTTCTAGCATGGCTATCCTGAAATAATTCGGCATTATCCATTTTTTCTTGATTTTGTTTGGGCTTTTCGCTAATTTTTAAAACAAGTTTCACAGGTGATGGTACACTTTTTTTGCTTTTAAACATGATATATTATTTATAATACACATTGTATATAGATTCTCAACACAGGTATCTCGCGCGCGAGGTTTTTTGTAAACAAAACAAACTCCGACTTTGACCTCGTTAGCACTATCATGCAGGTACGATGCAATATAACCGTACTGAACTGCGATCGAACGAATACTGTCACAAAAAAAAAATAAAAAATAGATTTTTATTGACCGATTCCCGGAATTTTTAATTAATTTACGATTTTAACGGTCAGGAATAACATTAAAATGCCAGGGATTCCAGGCATTGATGGTTCTACGGAGAAGTGCAACGTACAGAGAAGTAAATGTCTAATGATGGTTGATTAAACTGAAACATCACACAAAACAAAATTTTTATTGACCGATTCCCAGGACTTTTAACATAAATTGTAAAATTTAATTATTAGTTTTTATTTTTGCTAGAGATGTGCATTACGAGGGCTGTCTTTTATATTCTACATATAGGAACATAGAGGGCGACACTGATCGAATGTCGTTACTAAAACTTAACCTCAGTCTTTATGTAACCTAAATTCTAAACGTCAGTGCGATACATATAGTTGTATAGCTGCAGTGTTTTTTTTAAGTAAACAAATCACTCGGAAAATGTAATTCTGGTTCTGGAATTAAACCGAGAACATTTTTGGAGCTATAATTTTTTACAACTTTCGAGGAAATTATCCCAACAAGAATGCCTTGCCGAGTTAATTTCTGTTTTCGGTAATGAAGCACCACACCAGTCGACAGTTTCTCATTGGTATGGAGAATTCATGCGTGGACGGATTAACCTTAGCGACAATCCAAGGTCAGGTGAACCAAAAACAGCTGTCACACAAGAAAACATCGATGCTGTGCGCATGTTCATTGGGGATTTCAAAGTCCCGCTGAATACCGCATCTGTTAACCGAATAACGAAAGAAACTAGTCAATTCGTGTCAGAAAACTAGACCGCTTTGAGGCAGGAAACTCGAAAAACGTGTACAGCATTGTCAGTGGTGATGAATCGTGGATTTACTCATATTAACCCTAAAATAAACGTCAGTCGTCTGTGTGGGTTCCAAGATAAAGAAAAGCCAACAAAAGTCCTCCGTTCTGTGTATATTCAAAAAAATAGTGGCGACATTTGTCTCAAAAGCTGATCATTTAGCAGCAATTCCTCTGGAAGATCAAAGGACTGTTACTGCCGGTTGGTACATTGCCATTTGTTTGCCGAAAATCATCGCTGAGCTTTGAAAAACGAACCCCGAACGATGAATCATCCGCCACCTGCAAATTCGCACAAAGAACGAAAAACCATTGGAATTTTAACCCAACGAAACGTTGATTTATTGGACCATCCTCCATACACGTACCCCGTACTGAACCTGAGTCCCAACGATTTCTATACTTTTCTGAAAATCAAGAATGGACTGCGTGGTCAAAGATTTCAGTTGCCAGAGGAAGCAACGACTAACAAACGAGTGAAATTACAGCTTTGACAGCTGGTTTGAGCGCATACAAAATTCATGGAAAATACTTCGAGAAACAATAAAGTCTTTAAAAGTTATCTACTGTTTTATTACAGCTGTATATGCAAAACTTAAAAGACAACCCTTGTATAATCAACAAGGTTAGCCAAAAGTAAATAACATACAGGGTGTCCCAAAAATATACCGACAAATTGTAAGGGGTGGTAGGGGCCATCAAAACAAAAATTTTTTGTTCAGTGGGCTCTAGAGCAAAAAAACAGTGTTGAAATTGAATGAATACTCATTATTTTGTTTACTAACAAATGAATTATTGTTTACAATAATTGTTCATTGTAAACAGCGATTCAATTAATGCGCAAAATAAAAATACCTACCATAGTTTTTTTTACCCCGTACAGTTTGTCGGTATATTTTTGGGATACACTGTACATGTTTTTAGCAGAATACCTGTGTTTTTTGGGGTTTGGCAAATTCTTCCTCACCAGTTATCTAACAAAAAAGTGACCTCACCAGTTACGGTTTAACTGAAGTCACTGGAACGTCAATCAGTCATATATCTCTTTATACCTCATGAAGTTTATTAACAAAAGCCAATTTTTTATTATTATTTCTCTCAAAAATGTGTATTTTGGTCACGAAGATTTTTGATTTACCTACTAAACTTACCCAAATTTCTGATCATGGTCTCCAACTTTGGATTTTCTAACATTGTAAATACAACTTTGGGTTTCTGTCTTCTCAAATTTCGCTACAAAGGAGTAAGCTTTTAAAGTAAGTGTCAAAGAAAATATTAGGGTGTTTTTTGTCAAGCATTGTAAGTCTTACTTTCCTTATAATCTTATCTTTGTGGTTAATAACGATAAGTTGTTGTCCCTAATTTAATGCCAAATTTAAACGCTAATAAACTGTTATTCCGTGTTTAACCCATTTTGGGCCAAGGATAGAAAGAAAACAATATTTATAAAAAACAAGTATTTTTGTATTATCAATGTACATTAATGTAACTAATAAGTACCGTAAAAAAATTATAGAATATTAACTTAAGAAAATATAGGATGTTGCGTTAACGCATCAATGGCCTAAAGGGTTAAGTAAAATTGCCGAAAACACTCGGCGTACAGATATACTGTGCAACGCTCACAAATATAAATCGTTTGACTTTTGCACACCCGACATCTTCTTCTGGAGTCAGTTTTGCTTATGACGTGTTCCATCAGGTCACCTCTCATATCAGTGGGCGGATTTATCGGAAGTGCTCTAGCAACAAAATTATTTATTTTGAGCATTCGCAATCCAATAAATGATTTGAAATCCAGCTGCGACATCTTATTCTGGTTTACGGTATTGTAAAGTTTCCAGGCGTTCACAAGCGAACTGTCAATAACATTTATAAAAAGTGGCCACCACCATTTTTTACACATTACTTTAATTCTATAGGTTGCAACTCCATTACCGTGTGAATCTACGCCTCCCATATATTTATTATATGCTGATATTACCGCTCTGGTTGGGAAAACTTTTTTTTTTAATTTTATAAGCCAGCGGTAATATCAGCATATAGTAAATATATGGGAGGCGCAGGTTTACCCGATAATGAAGTTGTAAACTATCGAATCAAAGTACTGGGTAAAAAATGGTGTTGGCCACTTTTTATAAATGTTATTGACAGTTCGCTTGTGAACGCCTGGAAACTTTACAATACCGTAAGCCAGAATAAGATGTTGCAGCTGGATTTCAAATCATTTATTGCATTGCGAATGCTAAAAACAAAGAATTTTGTTGCTAGAGCACTTCCGATAAAGTCGCCCACTGATATGAGAGGTGATCTGATGGGACACGTCATAAGCAAAACTGACTCCAGAAGAAAATGTCGGGTGTGCAAAAGTCAAACGATTTACATTTGTGAGCGTTGCACAGTATATCTACACGCCGACTGTTTTCGGCAATTTCATTTAACCCTTTAGGCCGTTGATGTGTAAACGCAACACTATAATTTATGACGTATTTAAAAAAAAACCTGCTACAAACAAACATAAGTTTTCCATTTGATATTGTTACTGAAAGTGTACTTGGTAAGATAAAAGTACAATATCTTTGGAAATATAAATATAATTGTGCTTTTCTGAATTTTGAAAATATTGGAGCCAAAAAAAGAAAAAAAAAATTGATTACCTTTGTCTAACCTTACATAAGTGGGATTTGTCTATATTTCATGCCAAAAAGATTCCTATTTTTGTAAAAAAAAATATTACTGTAGTGTTGCGTATACGCATTAACGGCCCAAAATGGGTTAACTAGCCTCAAAATGTTTGTGGTTTTTTCCTCAATTAACCTTAAACTTGCCATAACATTCATGAAAATAATCACAAATATTTAAAATATAATATTTATATTTGACTGATATGTTTCCACAGAGGTGGGCAACTCATATTGCCCTCTCTTTCTAGCATAATCCAGTTTTGTATTTAAAACCGATTTCCAGAGATAGATAGAGCTGGAGATACGTCTCTTGGTCTGTCTGAGTGTTTTAGACATATTTTTCACATTTTTATTCTGTCGGGTTATAGACCAAAAGCCAGCATAGGGTAACCCAGTGCCCTAAATAATGTGACGGTTTTTACAATAAAACTGTCAAATCATTTAGGGACACTAGGATAACCCTCCTCCCTAAGTGAACCTTTTCGACACATTCATTTTTGGGTTGCTATAGGAATCTGGTTTCAGGTTTTACTTACTTGTCAATTATAGGGAAATAGTCGTCAAACCCGATTTTTAAAACATTTTAATATTTTTAGGTTTTTTAAACCTCGACAAAACATTTAACTAACAATAGAAATAGGTCTATGGGGCACGCTTTATACAGGATAAGTCACAAATGGGTGGACAACTGAAGAGGGGTAATTCCTTGGTTCATAGGTCCGCAAATGCTTTGTTACGGAGCTACAGGGAGTTTTAGAGTTTTTTTTAATAGTTCCTGCAGTTTTTAAGATTTTTAGCTTAAATTTGACAAACAGATAACGTTCTTAGGTTCACATGATTAAACCAACCAGCATTATCTCCGGAACTTTTTTTCAGAGCGCTACTAATTTCAAAATACAAACTGAATTCTTTGTTTTATTCAAGAACTTTGTGGTTTCCTCTAGTTCTTTTCAAACCTGCTATTATCGCGTAAAAAAATAAAAAACGATTGGCTAGATAAATATCTAATTTAAAAAATGTTGAAAATTGCAACAAAAAATACCAGAAGTTTCCTAACAGAGCAGGATTATTTTTTGTATTTTATTTAGGTTATTTGAAGCCGCCAGTGGTGCATCATAAAAAGAAATTAAGGGCGGGAAAATTTTTTACGCCATGTAGCACCGTAACTAAGCATTTACCAAGCTATGTTCATATTCACTTTTAGTATTAAAAAAAGCTCCTTCCACTATTTATGACGCATCCTGTATATTATTAGACGATCATCTTGTTTTTGAAATTTTGAGTTAACAATGTTATCACGATGCTAGCAAATTTAATTAAAAATAAGCAGGGGTGATGCTAAAAATATTTACGGGAAACTCTGTGGACGTTTCGAGGGCCTCTAGTCTACGCGAATTCATTCTTATTTCAAAACCAGATTACAAAACAACATATATGGCAAATGTCTGAACTATGATAATTTCAGCCACAGCAGTACTTACCTCTGCAGTATTTAAGAGAACACTATCATTCCTTTGCAATTTTTGCTTTTTTGGCGTGGAGTCCCCAGAGACACTGCCAGAGTCACTGACGTTCGAACCACTTTGAGCTGCAGATCGTTTTGTTGCTGTCGTTTTGCGTCCTCGTGTAACTGCCTTGGTCTCGTTTTTTTCAACTTGTTTGGGAGGAATTAAGGATGCATCAGGTTTACAGTCCTGAAATATTTTTAAAGAAGGGCAAATAAGAGATGCGAACTAATACCAGTATAAAATAATATAATTATTTACTAAAGGGGTTTAAGTACTAAGTGTTAAAATGAAAACTTAACAGAGATCTTTTTACTTGGGATATGTATGTTTGTGTTGCGCTAGAGGCTAAACGGCTAAAGCCATTTTGATGAAATAGATGTCGTTGGATTGCTACTGATCCCGAAAGTACTATAGGCTAGAGTATCTGTATGTTGACATATTTGGATATATTAATACAGTGAAACCTCTCATAAGCGGGCACTCACGGTTCCGTCGATTTTGTCCGCTTATTGGAGGTGTCCGCTTATGAGAGGGAACTGCCAAATTTCAATATATATTTATTAACAATTCCCGCTGCTTGAGTATTTCCGATATTAAATTTTTCAGCGACCTTTCGTGCTGATAGATGTTCCTTTTGCGAAACGTTAACAACTTTCATTTTTTCACGTAAACTAAGAAGTTTTTTACTAGGCACTATTTCAAAGAGATCTATTACTACCCAATTGAACAATAAAAATAAAACACAGCAGTCCCGCCCACGCCGAATGAAATATGTTGTAAATACGAGGGTATTTAGTCTCCGTCTCATTAAAATGGAAAGAGGTAATTCCCCGCCTGCAGAGTGCGTTGTTGCCAACATACTACATATTTTTGCCCATGTTGTGCAGCGCTCCGTCCCGTTGTTAGAGGTTCGCGTCCGGTTTAGGGAGGTTTCAAAATTTTTAAACCTAAAAAAATACTGTGCCAATATATGGGCCCCTAAGCTCACACTAGGTACTATAGTTATAGTGTACGTGTGAGCTAATATAACTAAAAACTGAAATATATTTTATTTAACTCCAGACTAAATTACCTTTTGTTTGATACCACACAAGCCATGTTTTGACTTAAACTCAAATTTTTGAAATCTACCCCCACCCTTAAAAAAAACAAAAAACTAAAATGTATTTTGTTAAACTCCGGACTCAATTACCTTTCGTTTGATATCACACACGCCATATTTTCACTTAAACTCTAATTTTTAAAATATACCCCCACCCTTTTTTTTAAAATAAATTAAAATGTATTTTGTTTAACTGCAGACTCAATTACCTTTCGTTTGATATCACACACGCCATATTTTCACATAAACTCTAATTTTTGAAATCTACCCCCTGATGAATGAACCCTTTTATTTGATTTCTGTTCCGTGGATTTTGTTCATTTTTAAATGGGACCATCTTGACCCAAGACCCAGCCTAGGTACCAAATTTCATTGAAATCGGCCAAGCGGTTTATGAGTTATGCGCGTTGGTCGTTACAGACATACAGACAGACAGACATACAGACAGACAGACAGACATACAGACAGACAGACAGACGGCGCAACAAAAAAGTTTCAAAATCATCTGAAACGCAAAGATATATAAAAAATTTTGAAATCGGAGCAACTTTTTTTTTCTCGAAAAAATTAGGATCACCATAGCTCACACTACTATAGTATAGTATATGTGTGAGCTAATTGTCCGCGTCCGGTTATTAGAGTGTCCGGTTATAGGAGTGAATTTTACATGTAAAGAAATACGTTTATTTATATACGTAATTTTGTCCGTCTAAAGGGAGTGTCCGCTTAATAGAGGTGTCCGCAAGGAGAGGTTTCACTGTATATCCAAACATATAGGGACTCTACTATAGGCTATATTCTTTTAAACAGGAAAAACAGGAATCAACATGGCGGACGTCAGACGCCATGTTGTCACTTGATGTAGGGTTTTCGGCATACAAATTACCTAAATTTCAGGCGATTTTAATAAAATCCCTTTGATCACCCATTGCCAATTTCCTATAATTTTCTGTAACTACTTTGTAGTCCTCTCTGCTCCCACGCAAAAATAGGGCGATTTTAAAAATGTTTCTGCACACGCTTTAAGATTTTTTTCCAACACTATTTTACTAGTTCCCCCCTCACTCCTCCCCACTCTCCTTATTAGTAATAGTTGTAGCTATATCTTTCACAAATATAGAGCGATTCCAAAAATTCTTTCTGCATACGCTTTAAGAATTTTTCAACACCATTTTACTAGTTCCCCCTCCCTCTTCCCTCGCCGAAAAAACACCCAACTGCTAAATCTACTTGTACCTACTAGTCGCAGTTGGGTATAAAGTTACCCAATAACCTGATTCATGAAAATACAAAACTGTATAATTTCGTAAGTGCGCTTTGGGCATCAAAAGTAAAAGTTAAAGCATGTTATACATTATATACCTATCAATTTTGTACTCAACTGCGACTAGTAAGTACAAGTAGGTTTAGTTAGTGTTTTTTTTATTGGATTTTTTTTTATTGGGTATTTTTTTTATGGAATTTCGAAAAACCCTCAGACGCGTTGTTGTCTTAAGACCCCCTAAACAACAAAGTAACATACTTACTTTTTTATACGACGTCTAATTTACGGTCAGAAACACGTTTTTTTGTGTGAATTTTTAGAATTCTTTATAGACATGCAATAAAGTGGTTTTTATTTTCTATCTCAAAAACAAAGCAAGATACAAAAACTAATAAAAAAGTTGTAATTGCTTAACCCGAAAAAAATAAAAACATTTTAAAAAATCAGCACTGTGTTTTTGTGTTGTTAATAAATCCAGGATGCCACTGGACTTCAGAATTTTAATCTAATAAAAGCTAAATTAGCATCTTGTTACTACAAACAGAACCGCCAAATTTCAGCAAAATGGACTAAAAGATTATTATTGTATCAGAAAAACTATATTTTTTTAAATTTGTTTCCAACCATTTTATTCGAGAAATCATGGTATGGGATGAAAATCGGCAAAAACCTAAAAAAGTTAATTTATAATCTACGTACATACCTCCAGGGGCAACCAACTGTGTCAAAAAATGTATTTTGTCATTTTCCCCTTCTTACGTCAAATTAACTGTAAAATGATTGGGCTAATTTATGCCTCACAAAAATAAGAGCGCAAAAAGGTTCAGTACACAAAGATCAACTTTTCTTACGCAAATAAATGCACAAAGAAAGAACTTTCTGCACTAGTGAGGCAGTTAAATAAAACACTTAACAACGCGCAAAATCATATTTTCCGCAGGGTCGTAGAAAAATAAGTTAAACTTGCATCCAAAATTCAGTATCCATTTAATAACAATTTTAATTTTTTTGGAGTTCAAGCAATCAACACTACTAAAATTATTTTATGTTCACTCTGTATTTCGTAAATGAAATACATAACACATTAGGTGTATTTGACTTTAAGGCACCATCTGTTAACAAAGAAAACTTTACCTTTTTCCCTTGAGTTATCGTGATGCCTGCACTAACTGCCATTACCTCTTGAACGGCAGATTTGTTAGATGTCCTACCACGCCCCCTGGTTTTTTTGTCAATCGTTTCGCTTATTTTGGCTAAATTGACATGAGTTTTTATATCAGAGACCGCTTCTTTTTCTGCGACTAGGTTCATACTTCTTCTGTTTACGGGTGCTTTTAACTGCAGGTCTTCTAAAATATAAATTTCAATTTAATCAGTTCGGGTTATCATGTACCTATTAATATACTGGCATTTGCCATCTACAGTGTTTTTGAAATTCGATGCCTTTGGAGGGTTTCAAGCAATTCTAGGGGAGATAGAAATTAACTGACCCCTACGTGCGAACCTAGAAGTGATAAAACCCTTCTACTACCCCCTTACAGCCCCCACCACCCCCAAAATTGCCATATCCACAATTACCACAAATTTTTTTTACCAAATTTGGTTAAAATCGGTTTGTGAGTTATGGTGTCGCAGACAGATAGACAGACATTATCCAAAACTTGCTTTTTAAAAAAAATTATAAAAAAATGTTACGATTTTCTAAAGGAAACCGAAAATAAATCACAAATCTCCTCCACAAAAAACCTTGACATGTCTTTTTACAATTTTTTTGTTTAATTTCAAATCCCTTTGCCAAGCAATTTGCTGCAGGTCTCCAACCTGTGTATACGTGTTGTAATAAACCGGGAGGCGACTTTAAATGGAACGCTGCCTCTAGAAGGGTCATCGAATCACGAAAACTGACAAGCTTCCAAGATGCAGTGACCCTATGCCTCTAGCGGGTTAACATTTGGTTTAATGGAAAACAGCAATAAAAACGCGTTAACTGAAATTTTTCACGGGATTTCTTCGTGACGTAAAAAATTTTTAAATGGGTCTAAGGAAGCGTATTTTGAAAAGCGTCTGGTCTTCTACACAGTGCCGAAATCGGGATGCATTTATCGACTTAAATGTGTATGTAATCAATGGACAGGTTAGGAAACGGCTGCAATAAATTCACCTAAAAAAACACTAAACGTATGCAGCAAGCATGTTTTCTCTCTTACAGTTTAAAAATAGCGGGGTCAAAATCGAGAATGATTTCCTTGCGCATTTGCTATGACTCTCGCAAAAAAGGCGACCCAATATGTCTACTCACGTATAGAAATTTTTTTTAGAGGAGATGACTCCACTTTTGTTTATTCAAAAGTTTATGCAAATAGAAAAACAACGGCATAGATATTTTTACCTTAACATACCTCAATTAAAATGTTAAAAATAATTTTTCAATTTATTGACTTCTGAAAAAATATTTAAAAAAAAAACCACGTATACATTTATTAATTGAAGCATGTCAAACAAAGTTATACCGTTGGTTTGCATTGTTTATAAGCGGTACCACAAGTTGATTCTTTTTTTTAACTGTGTATGAAACTTGTTAAAATAAACAGGTTTTTCAAATAACTTTTTTCAGAATACTAAAAAATAAGGGAACTAATATAAAAAAGTTAATCCGGAGTTGTGTATCAAGACGTATAGTCCCTGCCATGCCAGTTACACTTTTATGACTTTGACATGAATTAACCATATTTCGTAACCAGAAATATATTAAAAAGTAAACATGTCATGTTGGTACAAAATTATACGTAAAACTGTCATTATCTCTGGATAAAAGGATGCTGACAGTAAAATGCTGATGCTGACAAAAAAACCCACAGATAAAAACAACAAAAGCCATTTTTCAGATTTTTTTTTGTTGCTGTCAGTATGCATATAAGAAGTAAAGAGGTAGAAAATGTCACAAAAGTGTAACTACCTATGGCAAGGACTGTACCTAGTCTGTTTATGTTTAATTTTTTGCTCGGATTTTTGTCTTATCGATCAGGCATTGTTCAGTTAGTGCAGTAGTCACTTTCGGCTTATAAAGTATATTTTAAATTGGCAAATCCTAAAAACGACATTATTATGAAAGCAATGAGCTTGTGGATATGTTGCTTATTTGAGTGTCTTCAAAGTGTGGCTGCTGCCTCGAGATTATATGCAGAGCGGTTTCCTTTGCGGAGTCATCCTATCCTATTATTCAACGGGCTATGAATATTAGAGATTTACGGCAACATCGTGGAGGGCATGCAGGAAGAGGCACCGGCCGAAGGCAAACTTTTTATAATTTTTCTCTTTTTAATTTTACTTGTTGTTTATTGAGTAATGTAACAAAGTATGGAGAACAATGCGCGAAAATCAATTCTATCCCTTTTATGTTCAACGTCCCAAGCACTACAGCCTGAAGACTTCCCCTGCAGAGGTCAGTTTTGTGAATGCTTCGTACAACAAATGGAAATGGAAATACAATCAATTTTGCAATACACCGGTTTTCTGCTAATGTGTGGGCAGGAATTGTAAATGGGTTACTTGTTGGGTCGTATATCTTACCAGACCATTTGACGCGCGAAATTTATGTGGACTTTTGGCAACAGAATCGACATTTTCTGTTAGAAGGCCACTGAATTTCAGGCACGCTACAGCTACTGCAGGAAGGACCAGTTGCATCGCCATCAAGGTCACCAGACCTAAATCCGTGTGACTTTTTTTTGCGGGGGTTTATAAAAATTTTAGTTTTCATGACGCCTGTCAACACACGAGACGTATTGAGCAGGCTGCGGCAACAGTTAGAGGAAAACCGATTTCTTTATTGAGTGCCATTACGGAACGGTGGTTACGTCGAACAAATCGTTGTGTCGAAGTTAATGGTGACAACTTTGAACACCTTATTTAAGTTAGACATGAATAATGTAACTTTGTTATTTTTCAATATTTAAAAAAATTGTTTATTTTAACGAGTTCTATACAGTTAAAAAAAAGTATCAACTTAGGGATCACCCTGTTTGTGAGGATAAAAATTCTTCAGGAAAAAGTTCGTGAATAAAACTCACGCACTCACTCAAAAACTTGACGTGTTTGTGTATTAAAAAAAAAACAAATATTAACCCGCTGGAGGCAGTTTCAATTTAAAGTGCAATTTGTTCTGTTCAGAGAACAGAAAAAAAAACACATTTTATTGTGCTTTGAAAATGCGTTAAGAGGGGGGTGGGGGTCAAAAATCCTAAATTTTTGCGTTGCGTAATTTAAGAACGCTCCCTAAGGTTACAAAATATGAAAGATAATATTTTTAAAAATATTTCCAATACTCCCAATATTTCCAAAACCCGTTCGGAAATTTCCCATATTTCCATTTCCATAGAAATATTCCAACGGAAATATTTCCATTTACATCACTATACCTTGTTGTGCGTGGCAAGAATGCATCTTTTTTACTAACTTAGAAAAATCATTAAAATATGTTCGCAATACAAGAATAAACGAGCATTTGTGAAGGACACAATCTTATTTCGTCCGCCATCTTGGATTTTGAGATGGCGGACAAAAAAATATATTTAGTCAAAACTCTGATTAATTCTCTGCCAACTGCATTTTGCCTTAAAATCGATTGTATAGTTCAAAATTTATAATGAAAAAAAAATTGTCCGGTTTTTTTTGGCCCACTCGGTATTTCTAACCTGACAGTAGTTTTTCATGTTTTTCAACAACTGGTGCTTTCGAACTGCACTTTTTACTAGTCGTCTTCCGCGCATCCAACAAAGCCAGACTCTGGTTCATCGTGTAGCCCACCGACTGATTTACGGACTGATTCACCGTCGCGTTGAAAAACGTCGAGTTCATCGTTTTATTGGTGGAGTCGTTAACTTCTGGCAAAAGAGGCAGAGCTGCGTTGTTTAGATCTTCGTCCGAAAGAATATTCTTCCTTGGTTGTCCTCGCCTAGTAACTGCAAAAAGGTCGATTTTGATCATTTTTGGTACATTTAACCTACCCATAAATAGGATTAAAAATTCCAAAGTTCGAATTTTTTTGATGAGTAGTTTGTTTTAAATTAAATTTTGAAAATAAAAAAACTGCCAATTTGGCTCAAGCATATATTAATAAACAATAAAATCTCTCGGGAACTACTTACACCAGGATAGTGATATAGGCTTATTTGAAAGTCCCTTAACTACCTTTCGAATGAGGTATTACATGCTCGATTTATTAGAAAAAAACAACATTTTAAATTTTGTAAAAAAATATTTTTTAATATAAAAAATGTATTTCTTAACTGTTTTAAAAAAAAATCATTATTTTCCTTAAATTTTAACTAAATTTCTGGATGGAGAAACAATGGGTCCATGTTAAAAAAAATGTCAATTAATAAAAATACATGAGAAAATAATATTCTTAATAAAATACACAAAACAGATATTTTAGAGAAAAAATAACAGTGTTAAGTTTACTAGTGCTATAAATTACTGTAAGGAACTAAATAAAACCGTGAAAAAATAGCAAAAAAATTAATGTAGCCTATGAGCCTTCTTCAACTAAAGCCATGAAATATCAGCCCTGAAAACAGTTTTTGTAAATATCTCAGAAACTAAAGCTCCTACGAAGTTTTAACACAAATTATTGAGCAAAATGCAGTCTACTATATTCCGAAAACCGCATATTGATGCGTAGCTCCGTTAACAAGTTAGCAATTTTAAAAATTTTTAATTGTCAAAAATCTGCCATTAGCATTAATGGATTTTGACCAAAATCTAATCCGCTCGTTTGGGTGTCTGACGGTTTAGGAGCTATCGTGTTATAGACAGAACAAAATACACACACACACACACACACACAGACAGACGTCACGACGATATTGCTAGGATAGGTCAAGATACACCCAAATAACACATTTTCGGCGTCACCTCAAAAACAAATTTTTCGTCGAAAACAATACCTTCTCTAGCCATTGCTGTGCGGGCTATGAAAGTAAAAATTTTAAAAACTTAATGTATTTTTTTTAAATATTTTTATGCTTTTATTTAGCTTATACCTTATATTAAAATATTTCAGTAATTTTTTCTCTAAAGTGTTTTTTGTAGGTTCGCATATTTTTTCTAGTCAATTAGAAACTCAAAAAGGAACTAGCTTTACCGGAAGCAGTAAATAAAGTTAGTAAAAAAAATAAAATCATCATCACCATCGCACAAGGTGACAAGGTAGTCCCGATTTACGGCCTATACAGGACTGAAGTCCGTTTATCGAATAGAAGTCGGCATAAATAATTAAAAAAAACAACTTCAATATCATGTTTTACATAAACGGTACGTATTTTCTTGCGTAGAATCCGAATCCATTCCAAATTATTCCCATCCCTATTCAAAAAACAGACTTTAGGCCTGAATGGGCCACTTCCGATCAGCGTCGGAATGTGAAAATTCTACCAATTAAAAGAGCGTAATCAATATAGCTATAATCATTTTTTAGACCATTTATTAACAATTACTAACAGATTAGTTTTGTGAATAGCTGCGCAAGTGCAAAAAATTCAGAAAATAGAACAGAAAACTTTAGAAGTAACATCCGATTATAATTAAGAAAGGTAAGTACCTTTTTTCTCTGGTTGTGATGGCAGTTTAGCATCACTCGATTCCTCTTTATTAGCACTGTCAGTACTGCTTGAAAGTTTCCTTCGTCTTGTTATTCGTTTTGTTGTAATTGGAGACTCTTCCACACTTTCCAGCCTACAGAAAAAAGATGTCTTAAGTATAGGGTGTCCTAGTGTCCCCAAATAATTTGACAGTTTTCAAATCCAAATCGGGCACTGTCGGGGGATTTTCGATACTTTTAGAACCCCAGTTTACAAGGCTCAGATTTCAACTTTTCTATTAATTAAAACTTCTTTTCATTAAATGTGAAATCTAAATTCTTTTCTATAAAACATATATTCAACCGAGCATATAACTTTTAAACTTTTTTTGGCTTTTTTAATTTTTTTTTTTTAATATATCCGAATAGTAAGTGTATAAGAAACCTCAAATAAAAAGTAGGTAATAAAAGAGAATAATAAAGTATTAAGTGTAATACATCATTTTAGAGGAAATGTGAGCCTGCTGATAGATTTATAGGCCCAATGCATGAAAAGAGGATGGAGGGCTAGCCAAAAAGTCTGAAGTTTTCTTCTTTTTAATTTGCAAAACTCTACTGTAAGAAATGGACTATTTTTCTGTTTTTAAAAAACTTAATTTTAAACACTTAACTAAAAACAAAAATTTTGCAAAAACAATGAAGGACGCAAACAAAGCATATTATGTGAGAGACAATTTGACGGTTTTTAGCCCCCGATGGCCAGGAGATATTGCCAAAATTGAAATGAGATAACGGAGGTTATTTCAAAAAACGAAAAAAAAATGAATTTAGACGAATACTTCCCTCGTGTGTTAAAACTCCCATATGAGAAGCGATCTTTTTGAAAACTACAGCTACAGCGATAATTGCACTGCAGGTAGATATATATGTCAGCTATTTGACACTAACACACGGCATTTCAGCGCGCCTCCATATATACCGGGCGTGACGCTTGATTGTCTATTCTCGTCTTGTGTCGGTGACGTCAGGTGGATGACAAAATAGCGAAATATGCAATCAGAAAACGTTAAATGATGATCAAACCTTGCAGAAATATTGCAGAAATCTAGGCTTAAGTATATTCAAGAAGCTTGGTAAAATTGGGCCAGATCAGAAAAATGCAATGCCTCATTTTGGAGCGTTTTTGAACTTACGCGATGCCTCATTTTTAACAACGTGTCAAATTTTAAAACTAGCCAATAGATTTAAACAAAATTTTGAAAAATTTTAGTTTAAGCGTAAATTTTTGCTGTTTCAAGTTAATATGTTAATTCCTTGGGCACATTAGCTTGTATACCAATTTGGCTATTTTGGTATCTATACGACGTAATGCGCAGCGAAAACACGTTTTCATCCGCGTTGCTGACATACCGTGTATTAGTGTATCGTGACACTAATGTAAAAGTTTATTGTCAGAATTTGGCATATTCAAAAAAATTACAATCGTGCAATAAATTTTCTACAAATTGCAATCGTTTGTTTTCAAATATTAAAACAAACTCTTGCAATTATGGAAAAAGTTTTATGCAAAAAATTATCGGTTTAAAGCACTAATACAATAACCACCGAAATCAGCTTAATAATATGGCAATGTAGTTTTAAAAATACTTGTTTCAAATGTGTATAAAATGCGTGGTTCAAATGTGTATAAAAATGGAGCATTTCCATTAATTTTGATTTCTACCGGTCTAGCAAGTTCGACAAGTATTCTATAAACTTTTATATTTCTGTAGTATGCTTTCCACGAACGGGTTCGTAAATTTACCGATGAGCTGATCGCTGCACATAGCGGTATTTTATAGAAATATAGTATTTTTATAAAAAACTTATTTTTGCATAAATCGGCTGGCATATCCTAATTAATAAAGAAAACACGGAGTTTTTGTCAAAATAGCTTATTAACATTTTTAAAGCTCAGTTTTGAAACTATGCAACTAAGATAATTTTTTGTTAACAAGACATACATCGCAAACGTTATATTTCCAATAAAAATAATTAAAAAATAAGTATAATTGTTATTCAAAACCATTATGTGTTCCTAAGGAAAAAAAAGCGTCAAAATCCCAACCGGAACCAGTTTTGACAAATTCATATATAAAAATATATGCTTTCTTAGAACAAACAAGAATTTCAGCTATAATTCCATATCTTAAGAGAGATTCTACGAAAGCTTTATAAATTACAATTAAGGTTTTTTCGTTCAAGAACTCTCTTAATGTATAAAATTTATGTATGAGCCTGCATATTTCATTGGAGACGTAATCAATATGGTAATTCCATTTTAAATATGAGTCTATCTCTATTCCTAAATATTTCGTATGGGTGACTTCTGAGATTGTGTAATTTTCAAATTCAATCGATGCAAAATTTGGTCTGTTTACTTTGGTTAATGAAAAAGCGATATAGTTTGTATTACTGATGTTTAGTGACAGTTTTAGGCTTTCCATCCATGCTTTAATTTTTTTGATTCCTTGTATTGCGTTTGCTTTTACTTCTTCCCAAGTATTTCCTATAAATCTTAGATTGGCATCATCAGCAAACGCAAGAATAATATCACCCATGTCGGCCAATATTGCGTTCATATAAGTTAAGAATAAGATTGGTCCTAAAACTGTGCCTTGTGGAACGCCCATTAGAATCTTTTTTTCTGTACTGTATACTGTATGTAAGTGTATTATTAATTTTCGTGTATTGTAGCCTGTCTTTTAAATAATTTTTGAAAAGGTCCAATACTGTACCTCTGACGCCATAAAGATTAAGTATTTCTAATAGCTGATCATGGGGTACAGTATCTAACGCCTTTGCTAAGTCAATGAATACGGCCAAACATTTTTTTCCATTATTTAAATTTTTTGTTATTTCTGTGACAAATTTCAAAAGGGCGTCTGACGTGCCTAACCCTTCCAAAAAGCCATATTGTTGTTTTGAAATAATATTATTTTTTTGAAGGAAACTTAACAGTCCTTTTTTTAAACACTTTTCAAATATTTTTGCTAGATTTGTAATAAGGCTAATTTGACGGTAGTTTTTTATGTCTGACTGATCCCCACTCTTAAGTATAGGGCAGACAACAGATGTTTTGAATGTTTTTGGGACAGATCCAGTTTTAAAAATATGGTTTAATATAATCTGCAGAGGTTCAAGAATTTCCAAATGTGTGGTTTTTATTGTTTTTACAGAAATTTTATCAATTCCCGGGGCACTGTTGTTTTTTAGGGTTGAAATATGCATGATTAATTCGTTTTTTGTTACTGGTTTAAGATATAATGATTCTTGAATTTGTGGATTTTGAATTACGCAGGAACTGTCAGGTTTCGGTATCGTTTTTGCCATCTCAACTCCGATATTTATAAAGCAGTCATTGCAATAATTACTCATTTCATTCTGATTTTCAAATAAGTTGCCATCTGTTTTAAAGATTTCGAGTTTTTTATGGGTTTTAGTGTTTTCGCATGCAGCATCTTTTATCATTCATATTCTTGTGGTTTTGCTTAACTTCATTTATGTAAGTCATTTTTCTGTTTGGTTATTAGCTAACAATACTCAAGTTCTTAAATTAATCAGTGTAATTCGTTGAAATTGATCGGGTTCATAAATCATCTGATAAATTTTCGAACTCACCCGGTACAGGAAGTCAAGTTTCGATGGCCATCTTGGAAGATAAAGATAGAAACTTAAAACTCAGACGATAAAGATCTGGAGTTAATTTTGGTATCACCAGACCGCGGCATGCCAGAATTGAAGGTTACATTGAAAATGTTGTTCCCAAGTACACTTTTAGAAAATAAATAAAATTCGAAAAAAGCGTGGTTAATCTGATTTGATCGCGTTGTTTTTAATTTCTCGGTGGTCATCGGACTCACCGAACGAATATGTCAGATGAACGTCATATGTCAAAAACCAGGTCTTTGTTAAACAAAATTAGATTACTTTACAAACTCCTCCAGTATGTGAATAGGAGAATGTGAGTAACACAAATATTTAGAAGTAAAAATATCCAAAGGGGGCAATACTAAAATCAGTTATTATATTGAAAACAATTATTAATAAGGTGAAATAAAAATACCTTTTTGAAGCTTTTTGATTCGTTACTTCCTCCCCATCACTTGTATCGCTAACTTCGGAAGCTTTGCTTTTATTGCTCGAGGTTGAGGTCCTCCGTCTGGTCATTTTTCTAGTCGCTAATTTGGAAGGTTCTTTGCCTGCTTTTGAATTATCACTAGATTCATCTTTTGTGGATTCTTCATCTGGATGAAACACTTCGTCACATAAGGATGCCGTTTTAATCATTTTTGTGGATTTCTTTCGTGTGGGCCTAATAGGGTCCTCCATAATTGATCGCCTTCAGAAAAACAATAAATGATAAAGCAAAATAAATCAAATAATAACTAAATAAAATATAAAATAGTCGGTAAAATTATATGCCACAAATATCAATGGAAAGGTGTTAATTTTTAAAATATTTCCAGCACAACTTACTAATTTATGCGTTAGGTTTTCGTCCAGGATTGTAGTAATAAAAGGTAGTGTTTAGCTTTTTTGGACTTTTATTTTAAATTATCAATTCAACAGCCAATGATTCGACGCCTTCCGCCTCATCCTCAGGGCCAGAATATTAGAGTTAAACGAGTGAACGTCTAACTAGCTGTCAGTCCTCATTCACTGTCAGCCGTAATGACAGCTAGTTAGACGCCGTTTTAACAATTTTGTAAAATATATCACATTTTAAATGATATACTCGTCTAACAACATTCTGGCACTGAGGATGACGCGGACGGCGTCAAAACGTTGGCTGTTGAATTGATAATTTAAAATAAATGTCCAAAATAGCTAAAACCTACCTTTTATTAGTATTTACTAAGATCACGTGCTCAAATAAATAAAATTAGGCTATGGGAAGACTCCCTAAATGATACAAATCCATTTTTGGAATAAATAAAACTATTTTTGATTAACTAAAGAACAAAAGAGTTTAAACAAAAACTAAATGATTGTGGCAGATTAATTTATTTTTGTACTAAAGGGGTAAGGAGTTTTTGTTCTGTTAGGTAAAAACCTACTTTAAAAAAAAAAAAGACCCTGACAAGTTTTTATTTTTCCAGGGTAAACCACAGTGATTTTCTTAATTAGAATTTGTTTGAAAGTTTTGTTTGTGTAATTTTATATATTATAAAAATAAATACAATTTTTATTCTTAATGTGTGTAATATCCCTGCGAAAAAATGCAGCTTTGTGGGCTTGGAAAGTATAGCATTTTCTTAAATTTTACATATTACCAAGTCGCATAGATAAGCCCTCATGTACTTTTCGTGTGAATGCAAATTGGACCCCAGTGAATAAAATCCCTTACGTCTGGGATTAGAATACTTATTGGGTTAAACTCATTACAAATGAAAAATAGCGCCGGCGCAGTGGTTCAAAACAGCTAAAACTGCCGCATTCATTTTCTTTAAGCATAAATTCGTTACTTCTGGACCGATTTCAAAGACTTTTGGCTTGTTGGAAAGCTAAAGCTTTAGGACGATCCCATTACTAAAATTGATATTTCGCTAAAATTAAAGATAACAGGCATTTTTTTAAAATGCCAATTTGTGAGCCCCTTGAAAAAAATTGCGCGCACCGCTGTCATTTTAAATTTAAGTATGTTAAAAAGCTTCATCTTTGTCATGAATAAAAAGGTATCACTTGTTAAAATCGGTCGTGAATTAAAAAAGATGAAATGAACAAGTTGACTTTTAGCAACAAAAATCATTAAAATCGACAATATTCACCAATCAAAATAAAGTGTTTTTGGCCAGCAAAATCGGGGTTATCCTTATTCTGAGTCGGCGCAGTAGCGACCTGTCATGCCACAGTGATTCAAAACCATGTAAAACTGGCGCATTCAATTTTATTTGTCATTAAAGCCATTACACCTTATTCAAATATAAAACATCCGAATTGCAAGTGAAATAATATTTTTATAATTATACAGGGTGGCTGAAATACCTAAAACTTAAGTATAGTTTTTAAGATATTGACATGTAAATATCGAAACTTTTGACAGTTTAACCTAAAATCTGAACAGTCAGAGTTATAACTTTAAAAGTTATTAGTTAGAATGCATTTTTACGGTCACACTGTATATTATATACCAAGGGATGAAAGTGGCACTTTTCCCCCGAGGCAAAAATTTTGTAGCACAAACGTAGCAAGGACTACAATTCCTTGGGGGAAAAAATCTTTTATCACGAGGTTTCTTATCTACTTTCTGCAATTTTGAGGATAAAAGAGTAAAATTTATTTTCAAAATAGGCTAATATGTGATTAAATTTGTATCATAAACGGTTTACTATAAAATTTTCTATTTTTAAAATTGGGACACCTATCTATATTAAAAGATAAATCTTAGAAGGACGAGTGAGGACGAGTGAAATATTATAAGCGATAAAAGCAGTAATATATAGGGTTTTAACGGTATTAATTTTAAAGGTGAGCTAGGTGAAGCTCTAAAGATATTTTAACTTGAATCTCAAAATCAGAATTTAATAGTTTCTAATTCAATTTTTACTTTATTGATTTGAAACTTTGAAGGCAAGTATCTCAAAAACAAATCGGCTTTTGAAATTTTTAAACGGTTGTAAAGATATTCCAGAGACTTTCAAAACATGCAACAATAATTTTATGAGAAAAATGGACATATGTAGTTTTTATAGAACCTCATATTTTGCCTCTCCACCGATGAGCTCATTAGGCTTAGAGATTTCTCTAAGGAATAAAAATACTCGTGAAAACATTTGTGCAAAATTTCGAATCGCCCATATGTAAGCTGTCACATTTGACAAAAAGCAACTTTTTTAATTAAAAACGAGCTTACATTATTAGAAATAGTATCAACTTTAAGGTTTGGTAGCTTTTCTCTAGGGGTTAGGTCAATTTCGTGGTTTTTAAGCATAACTTGAAAACCTTTTAACGTGTGGTAAAAAGGTACCCATTAAGTACACAATTTGTTAATACGCACAGCAAACATTAAAAATGTAAGATCAATTTGCATTAACACGAAAAGTACATGAAGGCCTCTAAGCGACTAGAGTACATACCTGTCAGATATTGTCGTTGTTTCACTGCTTTCTTCATCATTACTTTTATCTCTTTCAGACGTTTTACTTCTAGTATTTAAAGCTGAAAGACCTCTCTGAGATGATTTGCTAGTAATTTTTTTCGCTTTTAAAGATTTTTCATTTGTAGTTTTATTTGTCTTGTCGACATTATCTGTGTTTTCATTAGGTTTTTTGACTGTTTCTTCTTCACTTTTTAAAAGTTTTTCAACCAGTTTTTGATTTTGGCTTTCAAGCTTTTCCAAAACAGCTAAATCAATTTTTTTTACATCCTTGACATTTTGGGGTTCCTTTCCTTTACCAACACAGGGTGTTTTATCTACTAACACTTCTTTAAACTCTTCAACTGATTTAGCGAACCCTTTAAGATCTTCTAAGTGATTTAAACTAATATTTTTCGTTTTACTCTTAGACTTAACCACAGGACTCGATTTATTAGAATCTGATGCATCATTCCCCAAAAAACTTGAAATAGGATTCGAGGGCCCTTCAGTATTAGCTGAATACAACTTTAATTGAGAATCTAAAGGCACTTCCATGCTACATATTATATCTGCTTCTGTTTCATTGTCAAAATTGTCTCGAAGATTGTTAAGATTTTTAGATATTGGCATCTCTTTTAAATCGTTTTTATCAGATTTAAGCGACTCTTTTGGCTGTATGTCTACTATCCGACGTTCAGATGGTTTAGGCGTATTTGGTTTTAAACAAGTATTTAAAGAAGCGTCTAGGTTTATAGCTCTTTTCTTAAATGCAAATTTCTTGCCACTATTTAGAATGACTTCAGATTTATGTGATGTATTTTCTGTACTTAAGTCAGAAATATCTTCCACAATAGTAGACAAATTTTTAGTATTTTCAGACAAGTTTTTAGTAGATTCTGAAAATTCGTTTTCCCCTTTTTCAGAAAGTTGTTGTGTTGCCTGCAAATAAATACCATCTCCTAGATCGTCCATGTTCTCTGACACAGGTTTTTGAAATTGAGTGCATTCTTTAAATCCATTTTCTCTTTTGTTTTCAGAAAGTTGTTGTGTTGCTTGGAAATAAAAAGCATCACCTGTATCGTCCATTTTTTCTGACACATGTTTTTGAATTGGTCCATCTTCTATAAGTTTTTGTGTTGCCTGAATATATAAACTGTCATTTGTTTCATTTATTTTATTACTGTGTGAGGAATCAGTTATTTTTTGAGTTGCAGCGAAATAAAAATCATCGTCTACTGCATTACAGTCTGTGTGGGGCTTTTCGGCTTTTTGAGAAATAATTTTCTGAGTGTTTTCAGAAAGATGGAGCGGTTCCATTGATTCAGATACAGTCGATTTTTGAGAAAATGGTTTTTCTTTGCAACTTGCCTTAGTTTTCGCGAGTTGTGATACTTTTTCAAATAAGAGATCATCATCATCTGACCTCTTACTTCTTTTTTCATTAATTCTTATATTTTTACAATTATCAATACCGCCATTTAGCTTTTTAGCAGAAGCAACTTCATCCTTAAGTAAATTATTTTTAACATTTTCTTCAAATAACAAACTGTCTCTTTGTATTCTAGGTTCAAATAATAAACTATCTCTCTGTACTCCTTTGTCCAAATCTTTAGAACAACATGGCATGTGAGAATTATGATTTTTTTCAGATGTTTCTGCTTGAGAAAGAACTAATTTAAAACTTTCAGTTTTATCGCTTCCAACTGAGTCTTTTTTGGACGAGAAAACATCTTGAGTAGCTGGAATATAATCACTATTATTAAAAGATACTTGCGTTTCCGGAATTGTAGTGTCGACCAAACTAAGTTTTCGTTTGGAAAAACTCTTTGACATATCTTCATCTGAATCTGCGTCTTCAATAGCATAGCTCCCTTCGGCAAATTCTTCTGATATTTGGGTAGGTTTTAAAGGCTTGGCGGGGTTATTTTTTCTGACTTCAATATCACTACAATCTGTATCGCTGTCATTGCCAGTGTTTTTTATATATTTATCATTTTGAGAAATTTGCGTAGGTGTTAGTTTTCTAGCAGGCATATTCTTCTTTAATTTTATGTCGCTGCAATCAATGTCACTATTATTTTGTTCTTCTAGGGTCTTGGGTTTGGGTTTTACAATGTCATTATCCCTAGAATTTTCATTGCTTTCTGTTTCCTGTGAATCTTTCAAAGGCCTCGCACATTTTTTGGTTTTTTGAATTATTTCGCTATCTGTATCAGAGTCAGAGTTGGCGTCTTGACTGTCGTGAATTTTAATTGACCTTCTTTTTCTTGGTTTTATTATTTCATCTTCCGACTCACTTTCAGACTCTTTTAATTTTACACTTTGTGAATATAATGAGTTTAATTCGACAATGTTAAAGCAAGATTCTTCTTTCCTTTTTTTCAATGTTCTATCCATAGCCAAGAGATCCATGGAATTATTACTGTCTTGTGACAAATTTTTGTTTTTCCGGAACGTTTCAAAATTATCTTCACAATCGGTTGCATCGTTTTCTTCTTCTAAACTGGAGGATTTTGAAATATTTGTTGCTTGTGTATCAGATATCGAAGGTTCTTGAGCGACAGTTGTTAGTACAGTTTCTCCATTTTCAAGTGTGTTCTTTTTATTTTGAGTGCTATCATCTTCTATTGTATTAATTATCTGTTTATTTACATTGTTATTTTGTGTAGCAAGCTTATCTATATTGTGTGTATTAAAGTAATCCAGGTTTCCGCCAGATACATTGTTTTGCATCTCTATTGTATCATCCATATAATTTTCATGTATATCGAAATTCGGCTCTTCGCTGTATTGTGTTTCTTCAGCTTCGTAGTTATTTGCTATTTCTGTAATTTTAGTATGGGTTTCAAGTGATAAAGACAGAGTTGCTGATTCAGAATTAGTTTCCGATGCTGTATGTTGTTTTAAATCAATCACTTGTGTACATTCTTCATGAACATTGCTAGGCTGGTCATTAGTTACTGCCAAAATCGGGGCTTTTAAATCAAAAACTTGTGTACATGCTTCATGTACATTTACAGAGTGTGCACTGATTTCAGCAATTCTTTCTGCAGTATTTAAAGATAATGGTTGCGTTAAATCATCATCCTCTTTGGAACACAAAATATTAGTTTCTGCTGTTAATGGCTTGCTATTAGGTTTACTGGTTGAAGCTATGTCAAAAACTTGTGTAGCCGCATCATGTATGTCAAAACTTTGGCTTTGAGTATCGTTGGATTTACGGGGAGCCGGTTTTCCTACAAACATAACAAGTACTTAATTTTTTTTATAAAAGCTAGTTATGAATAATTTAATGAGTTTCGTAATATTCATACTGAATATGGTGAGATATTTTGCAGACTATTTTTTGAGGAAAATATTGTATAAGTTTTCATAATTTTTAATTAGTTTAATTAAAATAATCTGTTCATGTTGCAGATTAAAATATTATATATTCTTTAAAAAAGCATATTGATAAATGGCCATAATTCAAAAGAATAAAGCGATATAATTGGCATTACTAGTGCATTACCATTAACAAGTGCAAAATTATTGCTGTAAGTCGCGACGATTTTTATTGATCAATATTTTCATAAGGAAATTGTCCGCTTAACTTGCCTATGTGCAATGATATGCAAAATAATTTCAAAAGAAAATTAAAATCAAATCAAATCTTTATTTACCTGGCAATTTAAATCCTTCCAAATTAACTTCCTGGGTGGCGGCTTCATGGATAGGTACACTATTAATGTCAACCTTCTGAGTAGCATCAAAATTTGTTATGTCACTAAATATCTGAGTGTCCGCATTGTAAAACCCTTGAGTCATGTCTTGTGTCATTTCTAGTCGACTGGAGTTTCCGGGTATTTCTGAAGAATCCTAAAAGAAAGATTTTTGCGCGTTAAGCATAAAAATTAAACTTGTTATAACTTATTTTATAAATCAAAATTGGATTTTAAAAAGATCACAGATCAAAGATACAAAGATCTGGGCTGCGACCATGACTGAAGACGTATCCTGAAGAATCAAGGGGGGTTTTGTGGGGGCTTCCTGTACAGAGCTCTTTATAAAGGTCTCAGATGCCCCATTTCCAATAGCCCATAGGATAATATAATAACATCTGAACATGGTCGGATCATAGTTGGTTGATAGAATAACTATCTGGGATGCGACAAGGGTTAAAAAGAACGGAAAGTAACAGATATATACATACATATACCATTATAGATGGAATGTGTAGTATATTTGGCTCCACAGGAATTTTGATTTACTTATCCAGAAATACTATCAAACTAAACAAAAAGGAAATAGAAATAAAGAACAAGCAATACATTCGGAACGAAAATATGATAAATTAGTAAGTACAGATGAAGTAGATGCCGAAGACATTGCCAGAGAAACAAAACGAGATCCAAAGTATCAAAGATAAAAGAAGATATAAATCAAGGAATTTATATTGAAGAGAGATATTTAATTCATGAAAACGTTCTATTTTGCGGAGAGAAAGAGTAGTGATTGAAGTGAAGGAACTTTAGTCTACATCTAAATTTATTGTCAAAATAAAAGCATTGGCTCACAACTGCTGTTACTGGAGAGAAATAAATAGACATTGAAAATATTGTACATAGCTATAGACCTTATTGACTAGTCAAATTAAATACCGAAAAAGCGCCAGTACATCAATGGGAACCTCCGCAAATAAATGACAACGTTTTTATATGGACTATGCTGGTCCTTTCCTAAATCATCACTTCTTTATTGTTGTAGACGCAAAATCAAAATGCTCAGAAAAAACATTTTCAAGAAACGCTCCTACAACGATAAGCACTATTATCAATTTAAGAGAAATTTTCAGCCGATATGGATTACCATAAATCCTTCTTAGCGATAATGCAACAATATTCACAAAAACTGAGTTGAGACTTCTGTACTAGAGACCATCTCTCGTTGCACGGGGACACCCAGCAACAAAAGGACAAGTCGAGAGATATTATCAAACACTGAAAAGCTAAGTATACTACCGAATATTTTTAGGGCCGTGCAGAGCGATCACGAGCCCCAGGTACAAGTTAATGACCCCCCCCCACGTTAAAATTCGAAATTTTATAATTTCCATCATCACCCAATATCGTGCTTTAAAATGTGTTGGTAAACCAAAACGATTCCAATATTTATAGGTAAAAATATATTATGTTTTCTCTTATTTATAAAAAAAAACTGTAATTTTATTATATGCTGGTGAGGTATAAGTTGTTCAAAAAATAAAAACAGGCCGCTTTGGGGTCCGGACCCCGGGGTTGCAGTCCCGGCTGCCCCCCTCTCTACGGCCCTGATGTTTGTGTTGCGTATCCGCTCACGTTCTTTTCTCGTTTATAATTGCTAGATTTCATTATTTTTTTTTTAATTTAAAATTTATAATATACATACACAAATAATTTTTGTTTTTGGTGAATGCGCTGAACATTAGCAAGAATTATTTTTTTTGTTTTCACTCGATTTAATTCCTTATCGAGTTAATATTGGGAGGCCTTCTTTCATACATGGACTTGTTTTATCGTTGAACATTTTTATTTTTATGTATTATATTTTCAGTATAAATTATGTACGTCTGAAGAAACAGTGTTTATGCTGACTCCTCTTTTCACACTTCGTGATCGCCTAATATTCTCTAATTATTATTTTAAAAACTATTCCGCTGCATAACTTTGGGTGGTTAAAAATTGTGCACTGCCTTGGTTGTTGATGGTCTGCCAGAGGATCCTTGCACGACTATTTGGAGTAAACAGTGCGAGAACCTCATCAATTCAACATCAATTTTATTACAGGCTATATTTTATAAAAAAACCAAATTATTCAAATGGACCAGCACACATCAGTATCTTTATTCTAAAAAAACTGTAGGCCTGGCTTTAGTTAATTCGACTACCACTTTTTAGTAATCTTTTTTGATTCTGCTACAAAATCTTTAAATAAAACAAAAGAAATCATAGAATTCCATCCATTACTTTTTGAGTTCTTATGTTAAATAAATTAATATCTGAAAAATAAACACCAAATAGTTATTTAAGAGCAGATTTTAATAGGAATTTTCATATAAAAATAAAAAATATACCGTGTCCATTTTTAGAAAATCATAAAATTGACATAGTTTGAATAGTACAAATGCCAAATTTGACAGTAGTGGTTGAAAACATCGTAGAAAATATCCTTTATCGACCGATTTTTATTTTAAAGGTTTATTTTCAACGGTTATAAAGATAAAGGAGTTGTCAGGTCACACTGTACAAAATTTGTTGAAATTTAAACCAAAAATTATATTACAATTCCAGATGGCGAAAACCTTTCATCCCGAATATTTTCTTTTTACAACAACTTTGATCCAAAAATATGCAAAAAATAAATATTTCACACATAAAGCAATATAAAATATTATAACAAATTCCCTAGTTTTAAATTATTGTTATACTTACATTTAAGATTTGGTAAACTGCATTGACATTTCCAAACTTAATTTTTGACTCATTTGTTAACTGACAAGTTAGAAAGGGAATTAACTTAACACCATTGTGGTATGTCAAATTGCTTGATCCAATGTCACTTAGGTAGTGTTTGTTTTCTATGACAAATAAGATAGCATGACTCTGGCTGACTGCCTAAAAAATGTTATCAAAAAGCATGTTTTTATTGATCTGCATCAGTATCGAACTTCGCATGTGCAAAATCGATGGTGGATGTAGGGTAATGTAAGAATATCCTACGTGAAACGTATAGCTGCAACACCTGTAGGGTATTGCTGCCCCTTTCGGCCCGACTGCATGCAAACCAAGTCCTGTGTTCTTTAGTTTTAGAAAGTCAAGTCGTTTTGACAGTTAAAATAAACCTCACCGGTTTTTAAAATTTTAAAGCAGATAGTTTGATTAGAAGTCCAAATATGCCAAGAACTCATTTTTTTTGCAGTTACCGCCATTTTGTTCTTGACGGTAGAGTTACCTTTTTTTTTAATTTTTTTGGCCTAATAACGAATTAGATTTTGTTACGGATATTGATAAGGCTAAGTCTGCAAAATGTAGTGCTGCTTTTTTAATGACATTTTTTCTAGTCCAACTTTATTTCAAAAAAGATTATTAGTTTATAAAATAATTAGTTCAAAACCTGTAACTCCGAATGGTAAATAATAATTATAGTACATTCAGTTTATATTGGGACCATATTTAAAACTTGACTCCAAAAACCAATTCGGTCTGTACAGAAAACTACCGTTGGCCTACAAATAAGCCAAATTTCGTTTAAATCGGTTAAATGGTTTTGATGTATTAATTTCAGGTATTTTAAAAAGAGAATGGGACAATTTGCGGGCCGATTCGCCGCGGGAACAACAATTCGCCGCCGGCTGATTTGCCGCAAGATAATTTTTAAATGTTTTGTGTGTAGTAAACATATTTTTTTAAAAATATTTTATAAATTTTTGAGTTTTTTTATATATTAGGTTCTGAAATAACTGCTTTTTAAAAAAGTATAAAACTTTGATTTTTTTTTATACATTAGTTTTTGGAAAAACTACTTTTTAAAAAAGTATTATTTCCAAAAATTATTTTTGTAAAAAAAAATTTTTTCGTTTTTATTATAAATTAGTTTTTTGAAAGACTACCATTGAAAAAACATTTTTTTTTTGGTAAAATGTTGGTTGTCTAGACGCCGGTTTAGGATCTGTTTAGGATCAATTGACCAAGGCTAGATTTAATACAGATTTTGATCTCCCAAAAAGGGGACAGGGGAGTTATGATTTAAGAAAAAATAAGTTGTTTGATTAAAATAAAATTAAACAAATATTTCGCGGCGACTTGTCCCTGTGGAGATTTAATCCGCGGTGAATTGTCCCCTACCCTTTTAAAAAGGCATTTTTTTTTATTTGAACCAATATTATATGGGTTTAGAAAACCCCAAAAATAGGTCACATGTATTTTTCAATCTGGTCCAAAAACAACAAGGTTTCGTTAAGAGCTAGTTGACTATGTTTTTTGTTTAAATTAAATTTACTAATAGTATATTACCGTGAATATTTGGTGCCAAAAACGTTCATCAAAAAAAGGCTATTTTTGCCGTTTTTAGCCATTTTCCCTACTAAAAATTTTCTTATTTTATCAGAATTAACAATAATAAAGCAGCAAAAGTATGCAGGGTGAATCAAATTGGGCACTTTTAAGGAAGTTCGGGTACTTCTAGGGGAGATATAAGAAACCCAAAGACAAATATTTTTAATTTAATCTGCATTTTGAAGTGTCTGTAAAACTAAATCACTTTTATTTTCCGAGATATAACTGGAAGTTACAATTTTTTATTATGGAATTACACTATTTTATTTGGGTTTCAAAATTAGCCTAAAATTTCCTTTAGGAAGATAATTTTTGTATTGTTATTATTTTTTTATATTCTTAGTACCTACCTTAAAAAAATATTATTCAAGTAAATGATAAAAAAAATAAATGGAATATATGTATAGAATATAGATAATAAAAAACTTTTATACATGGTGTCTCAGATAAAAGTGACATGGGGATTTTGAAAACGAATTTTGGGTAATTAAAAAAAAAGTTGCGCTATTCCAAGCCCAATTAGATGATGTATTGAAATTATAAATATCCACAGGGGTTTTAAAATTATCGAGCCAAAACAAAAAGTTGTTTTTCGAAAATATGAAATATCTCTGCCATCTTGTAAACAAATTTTATACAATTTGGTAGTTTTGTATTAGAAACTACGGCCAATCGAATGACGTCACAAATGTTTTCTAGGCCTTTTAGTTTTTTTTTGTAACCATAGCCAAGTTTGTTCTTTCTTATGACTGCCACATTAGATTTATACGCTATAAAATAGAGCATAAGAGCATTGGATCATGATAAATTTGAATTTGTTAAGAACACAGTTTTTCGCTTAGTTTTCTGTAAAACAAATGTCGCAATTGTGTTTTTTGTCATAATATAGAACCGACAAAATTTTGAAAATTATTTGATTTACATATCTGTAAAGATCTTTATTTTTTAACGTTACTTTTTTTACCTTCTTACGATTTTCTACAATTAAACTCAAAATAACACCAAAAACTAAAAAACCGATGATAATGCGTTAAAATAAAATAAAGTAAATGTTTATATTTTGATTGACTTTATAATATTTAAAATCCTCCCCATATAGACTCAACTAAAGCTCAAACCCAGCACAGATATTAATCGGACTAAGTACATATCTTGAAGCTCCTTCAGCGTTCTTATGGCACAAAAAGAAATACTCATAATTACAATTATTTCCAATTTGGAAACCTTTGAACATTAAATTTAATTAGGAGTATAACTGAAGAAATATCAAAATTATTTTAGATACTTGAAATCCTAACACATAAATCAAATAATTGGCAAACAATTGACAGATAATTACGTAGATATGACAAAAACACATTTACGGCATTTGTTTCATAGCCAACTAAGTAAAAAACTGCTTTTTTATAAATTCACGTTTTCCGTTACGTCTAATTTGAGTTTTCATACCTTTGACAGTGGGAAAGAAGAATTATAGAAATCAGTTGATTAGCTTGGTCGGGTTAATACCCTGAGAATTTCTCGTTGTTGTATCGAGACACCACACATATGCATAGGTAGAAGTTTTCCGAAAATTTATGTATGATCTTTGGTGGCGTAATGAAAGAACGTTTGCGTACAGAGCAAGAGATCCGGGTTCGAGTCCCGGCCGAAGAGAAACTTTTTTATAATTCTTCTTTCTTTAGTTTTACTTGTTGCTTATAGCCAAAGGTAGGCTTGTTATACATTGTTAAATAAATTGAATATAGCGGCCATAAGAAATAACAAAGTTGCCTATAGTCATAAAATAACTAGAAGGCCTAAAAAAAATACGTTACTGTCATTCGATTGACCGAACCTGCTAATACAAAATTACTAAATTTTATACAAGATAGCGGAAATATTTGAATTTTTCGAAAAAATCAACTTTTAGTTTTTTGCTTGATATTATAAAAACCCTGTAGATATTTTTAATTTCGATACAGCATTTTCTCATTTAACCAAAATTGTACCTTTTACCGTTACCGAAATCCCCCTGTAGCTACTTCTATCTGGGACACCAGGGGAATGAGGGGAATTTCAGGCCGATATCGAACATAAGGTAAAAAAATGGTTATTCCAAAAGAAAAATTTAAGTTATATCTTAGAAAATTAAATCGTCAGATTAACTTCAAATTGACAGTTGCATTCGGCTTTGAAAAATCTACAGAAAACAAAGAACACTGAAGAGAAATTTTGATAAATAAAGAAGTTCCTCATCCCAAAAAGCAAACCTTTTAACTAGGTTCCGTAGCTCGAAGACAGGTTAATATATCAAAATAAGGTTTTCATAAAAAATCTTGTTTTCACTTGATGCACTTAGGTAGGCCTTATTTCGCCTTTTTATTTTTTTTTTGTTTAGATAGAAATAGATAGATAGAAACTGTGAGATTAGATTAGATGTACTTGAATCCTCCTAAAAGTGCCCAATTTGAATCACCCTATATATTTTCCAAAATGTAATAATACCTGACAACCTTAAACTACAACTTACAATATTTTTAATATTAACAACAGCATCTTTGTTTCTTCCAATTGTGTTGACACCTTCATAAATTGGATAGTCGCGGTTATCTATTCTTAAAAAAGCTACCTAAAACAAATACATTAGTAATGTTAAAATGGGATACCAGGAAAAGTTTCAACTTTTAAGGGGAACACCAACGGAAAAAGGTTTTTAAAAAAACTTAAACTTTACTTTGTATATTTTTATGTTTATTTTATCATATTTTATACAGGGTGTCCCAAAAGTCCGAGTCCACCCAAATATTTTCTGAACTATTGAAGATAACTGACCCATATTTGACCTATTTTATGGAAGGGCGGGTGTGTTGCCCCTACATTAGGGGGCGGCATAGGGGCGGTCAACTTAAATTTTTTAAATTGAAACCCCTATCCAGTGACACCTCGTTTTAAAAGTCTTTGAAAAACTAACATTTTGACATAACTGTCGATTGTCTACGTCAAATCTGTTAAAAGCTTTGGACTGCTTAACCTATTTTTTTTTAGTTTTTGTGAAAGTGAAAGTATTTTGTTGTTTTTAAACACAAACCCTATTTAGTGATATCTTATTTGAAAGGTCTTTGAAAAACCAGCATTTTGGCGTAACTGCCCCTTGTCTATGTCAAATGTGTCAAAACCTATCGACTGTCATACTTATAATTTTACTATTTTGGACAAATTTCACAGATTTTGTCTAGGATGGTCTTTCAAAAACTAACATGTTGACATAACTGCCATTTGTTAACGTCAAACATGTTTTCTACATTTTTGACTAACTTCAGTTTGAAGTGTTTTAAGATGCCACGATCAAATGAAGATAAGGTTGAAATTATTTTGTAATGGGAAACAGATCTGTCTGTACACGTATTGTTGAAAAGTCGTTTAGTTTCCCTATATTATCTTGTTTGCCGTTAAAAAAAAGTATTTCGACTTTATCTTCATTTGATCATGGCATTTTAAACAATTTAATTTAGAAAAAATGTTTGAAGTAAACAAGTGACAGTTACGTCAACATATCAGTTTTTGAAAGACCTTTCAAACAAGCTATGGTTCGACAAAACTTGTGAAATTTATAGAAAATTATAAGTATGATAGTCGATAGATCTTGACAGTTTTGACACAGACAAGAGACAGTTACGCCAAAATGTTAGTTTTTCAGACATTTAAAACGACACCACAACCTATTTAATTCGTCCTTTAGGCTTAGGTATGCACCTAAACTGTGGAAAGTTGCAGAAGTTATCATGATTTCAAAACTGGGAAAACCATTCCATGACGTTTCATCTTACAGGCCAATATCTTTGCTGCCAATTATATCCAAGCTCTATGAAAAATTAATGCTTAAAAGAGAAAAACCCATCATAGAAAGACAAGAAGTTATTCCATCTCATCAATTTGGTTTTCGAGACATGCATTCCACGATAGATCAAGTACACAGAATAACTAATATAATAAAAAAGCACTAGAAGAGGGAAAAGTTTGTTCTGCAGTTTTTCTAGATGTAGCACAAGCATTTGACAAAGTGTGGCATGAAGGCCTTAATTTTAAACTAAAACGGTTTCTGCCAAAACAATATTCGGATATTTTGGAATCATACATATCTGATAGACATTTTAGAGTAAAACAGGAAGACTCATACTCAAATTTAAGAGAAATTCAAGCAGGCGTGCCCCAGGGTAGCGTACTATATCTATACTTATTATTCACTTGTGATATCCCAAAGCCAGAAAATTGTCACTTAGCAACATTTGCCGATGATACTGGTATATTGACGGTAGAAAAATCTATTGAAAAATGCATAGAAAAACTTCAGGATGCAGTCACCGAAGTTCACAGTTGGACCACAAAGTGGCGAATAAAATTAAATGAAACCAAATCAATTCATGTTGATTTTACAAACAAAAATATAAATCACATACAAATAACAATTAACAACATTCCCGTACCATATTCAAATCAGGCCAAATATCTCGGTAGAACACTTGATGCGAAATTGCGCTGGAAAGCACATGTTAAGAAAAAAAAAGAAGAACTTGAGATAAGGTATAGAAAAATGAACTAGATAATTGGATGGAAGTCCAATTTAACAATTCATAATAAGTTACTGCTTTATAGACAAATACTGAAACCAGTATGGACATATGGTATTCAACTATGGGGTTGTGCTAAAGAGAGTAACATTTTAGTTTTACAGAGATTTCAAAATAAAGTATTAAGAAACATTGTGAATGCACCTTGGTACGTTCGAAATAGTGACCTTCATCGAGATCTAAAAATCGAAACTGTAGCAGAGACTATAAAAAAGTACGCAAAAAGCCATGAAGATAGACTCCATCGGCATGTGAATGTGGAAGCAATTCAGCTTCTAGACAATACTATGCTAGTTCGACGACTAAAAAGAGTGAAGCCGTTTGAGCTAATAAACAAAGTGAATTACACATAAATCAAAATAATGCTATAAACACAACACAATTGTGAGTTACAGACTAAACAAAGCGGGGAGAACTGTTGAGTGAACCCTAAGTTTAAATCTGACTTTTCTAGTAAATTAAGTTAAAACAAAATTGCTAATTAGTCTTACTGACTAGATTGTAATACAATAAACACAGTGTGTTTAACAAATGGAAAAAAAAATAAAATTAAAGCGAGGTGTCACTAGATAGGGGTTTCAATTTAAAAAACTAGTTGACCGTCCCTATGCCGCCCCTTATGTAGGGACAACACACCCGCCCTTTCATAAAATAGATCTCTTGATGTTATTGATCACTGCCAAATATGGTTCAGTTATCAGGTTTAGTGGGCAATGCAGGTCTTTCCGAATGCATGGGCACACCCTGGAGGGGGCTCGGGGCACAGGCCCCCCAAACCTATGGTTTTTTTAGATATTTTCAACATATTTCCAAAATAAAAAGATAAAATAGCATAAAATACGACATCCTGAGGTCTCGCAGATATGATACAAATTATTAAGCAAAATGTAATCTAATACATTCCAAAAACCGCATTTTGATGAGATGCTTCGTTAGAGTTAACATTTTTTAAATGTCATTAGCATTAATGGATTTTGACCAAAATCTAATCAGCTCGTAACAGTGTCAAACACTATTTTTCCTAAAAATTATATAAAAATCGGTTTAGCGGTTTAGGAGCTATCGTGTTACGGACAAACATACACACACACTCAGACATCAGGACGATATTGCTAAGGCAGGTCAAAATACACCCAAATTAGACATTTTCGGCGTTAACCGAAAAAAAAATTTCGTCGAAAATAATACCTTCTCTAGCCATTGCTGCGCGGGCTAGGAAGGTAAAAAGAGAAAAGCATATGAGCAGAAGGAATTTTGGAGGTGTGTTAAAGCTTTTAGAGGTTAATCCAACCGAGCGTCCCTGGCGGTCACAAGCTGGGAAAATTACTTTGACGCAATCTACGATCTGAAATTAAGTGATAATCTTTGTTTTTATAGTACATATGACCCAACCCTAGATAAACAAATAAGCCTTACTGAAATTGATGCAGCCCTTGCCCATACAAAACCAAATAAGAAACCATATGAGTTCATACAAAGCTTTCCTCAAAATATTTATACCCGCCCCCAAAAACTGAAAATTTTAAGTTTTTTGAAATTTTCTGAAAAACTAGGCTTCTTAGCGAAAAGTCTGTAATACTCTATATGGTATGAACAATGAAATTCTCTTCCCAACAATGTATAAGTCAGTGAGGTAAGACTAATAACAAACTCTCCAGTGGCGTCCGTTCATGGAGGTAATGTAAAAAAGAAAACAAAAACATGTTTGTCAGTTTTACCCAATTTTCCCCTTTAACAAAAAATGTGTTTTGTATTTTATTATAGACAATATAATTTCGTGTAAAGCGCTGTATACCAAGGCAAGATGAATTTCATAAATAACAATTTAGGGGCATAAAAATTTACCAATTTTGTTACAAGTTCTATCTGATTTTCTCTGGCCCCCATAGTTTATCATAAAGTAGGGTGACCATATGTGTTTAGGACAAAAGAAGGACGCCAAAGACAAAAAAGCCGGATTTTCGATAAAAAATCGGACAAAACCGGTCAGTTTGAAAAACTGTCCTAAAAAAATTTGATGACAAAAAAAAGTATCTTGGGACCGAAAAACCTAAATTTGCAAAAAAACCAATAAGAAAAACCACCTTGAAAAAACTTTGACAAAAAAAAAAGAAGATTGGGGGGGGGGCGATAATGAAAAAATGCACCACACAAAAAGGAGAAAAGGGCGACGCATGTGAAATTTTAAAAAAAGATTTAAGCACTCTTCGTACAGATAGTTTTTGTAATAATAAGAAAATACAACAAATTTTAAAAAAGCGCCGCAGGCAAAAATTTCGAAAAAATTTATACACCCCAGAAACATATTTGTAAAAAGGGGCGAAAAAAAAATTAAGCATTTCGTAAACATATAGAAAATTATTTTTGCAATAAAAAAAAATGCTGAAAAATTTACAAAAGCAGCAAAGCAGGTCAAATTTTTATTTTTTTTTTAAAAATCGCGGCGTAAAAAGAATTGTTGAAACAAAACTATTAGCAAATTAAAAAAAAAATCGAAAATTTAGGTAGGTACTTTTTGAATAAAGTTAATAATTAAATTATTCAAATAATAAATGGTGTAAAAAATTTTCGGGAAAAAATTCAAAAGTATAGGCGCCGCCGCACAGTGCTTTGTATATATGGGACATTGGGACAAAAATAATATCTCCGAAACCACTTAACGAATTTGAACAAATCTTTCACTACCTGAAAGCTTATATTAAGTTTGTCACGTCAGGAGAGGCACAGCCGGGGAAGGGGGGGCGCGTGACCCAGGCCCCCCCAAAACTTCTCAAAAACACTGGAAAATTAACCAAATGAATAATAACCTTCATTTTTTCTAAAAAAATTGGTATGCCTCCCCCCCCCCGAAAAATCTGGTATGGGCCCCTCGAAATTTATTTCTAGCTACGGCACTGTGTCGGAGTGTATATTGAAAATCGGGAAAAGGGCAGCGGATATTTTTTTCTGCTTCAACATGTGTGCCTTAATACAAAATTTTATCAAGAGTTTTAAACCAAATTAAAAATTCATTCATTCATTATGTTTTATTATTATTTACACATTTATTATGCAAAATACATCTTAAAAATGGTAACAAAGCAAAGTAAATTGAAGTTAAATGAAAAGTTAATGGCAATGCTAAGAGCTAATCTTTCGATTTTTTTCCGATTTAGACAATAGGTCAGGCTTTAACTAGAACTGTCACTTTCGTCGGAATCAGAAAGTGACAGTTGACTAATATTTTCTAAATAATCCTGCTTTTCAGATTCAAAGGAATCTTCGTCAATAATTACGTAATCCTCGATGCCCATTAAATCTGAAGATCTGAAACTGGTCCTTCTAAATGATGCTATATACGGATCAGAAGTTCTCAACCATTGGGTCATTAGATCTGTGTTGGTATTAATCCTTGATGATTTTCTAGTGTGTTGGAGTCTGTGTGTTTTTTCTTATTTCTCTATGCCTGGCTTCCAAGGCGTCCTCTGACAGCTACCCTATTGCCCCTATCAAAATTTTTAATAATGTTAATTCTGTGCACTGTCTTTAAACTTTTGTTTGTAAAGACTATGACCCGAGCTGCCATCAAAACCATACTTACAAGATAAAGTCAGCTCATAGTTGTCAATCAAGAAAGTAGATTCTGGAATAGTTTTCAAAATGCTATTAGCAGTCAAATTTAGTAATTCTTGCAAATTTACTTCCGCCACAGACTTACTGACAATGAAATTTTTAAGGAGAAGCATGTTTTTGCTTTTTTTATGGCATACAAAATGTGTCTTCGATGATAATTCTAAATCAAGATGCAAACTTAATGCTTGCTCGGCAGATAATCTTTTTCTGAATTCCGACCTATGTTCTAAACCGGAAAGTTTAGCAGATTCTTGAGCTGCAAAAGACAGTTCAGAAAAACTATGATTTGAAAATGTTTTTATGCTGCATTCTTCAAAACAGGCTAAGAGACGACCTCGAAGAAGTGGGGCGGTTAGAGCTTGTCGTTGGTCTTATAGAGTCCATTAAATAAATTTTGGTTTCAAGTCATTTTTTATTTTCTCAAAGAAAAATATCCTGCCTGTGATTTTTTCCATTTTTCTTCAGTTTTTAAACAGAAAAACTTGAAATTTCACTATGGGATTCAGTTTTCTGGCAGGAAATCCAAGTACTAAATAAATCGCCATTTGTGATGAAACGGGATGTTTCTAAAAAAAATAAAATTTCATCTTATCGCACTTTTTCGCACTTTCATTTAATGTTTAAATTAAAGGTTATATACTAATCTCTAAAAAAACAAAAAATTTAAAAAGGGCCTTTTTGAGCTATTTTAGAAAATTACTAATAAAAAAAAATATAAATTTTTTGAAAAGTTTACCCTTCTATTGTAAAACTAAAAAATTCTTACTACGTTTTGCGAAGTAAAGTATTTTGAAGTATAAGTTTAAAATCACTTACCTGGTGTTTTCTTAGCCATTTGCAAAAATCTAGTAAAATAAAATATTTTGTGAGTAAATTAAGTGTGAACCTTAGGCAGGAGGTCTTGCCCGTGAAACTTTTTTGTAAAAACTTTTTACCTCGTGAACTTCTTTCAAAACAAAAATTGATCTGAAATAAATATTAGCCGCATAAATTAAATTCCTTTGGATGCGATAAGTTTTTCTGAACAATAACAAAAATCTAACGCTTTTGCGGGGCCTACTAGATAAGAACGAATAATGCAGATGCCAAATAAGGCATTTGGCCATTTCTTTCACGCATGTCAAAATGTTATTATTGTCTTAGGTACAAAGCACTGTGCGCCGCGTCGGAAATTTTTACGGGACATGATCAGTTCGCTCCTGATAAATTATGCTCATTTAATTTGGGAGGGGGCTATATTTCAGGTTTGGGGGGCTCAACAGCCTAAGCCCCCCTAGATTGCGCCCCTGGATAACCAAAAGCAAAAAGTTTTTGGTCGCCAAAAAGTCGGACGCAAAAACAAGCCGGCTGGACATTTTCATTTAGCACAAAAAGCCGGACATGTCCGGCTTTATCCGGACATATGGTCACCCTACATAAAGGACAAATAAAAAATCATCTAAGATCATAAAGGAAAATGACATAACAGTCATATGTTAAAAACGATATTATTAATAACCGGACATTATCAAAAATGTCATTCTTCAAAACAAGACAAGAAGAAAATCGAAGTTCTGTATAATGTCTTATCAAAACTGGACAATATCAAAAAGGACAAAATCATATCATCTATGCAATTGAAGCATCCTTCACTGCAATTTCTTTACTGCCATGCCCAATGAACACGCCATATCTACATAGGGATTGCTATAGTACACACAGCATTTTCATTAAGCAAGGCCCATCCTTAAAAAAGGTTAGGTGTTGGGCTCTAGGTTAAGATTCATTTGCAATTAATTGACCAAAAGGTTCTGTTCAGTTAACACTGAGTTTGACCTCTCAAAAGGAGAGCTAATTAAAGAAAAACAGATATTTTTATGTATTTTTGAGTTCAAAAACAACAATATTATTTGTTCCCAATTTAAATTTGCCACCAAACTTCCATGATACCAATTTGTATGAGAGGAAGAGAGATGGAACCTATGATTTTGCTCTCGTCTTGTTTTGATAAATGGCATTTTTATATAATGTCCAGTTATTAATAATTCTGTTTTCGCCATTGGACAGTTCTACCATTTTTATTTATGATCTTGGTTGATTTTGTTTTTGTCATTTATGACGATGGATAGGGATTTATTTTCTCCGAAACTAAGCTCCTTGGCAAAAATTATTTGACTATTTGGCACAAGTTGATAACTCACTTTTTTGCATTTTTCTTTCAAAAATAGCTTTTACCCCTAAAATTCTTACTTCAACACACAAAGACAAAAACAGCCTAGATTATTCCACTTATTTTATGAAAAGCAAGAATTAGCATGAATGGACCCCCCTAAGACAAATTCCTGGGTGCGCTCCTGCAAAAATATAATTGAAAAAAAACAATTTCCCAAAAAAAATTTTTAATGACCCACCTGTAAAATGCAAAAAGTGGGTTAACAGCTTTTGCCAAATAGTCACAGAATTGTGTTTTTTTTTTATACTGGGACTTTTTCATCCATACTAGGATCCTCCCAGTTTTTGTGAAAGTTTTTATGTAGAAAAATAGTGTTTTATATATAATAATTATTTTAAGTATTTATTCAAGTACTTATTTATTTAATAAAAATCAGTTTATAACTTTTAACAAAACTAGGTACTAATTGGGCTTAAAGTACATTTGGTAATTTCATAGCACAAAGAAATAAATCTTGTGTACCAATTTGTTTTTTCCCTTTTTAAGGCTTAAAAGTTACAAAGACCTATCTAATCTTCAAATTTAACAATTTTAAGTTCTAGGTTAAAATAAATTGCTAATTGAGGTTACAAGTACCTTTAAGATCTTAAATTCAGTTCCAAGTCTAGTTACAAATAAAATAAACAAAATAAAATAAATGAAAACAAAGTAATTAAAATAACTAATCATAAGAAATTTAGCCTCCAGTTCTATAGCTACAGAATAAGTAAACTAAATAATTATCAGTGACTATTTGTACATACACAGAGCCATTTTTAAGACTAAGACTGACTAAAATGAAGACTTGTTACATATCAGGTACCTTTAAATGATAAATAAGAGAGGCCCCAAGACAGAACCCTGGGGGACCCCTGTTTTTATAATAGTACATTTGCTAGTTGCCTGTCCTACCGATGTAGGTACATACAAACCACTGTGGAACTATTCCTTTTATGACAGCTTTTTCTAATTTCATCAAAATTTTTGTATGGAGATAGCAAGGCCTGAAATAGGTGTACAAAATTTTGTTATTGAATTTTACTAGTGCCAAATCTGATTCCCTGTTTCCTTTTTTGAAGTAATTATTCAAATAATTTAGATATAATAGAAAGCAGTGCTACAGGGCGATAGTTACTTGCCAGATTATTTTCTTTTTCCTTATGTAGAGGTTTTGATTGATGTTACAGTATATTGTAGAAAATGACATTCCTTTTTTAAAATGTGTTAGATTTTACCAATGATTTTACACATTTTGGATCCATTTGTGAGTCATTGTGGCTTTAAGGCTTCAATTTAGGCAATTTTCTGAAATTTTGCCTAGACTATAAAAGAAAAGATTGAACCAATAATTGGTCTGGTCACACACAGATTGGTTTAAGTAGAGATTTTTATAAAATGTTTATTGTTTTAGAAACAGGAACAAACCCAACCACAATTGGGAGAAAATAAAATTAATAGCTAGACCTGTAAAGATTTCCGGTCATGTATCGTACATATTTTTTTTAAACTGGTATAAAACAGCACAAACACAACCAACATATAAATAATATTTTCTTTAAAACGAGATGAAACACTACAGCCATGCTACTCTACATGTAGATATTAAAGTACTTACTCAAAAGCTATTATATTTATAAATATCAAAAAACCCATAGATTGCATTTATAATTGACTATATTTCAATTAATTCTTGCTTAATTTTAAATGTCACTTTATATTTTAGATCATTTTTAAAAAAGGGACCCTAAAAATAGATTTTCCGGTGTCTTTGTTCTTTTTCCGTGCCTTTTGAAAAAAGAAAATTTTCCAAAAAGAAAAAATATACGCAAAATACTTGTTTTCCAGTCGGTTTAAAAAAAAATTAATTACAGCTAAAACATGCAAAAAATTGTGTTTATAAACCAAATTCTAACTAATATAGAAATAAATTAGGTGGTCTCAGGCAGGGGCAATCGCGATTTATTTTTCCAGAGAACTTAAACTAAGAGGCACATTCTGATGTAATACACACCTACAGTAGCGTATATAAGGGGGGGCCCGGGCCCCCCTGAAGCTAAGACTTTTTTAGATATTTTCCACATATTTCATGCATACAAACATAAAATAGCATAAAATACGGCCTCCTGAGGTCTTGGGCCCCCCCCCCGAAACTGTCTAAACTGTCTCGCCCCCCCCCTCCCCCTGAAACTTATTTCTATATACACCTCTGCACACCTATATGCAATTCTTTTATGTCAACATAAAGAAAATTTCCACTAGGCACTAGAGAAATGGATTAGTCGGATAAAATGATTTGGAGCCGCGGCTAGTGACAGTGGCAAGCTGAAGACGCACATTATAAATACCTGTACAAACCTTATTCTCTTTTAAAACTCGTTACATCCTAGCATTCCTAGCAATCATAGAACATGCTAGACCAGTTAAAAGGGATAACAAATATATTTATAGGCCAAAGTAAAACATGCATCCCTGTATACAGGACGTGGTTCCATTATACAAATAAACAAATAAGTTTACCATTCAAACAAAGTAAATTACAGGGATTCCTGACAATATTTTTGCTAGTAAAGTTTTGAATTTGTTTTTTCTAATGGATCGTTCATACTCGTCTTTTGTCTAGTCTTTTGTCTTGGTTTAGTCATATGTCTTGTCATAAGAAAGTTAAAACCACTGTTTCTTATGGGAGTGTTCATACAATGCTTTTGCTTTTGTTTTTGATTAGTCTTTGTCTTAAGAGTTGCCAACTTTCAATCCTTAGGACAACGACTAAGACGAGTGACAGATATCAGCTGATATTTGTTGTTTTTTTTACAGGGCGTCCGAAGAGCGCAAGCGCGCGGCCGAAATTTTGAATTTACCGCTATTAATCATGTTTTTAACAGAAAATCTCAACATAACCTCAAAATTTTATTTGTTTTTATCTTCTTTTTCGCTTTTGTTCTTTCGTGTCTGTGTTTCGTGCACAGATTAGGTTAAATAAGATTGTTTTGTGTAGAAAATGACTTTTAAAAAGGGGCCTTTTTATTGAAAATTATTTTTTTTTCAGTGGGTTATGACTAAGACTAATCAAAAACAAAAGACGAGTATGAACAGCCGATTTTGTTTAAGACAGCTAAGACTAATCAAAGGACAAAGACTAATCAAAAACAAAAGACTAAGACGAGTATGAACAATACTTTAGTGTAAAACAAAAATTGCACAATTTTTTCTTTGAGTGTAATAGTACTGCATTACTGTCATTCAGCTTTTGTCGCTTCTTGTTGATATATTTTCTTTGCTCCAGCTCCTGCACTAAGGTATAAAATTTTGAAAATGATACTATGGAAAGGCCTCTTGAAATATTACTAGACTACTCTAAATCATTTCGTAAAACAACTCGGTAACATACTTACTTGGGTTCGGACAAATTTATCCATTTTTCTGGACCAAACAAAAAAACATGAAAAATGTTCTTGTTTTGATAACGAGAGGCATTTGAATTTGACAGTGACAAGAAACAAGGAACGTCAAAACAATCGTCCTTTTCTGGCCGGAAGACCAAACAATCTTATGGCTTGATCGCCAGGGTCAGCAAAATAGTTTGTGGCTTACAGCCCATTGCACCAAAAAGTTTGAGGCTGATTGGTAATTTCCAACTAATTTCACCGTGTTTTTATTAATATATGTATATACATACTAGAATTTAAGTAAATTCACTTGCTTAAACTAAAATTATAAAAGAAACATTTTTTTACTTTTGTTTTCTTATCACACTTTCAAAAACATACATAGTAACAAAAATTCAAAAAATTATTAGTTTTATGCAACAGAAATTTTAAGCAAATACCTATAAAAAATGTTAAAACAAGTTTCAATAATGTTATGTAACGAAATTGCAACATTCTGATTTAAATTTTAGTAATCTATGTCAGTTTTTTTTATATATTTTGAATTTTGTTTTACAAGTGGTGGATTAAGCCCTAAAAGTTTGATGGGCCAAATTTTTTACAAATATATTATGTTTTTACAGGGTTCTTAAAGTGCGTGTGTATCCCCTTTTGTGATCTGCTCTCGAGAGTGTATTTCTATCAAATGGATTCATTTTAGAGAGTAATACACTGTTTCCACTATGCATGCCCACCCCGATTCAAAAAACGCATCAAGTGATATACCATGGATTTGCATCGGTTTTAAATGCAGCGTCACCTGATGTGTTTTTTGAATCAGGGTGCGCATGCGTGTAACTATCTATCAGCTTTGATCTGCTATCGACAGTATGCGAGTAAAGGGCCGCTCGCTAGTGAACGAATTAAATTTGACGAAGGAGAGCAACTCATTAAATTTGATATCCGAAAGCAAGTCTCAAACTTTTAGGGCCGGTTTCTCAATAGAGGGTTAGCCCTGACCCGTGGATTATCTTTGATTGCTGTTTTTTTTTGGCATGTGGTAAATATGTCAGTCATCTCCTTTTTTAACCAACGGGTCTGGAATAACCTTCTATAAAGAAACTTGCCCTTAAAGGTTTAAAAATCACGACAGTGCTATAGCAGAAGTCGTGGAGCAGAGATAAAAACAGAGCTTCTAACCTACTCGAGCCTCTCAGGAAGGAGAGCACAAATTCACAATAGTACCGGAAAATGAGTATGTTTAGGATACGTTTTAAATTTTTTTAAATAACTTTGTTAGCTTTTAAGCTAAAAAACTGAAACTAAAATTTAAAGATGTGTTATCGAAATGCATTTCGTTCGTGTTTTAGAAAAAAAAAACAAAGATCTAACATTTTTTTAAAGGTGTCCTATATTATCCTGGGTTGGGATTATATGGTACCCAAACTTTTTTAACTCAAAACATTTTATGGAGGGAGTTGCTTTTTGTATATATATATATCTAGTATAAATGTATTTTTTTTAATCCAATGACCTTCTAGCGAAAATACTTTTGGTTACTTTGAGGTTCGGCATTTTTATGTGACAGTCCATATACTAAACCCTGGGTAAAAATGGAACACTTTTCAGGTTGGAATTCCTTGAATATGTGCATAAAATAGTGGACACAGAATGACCAAAAACACAAAAAATTTTTTTAAATAATTTTAATTTAAAAAGAGTAAAACTAAATTAAAAACAATCCTTATTTTTTATTTTTGAGGCCATATGTATGTTATCAAAAATAATTTTGGCAGCCTACGCCTGGAAATCGAGAGAAGCTAAGGTTTGAAAGACTTAAAACTACAAAAATAAATTCTTAATATTATACTTTTTTTTAAATCAATACACATCAAACAAATTTGATGTTTTGTGTACATTTTGCTTCCAATCCATCCTTCACATGAACCCGATTTTTGCATTTTTTGTAGAAATATAAAACAAAGTCAATCAGGTTGTTGAGATATCATTCAAGGAATTCCAACCTGAAAAGTGGCCTACATGTGTACTAAAAAGACTGGTCAGATTAAAACAGAGTTCTTTGCAAAAAAACACACACAGCTCTGAACCAAATGTCACAGACAAAAATTCTGATCAATTTTTATCGGTTCTCGAGTTAGACCAGCAAACTTGAAAAAAGTACTAATGTCCCATATTACCCCCGTTGTACCATTAAAACTCACTTTACAGTACTTTCAATTGGACAAAGAGTTGAAAGTAACTAATTTGTTTCTAAATAATCTGATGTGGACACGCCCACTAATATTTAACACAGCATTTATCTCAAAAAAGTTGGGGAGGCCCCCCTATATTCGCCACTGTTCTTTAAGACCATTAATTAAAATTCGATATTGCCCTTGTCTTGTATTTTCTCTTGAAATAAAAAAGTTATTACTGGCTCGAGTATAATAATTGGTATAGATATATGAAATAGATTTTTCTTGTAAATGTTTTGGTAAAAGACCGTGAACTATTTTAAAAATAAAACAAAAAACATTCTATATAAAAGGACTTTTTCGAGGTGAAGTCAAATACTAAATAAATTAATGTTCGGGCTAATCCTCAGAAAGGGGTCACGCTAGCTGCAGATAATTATGTTTCCACCTTGTGAGGGTTCATCAGTACGGTGCAACCAAAGTGAATGGACAGGGAATGAAAGCAGATGATGAAAACTGAAAAGAAGTGAAGTGTGGATACCTACTTTAAAAAACTAACTGCCAATTTGCCGTATCAGCATTATACTTTGTTTGACTGATAAAGGATTTATTCTAGTTAACATAATTTTTACACTGATATAAATATTACATTCAAGAATTCACTTCAATGATTTATTTTGTATTCGCTGCAGTGTAGATTGATTTTCTGAGCTAAACATAAACAATATGGATGGAAAAAGTAACTGAAATGGGGAGCAACTATTTTATTACATACCATTTTTTTTACCATTGACTTAGATGTCAATTCCACACAAAACTCCTACTTTATTTAATTCTTTATTGCATAAATAATTTGAGTGTTAAAATTAGGTTATTCATAATTATGCCTAAATATTTGAATTCGGCTACTTGTTTTACAATTTTACCATCTATTTCTATATTTAAATTTTCTTTTTATTTTGGTTATGTTTTGATTTTATTAGGACAGCCAAATACTGATGTTTTTTAGCTCATTATTTATTATATCACTTACTTCCTTAACAAAGTCTCCAATAAAATCAAATAAAGTGTGTCATCCGGAAACATTTGGATTCTGCATTTCAGCTACCAACTTTCTTATCAATTTCCTTTATATAAAGGATGAACAATATGGGGCCAAGCAAAGAACCTTGGGACTCAATGTTGGACCACTATTGGTTCAGATACTGCATCGCCAAACTTAACTTCTTGTTTTCGATTTATTAAACACGAGGAGAACTACTTTGTCTTTTATGCCAATTTTCTTTACCTTTTTTAACATATAATATTATGTTAATGGTTACAAAAGCAAGCCTATAATCCAGGGTCATGACACAATTAACCCGAAAGTAGCATCTAAAAGATTTTAGAAATAATCTAAAAACAAATGTTGCAATATTGCGCCCCCTAGGAACCACACATCTATTTTTATATCAGCTAAAGGACTAGAAGGCCGATCTGCATGTTAAGATTAAATTATTTTAAACTAAGTTCAGATAAAATAAGAGTTAGAAAGATATTGAGAGATCAATTTTCTATTTTGTAATTTTTCTTTTTGTATAAAGGCGTGTTTATTAAAGCACGAATGGTCATACCTATGTGCCTTCAAAGAGCATTAATGGCATTAATGAAATGCCTTTAAGAACCCATTGCAAATGTCCTCTCATTTGCTGTAATAACTTTGTAGTTCTTCCTGCTCTCACCCATCTCCCATAGTGTCATTTTCCCCCACCCTCTTAAATAACCATATTTGCATAATTTTATCAAATATAAAGCGATTTTAAAAATTCTTTCTGCACACGCTTAAAGAATTTTTACTAGTTCCATCCTCCCTCCCTCCTCCCTCACCTTTACTTAATCTAAGGTAACACTTTTCGCGTCCGTAGAAAATCTACACGTACTTTTTGGGTCACGCTAAATGAATGGTATAAGAGACCAATTTACTAGTTTTCCCCTCCCTCTTCCTACCTTCTCCCCACCCTCCTTATTAATAATAGTTGTAGCTATAACTGTCACAAATATAGAGCGATTTAAAAAATTATTTCTGCACTCGCTTTAAGAATTTTTACTAGTTCCATCCTCCCTCCCTCCTCCCTCACCTTTACTTAATCTAAGGTAACACTTTTCGCGTCCGTAGAAAATCTACACGTACTTTTTGGGTCACGCTAAATGAATGGTACATGCATATAGTGCTTTTTACAAGGCTGAATAAGAATTAAAAAAGTTGAAAATAAAAAAAAAAATAAAAAAAAAACACCCAACTGCTAAATCTACTTGTATGAATGAACCTACTAGTCGACGCAGTATAAAATTACCCAATAACCTGATTCAAGTGCGCTTTGGGCATCAAAACTCAAAGTTGAATCATGTCGTATACATTATAGGTATTCCTACCTGTCAATTTTGTACCCAACTGCGACTAAGAGTTACAAGTAGATTTAGCAGTTGGGTGTTTTTTTTATTTAATGTTGCTTAATATTGCTTTTGTAAAAGATCGCAGTATTAAATAGCGCTGTTTTGAATTACCATTCTTTTAAATGTTGCTGTTTTAAATTTGTCGCTCCTTTGAATGCCACTGTTTTGATATGTCGCTGTCGCTGTTTTGAATATCGCTGTTTTGATGTGTCGGCTTTTTGAATGTCTCCGTTTTGATATGTCGCTCTTTTGAATTTAGCTGTTTTAAGGGCCGGTTTATCAATGGAGGGGTATCTCGTCGTGTTAGCTAGCCCAGGGCCAACTCTAACCTTGAGATAACCCTCGAGCTAAAGAGAAAAGTGTTTATCTACATCATTTTAACCCAGAGCTCCGAAACTCGTAGGTTGGCAATGCTGATAACAATCGACCATCTAAGTTTGCCCTTCTTATTTGATAGTCTATGGTATTTTTGACATTTTGTGGTTATAATCATGTTTTTGTTTTTTTGGTTTTGGGTGTTTTGTTAAAAAAAATTATTTGAAAAAATTTTATTCACCCAGGGATATAGCAAAACGGATATATTTTTGATTCACCTTCTTCAGTTATTGTACTCTAGCCAGTAAGTATTTACTACTTATGATGAAAATAGTTTAGCTCCATAAAAATTAGCATGTAGCTCCAAATTTGTAAATTGTTTCTGTTGTACTTGTACCTACTTGTACTTAAAATAAAAATGCATCTATAGGTACCTATCGACCTATTAAAGCTAGATTTATACATTAAATAATTTAAGAGATAAAATGAGTTAAAAGCAATAAATGGATTAATGTCCATATTGGATCATAATGCTGCATTTTTTAATTTTATTTTTAAACTACTACACCTATTTTATTTTTGTTACAGATCATGTCTTTGCAAGGAAACAAATAAACTTCTCTAAACTTGGGCATTCTAATGAAGAAATATTAACAAGGTACATCAACAAGAAATAATGGTACTAGTTTCTGGCACATGAAACTGTTATCCCGGAATGACTGATTTACAAACACCCTGTGCAGAGCAAGAGGTGTCCTGGCTGACCAGAAGTTGTTTCAAAACCTTCATTTTATATATTATTTATTCTGTAGCATATATTTTTTTTAAATTATAAAAGTGCTCTTTCAGTATTTTATTTTGATCTTACTCTGTAAGTTAATTGTTGATTATTTCTGATTCCTAAAACACTGTTGTATAACAAAAGAAATTAGTCATTTTTCAGGGGCCCCCAAATAAACATTTGAAAACTCAGTGTTTGTAGTACATTCACTTTCTATTTTGCATTTTTAAATAAATATAAAAAGTTTTAAAACTATATACATAAATTAGAATTATAATAAAACTGGTACACATATTGATGATGATTCATATGTGAATGGGCCTTGCAGTCCTCTCACTGTGACCACCAGAGGGTCTGTATTGTGGCTCGGTACAAATAGTAGGTATATCTCTGTTGGCGGGTGGGATATTTATTGGGTTATTCATGGAGTGCTTTTCTATTAAACATTATCTTGCTCATAGAAAAAACATTTGAGGCTTGCTTGGTACCCAAGTAACACAAATTGCTGAAAAACAGCTACCAAAACACTTTAACACCAAAACTGAATGTAAAATAGCTATTACAGCTGTATGCCGTTTCACTTCTAAGCAGCTTTTAAAGTGTTGTCGTTGCTGATTAGGCAATCTTTATTTAGCTCTCAAGGTGTCCATGAGAGCTCCAAAATATAGCACGTTAACATTAAAGTAATTTTGTCTAGAAATAAACAAGAAACAATGGCAACTATTGCAAAATAACTATTTCCTGTAATGGACAGAGACTTTACTAAAATGGCTGAAGAAAAACTTGTTATGTTCTACACTACTGTGATATTATCGCGCAAAAAAGGCGGTTTTCATCGTCAAAATGTTTGCCAGGTTAACTTTTCTGATGAAACAGGTCAAGATGGCTCGTCAAAACGCAAGCGCCTCGAAAATTCAGAATAATAAACGTTTTTTTTCGGTGTTTGTCTTTAGGTTAGAAATTATTTTATTACAATTATCCTCTAAATACCTGATAAATCAATTCTTAGTCATATTTTATTGAATTTAGCACTTTCTAGAATTTATTTAGGCCCGGGATCCCCTGGAAATTAATATTTTTTAGTCCATAAATTTAAAGAAAAATAAATTGGAAAACCATCATGGCCGCCTCGGCCGTCTCATTGGTTTCAGCAGTTTACCTCTAAAGGCCGCTTGACATGGTGCATGACAATAAAATTTGCAGGCAAATGCATGAAATTTTGCCCAGGTGCATGCGCAGTACAAATCCAGCTGATTGTTGCAGGCAATCCATTTTTATCGGTCCGGTGCCATTCTTTTGCATGCAAACTGTACTTGCATGCAAACTGGGGAATTTTTACCTAGATTCTGGGGAATCCATGCATGGCCATGCACAATGTCAAACAAAAAGACAACTTTTTGCAGGCAACAATTTGACCGAAATTTTTTGCTTGCAAATATTTGCAGCGCGTCATGCACCATGTCAAGCGGCCTTTACTCTAATTTGCCTTCTAACAATTGGCCCAATAGGTAATACGAAAAAAAAAGAAGAGTCACAGATGTTATCTTTCATCTTGGGCGGTGTCACAACAACAACAAAATAAACAAATATCTCAATTAAAAATTGTGCGAACGTTAGAAGATAAAGTTATTACGTGCCCTACCACCACAGTACCCCACCAGTGGGAAGCAAAAAACATTGTATTGGCCACCGCCATCAGAAACCCTTAAGCTGGGTTTATACAGAAACATAGCATATCATGAGACATAGCATGACATAAGATATCATTACAGAAGGAAACTGTAAGGCTGTTTCTACAAAAAATATAATAACATGACAACATACAAGCTTGGTCCAAGTTCTTTAAATATGAGGCCCCACACACTCTCAGTAATTGGTAATTGCAAGGGGAGAATTCCCACAGTGCTTGGTACTGGCAATTGACTCTGGTGCACTCTGCTTGGAATCAGGTGAGTCTAAATAAGCAGACTACTAAAGCCGCTTGACTTGAAGTAAAAAAAACAGAGTGTCATTCAAACCAATGAGATTAAAAAAATATTTTTTGATCTGATGGATTCAAACATTGTGTCCCTGAATGACATAATTTGTCATTAAGAAACACTATTTTTTTTTGAACATTCTGATTTGACTGTTTTTTACTAAACACTGATGGGTGAACAGCTCTCACAATCGATGTACACATTTCTCACAATCTTTACACAATCCCTCCCAATCACCCACAATCTGTCACAATCTCACCACAATCCCTCACAATCTGTACACAATCTTAGCAAAAGATTGTGGATTTTCACAATCGGTGTACACATTTTAGGGTTAGCTGGTCACCCCTCGGTTATTAAGTAGCAGGGCCGGTAATGGTAAATTAAGAGGGCGGCAAAGGAAACTATAGACATGATGACCTTTTTTTTTGTTTTTTTTTTTTGGTCACAAGAATTTTGATGGGACGGCCCCCCCCAGCCCCTTCAGGCACGCTACGCCGTCCCCAATCCCCTCACAATCTTGCCACAATCCCTCACAATCTTAGCAAAAGATTGTGGATTTTCACAATTGGTGTACACATTTTGGGTTAGCTGTTCACCCCTCGCTAAACACACTCTTGACTACTAATGTTCACTTGTCCCAAGTAAGAAAAAATTAAAAAAGCATGGCACATTGATTGCCTTGCTTTTTTTAATTTTTAGTTAAAAAAGTTTTATTTACATTTTTTAATTTTAGAAGCAGTTAAAAGAAATGAAGTACAAAGTCCAGAAAGCAACCCAGAATGGGGCCCATTTGCTCAGCCCTTGGGAATGTCAGCAAGGAAGCCAAAAAGGGGGTCTGCTTGCAATTGACTCCTACTCATTTTACACAAATTTTTTTTTATAATTATTAAAATTAAATTATATAATGTACAGGGAATTAAACATCTTTGCTTTATTACCATGGATGTACGGTAGTGGCGGTTAGCACCCTTAAAGGATCTAACCTGGCACGTAGGCATGCCTTTCTGGGTATGTTGTGTTGTTTACTTACTGTGTATGACTCGGATAACAATTTAAATTCTATCTAGTAAATAGAAACCAGTAGACTTCAAAATATATTTTAGGCCAGAAACTTAGTCATCATGATATACCACATAATGCCATAATTATAGCCTTAGAGCACTGGTGTACCTTTTGACATAATCAACAGGGTACAGAGAGCCACAATGTGCCTGCACTAGCTGTTAGTTCAAAATAGGCACTCCATATACCATACCTTTTGACATAATCAACAGGGTACAGAGAGCCACAATGTGCCTGCACTAGCTGTTAGTTCAAAATAGGCACTCCATATACCGTGTATGTGGTGATTTCCTTAATAGTCGTCACCAAATCCATTCAGAGAATCACCAGATTAACCCATCCCCTTGATATCTATATTTTTTTACCTACTGGTCAAAGCTTGTCCGTTACCAGACTACCCATGGGTCAAGGTTTCTTTAGTTAGCTCTTACGACAGGCCTGGGGGTTACCTTGGTGCTATTATGCATATTCATAATCTAAAAAAATCTAATAAGAAAGGGGCCCCTCTTGCCTCCCCAACCCCCATGAATGTAAAATAATAAGTTTGGAATTATTGTTATTTATTTATTTATTTATTTATTTATTTAGAATGCACATTACAGAGAGTTTCCCCAATTGGTACATATTTAATTTTAATCTATCATTTCACAGTAATAAAAAATACACAATAAACAGAAAATAAATAACAAAGAATAAAAAATTTAAAACTATAAACTATAAAATGGTAAGCTTCAGGTACAAAATTAATTAGGTAAAAATAAGTAAGGTAACCTAAGAAAAGATAAGAAATAAGTGACTATAAACAATTAGTACTTACATATTAGAAACCTTTATTATTACAGTAATCTGTCCAACCTACGTTTAAACAAATCACTAGAAAATGAAAATATATCAAAATCATTTGGGATATATTTATTAAGTAAAACCATTATTTTGTTTTCAATACTGTTTTTACCAACATCAGTTCGACTTGAATTTATATAAAATGTATTATTGTTTCTGCCATGTCTCATAGGTGCATGATAATTTAAAAGGGATAGAAGATATGGACAGTTAATTTCATTAATTATTAATTTATGGCCAAATTTAAGTATTTGCTTTTCACGACGAGTGTGCAGACTATCAAAGTTGATCATTTTCAATCTTTCCTCATAACTGTATAACGATTTGTCTATATTTAGTTTATACATTACAAAGTTGACAAATTTATGTTGAACCCTTTCTAGTCTTGTGACATGCACCTCATAATATGGCGACCAAACCAGGCAGCAATATTCCAAATGACTCCTAACAATCGAAAAATATAGTATTTTTAAAACCTCAATGTTTTTAAATTCCCTACTGGACCTGATAATAAATCCTAACATCTTAAAAGCCTTGCTGACAATATTATCAATGTGATCTGTAAATCGAAACTGGGAATCAAAAATAACCCCAAGATCATTCGCCACATCTACTCTGGGTATAGTTATGTTATTTATTTTGTATTCATAATTAATTTTATTTTTTTTTCTGGAGAAGGTTATAACTTTACATTTTGAGAAATTTATCTCCATTTTGTTTTCTTCACACCAGCTGTAGAGGCTTAAGACGTCCTCTTGAATAGCTCTACAATCATCTTGACTATATATTCTTTTGTAAGCCTTTAAATCATCAGCCAACTGCAGACAAGGATTGTTCTTGAAACACTTAGGGATATTATTAACAAACAAAGCAAACAGAAGTGGAGCTAGATGTGATCCTTGAGCTACACCTGATGTGACTTCGATCTCTTTGGATTTGTATTTATTTATTTTTACTATTTGTTTTCGACCTTTCAGGTTACTACAACACCAGGAAAGTAGTGGATCACATACACCATATGATTTTAATTTGTCCAGTAATATATCGTGGTCGACCTTATCAAACGCCTTTTTAAAGTCAAAATAGATTACGTCAACTTGAGAGTTATCATCTATCGCGCTGGCTATATAGCTACAAAACTGTGCAAGATTGGTTTGACAAGAACGTCCACGGTAGAAACCATGTTGTTCCTCCGATATAACATTGTAAAAAGTTGTTGTAAGTTCGTCACATACAATCGATTCAAAGATTTTAGCCATTATATTTAGTCCTGAGATGGGTCTATAATTTGCAATTTCTGATCTGTCTCCTCCCTTAAAAATAGGTGTAACATTAGCAGTTTTCCATATTTGGGGAAATATTTTTGATTCGATGGAAAGTTTGTAAATGTATGAGAGAGGAAGGGATAGTGTAGGACTGCAATTTTTTAAGAACATCGGAGGAACACTATCTGGTCCTGGACCTTTGTTGTGATCAAGATTTATCATTTTTTGAAATACGACGTCGCTATTGATCTCGATATTAGATATACAAATATTGTAATCTAGATTGTTGTTATCAGTTAAGTTACCATGACTTATTGGGTTGTACACAGACTTAAAAAAATCGGCAAAACTATTAACAATTTGTTGAGGATCATCCATGCATGAACCTTCGAATTTCATTTGTTTAGGGTACCCCACTACTTTACGTCTAGATCTGATGTAAGACCAAAAAAATTTAACATTGCTTAGAATGTTATGTTGTGTGGATGTCAAAAATTTTTGTTATAGAAATAGCGGTGAATGTATTAACATTTAAATCTATGTTTTTATATTAATGTTTGTAATTTGAAATAGCATGATTGGCTAATAAAGATTTATTCAATTCAATTCAATACACCATTGTATCAAATGTGTATGACAATTTAGATTTTTTGAACATACATTGTATAGACTTAAAAAATTATATGGTTCTCTTTTACAAAAATATGTTTTTTTTTCTAACATGCCAAAATAAAAGTTTTTTGTACCTCTAAGACGGATTTTTCGAAATACATTCTTTAAAATAAATGGAAATTCTTGAGAAACCATATTTATTACACAATTACCAAAATAGTTTTTTACTCAGTTATGTAATACACCAGAATGTGCCCTTTGTATTTAAAGTTCTCTAGAAAAAGGGGGAGAGGTGATTGCCTCCATCCTCTCTGGGATCACCACTGGTAAGGCAGGCCTTAGTAGGAATAGGTAGAGGAAATTTTTGTTATTAAGGTAACTAGGTAAATAAAAACAAGAAATTTATTTATTTGGTTATTCAACTAATAAACTGGCTTCTTAATGCCCAGAGTGCAGCACCTTAGAGGGCCCAATACAATGGGTTACACAAGTGGGTCCATACCTTTTTGAGAGCCTGGTCTGATTATGTGCTAAGTTAAACCAATTCTACAGTACTTACTAAAAAATTTGTACACTTGCTGTCGGCAGCTCACATAGTGCACAATGATGACAAAGTTAGTGCTTAATTATATATCATCTATTAATGCTAAGCAGGCAGAAAAATGGAGGACCAATGTACCAAAATCAAGCATTATGTTTGTCCATGGTGCATTATGTTGTTATATACACCAGCCCTTGAGTTACAACAAAAAACAGACAGACTGATGAAAAAATTTTGACAGCACTTTTAAGGTTCACTCAGGACTGATAAGTACCAGGCAGGAACCCCTTGTAATGGCTTCATTGTGTGCCCCCTGACAAGGCATCGCACCAGGGTTTCCAGGAACCAGTCACTGTTTACCCAACTTTAGTTCCCTGTCAAAGATAAAGGGATACTCTAAAAGATGGGCAAATAACTATCTTTTATGGCTGTGAGTGGACATTTGTTTAAAAAAACACCAAATTGCTTGATTAAACAAAAAACACAACACACAACCAGAGATTAGGTTAGAAAAGAAAACAACAAACAGAAGGCACGGTCCGTAAAGAAACCGATTGCGTAACTCGGTGTTTAGGCGGCCGGGCCGTGACGTCAGGGCTACGTCACAGTTTTGCTAGAAATCAGCAGTCAAACGCTGTTTATATCGAAATTTCGTCTTTTACGAGAAAATTTTGTACATTTTGGGTCTTTTCGTCGTGTGTTTAAATACCTATTACGTTCTTACTATAAATATATTAAAAACTAACTAAAAGAACTGGTGAGTTTTTAAATATAATTAAAAATTTTAACAAACACAAATTTTCCTGTGTCGGTTGTTTTCTACCCATACAATGTGGGTCATACAAGGTTACAAGGGGAGCTGGGACATAGACCTTGGGGGGGTATGGGTTTTCTCTCTATAATGCATCTGATATCTGCTACCAACACATAATTTTTAAGATAACTTTTTGATAGTTATCATCACAATCAGTATAGGCCAGGACAAAGATTATGAACTGAACTTTATATACACATAGAAAATTACTAATAGTTTAAAAAATACTCAATGTTGTTGGCTGTTTTTAAGGCGCCTGATGCTAAAAATAGTTCTTAAATGATGTACCTATTACACGGCATACCTATCTCTTCATGAAAAAAAAATAAACTTAAAAAAATAATAATTTAAAAATTTTGTAAAAATTTATTTTAAATATTTGATTTATTTTTTCAAAGTTAAAAATAACGAAAATATTCCAAATTCAAAATTACGCTTAGACTACTTGCTACCAACTAAAATTAAAATACTTACGTAATTTTGAATTTAAAATTTCTTCGTTATTATTTTAAACTTTAGGCAAAATTTTTTTTCAAAAAAATTGTTTAGAATTAAAAGGCCTATCAGACAAAAATATAAAATACAGGATATATAAATTTTTTTAAATGTTTTTTGAAAAACACCAAAAACCGATGCTCTATTTTTAAAAAATTTAAGTATCTTAAACAGCATTAAAAATTCTACTAGTTTGCCAATTTAAACTTTTTTCTATCTTTAATAATAAAAAAGTTAGCAATGGTGGACACTTAACTTGGAACACTCTGTATAACGCTCAAGCAGGAGGGAAGGAAAATTAGCCTTGCGTTACAGTCGATGTATTTTTTATGATATTTCTTGAAAATGCGTTTTGTAGGGCTGATCAAATATCCTGATTCTTTGCGTTATGTAATTTATGAATCTTCCCTTACTGCCTTATTCACTTTTAGTCATTTTAACTTCCTTTTTTTTAAATTTTTTTGAATAAATTTTACACAAAAAAATCTAGTTTTAGTTATTTCCTACCCACCAAAAAAAAACCAATATGTGGCTAGTTTGCTTTAGAGTTCGGCGTAAAAAATTTCATTAAATTGAACAAGAGAGTAGGAAAAGTATTTATAATCGTGTCCTGAATCTGATATTTATAAAACTATTAGAATTTGTATCATAAATTTTTAAATGATTTAATTTTGTAATAAATTTTGGTATTTTTTCGGCTTTTAAATAGACCTATCTCTCTTTCTCTTATAATGTAACGTATAGGTCTTTCTTTATTGACCGTGGAACAGGCAAAATGCCGCGTCATTGGCTGGGAGTTACCACACAACCGGTTTCTTTACGAACCTTGGATCAGGCATGACAATAAATCTCCTTTTTTCAACAGTCACAATCGCACTGATCTTCTGGCCAAGCATTTTTGGGGGCTGTTCAAAAGTTTTGTAATAAACAGCTTAAAATACAAAATTGCTAAATTGTTGCTTTTTCTAGCTAAATAATAGGAATAAGAGCTTAAAATTTATGTTATTTAGCTAGCTAAATTTTAGCATGCTTATTAGCAATTATCTAACTTTAAAAGAGCAAGTCCTGTATAATATTACATCAAAGGCCATTTCACCCATAAACACCTGCTATCAGAGAGGTTATATAGCTAAAATAATTTCTAAACCACAACTAGCTGTTTTACAGCAAAAACTAAGCTCTGACAACACTTCCACAGCAAAGTTTTTGCTTTTAAACTATATTGTCCAGTTTGTGTTACTTGGGTAGACTGCTCCCATTGCAAAAATCTCCATGTCTGTCGGGAATTCCATCATCTCAGCCTCACACCATATGAAGTATCGCCACTGCTGTTGTAAAAATTTCGGAACATCGTATTTAACACTTATAAAATTAAGTACACAATTTATATGTTATGCTTTTGAGAAAAATCAACCAAAATAAAAAAAAAAACACTTTAAAATAATTCAAAATTTTATGGTTTACCCAGAGCTAAATACGTTACCCTGCCGTCCGAGCGCGGGTCAAGTTAGCCTAGGGTTAACCCTCGAGTTTGCAGTTAACCTTGGATGGATAAACACTTTTGACAACTTTAGCCCCGGGCTATCTCTAACTCGAGGGGTATCCCTCCATTGATAAACCGGCCCTAAATATCGCTCTTTTGAACCGGTGCCACGAGCCGCAGCTGTTTTAAGCCTTCCTAACCCTTAGCCATAATTTTTAAAATTTTAGTGCAAGTGGCAGTAAGTGGATCTGTTGCAACTATTTTTCGTTGGTCAAAATTCTTTAAATGGCTGAATGACCATAAGATTTTTTGGAAGGTTTTTGAGGTTATTTTTAAAATAAACAGAAAAAGTTTGGCAAAATATTTTTTAAAAGTTAATTAAGCCTCAGTTTTTTATTTTGTATTTCACATTTGGAAAAAAAACTGGTGAGAAACAGCAGCTGCAGTTAGCGAATATTGAACTATTTATATTGGCTTTTCACAAGCAAAGGCAGGCTCAAGTTTGTGGTTGTTAATCTATATGTAACTATTTTTTGATTATTATAAACTCTCCTATAGTCTTCCTGGTTTTTTTAAAAATAACTCCTGATTTATAAGTTGCCGTTCGTTAAAGTTGGGCAAAGTTTGGCCTTGCTGTTCGCGAAAGTTGGAGATTCATCTTTATCTTTTGCCATTTGAGATTCGTAGTCAGCCACATATGTCACACTTAATTGGTTTATTTTTGTATTTTCCTTTTTTTTTATTTTTGTTTATGACAAAGTCAGAAAAGGTTAGAAGTTCCATTTTAAACAAAAAAACTATGAAAAAATCAATTTTTTTAGGTTATTATTACCGAACGGTTGCGAACGGAAGACCTTTAAATGCTAAAATCCGTCTACGAAATGTGAACTGTGAACATCAACCGTGAAAGGCAACTTATAAATCAGGGGTAACTGTGTATGAAGTGATCTGCCTAGATTTCTGTGTTTGTCCTGACTGAGAGATGTGAATTCTCATTATCACCCATTTCAAGAATTCACACACAGATTTAAGATGTGTACCAGATAAATGATTTTGTAGGTTCTTTTGTTACACAATCTAAACAACAATGTCTTCAATCCAAGAACGTCTGCAAATCAAGCGTGAGCCTTTTGATAAATGGTCAGTCAGAGAGCAGCTTTGTCTGGCTTCTGCAGTGGCCAGGAGTGGGGATCAAAACTGGATGTCAGTCAGTAGGTCTTTGAAGCCTTTTGGTGAGCCTAATAGGCCTACAGACTGGTTTCATCAGAAAAACTGTGCTGCACAATATGGATCTTTGCTAAGTAAGTTTTTTTTTTTTTTATTTGTCAAACACACTGTGTTTTTTTTATTACATTCTAGTCAGTAAGACTAATTAGCAATTTTGTTTGCTAAGTGAGATTTTTTATTATATATATATATATATATATATATATATATATATATATATATATATATATATATATATATATATATATATATATATATTAAGCTGTGATAATTTAAGACTGACAAGGACCCACCTCCCGACGAGCCAATTAATGGCTCAGGGAGGGTGATCCAATTTAAATTGTAAAAATTTGTAACATAAACGAAATATGTAATAAATTGAAATTAAAAAAAAAAAAATTGAAATATTTAGAACTCTTAAGTGTCCACCATTGCTACCTTTGTTACTATTAAAGATTGAAAAAAGTTTAAATTGAAGAAGAATTATTTATACTCTTTAAGATGCTTAAATAAAAAAAAATCAAACATCACATTTTTGATTTTTCCAAAAAACAAAACACATTTTAATTGAACATGTATTTTATAATTTTTTCTAATGGGTCTTTCAATTCTTAACAAAAATTGTCTTTTGATTTTTTTTCCTAAAGTTAAAAATAAGGAAGATATTCCTATTTCAAAATTATGCTTAGACATCTTCGAGGGGTGAACAGCTAACCCAAAATGTGTACACCGATTGTGAAAATCCACAATCTTGTGCTAAGATTGTGGTAAGATTGTGAAAGATTGTGAGGGATTGTGGAGGGCTGTGCAGTGGCGTAGCGTGCCTGAAGAGGCGGGGGGCCGACAGCCCATCAAAAATTCTTGCAAAAAAAAAAAAAAAAGGTCCCCATGTCTCTAGTTTCCTTTGCCGCCCTCTTAATTTACCCCGTTACCGGCCCTGCTACTTAATACCCAAGGGGTGAACAGGTAACCCAAAATGTGTACAGGGAGTAGAAAGTTCAAACAAAAACTGTTCGGTTTTGTTTGTTTTAATTGTTTTAAATCCATAAATAAATAAAAATTAATGTAACAAATGTTCAAACCTATCACCATTGACTTCAATACATTTTTGAAACTGGTCTCTTAAATTATTTATTGTTCTGGTTATTAAATTAGAAAAATTTTCATTAAGCTCATTGACAGACAGTGATTTTAATTATCTGAGCTCTCGAGTATTCCTCGCTTCTAATCTGTAAACTTTATCTTTAAGGTGACCCCATAAAAAAATGTCTAAAGGAGTTAAATCAAAACTGTTGGGTGGCCAGCGTATTGTGCCGTTTTTCCCAACCCATTCATTAAAATTATTATTTAAGAATTCTCGAACCTCATGAACATTATGAGGAGGAGCCCCATCCTGCTGAAAAATCAATCTTCTTCTTTGATTTAGTGGCAAGTCATCCAAAAAATTTAATTAATAAATTTTGTAAAAAATTTAAATAAATTTGTCCTGTTAAAGAGTGCTAAAAAAAAATGGCCCAACAACACGGTCGTTCAGTAAGCCACACCAGACATTCACGGATTGTCTTCCCTGTCTTTTAATTTCTTTTACAAAATTAGGGTTAGTCGTGGACCATAGTCTGCTATTCTGTCTATTTGGTAGACCACAAGTTGTAAATGTCGACTCATCCGATCACAAAATGTGATTTAAAAAACGGGGTTCTGCGTTTAGTCTTTCATGCATAAAGTGACAAAACTCTACCCTTTTTCTTTTCTGATCGGGTGTTAGGCCTTGAAGTTCTTGTTGTTTATATGTCCAATAAGAATTTGTTCATAGGACACTTCTTACTTTGGTAAAAGACGTCAAGCGTTCCTGGCCTTCTTGCACTAATGCGGAAGATACTTTTCTTATAGAAATTTGTGGACTTTCTTGAAAATGTAGTAAAATATTTAAATTAACCTCTTCGTTTGGACGAACCAACTCGTTCTTTTCGTTCCACAGACGATGTTTCACGAAATTTTCTATATATCCTAAGAATTGTGGATATATTAGGACATTGTCGGGCTGGATACAGTTCTCGATATTCTCTCGCAGTAGCAGTGGCATTTTTATTATTTTTCGCATATAATAAAAGTATCTCTTGCTTTTCTGCATTGGAATAAAGCAACATTGTTGATAAATATTTAAAATTTGGCACTGACAATGTCATTAGGTATCCACACATCTTAATATTGTTTGTGACTAGTCACAGGAAATATTCCGCACCGTATTTAAAATTTGCTAATTTTCGGAATTTCAATCGTCAATATCTCGAAAACTAACAAAGATAGAGCCATAGTGTTACATATATCTGTAAAGCTAATTTTTTGCGGAACTTAAAAATACAAAAATATATAGGATGTTCCCTTTAAAAAAATTGATCTGATTGTCTCCCCCTGTATATTATAACCTATAAAAAAATACTAATGGTGGGCCTAAAGTGGCCATAATTTACCAAACCGAATAGTTTTTGCTTGAACTTTCTACTCCCAATAATAACCGAGTTATAGCGATCTTGCAATTATAAAAAATCACCCTGTACACTGATTGTGAAAATCCCCAATCTTTTGCTAAGATTGTGAGGGGGATTGTGTCAAGATTGTGAGGGATTGTGGTAAGATTGTGAGGGATTGTGGTAAGATTGTGAAGGATTGTGAGAGATTGTGACAGATTGTGGGTGATTGGGAAGGATTGTGTAAAGATTGTGAAGGATTGTGAACAGATTGTAAGAAATGTAATGAAATACATAATAATTTAAAATATCTTTGTTATTTTTAACTTTAAGAAAAAAATCAAAAGGCGATTTTTTTTAGAATTGAAATACCTATAGAAAAAAATTATAAAATACAAGGTGTTCAGTTGATAGTTAATTTTTTTTTAAATATTTGTTTAAAAACTGAAAATCTCCAAAAAGCAATGTTCTATGTTTTTGTTGATTTAAGTATCTTAAAGAGCGTCAACAATTTTACTATTTTACCAATTTAAACTTTTTTCTATCCTTAATAATAAAAAAAGTTAGCAATGGTGGAACACGAGGGGTGAACAGCTCTCACAATCGGTGTACACATTTCTCACAATCTTTCACAATCTTTACACAATCACTCACAATCTGTCACAATCTTACTACAATCTTTCACAATCCCTCACAATCTTACCACAATCCTTCACAATCCCTCACAATCTTTACACAATCCATCCCAATCACTCACAATCTTTTACAATCCTGCATCCCACAATCCTTCACAATCTTTACACAGTCTGTCCCAATCACTCACAACCCCTCACAATCGGACCACAGTCCTTCACAATCCCTCGCCAAGGAAAATATACACATCAAGACATGATGACTTTTTTTTTTTTTGGTCACAAGAATTTTTGATGGGCTATCGCCTCCCGCCCCTTCAGGCACGCTAAACCGCTGCACAGTCCTCCACACCGCTGCACAGTCCTCCACAATCCCTCGCAATACCTCACAATCTTACCACAATCCCTCACAATCTTAGCCAAAGATTGTGGATTTTCACAATCGGTGTACACATTTTGGGTTAGCTGTTCACCCCTCGGTGGAACACCTTGTATAGTCCATTTTATCGTTAATTTAATAATTTTTGGGATCATTTTTTTTTGCTGATCTATGCTGGTTGTAACTGGCAAAAAGTTATCTCTATAATTATGAAATAAACTGTATGTGCCAATGTGGGAGTTATAGCTCTAACACTTTGACTGTCAAGCTAAACTTGGAACTTTGTTCTTGAAAAGATTCTGTTGTCAAAGGAGGGTAAAACTAGAACCTACAAACTAATAAGTGATTAGAAAAAAATTACTGTTATATTCTTAGTTAAACCTTGTAGTAAAAATGGACTGTCATAAATAGAATAGCACAATAATAAACCTATGCTGTGACTAGCAAAATGAAAATAGGCAAATACCTAGGAAAACAAGAAGAAGAAAAATTACTGTAAAATTAGAAAAGGGGCAAAAAATAAAAAACATTGCACATTTAGCAAGAGTAACAAACATAGTCTAGTGATTAAGGTTTCACTGGGTTTCACTTCACATCTTAGTCTAGTTATACCTAACTGGTCATTAAAAAAATTATCCAATAGTAAGGCTTTTCTTGTAAATTTATTTTTTATCTGGCACAGTATTGAAAGTGTTAACCTTCAATTTAACTTTATTTAACGAATGGGTATCAGCTGCCCAATGGAGCTGAACAAAATTTTCATACCAGATTCCACAGGAAACTCTACAGCATTAATTTTAGTTTTACAGTCCTTGAGGATTGTGGACAAATCTGCCCTCCTTAAGCTAGAAAGCAACTATTCACATATGTATATTAGTTCCCATTCTTTTGTTAAAAAACACAGGAAATAATAAAAAACTATGAGATTCGATAACTGTTATTCATAAGGCTTTGAAGAAATAATAAATAGATCTAATAAAGCACTTTTAAATGTCATGATTAAGACAACATCAAAATGGTCTATATTATGTTTTATTGCAGCATTTTTACCTTAACATATTAGTTGTCCAAATGAAACATAAAAACATGTTTTGCAGGGCCAAGCAAAATTATTTATTTAACTAATTATCTCAGGATTTCTTCCAATTAATAAAATGTATACTATAAAAAAAAATTAGCAGACTGATACATTAGTAGTGTCTCCTAGGCCTCTCTTTTAGTCCAATATTCAGGGTATGGCTTTAAAGTGAACTTGTGACAATCTATATATGAGTTTTCGAAACTCGTTGACTATAAGCTTGACACCCAAAGGTAGGGTGTCGTGGCAATTAACGTGTTAAGCATCGCAAATTTGGTTGAGCTGATCACCCCTTAACAGTTATTTTATATTAAAATTTATTATCAAGTTTAGAATATTTGTAAAAATGTATAAAAATGCTTGGTTTGGGTCAATCAATAAAAAGTTAAACTTTAGGTAAAAAACAAAAACATCAAGTTTCTAAAATGTAGACTAAAATTCTAATTTGCATTTACACATGGGCAATTTATTGCAAGCAAATCTTGCCCATTACGTTTTTTCCGAGGTTTTTTCTATATATCTAATAGTACTAAAAATCGAGATTTCAAACAAAAACTTTTTGGTGATAAAGCCTTATAAGTATGTGTCTCGGATTCGAATAGAATAAATAATGTAGTAGACTTAATATTTTAAAACTAAAAATTAAACAATTTGCAACTGGACAAAATGTCTTAGGAAAGTCCAGCTTTCTTTAATTTTAAAAATTTATTTAGTAATACTTCTCAATTACAGGAGGTTGATAACTTTTGTTGGAGAGTCTAGGGAACAAATAAGATTTTCAAATTGAAGACCTCGGTACAAGAACCGGGTAACTCCACTTTTCACACAATCAAAAAAAAAATCTTAATATTTTAATGAAATTCAAAAAAAATATATTTAATGGTATTAGTTTTTCTAGAGTAACATCAGATAAGTTGAATTTACCTGGAGGCCGCTTTTAATTATTTTAATCAACCCATTTTTTTAAATGCAGTTTCCTGTTCGGTATAAGATGGAGTTCTTGCACCGAGGTCCTCAATTGTATGTTTTATTCTTGACACTAAAATTTATAGAAACAAACACGACATTTCGGTTAGTAAGTAGATATCTCTAACTATTTTGAAGTGTGTTACGAAATCTCATGTGCGTTTGGTAAATCATATGTAGAAGAAACGAAATGCCTTCTTCAGGTTCCAGTAAAGGAACATAAAGAAGTACCTACCCAATTAGGGGATATTAAAAAATCAGTCTTAGCGGATCAAATAATCACAGGATCCAATGGTCTGAAGCTACAATTTTGTACGTGGTCTCGATAATCCGAATCAATTAAAACCGGGCCGACTCGAATTATCGAGGAATTCGGATTATTGATGACATTTTTTAATAACAAAAAATTTTATAAATTGCAATACAGAAACAATTTAGTTTTAATTATATGCAGTATAAATTTACAGTGGCTCGCTCAAAAGTCACTAAAATGTCCAAATCAAGCCAAAATTTCAATAATTTTCTATTTCCGCACTCATTCACTTTTCATACCCATTTTTAGTGCGGAAAGTAAAATGAGTGCGGAAAGTAAGAACTTCCCGCACGCGAGTAGAAAAACATATTTACATAGATTTCCAAAGAATTGAATACAAACCCTTTAAATTTTTTCTGAATATTGCATCAAGTGCAGCTATAGTAAACATAATATGCAAACAAAAAAGAGGAATTACGGAATAATGAGCTAGTCCCAGTATACATCAAATTCCCACTATACAACCACCCCTTGTTGCATAGTGGGAATAGGCGTAGTGCGTACTGGGACAACAGGGAAAAATCTGTTTTTATTACTAAAAATACTATAAAACAACAATAATAAAACATATTTCATAAATTAAAATAATTTTATTGGTGAAAAAAAAAAACAAAACAAAAGTCTAAACTATTAAAGTTATGCTTTCCTCATATCTCTTAGCGTTTTTTCGGAATCTTTTTTTGGTACTATTAGGGTTATTCATTTTCTGAAAATAAACATAAAATCGTAAATAACGTTTTAGCAAAAGAAACCCCTTTTTTAAAATAAATATAAAATTGTAACTAAACTTTTAATTAAACTAAAACCTCACTCATTGCAATATTTAATCAAGTTCTTAATATATTTGAAGCTTTATCTTGCATGAATAATAAAATAATAGCATTAGCAAAATAGTCCCACTATACACCCTTTAAAACTATGTCCCACTATACAACATGTTTAAAATTCCCACTATACAACAGGGTACGCTATTAAAATTAGGTTCAATTTTTTTTAGCACCGTAGAAATTAACACTACTATTACATAAACTTACCTTCTATACACCTTAAGTAACAAGTTGAACCACTATTTACTTAAAAAATTACATGTATAAATGCGTTATAGCGTCGGACACGTGGAGTCAGAAAAAAATTTGACATGTGTTGCTATGGACGTTACAACATTTTTTCCTAAAATTAACAGTATTAAATAGGGAATAAAAATACCTTTTGAACAAGGTATCACTCGAACACTTTTCGTTAAAAAAATTAGAGGTGTCAGTGACCTAATAGTATTAAGGCAACATAAAGGTAATGGGGGGTACGCTAAAAAGTAACTGCAATGTTACCATTAATTATAGGTTTTACTTCAATTCAATATCTGAAACTGCTGAAGACTAAGAGGAGTTGCAAACACTATAAACATAAACACACATAATTCCGTGAGTACTGAACCGATTTTATAACTTTTAATTTTTTTTGATGAGAGATTCAAAATGTCTTTTAAACAACACACGACCCCCCTTCTCATTTAAGAATTTAAAGTTGTTAGTAACCTTATGGTCTTACGCTCACACGACGGTTCAAAGCAATACGCCAGAAAGTAGTAAAGTTTTAAGTTAATATCTAATTCCGTTCAAAAGTTAACAGGGGGGGGAGGATTTTTACGTCCGCACTGTATGGGCAGGGCATTTATGTCCTCCTCCTATGTGATTCTTAGGTTACACTTGAAAATGATTAGAGATTTAGTAACCGAAACGTCATGCTTAAACTAAATAAAGACAATGCAAGTTCGAAATTTTGTTTCTACTTAGCCATTGTATACAACATTCAAACAAATAACTGAAATTCATTTCAGGCAATGTCGACACACCAAAACGCAAGAAAAGCAGAACGTCTATAGGCGGTGATGTAGTCGAAACACCGACTGAAATCATTATGAAGAGGCTGCTTGCTGATCGCATTGCGGAACTCAAAAAGCTTCTAGCTGAGGAAAAAACAGAATACCAGAAAATAAAGCAGGATTTGACCGTCCTGCAATCAGGTATGTTTTTTTGCCGTCCTACACCAAGTATGCATGAAAAGCTATTGGGATCCTCATTTTTTTTATTTCCATTTAAAATTAATTATTTGGGTAAAAAAAGGTGCCTGTCTGTATGAAACACGATAACTTAAAAACCATATAACCAATTTTGACCAAATTTGGCATAAAAATTATTTAGTACGCGTGGATAAAGCCAGTTTTTTGCGCATTGGGGGTTAGTGAGGGGGTTTGATTATAAAAAAATCAGAACAACTACAACAGCCAGTATTAAATGCGCGGTACGTTCATGATTAACGCCGTGTGCACACCGGACGCACCCGGCGTTACTTTTGGCCTGTTCACGATTGACGCCGCGCGCGTCCTGTTGGTGAAATGACGTTGACTATTAACACACTGCAAACAACCATTTATCTACCTCGATTAGTTGGGTAAAATGGTTGCGCATGCGCATAGCGAAGATTAAACATATGAGAGCAAACGCTAAACCAACTTACTCCTTTTTTTTGTCAAAATCCTTTTGTTTTAAATTCCACCAAGTGTTTGGGCACTTAAAGCCTACTTGCCACCTGTGCGTGCCCAGCCTGATTAAAAAAACGGGCATCATGTGACGGGACAAGGATTTTCACCGGTTTTAAATGCAGCATCACCGGTTTTAAATGCAGCGTCACCTGTGTCGTTATTCTTGAAATCTCCCTGAGCGAGTACTCCTCGAAAATCGAGCGAGGATCAATAGAGATGCGGAAATCAAGTGAGATCGCATGCGCAGTTTGGCTTTCACCCGATTTTGAGGGAGTACTCCTCCTCATCCATACAAGAATTCATTTTTGAATCAAGGTGGGCACGCATATTTGGAAACCGGCTATAAGATGCCTTTTTCAACCCACTTACATAACTGCCATTGTTTATCATGTGCATAATGACAGCAACAAGACAAATTCTGAAAAACGGCATGTCTTTGAGATGTTTTTATCAATGCTTTTTTTTTGTCAAAATACAGTCAGTCTTTTTTTATTTAAGACAATGACAGTTTTGCCTTGAATTTTATACCATGACATCTATTTAATTTTTCAAATATTTTTCGTTAGGAAATATGTTTATATCATGTCAAAGTACATAATTACCATAAGCAGTTACAGTTTTGAGACATTTCCAACCTCTTTGTTTATCATGTGCATAATAACAGCAACAAGACAAATTCTGAAAAACGGCATGTCTTTGAGTTGTTTTTATCAATGCGTTTTTTTTTGTGAAAATACAGTCGGCCCCTTTTTATTTAAGACAATGGCAGTTTTGCCTTGAATTTAATACCAACATGACATATCTATTTAATTTTTCAAATATTTCTGGTTAGGAAATATGTTTATATGATGTCAAAGTCACAAAAGTGTAACTGCGTGTGGCAAGGACGATATATAATGAGGATGGAACCCCATTATTAGAAGCCAAATTTTTCACTAAATTTCAAATTGATTAATAATACAAATATTATATGTCCATATTATGTTAAAACAAATACAAAAGGAACCTCTTTATTGTTACAAAATTTTAGTACAATGTTTGGTGCCTTTCTACAATAACATAAATTGGGTTCATCTTTTAATTCTGAGTTGTTGGCGGGAAATTCCTTTCGATTCAAATCCTCCAATAAAAAAATTCAAAATTGTCAAATGACAGACAGAAGACGTCCGGTGAACGCCCGGCTCGTCTGGGTAAAATTCACACGGAAAATTTTAACTCGAAACATGAAGGCACTCCAGGATAAATTTGATTAAACCATTTCCTTGTTCACTACAGCGACCTCGAGGGGTGGCGGTTTGTACTCTCAATCTATAACGAAACGGTGGCGAACATTCCGTCGCCCCTATCTGAGGCTTATATTAAGAATATGTATGAACGCCTATTCGTGCCTTGTGACCCCAACATTCTCCTTACCAAATATTTACATTGCCATTCGTCAAAATCAAAAATACTTTTTGTGCTATACTGATAACAAGATATTTTTGTTTTAGTATACTAAAATGGCGAACAGAGTGATGGTTATCAAACGAATTGCTCTAATTATCTTGGTCCTGAAAATTTTTCAGATGATGAGTTTTATTCTAACAAAAGCTTAGAATACAATCTGGCTATTATTTGACTATATTTAAACAACATATTTCTATTTTTTAGGTAATGTACCAGAGGAACAACTGGACATATGGTGCAAAGAGATCGATGATGAAGAACAACTCCAAGAACAACAAGCGGCGGAGCATTCAAGATGGTTGAAGGAGCGGGAAATGCGCAAGCAGGAGATCGAAAGGGTCTGGCGCCCTTCTAAACCTGCCGCTTTTAGCTCGCCACATAAAAGAAAAAATTCCGACGCATTCGAAGACGCGAATATGGTGATTGAGAGTGACGACAGTTCTTCGCGCGGTAAGTTTTTTACATGTCGATCACTGAAGTCGAATCACAAATAGATTTGATAAATTAATAAATATCCTCATATATGGCTAAAGCAAAGAGAGATGTATATAGATGTAGAAAATCAATAGAGCACATGTCAAACCTGAGCAGACTGAAGGAAATAGACTCAGGTCGTGTAGTCTTAGATCGTACGCTTCGCCGAGGCCGCACTACATGCTACAAGTTGAAAAAATTAGAAAAACACCATTACGTTTTAGCACGGTTTATAGAACATTGACCGATTGGATTTAACCAAAGTAAAAGGCAAATCCAAAATGGCCGCCGTCCCGTCCTTTTTAACCATCGACAATTCGTTCTCTGGTGTAGAAATATGAAGTGCTTTTCAACCGCTATTTTTGTTGATTTGTGATTTTGTTGATTTGGAATAAAATCTTACTGTTAAAAACTGTTCAGGTTCTTAAAGCATTACTTTTTCAACAAAAATAACAACTAACAGTCTCCACCATTTTCACAAGGCCGTGATAAAATCAAAGCATAGTAGGTTTGGTTAGGTTGCCTACCAATGCCCAACGATTTGAACTACGTTTTCAATGGTAATATCAAACGCATGGTAAACCCACTCTTTCTATTTTCGTTGGTTGTGAAATCCAATCTCTAGCTGTTCTAATACCTCTGCCTTTAAGGCGCTAGATGTATAATGACACAGCAGACATTTGATAAAAGGTCACTGTTTACTGTCTTTAGGGGTGATGGTTTCTACTATGTTTATTTATCACAGCGACCTCTATAGGTAGCGGTTTGGAAAGGTACTATTCGACGCGGCCGATTCGGTTTGGTTTGGAGTATTTCGAATTAGAACAATATTTATAACATTGTAAGCTTCTCCAGAACTGTGTGTACTATTACAAAAACCGTAAAAATCATGGAATATACCTAGTTTAAAAGCAATAATTATCAATAAAACAAGCACCTGTGCGTTTTTTTTTAGATTTAATAAAAAATTTAAATAAAATCGACTTTTTTTCCATATTTCCCTTTTACCCGCTTTCTAATGTACTTTTCCTGATTTATAGAAGACACCTTTTGGAAAGTACGAGAAAAATATTGCGTGTTTTTGCACTTAAAGTAATTGTTAATTTTTTAATACTAATTGTGAGTACCAATTTTTTATATATTTTAGAAGAAAGTATCTACTTAATTTTTAGTGTGTAATTTTTTATGTGGATTTAACTGAGCTTCAATGGGTCCTTGTGCCGTAACTTTATTTGACATCCAGGATCCTGGTTGATTTGGTTGGCTTGTCTGAACGCATCCTATACCATGGGGTTTTATTGCCCATCTACTTGTCTCATGAAACGAACCTTTTGCTCCTGGATCGCTTCCGAAATATGCTCAATGTTAAGTTCCCTATTGATTTGTACGTTACGCACAAACCAAAGGGCTTCCGCCATCTGCTTCACAACTATGTTTTGAACACTGAATTCCAGCATGGACATGTTAATATGGGTCTAACAACTTGTCCTTAGCGGGATTTTAAGATTGAAAAAGAAAGGTCTAGCGTTTCTGCATTCATAATGAAGTCACACCTTATAACTTACATATATCAGGTCCGCAACATTCACAATATTCTTCACGACTTTAATAATGCCCATTCGTGTGCATGGAGAGCTAGCTCAACGATTGAGTTTTATAGGCTTGGCTGGTAATATTTCAAGTTTGAGACAAATCGGTTAGTAAATAAGAAAGTTCGCCATTTTGGATCGGCCAATTTGATTTTTTTAAGTTTGAGTTAAAAATTGTGTTAAATGACCTCAAGCAATGTAATATTTCAAGTTTGAGACAAATCGGTTAGTAAATAAGAAAATCAGCCATTTTGGATCCAGCATTTTGATTTTTTTATGTTTGTGTTAAAAATTATGTTAAATGACCTCAACCTATGTAATATTTCAAGTTAGAGACAAATGGGTTGTTAAATAAGAAAATCCGCCATTTTGGATCCGCCATTTTGACTTTTTTAAGTTTGAGTAAAAAATTTTGTTAAATGACCTCAAACAATGTAATATTTCAAGTTTGAGACAAATCGGTTAGTAAATAAGAAAATCCGCCATTTTGGATCCGCCATTTTGATTTTTTTAAGTTTGAGTAATAAGTTTTGTTAAATGACCTCAAGCAATGTAATATTTCAAGTTTGAGACAAATCGGTTAGTAAATAAAAAAATCCGCCATTTTAGAGTCGCCATTTTGATTTTTTTAAGTTTGAGGATAAAACTGTATTTAGTGATCTCAGGCACTGCAAACTTTCAAGTTTCAGATAAATCGGTTTAAAAATAAAGAAATCCGCCATTTTGGATCCGTCATTGTTGTAATAAAAAACGTAAATTGTAGTGTTACCAGGTTACCACACACTACAACTACCAAGATTCAACAGTCGACTTAATGGATTTAACTTTTCTTAACAAAACAAATTTCAAAAAAATTGCGTAAAGGATTTTCTTAAGATGTTTTTATATAAATAATATATTTTGTTTTTCATCTACACATTTTATCAAAAAAATTTTTTTAGTCCGGCGCCCAGTTGGAGGCGCCGAGTTGGCCCGGCGCCCAGTTGGCGGCGCCGAGTTGGCCCGGCGCCCTGTTGGCCCGGCGCCCAGTTGGCGGCGCCGAGTTGGCGGCGCCCAGTTGTCCCATTCCGATGTTTTATGTTTTTTATAGGATCTTCAGGAAGTCTTTCAATGCAAACAACTCAACAACAGCAGCTTCAGCAACAGTATTTGCAGATGCAAGCAGCACAAGAGCAAAATAGTAAACAGGTAACTGAATTTTTTTACCATCCCAACTGGAGACAGAAAATCATTTTTTATTACTAAACTATCTGCTGTGTATACATTTTTTGGGTTGTAGCTTCAAATGTTTGTTACATAAATATGAGATATTAAAAAGGTATTATGAAAACCATTATAAAGTTTGACATTTAATGCATATAAAGGTTTTATAAGGGTTGTATAACTGTATACAGTTACATTTTAAAACTTTTGGCTTTAGATTTTATTATTTGCTAATATTAGGTTGCTGCAACGGTTATAAAATAAAATATGATTTTGTATGTATAACTTAGTGTTCAATACAGCTTTTCAGATATTAAACTTTAACTTAAAAGCCCTGGGACCCAGTGCGCCATCGCTCGCTTTGCGACCAGCCATATCTCGTCACTGGAGAGAGTTGGTGGGTTTAATTCCAATGACTACTGCTACGTGCCTGAACCTATTTTGTCTTCCCTAACAAGAAAGCCAGGTACTCTCTGACCTGGAAGGTTAACACCTGTCTAGTAGTGTCTAGGGTCCTTTTCCCAGGGATACCAGAGAAGATCACACCGGTATGAAAGGCGGAGTGGCAGCGTCTGACTCAGAATGAGCGGCTGCAAACAGCGTCTGTCCCAGTATTGGCGGCTGAATAAAAACTCACCAACACGCCTGGCAAGCGTGGTGTTTTAATGCCACTACCCCCGAATGTGTGAATTTGAAAACGAAAGGAATGGAAAGGAAACTCCGAATTTCACACCTCTGCCTCGAACATTTAAAAACAAGACAAAAACTATTAAACCTAAATAAGAACATATAATATTAGGTCAATGTACACCGACGAAAAAATAAATGAACTGGAGGAAGAGCTGACAAGAATTAAATGGGATATTGTAGGCTTGTGAGAAACTCGTCGAAAATGAGAAAACCGAATAAAACTAAACTCCGGTAATCTGCTATACCATAAAGGTAACGAAGATAATAACAACCAAGGCTGGATGGGGAACTTTAATCCGGCCCGGGAAAAAATAGGCGAACGGCCCATGAGGCAACGGCTCATAAGGCACCGGCTTACAACGTACCGGCTCATAAGGCACCGGCCACCGGGATTCTTTTCATTTTCCGATATGGCCCATCCACCCCTGACAGCAACTTTGGAGTAGGATGCATAATGAATAAAGCCATAAGTAAAGTCAATGTACACCGACGAAAAAATAAATGAACTGGAGGAAGAGCTGACAAGAATTAAATGGGATATTGTAGGCTTGTGAGAAACTCGTCAAAAATGAGAAAACCGAATAAAACTAAACTCCGGTAATCTGCTATACCATAAAGGTAACGAAGATAACAACAACCAAGGCTGGATGGGGAACTTTAATCCGGCCCGGGAAAAAATAGGCGAACGGCCCATGAGGCAACGGCTCATAAGGCACCGGCTTACAACGTACCGGCGCATAAAGTACCGGCTCATAAGGCACCGGCCACCGGGATTCTTTTCATTTTCCGATATGGCCCATCCACCCCTGACAGCAACTTTGGAGTAGGATGCATAATGAATAAAGCCATAAGTAAACACGTCCATACTATTAAAGGAATCTCAGATCGCGTTGCCTATCTTAAACTCAAAATGAAAAAGCATCACTTGAAGTTATTCAAGTATACGCCTCCACTTCTACCTACGATGACGAGTACATCGAAGCATTCTATGAAGACATCTCAAAAGCAATGGAAGCACACAAAACCCGTCTTACACTAGTAATAGGAGATTTCAATGCCAAATTAGGCAAGAAAATGAACCTAAAATAGGGGATTTTGGATATGGCGAAAGGATTGACAGGGGCACAACCTTTATGAATTATCTAAAGGATTGACACCTTTATGCAAAGAATTCGTGCAATTGAAAAAAACCGCAACCAAAGTGAACATTGCTTAGTCCTAATGGAATATCGAAAATCGAAATTGATTCCATACTGAACACTGAAAAAAACATCGTAACAGCTTTACAACAGGCAGTGAACAGAGGATGCTCAGAACAAGAATCTGCATTGACAGCAATTTCCAAATGAAAAGAAAAATTAATATTAAGAATGAACAACTTGACATGAATAAACTTACACAAAATAAATCTATATATAAAGAAGGACTAAAGGAACAGTTAAACCAAAACTTAAGTTGTATGCACAACAGATGCTTAACGGGTCGGCCCACTGGGTCTTCATGTAGTATAAATGAGTTGTGATACCCCATACTGATTTAAAATGGAAGGCTTATGGCCAGATAGCCTAAGATGTGTAGGCTAACCGAATCGAATTTACCGAACGGACGAGTAAATTACTATTTTTTTCTTATTTATAGCCCGTTACCAGTACGTCTCCTCTGCTTACGAGCTTGCTGAAATCGCCATCTCAAGTGCAAAGCATGATTCAACAATCTTCTATTCTGCACACCGCCATCACGAGCCAGTCTCCTCAAAAGCAGCAGTCACAAAACCCGACCATTGCTAGTTTGTTGGGATCTTCTGCAAACTTACAGGTGAGAATATACAATTAAGGTTTTTCACAAAAATCAACATATTTCTTGGAAATTTTTGAAAAACTGTACATGTAATTAAAAACAAATTTTTTAAATAATTTTTTAAAAGGAATTACAGCTTTAAAGTCCTTACTCGTGTTTACGTACTTTTTCCTATGATTCAGCATTTTGGTAACTTGGTATATTCTATATTATATAGACAATTGTTTTAACCGAGGGGTGTTGGGCTACTATCGGAAGAGTGTAAGGCACTAGCAGTTATAACTTGTTTACTCGAAGGAAATTCGAATACATGTATTTATCTACTCTTCCTTTTTGTTTTTATGATATAAATTAGTTAGATTTTAACATCTATATGGAACTACTACAAAACGGATAGGGCTTTCTGGTAGCTGTCTGTCTGTAACCTTATGTTGGGTGCACTCCTTAAGCGCATACGCCGAACTGCCAAATAAAAACATTGGAAGAGGTACTAGGACCGGCGCCTTCACCATGTCGCATTCGGCTTACGCGCTTAAGGTGTGCCCTCAATATTAGTATGGTTACACTTTAGTACCATCCTTGTAATAATAGTTATCCTTGTATAAAATTAATATGGAAATATTTGGAAATGTGTTTGCATACAAATTTAGTTTTTTTCTCCCGTCCTGTTTCAAGTGTCAATAGAAACAATATTAAAATTAGGAATTTTAATAATAAGTTTCGTCTATTTATAAATAAACTTGATGGTCTCACAGTCTTGTGCACGAGAAACTGGATGATTGGCAAACTCACTGCTAAAATTATACAGTTAACTTTTTCAAAAATAAAATCTAAATCATTTATCTTTATTAAATCAACAACCGTCACAACTATGTCAGAATATACTCCAGGCAGTTCAATCGACGTAACAGATTCAATCGACTTAACAAGTTCTTGCGAAGATTCCATGGAAAATTCTTTACAAAGTAGGTAAATTCAACTGACTGTCAGTTAAATAATAATAATAATGTGCAAGAGCTCATTTTTGTGGAAAAAACTCTATCCAGCGGGACCACTGTAAATTTACTACAGCCTAAAAATCGTTTTTTTTTTGCTTCAATCGATTGGGAGGCAAATGCAACTTCATTCTACTTAATATAAGATCTTTACGCTCCGAAATAGATGACCTCTTTCTTTTATTAGATCACATGGAGTTCCTTAGTATAAATAGTAGTATTAGTTGAACATTGGTTAGAACATGTCCAACCAGTATATATTTCTAATTATACTTTGATAGGTAATTTTTTTAGTATACATTTACACGGTGGCACACTTATCATTTTTTAGTAATTATGAATTTGTTATGATAACTAGATTTGATCATCTTTTGGAGAAAAGAGTGTGCGATGTTACTATTGCTTCCGTGCTACATTAAATTAGTATATCTTGGATATGTACAGGTCCCCAAATGCAGATATCATACCATTTTTTAATAAATTAGAGACGCTTGTTTTCAGGCATATCAAGCAATGTAAATATAGTACTAACCGGAGATTTAAACCTTAAGTATCTGGACCAAAATAGTCATTTGCTGATTTATTAAAAATATTTTATTATGTATGCTCAAATTTCAATAATGAATTAGTAGATTGCACTACGATCCACTCTGTTATAAATATTCAAATAAAGCAAAAATTCCTTGGTGTACAAAAGGCCTTCGAACTTCTGCAATAAACGAGATCATTAAATTATATAAAATTGAAAGCATATTACGTGACTAGGATTTAGCAATCGCACAATCAAAACAAAGAAGCATGGAAAATAGTGACCAAGTTGTGGGGGCAAAATTCATCTTCAGTGTCTTGTGTCTACAGATCTGAAAAATGATTTAAACTCTTTCTATTGCAGTATTGCCCAGAAACTTTCTAGCAAAATCAATTCAACTAAAGATCTTTTCGACTATTTCAGTAATATTTCTGTTACAAACAAGTCCCTCAACAGCTTTTAAATTAAAGGAATCTTCCAAAAATGAAAGAACAAAAATTCTACTGACTGGGGCAAAATGTCTCTTAGAATTTCTGAAACACTCGCTGAATCAGTTTTGATTGTCCTTGCTGAAGCCATCAACGAATTGTTTAGTTTAGGAAATTGTCCAGATTGTTTAAAAAAAAGCTCTGATCTATCTATCTATCTATTTTTAAGGGAGGAGATCACAATATTCCTTCAAACTTCAGACCTATTGCTCTACTCCCAATATTGTCCAAAATATTTAAAAAATTGGTACAAATTAGGCTGACTAATTTTTTAATAGAAAATAGTATTCTTAGTAGGACACAGTTTGGTTTTCAAGCGAACGTTTAATTTAATTTACTTGAACAGCTTTACCTCAAGCTTAATGCAGGTAAAAGGGTCGCAGCAGTATTCTGTCATCTATCAAAGGCATTTAATAGCGTGGATCACAGAATACTATTGGGAAAGCTTGAGAAGTATGGAGTCAGTGGTGTAGGGTTAAAGTGGTTTAAATCATATTTATCTGAGCGTTGGCAGTCTGTCATCTTAAGTATTGAAACCTCCATCACACAACAATTAAATGTTGGAGTTCCGCAAGGATCTATACTTGGACCTCTATTATTTTTAATATTTGTAAAAGATATATTAAATCTTTCTATAAATGGCCCACCAGTTTTGTGGACGACAACACATTCGTAATGCTGATAGACTCGTGTTACAGTTCAAAATGACCTTAGTCTCATTAAAGAATGGTGTGATGCGAATTTATTATCTTTTAATGTAGGTATCAAAAACACATATTTTTAATTTTAGATTCAATTACAAAATGAATATATTACAAACTAAGGTATTAATAAGTTTTTAGGTATCATAATTGATAATTCACTGAAGTTTGATGAACACATTAAAAAGTTAAATGATAAAATTTCTTCGGGCTGTTTCGCTCTAAGAGTAGTACCATCGAATTTGTATTTTCCTACAGCAAAAAATGTATATTATTATTTGGTTCAATCGCATTTTTCTTATGGAATATGCTGTTCAAATCAACTTTTTAAATCGGTATTTACTTTACAAAAGAGAGCAATCATAAATCTTTTTAGAGTAAAAAGACGTAGTTCCTGTATACCTTTATTTCAAGAACATTAAATACTAACCTTGTGTTGTATATTTATTTTAGAAACTGTTTGTTTGGGTGTTTAAAAAATATCGAGGTGAATTAGGGAGACATAGTACTTACTCTAGTCGTCGTCCCTTTTTAATACCACTTCCAATACCACATTCTACGCTTTTTAAAAACTCTTATATACAATGGACATTTTTTTAAAAATCATTTATAGTTAGAAATTCGGCAAATTGATTGCTATAAGAAATTTAGAAGGCTAAAAGCTATTCTACCTTGGAAGAATTTTTTTCTCAGTAAATAAATGAAAATAAATATTCTTTTTTTACCAGCGCAGCTCTCGTGAGTGATTTTCTCAAATGGACACTCAGCCTTAGTACTTATAAGGCAACGAGTGTTAAAATCACATGGTTCTCTCGACCAAACCATTGTTGCCACTAGACTAAAAATACTTACATTCGGTGTCAACAAACTGACATTTTTACTCTCTCTCTTGCGCTCGTGCTTGAGATACAGTCTTTATTAAAATATTTGTTTGCTTAGGTTTCACAAGGTCTGCAAAACTTGGTAGCATCAGCTCTAACACCAGATCACCATGACACCAAGCTATCCGATCAAGGGCCAACTTTAGCCGTGGATATTTTGGACGATGAAAAAATAGATGATCTAGCCAATAGCATTCTTGAGGACCAAGATGGCCCACTTCCTGGTAAGCTAATTAAAAGATGTGTTGCCTTTAAAAAAATTTGGTTTGTAGTTTTATGTTTGTTATTTACTTTATTGGCCGATTTATGCTCGTTTTAAGGGATCCTGTTGTAAATATGTTTAGGTGGGCATTTTGTTTCTTTTTTTAAATGGTTAGTAGTTTTTTAGACTTTCAAAATCTAAGAAATATTTGTCATTGGGTTCTTCAATATATTTTTTGTTTTTTCTTGTGAAAATTAATAAAATCAGAACTCTAAATAGATTTTACAGTGTTGCCAGGGCGAATAAAATTTTATCGCTCAATATTTGTTTTAATTTTATGTGTAAACTCAGCATAGCAAAGTCAAATTATTGGAATTGGAAATTTGGACTAAAAACTGAACCAAATTTAAAATAATTAATAAAACGGGTTTTCATTAAATTGGACAGTGTCTTAACCAAAACGTTATCTAGGATGGAAAAAAAATCTACTTTAAAATATATACAGGGTGTTTCAGACGACCCGCACAGGCCGATTATTTTAAAAGGGATAATTATTTTTAAACATTTTTAAATCACTATCAAGGTAGTGAAATGGGCTCTTTCTGATGACGTAGGTTTTAAGGTCCTAGCCTCACAGGAAGTGTCAAAATTCCGCTCGACGTTGATCTTTTTAAATGGAACATGCCATTTCTGATTGCGGATTTCAATTCTACGCGAAAAAATTAAAACATTTTATTCGAAAACTTTTTCCCAAAAATGCGTTTTTAAACCTCAAAACTGATATTAAATTATTTCGCAGGTCTCACCAAGAAAAAAACAGTTCTGGGCGGGATTCTGTGCTAGTAATAAAAGAGATCGGCAATTGACGTGTAGGTTTGAACGGCTCATGGACTAGTCACTAATCGGTATAAGGGAAGACCCTCTATCTACTTGATGTATCTCCTTGCCCTATCTATTTAATGTATCCCCTCGCTTAACCATTAGGACTCTAGACTTTTCAGTAGTTTTCCTCACATCAACCACCTGCTGTGTGGTAGGCGCCAACTAGTTGTTTACCATTGTGGAGGTAGGCGGTACCACTTTCTTATCTCGACAGGATCATATTTTGCGTGTTTGCTTTTCCAAGATGGTTTCGTACAATGGCACAGTCAGAGGTAATTTGCATTCCTGACAATATTCCAAAAAATAAATTAACATGTTTTCTTTAATTTCAAAAATATTACGGAAAACACACAGTAAAATCACTAAAAATATTAGAACTAGCAAATAACACTTGAATGGACCTGTTACCATCGCCAGTTTGGTTCATTGGGTCCGTCTGACATGTCATATTTTTTTGCGCTCAAAATCAGACGCTTTGAGGGAGATGTAAGCTGTCCACGTTAATGCAGTGGCGGCTGGTGAGGTAGTGCCACGCTGCCAAGGCACGACCCTATTTTTCTGCAAAACACGTTTCTTTTTCATTTTTGAAACATCTTTATAGGATTTTATTTTTTTTTAGTTTATGGCCAACGTACAAATAAAGATTTCTATTTCTATTCATTATTTAAAACTTGGTAACCCTGTGCAATTCTCACAATCACACTCCGACTCGACGGGACGCGATGAATGGGCCACTAAACCCCAAAGCAGCGTAGAACACGCTGCCCAAAGAGTATGTGCCACTTTGTTGTTGGTTCCTTCAAATAAAGATATACTTTAAGCAGCCTATATGAGCGACAGAGATGTAATCGTTGCCTAAAAGGGAAAAATTAAAGACATTTTGTGCCTGGCAGACGCCATCAAATATTCGTATTACTCGTACTGTTTTTGTGCGTGGAGCATGAATGTTTCAATTTACGCCCTTTACAGTACATTTAAATTATTTCAGCAGAATTTTTTTTTATAAATGTTGACTCATTTCAGGCGGAATTTGGGTGGGCATGGGTTAATTTCTTTTAAAAAAATAGAATTAGAAACCCCAAACATAGTAATACTAGGTATGTTTTTTAATGACCTGTGGCTAAACATTTGGGCGCAACACCCCGAAATTTTTTTGGACTGATTGAAAATTCTGGCACTATCATGTTGTATTGACACGAGCCGCCGCTGCGTCAATGTAGTCGACAATAGAATTTTGGAATAATAAGGCGCCGATATTAAGTTTTTAAAAAAAGTGTGCTTGGCCTGATTGTGTAATATTTATGTTCCAGAAATAAAAAAGGAAGAGGTGGACGACATAATTTCGGAAATAATCGAAAACGCACATGACATCGTGGCAGATCCCGAACAACATCTTCAGTTGGACGGCAATGGTGACATTAAAATTGACTTGCTGGACAATTTGGACGATGATGATATTATTCCGATCTCGGATTCTCTAGAGACTCCGCACGCCCCTCACAAGATTGAAGGCAAAATTGAAGAAGAGGTTAGTCAGAATACATTTTTTTTCAACCAACCGTAAAACAAGCACTTCCCGTACAATTTTATACGGCAAGTGGTCCTTTAAGGGGCAAGCAGGTTTTTTCTTAAAACTTTTTAATGTCAAACAAGGACCGGAAACGAACCAAGAGACTATAAACTATATATTCACGGTTACAGTCAATTCGGCCATGACTTCTTTTGACAAATTTTAGATTGTGCGTTTTTATTCGGTTTGACATTTCAATTAAAACAATCTAAATTATAAACTGGCAGATGGTCCGTGCCAAGAACAAAAACCTGAAATTATAAAATGAAAATATTGAAAATTCAAGCCTATCTTGGAAAATAGCCAAGTATACCTATTATTTTCTGATAGTATACTCGCTTTTGATTAAGTACTTTAGTTTTTACACGTTAGTATGTTATACGTACAATACACATACACACACATAGTATGAAAATACGTACGATACACATCCAGAATCTGCGCCGATCTGTAAAGTTCACATTTTCGGTCTAGTAACGTAAATTAAGGTATCTATTTCCTAAATTAAATGGACAAAGAAAGAAGAGGGATTCATGACTAAAAGTTCGGCAAAAGCTTCTTTACCGATCTACCGGTTGTTCCAACTCTTATTTTGTTTAGGAACGTTTTGGTCTTTTTTTTGTTCATGCCACCGTTATGGATAAAAAACTAAAATACAAACAAAATGATAGATACGAAAAAATTGCAAAAGACCAAAAAGTTTCTAGATAAAACCAACCAATAAAGCACCGCACTAAACGTTAAGGGGAAAAGGGCCCTTAAAAATACCTACTTGTAGATCTATTTATCACCGAACCGAACCGAACCGAAGGTTCCAATTTTAAACAAATTTTGTAATGTTGGTTTGGTGGGGGGGGGGGTGTTGTAACATTTTTATATATAAAAATTTCTGTGTGTATATTGCGTTTCTATAGTTGTTTTTAATCGAACTGACTTAGCAGTCACTTTTAGTTTTTAAGATATTACAAATAACGTCTTTTATTCGATTTTCGAAGTTATCGTAAAGTTGGCTGTGCGCTTTTTTACCACACAGGCGAGGGGGATTTCACTGACCATTTTTTTGTACATATGTTCGCATTGTCTGACAAAATGCGAAAAAATGTGAAAAAATGTGAAAAAATGCGAAAAAATGCGAAATAATGCGAAAAAATGCGAAATAGTGCGAAAAAATGCTAAATAATAAAATTAAGAATTGTTGAGTTCATTGTATTCGGGCAGTGTTGTAAAAAGGGTAAAAAGAAAAGGGTAATTTTTCGGTAGGTTAATTTTTAAAAAGGTATTTTATTAATCATGTTTATAAAACTTTTTCAGAGTAGACATGCTTTTTTTCCAGTCTGTCACCTTAGCTCCGAAATCTAGAAGCGACGTTGCAAAATGCGGCAAAACGACTCACGTGATATTTATATATATATACACATATACGTAATATTACGTATATGGATATACATACCTTTTTGAGTGAAAAAAACATCAGAATTGGCTGAAATTTGAGTGGAAGGCACATTTTGTAAAAACTAAGACAAGGCTCGGAGCAATTTTTTGGTTTTTTTGCCGAGTAAGTAAAAACTTCTTTCTAAGGACACCGATTCGAAATATTCATGACATAAATATTTCGAATCGGTGGCCTAGAAAGAATTTTTGACAAAAAATCAAAAAAGTGCTCAGAGACTTAGTTTATACAAAATGCGCCCTCCACTCAAATTTCAGCCAATTCTGATGTTTTTTTCACTCAAAAAGGTATGTATATCACGTGAGTCGTTTTGCCGCATTTTGCAACGTCGCTTCTACGTTTCGGAGCTAAGGTGACTGACTGGAAAAAAAGCATGTCTACTCTTAAGTGAAAATATACATTTATACTCATTACTCCTAACCGTCTGATATATCAATGTCCTCAAAATTTTCTGCTTTTTTTCTCACTTTCACTTATGTATTCTGTTTCACTTTCAGTTTCTGTTTCAGTCTCACTTTTTTGGTACATTTTTTTTGTACGTCTTTGTTTTGTAAGCGTTTTTTTTTAAGGTTGTTTTGATTTTAGTATTTGGCTGGTCAGTCTGTTCTTTGTTTTTCCCTGTCCTGTTTGTTTTGTTCGAGGTTGGTCTGTCATTGGTCCTTGAAATCTTAAAAGTCTGTCAGTCGAGAGTCGTCCCACATTATTGGAGTAAAACCAGCATAGTGTGGATTTGCGTACAGCGCCAGCTCTTTCTATTGCCTTAAAAATATCACTTCTTAGCTGACGCGGACTTTAGTTCGCGTCAGCTCAGAAGTCCCATTTTTGAGGAAAAGAAAGAGCAGGTGCTATATACATATCGAAAGTGCAACAAAGATGGAAATAGTTTTCATACCTTAATGTAAGCACATAATAGTTTACAATTCCTCCTGGTAACAAGCGATTTCGCGGAAGAATCGCGTTCTTTATTAATCCCTTTATTAATGGCAGTTTTAAAAACGAATTTAACACGTCCTTATTTTTTGCATTTAGAAAAATATAACTTGAAGACCTCGTTGAAGACTCAGCAGTAATCAGGGCTAATTTAATTTTCATTTAAATGGGCAAAAAAAAATGCGTGATTACTAAAATATTTACCGAACACTAATTCCGTTTGTTTGTTTGAACTCGGGGAGAGCAATCATACGATTTTTGATTTATAAGAAAAAAAATTATAACAAATAAGAAACAATGCAGAAAAATGTAAAAAAATGCAGAAAAAATGCGAAAAAATGTGAAAAAATGGGAAAAAATGCGAAAAAATGGGAAAAAAATCGAAAAAATGCGAAAAAATTTGAAAAAATGTGAAAAAATGCGAAACAATGCGAAAAAATGTGAAAAAATGCGAAATAATGCCGCATTATTTCATCAAAATTTGTACATATATTGCGGCCAGTGAAATCCCCCTCGCACACAGGCAAGTATACCACAATTGGACTAAGCAGCGCAAGTATTTAGAGCGCAAGGACAGGCCTTTTATTTTTACACACCCAGGCCGCGCAGCGAGGGCTAGAGAAGGTATTGTTTTCGAGAAAATTTTGTGATAACGCCGAAACTATGTTATTTGGGTGTATTTGGACCTATCTTACACCCGGTTCCCACCTACGACTTTCTCGTGGGTGCCCGCTCACGCGTCACAATATGAAATATTATGACAGTCATGTGACGCGTGCTCGGTCACGCACGAGAAAGTCGTAGGTGGGAACCGGGTTTTAGCAATATTGGCATGACGTCTGTATGTGTGTTTGTATGTCTGTCCGTTACATAGCTCCTAAACCTCTAAACTGATTTTCATAAAATGTTAATGACAATTTTTTGACAGTTAAATAATTGAAAATATGCTAATTTTTTAACAAAGCATAGTAGAAGACATTTTTCTCAATAATTTGTGTTATGACCAAAAACATCATAGGAGCTTTCATTTCGGAGATAATTACAAAAAACTGTTTTCAAGGCTGATATAGCATGGATTTTACTTGGTGTGTGCTAATGGGCTAGGAAGGTATCAGATCCATCACGGCTCCATTTATTTTTAAATCAATTGCATAATCTCAATTTACATACTTTTATCTAGGACGCCTTGTATACGGTTAGTTCGTACTCATCTTAACTCACTCAATATTGCCCGTTCATTTATTTTATTTTCTATAGATACAAGCTGAAACTCCAAAAGAACCAGACATTCCGATTCCAAAGACACCTGACAAATCAGAAAAGCCACCAAACAAGGAAAAGGAAAAAGTTCTCGAAATACCCAAAACTCCAAAAACACCGAGATCGACTCCAGCTCCAATAGTTGATCCCTTTGAATTTCAAGAGGATGATCCGGTAAGTGGGAAAATATTTAAAAGGAACGCGAACTCTTTTGTTAAATTAAATATAAATATATATATGTATAAGATTAGAGAGGAAATGGGTTTCAATAAGAGGGCCTTATGTACAGGGTGTCCTAAATTTAATCCTTTGGGTCAGGCATTTATATGGGCGATAAAAAAAACTGTCCCTGGCGGCACCTAAACTGTAAATAATATTGCACAATATTACGAGTTGCGAATATTATTGACCGTCTAGTCTTAGTATTGAATGTTGGGCAATGGTTCAGCAAAAGATTTAACCAGTTTATTGCACAATATTATCTTATTGAGCCGTATAGAGTTAATATCGTGCAATATTGTTTAGTCAATATTAGTTGTGGAAGAAGAACTCGTGCTAAAATACTGACGTTTATAAGCTGTCAATATTATTGTACAATATTAATTGATCGTTTCAGTTCAAGGGGTCATTAATATTGCATCTTTTTTGTGCAATATTATTGAATGACCCCTTAAACTCAATATTTTCGGACATCTAAAAACTAAACAATATTGCACAATATTAACTCTATGCGAATGTTATGGACCGTCTAGGCTTAGTGAAATATTTATGTTGTTTAAGCCGCGTAATTATTTATGATTGCGCAAATATTTATGGAAGAAAACAGACTCACGATAAAATACGTGTAGACCTGAAAATGGTTCCGTAACGAAAGGGCGTTCCATGTGACGTCACTCCAATGCTGCTTTTCCTAGGTCAGCCGCGCGGCCATATTGCCTACGTCACTAGCACTTTGTCACGGCGCACGAAATTTAAATTTGTGTGTTTGTCGTTTCACTAATATGCACACTACACTTAGCCTTGAAGGTTGCACAATGATTAAGCAAAAGATTAAACGAGTTTAATTTTTATTGTGCAATATTTTGTTATTGAGTATAGAGTTATTATTGGCCAATATTTTTTAGTTTTTAGAGATCCGAAAATATTTACGTTTATAGGCTGTCAATATTATTGAACAATAAATATTGATCATTTGATTTGAAGGGGTCATTCAATAATATTGCACCACCGCCTTACTTGCGAGCCTTGATTTTCAAGCAAGCCGTTTTAAAAGTCTACATTTTGGAAGGGGGCCTATATAATAACCATTGAGTTGTATAAAGCCCTGAAATAGAAGTCAATGATAATAACCTTTTTTTTTATGAAAATTTATTTTTGGTGTAAATTGCTGTTTTATAGTTTTTTATAAAGAATCCAACTGTCAAATTGGATTTTATCTGTCACTTTTAGTTGTTGCCTGTCTGGACCCTTAGTAGTATTTTTTTTTATACATTTTTTACATAAATTTTCTGGCTTTGGGATATCGCAAGTGAATAGTAAGTATAAATAAGGGCCTAGTACGTTACCCTCGAGCGCGCCTGCTTGAATTTCTCTTAAATTTGAGTATTATGATATACCTGAAATAGAAATTAGTTACCGAAATGTCATTTTTATTTTTAAATTAGGTGATATTTGATCCACCCAAATCAACACTGATCAAGCAGGACCTTAGCGCGCCCCACACCCCCTTGTATCAACAGCAGTCTTACACGAAAGCCGATGAAAAAAAGGCATCGGAGAAGAAAGATCTTGACAAGCAGGTAAGTTCTTTACGAAATATTTCGCATATACATTGTTGGTACAAAACAGCGCTTGAACGAAATACTGCATTGATAAAATAATCTGGGATAAAAGAGCGGATGTGCAAAATAGCGCAGATGGCGTCAAAATAGCGCATGAGTTAAAATAGCTGTTCTTAGTATTCCGAGTTCGTTTCGGATCAGTTTAGGTTAGTTTCTATGTAGTAATTTAGGATATTTCAAGTTAATGTATAATATTATATGTTAGTTCAGTTCCAGTTAGTTCTTATTGGTAAGGGCCGGCCACTATTTACGGCCATTTTTATTAAATATATTTTATACCTGATTATTTGCGTAATATTCTATCATGTTTCTTTTCGTACGCCTGCGTCGACTCATACAATGAATAAAGGGTATCTCCGACTGCTGACTCGATTAATTCTTAATCAACAATCGATAGCCGGTCGGCTCTTCTCTGGCTGCAAGCTATATAGCGGCCCGCGTTACCTTAAAACTACTGATTTTATGCTAAAGGCTGTTTGCTGTCGCTGGATTTATGTAACGCATTTGATATTGTTAATCATAAAATCTTACTAAAAATCTTGTGGAATTATGGTATAAGAGGTAACATTTATATTTGGTTTAAAAGCTACTTGGAAAGTAGAACACTTTTCAAAGTTAATAATAGTTATATGTGGTGTACCTCAGGGTTCGGTATTAGGTCCCATTTTATTTTTACTATACATAAATTCGATTTCTAAATTAAAATTAATAGGTAAACTTAAATTTTGAAGTTTTTCTCAAATAAAACTAAACATTCTGCAAGATATGAAAATTCTAAAGAAATGGCTTAACTCAAATAAATTAACAATTAATTTTAACAAATCCCCTTACATGTTTCTAGATAAAAGTCAAATAACATATCAATGTGAACCAATTAAGTTTAAATCCAACCTTATAAAATATACTAAATGGACAAAATTTTTAGAACTGTTTATAGATGAAAACTGGACTTGACGAAAATCATTATTTTCCCTTGTAGGAGTTTTAATCTCATCTTAGAAAAATGTACTTTGCCCTATTTTACTAAAAAATGCAATATTTAATGACAATATAGAGTTTTACAAATTCTAATATAAATCCGTTAAAAAAATACAAAACAAAATCATAAAAGGTATACATAAACTTTTAGAACTAACTATCAATTTGTATAAACCACTTGGATATCTTAATTTAGAAAATTTACATATAGTAAAAACATGTATTTTTATTCACTCTTTAATAGAATTAACTAAAAAAATCAAATACTAAGCTTACTAAAATGAATCTTATGCATACACAATCCAATCTGTACCAAACAATACAATTTAAAACTAATATTGGCAAAAACGCACTTTTATATGATATTATGATGATATACCAACAATCCAAAGGTTTAAAACAAATTTAAATTGACACTTTTTATAAGATTAATTAATTAACAAAAATAACGACATTGACATTAATATTTAGTTATACTATAGTATTTTTTATTAACTTTACTTGACAGGGCGTGGAAAAAATTCTAGACTCTCCAAAACCTGAAGAAAAACGACCGGAACCGATCACGCCCGGAAGCAGACACCAATCGGGTACAGTGGAAATAGTCGAAGTAATAGGAGATGACGACAACAGCGAAACCGAATTGAATGAATCACAAATTCAGGACATTGTGCACTCTCTGGATACCAGCATTGCAGCAGAGAGCCAACAGGAGGAGGCGCCAAAAGTAAGTTCAAGTCTTTTTTTTAAATACACATAGCCTAATAACTTAAAGTACTGGACAAACAAAAGTAAGAAATGTCAGAGGAGAAGTGGAAATTTGGCGGTCATAATATCAGACAGAAAGACGATCGATGGAACAAATATTTTGTAAACTGGAGACCTTGGGAAAATAAAAGAAGTAGGGGAAGACCCCAAATGAGATGGGCGGACGATTTGAAAAAACTACTCGGGAACTAGATGGATGAACACGGCGACAGACACAAAAAAGTGGAAGATATTGGGGGAGGCCTTTGTCCAAAAATAGATTGAAGAAGGTTAAATAGATAGGAATAGATAGACTCGACAAATTAAATTAAAAAGTGAATTTATCATAGCTTTTCCTAAAACGGGCGGAAAATTTCATCAGTTACAGCTATGTGAGAGTGAGCTGAGTGTACGCCATTTTTTGTTTGTTTAAAGTTTGATGACATCTTAAAACGTTCGGGAAAGTTGAAGAATTGTTAAAAATCTACCTTTGAATGTTAGAAAAGCTCATACTTTCCTTTATGGTTTCAATATTTCTGGTTATACTTTTGCTGTTATTTTTGCAACTAGGTACAGCTAAAAAATATTCTTAAATTACCACATGCGCGGTATTCAAAAGCGTGGCCTAGCCACAAAGGTTCAAAATTGTTTTTCAATTTTTTTATAGTTTTTATTTTTTTTTATTTAAAAAAATTGTTATTCTACAACTAGTGAAATTATTGTTTAAAACTAAAACAAGGCGTTTAGGCGTTTGTAACTGCCTAAAATATTGCTGAAAATTTTCCTTGGACATCAGCATCTCCCAAATATTGCTTTTTTACAATAAATCACAAAAATCAAAATTGTCGTTTTTAAAATTTACAGTTGTGCTCTCCCTCTCTCGCTCCTCCGCAAACTTAAAATAAAACTTTTTAGTATTTGTTTCACCCATCACCCCTTAAAGGTAATGCTTCAATTTAACATACCCTGTATGTGCATAATTTACAACAAAAGTTGGTTGCTTGATGACAACAGAATGATATAAAGTAAAATATACGGGTTTTTCTTCTTCAAGAAGTGCCTGCTGGCGGAGCATGTAAATCGTTATAGCAATTCGAATTGGCTTCTTTTGCTTATATTTTTGCCCCTTATTATATTCTACAGTAGCATGTATAAGCTACCGGCCTCTCATTACATCACCAAAGTATTCCAAATCTTTTTAAGAGCCTTAAAAATTTAATTTTTCTTGATTCTATGACTGTCAGTTAATAAAATTCTTAGCATTCTGTACATTTCTCAAAATCTTCAAGTCTGTTAATGAGTCTGTTCATTTCCGTACAGAAAAGTTTAGAAAACGTAACAGCATGTTTTGATTTGTACCAAAGCGTTTCTCGCTTTTTTAATTCTTGATCTAATTTCCTAAAATTGATCGACAATTTCGTTTGTCACTGTGACATTCTTTTGGTGTGTATTATCAATAGTCAGTCCCCGATGTTTAGATTCTTCATTATAATCATATTTTAAATTTTCACATTCATCTTCAATCCACAAATTTTGAGAGGAGAAAGTTTGCAGTTTTGACGCACACCCCCTTTTGTTTTCACTTCTCCTGATACCTGTTCTTCAATTTTGACTTTATCTGTTTGATTCCAATAAAGATTTACTATAATTTTGAGTGTATATATAAGTTTTTCGTGTTGATCTTTATCAAAGGATTTCTCGACGTCAATGAAGCAGATATACACGTCTTGATGTTTGAGTTAGAACGTTTCGTGAAACAGAGCTTCTCTATACCCATGACATTTCTAAAGGGTTAAGTAAGCGTAAATAAGATGCTAACGCTTAAGGAGAGAAAAAGAACTTCATATGAACATATATTCTAAACGTCTTAACTTTTAGGATACATGGTGCTAAAGATTTTCAAAATATCTCCTCTTTTTTTAATTAATATCTGTGGTACTGCCCTAGATATTTTTGTGAATCTTGGTATACCCTTTCTATTCATCAAGAGGCATTTTCTGATATGTAAAATATTTTTTTTATTTCAACCAGGGTGCGTTCGTGCGTGAATTGCCTTCGGTATTTTTGAAGAAAATAATGGTACGCCACTGTGTTTTTTGTTAAATATTAATTATTTGTAAACTTCTCATTTTTTGCTTCCTCTTGATTTTTGAACCTCGGTAGACCCCGACAAAAAACAATTTATTTAAAATATGAAGAGCAATTCCCGCACGGACGCCACTATATGTTTATATTGAGTTTTTTTCTCTGAAAATGGGCTCAAGCATTACTTCCTTAAATAGTAGCATGGTATTTAATAATACCCTGTATAGAACTGTGACCACAATGAGATAATATAATAATAGTACATACAATTTTTTTAAAATAATGGTTAATTTGTCTTTCAGACGCCACTTGTTGAAGCTGTTAAAGAAATAAAAGAAGAGATTAAGGAAGAACCGGCAGATGTCACTGATATTGAAGAAAGCAAGGCATCTCCAAACCAGTGTCCTCCGTTAACTACTATACAAGACGAAAAAGTATCTAAAAGCCCTGACAGTCAAACAGACAAATCTTCCGATGCACCCCTGGATGTAAAGCAAGAACAACCAGATGTAGTGGTTAAGGTAGAAGAAGAGGAAACAAAAATCGATGACCTTTATGACATGCCAATGGAAGTCAAGTTTGACAAAACTGGCAAAACCAAACGTGACTACTCAAGAACTAAACGTAAGTAAAAAAGGACATACTCAATAGACAAAAGATTAATTTTATTGGATTTATTGAATTCATCTAATATTTCATACATTGTTGCAGTTTTTCGTAGGTTGTGGGACCAAGGATATGAAGAAAGATAAATATTTTCGTTTCAAACATTGGGGCCTAATCAGCTCTATAAAACAAATTAAAAATTTACAGATAATAGATTTATCATCCTTTCAAATCAAATATTCAAATATTTAGATAATTTTTATATTTTCCGAATCTAAAGATTTGATTTTACATTTGGATGCTGCCGAGTTTATACTAGCCCCAAAATAAAACAAGATAACACAATATAAAATTTGGTAAATCCAGGTTTATACAACAAAAATTAAATTGTGAAAGTAACTTATCACTTGCCTTGGTATTTCTGATTATTTTGTTGTCACATTTCTTGTTTGTACTTTAATTTAGCTCTACGTTGTTTTTATAATTCGCACTTTATTTTTTTCGGTACAGTTTAGATTTAAACGAATTAAAAACTTAGAACATATAAAGTTATTTAATATGTATAATTATATAATCAGCCGCACACCTGTATCTAATAAGTAGAATAATTAAATCTAATCATGACACACAGGTAACCAAGACAAGAGTTTTGATGTTCTACTTGCAATAGAAAAATCCCAATATGAAGAACTCGATATGGAAGAGACTCAATCTTCTGACAATACTGTCGATAGTGAGAAGAAAGATATTAAGCCCAGATTAAAGTCAGAAAATGAAAGGTCCAGTAGTCCATGGACCACTGAGGAAGAAGAGCCCACTGGTGCTAAAGGAGGAAACAGGTAACAATAGTAATAGCCTAATCATTAGAGACATAAAAAGCTGTTTGTGCAAAACATAGATATGAGAGGGTGGGTGCAAAATGTCCAAAAGTTATGACACTTGACACAGTTAAAGGATTGATGGTTTTGATATGTTATAGGATCATGTCAGAGCGTCAGAAAAACCTAAGCTAGAATGTGGTGGCCCTTCTGGTTGACACACAGGGGCGTATCAAGGGAGCACAAAAATACATGTTAAAAAATATTTAGCAATAAAACGCCCAAAAAAAATTTGTTTTATTCATAAAATCTTTAGATTTAATCAAAAAATGAATTGGTAATACTTAATAAATTTTTTACATGATGATTGGTCAAATTTTGTAGGCAACCTGTGTAAAAGTATAAAGACCTTGAGCAATAAATATTAATAATTTATTGTCATAATTTGAAGTTGTCACTTTGCCACAACTTTCACATAAACGAATATTAGTACAATAAATTGTATTCTAGAAAAAGATCAACTATATTTTTGACAAATTTTTATTATGTTCTGTAAATAAATAGATAATAAAAGTGTACTAATTGACCTGCTAATTCAAAAACTAAAAACAAACTAAGAGTATAAAAATATAAACCCATCGAGCGCCAAAAACAGTTTAAGTGGCGAGCTGCCCGATGGATGACACTGCTTAAATATGAATTTTTTCAGGACCTGACGGGTCTCATCTATTTCTGTGGCTAGTAATCTGTTTAGAGAAATAACCCAGACAAAGAAAAGTAGGTCTATCTATCTCCTTAAATGTTAAAAAGTTTCAAAACTTTCTAACAAAGTGAAGCGTCTTTTAATTTATCTCGACGTTGTTTCTTTTTTATCTTTATCTCCTCGTTTGGTTAAAAATATTATTTTTATTCTAGAAGACGACTGTCTACCCCAGTAACGCCTATGGAATCGTATCCAAACTCGCCAGCTTCCAGTACGTTTTACGAGCATGACGATCGAGATTACCGAAACTGGAAGAAGTCGGTTATGCTCGTTTATAACCGCCTGGCGTCGAACAAGTATGCGTCGTTGTTTTTAAAGCCTATTACGGAGAATGAAGCACCAGGTAACAAGCAAAAGTGTTTCAATTTTTTTTCGTACCACAATGAAAAAAAAACGTTCTCACTCGCGTGCGCAATTGCACTTTTCCGCACTTATTTTCGTGCGGAAAGTTGTACTTTTCCGCACTTGTAATTTTTTACCGTACCGTCGCAGAGAAAGGGGCAGTAAGTCGCAATTTTTCCAAAATTGGGTTAAAAATAGTTACATCATCAACAAAAACGCTTTTGTTTTTCTGTCACGATTTTGTCACTCTATGTGGTCTAGAAATATGATTTCGTTAATAAAAACCATTGTCGTGTAGGGCTAGAATTTGTGAGTTGGAAAATGATACAAAATACCTTTTGTTTTGTCTTTTTTTGTAATAGCTAGTTGTTGCTTGCTTACGTTTGTTTCTTTATGCAAAACATCAGGTTTTTTACACACACTACTCCCTAAAACAGTAAAACCATTGAATGGACCTGTGACGGCGAAACCACTGTCTGTCTCCAGTTTAGTTTATAGGGTCAGTCTGGTGGGAGGGTTTTAAAGAGTTGCAAGTTGTCTGTCTGAGATGAGTTTAAAACGAATCCTTACAACGCGGTATCAAGTCTGTGGAAAGGTATTTTTCACATCTTTTGCCCTTAGAGCGGGGCGGTTTTTTTATTATTTTTGCCCGAAGTTCATCCAAAGTAGCTCTTAAATGGCCATGCGAATAAATTTGGCCTTTTGCATAGCTCCATAAAATAATTGGGTGCCCAATCTGGTGATCTCGAAAGCAAGCTGATATAACCTTGCCTACTTGTAATAAGCTGCCTTGGAAATGTTTCGTTTAAAAACACTCTCACAGGCTAATGCAATGCGCTGGGCAAACCATCTTTGGCATGAACCAAATTTGGTTAAAATCTACATTTGGTACCTGTCGAATCGCAGGAATGATAAGGTCCTGAAACAGAGCTCAATAATTTCTCACTCCTAAATTACCATTGATAAAAAAAGGACCAATGATATTGTCCAGAGATTAAGATTTTCAGGATACTGGGTCCGTTCTGCAGTATGCAAATGTTTACTTTTTCCGGGACCAGTAACGAACAACTGGGATTGTGACGGCCATGAATTGAAAACGAACTTTACTCTGTAAAACAAGTATTTTTAATAAAATTTTCATCCTGATTCGCTTTTTCAATCACGGTTCCACAAAACTTTATTCTTCAAAAGTGACCATCTGGAAAAAATTCCTTGTTTTCTTTACTCTAAAACTCCGGTACCCATGTCGTTTCAAAATGTTTCGGACGGTTAAAGGTGAAATATCATCGCCCACTGTGACACAAATCATATTTTCGCGCCGTTCCCTTTCCTCTATTTCCCTAAATTGACACATTCTGTTTGTTGGAAATCGGTCACTATTTTTTGGACCGTGTTACGGCTTGGAATATCCTTTCCCTCAAACGCGAAAACAAATAAATTTGCCGCATCTTTTTCTGAACACTAATTGTAATACGCGGCATGGCTTGAGTTGGAATTTGCGTGAAAAACAAATACCCATTTCTCACCTGTTTTGCTGCACACGACGAAATGACGAAAAACGTGAAGACGAGAGGTCACGATTTATTTCCGTACTTTCCCACTACCAGCCCGAATACGGGTCTAAAACAGCAAAAAATATTTTGAGACATCGCCCAAAATATATTTTTACTTCTCTCCTACACACATTTATGAATCGTATAGCTTTTAGCCATGCTGTATATTATTTGATTATTTGCAATGAGTTGTGTTTCCATCTTCGTTACTGGTAATCGTCAATGTATTTATTACTTTTAGTACTATTAATTAATCATTATATTTTGTACCGGAATTAGGAAAACTTTGTGTATCTCTGCGTAAATGTTTGTTTTTCTTACAAACGGAAAAAACACTTTTGTTCATTAAGATGTCTCTTATCAAGATTAATAATTAAATTATTTTGTCAATTGCAAAACATGATTGGACATACTTCTCTTGTTCTTTTCGAAAGAAAAAATTTTGAAACCAAATTTATTTTTGTAGGTTACAGTGGTGTTGTCTACAGACCGACAGACTTACAAACAATCAAGAAGAACATCGATAATGGTACAATAAGAACCTCGCTTGAATTCAAACGTGATGTTATGTTAATGTTCCAAAACGCTATTATGTATAACAGGACTGGAGATACGATTTATAATATGGCGGTAAGTATAATGGTTTTTGCCACATATTTTAATTTAAAAATTTTGGATTTCAACGAGGAATTGAACTTCTCTGGTTTTGGCAATAATTTCACACTTCACAAATAGGTTTTTCCGTATATCGACTACTTGACAATTCTGATAGCTAAAGATTTAGCATATATATAATACAAAAGACTTGATACTTTTGCTTTATTTAGAGTTTTCACTTATTTTTTCCGCATTTGTTTACTGATTTTACTTGCTTATAATACTAGTATTACGCCTCAAAAACATGCAAGCAAATTTTCCAAATTTTTCTGTTCTGGATTTTTTTGAAAGGTTTTTAAAATATTTAAAAATGTTATATTTTTACAATTAATTTCAAGGATTAAACAATGTAAATTGTGCACATACCTTAGAATTGTTTTTATCCAATGGGGCTTTAATTATTTTTACTCTAATATTTGTTTCATAATAATACATTTTTAAAAAAATGGCTTTAAATACTAATTCAGTATCGGACAAAATGAGAGCGACTTTTTAATTTTTATTACTATGCATGATACATGAATAATATTTTAAATAATGCACTAAATAAAGATTAGTATGAAGAATCAAGAACGTTGATTATCTTTACTATCAAGAAATGACATATACCTATGACCGGCGCGGCGCAACGAAAAAATATCTAGCCAGAGTAGAAAATTAATAACCGAAAGTCATTATTTGGTCATGAGCATGAAGTTAGCGAAGCACCCATCGCAGATCGAATCGTGACTAGGTGGATAATTTGCCGTTAATTAGTCGTGAATTAGTTGTGGAAAAATTAATTTTGTCGCTCTTATTTTTTACCCTTTTTTTGGGTGCTTCGCTAACTTCATATGAAGTTAGCGAAGCACCCTCGTAAAAATAGCTTTTATCAAAATCGAATATGGTGGATAATTTGCCGCTAATTAGTCGTGAATTAGTTGCGGAAAAATTAATTTTGTCGCTCTTATTTTTGACCTTTTTTTTTGGGTGCTTCGCTAACTTCATATGAAGTTAGCGAAGCACCCTCGTAAAAATAGCTTTTATCAAAATCGAATATGGTGGATAATTTGCCGCTAATTAGTCGTGAATTAGTTGTGGAAAAATTAATTTTGTCGCTCTTATTTTTGACCGTTTTTTGGGTGCTTCGCTAACTTCATATTTTGGCACCCATCACAAATCGAATCGCTACTAGGTGGATAATTTGCCGTTAATTAGTCGTGAATTAGTTGTGGAAAAATTAATTTTGTCGCTCTTATTTTTGAGGGTGCTTCGCTAACTCCATATGAAGTTAGCGAAGCACCCAAAAAAAGGGTCAAAAATAAGAGCGACAAAATTAATTTTTCCACAACTAATTCACGACTAATTATCCACCATATTCGATTTTGATAAAAGCTATTTTTACGAGGGTGCTTCGCTAAATTCATATGAAGTTAGCGAAGCACCCAAAAAAAGGGTCAAAATTAAGAGCGACAAAATTAATTTTCCCACAACTAATTCACGACTAATTAGCGGCAAATTATCCACCATATTCGATTTTGATAAAAGCTATTTTTACGAGGGTGCTTCGCTAACTTCATATGAAGTTAGCAAAGCACCCAAAAAAAGAGTCAAAAATAAGAGCGACAAAATTAATTTTTCCACAACTAATTCACGACTAATTCACGGCAAATTATCCACCTAGTAGCGATTCGATTTGCGATGGGTGCTTCGCTAACTTCATGCTCATTATTTGGTCTAGTCTACTTTATTCGCAATAACTTGCTGGTATCTTTTTGGCACTGAACAGATCAGGTGTGGTGATGATGATCATCTATAGATTTTCAATTGTTTTCCTGTTCTTGCTATAACTGATGTTCATTCGAGATTTTTTTGGTGCGAACTTCAATTTCCCTTAATTTATCTATATGATTTAAATCAGGAGATTGTTTTGATCATTCCAAACCTTTTTTAAAATTTACGCAACGCAATTTTTTTCAAAAAGTACCTCAAAATAAGATGTCCGTTGTAAAAAAAACTTTGAGAAATGCTGCTCTATAGCAAACTGTCCAAATTATAAAACTTTCCCACAACCTATAATATCACACGAGCAGGAGAACGAGTGCCAAAATTAAATTTCTATTTGTAGCTTCAAATGCAGCAAGAATCTTTGGAGCCAATAGAAATTCTTTTACAAGCTCAAGGCGAGGTCAGCGCGCCATCTAGACGAGAAACGAGAACTAGTGAATCCAGCAGCAAGAGAAAGAGACCTATGGAGGACAACGTCAAAAATAAGAAAAGAAAGGAAGATTAGCAGTACGCTTTCAGAGACTGTGAGTTTGGAAATATTATAGTTTTTACGGATTTTTTTTAAGTGTTTGTAAAATAAGTCAGGTTTCGGAGTTTTGTTCGAAAATAGATTGTTTGAAAACGAGTGTTTATTCAAAAACCATTGGTTCAAAAGGTAATTAGTTTAAAAACCGTTAGTTTAAAATGTAGTTGATTTTACCTTTTTAAACAATTACCGTTCAAACTAAACGTTTTCGAACTAACGCTTTCGAACCAATGATTTTTGAACAATGTATTTTTGGCCCAAATAAGTGGACAAATATTTAGCAACAGCGTTAAATAAACACCACACAAAATTTTACATGTTTAGACTTATTAGAACGTATAATTTTCGGTACTAGGGAATGCGTATAGCATGATGCATTGTAAATTGGCTTAGCTTGTTGATTATTAAGCAAAAAATCAATATCAAATACATATATTATAAAAACCTAATATGACTTATATTTTCTTATTTTTTACCACATATTTTCGCAGGTCGTTTTTGCCTTTTTATACCTGTGTTCAGGTTGGGGTTAATGGACTTTAAATAATTATAGGCAATGACCCATATAGAGTGGCAACCGGCGAGCTTTGTAACATTGAGGGGCAGATGGCGCTGAAATAAATTCGTCTGGTACGCAATATTCTGGCACTACTAGTACGATTTAGTTGCATATCCGAGGTTCATGCCTATCGTACAATTGCCATTAGATCATAGTAGTTGTCTCTGAATATTGCGTTCTAGACGAATTTATTTCAGCGCCATCTGCCCCTCAATGTTTCAAGGCTTGCCGGTTACCACTCTATCAGTGGCGGCTCGTCCATAGGTTTGCAGGTTTGCGCAACCCCCAAAAAATATAGGTAAAATAATAAAAGAACTATTAATTATATATTTTTTAATTCCCACCAGAATTATGTACATTTATACGCTACCGCACCTCTTAAATCGCGCGCGCCGCCCGCCCACAGTGACGGCTTTCTCTCGTGGCTTGCAGCTCGAATGCAACCCAATTCGCCTATGACAAAGCGCGCGAGATTTTGTTTCTATGCATGGATTTCAAAGCCGTCCCGTAAAGCTCAGTGAGGTTGCAGGTCGACTGCAAACCGATTGTTTATTTTGCATGCTAATTTCTTATTTTAATTTGTCGTGTAGTCCGTTTAAATCCCGATAGGTGTGTATTAAATGTTAATTTTGTAATTTAACCCTTTATTATTAAAGCTTGATACGTATATTAGTGTGTTAAAAAAATTACGATTCTCCTTTGCAACCTCCAGATTTTTATTCTACGAGCCGCCATTGCACTCTCTATCGGTCATATTATACTCATTGTTATAGGCTAAACTGGTTCAAAATGACGTGTTCAGGAGCCTTAATATACCACTCAATGCTATGGAGCATGAGTACCAAATGATGAGCAAGAAAACGCGTAAAAATAGGGACAAGACTTAACCATGATTTTGTTAGGTAATATTCCATATTCCAGCGATCTTCGTTGCCGCCGTATGATTGCGATTGGGGTGATTCACTCGTGATTTTAGCCCGTTGTATCGGTAGCATGTATAAAAATCACTCGCAAGGTTTTAATTTTAATATGCAAATTGCAGTAGGTCAACACAGCCAGTGGGTTGCGACCTTGGTTTTCGCTGTTCACGCGACGTGCTTGCTTTGATAGTGTTGTACGAACTGAAGGGCGGGGGCGTCTCCTCATCTCGACGGGCATGTAGAAGCGATACGAAGGGTAAACCTTCGGAAAATATGCATGGAAGCAAGGATAAAAGGTAAATAGGTTTTGGTTAAACAATGCAGCTTGTCAAGTGTTATGAAGTTAACATTCATTTAAATTATTATTTACATTATTATACGTCTAATTTACAAAGGAAAAAATATAACGAAAAATTCTAAGCTCAAAATATATAAAAGTATGAGCGGGAACGCAACAACCTGTTTTACACTGACAATTAATCAATGTATTTCTTTCTGGTCAAAAAGTTTGAGGCTTCATGTCAGCGGTAATACATAAATCGACGTCAAATAAATTCGCGAATTTGTGCATGGATTTATTCAAGTAATTAGAACATGCTGTAATTTTTACCAATTTTCACAGAATACAAAAACAACTGTCAATAGAGTGCCAAACCGTGTTCTTTTTTACAGAAGCAGCAAAATTTTGTTTGGGTTTTGGTTTATTTTGAATAAAATAAATCGACTCGACTGTCTTCTGATATAAATTCACAAAAAAATCCACGGGAATTACGAACTGTATACACTGCAGCGTAAGTTAGGTTAACAGCTAAACCATTTTTTTAGGAAATATTGTTTGTCCCTGCAATGAAATGAAAGGGTTTTCTTCCGTGGAATATAAAAATAGCGATATGGCTATTAGCTTCTCTATCATGACCACAGCAACTCCCTGCTTCTTTCTGCTTTAGTGTCACTTCTTTTATATTGGTTAGTGCTGAGTAGGAGGTATTAATTCCCATATAAAATTGGACTCTGAGTTACTGTACGTGTTAAAATTTGGCGTTAACCCTAAAAGGGTTTATTGCGGGGCTAGAAATAAACGTAGGGTAAACCCTAAAGGTGCATTATTTTAGTCTTTTTCAATTATCTTAAAAACTAAGCATCTAAGGAAAAATCTATAATATACTTTGTTGTAGACAATAAGACCTTTCTAACAATGTGTAAGCCGGTGGGGTTAGAGTGATTACAGACTCTCCAGCGGCGTCCGTTAATTGTAGTAATTAAAGAAAGTAAAAAAAAAACATGTTTTTCCCAACCCTCGTAGAAAAATATATGTTACACTTTATTGTAGTTAATAAAATGTTATTTTAAATGTTGTATAACAAGGCCAAATTAGTTACATCATTGGGGGCTTTGGAGAAGTCCGCCAAGAGGTTTAGGGCAGTTTTTATATTAATTTTTGTCGAAAAACGATTGGATATCGAATCTTATGCTCTTTAAATTGTTATACTTGTCATTTTTTAAAAATAGTGATCGTTTCCGAAAGAAAAAAACTAAAATACTGCATTCGGGGTGGGGGGGGGGGGTTCGGTTCGGTTTGGTTTGGTTCGGTTCCTTAGGGGGGGGGGGGGTTGGTTTGTAATTAATAAGGTAAATTTTTTGATAAATCATTTCCTCTATTTTGCCTTTTAGGAAGCGCTAAAAACAAAGCAAAAACCATTTAATAAGATTAGATAAAACAAGAAAAATAGAAATAACAATATAAATTATCTATAGCTACAAAAAAAGTTAAGAAAATAAATCTTAATAAAAAATATACAAAAATTGAAATTGTACAAAAATACCGTAAAATGCAACATAGGATTGTTATTGTTTAATACATCTTAAGTAAATTACAAAAACAAACTATTATAAATATTATTTAAGCACTCCTAGGCAGTAAAAAATTGCTTAATACACATTAAAAATTGTGAACTGTTGAATGACCTTTTTGAAAATTAACTAAAAAATATTTTAAAACTTAAACTAATAAAAATGCTTGGGTTTAAATGCACTTACGTTTTAAGTAGCCACATGAGGTAGTTAGTTTTGAGTTTTAGGCTTAAGCTATTTTAAGTCTACGCATTTCTTTGTTAAGGATTTCACCCATCTGAGCGGGGGATTTTGTAACCAAAACTCCTGCGTTTTCTAAGGCTTTGATTTTGTCTTGGGCACCACCCTTTCCACCTACAAAAAAAATATTTTTTAACACCTTTTTGCCTGCAAAATCTGATCATGTGATTTTGTCCCCCCATCAGAAAATGATAAAAAAGTAAATTTATCAGAAAGTGATGGAAAAGTAGGCTGATTCTTTTTGTGAAATAACTGTTTTTTATTAAAACATCATTAATTTTTCGAGAAAACGTGTGGACTGTTAAACTGAAGAAAGTTGAAAAATCTATAAAACGTGATCTCTTTGAGATGCCTGGGTACCCTTCCACAGAAACATACCTTAAAGTATCGCCGGCACCGACATGGTGAAGAAGGATAATTCCTTGGCTTACTTTAATAATAAAAGTGGACATAGGTCCATAAATAGCTTCGTTACGGAGCTAAGGGCGATGAAATTTTCCCTGCCCCTAAATTTTTTTATGATCTGCTGCCAGTAAATACTAAAATAAAACTAATCCTGCGTTTTTAAGAATCTTTTTGATTTTTGTTATTTTTTGTAACTGCTACCGTTATGGAGAAAAAAATAAAAATAATTTTTTGTAATTTGCAATTTTTTTTTTTAAATAGTATAGGAGCGAATCGTTTTTAATGTTTTGGCTTATAGCGTAATTTGTTGGTAAAATTTGAGCTAATTAACTCAAAAATTGCCGGAGTCGTAAAAAAAATAAAGAACTCTAGAACTTCAATACCCTTAACTAAGGATTTGCGGACCCATGTTCATATATACTCTTTTAGTCTCAAAATAAGCCAAGGAATCACCCCTCTTCATTTGTCCACCTACTTATGTATACTTAACACTTCATAATTTTGATCTACATAGTTTGTTTTTGTCTATAGAGGGTGTTTTACGAACATCGAAACAGAGCCCGTTTTGGGTATTTAGAACGCGATTTCGGGAAAAACCACGTCGATTTTGTATTCAAGTGGGCACTTTTTAAGCAGTTTAACGGACGCGCATCGAGGGAAAGTGGGTCTAGTTATATCATTTTCTGAAGGAGTTTTGAATACCTTTACACAGCCATGTTAACATTTCACAAATCTATCGGTTAGTTTTTGAGATATTTGGAATTTATTTTCCCATGAGACCAACTTAAACCGTTTTTCTATGAATTATTCCAATAACTTAAAAGATACCCCGAGACGCCTCGATTTTATTTTTGTTAGTAGTGCATTTGTATAATAATGTTTCCTAGAAACACTCCCCTCAAGGAGCAAAAACCCCTAGAATTTGAATAGGGAAAATGGGTAAAGTGATACGTCCTTTTAAATGTCTTCTAATTGCCTTTACAGATGTGTTAAAATTTTAAAAATCTATCGATTTGTTTTTAAGGTATTTGAATTTCCCATGGATCAGACTTTGAACCATCTTTTAATAAATTATTACAACATTTTTAAAGACACTAGAGCATTTGCATGTTGGATTTTTTATTTTCTAGATACAAACCCTTTGAGGGGTGAAAGTTACCCACAGAATTTAAGTAGGGAAAGTGAGTCAAGTAATACGCCTTTTTGATGGTCTTTAATTTATCTTTATAGTGCTCTTAAAATTTATTGACAATCTACACTTTGATTGTCACATTGACATAAAGTATCTCAAAAACTAATTATTAGAAATAAAAAGTTTTAGCATAACTGTAAAGGTGTTTCAAATACCTTAAAAAAAAGTTTCATTTGACCCAGTTCCCTTATTTAAAATATGTGGTAACTTTTACCCCTCAAAGGGATTGTATCTAGTAAACATAAATTCAACCAAGGCCAACAAAAAAATACAAGCCACAACCCTGAAAAAATCAGCTGTTCTTGGGGGACTGACTTTTACATTGGGTCTTATGGGAGGTCAAACGTTTTCTATGATATTTTCAAAATGTCACAACAGATTTCCGCGAAATTGCAGTGAAATATTCTCAGATACCATCCCGATATTCCACCAAACTTTTGTAAGGATGCAAAATGATTAAAGGTTAAAATCTTCAAGATTTAGCATTCCCTATTTTGAATTCAAATTACCCACCATGTACCGCATGTCAAGTGTTATATTTGACATGTATTTGACTTTGTCATCTGTGTTTGTCACATTCGCTTCTGCTTTAATTTTAAACATTTAAAATAAATTGTTCTGCAAGAATATAGTAAAAACATTCTCAAAACCGGCTTAATTTTTTTTAAAATCAAATGTTCATGAACCGTCATTCCAAATCAATATTTTAAAGACAATCAGCTGTGTCGTGACGTGACCATAAAAAAAAATCAGCCGCCGATGTAACGTCAGCAAAGTGGAGGATCGTGGCCCGTCCGTTTTGATAGCCCTGATCCAACATGCAAATTTTCTTTCATGCAAGTTTCTTTTAAAATAATGCAATAATTCATTAAAAAAAACGGGTTGAAGTTGGTTCCATGGGTAATTAAAATTTAAATATCTCAAAAACTAATCAACGGATTTTTAAAATTTTAGCATATCTGTAAAGGCAATTCGAATACCTTTAAAAAGAGGTATCATTTCACTATCTTTCCCTATTCAAATTCTAGGAGTAAGTTTTAGCCCTCAAGGTGCTGTATCTAGGAAACATAAATGCATCATACAAATGCACTACTAACGGAAGTGAAATTGACGGGTCTCGGAGTTTCTTTTAAATTGTTGGAATAATTAACAAAAAAATTAATAGATAGATTTTTCAAATTTTAACATGACTGTAAAGGCATTCAGAAAATGGTGCCACTCGACCCACTTTCCCTATTTAAATTTAAGGGGTTATTTTCACCTTGCTTAGGAGGCGACCTTCAGAAGTGTCAAGATGCTTAAAGAATTTCCCCCTTGAATACAAAATCGACGTGTCCGAGGTTTTTCCCGAAATCGTACTTTAAATACCCAAAAAGGCCTCTGTTTCTTTTTGCAGGCTTCTCTTAAGAACCGCCCCCGGATCGTTCGACTGCTTCGGGGTAGGAGAAGACATTTCGCTGCAAAAGTGTAAAAAAGGTTCAAAATTCATTATCTTTAAACAGCTCGCGACTATTTCCGTGCTTTCTATTGGTCGATGCATCACTTCTCACGACTATGACAATAAGAAGCCAATAAATACACTAGATCAAAACTAACCTGAAATAATGGCACCTGCATGACCCATTCTACGCCCGGGTGGGGCACTCAATCCTGCGATAAAGGAGACGACCGGTTTGGCGTTCGGTCCAGAATTGTTTTGTTTTAGGTAGTCTGCAGCCTGTTCTTCAGCAACACCTAATTTAAAAAATATAATAGAATTAGCTCCAGTTAAATTAAATAGTATCCAGCACTTTTGGTTTTTGATATATTACATACCTCATTAAAAAAAAAATTCTGATTAAGAAAATCGAATAAAAAATAGAGCCATTCCATAGAAATACCAACTTTATAAATAAAAAAGTTATAGACCCAAAATGCGAACTTTTAAGTTTAGTAATTTGTGCTTCACGAATTAGAAGTTACCGTGGGTATTGGAGTATTCTGTATATGGTTTACCTCCGATTTCCCCAATAAGAACAATAGCCTTTGTCTCCGGATCTTGCAAAAAAACCTCCAAACAGTCAATAAAATCGGTTCCGTTGAATGGATCTCCTCCGATACCAACACAGAGGGTCTGACCTAAATGAAAATATTTTTATTAATTACTCTGTAAATAAAATAGAAGTAAACTTGCAAAAAAGGCGAACACAATATAAAAAAAAAGCTTAAACCTAAGAAATACATGCTTATTCTGACTGTTCGTAAGGTGGGATAGGTGAGTGCTTACCAAATCTCAAGACGCTATTCTTAGCGTCCGTAAGGTGAGATTTCACTTTCACGGGTGAAATTCTTGACGTCCGTAACGTGAGATGTCACTTACACGGGTGAACTTAAGCTCATTTCCCCGTGGAAAAACACAGGGAAAATAATGCACAGGTATCGTGTGGTGTGAACCAAAAGTTCACCGGTGATTTTAAGTCCACCCGTAAAAGTGAACATTTTGCTTACGTCACCTCACAGGCAGTCAAAGACAAACGTCGGTTTTTTCGAGGGGATTTTACTGGCCGCAATATATGTACAAATTTTGATGAAATAATGCGGCATTATTTCGCATTTTTTCGCATTTTTTCACATTTTTTCAAATTTTTTCGCAAATTTTTTACATTTTTTCCCATCTTTTTCACATTTTTCCGCATTTTTTCTGCATTTTTTCACATTTTTCTGCATTGTTTCTTATTTGTTATAATTTTTTTTCTTATAAATCAAAAATCGTATGATTGCTCTCCCCGAGTTCAAACAAACAAACAAACGGAATTAGTGTTCGGTAAATATTTTAGTAATCACGCATTTTTTTTTGCCCATTTAAATAAAAATTAAATTAGCCCTGATTACTGCTGAGTCTTCAACGAGGTCTTCAAGTTATATTTTTCTAAATGCAAAAAATAAGGACGTGTTAAATTCGTTTTTAAAACTGCCATTAATAAAGGGATTAATAAAGAACGCGATTCTTCCGCGAAATCGCTTGTTACCAGGAGGAATTGTAAACTCTTATGTGCTTACATTAAGGTTGATTTTCGTTTATTTACTAAAAATCAGGTATGAAAACTATTTCCATCTTTGTTGCACTTTCGATATGTATATAGCACCTGCTCTTTCTTTTCCTCAAAAATGGGACTCCTGAGCTGACGCGAACTAAAGTCCGCGTCAGCTAAGAAGTGATATTTTTAAGGCAATAGAAAGAGCTGGCGCTGTACGCAAATCCACATTATGCTGGTTTTACTCCAATAATGTGGGACGACTCTCGACTGACAGACTTTTAAGATTTCAAGGACCAATGACAGACCAACCTCGAACAAAACAAACAGGACAGGGAAAAAAAAAGAACAGACTGACCAACCAAATACTAAAATCAAAACAACCTTAAAAAAAAACGCTTACAAAACAAAGACGTACAAAAAAAATGTACCAAAAAAGTGAGACTGAAACAGAAACTGAAAGTGAAACAGAATACATAAGTGAAAGTGAGATAGAAGCAGAAGATTTTGAGGACATTGATATATCAGACGATTAGGAGTAATGAGTATAAATGTATATTTTCACTTAAGAGTAGACATGCTTTTTTTCCACCTTAGCTCCGAAACGTAGAAGCGACGTTGCAAAATGCGGCAAAACGACTCACGTGATATACATACCTTTTTGAGAAAAAAAACATCAGAATTGGCTGAAATTTGAGTGGAGGGCGCATTTTGTATAAACTAAGCCACGGCTCGGAGCACTTTTTTGATTTTTTGTCAAAAATTCTTTCTAGGCCACCGATTCGAAATATTTATGTCATGAATATTTCGAATCGGTGTCCTTAGAAAGAAGTTTTTACTTATTCGGCAAAAAAAACCAAAAAATTGCTCTGAGCCTTGTCTTAGTTTTTACAAAATGTGCCTTCCACTCAAATTTCAGCCAATTCTGATGTTTTTTTCACTCAAAAAGGTATGTATATCACGTGAGTCGTTTTGCCGCATTTTGCAACGTCGCTTCTACATTTCGGAGCTAAGGTGACAGACTGGAAAAAAAGCATGTCTACCGAGGGGTCATCAGCTTTCAACAGTACTGTACAAATTTCACAACAGGACCCGACAGTACCACGACAGGATCCAACAGTACTCGACAGTACACGACAGTACCCAACAGTACTCGACAGTACCACGACAGGACCCAACAGTACTCGACAGTACACGGTACCCAACAGTACTCGACAGTACACGACAGGACCCAACAGTACACGACAGTACCCAACAGTACACGACAGGACCCAACAGTACCCAACAGTACTCGACAGTACACGACAGGACCCAACAGTACTCGACAGTACCCAACAGTACACGACAGGACGTAACAGTACGATAGAAGCCAACAGTACACGACAGTACTCGACACAACCCTCTAACCCGAAACAGTGGCGTAGATGCGAAAAGACAGGATGACCTTTTGTTTTTTTTTTTTTGGTCGCAAGATTTGTGAGCGCGGTGCGGTTCCCCAAAGATGATGAGCTTTTTTTTTATTTTTTTTTTTTAGTCGCAAGTTTTTTGAGTGCGCCCTAAGGCCCTAAGGTTAAAGACTCTTTTTTTTTTGGTCGCAACCTTTGTGAGCGCGGCGCGGTTCCCCAAAGATGATGAGCTTTTTTTTTTTTGCTCGCATGTTTTTTGAGGGCGCGCTTTGTCCTTGTCGGACCCCCCCAAGGCACGACGACAGTACTCAACAGGACCCAACAGTACTCGACAGTACACAACAGTACACCGACAGGACCCAACAGTACTCGACAATACACGACAGTACCCAACAGTACTCGACAGTACACGACAGTACTCAACAGGCCCCAACAGTACACGTCAGGACCCAAGTCCTGTTGGACGCTGTACAAAATTTTAGGGTGCCGATGACCCCTCGATGTCTACTCTTAAAAAGTTTTATAAACATGATTAATAAAATACCTTTTTAAAAATTAACCTACCGAAAAATTACCCTTTTCTTTTTACCCTTTTTACAACACTGCCCGAATACAATGAACTCAACAATTCTTAATTTTATTATTTAGCATTTTTCCGCACTATTTCGCATTTTTTCGCATTATTTCGCATTTTCTCGCATTTTTTCACATTTTTTCGCATTTTGTCAAACAATGCGAACATATGTACAAAAAAATGGTCAGTGAAATCCCCCTCGGGTTTTTTTTAACTTATATTTTGTTGAAAATGGAATTGTCAATCAACGTGTTCTTAACAATTGTGACTGTGGAAAACTTTGACCTTATGACAAAATTGTTTTCTTTGTTTGAAACTCGTAGACAATGATTGTGTAGAAATAAAATTTCGGACTTCCATTGTCTTTATTTATTTTAAAACACGACGTTTCGGTTAGTAAGTATCTCTAACCGTTATCAACCAGTTCACACTTGATAACGGTTAGAGATACTTACTAACCGAAACGTCGTGTTTTAAAATAAATAAAGACAATGGAAGTCCGAAATTTTATTTCTAAAATTGTTTTCGTTTTAAACTTGCGCGCCCGCCGCTTGCCGAAAACCAGCTTGTTTCGGCTCCTCTTTGTGTTCGCAGATTTGGAACGGCATAGACAGTTTGTTGTCGAGTGCGGCGCATTCGCGGAGCAATTTGGTGTATTTGCACTTTAAGATATGATTTTTTTATCAATTGTTTTATATCAAAAAACTCCACGTTGGGGCTATTGCACCTGCGCGGTGCGCGACGAAACGAAGTCACACTACGTCCGTCAAAATAATCGACCCATACACTTTAGTTTTAGTGTTCTATCGTACAACAACCTATAACCTCTTAGGTAGTGAAAAACCCAGAGATAATATTAGTAAAAGAAAAACCCGGCCGTGGCCAACGCGATCTATAGAGGAAAGATACTGCATTAAATTTGAGGTCTTAACGTGAGTAAACTTAAATTAATCACATTAACGATTTTTTTTAGATATCCCAAAAGGTCCACTCTTTCGGGACTCCATTCGCTGCAGCTCTGATTAACGGTCGGGTGACGATAGGACAAGTTTTGTTGAAAATATAATTCCTAATCTAAATTTGAAAATTATTTTTTAAAATATTTTACCCATTTTTAACCCGTCACTGCCCCTTCACCAAAAAAAAAATGACCTTATCCACGGGTCCGCAAAATTTTTGTGCCAAATTTACTTAAAATTGGTTTCTAAGTTACTATGTCTCAGACAGACAGACAGATATCACCACAAAATGTGTTAGTTAGGTCTTTTTTGACCCAAATAACTTTGGGAGATAATAAAAAAAGTTTTTTTGACTATCCTAATGGGCTTCTATAACCAAGGCATGGACTACAAAGTAATAATTATTAAAATAGAGGGGGTGTGATGGGTGCGTGCACTTTGATTGTTAAAAATAGTCAGTGTATATTTACTATTAACCTATAAGTAAGCTGGGCTCCCATTCTCGTGTATTTGGCAAGTACGCCAATAGGTACTTGGCAATTACACCACGTGCACACGCAACCGAAGCCAAAAACAGAATAAAACTGTGCGTGCCAAAGTGATTACAATTATTTGTCTTTCTGACAAGTTCATGCTTGCGGATGCACTTTTACTACTTTCCTGCTTGTTTGGCAAATATTTCGGCCGTTGTTATTACTTTTATTCTGTTTTTGGGTTCCGTCGCGTGTGCACGTGGTGTAATTACCAAGTACACAAGTATTGGCTTACTTGTCAAATACAGGGGTAGTGGGAGCCTGCACTTGTCAAATTGACTTCAGAACTTGGCGTACTTGTCAAATTGACTTCAGAACTGGGTGTACTTGCCAATTATGCCCAAGTACGCAAATATTTGCGTACTTGCCAAATACACTGGGAGTCCGGCTTATGATAAATTAAAAGTAAAAAACTATTGCACCTGTCTTTGACGTGACGTTTATTATAAAAAAAATACACTGATTATTTTTAGTTACTAAAATTTGTAAAAATGAAAGCGTAAAACCTATCAATTCGTAGTAATTTAGGAATCATTTTTTCTTTCCCACGAAACATAGGCTAGAAACTACTGGCCCTTACCTGGTTTTTAAAATCGTATCGTGGAAATAAAGTTATGAAAATAGAAACGATGACACATTTCAGAAAAAAGAAAATTTTTAATATTTGAACACATTGGGCCTTATTCTAACTTAATTGTTAAATTGGTAGAAACCTTGTTGTAAAGCTAACCGAGCTAACCTACCTAGTCCGACCTCGCTAGTCTGATGCACAGCTTCGTAAGTCAAAGTGCCTGATCGGGAAACGATGCCAACACAACCTTTTTTGTGAATGTGTCCGGGCATAATGCCGATTTTGCAAAGTTCAGGAGCAATAATTCCTGGACAGTTTGGGCCAACCAATCGAGATTTGCTTTGCCTAAAAAATAGGCATTAGTAGTGCGCTTAGAGTAACAAAAAACAATACATAGAGTAGAAATAAAATTTCGGACTTCTATTGTCTTTATTAATTTTTAACGCGACATTTCGGTTAGTGTGTCAGTCAGGCGTGACGGCCAACCCCCTCTTATACTGACGGTTGTTCTCCATAAGGAGTGGTTTCCATATGCTTGGTATGTCCGTGCTTGGTTAACTAAAAACTTTTTTGTTCTGCCTTATAAATGCAGCTTCAATTAATTTTTATTTTCGTCAATGCGACTCTTTATGCAAAACTTTAACTTTGATGTTCCTTTACTATAACCTTGAAGAGGGCGTTTCGTTTCTCCTACATATGATTTACCACACTTACACGGGATATATAATGTCTTAATATTATAGTGTTTGGCTATCTGTCCTGTTTTTTGAAACTCTTTGAACATGTGGAATGTTAATTTCACCCAATGGATTCTTATTCTAAGAATTTGGTTTGTTTTTTAATTTTAGATATCATTGAGTTTACTAATTTCTTTAAATAACCATTCTGTTGTAAGTCCTTTTTTTGGGTTAATTCTTTATTATTACTACAATTATATACGGCTCTTAAATACAAACTTTTTATAACTCCCTGTTTCGTAGCAACAGAATGATTAGACTAAAATGGTTCTGTCCATTCATTTGACAAGGACAATCAAAAAAGGCAAGGCCGAATCTTTTTAAATTTTCATTGTTCATTTGATTGTTGGTCGAATAATCGTTAATACTCGTAGCTTCGTTTTCGGCGATCATCAGTGAAATAGGCAAAGCTGATGATAAAAGGAGGTCATTTAATGACGTTAAAAGAATCTTCTGTTAAAAGCGTGGACGGCGCTAGCACAATAAAGAACTCTGGCCTCGACAAAGTTTCAGGCAAAATTAAATCCTTTATGAGAAAGCAAAATTATTTTCCGTGGGGTTGCTTAGCGATGTCGTCATGTAGGAGAAATGTGAGAATGAATGAGCTGTGTTTGTCCTCGGGCAGCAAGTGACTTCAAGTCAAGTTATTAAATCCACCGAATTGAGCTGCATATAGCGGACAGAAAGTAAAAACGAAACGAAGAAGGTCCGCCATTTTGGATCTGCCATTTTGATTTTTTTATAAGTTTAAGTCAAATCATTTGAAACTGTGCGAAAATATCAAATTTAATATATATATCCACCCTGACAAGTCCGCCATATTGGATCCCTCATTTCGAGTTTGAGTAAAAAATTGTATTTAGTGACCTCAAACAATGCAAACTTTGAAGTTTAAGAGAAATTCGTTTTTAAATAAGAAAATTCGCCATTATGTAACCGCCATTTTGATTTTTTGTGATAAACTGGTTTAGGCTAGGTAAGTAAAAATAAAATTAAAAGAAGGTAAAAGTCTAAAACATTAGTCACTTGTAAAAGTTTAATTAGGTGAGTCCTAGGCGCACACAGTGTTTTGAATCGTTGGTATGTGTTTTGTGTTTCCTAAACATTGGTCAAAAATTCGTGGTGTGATTCCTGGTTTCCTCAACATTTCCGAACAATTTTGAGGTCATAATCGAATTTGCCGTCAAAATGTTATGCCGTGTACCAAATTTCATGATGTTTTTATGAGTTTCGAAACTATTGAGGAAAACTCATCTTGAGGGTGTTGGATGCATTAATGTCGAAAATTGTGACTTCTTCGAGAACTACTCGCCCTATCGATATCAACTAAGAGCACCTTTCTTACGTGAAAAACCTTCAGTATTCTAAAATCTCAATGTAAAAAAATACCATAGAAAAAATGGGATTCTTTTTACCCTTAACCTCCCTGGTATGGTGCGCCCCTGATTAAAATTTTGCAATTCTGAGCTGAAATTATGATGCAGCTTTAAAAGTTTATACGTTGTACCAAATTTCATGATTTTTGCATGGACGGTTTCGGAAATATTGAGAAAAAACAGTCTTCAGGGTGCCCTGTTTAAAGGGGCGCAGCTCCCTTGGGAACCAGTTTTCGACAAATGTTTCTAGGAACTTTTTTTTATGAAAATACTCGAGGAATCACAACACGAATTTTTGAGCAATGTTTAGGAAACACCTTGTATATTTTTGCAAAATTGTGAAAATTCAGCCCAGTTTGATTTTTACAAGATAATTCGCGCGACGCGGCAGGGTTTTCGATTTCGGTGCTATTTAAATTCTAAGCTTCAACTAATGACTTCCATAGAAAGGAAAAATTTACATGAGCCCGCGGTTGATGAGATCCCTATATTTTTTTATTACTCTAAGGTAGTATGTTAAAAAAATAAAAACTCCCTAGAAAAAGTACCCTTTAATTTAATCATTATGCATTTATTTATTATTTATTATAAGTGTATCTTTTACTGTGTGAAAAGTTGATTATCCCCAGGGTTGTCAGAGATATCTTCGTAATCCGCATCTAGTTTTAGGTTTACAAACAACATGGCATACCTTAGCAACCTATGCTTTACTCTAACCATATCATGTTGCGGAATGCCCTCAGTGATACAAACAATAAGTGGGATTTCGGCATCAATGGCTTCAAGGATGGCAGCAGCACCAAATGGAGGAGGCACATAAATAATGGTGGCATCGGCTTCAGTGGCGTCTCTGGCTTCTTTTACACTGTTAAACACTGGCAAACCTAATTACAAAAAAACAGGTTAATACAAGCAGGTGCAAAAAATTCAAACTACTCAGAATAAAAAAGTTTTAATCGTTGATAAAAACGCGTGCCTAAAGGAGGCCATTGGGGCCAAAAAAGCCTGATTTTGCATAAAAAAGGAGGACATTGGGGCCAAAAAAGCCTGATTTTGAATAAAAAAAAGCGGACATTTAAAAAAAATTGCATTAAAAAAATTATTGGACAAAAAAAATCCTCAGGACAAGCCCTGTCATTTTATAAAACTACCTTGAAAAAAATTTTGATGGGTCGCCAAAAAATGCCGGACGAAACAAAATACTCTGCCAATTTATGGACACCTAAGCTTACAGAATTTTACCACACCCTTTTTTTGGGCTTATGTCCGGTGAATTTTATTCAATATAAATGGGACCAAAACCCAACCTAGGTACCAAAACCCAACCTAGGTACCAAATTTCAATAAAATCGGGAAAGCACATTTTGCGTTATGCCAATTGGTCGTGACAGACAAAGTTGCAAAATCATCTGAAATGCATGCAAAGATATATAAAAAAATTGAAATGAGCAACTTTTTTATTTTATTTTTAACACGATCAGTTATACAGGGTGTCCCAACAAAAAGGTAACAGAGGTGTTTTTGGGTATTTTTCGTACGAATTTGAAGAAACACTCGGACACGACGATTTTGTTTGCGAGGGGAACATTTTTGTAGCACGCACCCGCTTCGAGGGGTATACTTTACCCCTATATTTTGAATCGGGAAAGTGGGTCTAGTAATACCTTGTTTTGAAGGCCTTTTGAATATCTTTACAACCGTGTAAAAATTTTAAAAATCTATTCATTTGTTTTTCAGATAATTGCCTTCACACTTTCAAATTTAACATGGACTGATAAAATAAAAATTTAATCAGAATTTTATATTTTTCGGATTTAATTTTTAATTTAGCAAATATTTCAAAAACTAATCGAGAGATTTTCGAAATATTTACACAGTTGTAAAGATATTTAAGAGAACTTCAAATGATACCTTATCACTAGACCCACTTTCCCTATTCAAAATATAGAGGTAAAGTGTACCCTTCGAAGATGGTGCGTGCTACAAAAATTTCAAGAAATCGACGTGTCCGAGCATTTCTCCAAATTCACACGAAAAATACCCAAAAACACCTCTGTTACCCTTTAGTTAGTATATACGTGGGAACTAAAAATAAATGGAAACAAACCACTGGTTCGAATTTTTTGCATCCGAGTGTATTTACCCCATATAAAAATTAGGTATTAAGCCAATTACAACGGTAGTTGTATATAGCTGATTCCATGAAAATCATCCATATCTTCAGTTCTATTCTATATTTTTTTGAAAACTGTTCCAAACAAAAACATTTTGTTTTTAACAATATTCTTAGTCATACTTGGTCAATGGAAACTTTAACTTTTGTGTATTTTTCAAAATAATGGAATTTTTGTAAATTGGTGGTTGCACACGGAAATGAAAACCTAAACACGGAAATGCAAAAATTGATTTTTCTCTGTTTTTTTATACATAAGATAATTTTTAAAAGTTAAAAACCACTCAAAAGTATAAAAAAAATAAGTAAAAGAAGAAATCAAACAAACCTGAAAATTGGTCTGATGTGACCTAAACTAGACCTGATCACATGACACATGAAATTATTTCTTGAAAACATGGCAACACTGGTAATACAAAACGTCAAATTCATATGTTTGTAAGAAATGATCACTAGAAGTTATATACCGATATGGATACCTTGCCAAGGATTGATACTCTAGAATATTTTCCCCAAAGAAAGACAAATTGTATTTAAAGGTGTTAACTAGTAAGTCAGAGTATATGGTAACCCTGTACAAATTTTCGTTATTGTACTCTTTTCCTTCCAGAAATATTTAGTTTCTCTTTGAATACTGACCTGGGGTGCATTTGAACATAAAAGGCGAATGTAAGATGATGGTAGGAAAAGGCAATATTGATGATGTCATTGAAAAGGCATAATTATCCTAGGTAAATATTGCCTTATGCATTTTTGAATGCATGGTTTGGATTTTTTTTACTTTAATTGAGTTTTAGGATTGTTATTTTTTTAAGAAGTATTTTTACTTTGCTAGGTAGGTATAGATTAGTAAAGTAATCTTGTGTGAAATATAACACAAAACCAGGCACAAAACAAACAATAAACATTTTAATTTAAGCGCTAGTGCGCAATCGCGGGCGAATGCGTGTGTATGACGTCATTGTTTTGACCGTGATATTTTTGGGCTAGGCCATGTATAACCCTTACCATAGGTTCTGATAGTTGCTTAAAAAAAATTAGAGAAATACATTTTTTTAAACCCAACTTTTTTGTTTATGAAGATATAGTGACTTTTATTTATGGAAATATGGAAAGGATTGAAAAATACTGTTTTTTCATTACTATGTATATTCTATATTTTATTTTATATAATGTAAACAATGTGCATATTAATTACTGAATAAATGAAACATACATTTTCCAATTATTGTCCCTTTTTGTCACATTTAAAAAAAAGCTAAAATTAGGCAGGTACTATTCAGAAGAGACATCAAAGTCATAATTGAAATTCCAACTCTCCTACTTGGAGCATCCACAATTCACAATAACTGTACAAAGGATAGTACACATCTGAAATTTTAAAAGTGCTAAAAATGACCAATATTTCAAGATATTACCTTTCTTTTAAAACATTTACCTAACTTCACATTAAAAACAAATTGGCATTTTTTGCTAAATCTATAGGAAAATAATTAAAAATCAAGAAAAAAAGTTTTGCTAAGTATAAAAATGGCTAGCTAACCTAACCCTAAAATCACCCTACCCATAAGTACTTGAGCAGCCAAAACTTAAATAAAAACTAACCTAACCCAACATTTTCAAACATCTTAAATAATAAAAAAAATCCAAAGGAATCCAAGAAATCAATCTAATCATACCTCAATTTAAACAAAACAAACCCTTTAGGCAGATACCTACAGTGTTACCAGATGCTCAGTAGAGAAATGTAATAATAGGAACCTCTATTAATTATTGTACACACATTGTTCATTTTTGGAAAAATTATAATTTTTTTGTGAAAATTATCATATCTAAATTGAGATTTGAAAAACTATTTTAAATTGACTTTTAATGAAGCCAATACTTAGTGTTAAAAAATAGAAAACTTTTATTTATATAAGTATGATAATAACAAAACTAGGTACTTAACCTAGTGATTACAATTTGTTATGTAAAACTGTAAAGCAGTACCAGGGTTGCCAGCTTTTGAGTTTTTAAGCATGGGATGCTAATTATTAACTAATTTTTTTGAGAAATTTAGTGTGCCACTTATGGTATACTGACACTGTTTAGGTACTGTCAAAAAATTGCTTAGTTAAAATCTTAAAAAAAAAACTATATCTATATAATTTTTAAATTCATATTTATTTTGGCAAGTTCTTTGAACTAAGTCAGTATTTTCATTGACTCTGCACAGGTTATTGAGCAGTTTCATGTTAAACTATCCTGTATGAACCCATGGTAGGACATGGGACTTTTGGTCTAAGTACTGGACAGTCACATAAAAACAGGACAGTTGGCAACCCTAAGCAGTACCTACCTCATAAAGTAAAGCTGGTACACTTGCCCACTAACTAAATATCATCTTATATTTTCCACATTTGCAAAATACAAAAAAATAGTGGGTTATTTGGCAACATCACATTGTTTCATGATTGTGCTCTGCATTGTGTAAACAATCAATTTTCTGAGGCTAAAGGTTGGTTCAGCCTTATCCTAAGCCAAATTAGACTAACTTAAGAGAATTTTTTTTTCAATTTTTACAATTTTTCTAAAGTTTTTCACTTGTGTTTTCTGTAAACATCTTATTTTATGCTTTTAGGAACCTTAAAAAAACAACACTTTTTTCACAAAAACATCTCTTAAATTAGTCTAATTTGGCTTAGGGTAAAGTATTGTTCATACTCGTCTTAGTCTTTTGTTTTTGATTAGTCTTTGTCCTTTGATTAGTCTTAGCTGTCTTAAACAAAATCGGGTGTTCATACTCGTCTTTTGTTTTTGATTAGTCTTAGTCATAACCCACTGAAAAAAAATTCAATTTCAATAAAAAGGCCCCTTTTCAAAAGTCATTTTCTACACAAAACAATCTTATTTAACCTAATCTGTGCACGAAACACTGACACGAAAGAACAAAAGCGAAAAAGAAAATAAAAACAAATAAAATTTTGAGGTTAGGTTGAGATTTTCTGTTAAAAACATGATTAATGGCAGTAAATTCAAAATTTCGACCGCGCGCTTGTGCTCTTCGGACGCCCTGTAAAAAAAACAACAAATATCAGCTGATGTCTGCCACTCGTCTTAGTCGTTGTCCTAAGGATTGAAAGTTGGCAACTCTTAAGACAAAGACTAATCAAAAACAAAAGCAAAAACATTGTATGAACACTCCCATAAGAAACAGTGGTTTTAACTTTCTTATGACAAGACATATGACTAAACCAAGACAAAAGACTAGACAAAAGACGAGTATGAACGATCCATAAGTTAATTTAATTTAATCCAATGTAATTTATGAGGCTGAACCAACCTTAACTTTAGGTCTAGAGGTTAATAGGTTTAGGACTGAGCATATTCCAAAGACAATTGAATTTTGCTGACGTTTCGACTATATTTTTAGTCAATTAACAATTATAAAAAACTTGTTCGATAAAAATTCTCTCATTATTGCTAGTTAAGCACTTGACATATTAACAATATACATTGTTTTGAATTAAAAAAGAAAATAAAGAAAATTGACTAGAAATTAGGATAAAATTATTATTTTAATAAGATGACATGATTGGAAATGTTGTATGTGGTTCCTCTTGTGTTGTGTTTTATCAAGCGTCAAGACTAAGGATTAGGTAAGCTAATGAGTCCTTTTTATATGTTTTGTTTTTATTTATTTGATTTTTTAATTATTTTATCATTATATCTTTTTTGTTGATTTTTTTTTCTTTTTTTAATCTGTTTTTGTTTAATTTTTGTTTAGGGTATATATATTCATTTAAATCCCTTATTCTACTTATGTAAAGAGAAAAATCAGTATTTAGAGTTTTTTTCTGGTTTCTGGTACCTATTTTATATTTGAAAAAAAATCAATTTTTATACCAAAAAAGAAAGAACAAAGTTTTAATCCTATTTTTAAGTAGTTATCATGTTTTAATAAGAACTATTTTTTGTTTGTAGCTCTGAAGAAGACTAAAAATATAGTCGAAACATCAGCAAAATTCAATTGTCTTTTGAATACTCTCAGTCCTAAACCTATTAACCTCTAGACCTGGATCTAACCTTAAGGACGATAATTAACTCTCATCAACCTTAACTTTGTTTGCAAATTGGTATTTGCAAGTTCATCATGATGAAAAATGTTTCATTTTTTTGTCAGGATAGTGGACCACAAAATCTTACCTAAATGGACTTTTCCTCCTTTTCCAGGGGATACGCCACCGACCAACTTAGTGCCATAATCGAGCGCCTGCTGACTATGAAAGGTGCCCTGTTTACCAGTAAAGCCCTGGCAGATCAACTTTGTATTTGCAGATAGTTTTAAGTTAGATCTAGAGGCTTCATAGCCACTATTAAAACGGACAGCTTGTTTGAAAATATTACTGTAAAAACGGGTTGGTAATTTAGAAGAGAAAGACATTTTTCTAGATAAAAAAAAATTTCAGTGAAAAACAAGATAAAATTAAGGTTAGGTCACACGGTCTGTAAATTGTCATATTTTTTCGGTGGCTAGGGATTAAATAGATCACATGTATTCCTAATGTTTTGTGTTGGCCTTGATTGACCAATGGTCTTACTGAAAGAGCGATTTCACCTAACTACATTAGTGAAATCTACACTAATATATTTACGGTCAGTAAATTGCTTGGGCCTTTTAGCCAGAACGATTGACAATTAATTTGAAGTTTGAAAGGTGACGACACGACAGTTTTGTTTGGAAAATTTTTGCGATATTTATAAAAAAAAACTTTCTAAAAAACAATATAATTTGCCTCTGGGGCTGATAAGAACCTTGTTTAGACTACTACGAAAAAGCTTAATCGGTAAGCATAGTTAAATAGGTTATCAAAAGTTGAATTCTATTTATGTTGTTTGGGAGAAAGTTTGGTAGAGAGTGCAAGGTGCAAACAGAAAATTTTTCTTCTTACAGGAAAATCCAACAGAGATGGCGGACCAACAACAGTTTTTCTTAAAATGGAACGATTTTCAAAGCAATATGGTCTCTTCTTTTAGGTAATGGTCAACATTTTTGTTAATATAGGTATTCTAAGAAAAACTCCATGTTCCAAAGATGAATATAGTGTTCAGAGTAACCAGAGCTTACAGTTTTTCTGGTTAAGGCCTGATCTGGAGTGTCACTTCTATTTCCCTCCTTATCTTTTTCTATTAGAGAAAGAGAGAAATAGAACTAAGTGGCAAGAAGTGAAACTGGGCTGTTTTACATAAAAAAATAAAGTCAGATGACATGCAAAACTGACGGATGATCATCTGCCCACAGTATGTGTATAAAAATTGTCTACAGGACCAAGAATTTATTATTTAAGTCCTGTTGGATAGTGTGCAAATTTGGTTCAGCTGATCACCCTGCATGCATAACTGATTAATTAATAAATTGAAATTGATACTTGAGTGACAGCTCTGCCATGCAAAGCAAAAACCTAGTAACTCAACTTACTCAAAAATGAGATTTTTATATCATTGAAATCTCTGTGAGAAATGGTGCCAGCCAGTTTTTCTAGAATGTGGCTATCTTGAAAAACACGGAAGTTATGTAGTTAGTATGTAGTTAAATAAACTATAGTTAGTATGTAGTTAAATAAACTTCAAATTCTATTTCCTGAAACACTAGTTTCTGACTTACTAGGTTTCTGCTTTGCACTGCAGAGCTGTTGACTATTATGTTTTTGTTCCAATCTCGGGACCTGTTGACTTAATGGACACACAAATTTTGTGAAAAATTTTTTTGGGCTTAAAAAGGGCCTTTTTCAGAACATTTACAAAAAAAAAATTGTGGATTATGCGATATTTTTTGAAAAAAATGGAAAAAAGGTCCTATAAAATGAGCTGTGTAACCTCACTTTTTTCAATAACATTCAATGACAACTAACTTCAGAAAGCATGGCTGCCAACCAAAATGCACCTGAAATATGTTTCAAAAACGCACTGTTGCCAGATCACCACAAAAGTTGTCAAAATTAGGGAAAAAATAGACTTTTACTGTGTGGATAAGATTTATTTAAAAAACTTACTTTAAAAACATTATTCAAAAATCAAAAGTGCATAAAAACTTAAACACTTTTTAACTAAACCTAACCTAAGCAAAAAAGCATATTTGAACTAGAACTTGAACAAATCAAACCTAACCTAACTCAAACTTAACCTAACCTAATCAAACATAATTTATAGGGCTGTCTAACAAAACATATGATCAAATCCAAGATGTCTTCCATAGGACAAACAAACCGATTTCCCATAAGTCGTAATGTTAACAAAAATGTAAATTTAAAAAAAAACGACAAGAGCTTTAGTCTCAAAAATTAATCAGTTTTAAGAACGGATCCTTTGTGCATATGGAAAAAATGTGTTTTTCTTAAAAATATTAAACTAAAGCGAGAAAATCTGAAATAAAAGGGACCCTCTTTTCTTCAAAAAAGTAGGTTATGTTTTTGTTTATTTTGTTTTTTTTAAACTTTTTTTCTAGTTTTTTTACTTATTTGGAATTATTACATGGGCGCACCAAGGGGGCGGGGGGCTAGAACCCCCCCCCACCCCCAAACCAAATATTTTTTTAGATATTTTCCATATATTTCATGAATAAACAGGAAAAATAGCATAAAGTACGACATCATGAGACCTCTGGGGGCCCCCCAAAGGTATCAGGCCCCCAAAGGTTTCGGGTCCCCCCAAGACATATTTCTGGGTGCACCACTGATTATGTCAAGTTTTAGCTCACACATATACTATACTATAGTAGTGTGAGCTATGGTGATCCTAATTTTTTCGAGAAAAAAAAAGTTGCTCCGGTTTCAAAAATTTTTATATATCTTTGCGTTTCAGATGATTTTGAAACTTTTTTGTTGCGCCGTCTGTCTGTCTGTCTGTCTGTCTGTCTGTCTGTCTGTATGTCTGTCTGTATGTCTGTAACGACCAACGCGCATAACTCAAAAACCGCTTGGCCAATTTCAATGAAATTTGGTACCTAGGCTGGGTCTTGGGTCGAGATGGTCCCATTTAAAAATGAACAAAACCCACCGAACAGAAACCAAATAAAAGGGTGGGGGTAGATTTCAAAAATTAGAGTTTATGTGAAAATATGGCGTGTGTGATATCAAACGAAAGGTAATTGAGTCTGCAGTTAAACAAAATACATTTTAATTTATTTAAAAAAAAAGGGTGGGGGTATATTTTAAAAATTAGAGTTTAAGTGAAAATATGGCGTGTGTGATATCAAACGAAAGGTAATTGAGTCCGGAGTTTAACAAAATACATTTTAGTTTTTTGTTTTTTTAAGGGTGGGGGTAGATTTTAAAAATTTGAGTTTAAGTCAAAACATGGCTTGTGTGGTATCAAACAAAAGGTAATTTAGTCTGGAGTTAAATAAAATATATTTCAGTTTTTAGTTATATTAGCTCACACGTACACTATAACTGTAGTACCTAGTGTGAGCTTAGGGGCCCATATATTGGCAGAGTATTTTTGCTGTTGTGAATTGTGGCAGCAGAGGAAGGAATGATAATGTTAGTTTTCATTGAATTTGAAGTTTTTTGACCAATGAATCAATGAACCCAAGGTAGGAGAAAGTTGATAAGTAGTTCTATTCAAAGAGCTCACTTCAAGGGTCACTTAACAGAGACGAAATTGAAATAGACTAAACTTTTCTCATCAGATTCAGGTTTTCTATTAAGATCTTTTGTTGTACTTGACTAAACCTTTTGCTAAGTAATAGGCCTTCTATAGTGTTAAACTGTGAAAAATATTTCACTATGATTTTTAGGTTTAGACAAAGTTTAATTGTGTTAACCCTCCAGTAGTGACATAAAAAAGAGACACAACTTATAGGTAGGTCAGTCCAACAGATCAATATGCACATATGAGTTCCAACCGAGGTTGGTCAAGCAAACTTCTAATAAGTACTTTACAAAATATGTTTATTTAAAAAAATACTCTGCCAATATATGGGCCCCTAAGCTCATACTAGGTACTATAGTTATAGTGTATGTGTGAGCTAATATAACTAAAAACTTAAATATAGTTTATTCAACTCCACACTAAATTACCTTTTGTTTGATACCACACAAGCCATGTTTTGACTTAAACTCAAATTTTTGATATCCACCCCCCTTCCATAAAAAAAAAACAAAAACTAAAATGTATTTTGTTGAACTTCAGACTTAATTACCTTTCGTTTGATATCACACATGCCATATTTTCACTTAAACTCTAATTTTTGAAATATACCCCCACCCTTTTTTTTTAAATAAATTAAAATGTATTTTGTGTAACTCCAGACTCAATTACCTTTCGTTTGATTTCACATAAACTCTAATTTTTGAAATCTGTCCCCACCCTTTTATTTGGTTTGTGTTTGGTGGATTTTGTTCATTTTTAAATGGGACCATCTCTACCCAACCCCTAGCCTAAGTACCAAATTTCATTAAAATCGGTCAAGCGGTTTTTGAGTTATGCGCGTTGGTCGTTACAGACAGACAGACAGACAGACAGACATACAGACAGACAGACGGCGCAACAAAAAAGTTTCAAAATCATCTGAAATGCAAAGATATATAAAAATTTTTGAAATCGGAGCAACTTTTTTTTTCTCGAAAAAATTAGGATCACCATAGCTCACACTACTATAGTATAGTATATGTGTGAGCTAATATAAGTAAACATTATATTAAAAAAAACTTGCAAAATTAAAATACAGTTTTATCTATGATATATGATTTTCCATGAACTATAATACATAGGGCTTAACTACTGTCAAACCTAAGGTTCATCAGCTCACAACAGTACTGTTCAAATTTTACAACAGTAGAATATTTGCTGTTGTATTACTACTGTTACTATTACTTTTGTTACTGTTTTTTGTAACAATATTTGCTCAATTATGTATCTAAAAGTTTATACAAATAAATATATACTCTACTCTACAATTGGGCATAACAGCATATGAACCATTAGCATCAAAGTCAACAAAAATGACTTTTTTTGCATCTATTAGCTCACACATATACTATACTATAGTAGTGTGAGCTATGGTGATCCTAATTTTTTCGAGAAAAAAAAAAGTTGCTCCGATTTCAAAAATTTTTATATATCTTTGCGTTTCAGATGATTTTGAAACTTTTTTGTTGCGCCGTCTGTCTGTCTGTCTGTATGTCTGTAACGACCAACGCACATAACTCAAAAACCGCTTGGCCGATTTTAATGAAATTTGGTACCTAGGCTGGGTCTTGGGTCGAGATGGTCCCATTTAAAAATGAACAAAATCCACCGAACAGAAACCAAATAAAAGGGTGGGGGTAGATTTCAAAAATTAGAGTTTATGTGAAAATATGGCGTGTGTGATATCAAACGAAAGGTAATTGCAGTTAAACAAAATACATTTTAATTTATTTTAAAAAAAAGGGTGGGGGTATATTTTAAAAATTAGAGTTTAAGTGAAAATATGGCATGTGTGATATCAAACGAAAGGTAATTGAGTCCGGAGTTTAACAAAATACATTTTAGTTTTTTGTTTTTTTTAAGGGTGGGGGTAGATTTCAAAAATTTGAGTTTAAGTCAAAACATGGCTTGTGTGGTATCAAACAAAAGGTAATTTAGTCTGGAGTTAAATAACATATATTTCAGTTTTTAGTTATATTAGCTCACACGTACACTATAACTATAGTACCTAGTGTGAGCTTAGGGGCCCATATATTGGCAGAGTATTTTTTGATGCCATTTGGTATACATATTATGATTAGGGGGTAGGGGTGGGTCATTGGATCACTATATGTATACCAAATTTCATCCAAATCGGATAATGGGAAGTGTGTCAAAAACATTTTTCTATGAAAGGGGGTGGGGGTAGGGGTGGGAGGATATTTTTTTCTTAATATTGTATTGTCATCAGATCGCTATATGTATACCAAATTTCATCTAAATCGGATAACGGGATGTGTGTCAAAAACAAATTTTTCTATGGAAGGGGGTGGGGGTAGGGGTGGAAGGATATTTTTTTCTTATTGTTGTATTATCATCGGACCACTATGTGTATACCAAATTTTATCCAAATCGGATAACGGGAAGTGTGTCAAAAACACATTTTTCTATAGAAGGGGTGGGGGTAGGAGTGGGAGGATATTTTTTTCTTAGTGTTGTATTGTCATGGGACCACTACGTGTGTACCAAATTTCATCCAAATCCGATATTGGGAAGTGTGTCAAAAACGCTTCACAAGATTTGATAGATAGTTAGTTAGACAGAACATAATTATTAATTATTAATAAAAATTTTTAGTCCGGCGTCGAGTTGGCCGGCGCCCAGTTGGCGGCGCCGAGTTGGCCCGGCGCCGAGTTGGCGGCGCCCAGTTGTCCCATTCCGTTACAGACAGACAGACAGACAGACGGCGCAACAAAAAAGTTTCAAAATCATCTGAAACGCAAAGATATATAAAAATTTTTGAAATCGGAGCAACTTTTTTTTTCTCGAAAAAATTAGGATCACCATAGCTCAAACTACTATAGTATATGTGTGAGCTAAATTTTTTTTGGTAATAAGCTCAGAACAGTAGGTACAGTAGAAATTTCACAACAGGACTTGTAGTAGGTCCAGTCAGATGCTATACAAATTTTACGGTGTACAAGTTTCTGATGTCAAAAAGCATGGAAATAAAGGAAAATTTGCACCAAAATAGTTTAAGACAAAAAGTTAAGTTAGGGAGATTGTCAAATTCACCAGTTTATTCCAAAATGTTTTGAGGTCTGTAAAATAAATATTTATTAAAGAAAAAGACACTTTGATGATACAGGCCTTTGCTGGACACTATACAGGACGCTACACTACCAAGAGTTTATTTAAGAGTTCTGTAGGATGGTGTACAAATTTGGTTCAGCTCATTACCCACACTTTAACCTCATATTGTTTTCCTTTTCTTTCTTCTCTAGACCCTTTTTTCAACCATAATTTTTTTAATTTTTCAACCCTTTTGAAACAATAATCTATTCAGGAGAGACCCAGTCAGGATCATTGCTGTATTCTAGTTTTGAAAGTTGCTTGCCTAGAATAGTAAAAAAATCATAGTGAAATATTTCTTACAGTTTAACACAATTCTATGTTACACTTCTGCAAAAGGTCCACTCAAGCACAAAAAAAGATCCCAATAGAAAATGTTGCCAAAATGGCAGTTACATATTTATCCAAAACAAACCTGACAAAAAACTTTCGAATACTTTAATTTATCCTCTGTTGTCAGGTAATAGAGCACTTATCCACTTTCTTTTCCCTTCTATGAGCTGATACCTAGTTCATTTAAATCAAGATGATTTTTTACAGTCAAAATACTTGGCATTCGATCAAAACTAACATTATCAAGATTTCCCCAGCTGCCACAATTCATAACAGCACAGAAACTAATAATAGTGATTCAAACTGAGTAAAAAACTGGAAAAAAAGTTTAAAAAACAAAAGTAAATAAAAACATAACCTGACTTTTTGAACAAAACATTGTCCCTTTTATTTGAGATTTACTGGCTTTAATTGATTTTTTTTAAGAAAAACGCATTTTTCCCTTGTGTACAAAGGGTCAATACTTAAAACAGCATCTTTGTTGTAAATTAAATCGTTTCACTTTTTTTTTTAAATTACGTTTTTGTTAACATTGCGGCTTATGGGAAAACGCTTTGTTTGTCCTATGGCAACCATCTTGGATCGAAAAACAGCTGATCGTGACAGTTCGTTAGACAAGCTAATTGTAATGAAACCTAACCTAACCTAACCGGATCAAACATAATTTATGGTAATGAAACCTAACCTAACCTAACCGGATCAAACATAATTTATTGTAATGAAACCTAACCTAACCTAACTGGATCAAACATAATTTATTGTAATGAAACCTAACTTAACCGGATCAAACAGAATTTATTGTAATGAACCGAACCAAACCAAACCAAACCAAACCACAAGAAGCAAAAAATAAACAAAATGAAACTGGGATTCCCCCTTCAAATAAAAAACAAAAATGGCGGGAAACATATATACGCTAATTTGGCAACGGCACACAATTTTTGTTTTTCTTTTTTCCAACCAAAAATTTATTCCAGGGTAATGTCACCCAGTGTTGCCAACCTTACGGATTTATCTGTAGATCTACGGATTTTGGATTTCGATCTCCGATATCCGATTTTGGATCCAAATCTACAGATTTTTGGCAATTTTACTAAAAAACGATAAACATCGAAACACAACGGCGGCCGCGCCTCCTTATCAGTCGTCAGTAGGGACCTATTGCAAGAGTGTCAGGCACAAATTGTGCCGGGCACTATATTGACAGTTTCTCATTATAAGAACAGCTGTGTCCTTTCAAAAGTAGGCCTTTGTGTATTATACGAGCCGGATTTAATAGTGACGCCACTAATAATGGAAAATAAACGACGGGATTTATAAATTCGACTTTGGTATGTCAATTTTGAAATATCAACTGTCAGTTTGTAATGCGAAACTGTTAATATAGTGCCCGGCACAATTTGTGCCTGGCACTATTGCAATAGGTCCCTATTATCTTTACTTTTTCCTTCATTTTAATTATTTTGTAAAAAGGTTTTACTTGGATCAGTGACCTTATTTTTCTAGACATCTAGCGGACGGTCGTTGCAACATTATTTAGAACGAATTGTATTACTTCGCGCTGGAAGGGCTGCAAGGCCCACTCATATATGAATCATCATTACTTCGCGCGTTGTTTGATGGGGAGTCAAACAACGCTTCGCGCCACGAAAGTTAAACTATGTTTTAAGTTATGTATGTTGCACTAGAAAATATTAGTGTTTTTACGTACCTTAACTAAATAAAAAAGGTTAAAAAAGTACGTACTTTTTATTTCTTCTAATTATAACGGTTTATCCGTTTAAAAAATTGGCGGCACTGCAAAAAAGTTTATTTAGATCCGTTGGAACGGAGCAGTAGGTACCGTACCGTTCTCGTGCAATTCCGAACCAAAAAAGTTGTGCACTCCTGTCACTGTCAAAAAAAGAAAAAAATCTAACCAATATAAACTTTTTAATTGTAAAAAAATTGTTGTTTTAATTAGTCTTCTTTGAACCTACGGATTTCTACAGATTTTTCGCGTTCACGCTACGGATTTTCGCTTTCCAATAGTTGGCAACACTGTACACCTGTAATGTAAACAAAATTAAATACAAGTTTTTGCACGCGATGTTCTGTATAGTTTAAATTTTACCAAAACCTAATAAAAAAATTGTGTTTTTTGATATTATCCGCATCTAAATATGCTTAAAAATATCTAAATTAGTGTTTGCAAGTGAAATTGCGATAGAAAAATGTTTAGTTTTTGTGTCTCTAAAGTCGACAAAAACCCCAATCTCTTGTTTGTAACTTGCTTGTTGTTTCTTTTCCATTATTATGTATGCATTTAGGATACCATCCAAAACAATATTTTCAATCAAAACTCAAAAAAAAATTTGGCCAACCAATTAAAACTTTTTCTCTAAAAATGCCCAATGATGGGGGCAAATAATCACATGATAACCCCATAAATGTTATTTAATGTTAATTTGAGAGGACTGTGGCTGCATATAAACACAAATTGGTCAGCAGATATCAAAAATTCAAAATTCTTCTAATTTTTCAAGGAAACTATTAGGAATGTATGTATGTATTCGAAAGTGGTGGCAGGCCCTACTAGACCTCCATGCACTGAGACCACAAATGGATCTATTGTGCCCATGTATCTACATACTGAGTTTGACTAAAGTGGCATATTTTTTTTCCACCCACACATACAAAAAGTCTGCATATTACAACAATAAATGATTTAGGCTTAACACTTTGGCCCAAAGATATACCAATAAGGCCTCTCTATTATTAGCCATTACAATTGGGGATCTTAATAATTTTTTTAGAAAATAAACAATTCTATTAGATAAGAAAATATTATTATTTCTCTGATTAGATGTAGTGTGTGAAGTGCTCTTTTGTTATAAAAGTAACTAAGTTTTAAATTAAAACAAAACTAGAACAGTTGAAATGTATTTTAACTTGAATTTCAACCTTTTGATCAAGTATCCCTGGTATGGGAATACATATGATTAGAGGCCAGTGAGACCAATAGAGATGCAGGAATTGAGGGAGATTGCTTGCATTTTGACTTTTACCCAATTTTGAGGGAGTACTCCTCTTCCATTCAAGAATTAATACACTGGGGTACTTGATCATTCAAAATGACAATTGTGTTTAAAGAAAATCAAAAATTGGTATTTATTTCAATTAAATTCTAAAAAACAAACCAAAAAGCAGTTAGTTTAAATACAGGTAAGTTGTACATTCTTAACATTTTTAAAACATCTAATTAATGCCTTGGAAGATTATATTTTGAATAATAGGAACTGAAATTATCTATACAGGTACTACTTAAAGTATAAAATTGTAAAACTAAAATAAATAAATAATTTTAAAAAAAATATACAACACATATAGCAAAACATATGATTATTATAAGTAAGATTTATCATAGGGGAGAGGTGGGATACTTGATCATAGTTTTACTTATTCTTTGAGATAACTTTTGCACAGTTATCAACCAGCAAAGGCCAGTGAAAAAAGTTGTCTCAAAAATTATAATTAACTATGACTATAATAGATAATTCTATTCGATGTGGTGTAATGCATTATTTTGTTTTTAATTTTTGATTAATAAGTTTATTGTTTAAGAGTTAATTTATAATTAATTTAAGTATTTTCTGAATATATTGTGTATTCAGTAAACTTGCTTTGTAAACCTAACCTACGTTGTAAACAACCTTAGGAAAATAGCAAAATTGACCTCTGAGAATCAAGTGACATATGGTGCAATGTCACCAAACTTGTTATTTTTTAAAGATTGTTGGGAAAATAAAAGAACTAAAGGTGTGAGGATGACACATTACAAAATGATTCATTCCTGCACAAATGCCACTGGTCAAAATAAAATGAAAAAACCTGTTATATTCAGGGTGTCCCATAACTTAGAGGCCATAGGCCAAAAAGTGATAGAGGAGGTCATGTCTGATAAAAAAGTTCCTATAATGCATGGGTCAAAACTTTCTTTGTCGAGATACAGAGCATCAAAGTTGGCAATTTTTTAACTTCTTTGATATTAACTAAAAAAACACAGTAAAAATATGAAATTGGGTAAAGTCATGTATTAGAACAAGAGCAATAAATTGAAATAAAAAACAATTTTTTTGGAAAAAAACTATTTTTTTGGTATAAACTTTTATAAATGCCATCCATATTAAACGCAATATCTTTTGTATATTTTTTTTTAATAAACTATCGAAATTTTTTAAAAGAATAAGTAAGCAAAAATTATTTTTTTTTTAAATATATTATTTTTTATATGTTTTTGGAGGTTACTTTGACAGCCTTTATCTCCTCAACTTGTAATTTTATCAAAAAAAGGAATACCACATTTTTGAATCACAATTAGCAAAGTATTCAGCTGGCTGTGACAGATTTTCTTTTTTTTGTAAAACTCTTTCCCCTCACTCCTATAACTTTAAAAATCCTATATATTAAAAAGAGATGTGTGTTGACCTTCATATTATATAAACTTTTTTTTCAGAAATAACCTCCTCTATCACCTGCTGCACTATGGCCCCTAAGTTATGGGACACCCTCTATATCTAGAGCAGTGGCACAGATATTAACAAAAAGAGATTTTTGGAAATTCGAACTTCTTGTTTTGTCTCAAAAGTTTATACGACATGGATATGAAGATTTTTCTTAAAATGGACCAAAAAATTGCCTCCTAAAATATTAGCATTTTATTTAAAAACACCCTGTATCTATAGAACATAAACAATGCCCCGAGATCCAGAAGATGTGGAACAATTTCACAGAATTATGGAGGAAAACAAAGCGCCCAACATCCCTGTAGTTGATGAATTACATACCTAAAAAATTACTTTGCATTAGATATGACGAATAGTTTTGATTTAGAATAAATAAAAAAACTTTTTAGATTTCTTCCTAATATATTATTTACTTTAATTGGCAGAAAAACGCTAATATTTTGCCGATTCTACCTAAAAAATTCTTTAGTTGGTTTTTCTTGAAGAAAAAAGTATATTCAGAAATCTTTCTTGGAACACTGTCTCATAAATATACATCAAACCTAGCATCAAACAGCTAACTCTAAAACAAACTTTAATGAAAAACATAATAGTAAGATCTCCTGTTTTTTAAAAAAACAATTGTTTTAATAGAAAATGACAAATTATTTAATACTTACCCCAGCTGATCAACTTTTCCCTTTTCCTTTTCTGTATTTTTCAAAGACTTTTGGATAAAGTGAATTGCAAGGCACACTATTCTTTAAAAAAATAGTAGGGGATTTTTTGATATCTCAAAGATAAGAGGATAAAAATTAAAATATTTAATATTTAGTTTAACCACCTTCTTCTTAAGCTTAGGTAAAAAGAGTATTTAGGTACCTATACTGTCTGCCCTAGTAAGAAAGGCGCGTGTAGAAATTTTATGTTTTGATACAAACTGGTTTAAAGTTTTATACTTTTTTATTGTCTTATAATTTTTAAATAAAAAGTAAGTATACTTTTTATTTAAAAATTATAAGACAATAAAAAACTATGAAACTTTAAACCCGTTTTTTTCAAACCTCATCAAAATAGACACAATCTGGTTTAAGAAAAAGCCAGAGGTCGTTTTAATTTCCCTAAGGGGGTTAAAAATTTAACAATAATTTGAAAATTTTAAGTTAATAGGTGTACTAAAATTTTAACCCACAAAAGTCTCAAAGGCACTTCTTCATCTTTAATAAAATCTAAAGTGTTTATTATGTGTCCTGTTTCAGACACCTAAGGGACGAAAAATCTTTTACTGATGTCACTTTAGCCTGTGAGGGACAAACCTGCAAAGCCCATAAAATGGTGTTGTCAGCTTGCAGCCCATATTTCAAAAGTTTATTAGAGGTAAGTTACTTCGTGGAAGTTAAATTTACGTTGGTTATTATTTATTTGACTTAAAATTCCGCTAACTGACGATGACGTCTTGAAGGTTCGAGAAAAAACGCAATCAGCGTTGATCTGACCTAAAATACATTTTGCCATTTTTATTTCGTTTATAGGTTAGAAACAGCTTTATTATTTTTTATTAAGTATTTTTTGCAAATATAGGATAGCAATCTTTCTATACAGTGTTTTATTCAAAAGTCAGCACCATGGCTAACTTATTATTTAAAGGAAACACATTGGTTATTCTTAAAAAATAAACTTTGTTCCTCTTATGTATCATTATAAGATAAAAAAAAATTATTTCTTTATACCAAGTGTTTTTTAGGTTTGCACCCTTGTTAACTTATGATTTCAATAAAGGAAACATTAAACAAAATAAACCTTATTATCTAAACCCATTTCTATTTACAACAAGTGAAATTAAAGAAAGGAAAATAAGAAAAAAGTATTTCTGTCTTCGGCCGGGACTCGAACCCGGAACCTCCTGCTCTGTTCGCAAAGATTCTAAGCCACGAAGACCACACATAAATTTTCGGAAATCTTCCATCTATGCAGGCGCGCGGTGTCTCAATACAAGAACGAGAAATTCTCAGGGTATTAACTCGACGAAGTCATCCAACTGATCCCTTTAATTCCTCTTTCCCACTGTCAAAGGTATAATAACTCAAATTAGACGTAAAGAATCAACGTCTGAAAGCATGAGATCACCTTTTCGTGTGTTAAAATTTCTGATCGTAATGGGCGATTGCCAATATAATTATCAAATACCAAATTGCAAATAATGCAAGGACCTAAAACTATAAACAACAAGTGAAATTAAAGAAAGAAAAATAAGAAAAAAGTTTTTCTGTCTTCGGCCGGCACTCGAACCCGGAACTTCTTTCTTATTTTCTTTCTTTAATTTCACTTGTTGTTTATAGTTTTAGGTCCTTGCATTATTTGCAATTTGGTATTTGATAATTATATTGGGTCTTCGGTAGTTCAATGCTTAGAATGTTTGCGTACAGAGCAGGAGGTTCCGGGTTCGAGTCCCGGCCGAAGACAAAAACTTTTTTCTTATTTTTCTTTCTTTAATTTCACTTGTTGTTTATAGTTTTAGGTTCTTGCATTATTTGCAATTTGGTATTTGATACCCATTTTTATTTGTTATTCACTAAAAATAAATATTAATGTTTTATACGGGGTGTTTCATTAAATCTGCACCGTTGCTTACTTATGATTTATGTAAAGAAAACATATTATTATTAAACAAATAAACTTTGTTATCTAAACCTATTGTTTTTGTTAATAAGTAAAAATAAATAATAATTCTTTATACCGAGTGTTTCATTAAGTCTGCACCATTGCTAACTTTTTTGTTATTGGATTTACTAGATTGGTTAAATTAGCAAACTAGTAGTATTCTTCTCGCTGATTAAGATGATTAGAAAAAACAAACAAAAACGTGGTATTTATTTTTTTCTTGACCTAAAGCCACGATTTCCTTGTAAAGTTTGTTTTTGTATTTGTTTGTAATAAAATTAGGGTGAGGGTGGAAGTAACTCTGATGGAGTATGTCCCAACGTATTTTTATAGACAACCATGGTGCAAAATTTCAAACTTGTAACCGGAAGTAAAATATTTTAACGACGTTTGTAACTAAATCCACGGACTAATAGGCAAATAGTTTTTTTAAGTGTCCTTTAGTAATTTTTCGTAATTATTTGACATTCATATAAGAAACATATCTTAACTTGAACTTTTTTATTTTTACTTTTTGGACTATCTTTTCAAATTGCGCTGTATAAAAAACAAAAACGTACTATCTTAAAAATTTACTATGCATACGTTACCTTAATTGTTAGACTTTACCACTGCACCACAAACTGTTTAAAAAGATGTATTAATGTGAAATGGCAAAACAGTAAAAGTATGTCTGTTCAAAAACAAAAAAGGCTATAAATATTTTTATCGGACTTCACTTATCTTTTTCTTGGATCCAAATTTTTTTTCTAAAGCTTTTTATGACAAATTAGTATTTTTCAGGTATTCGACCATAAAGGTGCAGTATTATTTTTTAAAATTTCTTAAAAGAAATACATACTTAATTAAATCCCCCTAGATTAACACATGGCATCAATGTGTGGTTGAATGAAGGTTTCAGAAAAAACGCAATCAGCGTTGATCTGACCTAAAACACAGTGTGCCGTCAAAGGTCACAAATGGATTCTCTCTTTTCAATCGATCTTTTCATCAATCGATATAGCAGTTTATTACTCGCCTGTTGTTCTTGTTTCTTTCGTATTTTGGTAGATGGTGTTACTTGTGGGGGTAGAAGATTTAGTTTTCTTACTATAAACAGAAAATGAAAGACAAAGCCATGTACCTAACTTTGCAATGATGTCACATCGACCTAGCAGTGTTCTGAGGAGTTCCATAAGGACGAAACAGTTAACTGTCAAACTTATTAAGTGTCCATTAGATTTTGGGCGATTTTAAGCTACCCACGAGGAAATACGAGAGAAACAAAATCTTTTTTACTTGCTTGGCCAAGAAAACTTGTTTGGTTCGTAAAATTAAAAGTAAAAAAAAATGGACGTAAAATTTGCTTAAATTTTTGTGATCTTTTTAAAATGATGTGTTATTTGTCAACATTTCATTCTGATTTTAAAAATGCATAGGTAACATGTCTATGATTGATTTTCACAAGTAGTGTAATTGGGTTATTAATTTTTACCTTCCTAGCCCGCGCAGCAATGGCTAGAAAAGGTATTATTTTCGACGAAATTTTTTTTTTTTGAGATAGCCGAAAATGTGTTAGCAATATCGTCGTGGTGTCTGTCTGTGTCTATGTGTGTGTCTATGTCTGTCCGTAACACAATAGCTCCTAAGCTGCTGAACCGATATTCATAAAATGTTTAGGTAAAATATTATTCGTCACTTTAACGAGCTGATTAGATTTTGGTCAAAATCCATTAGTGCTAATGACAATTTTTTACAATTAAGAAACTAAACAAATGCGAACTTTTTAATGGAGCATCGCATCAATATGCGGTTTTCGGAATATAGTACATTACATTTTGCCCAAGAATTTGTGTTATATAAATAAATAGGAGCTTTAGTTTCTGAGATATTTACAAAAAACTGTTTTCAAAGAAGGTATCAAATTCGTCATGGATCTATTTATTTTCTTAAGCAACCTCCTGCACCTAATTTTCTTAAGTCAGGGCGAGCGCGGACCAACGAATTTGCTTGCAACAACTACTCGCGGCGTTACATTCTAGAATCTAGATCGAAGCAAGTGTTAATCTTCTGAAAAATTGGAAAATATTAAGTAGGAAGGGGAAAATGGGAAAAACCGTCAAAAAATGCCTTTTCATGTACTTCCGTTAGTTAACCATAAGTTTAAACCAATAGCAACAAAACACACACATGGGGCAAGGTATTCCCTATGCTGGTTTTCGATCTATAAACACAATAGGTGCTTATGCTGCAAAAATTCACGCATGTAAAATGTTGCAGTTTGATGCATTATCTAAACAAGATTTTATTTTGATCCAGGAAAACCCTTCAAAACACCCCATCATAATCCTCAAAGATGTAGCCTATAGTCATCTTCAAGCCATTCTAGAATTCATGTACGCTGGCGAAGTAAATGTGAGCCAAGAACAGTTGCCAGCTTTCCTGAAAACAGCTGACCGACTCAAAGTAAAAGGTCTAGCGGAAGCGCCACAGGCTATAAAGCGGGAATAATGCGACTTGGTTAGGATAATTTACAATGTAAGTAAAGTACTCTTTTTAGTACCCTAGGTTTTTTATGTCTCCTTTCCAAGAAAAGGAAAACTATGAAAATATACTGGGTTATTAAGCCCCTATCTTGTATGGATGGGAAAAAGCCTTGTGTTTGAGTATAGACAGACACAAAATGAAATAATAAAAAAAAGTGAACATAGGCCGATGTTGCCACTTGAGTTTAAAAGTAGTGAGCTTAGGAAATACAATCGAAATTAATTGTTTGCTGATTTTGAATTTGTACAAGTTTTAAGTTTTAATAAAAAAATGCTTATTTTATCGATTTTTCTTTGAAAATGATAAAAACTGTATTAATTTTTTTTTAAACGAATTTTCATCCGTTGTTTATACTCCTTTAACTCCATGTACGAGTTTGCTACAAAACTGCTGTCCAAAGGTCAGTCATCTGCAGTTTGAACATGTTGATTTGACAGTTGTTGTAGTACCATTTAATGAACGCTACTGTTCACTAAACACCTTTATTTATTGCTAAAATTCACACAAAAAATCCCGAACCCTTATAATCCCATTTTCCCTGTTCTATGCTCTACAAAAAGTGCTCAACTCCCCCATTATCCAACAAATCTCGGCACATGAGACGAGTTCGATGGCGTCGGAGCTCCGGGCCGCATGTGATCTCGATGCTGGTCAAAGATGGAAGGGACGAAAATCTCGCCTTTTTTAGTGTTTTTGACGTATGTCACGTCAACACATGACACTGGGCATAGAATCAAAAATAGATAAAGTTACCTATTTTTATGCAATCATCAGGTCGGTTCTCTGCGCAAAGATAGTGGCTTTAGAAGTACAGAATTAAAATTTTTTATTAGAAGGTAATTTATTTAAATTTAGAAAATTTAACAACCTTGCGCGCGATTGTTTTCATTAGTTACTTAAAGTTTGTGATTTTAAAATAAACCACCTAAGTACTCTAAGAAGAAATCTAACTTGGATTTTCAAATCATAGATAAAGGTTTATAATGGGGTTTAAATCTACAGTCCCTTGCGACCGTGGTTCGAATCTGTTTTGACATTAAGGTATGGTATCCTGGGATCCCAACCGATGGTCAAACCATACACGGTTGCCGTGTAGCAGCGAACGGATTAGAGGTTGTTAAATTGGCTGCCTCCAAAATTTTGGCTCTTAATTCTTTTAAGTTGTAAGCTGTGATGTAAATGATTCTGATGCCAAACATTCCAAACTAATGTGTATTTGGCAACGTTTCGGATTTAATTATCTTAATGTTTTTTACACAAAGAACAAGTTCTCTAGTTTAGATAAAAAAGAAACCTAAGATGAATAATGATCTTCAATATTTCTGATCGACACAAAATTAATCATTAATAAAACAGTGATCTTAAACACTGCACCGACACGTAGCAATGACGAGAACGCCAGCTAGGAGTTATTTTCGAAAGTTCTATAAATCAGATGGCCTTTAAAACGAAATTGGCAGCATTGTGCAACTTATCTGTTTTTCTTAGATCCGTACAAATTTTTTGTCTGGCTAACTTAAACACACGACTTTTTCCCATGCAAGGTCTAGGTTGGGGAACCCTGTAGAAAGTTCCACACGCCATGATTCGCAACGATAAGCTACGCTCGGCACGGCTGCCGACTGTGCGGATTCAGTGCATGATGATTTTTTCTTATCTTGGAAAAATTTCCTTTTATTTTTTGGCAGGTTTTCTAAATATTTATTGGGATATTTATTTTGAACGAAATATGGTGCCTTACAAATAAATAAATAGGTAATAAAATAGATTCACTACTTATATTTTGTAAAGAATTTTATTATTCAATCTTCTCTGAAACGCTCAAGTTAAAATGATTTAAAAAAAAAATTGTTTCAATTAATCCTTCAGGCTGTATATTTTATGTAATTTATGTATTTAAAACTTGCCAAAAAATAATTATAATTTAAACATGAATTTTAGACTTTAAGAATATATAAGCAAATATTACTGAATACTTATATAAACGTAAATCTTTTTTTCATTTTATAGCCAAAGTGATGCCATGTCCTTTTGGTGTTACCAAAAATTGTTATTGACTAACATAGAAAAAAATATATCTGATTAGGTTTATGACAATGGGTGCTCCTCATTAGCAAAAAATTCACCCTGGACATCCGCACAATAAAATACTGGAAAATTGTTTAAGTACTTTTTAAACTGACTTTGTTGATCCACCCATGATTTTATTTTTGGGGTAGGAATTACTTTTTTTAAAAGTAAATGTAACGTCACTTCTGTCATGTTGTGTTGCTACTAAGACGAGGCGTTAGGAAGAGGCTATTACTCCTTATTTTGCCAGTTCTCTCTTGAGTTTTTATACTCACGATACTACGTTGTACTACAGTTAATTTCAATATTTTTGACACAACTTTCTTTCGCTGACCTATTTTGGATGTTATAATCACTGTCAAAAAGTTATCTAAAACATTATGAAATGTAATACAATTTTGAATACACACTATTTGGAAAACGCATTTATTCGCAAAACGATTTTAAAAACTATAGCTCCCCTGTCCTCCTTGGTCAATTGATCGACAACGTATCCTAACCTGTCAAGACACGCCCAAGTTAGGATAAATCGGTGATCAATAGACCAATGTTAGGTTAACATCGATTTTGGCCTCCTAAAAGGAGGATAGAGGAGCTATGATATGATATGAAAACTAAGCTGTTTTAGGACTCCTTCTTATTTCGATCTAACACAAACAAGAACCAAAAAATTCGCGTGGAAAGTGGAAAACATAAAAGTACTTACCCTGGGTTTGCTTATTAAATTTTTGCGCCAATTTTGTGAACTATTTGTGTGCGCGCACAGGCCCTTCGGTTCGTCGCGACTATGCACTGTTACCATTTGTACAGAGTAATAGCCTCCCTGGGTTTATCTTATAAGAAGCGTGGTAGTTAGGGCCGCCGCACATTTACTACTTTTTGATCCGATTGTCGAAAACGATTGTCGTATCCAACTATCTGACGCTGTACCGCACATTACCGACAAAATACGTACATTCGATTTGATCTCATTTGAGTTTCGTACTTCGATGTTACCACGTCGCAAAAAAAAATCTATCAAAATAATCGTATCGCAGCCTTCGTAAACTAACGAGCCCCGAACCAGAAGAAACGGCAACACAGCAGGTGGGCCGATCATTTTCGTCCACGTGCGTCGCCCACCACGCTACTTAATGGCCGTGTCCGCGCATTTAATGTTTTTTTCAAACTTTTATTACATTTCAAATCGCGTTACCGAATAAAAAAACTGTTCTGGTTTTAGTGAGATGTGTGGTGAACTTAAAATTATATTATTTACTTAATAAAAGCTGTGTTAAAGAGACCTTTTGTACACCGGTAATAAGTGAGGTTAGATGTTTGTTTTTGTTTGGAAGTTTTGGTCTGTTTTTTCTTTTTAAATTTTAAACATGCCTCGAAAGTGTTGTATACCCGGTTGCAAAAGTAACTATGCATCTGTGATTAATGAAGAGGGCCACCAAACAACTTTTAGCTTCCCAAAAGACAAGGGCCTAAAAATGCTTCGCTTCGGGCCATACACAGAGAAGATTATGTTGTGACTGCATCTTCAGTGGTTTGTTGGAAATATTTTGACCAAAGTGACGTTGTTAGAACCAAGATAATTAGGCATAAAGAGGGAGTACAAAAGGAGGTGCCACTAACATTCCCTAAGTTAAAGAATGGGGCAATACCTCGGCTATTTGAATCTCAACCCAAGTATATGTCAAACTCCAAACCTCCTGTAAGAGAAAATCCTGACGACAGGCGAAAAAAAATTGAGGAATGGAAGGCTATGGAAATAGAAAATTTTATTTTCTTCGAAATGATTTAATTGGGAGATTTGAGGACCTGAAATCACCAGAAAAATATATTGACCTTAAAAAATGGAAGTATAAGAACCTTGACAAATCGATTTACTTTTATTTATTACATTTTGAACATAAAGATGAAGTTAACGAGGTTGGTGTTCAAGTTGTGGCAAGTGTGATGGTTACCGAAACACTTGAGGTTACAGTTTTTCTGGAAAAAAACAAGTTAGACAATAATGATTTAAACTGGATTTTAAGTAAGAATGTTCTTTCACGATGGTCACAGTTGGAAAATATTTTGTCTCAATATTCTCTTAATTTTCATATGCAGAGCTCAATAAAAATTTATTAATTGAAAAAGCTTACAAATTACTAATGGAAGCTTTACAAACTGAAGATGATGATGATTCTTCAGATGGGTCTGCACTGGGTTTAAAGCAGATCAACTATGCTTGCTGACACAAAAAAGAAAAAGGTAGGAAGATTGGCCTGTGCAGCATACAAAAAAGAAAAAGGTAGGAAGATTGGCCTGTGCAGCATTCGGTAAATTAAGCTACATATTAAGATCAAAAATATCCTCAGTGCCTCAAACCGAGTGTATAACCAATGTATCCTTCCTGTACTTACCTATGAATCCCAGACCTGGAAACTTACAAAATCAAACATGGATAAGGTAACAAAAGCCCAAAGATCAATGGAAAGACAAATGTTATATGTAAAGCTAACATATAGAAAATGGAATGAATGGATAAGAAATAAAACAAAAGTAAGGGATGTCAGAGGAGAAGTAGCAAAACTAAAATGGAAATTTGCCGGTCATAATATCAGGCAGAAAGATGATCGATGGAACAAAATGTATTGTAAACTGGAGACCTTGGGAAAATAAAAAAAGTAGGGCAAGACCCGAAATGAGATGCGCGGACGATTTAAAGAGACACGCGGGAACTAGATGGTGAACACGGCGACGGACAGAAGAGTGGAAGATATTGGGGGAGGCCTATGTCCAAAGATGGATTGAAGAAGGCTAAATAGAACAGATATAAAACAGGGTAAGTTCATTAAAAGTTTAAATTAACATGTTACCACTTAAACTAGACTCATAATTCTGTAAAGTAAGCAGTAAGACATAAGAAACTATCCCACAAACATCTTGTTGTTTAAACTTGACAGTAATAATTTAGCAGTAAGAAAGGAACCATTTTTATTTCTTACTGCTCTGTACTTGCTTCACGGTACTATGAATTTAGCTTTGGGTTTGTTCTCATAAATTGTTTAACATTTCTCTTCTATCTGTTTATTCTAAGTTTTCTTACATATTTTTTAACATTATTAATGGCCACTGATATTTATTTCCAAATGCTTTGTTTGTCTTTAAAAATTAAATGTAACACGCCTGTTCGTGCAACTTTAATTTTAAATTCAAATTTTGCGCCAAATTCCCGTATTCGGAAAACCCACACAATTTCAATTTGATTGGCACAAGCAAAACGCCAGCGCCATCTACAAAAATGAATCTGCGCAAAAAGGCGTAACCAAAAAAGATTTCGTCTGTCGTATTCTGTCGAGATCACCACGCAGCATGGTGATAAATTCTATTAACCAAAAAATCCAATAAAATTCTTAGAAAATCAAACTAAACCATTACTCAAACAAGTGATTCTAGTGTGGAGCGACTGCAACGACTGGGCCAGCGAGAGGAGCTCCTCTGGACGACGGAAACAGCTGAAAAGGTGAGTGCCAATCCTCTATATTGTCTTTGTGTGGCTCGGAAAAATTAATATTTTTACATCGTCCTTTTAAGGATTTTTGCACCCAGATTTTATAAAACGGCCAGCGCATACAGTCCCGCAGCTCTCAACCCTCAAAACAACAACATTTTCTGGTCCCACGACCCAGATAGTTTTTTAAAATTTGTTTGCTGGAAATATTAGATTTTTTCGCCTCGCCATTTTGGTTCGTTGTTGCCGTGTCCGGTTTAGAAAGGAGGTTCCGTCCCCCCTTGCGTGGCTTAACGGTGGCTCCACCCACATTTCATTGCAGCCGAAATTGGCACTTCGTACGTCGTTTGTTTTGATTCAAAAATCGAAATTTGTTTAAATAATAGTTATTTGTTTAAATAATATGTTATAGTTATTCAAAACAACAAAAGTGCTTGTGAGTTGAATGCTTTATTCTTATTTAACAGGTAAACAAACACATCTAGTAGAATTAGTATTTACCTGTAAATAATAAGAGAAACGGTAGTAGGTACAATTTGTTTTCTGTGCATTTATTTTGGGAGAAAAATCGCGACCTAGGATAACAGTTTTTGCGTTTATTCGAGAAATCGATAATAAAATATATGCTGTCGGACTCTTTTGGACTGATTAAAGTCAATAGGGGTCAAGTGTTAGTTTTATTCCTTTTAAATATTTTTTATTTTTTTAATTAACAATATGTCGTTAAAAAAGCTTGAGAATCAACGCAAAGTTTCAATATCTCGTATTACGGAAACGTATAACTTGGGAACAAAAGCTAAATCAGATAGTTCTTCCTTGCCAATTTTTAAGGCGTTTTACGAATCGTTAGATGATCACTATGAACAATTTAAAAACATTCATAATGACATCATAGGTCTCTTGAAAGACGACGACAATGATGAGTTCGAAGTACAAGACAAAATTAGGAAAGATACGGATCTATTCTACTACCAAGCTAAAGTTCTTTTTTCGAGTTTATGTTCCGATTCAGTTCATTCAAATTTCACCCCCGCAACTTCACACTATTCACGTAGCGATGATCTGGGCCCTTTAAAGGTACCTTGCTTTAATGGAAACGTAAAAAAGTGGCCAACCTTTTACGATGTTTATTCTTGTTTGGTTCACGAAAACTCTAATTATTCCGATATAAGGAAATTTCAACATTTGCTAACCTTCCTTGAGGGCGAACCACTTAATATTTTAAGCTCTATAAAATTAACGGCAAGTAATTACGCAATCGCCTGGAAGGTATTAACAGATCGCTATCAAAATAAAAGACTTTTAGCCAGTACCTACTGGAACTCAATCTACTATGCAAATTCTTTAAAGGGAAACCAGTCAGCAAAGGATCTTAGAGTCTTGGTAGATACCTTTTCCGAGAATATTGCGGCGCTCGAAAATCTTGAATTTCCAGTAACGTCGTGGTGTTTTTGTTTATTTTCAATTTTATTATCAAAAATCGATCAAACCACAAGAACCGCTTTCGAATTAAAGTATAGTACTACCGAGATTCCAACATATCAAAATCTAATTCAGTTTCTTATTAACCAATGCCGTGCTCTTGAAACAGTACAGCTATCTCCCCAAAATACGCAAATGCAACCTTCGACTTCAAAACAGCCAAAACCAAATTATTCGAATTCTAGTAACCAAAAATATAATTCTTATTCAAATAATCAGTACAAATCAAGCCCTCCATCAAATTTTTTAGCGCATACGCACTCACAAGTAGCAAATAAACAATCCAATATTCAATTTCGACAAAACCAACAACCCTATAAGTGCAAATTATGCAATAATTCTTTTCATCCACTCTCGCAGTGTGGTGTTTTTATTTCCAAATCTCCTTCAGATCGTTTTACTTATGTAAAACAACAATCGTTATGTATCAACTGTTTACGTTCAAATCATCAAGTAATTGACTGCAGTAGTACCTACAACTGCAGGGTATGTCGACATAGGCACCATAGTCTTATTCATCTATCGCAAACGACAGATTCAATCCGTCAGAATTCAAGTCAATCCTTTGTTAATTCAAGCCAAAATTCAAATCAAAATTCGAACTTAAATCAAAGTTTTAATTCAAATCAAGTGGCCGTGCCTAGCACAGGCACAAACTTATCGTATCAGAATTCAAATTCAAGTCTTAGCCAACAGAACCCTAGTTTTGTTCAACCCAGTTCAAATTCAATTCAAATCAATTCGAATCCAAATACATCTACAAATCAATACTCTTCGTTATCCACCTTGACGCCCCGGACGACAGTGCTTCTAGCGACTATAAAATTAGAGGTACTGGATAGTCGGGGTAACTACCAACCTGTCCGAGCACTTCTGGACAGCGGTAGCCAAGCTAACCTGATAAGCGAAGCTTGTCTTAACAGGTTAGGCTTGCCAAGAAACAAAATTTCGATCCCTGTTCTGGGACTAAATCAATCTTCATCGGCCACTAACGGCATTTCTACTTGCACTATTCGAGCCCTAGGCCAACAAGAGCCTACCTTTTCTATTCAAGTCTTCGTTTTACCGAAACTCTGTTCGAATATGCCCTCAATACAGGTAGATTCATCCAATTGGAGTCATATTTCAAATCTAAAGCTTGCAGATAACCAATTTTACAACCCTGGTCCAATTGACTTACTCTTAGGTGCACAACTTTACACAGAAATCGTCCAATCAGGACGAATTCCAGGACCTCACGGCCTACCCTCCGCTTTTGAGACAGTTTTTGGTTGGGTCTTGATGGGCCAAACTCAAAGCATAAATATTTCACCTCAAGTCAATTCGTACTTTACTTCCTGTGAGCAGTCTCTCGACTTTAATATTCGCAGATTTTGGGAACTAGAATCAATTAAGTCAAAAACGTTTCTCTCACCCGAAGAAAAAAGATGTGAAGAGATTTTCCAAAAAACTACCACTAGAGATATTTCGGGCCGATTTACGGTAAATTTGCCTTTTCGTCACATTGACCCTCCTGACCTAGGAGACACATATTCAGTGGCCTACCGTCAATTTTTGTCTCTCGAATCTCGCTTAATAAAAAATTCAAATTTCTATAGTATGTACTCGGATTTTATGAGAGAATATCTCAAAAACGGGCACATGTCTTTAATTTCAAGATCCGAACCTAGACCTCAGTTATGTTCTTATTTACCACATCACGGAGTCCTTCGTCTTGACAAATCAACGACTAAACTCCGGGTGGTTTTTAACCCCTCGATTAAGGGTTCGAAAGGCCTAAGCATGAACGAAACTCTTTTAATAGGACCAAAATTACAAGCCGATATTTCCGAAATTCTATTAAAATTCAGATTTTATTCTATCGTATTTTTGACTGATATAAAACAGCACTTTTTACAAATTCAAATTAATCCAATTCATCGGGACTACCAAAGGCTACTTTGGCGATTTGATCCCAATGAACCCCTGCAGGAATACAGGCTTAATACAGTGACGTTTGGTGTTAGTTCAAGTCCCTATTTAGCTATTAGAACTCTTAGAGAACTAGCCATCCTGGAGGCTAAGAATTATCCTGAAGCATCCCAGGTCCTTTTGAATAACATTTTCATGGACGATATTTGCTGTGGAGCTAACTCTCTAGAAGGTGCTTTATCACTTCAAAAAGATCTCATAGCGTTGCTTAAATTGGGAAAATTTGAATTAAGAAAATGGGCATCAAATAATCCGAAACTTCTTTCACATTTGTCGCCCGCCGATTGTCAGATCCCTGTTACCTTTGAAGACGATTCTTCAACATCAATTAAGGTGTTGGGCCTTCAGTGGCACCCTTCTACAGATACTTTTACCTATTCTTGTACCCCTTGTGAAAAACCTTGCACCAAAAGGAATATTTTATCGGCTATCGCTAAAATTTGGGATCCTATAGGTTTCTTATCGCCTGTTTCATTTTTAGCCAAAGTGATTATGCAAAAACTTTGGTTATGCAAAACTGATTGGGATGAAATACCCCCCGATCCAATCAAAACTCTTTGGAATCAATTCAATAATCAATTAACCACTCTTTCGAATCTTTGTATACCTAGACATATTTTTTCGAATAATATTCAACGATGTCAATTGCTAGGTTTCTGCGATGCATCCGAGCTAGGATACGCTTCTTGCGTATACGTTCGCGTCGAATTACCAAATAAAATTATCAAAACTGCTCTAGTCATGGGCAAGTCAAGGGTTGCTCCCTTACACACTATTTCAATCCCACGTTTGGAACTACTTGGAGCTACTCTATTAGCTGATTTACTCGAACTAGTTATTCGCACCTATTCATCATTACTCGTAATCGATGAAATTCTTGCGTTCTCGGACTCACAGGTCACGCTTCATTGGGTCACATCTTCACCTCACAAGTGGAAGACCTTTGTGGCAAACCGCGTAAGTCGTATTCAAGAAACAATCCCCGAAGTCCCATGGTATCACATTACTTCACTCGAGAACCCTGCCGACTGCGCTAGCAGAGGGTTGTCGCCCAATAACTTAATAAATCACCCTCTTTGGTTTCACGGCCCTCCATGGATTACCTTGCCCACTACGGAGTGGCAAATTCAAAGGTTTATAAATGAACGTTCTTTGGGAGTTCCGGACGAGGTTCTCAAAGAAGAAAAACCGGAAAATTCAGTGGTGCTGACGGCAGAAATTCAAAATCAAAACTTTTTTGATAGATTAATCGATAAAATATCCAATTTAAATACCATTCAAAAAATCATTTGTCATTTTCTAAGACTTATTCACAATCGAAAAACCTCAGTTGACCCTTTATCCGGCGTTTTTTCCGCTTTTGAACTACACAAGGCTCTACTTGTTTTAGTTAAAAGGGTCCAAGAAGAGTGTTTTTCGGATATCATTCAAAAAATTCAAAATACTCAGCTATTACCTAAGCCGTTTCGTAAACTCGCGCCCTTTTTGGACGAATTGGGTTTCCTTAGAGTGGGCGGACGCTTACGGCATTCTCAACTCTCCTTTGAGGCAAAACATCCCTTATTATTACCGAAATCTCATAGATTAACCCAATTGATCATTATTCAAACTCATAACGAAAATTTACATCCCGGAATAAACACAGTCCAATACTTAATTCGTCAAAAGTTTTGGATTATGTCATCACGTCGAGCTATTCAGAGGGTTTTATTGCAATGTATTCCCTGCTTTCGCTTAAAACCAAAACCGTATACTCCGTACATGTCGGATTTACCTTCTTTTAGAACGTCACAATTAAAATGTTTTTCACACGTTTGCTTAGACTATGCAGGCCCAATCAAAACCTTTGTAGGTCAGAGACGTCGTGGAGCACAAGTTGGTAAATCATATAACGCAGTCTTTGTCGATACTTCTGTCAAGGCAATCCATATCGAGCTTGTTTCGGATTTAACCACAGAGGCGTGCATCGCTGCTTTACGACGCTTTGTCGCTAGACGTGGCACTTGTGTCCAAATCACAAGTGATAGAGGCTCAAACTTTGTTGGGGCTATTAAGGAGCTCCATAATCTTTCGAAATTAGCTTCTGAGAGCTTAAAAATCAAATGGTGTCTTAATAGTCCGGGAGCCCCCCACCTAAATGGTCTAGCAGAAGCAGGAGTCAAATCCATAAAAACACATTTGTATCGGGTCATCGGTGACCAGATACTAACCTTCGAAGAGCTCTATACTCTCCTCGCCCAAATAGAGGCATTACTCAATTCTCGACCCCTTTGTGAGCAAAGCTCTGACCCAAACGATCTTACGTCTTTGACTCCGGGTCATTTCCTCACAATGGAACCCCTTAATTCGTGTCCTGATCCTGACCTTTCTACCCTTAAAGTTAATACCCTTAAGCGTTGGCAACTTATCCAACGAATTCATGCCGATTTCTGGAAGCGTTGGAAACTCGAGTACTTAAATACTTTACAACAGCGTTCTAAGTGGTCGGACCCTTCGGTTGAAATCAAGCTAGATACGCTTGTATTAATTAAGGATGAAACTAGGCCGCCATTACACTGGTTGCTGGGTAGAATAGTATCTGTACATCCTGGTCGGGATAATCACATTCGAGTTGCTACTGTTAAAACACAACACGGACTTTTCACTCGTCCCGTGGTCAAGTTGTGCCCACTACCTTTAGATGCGCACTAAACTCCCAAGCAACTTCTTTTGTTTCGTGTGTCGTTATCTAGAATATATATATATATTTTTTTTTCATTTTTTTCCTTTTGATCTATAAACCTAAAACGGATTTTAATAACCTACCCTTTAAGGTTTTGAATTAACTTATATTTTTTTTTATATAGCCATTTGTTTATTCAATTAATCTCAATGTAAAACTTCGTTTTAAGTGGGCGGAAAATGTTCGTGCAACTTTAATTTTAAATTCAAATTTTGCGCCAAATTCCCGTATTCGGAAAACCCACACAATTTCAATTTGATTGGCACAAGCAAAACGCCAGCGCCATCTACAAAAATGAATCTGCGCAAAAAGGCGTAACCAAAAAAGATTTCGTCTGTCGTATTCTGTCGAGATCACCACGCAGCATGGTGATAAATTCTATTAACCAAAAAATCCAATAAAATTCTTAGAAAATCAAACTAAACCATTACTCAAACAAGTGATTCTAGTGTGGAGCGACTGCAACGACTGGGCCAGCGAGAGGAGCTCCTCTGGACGACGGAAACAGCTGAAAAGGTGAGTGCCAATCCTCTATATTGTCTTTGTGTGGCTCGGAAAAATTAATATTTTTACATCGTCCTTTTAAGGATTTTTGCACCCAGATTTTATAAAACGGCCAGCGCATACAGTCCCGCAGCTCTCAACCCTCAAAACAACAACAACGCCTAAACACAGTTTATTAGTTTTTACAAAAAAAAAATCAAACTCGCCAAACTACAATCAAAACAAATAACAGATGTAAATATCGGCCCACCAGCCGGCCCATTTGCGATGTTGCCTGTTCTGGTTCGTGGCTTGTTAGTTTACGAAGGCTGCGATCGTATGGTTGCGGCTCAGCATGCGAGAACTAAGCACAACGCGCCTTCCGACAGTATGCTCCGTTTTTTTGTCAGACCGACTAGTAGGATGCACTAGGCCTGCATCCGACTCGGATGTCCGATCCGATATCGGATCGTAGGTTTGCGATATGGTCGTATAAAACTACAGTTATTTGAGCGTCAGATAGTCGGATACGACAATCGCATCAAAAAGTAGTAAATGTGCGGCAGCCCTTAATATCATGACCCTATAATTATCAACAGCAAATCTTTATAAATTAAAGTTTTAAAATGTAAAAACTGGTATTAATTTTCTTAATTTATTTGCATTAGGCATTATTAAACCATTTTATACTAAGTAACGTTGGCATTTTCTTTTACAATACAAGAAATAAAATCGAAATTATTTAAGACAGAAAAATAATTCTGTAATTATTAAAAAGGCAAGATATGGTGCGATCCGATTGCTATGCTTACCCTTAAAAATGTTGCAGTTTTATGATTAATTCGCGGTTTATTTATTAAAAACTTTATCAAAACCGTTTTTATCAATTTACACTTTGATCGAACTTTTTTTATTATTATCGATTGTTTATAAAAATATTTTAAGTAATATAAGTAAAATACTACTAACTTGGTCAGGTTTAGTATGCCAACCTGGCTGTTTGTATTTTATTTTTGGTATAATAACCCAATTATCGCCAGCAATATATCAAATTTAAAACATTTTCGATAAAAATGTTACCTAATAAAAATGTTTTTAATTTGATAAAAACGTTTTTGATCAAAATGTTATTTGATCAAAATGTGTCAGAAAAAAGAGTCGTTATAATCTTATTTGATAAAAAACATTATAAAATTTAGTAAAGTTTTCATAAACAAAAAAGCGCGATCCTAAAAATCGAAGGCTAGCAACTCTCGGCCGATAGGAAACGAAGTACAGCGGTAAGTCATGTCAAGTAAGAGTATTTTTTATTTATTTTTTCACTTAATTTTTGATTGAACGGGATAGCTAAGTGAATGCAATACGTAAATACAGGAATATAAAATATGATAAAAAAGTACGCTAATATAATATATACCTAAAATAGATTTTACCAAATTCGTTAGAGCATAAATATGGGGCATACCCATGCATTCACACAAGCGATGCTTGAAGCCAGGAGCCCCATTTAACTCTTAATATTCCTTTTTCGGGTAGACAGGATTTCGGTTACTGCGTATGCGTCAGTTTTGATCATTTTGGAACATACTTCGTTACGTCACTACATTATTCGACAATTGTCAGTTATGTATTTTTTTTCTAAAAACTAGTTGATTGGGTGAAAATGTATTTTTTAAGTTGTGGATTAAAATGTAAGATTTTCTAAAATAAATTGTGCAGATTTATTGTGGACACCATGAGGAGTGTTTAATGGCTTCTATAAACCACTCTAAACTTTATTAACAAATTGGAAAGAAAAATACAAGTACTTACCTATGGAATGGCACTCCCTTGCTTGTCTCGGACATTTTTCCACAAACCGCAAATGTTTTATTTGAATTACAAACGCAAAATACCGCATACTGTACATAAACAACAAATATGGCATCTTGCCACACAACAGCTGGGTGCATGCGTGACAAAACACATAAATTTGCCATTGTTTCCAAAGCAAACTATGAGTGTTTAAGTTTTCGATTTTTTGAACATGTTTTTATGCTCTAACGTATTTGAATTTTACTAATCAAAATAAATATCTTTTATAATATTTTATTCTTCAATGTAGTGTTTTGCATACATGCTTGTTATGTAAACTATATACGACTCGGCTGCCCAAAATGAAAACAAACTAACTGACATTTTTCTAAATTTACATTCTTACGCAGATTTTGGTATAAGATTATTTTTAATCGGGTAAGAAATACCGAAGTTCTGATATAATTTAGACCAAGTTTGCTTATTTATGCTTTCTAAAAACTTTAAATTGATTTTTCTCGGTTTTGTTAAATCTGCAGTTAGTTTTTTAAATTTTGTGCAGCCCTAGTGTGGTTGTGTTTATTTTGATTAGTAGAATCCAAATTAGAATCTATCTTTTAGTTAATAAACACACGTTTTTAATATTTTTTAACTTTGGACCTATTTCTTTATTTTAACTAGTTATTCCCGTAAGATTAAGTTTTTTTCAGTTTTCGCTATGCAATGTGTATTACTTTGCAGACATAACCTAATTTTTTTTATTGGAATCTTAAAGGGCTCAAAGTTTTGAAAGAATTATAAATTTAAGTTACTAAATTACGCAATTATTAGGTTTAGGAAATTTTGCTAGTTTTTTTGTGGTAATTTGTTCTTGGAATTTTTTGCCAAAACAAATACTTTAACAATATAATCCTATTAAACAAGAAGAAACTATTTATTGTTTTTATATACACTTGGATGCAAACAAACTAATACAGACATTTTTGCCTATTCCAAATGTCCATTAATAAAAGTTCACTTTCCTTTATATCCAGCATAAGATAAACTTGAATAAAACATATTAGGTATCTCCTGAATTTTTTTTTGTGGATTTAACATATTAGCAATGATTACACAACTTGTACAGAGATAGGCAACCCGAGAAACTTAATAACAGCAGCGGACAGATGGCTCTGCCGTATCATCATTGAAACTACATGAATATACAGCAGAGCCATCTGTCTGCTGCTGTTATTAAGTTTTTTGCCTATCTGTGTACAAGTTGTGTAATCATGGATATTAGATTGTGTTTGTCAAAAAAACTAGTTTAAAAAGTAATTATTTGAAAATCTTTAGCCTAAAAAGTAATAGTATTGAAAAACATTATTGGAAGTGAAATAAGGTCTAGCAGTATTTTAAAATCTGCGCGTGCGCAAAATAACGCAGACTTTAATAAGACCACTCTAGCTTCCGTACCATAATAGTTAAGTGGCTAGAAGTAACACCGTTCGAAAGCAGATTACCTGAGCTATGCAATGCTCCTTTTTATTTTTTCCTCGAGTTTTTGGTTTTGGAAAGAATACACCCCTAAACATTTTATTGTAATGTAATTTAAAAAATCGTTTTATATTCATTCCTGAGCCACATTACTGTAGCTATGTACCTAATTTTAGCAATATTTATCTCAGAACTATATTGTCTAGAAAAATGTGATTACATCATCACACTTTCACAATTTTTGGGAAAAATATTTTTAAAGCCAAAACATCGAATTTTTACAAAGTTGTAACTTTTACCTGGCTTGGAGAGCTACCTACCATAGCTACCATGCTGAGTGATTTATCGAAAGAAGTGCACTTAAAGGACAAACTATTTTTGTTGTGTTTTCTGTGTCATTTCGCTGAATTATAACTTTTTAGAAAATGTTTAGGAACCACCTCCTTTGAGGTTGTTGGAAGCGTCTGACGTCTTTTATAAGCGAAGTGTATTTTGAAGTTGATGGATAAAATATGAAAAAAACAAAAAAGTTCATGTCTTCAGAGTCTACCACCACCTCTGTCCGAGGTAGAGCTAAGAAATTTTACTTTTGGGGTGAAGAAACAATGCAGTAAAATAAAAATAATTTTTAATTACCGTTTTTCAAATTTTGCTATTTTTAAACATCCGTCCGCCATCTTCGATTGGTCACCATTTGTTTAAGCTACCGCTTTGAGATGGCCATCATAGTTTTTTAATATCCTGACAAACCCCTCTAACTGCTGTGAAAAGGAAAATTAGTAGTTCCAAATTATATTATTTCCTTTATTCTGCCGAGCTGGCCCATAGACTAGATGTGACGCATTACATGGGCTATTATTCAAGCTAATTACCTTTTGAACCAATGTTTTTCAAACTGGTTATTTTTTAAACTAATGTTTTTCGAACTAACCGTTTTTGTACCAAGAAAAAGCAAGGCAGTCTTTCCAGTGCAATGTTATCAAGGGATTTTTTTTATATGAAGATAAACAAGTTATATTTTTACTTTTAAGTGCCCTAGTGCCTGCATGATCTTTTATACATATTATTTAAAAGGCATTTTTTTTCAATAATATTTAAGTTATAGTAATAAAACATTTGGGTTACTTATTAAATTGTATTATGTAATTTTTTTAATTTTATACAAGGTATAAATGCATTAAGAATAGTTTTAATCAATTTTTGCCCTGTCTCACTTAAGCTTACATTTATCTTAAGTGTTTCGATTGTAAAAACATTTTTTTATAGTAAATACAGATATATTTACAAAAAAAACTCTTTTTATTTATTTTATAGGGCTTTATAACTTTATGGTGGTTTAACAATTAGTATACGCACTTTTTTATTTTTGTAAGGTACTTTTGATCTACAACGATGCTAGTGCAGGATGAAATGCGGGATAGCTAAAAAACTGAACATACGTTAGCAGATAATACCAGAGTTCTGTCTTATAATCAGTGCTACAAGATATGTGACTATATCTGAACCAAAGCTAAATTTTGCATTATAAAAGCCGTGTGTTCGAAAATGCCAGAAAATTTGGGTAAAAAAAATCATATATGTCAGTGGCGACCCTTAAGCTGTAAAGCTTGCAAATGAATTTAAAGTGGGAGTTCTGGATTTTCTTGTTTTTATTAACATAGAAAAAATACCACAATGTGTTGAAAAAACTGAGATATATTTCTTACCGTAAAGGAATTACTCTAAAAAACCAGAAATGAAAAAATTTATTGATGCTTTGGTGAAAATTAGAATTCCTTATATGTAAAAAATTAAATAAAATATATTTCTGTTTTTAAGACAACACTGTTCTAACACATTTAGAATTAAATTCTTCGCCAAAACAAAAAAAATCCCAAAGTTAAAAAAAATTTTTTTTGATTTTCATCATTTTTAAAGAAAAATCTATTGGATCGTGTTACCTAGAGTCCCTGTATGTTGACATATTTAGATATATTAATCCAAATATGTCAACATACAGGGACTCTAGTGTTACCTACACTTACTACTTTTAAACTGTAGTAGTGACAACCTCGAGCGATTCCTGTTTTTTTCTCGTTTCATTTTGTGTCTGTCTATACTGGAGCACTCAACCTTCTCCCATGCAAGATCTAGGCTTATTAACCCTGTAGATTGTCTAGATTATACAAGAGGTTGTACTAGTTCGGGGCCTGAGACGGAAATTTAGGGGCTTGCCTGCATTTTCGCGTACCGTGAGGAAATTTGGCACAGAGGTAGCATACACCTAGAGATGCAATTTTAGAAGTGGTGCTCCGATGGAACCCAGTGTAGATAATTGATAAATTAAGTATAAAACTAGTTTCGCGTACATTTTTTGTTTCTTTAACTTTAAAGCTATGTAGCTTATAAATTCAAAAAATCTATAAAAATTAAAGGTTTGCAATACCGTTTGTTTTTTTGAGGAGGAGAGGGAGCAAAAGGTAAGAGGATAAATTGTTCTAAACTGTTTACATGATATGTCAAAAACTGGCCTTTTTCGGCCTGGGATTATTAAAAATACCTGACCAAGCCTACCTACCCAGATAAAGCCAACAAAATGTTATTTTTAAAATTTGATATATTTTTTCTTTTTTTGTTAAAAAAAAGAATCCCACCACTTTACTTTACAAAAACACGCAAACATCAATTTTAGTTTCAGATTTTTTTAAAAATTGCAGCTCCTAAAACTGGCGTCATCCTACAAATATACCCAAAAATACCGAACTAACTGCGAAAGCTTGACTGTTCTTTTAAAAGGACAGTGGCCATATATGAGTTAATCAAATTTGATAACTTAGTTTAGTGTAGTAAAAGCAAAAGTGGAATCAAACTTCTAAAATTTTTAATTTTTAACATAATCTGCCAATTCTTGGGTACCAAAGAATACACTTATAATAAAATTACATAATTGCATCCTGTTTTAGATTGGTTGTTTGAAGTGATAATTAAATAGATAAATAGAGAAATAATTATAATAAATTTAATTATACAATTAAAATTACTGTACATATTTCATTAATAACGTTTTACCTAAAAAGAAAAAGTCATAAGACAGCTTTTATTTATATATAAAAAATTTTATGGATTGCTGGTACTGTATACTATGTGTATATTTTAAAATTTATTTTTTACTATAATTTACCTACGTGTTGTTTAATTTTGTTCTTGTTCCACCAGTTTAGTTAGCGGAAAAATATTAAAATTTTGCCTAGTTAACCGACCTTGTAGTTTGGATATTAACAAAGTTAACAATGTTACCGACTTTAATTTGAATACCCTGTGTGTTTTAAAGTTTCTAGCTAACAGCTACATAGGTGATTAATAGTTTAACTTTCTACTGTCTATTTTCTAATTTGATAAGTTTTACACCCTGTATTTTCTTACCATTACAAAGCTAAGTAAAACATTGTACACTATGTAAACAAGGCTTTTTTCTATTTATAGCAAGTAGTAAAATTAAGAAGTTATCTTAAACTGCATAACCGATATATCCAAAAGTTTGAGACTACTACTTTTTACATGATTTTTTTAAATATCACCTTGTTTCTTTCAGCATATTACAAAATTACACTAACTTAAATTTTTGTGCCACAGCCTGAAATGGCCGACAAATCGTGCTTTCAAAGTTTCATTGCAAAATTCTTATGAACGCAGTAGCTACACTAAATAATGTAGAAAAACAGTAAAAATTACAGCAAAGTTGTTGTGGCCCAGTATATCCGTTCAGAAAATAGAAATGATGTAGCTCTTAATACAATATTAGAGTCCGATAAATGGTTTATAAAGGACAATATAGTGATTGCAATGAGATATTTACTTAACTTATCTAGAGTTATTTGAATTTTCAGCTTTAAAATAAAAAATTATGAAAAAGCTTTATTGTCTACTTACTTTTTAACACTCTGTATACCAATTTCTTTTTAAGAAAATAAAAGCTGTACTACTATTGTTGTAAAGTACTGACTTTCAGTTTTTCATAGTGATTTGTAACGTCGTCATAAAAAAACTAAAAAAATTTTACTTATTTTTAAAAACAGCCTATATTTTTAATAGTTCAAACTAATTTTTATTTTATTCGTAAAATATAAATTAAAGCTAAGTATCTTTTATTTAATATATATTTTTTGAAAATATCCTTACGTCTAAGAAATCCACATACTTTTCCATCTGTTTAGATTTTTTTAATTAAGAATTATTAAATAAAACCCCTTTGTACTCCGACCCTGTATATGTCACACCCGTTCAGCAATTTTTATTTTAAAGAGAAAAAATTTGTGTATGCACATATTAAATTTTAACACCTTATCTTACATTACTAAGCTCCTGAAATTCTTTTTTCTACTCAACACCCACACCATAAATTTCTTTTAAAAAAATTATTTATTTTTTATTTTTTGGAAGAAAATAAAGCAATATAATTATTTTATAAGTGTATAGGTCCTTATAATCGGTGCCAAGTTTCATTGCTCTAGCTTTATATTTAAATTTTATACAGAATTTTAATGAGATAAATGCAATTAAAAATAAAACACCCTGTATCTTTACTCTGCACTGGGTTCGGGATGAGCACCACTTCGTAAAATAATACTAGAGTGTTTACTATAATCGTACAAAGTTTCATTACGGTACGCAAAAATGCAGACAAAAGTGGCTTAGGCTCCGAACTATATTGGCTACTTAGCCGCCCCGCACCTACAGTACCGAGCAAAAGTAGAGAAACAAAAGCATGCATTTTAAAATAAAATTACGAAACAAACTATTTTTCCTAATTTCAATCCCTGGTTTTTATTTTATCCAAGAAGTTTTCTCTAAGGTTTTTACCGCAATTTTTTATATTTTCTTTATTTCCAGGAAGCAAAAGTAGAGAAACATTTTACCTAAGGTACTTACAAAATATTTTAGTGTTTATCAAAGTGTGAATATGTTTAGAGATATGAGTCTTTGCAAGTGAAGCAGTTAATACTTGCTAAATATTATTCTGGCACTTGAAAAGCAACCATCACAAGCCATTTGCAAGTGAGTAGATACGTTGTTTTATAAACTTTTAAGAAGTTTCATCATCGCAAATCATTAATTAGTCCACCTATGATCGGCCGGCCCAGAAATACCACCCCCAATATTGACAGAAAACAAAAATATTGGAAACCGAAAATCCTTTTGAATTTGCCGCGCATATTAGAAATCGTCCAAAAAAAGAACGTTTTTGCTTTTGTCCAATTTAGACCTTCTTGAGCAAAGTCAAGTCGGACCCTATAATTTTCCTTTGGAAAGAAGGGTTTTTTAGTGGGTCTTCATGCTGTCAAAATACCCACTAACAGACCTCTTTTTACAGTGTAAAAAGAGATGTCTACGCCTTTTGATTGATTCCTAATATACGCGGAAACTTCAAAAGGATTTTCGGTGTCCATTATTTTTATTTTTATTTATAATATGATAAATATAACAAAGGGAAAACATAGGTGTTTGAAAAAATACAAAAATGGTGCTTATGAATCCCTTCCTACATAAAGCTTTACGTATTCAACTTAAGCGTGATATTAACAACTCGTATAAAGATTAGGGATATTTTGGGTCGCGTATTTCACACTTCGTTGCCGTTATTGTTATTACTGAGTCTGCGTATTAGTAGCTTTTTGCTCCTTTATTGTTATTTGCGGTAACGGCGTCCAGTACTTACGGAGACCATCCTTTATTTTTATCGTTATTTTTTAAGGTTAGTTTTGTATTGTTTTTTTTTAATGCAGTTAAATTTTTTTCTAAAATTCGGTAGTTTGATTTGTAAAAAGCCATAAATCTAATAAAAAGAAAGCAACAAATATAAATAAACAAAAAGCTGAAGAAATGTAAAACTACTAACTTAAAATTTGTGTTATGTTTATCTTTAGTGTTCCAAAACTTTTGCCGTTATTTACATAGACTTTTCTAAGGCCTTTGACAGGCTCGATCATAGCGTTCTGCTGAGTAAGCTTGGGGGAGCATTTAACTTATCTGATAATTTATTAATCAACCTTTTTTTTCAATGCTTTCTGAAAGTAGCGTACGCAAAGGGGCTTAAACCCTTGAATATTGACCCCTAAAACATGAATTTTCCTCAAAAATAAAGATTAAAATGTATCGATCTGCGTGGAAGCCCCCCGTGGATTTATTTCTGCGTACGCCACTAACTTAACTTCATTATTTTCTGAGAGCATTACTTTTATGTTTAAGAAAACTGTTTTGTCCTCAAATAATGATTTGCTACAAAAATTAAAAATAAATAATGTTTTTTAATTAGCTTTATCCAATACATAAAAAAATATCTAAAGGCTTTTGTGTCTGACAACACACGCAAAAATCGTGGTTTTAATCGACTAAATTGCCGCATGTGTGAACATGCGGCTCTGGAAAAGTAAAACCATTATCAAGCACAGTTAATTACCTAGCATCAAAGATGCATGTCATCAGATGCAGCTTTTTTATAAGGTCAAGCCCCATGTGGCGTTTTTGCTTACCAGAAACACATATACGGCTTTTATGTCAAGGAAGACTGGGTAAAAATGTAATTAAAAGTTTGGCTTTTTTGGACAAAATTTATTAATAAAAAATAAGTTGCACACAAAATAAGGTGGTACCATCAGACTGCAAAAAATATTTTTTTGTTTTTTAATTCTCCAAAGCAGAAAACAAATAATACAGTTTACCACAAGAAGTTTTTGGGATCTCTTTACTATAAAAGAAGTAAAATATGCTACAGGGGAAACACGATAAGTTTTTATGCTGACCAAAAACAGAGCAAAATCGCATTTACTTGAAGATATTGTATTGACTCGGATTAATCAAAGTTTCTTTAAAACCGTTTCAATTATTTAAATGAGTTAAGCACGAGTTTATAGAAGCTTTATCGTGCTTTCATAAAAATAAAATTCTAGATACAAGGATATTAGAAATTTTAACAGCTTTTATAAAATGTAGGCAGTAGATACAGGGTGGTCCCGGTTGTGAGGAAATATAATAAATAAGATACTGGTGTTTGTACGAATCTCGTATATCAGTAAATCGCCTTTACGCCAGAAAAGTTAACAAAAAACTTAACGAAGTAGGGTCTTGGAACCGTGGAAGGGTACTGTATATGTATACAAAGTTTTGATAAAGAAGTACAATTATTTGGAAATCCTAAATTTTTGCCTGGTCTATAATATGGAAAATATAAAAAAAACTTTTTATCATCCCGATACTGTACTTGTGCTTGGTAACGTTTTAATATTAATTAAGTTACACCCTTACTAATATTTTATAAAAAGAAATATAGAAAACATCAATTTTTGAAAATATTTACGCCATAAAGAGGGAGAGGCTGCAACATTTTCAATAAAATAATATTAATTTATTTTCACCCTTATGTCCCGCACACAGTCGCCTCATTTGAGTGCATTAAAAATCTTAAGCGAAGGGGAAAATGTGAATTAAAGTTCAAAAAATTTGACCAGAAGTCCGTCATGCCTATTTTTTGAGGAAACTTGAAAAAAATCACGAAAAACTTATTGTAAACCCTCCAGCAATTTTAGAAAACACACTTCAAAAAGTGAGGGGCTACAGACCTTATAGTTTAAATTTGCAAAAAAAAAATATTTTTTATGCTAACAAATATTAACGTCCCAACTTTCGTCACCCTAATGTCTCGAATCACATCACCTTATTTTTCCGTTCTTATTTTAAAAAATTGTTCAAGAAATATGGAAATTAAACACCTCGACTTCTTTGTTATAATAATATGTCCCAATTTACTTTTTTTACAAAAAAAAACATTACACAAGATTTAGGACTAAATTTTAAAAATTTACACCTTGTCCCACTTTTCGTCAGACATGACGAAATGTAGGTCAAAGTAAAATTTCTTGTCTATTACCCCGTCAACCCCCGAAAAATTAAATTTGATTTCTCTTTATAAAGAAGTTTAATGAAAAAATTTATATAGGGTAGGTGTACTATCGACTATATTATCGACAGTTTTTCGGTTTGTTTTAAATAATAAGATCCGGGTACCTTGCACCTGAATAAAGTCTATTTTATAAAAAAAAGTCATTATTTGTGCACATGTTGGCAGCACTGCATAAAACATATCCCCACTACATCTCTCGAAAAATACGCGGGAAATTGTGACAGTTTAGGAAAAGTGCTTAATGTGGCCGGTTCGCTTGTTAATGGTGTTAAGAAACAGGTAAGATTTGAACTAATATAACTAAAATAATTTTATATTTACGTATAAAAAAATTGATTCTGGTTGTTAGGATAGGGTTAAATTTTATAAAAAAAACAAAAAGAAATCATATAATCTATTTTTTTATCTAAAAAAAAGGACTGTCGGTTTTATGTACAGCTTATCTTACCCAGGAACAAAATGTCGACATTACCATCGATAATAAGGTTCTTACACAGATATTTTTAAACTTATTTTTTTATTTACATAAGTCGGGTGTTTTTTTTTTAATTTTGTTTAAAAGAAAACAAAAGCTTTTTTAAACTTAAAGAACCATAAATTAAAAATAAGATAGGTTTATATACAGTCGATGAAGTTTCTGTTTTTGTGTAAATCCTCTATCCTACTTACAGAAATGACTTTTGTTTTGATAAGAATAAGGTACAAAATAACTATCAAATGTTATTAAAATTGTTTGTATAAAGTAGGTATTTCCCGATTTTTTTTATTTTTTTTTTAAATTATTGCAAAGAGTTTAAAACTAATGTTTATTTTTGTTATTGTTAATTAGAAAAGCAGTCTGATATTATATATTTATAAACTTACTAAAAGTATTTTGAAAATTAGTTTTAAGTTAATGGGTATCTAATGACATTCTTTTATTACATCTAGATACTTCAAATTTTGTTAGGCAGATTCGTAACTTTGTAAAATAAGATGTTAACTTAAAAAATTTATAATAATACGATATTTTCGGCTACAAATTTTTTTATTTAATATAGGTACTTGTTGATTATATTAAATAAAATAAAAATATTCAGTAAAAAAAAAATTGTCGGTAATAAGTTCAATTTTGTGTCGATAACATGGACCCTTTATTTTAAAAAGTGTCGATATAAGGGACATTTTGATTTTTTTTACGGTTAAAAATAAACATAAAAAAACATAATTTTGATAAAATAGACCCTTAATTTTATCAAAAAAAAAATAAGCTCGTTAGTAGTTCAGAATAGAAATTTTTATTGCCTACAAAAGTCAATATTTCCCTTACACTGTCGAGAATATGTACACTCACCCTAGACGGCAGTTCTCTTACCTCTTAGTGCAGGCGCTGTAGGTAGTTGTGTAGTTTGACAATGGATTCTAGCTGACAAAAGGTCACAGATTAACGATCTGGATGTTGGCAAGCCAGGTTTGGGTCCAGTTTTTTTTTATCCCCCCTTCTCTTATAGTCAAGTTCGAATTTTTGAAAATTTAGTTGTTGACGCCTGAAAGCCACAATGATAGAGAAATTAATCAAAAATGTGTAAAATCCGACCTAAAAATAAAATTACATTAGCTTGTTAAATTTTAGCTGATGCAAAAACTCCCAAAAACCCCCAAAACCTGAGATTTTGAGGTTTTCTTCAAATTGTCTTAAAAACTTCTTAGGGAAAAATATGTAATTATCTTTATTATAGACAATAAAATTTTCTTTTCAACGATGTATTAGTCAGTGGGGTGTTAGCTCCCGCTAAATTTCGCGGTGTTTGTAAATTTTAAAACCACACAATTGAATGACGGACAGAGTGCATTTTCGCGCATTTTGGACATGCGCACCAAGAATCAGTGAGATCCTTTTTCGACCGCCTCGAGAAATGGCGTGTTAATTTACTTTCTCCAACTATTTCAAATTTCTACACTTGAAAGTGCTCGATTTTGGTGTACTGAAGCATAGAACTAGAAACTTCAGCCCTTCAGCTACGTGGTGACATCATTAGATCCAGACAGGGGCCCCTTGGAACGTGGAGAAATTGGCTGCAAACTGGTGAGTGCTTTGTTTCTGATTTCCGTTGTGTGGTACCCACAATTAACCTATGGACCTTTTATTTATTTCGTAATTTCATATCAATATATTTATGTTTGTTCGCGCTTTCATTAATTAAAATATATACAGTCCATTGCAGTTATCGTTTTTCTTACTGCGGGAATAACATAAGTGTTCCTTCGACCGAATTATTTAAAATTTACTCCATACGACGTTATTAATAAGTCGGCCATTTTCACGCCGAGATCAAGGCCTTGAATTTTGCCAATCGTATTGAAACGAGAGAGATTTTCGCTCGACCTTCGGTAGCGGCGCAGTTCATCTGTTTTCGGTCCGCTGCTATGGTAACGTACCGTGGTCATTCAGTAAACAAATCGAAGCAATCAAAACAAACAAGCACATGTTCAGTGTGTTAGGTGTGTTCCATATCATTTCGATATTTAAAACAATTTTCATCAATTGCGATAAATTAGTGCATATTTTCGACAATTCGTCATTTTTCTATTTCAGAAGCATTAATTTAGCGTTAATTGTATATTTACCGACAATTTCGTCATTTCAAAGGTAAAATCATGTCTGTCAAAAAAGCCGTGCAAAAACGCAAGGGTTTTTTATCTGCGATCACCGAGTGTTATGTGTTTTCACAGACCGCGGCAACGGACGAAAAAGCGAGAAACGAGTTTCAAGTGAGGTATTCCGATTTGGATGAAACCTTCGATAAATGCATGCCGTCGCATAATGATGTCATTATGTTGATAGACGACTCGGACGACGAGGAGTTTAAAACGCAGGATGCGATCCTTTCAGAAGCTCGTAAATATTTTTATGCGTGTAAGGGGGTTTACTCTAAAATATTTCCGGTTGAGGACCCATCCTTTTCGGGATCATATGTTCGACAAAACGAAACTCCAAAACTCAAAGAGTTAGGTATTCCCATATTTCGAGGTGATAAAAAATTATGGCCAAGCTTTTTCGATCTTTTTAATAACATTATAGATCAAAATCAAAGTCTAAGAAACGTCCGAAAACTTCAATATTTATTTTCATATCTCGAGGATGAGCCTTTAAAATTGATATCAGGGATTAGCTTATCTGATCAAAATTATAAAATTGCTTACGACAAATTAGTCAATAGATATCAAAACAAGCGAGACCTCGCAAATGATGCTTTAAGCACAATTATGAACTCCACATTAAAAAACGAGTCAGCTAAAGAATTGCGTAATTTAATTGACACCTTTTCTGAATCCCTAGAAATTTTAAAATCACTTAGCTTTGACGTTGACAGTTGGGACTTTATTATTTTTTTCATTTTGTTAGAAAAATTGGATATTCCGACGCGTTCAAATTTCGAAATGAGTCACGCCAATACTAATACCGAAATTCCCACTTTTCAGTCACTTTTTCAATTTCTAGAAAAAAGATGTAAAGTTTTAGAATTACTTCCTCAATCAACAGCACCCAAAAAGGTGCCTACCTATCAAAAATCAAATTCTATGCAAAATCAGTTTGGGCAAAAGCCTACCTATCAAAATTCAAATTCTATGCAAAATCAGTTTGGGCAAAAGCCTACCTATAAATCATCCAATTCGCCTTGTATAGGACTGGCTGGCACCTCAACTAATTCAAGTACGGGAATAAAATGTTTCCGGTGTAATCAAGGTCACGTGCTTTCGAAATGTCAAACATTTCTTGATCTCTCACCTATCGATCGCCTATCTTTCGTCAAGCAGAAAAAATTATGTCTAGCGTATTTTCATCCCTTGCATGGGGTAGATACGTGCAAATCAAAATATTCATGCAGGACTTGCAATAGTAAAAGGCACCACACTTTAACTCATATCTTAGAAACTAATCAAGAGTCTGGAAGCCAAGATACTAGTCCTGTCATTCACACACCACCTGTCAATAATCTTCATGTGTCATTAAATACCTCAGGACCTTCAGGTACCTTTCTTTTATGCACCGCCATAATAGATGTTATGGACGGTTGCGGAAATTTTCAACCTGTAAGGGCACTGCTTGATTCTGGATCACAGACAGGATTCATCAGTGAAAAGTGTATTCAGCGTCTTAATCTTTCTAGGCGAAGTTACACCACTGAAATATTCGGATTAAATCAGATGTCTTCTTTTACTTCCAAAGGGCTCGTTCAATGTCACATTAAGCCACAAGGACAGGTCACTCCTTTACTTAATTTCGAAGCAATTGTCGTTCCACAATTATGTTCCAATATGCCTACATAACGATAATCAGTGGAAACACTTGGAAAACCTTAAACTTGCCGACCCATCTTATTTCAAATCTAGACCTGTGGACCTAGTTATTGGTTGCGAGCTATTCGCACAGATATTCAAGGAATGCAGGGTTCTTGGACAAATAGGGCAACCTTCAGCCCTTGAAACTATCTTTGGCTGGGTCGTCATGTGAAAAGTTGACGAAGTAGGTAGTCTTACGGAACGAACCAGTTGTTTTTTAACGAGTCATTCACCTCCTTTAGAGGTCATTCTCCCTAGGTTTTGGGAAATCGAACATTTGCCTAAAAAACAAGTCTTATCAAAGGAAGAAAAACAAGCAGAATCAATTTTTTCTGCGAGTGTATTACGGCAACCGAGCGGTAGATTCATGGTAGATCTTCCGTTTAAAGATAAAATAAACCCTGACCTAGGAAATACTCATCCGCATGCTTATCGTAGATTTTTACTTCTAGAAAATAGATTACTCAAAAATCCTGATCTGTACACTGCCTATTCAAGTTTCACGCAAGACTATATCGATTCTAATCATATGAGTCTAGTTTTATCTAGTCAACCAAAAGTCGACGTATCATGTTTTTTAGCCCATCATTGCGTACTAAAGCCGGAAAGCTTAAGTACAAAATTAAGGGTAGTCTGGGATTATTCGGCAGTCACCCCAAAACTTATTAGTCTCAATGACACGTTGTTATCGGGACCGAAACTTCAAAAAGATATTGCTTCTTTACTCCTTACGTTTCGTCTTAATCCTATTGCCTACATTGCTGATATCAAACAGATGTTCCGTCAAGTCCTTATCAATCCTTATCACCGTCCTTATCAAATGATATTGTGGAGGTTCTCTCCACAGGACCCACTTTCACTGTGGGAACTTTCTACTGTCACTTTTGGCATGACATGCTCACCTTTTCTAGCCATGCGTACATCAAATGAGCTGGCAGAGAGAGAAAAGGAACGTTTTCCTATGGCTAGTACTGTTCTAAAAACGTCAATCTACATCGACGATATCTTGGGAACTAGCCCTTCGCTTTCTGAAGCTCTTTCCCTTCAAACGGAACTCAATGATTTGTTGAAGTCGGGAGGATTTGAACTTAAAAAATGGGCAAGCAATTGTCCTGAGTTATTGGCAACATTGCCAGAATCCGATCGTCAAATGCCGCTCTCTATTGACAAGGAGGAACCACACTTTATCAAAGTTTTAGAACTTCAATGGCATCCAAAAAACGACATTTTTTCTTATCAATGCCGAATGAAGGACAAACTCCCAACCAAACGTTCTATTTTATCTATCATAGGAACAATCTTCGATCCCTTAGGTTTTCTTTGTCCCTTGTTGCTACAAGCAAAATTTATTTTGCAACAGTTGTGGATATCGAAAATAGGCTGGGACGAAGAACCAGATTCTTCTATCATCGACTCTTGGAACAAACTTCGTTCTGAATTCCCGCTTCTTTCCAATTTTCAATTACCCCGACAAATCAAACTGTCAAAAACCAATACCTGTCAAATCATCGGCTTCTGTGACGCTTCAATTCGAGGCTACGCAGGCGCCGTATATTTTCATGTAGAAGAGGAAAGCAATATATCTGTTTCTCTCATATCTGCAAAATCTAGGGTCGCGCCTATAAAGTCTCAAACTTTGGCTAGGCTAGAACTCCTAGGCGCATTTCTTTTAAGCGAATTAATTAACTTCGTCTTATCTAGCTATGAAGGAAAAATACCTTTTACAAATATCGTTACTTTCTGCGATTCGCAAGTCGTATTGCATTGGCTTTCATCCCCTACTAATCGCTGGCAAACCTTTGTTGGAAATCGAGTCAGTAGAATCCAAGAAATCATTCCCTCAAACTCATGGCGCTACATTCCTTCTGCTTTAAATGCAGCCGATATTGCGTCACACCCCTTCACAGTTCATATCACATGACATGTGGTGGAACGCACCGTCGTTTTTGTGGTCTCCCGAAAACGAATGGCCCGATGTTCATAAATCAAAAATGCCGATTGATTTCGGAGATATTAATCTGGAGGAAAAGCCAAAGGTCTGTTGCAATGCGATAATTGATGTCAACTTCTTAGATCAGCTTCTTATCAAATATTCATCTATATCAAAAATTCAACGTATTATTTGTTATGTCCTTCGAATAGTTAACCTTTTTCAAAACCATTCCTATCAAAAACCCACTAAGCCACCGGACCAAAACATTTTTTTTGAAAATATTGTTTGTCCTACCACCGGTGAGATGCAAAGTGCGTTATACCTTCTTATCAAACGCGTTCAAGGTTCTTGTTTTTCTGAGCTTTTTTCCGCGTTATCTAAGGATAAACCAATACCGAAACCTTTTCGAAAACTTTCACCTTTTCTTGATGAAAATAATATCATTAGAGTCGGTGGCAGATTACAAAAATCTGACCTTTTGTCTTATTCTGCAAAACACCCCGTCTTACTTTCGAGTAACCATCGTTTAACTACTCTTCTTATCGAGTCCACTCATCGACAATACCTTCATCCTGGGTTTAAAACGTTACATAATCTGCTTTTACAGCAATTTTGGATATTATCTGCCAGACGGGCAATTCAAAGAACCATATCCAAGTGCTTGCAATGTTTTAGAATCAACCCTAAACCCTATAGACCGCCCATAATGAGTTCACTTCCCGCTCATCGAATCAATCAACTTAAACCTTTTTCGAGTGTAGCTATCGACTTTTGTGGACCTTTCTTTGTGATTCCTCATCGTTACCGTGGTTGTAAAGCTTTCAAATCGTATGTCTGTGTGTGGAACTGTCCACCGAAGGGTTCGTAGGTGCATTCCATCGATTCATTTCCAGACGTGGAAGCGTGACGCAATGCTGGTCAGATCAAGGCAGTAATTTTATAGGGTTTGCGGCCACCAGACTTTCTATTCGTTGGCATCTGGGACCTCCTCTCAGTCCACATTTCAATGGCTGGCGTCAAAAGTTTTAAAACTCACTTTGTTCGAGTAGTCGGCGATCAGAAGTTGTCCATCATGGAAATGTCCACCCTTACATGTCTCATAGAAGCCGTACTTAATAGTCGCCCTTTATCTCCTGCCTCTTCAGACCCACAAGATCTTCAACCTCTTACCCCTGGGCATTTTTTGACCCTTGAACCCCTTAATTCAGAAATTCCGGAGTCAGATTTGTCCGAGGTTCCCCTAAATCGGCTCTCGAGATGGCAACTAATGCAAAAACTACATAATGATTTTTGGAAACGGTATTCTATAGAGTATTTGCATACGCTACAACAGCGACCCAAGTGGGCTGATTCGTCCCCAAATATCAAATTAAATGGTTTGGTTATCATAACAAGTGATCACAGCCAATCACCTTTGAAATGGCCGGTCGGTCGGGTCATCGAACTGCATCCCGGCGGAGACGGTCAGGTGCGTGTTGCGACGGTACAAACGGTTACCGGTGTTTACAAGCGGCCAGTTGTAAAACTGTGCCTCTTGCCGAATTAAAAGTAATTTTAATTTTTTCTACCTATTGAAGTCAATTATTACAATAGGTAATTCTTTATTATTATTTTTTTAAATTTTGTTTGTTTGTTTTGACTTTTTCGGGTTTTCGTTATCTCTAAATAAACTTACGCTACTTATCTGTTTTTCATTCATTTATATTTATCGGTCGATCATTTTTTTAAAATCTATATCTGTCCGGCTGATATTCTAAAATTGTGTGTTTTGGAGGGCAGTTATGTTAGCTCCCGCTATATTTCGCGGTGTTTGTAAATTTTAAAACCACACAATTGAATGACGGACAGAGTGCATTTTCGCACATTTTGGACATGCGCACCAAGAATCAGTGAGATCCTTTTTCGACCGCCTCGAGAAATGGCGTGTTAATTTACTTTCTCCAACTATTTCAAATTTCTACACTTGAAAGTGCTCGATTTTGGTGTACTGAAGCATAGAACTAGAAACTTCAGCCCTTCAGCTACGTGGTGACATCATTAGATCCAGACAGGGGCCCCTTGGAACGTGGAGAAATTGGCTGCAAACTGGTGAGTGCTTTGTTTCTGATTTCCGTTGTGTGGTACCCACAATTAACCTATGGACCTTTTAATTTTTTCGTAATTTCATATCAATATATTTATGTTTGTTCGCGCTTTCATTAATTAAAATATATACAGTCCATTACAGTTATCGTTTTTCTTACTGCGGGAATAACAGTGGGGTACGACCAATGACAAACTCTTCCGGCGTCCGTTTATTGAGAAGATGTAAAAAAATGAAAAAAAGTTTATTACATGATTTACCTGAATTTCTTGAAAACTAAGCTCTTTATCAAAAATAGTGTTCTATAGTCGATTGTAGACAATGATTTTTTTTTAAGGGATGTATAATGTAAGATTATTTTTATTTATAACAATTTAGGGTCGTCCGTAAATTACATCAATTTTGAAAAATCACTAAACTTACCAATTTTTCTACAAGTTTTGTCCAATTTTCTTAAAAACTAAGCTTTTTGGAAAAAAAAATATTTTACTTTTTATTGTAGAAAATAAAATTACCTTTTCAACAATGTATAAGTTAATGCGGTCAGACTAATACTAAACTTTCCAGCGGCGTCCGTTTGTTGAGAAAATGTTTTAAAAAAATATAAAACCAAATGTTTGTCACATATTTTACCCGAGTGTCTTAAAAACCAAGCCCTCTATCAAAAATTAGGTATTACAGTCGATTGTAGAAAATGAAATTTTCTTTTAAATGCTGTATCAGAAAGTACGATTTATAGCTTTAAGTTAAAACTTTACAGGCGTCCGTAAATAAAATAAATTTTTACAAATCACCATACAAATTAATTTTGTTACAGGTTTTATTCAATTTGCTTAGAAACTAAGCTCAATTGAAAAAAATGTATTCTATACTTTATTGTAGAAAATAAAATTCCGTTTTTACTGATATATAAGCCAGTGAAGTTTGGTTAATGACAAACTCTCCAGCGACATAAGGGTCATATAAAACAAAAAAAAATAAAAGCATTTTTGTCACATGTTTCACTCGATTTTCCAAACAAACCAAGTTTTTTATAAGAAACATGTCCCATAGCTGATTGTAGAAAACAAAATTTCCTTTAAAATGATGTAAACTCCCATAATCTTTGAGATAACTTTTTGACAGGTATCGGCTGTCTACCATAACAAATAGCATAGGCCAACGAAAAAAAGTTGTCAAAACTTATCTCAAAGATAATGATATGAACCGTATAACACGGTAAGATTGATTTCATTTTTAAAACTTCAGTGGCGTATGTAAATAAAACACTGCAAATTCTGTTTAATATAGAGTATTTACTGATATTGGTACGCTGGTTCATTAAAATTTCAAATAAAAAGTAACAGGGTTACTTGACTCAATTATTAGGACATGAATATTTATTGAGTCGATTTTGTAGTAACGAAGTTTATACATAAACTGGAGCTCTGCAGATTTACGTCTTTCAGCAATGGCCAAAATAGAAAATCTTTCACATAATGTTTGATTGGGATTCCATTTTCTGATCATTCTTATAGGGAAAATATTTTAAAAATTGCCCTGAATTTTTTCAATACTTTCAATATGTATATTGTAGTAGGGTGACTATATAATAAAGTTTGGATCAAACATAATAGTAAGTTCTTAAATGATTTGTTGCCTGTTTATTTGTGATACAATATTCTGTAATAAGATTTTAAGAAACAATCGTAGGATACGAATTTATGTGGTGGAGATCTGGCATAATATTGTGGAGAACCACTCTGCACCTCCTCCACTCCACTCGATGTGGCGGGTGGCGTTTTTAAAAAAAACTCGGTTTAGTTTCACCTTGATTTTTTTTAATTCACTATTTTTCCGAACATAATTTAACCATCTACCCTCCATAGGGGGATCAGCAACCCCCAAATTAGGTATAAAACGTGATTTTTTTCATATTTTGCCCAAAAGGACTGCGCCTAGTGTCGAACCAGTAGGTCGTCATACCATAGGCCGTGAGCATCGCCGTCGCGTTCAAAAGTACTTATATCTACGCAGTACTTGGCATGTGATGCAGTGCCGCGTGTTTTTCACCGCGCATGTAAATTTTAAACAGTTATACTTATATAAACTACATAGCTTTTAAGCACATCGTTCGAAAAATAATTAATCTGGCTATAAAATGCATCTATTTGTTTAGGCCTCGGATTCTTCGGTCTTGCAAAAAATCAGTTGCAGCTTCGGCCCAAATTTATCATCCGGCAAATCTTTTGTTCTTATCCACACAGCAAGCATTCAAACATTATCATTTAAAAGCTTCATCTTAGTAAAATCAAATAAGCTGCAGACGCAAGATAAAAATGGTTAATTATTATCAATAATTAAATATTTTTCATGGTAAAAAACCAATCAGACTATTCACCTCTGCACACAAAATACTATAACCTTGACGGATTTTCAAGATCACAAGTACCACTCGCACAAAACACCGAACCGAACCTTCTCAACTTTCCAACGTCAGTAATATAATTTACATTATTGGCCTATGCACACAAGTCCATAAAGACCACTAAGACAATTCGCCTATCAACGTCATGATGACTTTATTATCACCACAATCTAAGCTGGAATGTACAGAAAACGCCAAGGTCTGTAGAGGATAGGTTGCCTGGTAACTCCATGGTGGAAGCGGCGTGAGAGGTGACAGCGCGTCATTTGGAGTGCCATGATTTGACTGGAGCTTTTTTCAGGTGTTTTTAAGTATTTTTAATGTTTGATGGTTTATTTTTTACACTTGTAATGTTATTTTCGGACTATATGTATTGAAAAACCGTAAATACATGTTCTACTTTACTTATACTTTCTACTTGTAGTTATTTTGACAGACTAAAAGCTTCCCAAGACTTTGCCTTTGGGATATTTGGTATAAGGTAAGTTTTATATTTGCGTTAGTTGATGTATTTTATGAATATTGTTATTAGAGACACTTTAAGAAAAATAACAAAACATGTTTACATTTAAATCAATAAAGGAACACAAGAAACTTAAAGGTTTCCTACTATATTAAATGCTTTTTATTTAAATTGGCACTCCGCGTGATGTCATTTCCGGCTTTAACAACTGGCTATGATTGGTTAGAAAGTTACCAGATAAACTATCCTCTACAGATCTTGAGAAAATGCCACATAAAATGCATACAGGAGAAGTCAGCCGCAGGCTTTTTGAAAATTTGCTGTTTGCAGGGCTTATAGGGCTGTCTAACAAAACATATGATCAAATCCAAGATGTCTTCCATAGGACAAACAAACCGATTTCCCATAAGCCATAATGTTAACAAAAACGTAAATTTTACAAAAACGACAAGAGCTTTAGTCTCAAAAATTAATCAGTTTTAAGAACGGATCCTTTGTGCATATGAGAAAAATGCGTTTTTCTTAAAAATATTAAACTAAAGCGAGAAAATCTGAAATAAAAGGGACCATGTTTTCTTCAAAAAAGTAGGTTATGTTTTTGTTTATTTTGTTTTTTTTTAACTTTTTTTCTAGTTTTTTCACTTATTTTGAATTATTACATGGGCGCACCAAGGGGGCGGGGGGGGCTAGGGGCCCGGACCCCCCCAAACCACATATTTTTTTAGATATTTTCCATATATTTCATGAATAAACAGAAAAAATAGCATAAAGTACATCATAAGACCTCTGGGGGCCCCCAAAGGTATCGGGCCCCTAAAGGTTTTTGAAGTTTTTTGACCAATCAATCAACGAACTATTAGCCCAAGGTAGGGGAAAGTAGTTCTATTCAAAGAGCTCACTTCAAGGCTCACTTAACAGAGACGAAATTGAAATAGACTATACTTTTCTCATCAGATTCAGGTTTTCTATTAGAATCTTTTGTTGTACTTGACTAAACCTTTTGCTAAGTAATAGGCCTTCTATAGCGTTAAACTGTGAAAAATATTTCACTATGATTTTTAGGTTTAGACAAAGTTTAATTGTTTTAACCCTCCAGTAGTGACATGAGAAAGAGGCACAACTTATAGGTAGGTCAGTCCAACAGATACAGATCAATATGCCCATATGAGTTCCAACCGAGGTTGGTCAAGCAAACTTCTAATAAGTACTTTACAAAATATGTTTATTTAAAAAAATATAAGTGAACATTATATAAAAAAAAAACTTGCAAAATTAAAATACAGTTTTTCCTTGTCATTGGCCTCACACACCGTACATCACCATATGATTTTCCATGAACTATAATACATAGGGCTTAAGTAGGGTCAAACCTAAGGCTTGAGCCACAATAGACCCACTGGTGGTCGCAGTGGAAGGGCTGCAAGGCCCACTCACATGTGAATCATCAACCTAAGGTTCATCAGCTCACAACAGTAAGTACTATTCAAATTTTACAACAGTACAATATTCGCTGTTGTATTACTACTGTTACTATTACTTTTATTACTGTTTTTTGTAACAATATTTGCTCAATTATGTATCTAAAAGTTTATGCAAATAAATATATACTCTACTCTACAATTGGGCGTAACAGCATATGACCCATTAGCAGTATTAGAACCCAAGTGTTTTTGAGAGAAATTGAAAAAAATATCTGAGAGAACTTATTTGTTTTTCTTGTGGTCATCAAAGTCAACAAAGATTACCTTTTTTTTTTCATCTATTATTAATGATGCCATAAAAATTTTTTTTTTGTAATAAGCTCAGAACAGTACCGTAGAAATTTCACAACAGGACTTGTAGTAGGTCCAGTCAGATACTATACAAATTTTACGGTGTACAAGTTAAAAAGAGGTTTGAGTTAGGGAGATTGTCAAATTCACCAGTTTATTCTAAACTGTTTTGAGGTCTGTAAAATAAATATTTATTAAAGAAAAAGAAACTTTGATGATACAGACTTTACTCGACACTATACAGGATGCTACACTACCAAAAGTTTATTTAAGAGTTCTGTAGGATGGTGTACAAATTTGGTTCAGCTCATTATTCACACTTTAACCTCATATTGTTTTCTTTCTTCTCTGGACCCTTTTTTCAACCATAATTTTAAAATTTTCCAACCGTTTTGAAACAATAATCCATTCAGGAGAGACCCAGTCATGATCATTGCTGTATTCTAGTTTTGAAAGTTGCTTGCCTAGAATAGTAAAAAAATCATAGTGAAATATTTCTTACAGTTTAACACAATTCTATGTTACACTTCTGCAAAAGGTCCACTCAAGCACAAAAAAAGATCCCAATAGAAAATGTTGCCAAAATGGCAGTTACACATTTATCCAAAACAAACCTGACAAAAAACTTTCGAATATTTCAATTTATCCTCTGTTAAGTCAGGTAATAGTAATAGAGCACTTATCCTTTTTCTTTTCCCTTCTTTGAGCTGATACCTAGTTCATTTAAATCAAGATGATTTTTTAGGGTCAAAATACTTGGCATTCCATCAAAACTAACATTATCAAGCTCTCCCCAGCTGCCACAATTCATAACAGCACAGAAACTAATAATAATGATTCAAACTGAGTAAAAAACTGGAAAAAAAGTAAAAAAAAAACAAAAGTAAATAAAAACATAACCTGACTTTTGACCAAAACATGGTCCCTTTTATTTGAGATTTACTGGCTTCAATTGATTTTTTTTAAGAAAAACGCATTTTTCCCATGTGTACAAAGGTTCAATACTTAAAACAGCATCTTTCTTGTAAGTTAAATCGTTTCACTTGTTTTAAAAATTACGTTTTTGTTAACATTGCGGCTTATGGGAAAACGCTTTGTTTGTCCTATGGCGACCATCTTGGATCGAAAAACAGCTGATCGTGACAGTTCGTTACTGACTGATTTTTGCAGACTAGGTTAATTTTTTTGACAACTAATTAAACTAATAAGGAGACTCCTATAGTTATCTGAGTGTCTAACAGATTTATAAGGCTACTAATTAATGTAAAGTACTAATAAAAAATTCGGGAAAATAATAAATATATTACAACAAAATTAAAAAAATTGATCATCAGATCAGATGCCGGCTGGTTGATGCCCCGTGTAGCCGCTCACTATAGGTGAAACAAGTCGACGATTATGCAAATCAAAAAAAAATATGAAGAAGAGGGAAATGTGCGACGAAAACAATGCACTGACCTGGCCAAAATCAATTCGCAAATTAAAAAAATATATAGAAAAAAAAACAATATTTAATAACGTGTCATTGCACCATCAGCATCACATCATGCCTGGATTATACTTGCTAGTCTTCTAGGCATTGAATTTGCTAAATTTTGAAACAAGTTTGGGTTTGCCTGAACGAAGTCTTCATATGCTTGTATAATAAGTTCCATAAAGTGGTTCGAGTTTCTAGGAGTAAGAGCCATTTTTGTTAATTTTTTTGAAATAAGTCCCCACACGTTTTCGATTAGATTGGCATCGGGAGTTTTGGCTGGCCATGGAAAAACCTCGACATTCTTCTCCTGAAACCACTGTCGTTATATTTGGACTGTGCGGACAGGGCTACATAAGCCTGAGCATTAAACCTAACAAGAATTCTATAAAGAGCCCCATGTCCTCTTGCCAAAATCCAACCCCAAACATTCACAAAAAATATTCCGGTTAATTTTTGATTTCCCAAAATATATTTTTCTTGGTAGCGAGTTGTTGATGGCCAATAAACAGCTGTACATATCTACTATTGATTGGGTTGGAATAGCGATCTTTTGTCATTAAATCAAAACCCTCTCTTATTGTTTCCGAAATCCCCATGTATTTATTTGCTTTTATTTGGGATGCCCTGTACATCCCGTTAATCCAATATCTTTTTTTCTGTATAAACTTGGATGGACCTTAATTTAAGACTAGGTAATTACTACTGACGTCCATAATCCCTTAGGGCTTATGAAAGTTATGAAACTCAGAGGCTAATCGATTTATCTTTTATAACCGTTTTTGTTATATTAAATTGGGTTGCCTATTTCCAAGTATACGGATGCAAAAAAATCTAATAAACTGTCCAGGCTATCATCGGTGCCTAAGTACAATCCCTTTTTTTGTTAGTGAAAAGAGCAGCCGTCCCCTTATCAATCTGCTTTACATCTTGTTGCGGCTTTCGCTCTGTATTGTCCGTCTTGGAAAAATTGGTCAGAGTAGTAGCACATCACTATTACCCTAGACCCTGGGAGGCCTCCATGCACTGCGTGTTAATGCAAATTGTACTCTGTTTAAGCCTTCATTTCACGGCGGGATGAATGCCAGAAGTGGGAAACGACGGTCGAAGGAACTTCGTGATCTAGAGACATTAACGGTCGTCAGTTATTAATTAATGCACAGTTTTTTATTGCTGTCCAACTCACACGCTGCACAGTGCGCTCTCGGACCTGATTTTTGACCAAAATTAGAAAAAAATAGGTTTTGTAACAATATTTTGTTTTGAAATGAAAAAAAAGTAATTATGCATTAAAATGGCGGATCCAAAATGGCGAAGTTTCCTTTTTATAAACCGATAATTATAAAATTTAGAACTTTGTAGTGTTAATAGTCACTATAATTCGATTGGATTGGCTGGGGCCATGAAAAAAATCTCAACATAGTTCTCTTGAAACCACTGTCGTGATATTTGGGCTGTGTGGACAGGGCAGTTGCAGTTTGCCGAGATCCACCCCCAAACATTTACAAAAAATCTTCCGGCTAATTTTTCGTTTCCCGAAATATATTTTTCTTGGTAGCGCGTTCTTGGTGGCCGATAAACAGCTGTACATATTATCTACTACTGATTGGGTCTCTACCGTCTCTCTTACTGTATCCGAAATCCCCATGTCGTTACTTTTATTTGGGAAGCCCTGTTCCGTTAATCCAATATCTTTTTTTTCTGTATAAACTTGGATGGACCTTTATTTAACACTGGGTAATTACTACTGATGTAAAAAAATTCTTAGGGCTTAGGAAAGTTGTGAAACTCAGAGGCTAATCGATTTATCTTTTATAACCGGTTTTGTTAAATTAAATTGGGTTGCCTATTTCCAAGTATACGGATGCAAAAAAATCTAATAAACTGTCCAGGCTATCATCGGTGCCTAAGTACAATCCTTTTTTTGTTAGTGAAAAGAGCAGCCGTCCCCTTATAGATTTACATCTTGTTGCGGCTTCGCTCTGTATTGTCCGTCTTGGAAAAATTGGACAGGGTAGTAGCACATCACTAATACTCTAGCCGCTTAGAGGCCTTCATGCACTTAAATGCGTGTTAATGCAAATTGTTCTCTCTTTAAGACCCCATCCCACGGCAGGATGACTGCCAGAAGTGGGAGCCGACGGTCGACAGTTCGGCACTGACTCGTGACGTATCTTTAAATTTGCGCCTCGATAAGAATTGTAATTTTGGAACATACTCATTTGCATCTCTTTTTAATGCACAGCTAATTTTTTTATTGCTGTCCAACTCACAGCGCTGCACAGTGAGCTCTGGGACCTGATTTTTGACCAAAATTAGAAAAATAGGTTTTATAACAATATTTTGTTTTGAATCTATGAACCGATAAGTATGAAATTTACAACTTTGGAGTGTTTATAGTCACTAATTATGATTTTTGACAAACTTAAAAACACTTGATATTGCGGTTCCAAAAGTCGCTGTTATAATATGGACTTTCAACGCGTTCTTCAGAAAGAAAAAGTGACACTTCTAAGAAATAACTGAAAGTTGCGTCAATTACTGGACTATCTACTCTTGTTAGTAAAGGAGTTTGGGAGTTTCAATATGTTTTTAATTTAATCCTTTTTGGCGAAAAATCAGGTCCCCGAGTCCACTGTGCGCTGACGGAAGTCGATTAGGATTGATTGTCAAATGGCATCTTACAAAGACTTCTCTTTACAAAATAATCCAGTGACTCTTTTAGAATGATGTGCGCACATTTCTCTACATTGAGTTAAACAGAGAGAGTAAGTGACTGGATGGTAATGTGTGAGTTTAGTGAATAAAACGAGTAGACCATTATTTAGTTATTAGTAAGTTCAGTTGTGTTAGATTTGTTAATTTTTCCTGCAATAAGAGAGGGGCTTTGGATTAAATAATTAGTATACTGTGGATGGTGATACGTTCCGGAATCATATTTTTTGTGTCGGGGTGCCAGATTCAACGTGCAACGTCACAGTCAGCGCCTTGTTGCGATCCCACGGCCTGCCAAGTCTCGCGCCGCACATACAAAAAGCCACGGCCAGATTTAGCGTTGGAACCGCTTCGGGTTAAAGTGAAAAATTGCGCCTTTATAGAATAAAATATATTTTCAGTCAACAACCAGATTACATTGATTGATTGTACAAAAATATTGATTCAAAAATAATTTCATATATTAAAGTTCGTGTATTTGAATCAATGATATCCAGTCACAGGCAAAAAATTAATAATTACGGCAATTATTTTACGTAGGTACCTTTTTTGTTCTGTAAACTCAGTAATTAACAAAATACACTTTAAATACTTTCAACATTTTTAAAGATCAACATTTTTAACTCATTAGTTCAGAAAATACATTTAAAATTTTTTATTTCTGTCGACCGTCGGTTCCCACCAAAATCGAGAAAAAATAGAAATATATTCCTAATTTGCCATATTACAGTGTATACAAGGAAGAAACTATAAAAATTGAGAGTTTCTACCAAAAATCTATTGTATCGTTAATATAGCGTTTAAAAATGGCCAAAAATTAGACAAAACACTATTAGGTAGTTTTTGGGGTAACCTGAACCGAACCGAACCGAACCCCTACCAAATGCTGCTTCCTCTCAGAGTTTTTGCAAGTAGTTTAAAACTGTTTATTATTAATGTTAAAGTACGAAAAGCTAGCCTTTATTTTTAGCCTTATTTTACAAAATAAATGTTGGAAACTGGTGATATTTTATCATTTTCCATAGAAGCCGCACAAAAAATCTATAAAATAAATATTACAAAATTACCATTACCACAACGAAAGACTCCGTAGCTTACGGCATCGGCAGTGGTTAATTACCACTACGGGATGATATTTTGCTTGTGCACAGACGCAGTACTTTAATAAAAGATATAAAACGTTTTCTCAATCCCTTAGTAGGTAGTGTTTTTTTTAATCCCTGCTTCCATTAATGCACTTTTTTGCCACGAGTGAACCCTGCCGCATCGGGATTACACATCGTTTCTGTGTGAAACTAGTAAGCTGAGTTTTCCGTTCATGTAACTTGTAACACAATAAGTTTTACCGAAGCAAATGTAGGTAGGTTGGCTGATAAATTTTTCTCAGAAAATTAAATAAAAGGATCGTAAATATATCTTACAGGAACATAATAATTTTATGATTTGATTGAAAATCGAGTCTGTTGCAGCTTTAAGTTTTCGGATCAATACTGGGAGTCTTAAGATCACAAAAAAATCGTATTACTAAGTTCAAAATACGAGTTTGTAGTTTTTTGGTGCTTGTTAAAAAACCACGGGTATAGACACAAAAATCGAACGAGGTCTAATCATTACTCACTTAAAATACAAGTTCATGTTTCTTGCAATGCAATGCAATTGCAGGCTCGTACTTTTTCGACAGTTTGGTTTTCTTCGAGTGAGACGACGTATTTTAAACGTTTACTTTGAGGTTTAAATTGCATTGCAGTTATTGCCATTTTACCAAACCTAATTTCCCATATGCTCGATAGGTCTCCCAAGTAAGGCCTTGTAGAAATAAACCTTTCTAAAGCCATGGTATTGTATTACATTTGGGTGTCACAGATTATGGGTAAAGGATGAATATCTTTCCTATTTAAGTCGTTATAAGGCATATTATAGTTGACATAGAATCTGATACTACCGTCCTCGGTAGTAACTGTTTTTGACTGATTAAAACTTTGTTTCGTGGCTTTATAAGACGACATGCACATTTTATAAGCTTCTGATGGAATCATGACATTTGAACAGCGCCACCGTCTGTTAAAGTTTATTCTTCGCTCTGGGCCTTGTTTTATAGTATACTTTAACTTTGTTTTTAATTTTTGAAACAAAATAATTTTAATTTTAGAAAACATTTTACGCTGATTTTAAAAAGTATATAAAAAGAAAATGACTCCATAAGAAAAATAACAATCTCATGTAACATCTCAAAATCTAAGTGACAGATAGAATATAATTTGTCAATTGGATTCCTTCTAAAAGAAACTTTAAGGAGCAATTTACACCAAAATAAAATTTTCATAAATAAAAATGGTCCTTGGTCACTGAGTTTTCCCGTTAATGTAACAAATTGAGATTTTGTTACCCGAATAAATAAAGTTTCCAGACGGCCGGAAAGAAGCCCCTAGACAACAATAGTCAATATTATTGATCAATACGTATTGAAGGGCTGTATTGACTAAGGACACTCATCGTAAAGGCGTAAAGCTTGCTTGACGATGAGTGACCTTAGTATTGACCGTTTAGGAGAGATATTGATAGAAATTTATATTGAAGTGTATTAATAGAAACAATATGGATGCTTTTATTGCGGTTATGAAATATATTAATGAATATTGACAATGATTACATAACCCTAGGTATGCATTCCAACAAACTTAATAACAGCAGCGGACAGATGGCTCTGCCGTGTCATCATTGGAACTACATGAATATACGGCAGAGCCATCTGTCCGCTGCTATTATTAAGTTTGTTGGGTTGCATCTATAGGGGTTGTGTAATCATTGATGTTGATATATTTGCATCAGTTTTGTTTCAGATTCCGAGCACAACCGACAGTCAAAAGTACTCATCGTATTGATCGAATTAGGCGTTAACTCGTGATGTGGCTTTATCCATCCCTTTTTATTACACAGCTAATTTTTTATTGCTCTAGCGCTGAACAGTGGGCCTTCGAACCTAATTTTTGACCAAAATTAGAAAACAAAATGTTTGTGACAATATTTTATTCCGAAATTAGTAAGAAATAGTTTTAATAATTTCAGACATATCATATAAAAATCATCGTCTGACCCGTCTACACATCAAACTAAAAATCATAATCTACAGGTATGAAATCCACTTACCTCACCCACAAAATGGCTTTGAATCTGGATCAAATCGCTTAAAAAATATGGTACTTTTAACGCGTTCCTCAGAAAGGAAAAATGACATCATAGTTTGTTTTCAAGGCCTGTCATGTCCTCTTATGCATTAAAGGTGTTCGCGAGTTTCAGTATGTTTTTATCTTAATTTTTTTTGATGACAAGTCATTGACAATGTTATGAACACTTCTCTTTGCAAATAATCCCAAGGCTTTGTGAAACCAACAGAAACAACTACACCGAGGGAAAATACCCCTACCGGCATTGAATTATACTGATGGCTTGATGCTTTCGTTTGGAACTTGTTAAAACTGTTTGGTTTTTACTATCTCCAACGTCGATCACAATGATACGAGTGATCCTCGACTGGAACACCTCCTGACAATCAGGAACAAGTGATCCATTCCAATCCACGACCGGACCGGTTTCGACCTTTTCGGCCATCCTCAGGTGAATGTAGGCGATAGCTCCGTGTAGAGCATAAGTTTTGTGAAACCAACAGAAACAACTACACCGAGGGAAAATACCTCTACCGGCATTGAATTATACTGATGGCTTGATGCTTTCATTGGGAACTTGTTAAAACTGTTTGGTTTTTACTATATTCAACGTCGATCACAAGGATACGAGTGATCCTCGTCTGGAACAAGTCCTGACAATCAGGAACAAGTGATCCATGCCAATCCACGACCGGACCGGTTTCGACCTTTTGGGCCATCCTCAGGTGAATGTAGGCGATAGCTCCGTGTAGAGCATAAGTTTTGTAAAAACCAACAGAAACAACTACACCGAGGGAAAATACCCCTACCGGCATTGAATTATACTGATGGCTTGATGCTTTCATAGGGAACTTGTTAAAACTGTTTGGTTTTCACTATCTCCAATGTCGATCACAAGGATACGAGTGATCCTCGTCTGGAACACGTCCTGACAATCAGGAACAAGTGATCCATGCCAATCCACGACCGGACCGTTTTCGACCTTTGGGGCCATCCTCAGGTGAATGTAGGCGATAGCTCCGTGTAGAGCATAAGTTGTGTGCGTCCCAAGGTCTCGACAGACCTTGTGTGCGCCTGTCCCACTACAGTGAGTTAAAAAGAGAAATATCTATGATAATGTGTAGGTTTAGTAAATAAAGCGAGTAGACCACTGTTTGGTTATTGACCTGAAGTCACTTTTTAAAAAGATTTTTAGGCGCCCTTACTAATACATTGGTTTAAAAAGAGATTGTATTTAATCCGCAGCCAATGAAACGATTAGATTTTTTGATTTTTCTATAATACGAAGGGGGGCTTTGGATGATGGTACGTTTCAGAATCATATTTTGAGTCGGGGTGCTCTTTTCAACTTGCTATGTCACAGTCAGCGCCTTACTAGGTATATTAAAGCGAGACCTTCAATACGTATTGAACAATGCATATTGATCAATATTATGGTCCTGCTATGGGCTGCTTAATAAAATGAAAGAATGCCGGAATTCTTCAAAAGCTTGTACAGTAAAACCTCCTATAAGCAGACACTCACGGTTTCTTTGATTTGGTCCGCTTATTGTAGGTGTCCGCTTATGAGAGAGAACTGCGAAATTTTAATATATATTTATTTTTATTTAACAATCTCCGTTGCTTGAGTTTTTCCGATATTAAATTTTTCAGCGATCTTTCGTTCTGACAGATGTTCCTTCTCCGAAATGTTAACAACTTCCATTTTTGACGTAAACTAAGAAGTTTTTTACTAGGCGCCTTTTAAAGAAATTTATTACTACCCAACTGAACAATAAAAATAAAACACAGCAGTCCTGCGGAATAAAATATGTTGTAAATACGACAGAAGTATTTAGTCTCCGCATTAAAACGGAAAGAGGAAATTCCCCCGCTGTAAAGTGTGTTGTTGCCAACATACTAAATAATATGTATGCCCATGTCGTGCAGTGCTCCGTCCCGTTGTCAGAGGTTCGCGTCCGGTTAAGGAAGGTTTCAGAATTTTCTAACCAAAAAAAATTGTCCGCGTCCGGTTATTATTGTCCGGTTATAGGAGTGAATTTTACATGTAAACAAATTGGGAAAAGCTTCGTTCCAACAAATTTGTCCGCCAAGTAGAGGTTTCACTAAATATCCATGCTATGTTGTCAAATTTCAGCAGCAACCTGTTAAATCAGACAAGTCCTGGATCACTAAGGGTACCTACCTACATTCCTATGTTTTATTTTAAGAAGTATGTGCGTTTTCCCGTCCGTCGGCGTTGCGCGTTTATGCTCAGTTTCCAGCATTCGCCAGTTTCACTCGAGTTTCGATGCTGCCACTTTCAGTCGCGTCGACACAATCGTGCGTCGTGAAACTTTTCACGTTGTCTTTACGCGTACGTAAATCTGACCGCGACGCGATCGTCGGATTTTCTTATACGAGTGCCGAAAATACCTACGCGTATAAAATTAGTTTCCAAAAATTTTTCCTCTAAAATCTCCAGCTTACAAGTTGTAACAAAAAAATTGGGTACCTATCCTACATATATTTTTGCTTGATTAGTTTTTTAGTGCGTGTGTGTTTCTAGAATTAAATTTTTTGGTGATTGGAAAAAGTTTTAGGTAATATATTTGTTTATTACTAGGTAATTAACATTACAATTAAAAATGTTTCATTTTATACTGTACCATAATACAGTACACAAGGTCGGTAATGTAAATGTAACTTTTCCAGACTGAAACATATTATACAGATGCAGATAGAATACTCCGGATTTTGTTGCATATTATATAGATTGGTTTCACTCTGTGATAACTGAGTATTAATCTGAGTATTTACACGGCGATTTTCACTATGTATAAAAAAATAATTAATTAAAAAATAAAACATTTTGAAATAAAACTTGGATAAAACGTTGTACGATATACGGCCGTGAAATATCATCCAGCTACTAATTCTACGTCTCGTCCGTAAAAAGCTAGACTTGTACTTTAATAAGCTATTTCCTGGCCTTGCAATAGATATTACTACACCGGAGAACTTTACAGGTCACACCAAAAAATTTACAGGGTAAGACCTGCAAACCTGAGGAGACCTGTAATGTTAGTTTGGTAATTTAATAGAAACATAGGCTTCTAGGGAACAGGGGGAGCCTGTCCCCCTTAAATTACCTCGGGTGCCCCCTGATGTATCTCAGCTTCCCCTACCCCTTATTAATAACAAAATACAGCTATAATATATGAAACACAAAACATACACTGAAAAAAGAAACTCGGTAAAATTAACCAGAATACAATACAATACAATAACTTTATTTGTCAAAAACAACACAATGTTGCATACACAAAGTTTTCCTAATGCTAAGCACTTAATTGACAAAAAGGATCCATATATTATAAAAATCGTTTACAATAAACTCTTTTACTAGAAGAGAGTTCTTGCGAGAAGACCCTAGTTAATTTGAATCTATAATCTTTTATCGATTACCTGATTGCATCAAAAACAAAAAAGTAATTAACAAAATACTACAACTACAACTAGTGAGAGCCTACATTTCAGTCTAATTTTTTTATAGTGTTAAATGTATCTTTGCTATCATCCGACCGGAGAGGGGCAAGGGGCCAATCGGGAAAGGAGCGAACATTGTTATTCGTAGATGATTTGGCGTACCTGGATAAATCAACCATAAAAAATTAGTATATATATTAACGATAAACAAATAGAAATTTAAATAAATGGATCCATGACGGATCGGGTACCTTCCTAGCTAGCCAGCACATATATAATATATCGGCCTTTTTGTAAATATCTTAGAATCTAAAGCTCTTGGCAAAGACGAAGTTTTGGATTATAACACAGGTTATTGAGTAAAATGTAGTCTACTATATTCCGAAAACTGTATATTCATACGATGCTCCGTTAAAAAGTTGGCAATTTTTAAAGTTTTTAATTTTTAAAAAACTGTCATTAGCAATAATGGATTTTGACCAAAATCTAATCAGCTCGTAAGAGTGTCGAGTACTATTTTAGCTGAAAATGTTATGAAAATCGGTTCAGCGGTTTAGGAGCGATCGTATTACGGACAGAAATAATATACACACATACACATACAGACGGACATCACGACGATATTGCTAGGATAGGTCAAAATACACCCAAATAACCCATTTTCACGCTACGCGAGCTAGGAACTTTTTACCTATTTAAGTGTATTGTATAAGTACATATTTTTTAAATGTTTTGCTAGCTCATTAGAAAAATTTTAATCTCCGTAAATTGAACAATCAAAAATTTTTCGTGTCTAATCGTGTAAAGAGAGGGTATTTTTCCATGGGCAGCCCCAAGCTGTGTACCCCCCTGTGGGTAAGGACTCCGAGGTCTAATGGACACCTATTAAGTGTTTACAATTATCTGTTTCATCCTAAAGGGACCCGCATATAAGAACACTGCATTGTCAATGCAGTTGTGACGCCCTTTGAAAGCTAAGAAGAGGGTTATAAGAGAGTTTTCAACAAGAAAACAATGGGAAAACCGCGCCGATTTCTTTTGTTGTTGGATTTGATTGGTGGCTGTACCTCTTCCAAGGGGCCAGATCCAGAGGTGGATAGACTGTAAACCGCCCCGGAAAGAAATTGGCGAGCGAGCCATATTTCACACAAAGGCAAAACTACAACAAGGTTAATCGAAAATAATTTTATATTAAAATGACTTTAATTCCTAATAAATATACATTATCAGCTTTAGTGTGGTACTCAAAATTAGTGACGAATTCAGGATTTCCGCGGGAAAGCGCCAAAAAATATTTTCTTTGCTATTTTTAATAGATCTTTGAAATTTTACATGATCCGAAAATAAAATGCGCCGAAGGCAACATTTTTGAAAAATAGGGTAATTTTTGTGACAAATCTGACACGTCAGATACATTTTGTAAGAAACTGCGGTTCATGCATTTCTTGTTTTTAATTCAGAATTTAAAAATAAGTTTTATATATCTGGGAGAAGGATGGCCCTTACCGTAGTCCCCCTGGATCTGCCCAAGATAGAATACTCCGGTTTGTAGGGTACCCAGTGTTAGTAAATTTCAATTTAACTGTTCCAAATGATCACCGCTAATAATTCAAAAAATAGCCAGTGCATTAAGATTTTTATGCATGTTTAAGCCCAAGAACATTCTTAAAATAGTTTCTATAATAGGCATCTCTCTCTCTCAGTTCGGCGCTCCTTTAATTCTAACGCCCATGGCTTAAATCAAATCAAATCAAAAAAGCCTTGCTTATCTAAAGTACAAATATCCAACTAAAAGCTTTAAAACTATGGAGATACATTAATCCCTATCAAAATAACATTAAAAGAAAAATTAAAAAAAGTTTAAAAATAAATTTAACTAACATTTGATGTACCTACTTTTAATTGCTAACGCCAACATTTTATTTAAGTTCAAATACAAAAATTGGCTTTATTAGTCAGTTTACCAAAGTAGACATTGACAAAAGCCTCATTTATCCAATTATAGTCTATTGAACACTAAAATAATTATTATTGATTTAAAATTATTTAAATAAAAAAAAGTCAAACAGTCAAACTTAAAACTATATAAAAATCGGTTAAAATAAGAAAAATCTAAAATTTGATTAAAACATAACGACGCCAAAATTTAAATTCAATGAAAATTATTGATTTAAAATTATTTAAATAAAAAAAGTAAGTCAAACTTAAAACTATAGAAAAAAATTGGTAAACACAATAAAAAGCTAAAACTTGATTAAAACAAAACGACGTCAAAATTTACATTCAATAAAATCAAAACCCCACGATCTGTGTCAGATTTTGTCAGATAAACCTAAATATAAAAATAAATAGTTTCAGTCAGCAAAGTATTCTTCTAAATTTCCCTAGATTTTTTATTTCTCGAAACTCAACTGGCAAATGATTAAAAAGCTTTTTTTCATTGTAAATAAATTAGTTTTTCAGCAAAGTTGAGCGAGGTATAGGAAGATTAAGAGTAAAAGTATTACGAGTGTTATACTGTTTAGGTAATAATAATTCATGACGATACTTTTTAAACATTAAACATACAGTTTCTAAAATAAAAATACAACACAAAGTTAAAATTCTATGCCTCAAAAAAAGAGGCCTGCAAGAAACGCGCTTTTTGACTCCACACAAATTCCTTATTGCCCTTTTTTGGAGGACAAAAACTGAATTTATTAAAAACTGCGAACAGGATCCCCAAAAGCAAATGCCATATCGAAGATGCGATTCTACTAACGAGTGATAAACATTTTTGGCAACATCCAAGCCAAGGTTATCACCAATCACTCTCACAGCATAACAGTTTGAAGCAATTTTACTTTGAAGGTTTGCAATATGCTTATCGAACTTTAAACATCGATCGATTGTTAGACCTAAAAATCTGTTTATTTCTGGATTTGATAACACTTCATTTTCTAGTGTGATATCACCTATATCACATTTAAAATTTAAAATGTGTGTTTTTAATATATTAAATGACAGAAAGTTTGCGTCACACCATTGTTTTATTTTACAAATATCATTCTGAACATCAATATTTAGTCTGTCTATATCAGTATTGTGCCAAAGAACTGTGTTATCGTCATAAAAAGCTGTTATTTTGCCCGTAATGTCAATGTTTGGTAGGTCATTAACAAAAACCAAAAATAATAATGGGCCCAAAATTGAACCCTGAGGAACACCTGTATCAACTTCTTGTTCAATTGAAGTTTCTTCGTTAAAAAAAAACTGATTGAAGTCTCCCAGACAAATATGAGCAAAACCAATCTAAAGCTATGCCTCTGACTCCATATTTTTGCAGTTTTTGCAGCAATATTCTGTGATTCACACAATCAAAGGCTTTCGATAGATCACAAAATATTGCAGCAGCCTTCTTACCGGAGTTAAGTTTAACATAAAGGTCTTCCAAAAAGCCAAAAATAGCGTCGTCGGTACTTTTTGCAGCTTGAAAGCCGAATTGGTGACTATTTAACAGATTATTTTTAGTTAAAAAAGCTGTTAAGCGAATTTGTACCAGTTTCTCGACTATTTTAGCTAATGTAGGCAATAAGGCAATCGGTCGAAAATTTGATGGGTTATGTTGGTCTCCCCCCTTAAACAATGGAACCACAACTGCTTTTTTGAGTGTTTCTGAAAATTTACCGGTAGAAAAAGATAAATTAATTGCTTTAGCCAAATTTTCAAGTGCAACGTCCGGCAATGCTTCAAAAATTTTTATTGACATTTTATCCCACCCTGACGCTTTTTTGTTTTTTAATTTTTTAAATATGGTTTTAATTTCCTCAATATAAGTGGGGGCCAAGAAAAAACTATCCTGCACATGGACATTTGTTAGATAGCTCAAAGGGTCGATACTTGAGAGACTTTGCGCTATATTACAGTAAAATGAATTTAAATCATCAGCTTTAACACTGCTAGTAAACGATACTGAGTTTTTACCTTTGAGCTTGTTAACTATCTTCCACGATTCTTTGTTTTTATTTGAAGCATTGTCGATTTTCTTTTGATAATAAAGTCTTTTTGCGTCCCTAGTTGTCCGTCTATAAATACCTCGGTAGTTTTTATAATATCTAAGAAAACCTTCATTCTCCCCAGCAAATTTTTTTATATAGTGTAATGATCGCATATTTTCACTAGATGTTTTTAGACCATTTGTGACCCATGGCTTTTTGTTTTTTTGCTTAATATTTTTAATTGGAAAGCAAAGTTCAAACTTTTTTTGAATTAAAAGATGGAAGTGGCAAAGTGCGTCCTGGCTTTCCAATACCTGCTGCCAGTCCGTCTGGTTACATAAAAGATTAAATTTACGAAAGCTCTTTTTTGTAAGCATTCTACCTCGTCGAGTTTTCTTTTTAATCGTCGAATTTATTGCAAAGGAGCAAAATACAGCCTCGTGATCTAACATACCAGCGCTCATCACTGTACACTCAACTTGACTATCATTAAACGAGGAAAAAGTATAATCAATGCATATCGATGATTGATGAGTAATCCTTGTGGGTTTTTTAACTTGCATATGCAAGCCATTTGAGTCAAATAGATTTGTAAGAAGCTGAACATGCGGAGAGCCTTCCTCTAAAAAATTTATATTAAAATCGCCAGTGACAATAATGGAAGCATTAGAAGATAAGCCTGATAAAACCGTTTCTAGTCTCTGCAAAAAACAATGTACATTCGCTCTTGGGAACCTGTAGAAACCTAGTATATACAAATTTAAACCTGGACAATGTATAATTGAAAACTCAAAAATTCTCTCTTCCAAGAGATTATTAAATCTTGTTATTTCAACAAAATTAAAAGCATCTAAAAACTATTTTTGTATCAAAATAAGTGTTCCTCCATGAGCATCACTTTCTCGAGAGAATCGTGATACAATTGTATAGCCCTCAATATAAATCGGTTCATAAAACTCCAACCAATGTTCCACTAGTATCACCACTTTAGGAAAAGCTAAGCTATCTAAAAATAAAACTAATTCATCAGTTTTAGATCTTATAGAACGAATGTTAAAAAACACTAGGTTAAGTCGGTTTCTGTTGCCTCTTTGACTAAAAAATTATTTTTTTGTTGCCTTTCTTCTAGAACATTTACTGTTTGCCCATTTGACAAGGTTTTTTCCACAAATTTATGATCTTGAAAAATGCGATCTTCTATTGAAATGGTTTCTACTGGCTCACAAGTTAAGTTCAAGGTGTCTTCTGTAAATTCCTGATTTTGAAAAATGCAATTTTCTACTAAAAGGTTTTCTACTATTTCGCAAGATGAAATTGAATTTGTGGTTTTTCCAATGTACAAATTTTCGATTAATGAAATTTTATTTGGTTCAGAGACCATGAGGGACCCATAATTGCTTGTATCGTCAACTGTTTCTATATGTATTAAGTTTTTATAAAAAGAGGTAGATGAATTTAAAATTTGTTCTGTTCGTTTAGAGATACTTAAATTACTTATCTTTTGTCTATTTTTATTAATATCTATGAATAAAATCTTACTTTTAGAGAATCTGTTAAACTTATCTACCAATTTTCCAAGCATTATATTACAATATTCCAACCTACTTCTAATTAAACTGTTATAAGATCTTTGACAAGGAGTCGATAAAAATATTAAATTAATATGCAAAGAATGTTTTAAATTTTGAAAAGCGCTCGAGAAGTTAAAATGTTTACCTTGCAAAGAATTATTTAAGCCAGCCATAACAATTATATTGTCATTTGCCGTCAACCTTTTTGCCAATAGATGAATATCTTCCACCACCGACTCAAACATCGCATAAGGTTTAATTATAGACTCTATCTGAAAATCTGTAGAGCCAAAATTTTTTTGAAGACTATCAGCCAAACCTCGCCCAGTTTGGTCGCAAATAAATAATATTTTGTTTTTATATTTCTTAACATTGGTTATCTTATTTATTTCTTTGTTATTTTTTATTTGTTCATGAGAACACACATTAGAGGGTAGATGATTAACTGGGTTCTTATTGATATTTTCTTTTGAAATTTGATAATTTATGTCAGGTTTTGGAACTTCTTCAGAACTTAAATCTGTCTCTATAGAAATGTCGGAAAATTCATCAAAAAGAGTCTTTTTTGTCGCATTCGCATTATTCACTTGAATGGTTGATTTTCCAAAATCCTCATTTAGTTCTTGAATGAGTTGCTCTAGGTCTTCTATTCTTTGTTTTTGATTTGAAATTTGCACTCTTGCGGTTTTAAGTTCTTTTCCCAGTGTATTAGATTCCAATTCTAATGTATTTGTCCATAAGTTTGTCTTTCTATGTGTCTCCTCTAATGCCTGATGCTCTAATCTAAGTTTTTCTATTTTTTGGAAAGCTTAATCAATTTGGTCTTCTTTAATATTAATTTCTCTTTGTAAATTATTTATTTCTTTCTTTTGATTTTCAATAATTTTTGCATGTGAAGATAGTTTTTCTCCGTGATTCTACTTCTGCATGATATACAATATCCTCAAAAAATTGATAGCTTCTTTTTAAACGTTTTATGTAATTATAATCTTTTTCTTTAATGGTATTTTCTAAGATATTTTTTTCTGCTTGTAAGTTATTATTTGAGTTTTCTAGTTCCTCATAGTATTCTTCTTTAACTGCCAGATCCTTTTTGAAATTTTCAAATGCTTTATACAAAACCTGAAATTCGCTTTTCCCATATTTACTTTTGCATTCGTGACAGTAAAATAATAAGTTTCTTTGACTTAAAGCCAAACAGTCATTTTCAGTTGGCGTTAATTTTTCGCAATTTTTGCAAAAAATCACATTTTGCCCCAAAAGTTTCGTCTTTATCTGGTCTGCGTTTAAAGATACAATTTATTTTGCAATTACTGCAATCGTAGGCCATAACACTTACATTTACATTTACACAAAACAGGACTCACTATTCTTGGGTTCTAAATATATGTTATCATCGGTAGTTTATTGTTTATTATTGTTTATCAACAAAATTTTTGCGCGGTAAAAAAGTAAGGTTAATCATTTTTATAATTTATTTACCTGATAACTACACTTGCTTAAGTTTAGATAACGGGTACACCTATTTGATTAATACACTTTTAAGTCACTGCAAGTTTATAATATTTATTTTACGTTAAAACTCCCTAAATTTACTTTAAATCGTCAGTGATTAAATTATCGATGTTATACCTTACAATGACGTTGACGTTTTGTAAAGTCAGCCCCAGACGCTAGCGCTACCAAGTCCACTTCCAATCCCTGGCTTCGCATGCGTAGATCTACCAATATTATTTACCTCATGTATTAGAATCGATGTACAGGGTGATTTTTACTTGAATGATTCTAACCACATGAAAATAGAAAGTTTCAAAAACCTAACCTAACAAATCCTAATCAGATCTAACCGAACCGAACCAAAGCAAACTAAACCAATATTTTTTTTAAAAAAAAAAAACTTTCCTGACTTTCTACCTGGGATGCTAGAGGATGTGAATCCGAACCGGGCCGTACCGAACCGAACCTATCCAAACCTAACCCTACCCAACTAAACCTAATTAGCAGTACGTGTTGTAGTTTAGTTTGGTTAGGTTAGGTTTGGTTCAGTTTAGTTAGGTTCGGTTTGGTTCGGTTCGGATTCACATCCTCTAGGATCCCGGGCAGGAAGTCAGGAAAGTTTTTTTTTTGAAAAAAATTATTGTTTCAGTTTCCTTCGGTTCGGTTAGATTTGATTAGGTTTTGTTAGGTTAGGTTTTTGAAACTTTCTATTTTCATGTGGTTAGAATCATTCAAGTGAAAATCACCCTGTATGCATCTATTCTAAGACATGAGGTAAATAATATTGGTAGATCTGCGCTTGCGAAGCCAGGGATTGAAAGTGGACTTGGTAGCGCTAGCGTCTTGTAGCCCCATATTGTTTACGTTTGTATTTTTTATTTTGGCTGGGGAAGAAATGTTCCTATTTTACTTAGTCTTTCGTCAGCCGGTAATGATAAAGTTTCTTTTAAATGACGCATGCAACTTTATTCTCTTTTAATACACCACTGGACAGCCGTTTGAAGAAATATCAACACCATTAAGATTATTCGCAATTGTTTAGTTATGTAGTCACTAATACTCATACGTAACACTTATTGATTGTTGATAGTTTATTTGAATTATAAGTCGTTAATGCATATTTTATTGCCCCGTGACCGGTACCGGCCCATAAGGCACCGGTTCATAAAATACCGACCCATAAGGCCCCGGCCCAGAAAGCATGCACCAGCCAATGCGGCCTGGCACCAGCCTAATCGACGTCCATTTGAGGTCCAGAACATCTAGGACTTCCAAAATGGTATGGACTTGCAATAGATGTACAATAAACGTCCAATAAATGTACAATGGAAGGCTTTTGTGAATTATACAAATAACAGCTGCATAAAGTTAAACATATCTTTAGGTATTTTAAGTCACGTGAATAAATATAATTTAATAATTATTAATTTAGAGCCCATTTTAAGGATTCGAAGTAAAGAACCTATAGTGTCTTGACGCAGATATGGATGTTCCACTCTAAAGGAGAGATCTGCCTAAATAGGTATTTCTTGTACCTAGTAGGATCTGCATCTCCCACCCAATCAGGGAACACAGGTCCTTCAATGGAAGTCCTGTTTTTTTTTCGATGGAGGAAAATAAGAAGGGGTAACGTAACTTATTTTTTTTTAACTTATAGCTTCCTTGTCCTTCTTTTTTTTATTTTTTTTTTATTTTTTTTTATTTGTCAAACACACTGTGTTTTTCTTATTACAATCTAGTCAGTAAGACTAATTAGCAATTTTGTTTTAACTTAATTTACTAGAAAAGTCAGATTTAAACTTAGGGTTCACTCAACAGTTCTCCCCGCTTTGTTTAGTCTGTAACTCACAATTGTGTTGTGTTTATAGCATTATTTTGTTTTATGTGTAATTCACTTAGTTTACTAGCTCAAACGGCTTCACTCTTTTTAGTCGTCGAACTAGCATAGTATTGTCTAGAAGCTGAATTGCTTCCACATTCACATGCCGATGGAGTCTATCTTCATGGCTTTTTGCGTACTTTTTTATAGTCTCTGCTACAGTTTCGATTTTTAGATCTCGATGAAGGTCACTATTTCGAACGTACCAAGGTGCATTCACAATGTTTCTTAATACTTTATTTTGAAATCTCTGTACAACTAGAATGTTACTCTCTTTAGCACAACCCCATAGTTGAATACCATATGTCCATACTGGTTTCAGTATTTGTCTATAAAGCAGTAACTTATTATGAATTGTTAAATTGGATTTCCTTCCAATTAGCCAGTTCATTTTTCTATACCTTACCTCTCCTTCTTTTGAAAAGTCGAAATCGGTGTTCACCTAACATTAAAGAATTGATCGCAAAGTTATGATACGTTTGCGATCAGGCGAGTAAGGTTTGGTTGAAACTGATTTGGACTGCCCAAAGAAAGAACTTGTTAAAAATATGTTTTTTAACAAAAGTTTGTTGAAAATCGTGCTTTCTAAACTTGTAAAACGTTGTAGGAACGTTAGCTTTATAAATACTTTTCGATATTTTATCCATAGACACCGCCACTCCGGTAGCACCAGAAACCTGTCTAGTTAGTTATATTTACGTCCTCTACTAATAAGTGAAATTCGCAACATTATCTGCCTAAAAGTGCGGAGTAAGCCCTTTCTCCACCAAAACAAGGTACAAATCGTAGATCGCTATCTTTATTAATAACCGAGTTTCCCATTTTATCCTACCGAAAATGGGACACGCTTTACCCGCGCCGGCCGATAGCATCAACTAAGCTTTTCGAATGTCACCGAAAATATCCCTAAACAATCTGAAAACGTGCTTTTAAAAAATCTTAAGGAAAAATCGTATAAAATAAAATTTACGATTATTGCGACGTGTCGCGTCGTTTACACTAATATGTACTTTTTTACCCTGCCAGGCCGACTGTCGAGATAAAACTTAATCGATAATTTAACTGGGTTTAATATACAGGATTTTTTAAAAAGGCTTTTTCGGTCATTTGTCGTACGTTTTTGGAAAAAGCCTCAAACACGTCGATTTTGTTTGCGAGGATGATACCTCTTGGCTTCTTGAAATATTTGTAAGAAGCCTTCCCCTCAAGGGGTAAACTGTACCTCTCTATTTGAAATGATGAAAATACTTTATTTTGAAGGTGTCTTGAATGTTTTTGCAACCGTCTCAAAATTTCGGAAAGCCATCGACTCCTTTTTACCTAAAAATAAAACTGTTTTTGTATCATTAAAATTGGTTATTAAAAATTTCCAAAACCATCGAGCGATAAAAAAGTAATACAAGCCAAATAAAAAATTTTGTATCCCACTTCGTAAAAATTAAAATCTGTAGCTGTAGTTGTATATTTTTTCTTTTTTTTTCTCTCCTGTTTGTCTGTATGTGAGTATTGTTATGTGTAAGTATGTGTTTTAAAATGTGATAAAATTTATATTTTACGAGTATGTTAAAATTCTGCTACCTCTAGTCTTATATTGTAATTACCTTTTGTAAAACTTGGTGTTTTATAAGACTTTAATTCAATAAATAAAAACAAAAATATCTCGATGCTTCACCCGAAAATTAAGGGCTGTCTTTTATATTTTGCATGAAGGAACATAGATGGCGACACTAATCGAATGTCGTTACTAAAACTTAACCCCAATCTTTACCTAACCCAAATTCAAAACATCAGGGCGTATATATATAGTTTTATAGCTACAGTAAATTTGTTACTCAAAAAATAGAAATAAACCGAGAACATTTTTGGGCTATAATTTTTTACAAATTTCGAAGGAAATTATCTTAACAAGAGTGCCTTGCCTAGTTGATTTCTAATTTTGGTAATGAAGCAACTCATCAATCGACAGTTTCACGTTGGAATTTAAGCGTGGACGGATTAGCCTTAACGACGATCCAAGGCCAGGTGCACCAAAAACGGCTATATCTCAGGAAAACATCGATACTGCGCGCAAGCTCATTACGGAAGATTGACATGTGACATATCCCGAGATTGAAGCTTCGTTGGGGATTTGAAAGAACTCAATTCAAAAAATTTTGCACGAAGAATTAGGGGCAAGAAAATTAGCTTCCCGCGGGATGCCGCATCTGTTAACCGAAAAACAGAAACAACCTAGGGTCAATTGATGTCAGAAAACTCAAGACCGCTTTGAGGCAGGAAACTCGAAAAACGTGTACCGCTTTTTCGGTGATGATGAATCGTGGATTGACTCATATGAACCCGAAAATGAACGCCAGTTGTCTGTTTGGGTGTTCCGAGATGAAGAGAATCCAACACAAGTCAGCCGTTTTCGAAGTGTATCCAAAAAGATGGTCACGACATTTGTCTTAAAAGCAGGTCATGTAACAACAATTCCTATAAAAGATCAAAGGGCTGTTACTGCCGATTGGTACATTTCCATTTGTTTACCGAAAGTAATCGCTAGGCTGTGAAAAACGAAACCCAAAACGAATCATCCTCCAACAAAACGTCGAATTGTTGGACTATCCTCCATACAGTCCCGACCTAAGTCCCAACGATTTCTATACTTTTCCGAAAATCAAGAATGGACTGCGTGGTGAAAGCGCCAGACGAAGCAGTCGACTCCTTCAAGAATGCAATTTTGACAGTACCAACAAACGAGTGTATTAATTTTTTGTGGAGAATACTTCGAGAAACAATAAACTCTTTAAAAGTTATCAACAATTTTATTCCAGCTGTATATACAAAACTTAGCCGTTGCTGCAAGGGGCTAGGAAGGTAAAAAAGTGGTGTATAAATTTGACCAGACTTACCTATATGTATTTTGATGCACCGCGAGCCGAATCAAAATACTGGGTTTGTTTTGCCGGAGAACCCCAAAATTTCGAGTAAGTTGGGAAAAACTTGATCATAGTATTGCAATATTACATGGTGAAGTTGCAAATATGGTACATTTTCAAAGCGAACAAATAATAAATTACATTTGATTGGATAAGGCAATTTTCAAAAAAATCCAAGACTATTGGACCAGTTCGCAGAAATACACACTGATCATCAATTTTTCGCTATTTTCAGCGTTTTTCGCAGTTTAACATGTGCGTGAAATTTTTTGACAATTTTTTACAGTTTTGGAGTATACGGGGCGGCGGATAAAAGATCGAAAGTACAAAAGGTCGAAAATACAAAAGGTCGAAAATACAAAAGGTCGCAATTACAAAAGGTCGAAAATACAAAAGGTCGAAAGTACAAAAAGTCGAAAGTACAAAAGGTCGAAAGTACAAAAGGTCGAAAGTATGAAAATAAGAGATTGAAACCTAACCAACTTGAATTGCCCTGCCCAGCCGAGGTAGTCCAGAGGTCGAGGATAGTTCATAGTTAACCCGGTTATGTAGGGATCTTTTGTACTTTCGACTTTTTGTACTTTCGACCTTTTGTACTTTCGACCTTTTGTACTTTCGACCTTTTGTACTTTCGACCTTTTTTTTTCGACCTTTTGTACTTTCGACCTTTTGTACTTTCGACGTTTTATCCGCCGCCCGTGTAAATTATACCTACGACGATATTAAATCTTAGACGTAAATTATAACATGTTTTGAGCAAAATTTATTTAAATATATAAACAAATATTTTAATATTTCGCAAATATATATATTTTTTAATATATCAAAGTTTTAAATATTTTAAACAATTTTAATGAATTCTAATAATTAAATATATATATTTTCAAAATTCCACAAATTATTTAAAAAAATTTCAAACCAATAATTACAAATGTCAAAATTTTATCAAATTTTCATACTTCCCTCTTTTTGTGAGCAAAATAGAGATGATAAAATTACCTCACCTGTTAATGTTTTCATTGGAGCATTTTATTTCTAAAAACTATTTAATAAATTTATTTTATTTTGATTTTTCCATTTCCAAGTCAACTGTGTGCTGTTTTATTATGAACGCCTTTTTCTTTGCACACTTTTTTGTTCTGTGATTTTTTTGGGGTGTGCTTTTCTCCTGTGTATGCTTTTTTCCTGTGCGAATATTTCCTTTTCGCTTTTTTCCTGTGCGCGTATTTACGGTCACGAATTTACCATTACTCCACCGGGACCTTTTCTCCAAAACCGCCTTGCACTGAAACTGGTAGGTAATTTTGATTTCCTACGACCACATATGAAAATCATGGATTTCGCACGATTTGCATCCTCAGAAAACGTTAAATTTCACCCGTGTGCAGAAATTGTATGTATGGAAGAGTGTACTATGACGTTAACTGTCACCATACTTCGCCGAACATGTGTTGCAAAGTACTTCTCCACATAATATGTGCGAAAAATCAGTTTCATTTGATTTGTGCAAAATTAAACATCAATTTTTACAAAAATTGGTATAGTTCAACAGTGTTCGTAGGAAAAATAGCGTACACAATTCGATAGAAAGTAAATTTCTTAGACTCGCTTGTTGTTTCACTCGGCTAGCGCCTCGTTCAAAAAATTCATACTCGTGTGAAATTTGTAACTTTCTTCTCTTATACAACAAGTAAAATTAAAGAAAGAAAAATTATAAAAAGTTTGTCTTCGGCCGGGACTCGAACCCGGAATCTTTTGCTCTGTACGCAAACGCTCCTACATTAAGCCACCAAAGATCTCACACAAATTTTCGGAAAACTTCTACTCATGTATGTGTGTGTTGTCCCAATACAAGAACCAGAAACTCTTAGGGTATTAACTCGACCTAGCCATTCAACCGACCTCTATAATTCTTCTTTCCCACTGTACAAGGTACACAAACTCAAATTAGACGTAAAGTATCAACGTCTGAAAACATGAGATCACCTTTTCCGTGTGTTAAAATATTGATCGCAATGGGCGATTGCCAAAATAATACTTCGAGTCCCTGCCGAAGACAAAGTTTTTAATTATTTTCTTTCTTTAATTTTACTTGTTGTGTTTATAGTTTTAGGTCCTTGCATTATTTGCAATTTGGTATTTGAGAATTTCTTCTCTTGTTAACTAATATACTATTGTATAGAAAGCTGTACGAAGACGTTAACTGTCACCATAATTTTCCGCACATGTATTGCATAGTACTTTTCCACACATGTGGGGAAAAATCTGTTTCATTTGCAACAGGCAAAATATCGTACACAAATCGATAGAAAGTAACTATCCTACACTTGCTTGTTGTTTCACTCGGCTAACGTCTCGTTCACAACATTCACGCTCGTGTGAAATTTGTCACTATCTTCTCTTCTTATGTAATATACTATTGTATGTTTGTCCATATTATTGCACTCACAGAGACAAAAAAGAAAGGAACAGGTACGAATAGTGTCGGCAATTTTGTCCATATATTCACTGGAGTCCCAAAAGAAAGGAGAGCAGCCCGAGGGGTATCCTTATTATTAAAGAAAAACCTAAAAAATAAGATTACCGACTACGATTGCATTAGCGAAAACATACTTCGAGTGAACATGAAGATGCATGCTTGGTCATAATATAAGCATAATAGCATTCTACGCACCATCAGATGACGAAAAAGTAGCTACAAAACAACTGTTCTTTGACCAACTTGATGAGACTATCACCAAAATCGGTAATACCAGAGAAATAATTATGCTTGGCGATTTTAATAGCCGAACTGGTAGACAAACCCAGAGCAAAGTGATGGGACCATTTGGAGAAGAAGTCACAAATGATAATGGCTTGAGACTGATGCAATTGTGTGAAACCCACAACCTAAAAATAAATAATGTTTTTTTTAGACATAAGGATATTCATCGATATAACTGGATTCAGCCAACAAGAAATTTTAAATCAATCATTGATTATGCTATAGGTGGACAACCCTCGCAATTAAAGTGCAGCACTTCGTGGTGTTACCTGATCTAAACCCAACAAAAGAAAATGTAAACATCCAGATCATCAAACCAGAACAATGGAGAGAACACTACAAGGGACTGCTGCAGGAAACGAGACCCGAATATCTGGCAGCCCCTCCGAGGAGAGACATAGAAGTACACGGAGAAGAAGTAATTATCGAAAAAGAAATGATAAAGCATAGTATTAAAAAGCTTAAATCCGGAAAAGCTAGCGGGCCTCGAGCAATATATGCTGAAATGCTTAAATATGGATCAGAGAAACTAATCGAAAATCTCACATATATTATCAATCAATGCATAAACGGACATCCAGTACCTGATGATTGGAAAATTGCATTCATATCCTCAATACATAAAAAAGGAAACAATCTGGATTGCAACAATTACAGAGGAATTTCAGTAACCAGTACTCTAAGTAGATTGTACGGTAGGATTCTTAGAAATCTAATAGAGAATGATTTTCATGAACAAGAAGAAGAAGAGCAAAGTGGGTTTCATGCAAGCAGATCTTGTAGTGATAATGTTTTTTGTCTTAAACAAGTAATTGAGCAAAGGAGCGCCAGAAATATAGAGACTCATGTTACCTTTGTGGATCTACAAAAAGCATATGATACCGTTCCAGTAGAAAAACTATGGACAGTGTTAGAGCAGACTAATATCAATCATACATACATAAAAGCGATAAAAGAACTATACAAAGGGTCAAAATCTAAAATAAAAATTGGAAATCGACTTTCAAAAAAATTGTTGGTTCATTCAACAAAAGGCTTAAGACAGGGATGTTGTATCTCTCCAACTCTTTTTAAAATATATATCGCAGTAGCTCTAAAAAACTGGAAACGTAAAGTGCACGGCATGGGAATACAGCTTAACGACCGATTTACCATATACACACTACAGTTTGCTGACGACCAAGTAATTGTAGCTAATGATAAAAAAGACATGTATATGATGAGAAAGTTAATGGAAGAATACCAAAAGTGGGGATTAACAGTGAACGTGGACAAGACACAGTACTTGGAAGAATACCAAAAGTGGGGATTAACAGTGAACGTGGACAAGACACAGTACTTATGTATTGAAAACGAATCCAGTGAGTTAGAACTAGACAATGGACAAGTAATATCTCCATGCAATGAGTATGTATACTTGGGTGTCACATTTGATAAGACAGGAACAGACTGTAAAGAACTGGAAAATGATGTCTTAACAGTATTTTGTGGAGCAGAGAGATAAAAAAGACTATAAAATTTAACAAATATGAAACCATGGTGAAAAGCACGCTGTTGTATGGAATAGAGATTTGTCGCGTAACAGAAAAATACAAAACAAAAATGGAAATCGTCGAAATGGATGCAATAAGAAGATCAACAAGAATATCTAGAACAGATCACATTAGAAATGAAATCATAAAAGAAAGAATGGGAATCGAGGGAAGCATAATGGGTGACATCACTAAAAGACAACTGATATGGTTCGGCCATCTACAACAGATGAACGACGAAAGATTACCAAAGCAGGTCCTAAAATGGCAACCAATAAGGCGCAGAAAAAGTAGAATGGCAACAGTCAATCCAAAGATCAATGAGTCAAAAAAATCTGACAGAAGATGATTGTCAGGATCGAAGGAGGTGGAGAATAGGCGTCGGACAACGTAGAAAAACGTTCTAAACCGACTAAATAAAAAATAAATGTTTGTCCATTTAAATGAAAATACAACGCTTTTTTACCGTTAAATTTTCCGTAATTAAAATATTGAGTAGAGTTTTTATGCTGCCAATTTTGTAATCGTATTATGCATTACACACGATTTGTAAATAAAACTAGTGGTGCGGCAGCAGGCAACAACAATTTGCTAAATAATTAAAACTACTCTGAAATTTGTCCAATAAAAAAACCCGATTTCGATCGTCGAAAATTCTACTGTAAAGTTGGGGGTCATAATCCGAAAACGACATTTTGAGGAACAAATACTTCTATGTAGAGGAAAGTCGCCTTATATGGGGATAGCGCTTAATATGGGGTAGGTCGATTTCCCGCAAGTGTTGATTACGTTATCGACTGTATGTATTATCGTTGTTTGATGGAGAGTTTCAAGCAACGGTATTATTTACTAACCACTGACTTGCCGGCCACTTTCTTGTAGATTTTTCCATAGATTGGGTAAGATTAAGATTGAAGAAGCAGCAAATTGAAAAATTATTTTTAAGTAACAGCAAAAGTTATTACAGGATGTTCGCGCCCGAAAACTTATCTATAATATATAGGGGAAAACCCATATACGTAATATTACGTATATGGGAAAACCAGGTAATGCTGGTCAGTATCACAGTAATATAACATTGACGGATTGGATTTGACCAAAGTAAAAGCGACAAATCAAAAATGGCCACCGTCCTGGCCTTTTTAACCATTAACATTTCGTTCTTTGGTTTAGAGATGTCAAGGGCTTGGTTCGGTTCGGTTCGGTTCTTTCATTAGAGTAGAAAAGTCCAAGAGTTTCTTTTTTTTTTGAAGAAAAACACGACAAGGATAACAACAACTAACAGTCTCGCCATTTAGACAAGGCTGTGATAATTTCAAAGTATAACTAGGTTTGGTTAGGGTGCCTACCAGTGCCCAACTATTTTTACCACGTTTTTAATGGTAATGTCGAACGCATGGTGTACCCATTCTTTCTATTTTGGTTGGTTGTGAAATTCAATCTATAGCTGTTCTAATATCTTTGGTCAGTATGCGAGCCTATGTAGTTTCGTTATACCCAACGTTGTTCTTTTAGGTACTGCGTTTACAAATAATATAAATACTATAATCCGCTATTTGTTTAATCGAATATTTTGAGGTTCGGCTTTGCATCTATAGTGCTTTCGCCGTATTTTATTTTTAGTATTTTTTTAGTATTTTATTTTAGGCAATGCGGGTCACCGTAAAATACAAATAAATACAAAGCAGGGGAGAACAGAAGAATTCCACCAGTAAATTTTAATTATAAAATATTTTTTATTTAGTTACGCTACTAACACAACTACAACCGTCAATTAAAAAATGTACATTCTTTTGCATAATCAATAAAGATTTATTAAAAAAAAAATTGCAGTTGGCGTTATTTCCCCATGGTACCGGCAAAACCACCATATCTTTGAGGTAATTTTTTTATTCATACCTGATTTTTTCTACTGGTTTAAAAAGATTCATAAATTAAAAAACACATCAACATATTTTATAAAAATGTGTTGGCCAGTACCAAAATGAACTTTCTAATCTTTAGTAGTTTAACCACCAGTTGACGACAACGTAAAAATTAGAAGCAAAACAGCATAATCAACTTATACCGCAGCCGAGATCAAACTAAGACTGATACACGTTGTAACTGGAAAGCTTTAGCCTCTGGCACCACTGCTGCTCTGTTTGTCGTAACTGACAGCTTTCTGGTGTTTCTGGTTGCCTAGATACCTGGGGTGGCGGTATTAAACTTTAAAACTTTATTTAGCAAGAACATGCTACAATTTTATCAGTAGTAAAGTAAACTAACCGTAAATTTGCAATAATTTATTCTACATCCAAATGAATAATACTATATATAATCAAACAAACTGCATTGAAAATAAATATATTTTTTAACTTTTTTTGAATATATTTAGTTTCTTTTCATTTCTTATTGAGTTTTTTAATTTATTAAATTCTGACAAACCTTTACAAAATAAATGGATCTATGACAGATCTGATATCTTTCTAGCCAGACTATTAGCACACTTCCAGTAAAGCTATAATAATCAGCCTTGAAAACAATTTTTTTTTAATATCTTAGAAACTTAAGCTCTTACGAAGTTTTTGGTTATAACACAAATTATTCAGCCAAATGTAGTCTACTATATTCCGAAAACCACATTTTGATGCGATGCTCCGTTAAAAAGTTAGCATTTTCTAAATTTTTTAATTAACAAAAACTTGTCATTATCATTAATGGATTTTGACCAAAATCTAATCAGCTCGTTAGAGTGTCGAACACTATTTTTCCTGAAAATTTTATGAAAATCGGTTCAGCGGTTTAGGACCTATCGAGTTACGGACAGAAAAAAAATACACATACATACACCTACACACAAAATACACCCAAATAACACATTTTCGGCTTTATCTAAAAAAAAAAATTTCGTCGAAAACAATACACATTGCTGTGTGGGCTAGGAAGGTAAAAATTGATTTTTGAATAATTAATTTTTGGGAATTATTTAAATGAAAATATTCTTTGTATCTTGTTTATTGTGAATGGAAATTTGAATTTTGGTGGACAAAATCTTTCAGTTATTCTGGTAGTAGGTTATGTTGAATTTTGTGAATAAATATACAAACATTATAGAAAATGAAACTTTTTACATTAAGCCAATTTAATTTTTTTAACATTAGTGTAATTTTTGTGTATTTATCTGCTTTGAGAATTATCCTCATTGCTCTATTTTGTAATATTTGTAGTTTATCTATAATATTTTTATTCGCTGTGTATAATATAGTTGAGCAGCAGGAAAAATTAGGTTATATTGTTGTATTGTAAACACATTTTTTAGAAAAAAAATGATAATAAATAATTTTTGACATAATATGTTTATAGTAATTATCAAACTTTAATTTTGAATCTATAATTATACCAAGATAATTGAACGAATTTGTAATTGCTAATTTCCCATTATTTATAGCAGTGGCGTATATAAGGGGGGGCCTGGGGGGCCCGGGCCCCCCCGAAACTAATTTTTTTTAGATATTTACCACATATTTCTTGATATAGCATAAAATACGGCCTCATGGGGTCTCGGCCCCCCCCCCCAAAACGGTCTCGGGCACACCCCGAAACGTTTTTCTATATACGCCACTGATTTATAGTGATTGCAAAATTTATTAAGTTACTTTTTGAATTTAAAATTATAGATTTTGTTTTCTTTACATTTAATTTTAATTTGTTTGCGTTTAGCCAATTTAGTACATTTTTTTAATTCTGAATTTATCTCAATTGCCCCCCCATTGCAGAATTTTCCCACTCTCTCCTACTTAAAGTAGCAAAACAAATTAGTTCTTATGTTTTAATCATAATTTAATCAAGTACGCGAAAATGGCATTCCGTAAAAAGATTTGAGATAAAAGTAAAGCCAAGTTCTCCAATACCAATTTCAAAATGAAAGGTTCTTACTAGTTTGGAAATGTTTTTTTAAACTTTGCTATTACAGCCAAACTTCTTTATGTTCAATTTAGCACTGTGCCTAAGAGTCATTTACAGCCGTAATAGCCAAGTTTAGAAAAACATTTCCAAACTAGTAAAAACCATTCATTTTGAAATTTGTATTCGAGAACTTGGCTTTACTTTTATCTCAATTCTTTTTACGGAATACCATTTTCGCTTACTTGGCTTTTTATACATTAAATGTTTTTGTTATGATTTCACTTCCTTTTTAAATTAATTGGATAATATTTAATTTTTAAAGTAGTAAAATATGCGGAATATTGTCCAAAACTTTTGTAATGCCTTACTTAAAATTTTAAGGTTTTTTAATTTTTTTTCCATGGTCTTATCATAGTTCCTATCAGCTTTCCAAAGCTCAGCTCTCTAGCGTTTCTGAAAGTGGACAATGTTACTTTTACATAACTTTACATGTATAGGGGAGGGAAGCAAACTACAATTTTCATGTTTTTAAATTTTTTCCTATATTTTTAATTTTTTCCAGAATTTTGGAATTTTTTCCTATAGTTTTATCATAGTTCCAATCAGTCTGTCAATGCTACGGGAGAGGAGTAAATTAGAATTTTGGGTTTTTTTAATTTTTTCCAGAATTTTGGTCATAATTTCTATCAGGCTGCCAAATTTCAGCTTTGTAGCATGTCTGGAAGTACAGTAGAACTTTGATGATCTATACATGAGCGGGTGAGTCAGTGAGTGCCAATTTCCACGTTTTTTGAAATTTCGCAACTACTTTACTACTTAGTAAGTCCATTAAACTTGGAGGGGTTGTTAACTCTATAAAGATCTACGACTGTGCAAAGTTTGAGATTCGTAGCTCATTTCGAAGTACAGTTTCAAATAGGTCAAATATGGGCTGAAATGTTTCAAGAAAAGATGGTACTGCAGCGCGAACTTGGCGAGGCACTGTCGTGCACTCAGATTTTCAGTTTAAGCGAAGGGGTAAAATGGGATAGCAATATGTGGCAAAACGGGTGGGACGGTTGTGTAATTTAGAATCAATAAGACAAGTTTTATTTATTAAAATACTAAGTTTAAAAACTTACTAGGTATAACAAGGTTTTTCGGCTAATTTTACATGCAACGCATATAATTATGAATAATACATAAACCAACTAATAGTATAATGTAAACAAAATTTTGAAAAGTCTGTAAAAATGTACTTACCGCCACAAAGTGTGCAAGCTAATTTTACAATAAACAGCGCACATCACATGTTGAGCAAAAACCAACTTAAGCTGAGCCGACCGGCACCAATCATATTGCAGACAGCTGCACCAGTCATGGGGATAAAATATCTAATATTAAGAGGTTTTATTCTTGCGCAGTATAGCTAAAACTGCTGTATCCCGTTTTACCCCGTATCCCATTTTGCCCCCTTTCCCCTATTAAAATGTTTTACATATTCCTATTCTTTAGTGACTTATTCTGTTTTTTTTTCAGGAAACACTGCAAAAACCTGTAAAGCGATAAACGCCTCATCGAAGTGACAAATTTTCCTACATTATTTTCAAAAACACGCCGATTTAATGGATATTCAAATTTTAAATTTCTGTGCGGCGATAAAGGCTAATTTTAGTGACCGTATACCTTCACGCGAGTTTTATTTATAGTGATTCGGTTTTGAACTACATTTTACAACGGCATGCATGCTGTACTGTGACTGAAAAACCTTGGAAAAACTAAATGCCGTGAAAGAATCGGACAGTGTGTTTTGGATTTTTGTTTTGTTTCTTTTTTGGTTTGTTTTCACCAGTTCGTCCCAAATGCTATTGGCAAAATGGATTGGAGTTTTAATCTGGCGTAAGTAGATTTACCACAGACGTAGCTATGGTTGTTACAAATCGGTTCCGACACGGCATTTTCTATAAAAAATTGTTTAAATAAAGAAAACACCCAACTGGTTAATCTACTTGTACGTAATAGTCGCACTTGGGTACGAAATTGATAGGTATCCCGATAATGCTTCAACTTAGTTTTGATGCATACAGCGCACTTCCAAAATTATTCTTACGTAAATTTTAGTACCTGTGAATTTATAGTTATTTACCTAACAAGTGCGGAAAGTAATACTTTACGGCACGCGGCGGCAGTTGGCCGAACGACGCGGAGTGGAGTCCGGTCAAGCCGTCAAGGGCCAGCCAGCCAAGCCTTTTATTTAAAAAAAATTGAATGTAATTTATAAATAAACATGTCAAATTAGATGAAAGTGAAACGTAAACAAATATTGAAGCTGTCTTATTGATGCGTTGCTAAGGTTTCTAATTGGTGCGCGTGCGGTAAAGTAACTTTACCGCACAGTGTGCGGTAAAGTAATTACTTTACCGTACGCGAGTAGGCAAAAAATTAAACAAGTTTTCGTGGCTAATCGGGTAAAAAGAAGTTTTTGTTTTTTCATATTTTTTCGTGGGTAGCTCGCTAATGGACACCTAGTTGACAGCTAACTATTTCGCCTTAATAAGGATAAAACAGTTAACTGTCAACACTTATTAGGTGTCCATTAGATCTTGGACCCCCGTGAGGTTAAGCTTTCGAGCTACCCACGAAAATATATGAGAGAAACAAAAACTTTTTTACTCGATTACCCACGAAAACTTGTTTGATTTTCAAAATTAAACAGTCTTGTATTTTCATGAATTAGGTTATTGGGTAATTTTTTACCCAACTGCGACTAGTAGGTACAAGTAGAGTTAGCATTTAAGTGTTTTTTTTTAAATTATTTCCTACTTTTAGGTTTAATTCTTATTTAGCCTTATAGAAAGCACTATGTATTTACCACTCATTTAGCGTTACCCGGAAAGAACGTGTTGATTTTCTACGGACGCGAACAGTGTTACCTTCCATTGAGTGAAGGTGGGGAAGGGAAAACAGTAAAATGATGTTGAAAAAAATCTTAAAGCGTGTGCAGTAAGAATCTTTGAAATCGCTCTATATTTGTGAATGTTATAGCTACAACTACTACTCTTAAGGAGGGTGGTGAGTAGAGAGGGAGAGGGAGGTTGGAACTGGTACAGTCGGGGACTTTTTAAATTGCCGCTGTACTTTTTTTCTATAAAAATTAATCATTTAAAGAAATCAAAAAACTTTAATTTTTAAATATATATGTATACCGACAGAGATAAGGTTCACAATTTTTTTGTTTTTGTCCAAACTACTTTTCCGAATTTTAAATAGGAATATTTAAATTTTCAAGGGCGGCAATTTAATTTTAAGAGGATTTTTAAAATCGCCCTATATTTGATAAAATTATGCCAATTTGGTTTTTGAAGAGGGTGGGGGGGAATTACAGGAGAGGAGATGGGTGGGAGCAAGGAAGACTACAAAGTAATTTTAGCAAATTAGAGGACATTTGCAATTTGGGTAATTTTTATGCCTTAAAGGCTACATCATTTGAGAAAATGGTGTCTAACGACCGCCATGTTGATTCCTGTAAAAAAAATATAGCCTATAGCACCTTCGGAATCAGTAGTAATTCAGCGACACCTTTTCTGTCAAAATCGGTTCAGCCGTTTAGCCTCTAACCCGACAAAAAACATTACCCTTCCTTTCGCCGTGCTGCAGTTGGGTAAAAAGTACCTACTGGCATTTCTGTTTACGGAACTATTCTATTTAAAGGGCTATTTTGTTTAATGCGCTCTGCTCCGGTCGTACGTTCGATTCGTCAACGATACCGCATTCCACTTCGCCCGGTGGCTTAGTTTATACGGAGTTCCTAAAGTGGGATCTAGGAATCGCATCTTCAAAAGCCATACAGAAAAACTATATAGGGTGTCCCAGAAAAACGTAACTTACTAAATGGGGATTTGGAAAACGGTAAGATATACAATTTTAGCTAAATAGGAAAAAAGTTACACTATTAGAATTCCAATCAGATCATGTATCAAAATAAAAATATCTATATAGTTTCTCAAAACATCGACCAACAAGAAATGTCGTAAATGTTTTTGTTGTCAGATAACAAATCATGTAGCAAAAAATATTCCTGGTATATACTATGCATGTGCTGGAAGTTTTGGATATACAATTAATACAATATACAATTAATGCTATGTAAGTTCCATTTGGAATTTACAAAAATTTCGAGCACAAGCATAATATACACCGGGTATATTTTTTTGCTACATGGGCAATTATTTTCAATTTGGAAAACTTTCCGCATTAACTTTAATTGGCACTATAACACTTAAGAAATATTAATTTTAATTGCGGCTCTTTAAAACTCTTAACAAATAAATCAACTAATTGGTAAAAATTTGACCGATATTTACGTAGGCAAGCGCGGATCTGGGTGAAAATCTAGGGGGGGGTAATAGTCGAGGAAAAATTATTTATAACAAAAAAAAATTTCTAGAGGGGAGTGATTCGCCTATTTTTGGTTTAGTCAATAACAAAATGTGCATATTTTGTGTTCTAGGGGGGGGGGGGTAACTACCTCGTTACCCTTCCCTCAAATCCGCGCTTGTACGTAGGTATGACAATAACTTACAGTTACGGCATAGCTAACTAAGTGAAAATCTGTTTTTTAATAAATTCACATTTTTCATTATTGTTTTACAAAAAAAGCTTATTTTTATTAAGAAATAACAAAGTTGGCTATGGTTACAAAAAAACTAAAAGACCAATTTTTATAAAATTTATTTAAAAGCTGGCAGAGATTAAATTTTTTTGAAAAACACAACTTTTAGTTTTGGCTTGATATTTTTTAAACCCCTGTAGATATTCTTAATTTTAATACATCATCTGATTACGCTTGGAATAGCGCAACTTTTTTCTCAGTAAACCAAAGTTGTGTCTCTTACCGTTTCCGAAATTCCTATGTTGTTACTTTTATCGCCATTTTAACGATAAGAAGCCAAACTAAGCTAAAGTATTTCGCCACACTCGACACAGAAGCCTGTAAGCCAATCAAGAAGTTTGCTATTTTCTGGGTGCCTAATGCTTTTTTTGTATCGCAACGTCATTCTGAGTAAGATAATGTCAATTACCGACAAATTTTGCAAACAATTTTTCCTGAAAATAAAGTTAACGTCAAATTTGAACCGCTTACGACTAAAAAAACGCGAGTCGTATTCAATGTCTTGGCATCATTTTTCACCGAGTTTTCAGGCCATAATTTTAGTCGACCTGTCGTACTGCCGTTGAGTTGAAACTATTAAGATGGTTAATATTTAAGAAATAGTAATAAGCCTTACTGTCATTCAAAGGGCAACGGCTGTAACTGCATTATACGCAACACTGAGATAGTGGCGTTTAAAGCTTTTGTGTTATAGTGTTTTAAGATCATTTATAACTTTTCTTAAAAGGAATGAACGTAGGCGAAGCCCTCAGTTCTGCAGTTTTAGTGGATAACATTTTTAGGAAAATAATGCACCTCATTGAGAGAAAAATCTACTTGGAAAGAATAAAAAAAAACCAATTAGAATATCTGTATAAGATAGACGACAAACAAAGTATACATTTAGGACAAAAATTTTGATCTACGTGAAATATTTGATAATAAATTACGGGAATAAATAAAAAAACCTTTTAAGAAAAGTAGATAAAGTATCAGTGGCTCAGGATTATGATGACCTCGAATATATGACACGAAAACCAATAGAAGAGTACAATAAGTGGGGACTAGAGGTTAATCTCAATAAGACAGAGTATATGTGTATCGGTGGAATGAAACACGATCTAATCTTAAATACCGGGCAGCGAATTCAGTCCTGTGATGAGTATAAATACTTAGGTCTAAAAATTACAGCTGAAGGAACACTAGACAAAGCTATAAAAGATCGAAACGTACAAGGAACAAAAGCAATAACTTTATTAAATGGAATAATTTGGGACCAAAGTATATCAAAACATAACAAAAAGCTTATATATAACACCATTGTAAAAAGTATTATTACATACGGCTCAGAAGTATGGCCAATCAAGGATACGGAGATGGACTATTGGAGAAGAGCAGCATGGAAATCAAAAAGAGAAAGAGTTACAAATCAAAGAATACGAGAAATTATGACAGTGGGTGAACGTACTTTAGTGGATGATATAAGAACAAAACAACTAGTGTGGTACGGACATGTACAAAGAATGAATGATGAAAGACTACCTAAACAAATACTACAATGGAAACCAACTGGCCGAAGAAAACGAGGACGGCCAATGAGAAGCTGGAGAGAAGGAATAGAGAGTGAAATAAGAATAAGACGCCTAGATGATGAATTATGGGCAAACAGAAACGAGTGGAGGTTGGGTATCGGAAGACGTAAAACGTTGTGAAACCGATAAATATATATATATATATATATATATATATATATATATATAGATAAAGTATCAGAAACAAATATTGTATATATTAAAAAGAAATCTTTATATGTTTTCAGTAGGTCATATAGGGCTTTCCATGTCAACCCGGCCATCTTTTGCACTTAAAAATTTTGATTTGTTTTAAATTTTTATGGAATAATGTGGTCTAGGTACACGAAAAGACTTGTAACGAATGATGCAAAGATTTAAAACAGTTGAATTTTATATTATTTTCAAGCACACAAAACCGCACAAAACTCAGGATGATAATCTGTTTAACCGATTTTTCTCAGTGTTCCTATTAGAGACTTCAACACCAAAACATATTGCACCTCCGCTAAAAACTAGTCACAACTCAAAAAACATTGTTTTGAGAAAATCGCTATTAAAGAATTTAGTTCATTAGAGAGATTCATTTTTCACTTACATGACATATTACGAGTTAACGTGTTATTTTATATCAACAGGAATTCATTAACTCAATGTAATTGGTGCAGTACGTTTCTCAGAAAAAATTATTTTTGTCGTTTTTAGTAAAAAAAAGACAAAAACCCGATATTGTGACACTTTTTCAGAATAAGGCATCATGACGTTGTAAATAAGGATGTCACGCAGGATGGTAAATAATATAAAAAAAGAAAACAAATAAAGAAGAAACTTTGTATTTATTTTTAGAACGAGTTATAAAATGCTAAAGAACAACTAGGAATGTTATTATTCTCTAATAATTTCAAAAGATTTTTTTCTTATTCTCCTTAACTCTAAGTACACTGAACAATTCGAAAAAACAGTCATAACACAAAAAATAACAGTATTTTACTTGTTATATGGGTCAGATTTAACCAATAGTTCACACAAAAACCTTCACAAATTGAAATGTGACTCTTTTCAGAATGAAACTCCACGTTCACGCTGTTATAAAGTCAGAAGTGACACTGTAAAGGAACGCATCCTAAGCTAAACTGGACAAAATAAATAGGGTCACTGCATCCTGGAAGCCTGAAGACACTACGTCTTCGTGATGCAGTGACCCTAAAAATAAAAGAGTCACATCACCATCTCGCGGTGAATTGTCGAAACATAAATGTGACGCTTCTATGAAAGAAAGTACAAGTTATTTCGATGATGGCGGCAGGTTTATCTCAATAACGGCGATTTTTGAGTTGTGACTCTTTTTCAGCTCTTGAAGCCATGCGTGGTGGCTGCTTAAACTACCACCAGAAGTACTATCGATGACTTAAATATTTTTTTGACAAAATATTATGAGTTATACGTTCCTACGCAACACACTTCCGTTTTAATAAAAACCTATATCTAAGCATAAATTTGACCCATATAGACTGCAGGAAAATTAGTTAATTCGATTTACGACTCATATGTGGAACAACTGCATATGTATAAAATATGTAGTATGTAAGAAAAAAGGATAGAAGTTTACACGTAGTTATGCCCATTGTTTCAGGATAGCCAGACCCACAGCCAATACCTGCCGAGGGAGGAAATTTCTGACATCGATTGTTTCCCCTTCCGAGGTCTGTTCTTTCAGTTCATAAAAAAAATTGATCCAGGGTAGTTGTACATAAAATATCGGAAATTTAGACGATAACTACGTAACGTATAATCCTTTTTTTCAAATTTGTTCTTTTTATAATATTTAATGCCGTGTCTACCACAAACTTAAGTTTATGGCTCCTTAAGCGAAATAAATAACAAAGGGGTCTTTTTTGAAAGCAAATTCTTTCATATTATGGACCTATTGCAATAAAGAAGACAAATTGTGCCGGGCACTATATTGACAGTTTCGCATTAAAAACTGACAGTTGATCTTTCAAAATTGAATACCAAAGTCGAATTTAGAAATTCAGTCGTTTATTTTCCATAAATAGTGGCGTCACTATTAATTCCAGCTCTTATAATACACAATGGCCCAATTTTGAAAGAAAACAGCTGTTCTTATAATGCGAAAGTGTCAATATAGTGTCCGGCACAATTTGTGCCTGGCACTATTGCAATAGGTCCCTATTGATTTAGGAACTACCTGTGCTAAACAGTATTCGAGCCTGTTATCAAAATTCAGTTCGGACATTACTTAGCATTTCAGGTGTCAGTGATTGTAGAGTGGTGATTTTTTTTACCCGAAGTTAAATGACCATGCGAATAAATTTGGCTTTTTGCATAGCCTAATAAAAAAAATCATTTGGTGTCAAATTTTGTGATCTCGGGCCAGCTGATAGTACCTTGCGTGCTTTTAATAAGCCGCCATGGAAACGTTTAATTTAAAAAGACTCACAGGCAAAGTGTCATGAGCTGGGCAACCTGCAATGAACCAAATTTAGTTAAAATCAACACTGGCACCTGTCGAATCGCAGGAATGATGATGATGTGGTCCTGCAACAGAGCTAAATAAATTCCAAAGGACCAATAATATATTGTCAAACCAAAAATCCCAGTCACAGCATACTATATCCGTTCTGCTGTATTCAAATGTTTATTTTTCCGTGACCAGCAACGAACAAGGGAAGGATTGTGACGGCCATGAATTGGAAACGAACTATCGTCAGCAAAACAAATATTTTTAATAAAATTCATCCTGATTTGCGTTTTCAATCATGGTTTCACAAAACTCCATTCTTCGAAAATGGTCATCTGGAAAAATTTCTTAAGTTTTCTTTACATTAAACTTCGGTGCCTATGTCGTTTCACATGGGCGCATCCAGAGCCTCGGGGCCCCTAAGCCCAAGATTTTTTTAGATATTTTCCACATATTTCAAAAAGATAAAATAGCATAAAATACGATATCATGAGGCTTCGCCCCCCCCCCCCCCAAAGGTTCGGCCCCCCCCAAGACATGATCTTGGGTTCGCATTTCAAGATGATCCAGACGGTTAAGGGTGAAATATTATCACTCACATCATTGGCAATTGCCTTACTGTAACACGGAGGCAAAGCTTCTGCTGCGACACAAATCATAATTTCGCGTCGTTCCCTTTGACACTGCATTTGTGGAAAAAATTGACACATCCTGTTCGTTGGAAATGGGTAACAATTTTTTGAACCGTGCTTGGCTTCCTTGAAACGCGACCAGAAATATATTTGCCACATCTTGACAGCTATTTTCCCCAAAATACCATGGAATCATCCATACTTTTTCCTGAACGCTAAATGTAATACGCGGCATGGCTTAAGCTAGAATTTGCGTAAAAAATAAATACCCACTTCTCACCTGTTTCGTTGCATACCACAGAATGACGAAAAACTTCGTGCAGATGAGAGGTCATATTGCATTTATTTAATTTTCCACTACCAGCCCGATTACGGGTCTAAAACTTTTCTGAGCAGTTCTATAAGGACGAAATACTTAACTGTCAACACTTATTTGGTGTCCATGAGACCTTGGACCCCCGTGGGGTTAAGCTTTCGAGCTACCTACGGAAAAATGAGAGAAAAAAAACTTATTTTTTTACACGATTAGCCACGAAAACTTGTTTGATATCTTAATAAAGTTTGGCGTATTAAATTTTGTTGAATACTTTATAAATTATTAAGTTTCTCTGGCTCACCCGAAAATGTATGGGTCATCTTAAGTTTTGTCTATAATCAACGAGTTTTGTGCCGATCTCCACGGTTCCCATAGGAGCTTGATTCCAATTTAGGGATGGTTTTCCTTTGCTCCTAGCCGGCGGTAATGAACTACGCAGGGAGGCAGGAATGATAATTATTTCCTTTCCTGCTAATTGAGTTGCCTTTGCCACTTATCTTTTTGCTACATTTCTCCTGAGGTTCAAAAGGCAAAAACATGAACGGTGGTTTTATTCACTTAACACAAATAAATATAAAGTGTTGGTATCTATCTAAAGTTATTCACTAAACTTTAACTTAAAGGTGATAAGTAGGTAGGGTCAAGTGGTGTAAAAATGAGACACTTTTAAAACTTTTATATTTTTAGGATTTTAGACTCCTCTGTAGGACTAGAATTTTTTTTAGGATAATCAAAAAAATATTGCAAACGTAAAAACATAGAAATTTGGCCTTTAATATGAGAAAAAAATTAAAACTGTGACTCATATTCTACCTTGAAAAAGTTCAAAAATGAGACAGGTCAGGTGACATAAACAGTGGAATCGCCGGCGCTGTCTAAACCAAAAATAAGACTCCGTGGCTAATCGGGTAAAAAATAAGGGTTTTTTTGTTTCTCTCGTATTTTTTCGTGGGTAGTTCGAAAGCTTAACCTCACGGGGGTCCAAGATCTATTGGACACCTAATAAGTGTTGACAGTTAACTGTTTCGTCCTTATGGGACTCCTCAGAACACGGCTTGGTCAATGTGACACCCTTTCTAAATTAAGTATACGGTTTTGTCTCTCACCTTACATTTCTAGTGAGAAAACAAAATCATATACCTCCACAAGAAGCGCAATCTACCTAAAACTTGTTTGATTTTTAATTTACGGGTACTAAATTTTACATTTTTTAAAAATAAGACATTTAGGGTAAAATTGAGAAGTTTTTGTTCTTTCTTACTTAAATACAACAAATAAGTGCAAAAAAAATATTTGTTTATAGGAAAACCGATCTACGAACTCACATGACAAAAGTTTCGGTAACGTATTTAAAAGTTTGATACCACAAATAAAGCTATGGATTTTGTAATTTTAATTATGAGCCTATATTTTATAAAAAAAAAATATTAAATTGTAGGTCCTTACAACTGCTGCTATCAGTTTATAAAAGAAAATCTATCGGAATTCAATTATTAAGATTTTTTATTTAAGTGTTTCATTTTTTAACGGGATTTTGGGTGTCTCACTTTTAGTTCATTTGACTTTAATAAATCTATGGATTTAGTCTCGAACGATCTACATTTTGGTTGAAGATTTAACTTACTTTTTTTGTTCTAAACGCAATAGTTTTAAATATTTTTATACTAATACTAATACCTTGCAATATATGCTATCTTAAAAACGTGGTGCTTATTATGTTTTTATCATGAAATTATATCCGCACAAAACTTACAAATGAATTCAAATAATAAAATATTATGGTTTAGTAATGGCAGCCATATTTAACCTCATGACGGTTAAAGTTTTTTTTAAAGTTTCAAAGTTTATTTATTCAACATTTTAAAATACAACAGTACCATTAGCTTTATAGTTTATTAGGTGACTAAACTCATTTATGTGTTGTTCTTGATTTCTACTTTTAAAATGATATTTTTTTATGTACCTATAATCTCAATGAGTAAAATAGATTAGAAATAGTAAAATAGAAAAAAATCGGTACCCATATGAAAATCAAAAAACAAAAATTACATATTTTTGAGACTAGGTTAACATATTTGGAAAATATGTACATTTACAATTAGGTTAGGTTCGTTAGTGATAACTTAATAATTTTCAGATCATCAGTCACGTTGACAATTTGATTATAAGCTTAGTTTTCCAAGCCTGAGTGGAAGAACGCTGCTATCCATTCTCCTGAAGAATAGATAGTGCGAACTCTGACTTTTGTCGTAAGAATTTAGTAACGTAGGTTATATACGTTTATAAAATGTATCAATCTTTCGACAATAAAAGCCTTAATAAATAAATAAATAAATAAATAAATAAAAATGTAAACAAAATAATTTTTTTTTGTCGCTGTTTAATTATTTATTTAATAGAAATGTCAAACTCATCAAAATCAACACATATAGGCTGTCAACAAAGTCATGAGAAAAAATAGATTTTTTGGTCTCTTGGTTCTTTACCAGTCCCTGTTGAGACCGGAAAGTTTTCAAAAGGAACTGCCTGTAAAGTCACACTTTTCGTATAAAAAATTGTAAGAAAGTGCTTGTTTTCCAGTTTGTTTAAAAGTTTCTTATATGTTTTATGTTTCCAGGAGATTTTTTTTAATCAAAGTATTTCTTCACTATCATTATGAAAACTTAGCCCACATATTTCAGCTAGGTACCTATTTTTATTGTTGCTTCTTTTCTAACTTTATATAGCATTATTATTGTTTACTGCGAAAACTTGGCGGCAAAAGTAAAAATCACCGGTTTAGTCTCGTTTTCTGTCAGACAGTCGAGCTGAAACTAAATTATATAAACTATGTAGGTAACTGGATAAATTTGGTAAAGTTAAAGTTCTATACTTTCTAGTTTATTTTTGAGATTACGTTACACTTTAACTCAAAACTTTTGACAACTTCCACATGGTTGTACTTGCGTGACTGTGCAAACTTTATTAATCTTAAGTTTTGACTTTACTTTACATTAGTAAAGACACTGTCTTGTATAACTACTCATGGCTGTGCAAGAACTGTACGCATGAAGACGCAACAAAATAATTTGTGTGGTCGAAATTATTTTCCATTTAATCTCAGTGCATATATGCATAGACCGAATTTTTCAGCTCTATAAAAAAATCAAAAGTTGCTTCGCAGAGAGCTGGCCAAGGGCATCGCAGAGCAGGAGATGGCTGTGGCTCCCTTCCTAGATATTTATGAAAATAACATTTTTGTATTTCTTTTACCACATACTTTTATATACTTTATTTTATTTAAAAATTTGTTTTAACTAAAAGACGAACCAGACTTTTAACAGGCTTATTGGGCTTAACAACTTATTTTTCTACACAAGTCATTGCTTTTGTTTTAAAAATGTGAAATTTATTTTCTAGTATTTTACCTATTTTTATTGTCTAGTTTTTGGATTGATTTTCACATCGATTTATTACGCAAACTTCTTGTTCTTTTCAACTCTCTCATTGCACGGCGGTTTAGGTTTTTTTAAGATACCAAGTTTGAGATAAATCGGTATCAACATAATATGTAAATAGAATTGATGGCCATTTTCGATCCGCCATCTCGAGTTTTGTAGTTCAAGTTTAAATTCTCTAGACCCCAAAGTTGTTATTCCGCCATTTTGGTTAAGTTAGAAATTGTATCTAGTGAACTTTAGTTTTAGGTTTATAAACAAGAAAGTCCGGTATTTTGATTTTTTTAAAGTTTGAGTCATAATTCATAGTTAGCGACATTAAACACCTCAAGGTTTTACAATTTTAAATCCGTCATTTTGATTTTTAAGTTTGAGTTAAAAATTGTAAAATTCAAAAAAATTGTAAAATTAAGCAACGCGGAGTTTCAAGCTTCAGTAAAATCGTTTTCTAATATAATAATAATATATTAATTCAGATTCTTTTTTATAAAAAAAAACATACTGTGTTTGGAACCCACTAAATCTTAAACCTCTAGGCCAACGTATAATATATTATTACGGGTTCACAACGACAAATTAAAACTCGCAATTGTTGAAAACGATACGTCAATTTATTTCGACAAATTATGTACAAAAACACGCACTTAAGCTTAGTAATAACTTGCTAATAATTCACTACTATAATCGGTCTATTAACTTCGTGTTAATCTCACGACCACTACAGCACGTTATCTGTGACTGACTGCCTGGTGCGCGACCCCGGCCCTATATATAGGATCGTCCATCTCTCTCGAACTTTCCGGCAGCCTTCGACGTCCGGAAAGTTCCCGCACCACCGCGACCGCAAGCCACAGACAACGCAACTAAAACCTAGACTAAGAATACAACCTTAAGATAAATCGACCTAATACTACACTAAACCTAAATAAATTCCAATTATAAAATTCAAATAACTTAAATTTGTAACACTATCCTCCTCTTCAGGTTTGATCGTCTCGATCAACATTGCCCAGGTAAGGTTTTAGTCTGTCTAGATGAACAACTTTCATCTTAGACTTTGGGCTTCTCTGGATTCGGTAGACTACATCATTAATTCTCTTAACAACTTTATAAGGCCCTTCCCATGGTGGTGTCATCTAAGGTAATCTTCCTTTCTTGCGTTGAGGATTGTATAGCCAGACTTGATCATTCTCTTTGAACCCTGAAGAGTTTGCTTTCAGGTCATATCTCGCTTTCATGCGGTCACTGGCTATTTCTATTCGCTCTCTAACCACTTCATGGATATCGTGCAGCTTTTGCCTTAAACGTTCGACATAGTCATTAACCTCTAAGTGTGCTTTTTCAGGTGAACCAAACATGATATCACATGGTAAACGCAGTTCTCTACCAAACAGGATACTAGATGGAGTAGCTCCTGTCGTATTGTGAATGACAGTTCTATAGGCCATCAAAAACAATGGAATATATTGGTCCCAATCTGTTTGGTGCTCATCAACAACTTTGCAAAGATGTTCCTCTATTGTTTTATTAAATCTTTCAACCATGCCATCTGACTGCGGATGCAAAGCAGTAGTCCGTGTTTTATGTGTTCCTAAAAGGTCACAGAGATTCTGGAAGAGCTTTGATTCAAAGTTTCTTCCTTGATCTGAATGTAGTTCCAAAGGAATGCCAAATCGGCTGAAAACATCATTTACCAGAACTTCTGCAACTGTAGCGGCCTCTTGGTTAGGCAAAGCAAAAACTTCTGGCCATTTGCTAAAATAATCCATGACAACAAGGATGTATTTGTTGCCCTTTTTAGTTTCTGGAAATGGTCCGGCCACATCAATAGCAATGCGTTCGAATGGCAGACCTACGTTATATTGTTTCATTTGACCTCTGGACCTTGTTTTGGGACCTTGGCTGGCTGCACAAGTCGAACATCGGCGGCACCAGTTTTTCACATCTTGAAAGTAATTGACCCAATAAAATCGGTTTCGAATTTTGTCCATGGTTTTATTTATGCCTAGGTGCGCGCCTGATTTTCCACCATGGCATTCGGCCATTATATTGTCTACCATGCTCCTAGGAACCACTACTTGATTAATCACAGTAAGGCCATCGGCACTTTCCCAGGCACGTTTAAGGATGTTTTCTTCTACTATCAGTGAACCCCATTGTGCCCACAGTGATTTGAATATCACCCCTTGGTTTGCGATATCTTGCCATGATGGTCGTGGCTTGTTCTCTTCTTTCAATCGCAAGATAGGTCCTACATCTTTGTCGTTAAGTTGTGTGGTTCTAATCGAAGCCGACATCCATTCTTCATCTGGTTCTAACTTTATCTGGCGCACGTAGGTAATTCCTTCTTTCTGGTCAATTTTCCTGCAATGTTTACAATCCTCGGGGCAAGGTCTTCTGGACAATGCATCTGCATTATTATGCTCCTTCCTGCTCGGTGCTTAATTTGATAATGGTATTATTGTAGCTTTTCTATCCATCTCGCGACTTGCCCCTCAGGTTGTTTCATTTTCATGAGCCACTGTAACGCAGCATGATCCGTTCTAATCAGAAACTCTTGTCCGTAGAGATATTTGTGAAAGTGATCTACGCATTTAACTATGGCTAGGAGCTCCTTTCTAGTAGCACAATAATTTCTCTCTGGTTTGGATAGCTTCTTGCTGAAAAATTCGATGACCCGTTCTTCTCCATCTTGTACTTGGGAGAGTACTGCTCCTATGCCATCGTTGCTCGCATCAGTATCTAATATGAATTTTCCTTTTGGAATGGGATATGCAAGAATCGGACTAGAACATAATGCTGCTTTTAGTCTTCTAAATGCTTGGTCACATTCGGTATTCCATTTGTAAGAAGCTTTATCTTCTGTAAGTCTATGTAACGGAGACGCTATTTTGGCGAATCCTTCTACAAATCGTCTGTAGTATGTACACAGACCCAAAAAGCTTCTCAATTCATGTTTGTCACGAGGTTGAGGCCATTCTTTTATTGCTTGTAGCTTCTTTTCGTCGGTATGGATGCCTTCTCGGGAAACGACGTGACCCAGGAACTCAACTTTTTCTTGGAACAGAAAACATTTCTTTGAGTTTAATTTAAGATTTGCGTTCCTGATTCTTGAGAATACTTCTCGTAAATTATCTAGATGTTCTTGAAATGATTTCCTCATTACTATGACATCATCCAAATAGACTAGGCAGGTTTTCCAAGTAAGGCCTCGTAGAACGACTTCCATTAGTCTTTCAAATGTAGCTGGGGCATTGCACAGGCCAAATGGCATCACATTAAACTGATAAAGTCCACTTCCAGCAGAGAATGCAGTCTTCTCTTTATCTCTTTCAAAGATTCCTACTTGCCAATACCCACTTTTCAGGTCAAGAGTAGAAAACCAATATGATCCTGCCAACGTTGTTAATGTGTCGTCTATTCTTGGCAGTGGGTAACTATCTTTCTTGGTCACATCGTTAAGTTTCCTGTAGTCGACACAAAATCTAGTACTTCCATCCTTTTTAGTGACCAACACCACAGGAGATGACCAAGGACTTGATGACTCTTCAATAACACCGTCGCTGAGCATTTTATTAATGAGATTGTGAACTTCTTCTTGCTTGGCCATTGGTAGTCTTCTTGGGGGTTGTCTTATCGGTTGGGCATCGCCAGTGTTGATAGCATGTTGAATAAGGTTTGTGCGTTCCGAACTACTCCTAGTTTCGAAGATATTACTTTGTTCTTCTATAAACTCTTTCGCTTTACTATATTCTTCTGGAGTGAGATGTTGCCAAGTTGACTCAAATTGCTGAAGTACCTCCATTGGTAACTTGCTTGTATCCTCGGAAGTTGGCTCTTCACATCTTGTTACTTTCTGTACTGGTTCAAATAATGCTACCACCTCCCCCTTATTAATTTTGACACTATTTCTAATCGGGATGTCTTTATCGGTTTTAACTAGTGATTTTGCAACGAGGTAGGTGTTGGGTGTGTTTTGTTGGCTGATGAGTCCGACGCAGCTTGATGTTTTACTTTCCAGCCTCCCAAAAATTATGGTCTCACTGTTACCGACTAGTCTTGTTGTGCATACTGCCACGACCTTTATTGGTTCTTTATTGAAGTGACTATTTGACAAAATGAACTCTTCATTCCCAAATCTTAGGGTATTAAGTTTATTATCAAACGCAAATCCATGTTTACTTATCAAGTCCATTCCCAAAATAAATTCGTCTTCTATTTCGGCAACCAATACAGTGTGGCGAATCTTCAATCTTCCCAGCTGTAGGTCTATATCTGTCTGCCCCAACACGTCGGCGGATTCTCCAGTCACAGTCTTAAGTGTTATTTTCTTTCCTATTGGTCGAATTTTATATCTCGTTGCAATTTTGAACTTAAGCAATGATATGGCAGCACCAGTGTCTACTGTTATATTAACTTTTCTCCCATTAATGAGTCCGTCGATGTTAAGACTGTCAGCAGTATGTTTTAGGCTCTTAATAGAGTAAATTTTGGGGGCTCTATTCCCATTAGCCAACACCCGCCCCTCTGCGTTGACTAGTTTTAGTTTTCCTGATCTCTTCTTCGGTACTCTGTCCCGCTAGATGGCGAGCGAGACCTTATTTGGACGCGACAATCGCGTTGAATATGCCCTGTACGTCCGCATCTGAAACACTTTACATTTGGAGGGGATCGTCTGCTTTCTTTCAAAGAGTCAATCTTCTCTATCAGTGATTGAAACATTTGGTTTAGTGTTTTTGAGTTGACCTCATGTCCATTGCTCATTTCTTCTCCCTCCTGAATTGAAACAGCTCTTACTTTTGGCCTGGACATATTATTTGATGATTCAATTTCAAGGGCTCGAATCAACACTTCACTGCTGTTATGGAAGCGTTCTCGACGAAGTAACTTTGCTGTGTCTCGTAATCCGTTAATAAAGCGATCTACCGTGAAGGGATCTCTGTAATTTTCTGGCATTTCTGGGTAAGCTAAATACATCAGCCTCCTGATATCTGCTTCATACTCTTGCAATGATTCTCCTGGTCTTTGTTGACGAATATTTAATTCTGACCAATGTAAATTTCGCAAGTGTTCGTCTCCATACCTTCTTTCTAACACTGCCACTAAAGCATTATAATTCTGTTTTTGTTCGACTGGAATGGACCGTAAAAGTCCCAGAGCAGGTTCTCGTAGAGCTACTAACAAAGCTCTAGCTTTTTCTTCATCATCCCAACCATTTGCAGCAGCGGCAGCTTCAAACTGTTGTTTGTAAGTAGACCAGGAAGACGTACCATCAAAATTTGGAGGCTTAATGTTTTGGTTGGAATTTACAACACATCCTTGAGCTTTTATTTTGTTGTGTTCTTTCTGAAGCTGTATAAACTGTTTTGACATGTCCTGGAATTTTTCTTCTATGGTTTGAAAAACTTCTTCCCTAACATTCTGTAGTTTGGTCTCCACTTTTTCTTCAACATTTTGTACCTTTTCCTCAACATTTTGTACCTTTTCTTCTACATTCTGCAATTTATTTTGTACCTTTTGTTCCACACTATGCATTCTTTGAGTTATTTCTTCCTTAAGATCTTCGGTTGCACTCTTGAACTCTTCTCTCAGCTGTTCGGAGTTGCTCTTTATTTGATCGAAGTTTTCTTCTATGTCTGTTTCATATCGTTCTGGTTTTGTTCGATGGTCTGTCTCATATCATTCTGATTTTGTTCAATAGTGTGTTTCATGTTTCATATCGCCCTGGTTTTGAGCCATTTGAGCTGCTAGAGCCTGCATCATTTTAGTTAGATCTTCCATCTTTGCCGATCCTTGTCTAGTAAGCATCAACTTCCTGATAAATCACTTAAAACGTCTATTTTAGGGCTATAAAGCGAATGTCGAAGTCGGTTTTTCAATATCTCTTCCAATTCTTAAATAGAACCTAATGGAATGTTCTGGAATATACTGGTAAATGCTACTCTTTCTGCTACTAGGCAAATGTAGAAGTCACTTTTTGATTATCTCTTTTGGTTCTCGAATGGACCGTCGTAGAATGTTATGGAATATTCTAGAAATAATTTCTAATTCTTACTTTTAAAATAACTAAGCTACTGTCGAAGTCGGTATTTGTGTATCTCTGCTAGTTTTTGAATAGAACGTCGTATAATGTTATGGAATCTTCTAGAAATTCTTTCTAATTCTTACTTTTGAAATAACTAAACTAATGTCGAAATCGGTATTTGTATATCTCTTCTAGTTTTTGAATAGAACGTCGTAGAATGTTATGGAATCTTCTAGAAATTCTTTTTAGTTCTTACTTTTGAAATTACTAAGCTAATGTCGAAGTCTCTTTTTGGATATTTCTTCTGGTTTTCGAATAGAGCATCGTAGAAAGTGATGGAATGTTCTAGAAATTCTTTCTGATTCTTACTTTTAAAATTACTAATCTAATGTCGAAGTCGGTATTTGTATATCTCTTCTAGTTTTTGAATAGAACGTCGTAGAATGTTATAGAATATTCTAGAAAATCTCTCTAATTATCAATTTTTGGACTGTAAAGTTAATGTCGAAGTCGGTTCTTAAATATTTTTTTTAGTTTTTGAATAAAACAATATCGAACTTCTTCGAATATTCTGGAAAAATCACTTACTGTTTTTCTGTCCAATTGTCCTATCCGGTGGTAATATGTAAGGATAGTCTTTGCACTATTTATTTCTTTTAATCCCACTTCTGACACCAATTGTTACGGGTTCACAACGACAAATTAAAACTCGCAATTGTTGAAAACTATACGTCAATTTATTTCGACAAATTATGTACAAAAACACGCACTTAAACTTAGTAATAACTTGCTAATAATTCACTACTATAATCGGTCTATTAACTTCGTGTTAATCTCACGACCACTACAGCACGTTATCTGTGACTGACTGCCTGGTGCGCGACCCCGGCCCTATATATAGGATCGTCCATCTCTCTCGAACTTTCCGGCAGCCTTCGACGCCCGGAAAGTTCCCGCACTACCGCGACCGCAAGCCACAGACAACGCAACTAAAACCTAGACTAAGAATACAACCTTAAGATAAATCGACCTAATACTACACTAAACCTAAATAAATTCCAATTATAAAATTTAAATAACTTAAATTTGTAACAATATAAACAAAAAAATATGCGAAATCAAATTAAATAAATTCATTAAAAAATGGAAGAATTTCTCTAGTATATTCCCTTGTGGCGTTTTCCTGTCTTTATAATTAAATACCTAGCTACTCCAGGAAAAAGGCATATGAAGAGCCAAACCTAATTTTTCAATTACCTAAATGTTCACATCGCGCATCGCCTGCTTTCTTTACTGTTAAGAGAAATAAGTTATTTTTTTGTACTTTAGGGATAAAAAGTGCACTTTTTATTCTGTATAATAAGGAACTAACGATAGAAAGTAAGGGATTGAAAAGTGAAAACTTATAGAATTAAGGATGAAAAGTGACAGATGATTGACTAAAGGTAAGACCCTAAAAAAAACAAAACCTATACCGCTTAAGTTTGAGTCAAAATTCATAGTTAGCGACATTAAACACCTCAAGGTTTTAAAATTTTAAATCCGTCATTTTGATTTTTAAGTTTGAATTAAAAATTGGAAAATTTAAAAAAATTGTAAAATTAAGCAACGCGGAGTTTCAAGCTTCAGTAAAATCGGTTTCTAATATAATAATAATTTATTAATTCAGATTCAGCCAAACCTAATTTTTAAATTACCTAAATGTTCACATTGCGCATCGCCTGCTTTCTTTACTGTTAAGAGAAATAAGTTATTTTTTCGTACTTTAGGGATAAAAAGTGCACTTTTTATTCCTCATTTTAGGGATAACATTGTCAATTGTTATCCCTGGAATGAAAAAATAACGAATTAACGATAGAAAGTAAGGGAATGAAAACTGAAAACTTATAGACGGTACAAATTAAGGATGAAAAATGACAGATGATTGAGTAAAGGTAAAAGACCCTAAAAAAAAACAAAACCTAAACCGCTTAAAAAAACAAACTCGAAAAAACGTCCAAAAGCGGTATGGACGGAACATTTTAGTTAAATTTATTTTTAATTTTAAGTTTTTGGTTATTTTTTTACTAGCATAGTCATATTAATTATAAATTATTGTAATTTTTATATTTCAAATAGTCAAATTTATACCAGAATACATAAACAGCGCGAAAAATTGCGTATAAACTACGTGATAAAAGTTTGTATTGAGCATTCTGTTTTACTACAGTAATAATTTTTCCATAGGTACGTGTGCTGAGTTGCGATAGTGCAAATTATCAATTGTAATTCCTGTTAGAATGGTCGGATTTGCCAGACGCATTGATGTTTATTGCCCAATATTTTCTGAAGGAAACAGTCTTACGTATTATCCCTAGTGTATAGCGGAAGCCAGAAATCTGTGGCGTAAGCCTTTAGTGCTGAGATATAATATTCTGCCAGAAGCGCTTCTAGAAATTAGTCTGGGGGGGGGAGACCACATGATGTCGTATTTTAAGCTATTTTTTGCTTTTGTTCATAAAATATGTGGAAAATTAATGGAAAAGCGCTCGTTGGTCGTTACAGACAAAAGATAGACATACAGAGACAACGCGACACAAAAGTTTTAAAATTATTTCAACAGTTTAAAATTGGTGCAATTTGTTTTTTCTTCTTTTTGACACGATCACCGTGCGTAGCTTACACTACTGTACCTAGTTATAGTAGGGGAACGGGGGCAAAATGGTGTACGAGGGTAAAATGAGATATCGCAGTTCAAATCTTTTTTAAATGTAACAATACAAAACAATGTGTTTATGTAATATTCATATTTAATCGCGTTGTCCGTAAAATTAACACTTTTTTCCTTGTTATACCTAGTAACATATACCCCATTTTGCCCCAAAAATTTTTTTTTTTTTGGTAACATTACTGAAAGTTGTATTTTAGGTTATCTTTGCAAAAAATTGACTAAAAATTCATGTAGAAGAGTCGACAGCAATCACTAGATTTGTAAATACTAAATTTAATTATTATAAATGTATTTTTTACTACAACTTTTTTTTTTTTTTAATCTTGGTTAGTCTTTAATGAATAAAACATGTCTTACAAAAATATTTATTTTAAATTTCACAAAAACCCCGCCTGTTTCACCACATTCAGGTACCCCATTTTACCCCGTACCACCCCGAAAAATGGGGCAAAGTCGATTTTTTACAAAAATAAAAATAAAAGTATGATGGGGTTCTAAATTACGTAAACTGAAAATTAAAACATAAAGGTAACATATCGAGCCAACTTAATTCCAAATGACGAACGCAATGGTGATCATTTAATAAGAGAAATAAGCCTATAATATTTCCCTTTCCCCTATACGTGTGAGCTAAAATTAACGACAAAATTTACTATGCACGCGAAATATTTAACGAACTATGACATAAATATTTTTATTTTATCTTTTTAATTTTTTTTTTTTAAATTTACCTTTTTTAATAGTAGAGCCAATTCACAATGAAATTATATTAATTAATAATAAAATAACAAAATACTTAACGGAGGACAATCGCTTTTTGCACAAACGATATACTCAAGAAAAAGAAAAATACCTAGCACAACTAAAATCAATTATGATATCTAAAAGCACAAAGAATATAGCATAGCAGTCTTTCTGCTAAAATATAATTACGAAAAGGAAAATTTTCGTCTTCCATACTAATGCTCCGCAAGTGCGTGTAGGCGAAAAGGCAGGGCCTACCCTAGATAAAAATCAAAACACTTTTTTTGTCATCATATATTAAATAACTTATCTCATGACGTATTTAACATAAATATTCACAATAAGCATTTTTTTTATAAACAATAAGTGAAATTAAAGAAAGAAAAATAAGAAAAAAGTTTTCTGTCTTCGGCCGGGACTCGAACACGGAATCTCTCGCTCTGTACGCAAACGCTCTCTACATTAAGCCACCGAAGACTATACATACATTTTTCGAAAAACTACGCATCTATGCATGTCTGCGGTGTCTCAGGACGAGAAACTCTCAGGGGATTAACTCGACCAAGCCATCCAACTGTTCTCTTTTATTGTTCCTTCCCACTGTCAAAGGTATGAAAACTCAAATTAGACGTAAAGTATCAACGTCTGAAAACATGAGATCACCATTCGTTTGCTAAAATTTCGGATCGCAATGGGTGATTGCCAATATAATTCTCAAATACCAAATTATTTTTCTTTCTTTAATTTCACTTGTTGTTTATAGTTTTAGGTACTTGCATTATTTGCAATTTGTTATTTGAGAAGCTTTTTTTTATTAATGGTTATACTAAACATTGCGTTAGACATACCTACTTCGATTAATTGCATATACTGCATTATCGCGCATTTTTCATCCAAGATTTTCCTAATAGGTAAGTGTTCCATAAGATTTTTGTAACGGCGACGCGGCCGCGTACTTTATTTTTAATATCGCTAATGCGATAAAAATGACTGCGCCTTTTTACACGAAAGGCGTTATATTCTGCTGACCGCTGGCGCTGTACGAATGAGAGAGACATAACAAGGAGGCATCGCGTGATTTTTTCGCGTTCGACCCGCGTCCCTTGCACACGAATATTCATGTGTCCCATGCATGTGTGTGCATTGTCTGCCCACTATAGAGAAAGATTGGAACTTTGACTAGCAGCGGTTTAGTTTTCCAGAAAGCAGTAAATGTTTTATCGAATATTTACAACAAATAAAGTAAATTAGTTCTTTGTTAGAGGGAATTTGGGCGCAAAATATAAAATAGTTTAAGATTAACTTTACTAGTTACTGCCTTTTTCCATATTTGGGCAGAATCATCTCGATTTCACAATAGCTATAATAAATTTGTTTAATTTTTGTTGATGTTTTGTGTATTTTATTTTAATATTTGATAATAATAATAGAGTTTGTAAGTGATTTTTTTTCGAAATTTTTTAACTTGTAGTCTAAAACCTATGTGTGTGCAGTACGCAGTGGCGTAAGTGAGGGGGCTTGGGGGCTGCAACCCCCTCCTCCAGAGCCACCGAATATTGACCCCTTAAACATGAATTTTTCACAAAAATCAAGATTAAAATGTATCCATCTGCTGTCAAGCCCCCCAGGATCAATCCCTGCTTATCGATCCGCACTCAAGCCCCCCCTGCGTAAGCCACTGCGGTAAGCCTACAAGTGGCAAAACAATGCCAATTTTTGCCTAACCTGTTTTGATTAGCACGGTACGCCACTGTGTTCCGCCTTCTCTTGATGCATCAAACCTATAAAGTTTTATCGGCGGGGGGGGGGGGGGAGGTGAGGTATCTGATATGTGCGACAAGTAGGGTTACTGCTTATAACCGCACCGGTTCAAAAGGGCGACATATTAAAACAGCGACATTTAAAAAAGGGACAAGTAAAAAGAGCGACATTTAAAACAGCGATTTTTCAAAATATCGAAATTAAAAATAACCCCCTATCCGCCACTCGGGTCGCGTCCTACTGGAGATTCCCCCTTCTCCCGCATTGTAGCACCACTGAACATAATAAACTATAATGTATTTTTTATCTTTATGCACAGTTACCTTTAATATAGTACCACATAAATAATATTTTTACCAGAGCTGTATATTTTGAAATATACCCCCACCCTTTTTGTCCACTTATGTCTAGTGGATTTTATTCATTTTCAAATGGGACCACCTAGAGCTAAAACCCAACTTAGGTACCAAATTTCAATAAAATCGAGCAAGTAGTTTTTCAGTTATGCGCGTTGGTCGTTACAGACATACAGACAGAGAGACGGCGCGACAAAAAAGTTTCAAATCCGAAAGGCACAGATATATAATTTTTTTTTAAATCGGAGCAACTCCATAGCTAACACTACTATGTTATAGTATACGTTAACACTACTATGTTATAGTATACGTGTGAGCTAAACAAAATGTCCCCGTGTCACAGGTTAGGATACGTTTGCAAGGTTAAAATAACCCCGATTTTAGCTTCCCAAAATGAGGATCGGAAAGCTTATTTAGGGAAATAATTTTTGGAAAAAATGTTTTGGTGTAGTTCGGTTCGGTTCCGCTTGGTTCGATTTGGTTTTACACCTAGGATCCCGGAAACGGGGTCAGGAAAGTTTGTTTTTAAAAAATATGTTAGAAATGACCCCTTAGTTAAACTGTTGCTGTTTTTAAATGGCGCTGTTATTCTTAGATGTCGCTCTTTTGAATATCACTGTTTTGATATGTCGCTGTTTTAATATGTAGCCCTTTTAAACTGTCGCCCTTTTATAATGTCACTGTTTTCAATGTCGCTGTTTTAAAATATGTCGCTGTTTTAAATGTAGCTTAAATGAGACTGCTGTTTTACACGTCGCCGTTTTAAATATCACCCTTTTAACCGGAGCCGCTTATAACATTAAAATTCCTTCTGAGTATAGTTTTTGCAAAGTCAGTTGAACAAAGGTTAAAGCCGACCATCGGCATATCCTTTAAAGAAAGTGACATGGGCGGCGGTAGATATACTCATGAAAATTATTTCATTTAATTACGGCGTAAACTAAAGAAATAAAAATAGATAATAAAACTTTCTATTCCTACACCTACAGAAACGACACTGATTTATTTTCTAACTCTGCATACTGCCGACTAAAGGGGTCCCGAAAAGAACACCTGAAAGCAATTAAAAGCTCAAAAAAATCTGCCAATCAGGTGCTGTCTATGCACCTGTGTTGGGTCGGTCAGAAAACAAATACTTTGTGCTCGGACCGCAAAGAGCCGCGCCTTTTTTCTGTTGGTAGGGTTGAAATTATACCAGGAAGATTTTATATGAATTTGGATAACTTTTGAAGGGCAGATTGAAGCAAAATTTTATGAAATCGATAGAACCCCGTATTAGGAGCCTTTTAGGTGACTTTGCAAAAACTATACATCGTTTTAAACCGATATCACTAAAAGTAAAAGGTACACTCGCCCACTTTTTTAATGTCACCTAGTTTTTCAGACTTTTTTTAATTCCAAAGAAACAGTGCGTTGTTTGGCAACACTGCATCATTTTAAATAACAGTTTAACAGTTTTTAAATCCTACTGAAAATCCTGGCTTCCCACAAAAGTTTAAGGAATTAAGGTGAATTTAAAAATGTGGGCGACTGTACAATTTGTGCCATACCAAAGGCACTTTTAGACGCCGCAGTCAAAATTTTTGGCAATTTTGAATTTCTGGAGGGTGGACAAGTGGAGAAGAAGAAAGATTTCTTTTCAGTAAGTTGACAAAGCTCTACTGTGAGAACTTTATTATTTCTTAATTTTAGTTTGGATATGCAGGTCAGGCGTTTAGTCCACTTTTGACTCTGCCACTCGCAGGAGATCATTAAAAGTTCGAAGCACGTATCTGTGGCTAGTCAGTTTTCAGCTCCTTGTCGCACACACACGAGAGTCAATTCAGATAATAAAATGTTTTTTATAAACGAACGTAAAGTTCCAGAGTCAGATAACATAACAACTGCAAAAAATAGGGGAAAAAAGTTACCTACGAAAAGTACCAGATAATTGAAATGACTGAGGCTGTTTGCTGTGCAAGAACCAAAAATAATTGTGTCAATAATATTTTTGGGGTGTATGCTTTACCTTTATAGTTGTATTTTTTTAATATCCGACTTTTTGTGCCCAAGAATTGAATTGCGAAAAGCAAAAAATCACAATAAAAGTCCATTTTGATATCGAATTCGTTTGAGCGTTTAATCATAATGTCATCTTTATTTCGAGTATTTTTCTTTCTCAAAATATTTTCAGACACGGAAGCTCCACAAAATATCTTTAATACAGAATAGCTTTGCTAACTTACGTGTACCTTATTTCGTAATAAAATGTTTAAAAAACCTTAATAAATTTCTTTAAGTAAACATTTTTTTTTAATATTTTTTAAGTTTTTATTTGTTCTAAAGTACCCCGTTTTAGGTAAGGGCGCTTATCGGAAAGGCAAGCTTTATGAAAAGCAAAGCCTGACGTTGATTTTCCATTTTTTGGTTATTATTTTTGACATTTTATTTCAACGATGTTGTTTTACACAGTCTTAAAGTTAGTACGACACAACAGCAACTCGAGTTGAAAAAAAAACAAAACCGCAATTTTTAGCAGATTTTTTTGGCAACTCAACAGTTGCTGTTTTGTTTCTCGTTTCCCAACCGATGTCGGAAACATCAAAGAGTTGCTGCGTGTCTTGCAACTCAGTCGGCTTGGTGTAAACGGCTGTGTTTATCAACTTAAGTTGAGGCGAGCTCAGCTATGTGTTTATGTCCAGTCGCGGCAAGTTTATTTATTTATTTTCCAACCAAAAACGAGAAGAAAAAAGCGTTCCTCGTCATTAACCATGTTAATTTCTTTTAATAAATATGAACACCAACACCCATCTACTTCTGAATTGAACTAAACAAAACTGTAAATGTTTCTCTGATGTTAAACGACAGAAAACAAAAACTCGAGAGCAACTAATTTTTGTCTGTTGAGTGTGAACAGTTTTATCGTTAAAAACAGTTGAGTTTTTGTTTTTTAAAACAGCAACAAAACAGCAACTCAACTTGTCGGTTTGGTGTAAAACCGCCATAAAGTGATCTAAACTATATATATTTTATGTATTTGGAAATTAAAAGTTATGCTGTAATCGATCTTGAAACTCTATATTTATTAAATAGATCTTTAGACTGTGTTAAAGCCACATTTTTAAAATAAGAATGAGCCGACAATGCGAAACCGAGGAAAACATGTCAAAATTTAAAACCAAAAAATTCAAAACCAATATTAAGCTTCGCTAACTATAAAGTTTTCTTTACGATAAGTGACCTTGCTTCACGATAAGTGACCTTATTCTGAAGCATATCTTTTGGTAGATATGCTATCTATATACTTACAAATATACAGGACCAGAGAGCTTTGTTAATAAATAGCGATAAAGAAGAACGATATTTAATAGGGTAAATATATGTCAGTTTTAGACACAGTCAGTTTAAGGCCGTCCATTTTGTCCATTCCGTTAAACCAGCCTATCCGTTATTTTATTTTTTTTTAAAAACCTATGTAGGTTCCTGGCCATACAAAATATTTTTGTTGTAATACTAATTGTACAAAGTGGCGGATACAGGGGCTTACGTTTGGTGTATTTCACAAAAATTACTTCAATAGGGTGTTTGACAGTAGTAACTTTTTTGTTTAATTTTTTCCCAAATTCATAGTTTTTTTAATTAAATAAATTCATTGAATTCAAACAATAAGCCACGTGATTCAAAACAGACGGTCTACCAATCAGCTGCGAGTGACGTCACAAAACAGTAAACGCCTCGTACGAACTTATTTTCTGTGTTATTTTCTTATGGATGGTAACATTTGCTTTGGTTTAAAGTGCGAATTATCGTCCTAAATTAGATTTTATTTTGTGTTTTGCTTACAAAAAACATTTTCAATGGAAAACGGATTATCCAAAGCCGATAGCTCCAACTTGCCAATGCTGAATTCCTTTGCCAACAACAGTGATTTTTGTACTGCGGAATTTAGAAACGTTAAAATATTAATGTAAGTATTCGACGAGTTGTTTTTTATATAACTGAAAGTTTTTGACGATATTCTTCGCCTACTTTTACTCACTTAGATTTTGAGGTTAGGTTATATGTTTTGCTTTTTTGTTTAATATGCCACTTGCAATAGATTATTATTAAGAAACAATCAAAAATTGTTTTTTTAAAACAAAATTTTCTAAATGCATTTTGTTTTAAAGAATTCTTATGACCATTCATAACAAATATGCACTGCCAAGTCTTGCATACGCACTGCTCAGTCCTACATTTAGCCTGCATGTGCACTGCCTAATCCTGCATTTAGAGGTACTCCCTAGTCCTGCGTAATAACTGCCTAGCACCGCCTAAAAATGTGTACACCTTTCTGCCTATTATAGTTGTTCACCCCTTGTAATAAACATAACCTCAAAAATCTTATCGTCATTTACAAAATAGTTATATATATTATGGACAACGTCAGAAAAATTAATAGAAACAATTTAGTTATACTCACATCAAAGTGATCTTCACAAATGCAAAGTGAAGATGTATTAGATAAGGCCCTTGGATCTCTTCGAGCAAGTTCTAGCCACTTTTTCCCTTCTTTTATTGCTGTAGGCAAGGGCGTCGATAACTTTTTTTCTTGGAGGGGGTACTCTGCCCTACTTTTGCAAATCCTAGTAACTAGGTTTTTGGTAACTTTTCACGAAAGCGTTTTTTCTAAAATATTTTGCCATTTAGCTAATGGGAAATAATGAAAATGCGAAGGCTATTATCGTAAAACCATACGAAATAAAAATACAAAAAATATATATTACATGTAGTTTTTCGTGCTGGTTTTAAAAATGCAGTAAGTTTTTAAAACCAAGTAACTCGAGTTGCTAGATTTTGCAAAACTAGAGTAGTACTATACTTACCCATTGCAAAAAAATTTTAAAAATTATTTAAGCCGATTTTGTGCAAGTACCCACATAGCACAATCACGTGTTTACCACGTAAAAAATGCGTGAGAAAAAGAAACGTTAATTATAAAAGCTGCTAGAAAAAAATGTTTATTTCATATATGAAAACAAACTTAATAGGTCATTCATTAATGTTCTAAAAAATAACGTTGCTAAAAACTGCGTTTTATTAACGCCTTTATCAAATTAAAACAGCAAGGTTTTTTTAGTTAGTTTCAAGTGATTTGTATCAACGTTAAAATAATATTAGATTCACGCCTTTTCTACACGAATTTTAAAATGCGACTTGCATGACTTTTCTACCGAATATTTTTGAGATTTTACTTGCAGCATCGCCATCTATAGTCGGGATTTTTCACTTTGACAAAATCTATTAGGCAGTGCTTTGGCCTCTAAACTCCAAAAACCTTTAACGGACTGATCCCTGATCCACGATCACGACGCATCTGTTATTAACCTGATAAAGACACATTATTGTGTGAAAGTGTTTACTGTTCATAAATCTTGTTTAGCTTTTAAAAAAAACTTAATGTATATAGATAGATACATAGATATTTTGTTTTGCCTTGAGCGTTATCTTTAAAATTATCTTGAAGTGTTGTAGTCTTAAACTAGTAAACTTTTATAACTTCCTTTCGCGTCTCTTTTAAGTTAAAAAATGTTATTAAAAAAACGTGACCAAAAAAGACGCAGAAAGTCAGTAGGTTTGAGAAGTCTTAATCTAGTGGCGTTTTAGAACATGTTGTGGAGGACTTTTTAAGTGTGAATTTGGTACATGAAAATAACGAGGTTAGAAAACACGTTATATACACAGCACCAGAAACTTCAGCAAAAAGTACTATTTTATAGCTTGATTTCTCCTTGTTTTTAAGTTTTTAGTTATCTAAGCATGTAGATTTAACAAAATAAATATTATATGGTATGAGGTTGTTTTCAAGTAAAAAAAAAACTTTGTTATTTTTGGTCACGTGAATTTAACGTTGATGTGATTTTTGTGCTATTTGGGTACTTTATTTAGGAGTTAATCAAAGATTAGCGAGGCGGAATATAAAACCTCAATTAAAACACGAAGATCTATTTTACCTTGCATTAAAAAATATATCACTAAAGTTAAACAACAGGCAAAGGCTCTAAATTTACAAGGTTCTCTTAAGACCTAAAAACTAATTTTATTTATATACAAAAACGTCATATTTAGTTTTTTTATAACGAAAAAGACCCTTACGCCTTAAATCATTGATTTATACTAATAGTTCTTGAATTCTTGGGGGGGGGGTACTGACCTTCAGTACCCCCCCCCCCCCTTATCGACGCGCTTGGCTATAGGCACATGAATAAATAGATTTTCAGGTGTTTTTATGCTAGTATTCGAACACTGAGGCACTACACACCACTTATAGGACATTTTTTTAGTTAAAAAACAGTAAAAACACAGACCAAAAACAAATAAACACTTGAATGCCGTGTATCTCTCCGCGAGTTTACTGCGCTGTGACGCCATTGCAACGCCATGCTAGAAATGAGCGTTTTAGCGGCAAATCCAAATCGGAAATTAGAAAACTTGATTTTAAATGTAGTCATGATAAATTAGGGATTTATGTATCATTCTAAACTCTTTTCTAAAATTTGTCAAATACCCTATTCCAAAAATTTTTGCCAGCGCACGAAGGAGTATCTGTATAATAAAACCGGTTAAAGTAAAAATTACCAAGATATTTAAATCTACCTTTTAATCATTTTTTGTTCTAGTCCAATAACCTATCTATCAAGCCGCCCCTATAACACTTCCCCCTCTACTGGCATCGTGAGGTGAGTACAGTCGAAATATATTACTTGTCCGGCTCAAAAAAGACTCGGAAGAACCTAGAATATGGAACCGGTTTGCAGGAGGTATACAAAATTTTAATATCGGTTTACCCCACGGGGGTACTCAGTATATGTATTTTATCATATAACAAAAACAACTTATTGTTTTATATAGATATTATGTTAAAAAAATGCAAATAATATAAATATCGTAAAGAAACTATCTTTGAGGTTAGAAGTTTAACTTAAGTCCTCAAATTTTACCACTTACGCTAAGGTCCAAAATTTGATACTTAAGTGGAACTTTGACAGCACCAGCAAGTGCTTATCTTAAACTAAGTAGAATTTAGAACTTTAGCCGAAGTGAGAAAGTGGCCCATAATATTTTACTGAGAGTGTAGAAAACAACGGTAGGATTCTTAAAGATCTAATAGAGAATGATTTTCATGAACAAGAAGAAGAAGAGCAAAGTGGGTTTCATGTAGGCAGATCTTGTAGTGATAATGTTTTTTGTCTTAAACAAGTAATTAAGAAAAGGAGCGCCAGAAATATAGATACTCATGTTATCTTTGTGGACCTACAAAAAGCATATGATACCGTTCCAGTAGAAAGATTATGGACAGTGCTAGAGCAGACTAATATCAATCATACATACATAGAAGCGATAAGAGAACTATACAAAGGGTCAAAATCTAAAATTAAAATTGGAAATCGACTTTCAAAAGAATTCCTGGTAACGAAAGGCCTAAGACAGGGATGTATCTCTATAACTATTTTTAAAATATATATCGCAGTAGCTCTAAAAAACTGGAAACGCAAAGTACACGGCATGGGAATATAAATTAACGACTGATTTACCATATACACACTACAGTTTGCTGACGACCAAGTAATTATAGCTAATGATAAAGAAGACATAGAGTATATGACGAGAAAGCTAACGGAAGAATACCAAAAGTGGGGGTTAATAGTGAACGTGGACAAGACACAGTACTTATGTATTGGAAACGAATCAAGTGAATTAGAACTAGAAAATGGGCAAACAATATCTCCATGCAATGAGTATGTATATTTGGGTGTCACATTTGATAAGACAGGAACAGACTGTAAAGAACTAGAAAAAAAAAGCAAAAAAGAATAGTAAAAGCAAAAAAACAGTCGTGTTTATTGGTTGTCTTAACAGTATTTTATGGTGCAGAGAGATAAGAAAGAATGTAAAATTTAACATATATGAAACAATGGTAAAAATCACGCTGTTATATGGAATAGAGACTTGTCGCGTAACAGAAAAATACAAAGCAAAAATGGAAAGTGTCGAAATGGATGCAATAAGAAATTCAATGAGAATATCTAGAACAGATCATATAAGAAATGAGATCATAAAAGAAAGAATGGGAATCGAGGGAAGCATAACGGATGACATCACTAAAAGGCAACTGACATGGTACGGCCATGTACAACGGATGAACGACGAAAGATTACCAAAGCAGGTCCTAGAATGGCAACCAATAGGGCGCAGAAAAAGAGGAAGTCCTAAACTGGAATGGCAACAGTCAATCCAAAGATCAATGAGTCAAGAAAACCTGGCGGAAGATGACTGTCAGAATCGAAGGAGGTGGAGAATAGGCGTCGGACAACGTAGAAAAACGTTCTAAACCGACATAGTAATTAGAAAACAAGGATTGTGGTTAGTTATAAGAGCCGAACTCTGTCGTAACTATTCCAAAGCATGTGCGTGAGTTCAAATTCGTGCCTAAACTTATACTTGTTTTTCACTTTATATTCTGTCTATGTAGGTGTAAAAGAAATTCTGTATCAATACTTACTGTTCATTAGGAAATCTCATTTTAGCCCCTTGAGGAATCTTGAAAATAGCCCTCTTTTTACCCTCGTCTTTTTATTATTGAATTTCAGTTTTTTTTGTGTGATCTTTGAAAAATAAAGTCCAATTATTTTACGCAATCAAGTTACTTTTTGCAGTTCTAATTTAATTATTATTGCTCTTTTGATTGGAACTTGTAATAAGATCTTAAGATCGGACCCTGATACCTACTTAATACAGGGTAATTTTTTATAACTATAAATTCAGTGATTACTGTGGAGTAGAAAGTTTAAACTAAAACTGGTCGATTTGATAAATTATGCCCGACCTAGCCCTGTTTGGTATCTCATCATGTACAGAGTGCCATTAGTGCCAATTTTTTACCCTCCTAGCCCGCGTAGCAATGGCTAGAGAAGGTATTATTTTCGACGAAATTTTTTTTTTCAGATAACTGATTTTCATTCAATTTTCAATCGGTTCAGCGGTTTAGGAGCTATCGTGTTACGGACAAAAAAAAATACACACACACCCGTATATACACACACACAGACAGACATCACGACGATATTGCTAGGATAAGTCAAAAAACCCCCAAAAAACACATTTTCGGCAATACTTGAAAAAAAAATTTCATCGAAAAAAATCCCTTCTCTAGCCACAGCATCAATATGCGCGGGCTGGGAAAGTAAAATGAGGGCGGGCCGTCACACCTGACTGCACACCAAGTAGTATAAGTAGTAGCCTAGAGACTGGATTGCTTAGTTGACACATGAAATACCCGACTAACCGAAACGTCGTGTTTAAATAAAAACAATGGAAGTCCTATATTTTATTTCTACTCAATGATTGTCTACGAGTTTTAAACAAAGGGATATTGCAATTAGTTATAAAAACTTTTGCCAATACAAATACAAAAAAATAAATGGATCCAATATGAAACTGATACCTTCCTAGCCTATTTGCACATTCCAAGTAAACTCCATGTTATATCAACCTTCAAAACCATTGTTTTTTGTAAATATCTCAGAAACAAAAGCCTCTACGAAGTTTTTGGTTATAACACAAATTTAAAAAAAAATGTGGGCTACTATATTCTGAAAACCGCATATTGATGCGACGCTCCGGTTAACAGTTTCTTGACCAAAATTTAATCAGCTCGTTAGAGTGTCGAACACTATTTTACCTAAACATTTTATGAAAATCGATTCAGCGGTTTAGGAGCTATCGTGTTACGGATAAAAAAAATACACACACACAGACAGACATGATGACGATATTGCTTGGTTAAGTCAAAAAACACCCAAAAAACACATTTTCGGCAATATCTGAAAAAAAATGTCATCGAAAAAAATACCTTCTCTAGCTATTGCTGCGCGGGCTAGGAAGGTAAAAATGTATAAACGTAAATAAGGATTTTGGTAAGCTAAAATTTTAATTAGTTTTATTTTATTTAGTAGCTGCACGTATAAACTCAGCTAAAACAGCTAAAACTTTGACCATGACTCTAAAGAGTGAAAGTGAGAGTTATGTTCAAACATCCTGTACTTTAGTATTGTTTCCAAGATACAATAACATTTATGATCGCATGCGGTTCTGATAAGGAAGCCGCAACACAACTTCGCTTTATTAAAACTTTCCTAATTAAGCGAATTTAACTAATTGCTAAAACTATGTTATAGCATGAAAACAAAAAGAGGTTAACAGAAACCTTTGCCACGCCGTCAAATTTCAACAAATACCTGCTCTGACATCGCTGTGGGAAATATAAACTTAAATTACCAAAATTCAAATTGCCCATAAAAGTTTACTATAACGAACTAAAAATGTATATTTTATTTTAAAATAAGAATACATCCGAGAATAAAGACAAAATAAACATTTTTTTAATCTCAAAATGAATTTTATACTTCACACAAAGGTGTGTGTGCCCAACTTGCAAGTGTCAGAAGGAGAAGGAAGTTGATTTTGGTTGTTTTCCTACTTACACAAGTTAGCATCTCTAGACATACGTTTCTATGTGTTTCACGTCATCAGTAGAGAACAGCGTACCCAGGTCACAGAAGAGCCACACAGAAGCGACAAAGCGCCCTGTTTCCAAAATCGAGTGGTGGGGATGGACAACATATCACACTGAGAGAAAGTGCGTGCGAGGTGATAAGTACACTAAAAAAACAGCGTAAATCTGCTTATGTGGGAAAAAGTGTTTTAAATGTTTATTATACTAATGTAAACTTTTGCACGCATATATAAAGAAAATAATATTCTTTTAAGGTGCAAAATTCCCGTATGTAAGCAGCAAAATGTTTTTATTGAATTTGACAGACTAAATCATAGAGAATATTATTAAATGCAACAATAAAAGTTTTCGGAGAGGGCGGGGCTGTACTTAAGCATTTTTTTGGGAGATAAAATTGTTTCGAGCCAACAAAAACGCTCCATTTTAAAAAGTGCACCATGACCATCATATATTGACGTTATTAAAACTCCGCGACGTCCACAAGTTGTTCTAGTCGTTAACGTCTGTTAAACGCATATTTTGGCAGTTTTAAGCTTGTGAGTTTTTGTTACCTTTGTGCTTTATTAGAGTGATAATCAAAGAATATCATTGTGCTTTTCGTGAGTGTCAATCCAAATATCTATTAATATAAAAATTAATGTCCAAGGATTGAGTTCGGGTAAGGTATAAATGACCAAAAATTTTAGATTTATATTCTGATTTTCTAGGAATCGCTCCTGCTTGGTCTTAAACTAACATGTTAAGAAAATGAGCCAAATCAATTTAATATACAGGGTGGTTTAGAAGGTTGATTTGATAAAAAGAGTAAAGTAGTAAGAGATATCAGAAAAGCTTATTAAGAAAAGTTGTTTATAATTAAAAGTTTTTAACGACAGATTTTTATTTTTCACACTTTTACATCTAAACAACTCTTCTTAATAACATTTTCCGATATCTTTTAAAACAAGGGTATTTTACTCTTAACACTTTTTATCAAATCAGCCTACTAAACCACCCTGTAGATTAATTAATTTGATCCATTTTTTAACATCTTTGTTTCAGATCAAGCAGGCGCAATTTCCAGAAAATCAGAATCTAAATCGAACAATTTTTGTCATTTATACCTTACATCATCAAATCAGCATACTAAACCACCCTGTTTATTAATTGATTTGGCTCATTTTTTAACATCTTAGTTTGAGACCAAGCAGGCGCAATTCCCAAAAAATCAGAATCTGAATCGAAATTTTTTGGTAATTTATATCTTACCCGAACTCAATCTGTGGACATTAATTTTTATATTAATAGATATTATATTAGTTTAAAAAGATGTAATTTTATATATAATAGGTATGTATTAAATTTAAAAAAAGCAATTTTTTGTATTTATATATGCGTGCATTGGCGTAGCTAGCCTTGCTTTTCAGGGGGGGCCGTGGCCCCGGTCTATCTTGAACAAAAAGCAAACATAGGTTTTAAAGAGTCGTGCAAATTGTGCAATGAATAAAAAAAATACGCGCATTAAATGTTCTAATATTTTAATATAACAAATTTAATAATACATTTACCAACTTATTTATATGTATACACAGGAAGTATGTGATTCAGCAATTCTACAAAGAAAGTTTTTTACGTCGCTGACTGAAAGCGTCTACCACACTGTCTAAGTCGACCTCAACATCTTTTTCGATGAATAACAATAACAAACCTGAGTGTCGCTCTTGAGTCATAGTTGTTCTAAGCCAATTAAAAACTCTCCTCATGGCAGAGAAAGACCTCTCGCAAGTTGCACTTGAAATTGGAAGAATACTCGCAACTTTAAAAAGTTGGTAGACGTTTGGATAGGTGTTTTCTGCTATATGTTGTTTGATAGAATCATGACCAACAGTTTGATTTAACCGAAAAATACAATTCTTTAAAATGGTCATTTCTGCTCTTAGAGTAGAAGTATTAATATTAAAAATTTCCCGGTATTGCTCGACGAATTTATTCCATTTAACGATGTGGGAAAACTTAATATGAAAATGGTTATGAAATTGTCACCAAAATCGGAAAATTTTCATAAGACACTAAACGCTAACCTCAAAAAAACTAAAAAGATAATTATATTTATTTTAGAAAAACAGTTTAAAATGGTCTTTTATAACCTTACGACATCTACAACCCGATTTCGGAAACAGAGGGGCAAAGGTCGCTGTCTTTATTAAATGCGAAATTTAACTTACACTTCTATAATATTTTACAAGATGTCGCCAATATGTATGAAATATTCAATATGCATAATTATGTTTAAATTTAAAAAATATTTTCGGGAAATTGCATAAGTGCAGAAAAGTTACCGATAATTTAAAGAGAAAAAGCCTAATTCCGCAAGACAAGGGCTTTTTCCTGAAATGTAAACATTATCTGAATGATTTTAAATTTTAATGCACCTATTTTATTTGAATATTTCCCGAATAATAATAGAAAAGTATGTATTTTCAGCGTCATGTTGTTTTGCTAGTAGTTGGTAGGGGAGGCCTAAAATATCTTAGAGGAGGCCTGAAGGACTTCAGGGGGGGCCAGGCCCCCCCTGCCCCCCCCCCTAGCTACGCCAATGTATGCGTGGACATAAGAATTTGGGGACGCCCTGTACATATTCTAATATTAATAACTGAAATAAATTAGTCGTGACAAATAATAACTTTATAATGCATTTTTTTTAATCAACAATTTTATAAGAGTTATTGTGTATATTAGGACTTTTCGGACACCCTGTATGTAATTATTTAAGTATCAAATATAATAAAGCATACAAACTGCTAGAATTACGTAATTATTATAGCTTTTTAACTTTTTACGTTTTTTAAGCCAAATTTAATTTGTTTTTATGTATCAAAAATTTTAAAATCCTCTATATATATTCTTAGATTAATATTATAATAAAGCATACATATGATATAACTAGTAGTTTCTTTTCAAATTAAATAATTTACGACTTTCTTGTCTTACTAGGTAAATATAATTTTTTTTCCGTGTAAAGTTTCATGCTTCTTCTCTCAGTGTAAAATGTTGGGTTAGTGTCAAGTGACGTCACGAATTCGATACCCATAAGAGCAATGCTTTATCTGTCATGTTGTCGCTCGTTCAGGTAAGCCAATTTTAACCAAAACCAACTCCGACATATGAATTACACGCGTGCGTGCAATGCGAGTAAACTCCAAGGTGTAGCGCCATCTAGAGAACTGGCTCGAGAACTCGAAAGTTGAGACACACTGGCATCGTCTTGTCTGAGACGCAGAGGCGCCATCTATGACAAGTTTCGTCTATTGAATGTGGTATTAAAACCACCTAATCACGTAGCAACTAAAAGGCCGTACTGCCATCTTTTTTCTTTGCATATTTTTTTATTTATTTTGTGAAACTTGACATAAATCTAGTAGGGGAGAACGGGGGCTAATGCTGTAATTCTAAACTGTTTATTTTATTTACATAAAACATTTTAAATTTGTTCAAAAATAAGTAAATAATAAAGAAGAAAATTTTTTGACCTGCAATTTTATTTAAATTTAAATAAATAAATTAAACGCAACATTTACAGCAATATAAATGAATTTTTTTTAAGCTCTCAGTTTTCTACTCCAGGTAATTAGCCCACACTCCACTTACCCCGATCATTTTGAGAAGGCTAAGTACTTCTTAATGTTTTTTGTATAAAGCCAGACAAGTTAAAGAGAGGAAAATCAAAAAAAAAATTAAATCGCCCAGAAATAAGCCTACATTCTCGAACGACTCACCCACACATACGAAACAATGACAGTTGTGTTACAATAATTCCAAGTGAATTTTTAAAAATTACTTTTATTCGGATCAAAATGTTTGTAGATAATTTTAAGTTATTTATTAATTTACATTATTAGAAACTATTTTTTATTTAAAAATGTTGCAAAAATGTACTCTCATTAAGTAGATACCTATGAAGTCTACATAAAATGGCCGATCCTTTTAAAATACAATTATTCACTTATATTTTTAATTTTAACTTTTTTTAAATGTGACTTTTTGCGAGGCTAGTGTATCACAAACTATTAAACATCATCAAACAAGTTTAAGCGGCTAAAGGGGCAAAATAAGGGTTTTTTGTTTCTCTCGTATTTTTCCGTGTGTAGCTCGAAAGCTTAAACTCACGGTTAATGGATCTTATGGACACCTAATAAGTGTTGACAGTAGAGATGAGCGATATTTCACGAACCGATATTTTTTCACTGATATTTAAAAATCACAAATAACGATCGTTATTTCTTTCTTTCACAACCCGTGATGTGATATCTGTATATTTTTAATCACAATTAAACCTTTTCAAAGATCGCACAACTTGTTTTACTTGGCATTCGTTATCACGCCGACAGCCGGGTATCATGTAACATAATAACAATAATAGAATCAACAACATGTCGCCACTGTCGCACTTATCATATAACTAACCAAGCAGTATGAGTTACGCCTCAAACTCAAACGCGACGCATGACGCTACCTTAACACTGTGATCAGATCACGTTTAAAAATCGCTGATATTAAAAAATCACAGTAACAAATATTAGGATGGATTGAAAAATCACGATATCGCTCATGTCTAGTTGACAGTTAATTATTTCGTCCTTATGGGACTCTTAAGAACACTGGTTGCTCAATGTGACACCCTTGGTAAGTTAAGTAAACGGTTTTCTCTCTCACCTTACATTTCTAGTGAGAAAACAAAATCATATACTCTGCAAGAAGCGCCATGTTTCGAAGTACGAAAGAAACTAAAATGGCAGCAGGCGAGTAAAACTGCTATATCATCGATCGATAAAAATATCGATTGAAACAGAGAATTCATCAAGTGACCCACGACATACATTGTCTGCAGCACAAACATGGTCCACACGTAAATAATAAAGTAGTTGCTCAAAACATTGCAATCTTTAATGATAAGAAAACCAATATTTTACGTTATAATTCTATCTATTTAGCCTACTACGATCCATCTTTAGACATAGGCCTGCCACAATATCTTCCACTTTTCTCTGTCTGTCGACATCTTTATCCGTCTAGTTCCCGCATGTTTTTTTAAATCGTCAGCCATCCCATTTGGGGTCTTCCCTTACTTGTTTTATTTTCCCAAAATCTCCAGTTTACAATACATTTTGTTCCATCGATCGTCTCTCTCTGATATTGTGACCGGCAAATTCCCATTTCAATATAGCTACTTCTCCTCTGACATCCCTTACTTTTGTTTTGATTCTTATCCATTTATTCCTTTTGCTATCTGCTAACATATGTCTTTCCATTCATCTTTGGGCATTGGGCTTTAGTTACATTATCCATGTGTGAAGTGTCCAATATGCATTGGTTATACACTTTCGTTTTGAGGTGCTGACGTTATAATTAGCTACCGTAAATCGGGGCTAGCTTGTAACCTTGCGCGATTATGATTTTTATTTTTTTTTGTTTAATGGGTTTTGAATTTGCTACTTCCGGTAAAGCTAGCTTCTTTTGTAGGTTGTATTGCTAGAAAAAAATGCGAATCTACGAAAAAATCCCGGGTAGCCGGACCGTGAGTAAAAACAGACGACCAGGCAGAGTTTATCATATCCCATGGAGTACACGTATTTGCTTTATACTAATAGATGCCTTGTTAGGCATACTAAACCTAGAGTCCCTGTATGTCGACATATTTGGCCTAATATGTCAACATGCAGGGACTCTAACTAAACCTAGAGGGTATCCAACCATACTGAGTCGGGAGGAAGAAGTCATTATTGCAAGGCCCATGGGCATGCGCAGCGAGGGGCAAAGGGAATTTGCAATATCCCCTAGTTGGGTACGTTTTAAATGTTCATTTACTCTAACCTGAAGAGGGCGTTTCGTTTTACCTACATATGATTTACCACACTCAAACAAAGAGTAGAAAGGTCACATTTCAGCTTTCCATATATCCCTGATAGCAAAGGATTATGCTCTTTTGGAACATGTGGTCAATATCTAAAATATTATTTATCGAAATGCGGAGATCACATTAAAAGACACACATCTAATAAATGATCATCGCGAATCTCCAGAAAGAGTCATGAACACCATCTTAGCTGAACCCAGTACACATGCCGAAAACCTTGGAATAGAGTAATACCCGGTTTCCACCTATGCGTGCCCACTCTGATTCAAAAAACGCATCAGGTGACGCTGCATTTAAAACCGGTGCAAACCTATGTCCCGTCACGTGACATAAGTTTTTTTAAATCAGGGTGGGCACGCGTAGGTGGAAACTACGCTTTACAAGTGCCAAGGATGTATGAACGTTCCCGCAAATAACACACAGCACTGGAAAAAATCTTTATTAATATCTAGTTTGGAGCTTCTGATAATATCTTGCAAAAAAATGTTTTTTTTCCATCAACGAAAATTGCTTTACATAATTTGACTGCATTGCCCTTCAGACGATAGATTAAGCGGTTTGTGCATGCTGAGTGTACATTGGAAACTAGTTTCAGAAAAAAATACACAAGTAGAAGAAGTTTTAAGCAGTTTTTCTGAAGATCCTAGACGTTTCGTGTTACTGTAATAGGTTAAGAATTCGAAAACTGATGTGTATGTATGTTCGTTTATTTCAATAAATACCTATTTTATTTTTATTTCATTTGCCTCTCCCTGAGTTTCATGCTGCGTACGCCCCTGGCAAGGCGCCACGGCGTCTTTGCAGTTTGGGGCTTTCCGCTTACCAAAGCCGATATTAATCAACTAGTAAAAAAAAGGGTAAAACCCAACATCTTAAAAAGAAAAACATTACAGAGCAAAATATGTGCAAAGCGTGATTGATTGTCAATATTGTTACTTTATATTTTAAAATATTGATAAAAATTAAAATAAACACAATTTAATAATTATCAACATAATCACTGTCTAAATGACATAACTAATAATTTATTTGTTCTTTAGCGTTCTCTAGCGGTTAGCGGTCCCTATTGAGCTTTGAGACCCGACAGTTCTCCAAAAAAGCCTATCTGTAAAGTAATGGAGTGATTGTACGGAAAGTGCTTGGTCCTAGTTTATCAAATAAAACACTTTGTACCAATTTTAATTATTGATTTTGTCAGTGACCTTACATTTAACATTAACCAATATGCCGTTTTAAGTTCGGAATTCTGTGAATTTAGATAACGTCGAGCTTGGGCTCTATTCATCCATACCGAACCAATACAGGCATTGAGAACATTGCGAGTAGGTATTGTGGAAAATACATGTTTTCATTACCGATATTAGTATAGTACCTATGAACGGATAAAGCCTACATGTTTAATAGCGGATATTCGCCCTTAAAAAGTTAATGCATACTTGTCGGTTGGACAATTTGTTCTAATATAATTTACGTCAGTTGAGCCGTCACTACAGCGTACAGTACAGCGTGTCCCATTTTCGAAGGGATTAAATAGAAAACTCGGTTGTTATTAAAGATATCGATTTTCTGATTGCATCTTACCGTGGTTTTTTTTTGAGCCCTTAAAACTTTAATATTATTTTTGATTTAAGGTTAAAATGATATTATTATTTAAAAAAAATTTAGTCCTCACCTTGAAATTTAACGTAAATATAAATTAAAAATTGCAAGACATACTAGTTGAACTATTTTTAGTTTATTTGTTTTACAACGTTAATAAATAAATAAAGTAAAAAACGTGAAAAAGTTACACAAATAATATCATAGTAATTATTTGATGGAAGCACAACAACTCATGAAATTTACTTCAACATGGAAAAACAAAAGCCTGGAATTAACATTGTCATTTTACTTGTCATTTTTATGAATGGTCACTCAAAATTATTCTAAAATGGCTAGAAATCGACCATATCCAGATTTTGAAAAATGTGATATAATTGACTGCTTTATTCAAGCAACAAAATCTATATTTAAACCGCAGAAATATTTTTATACAAAATGCGTTAAAAAAATTACTCAAAAATGCCAACAATGTCTTACACATAATGGCAATCAGTTTGAATATTTATATCGTTAAAGAAAAATTAGTTATTATTTTTTGTATGTCGTTATTTTTTTTTGTATTTATCGTAGACTTGGTTTCAAATAAATCTTTAAATTAAAGTAAAACCATTTTAATGTTCTAAGTATCAAAATTAGTTAAACTAAACTAAAAATCGTTTAACCAGCGATTTTAAATTTATATTTATGTTAGAAATTTCCAGCTTTGGACTATTTTTTTTTTTATAAATGATTTTTTTTATTATTTTGTGATAATAACAGCATGAAACCAATGAAAATAGTAATAGAAAAAAAACAGGTCCGTATTTAATATTTTTATGATAATATAAACTAAAGAAAATTTTAAAAAATTGTCATTATTTTCTTGTACCAAAGTTGCCATAAAAAGGTTTATACAGAATAAAAATATCTTGCAAAACAAGCGAGGTATTAGGGATTATTACAAATGGATTTTTTTCAAAAACTCCCTGTATTAGCTTAAATACGGGGTATAACAAAAATCTGATTGTACCATTTTTGAGAGCTCAAAAAAAGAGCACGGTAAGGTGCAATCAGAAAATCGATATCTTTAATAATAACCGAGTTTCCCATTAAATCTCATCGAAAATGGGACCAGCTGTACATAGAGGCTTATATATTAACATATATTTTTCCAAATTTTTAAGTAAGATTTTATTATAATTGTGGAAATAATATCAATATGTTTGTATAATAAAGCTTCGTTATTTTTAAACAATTCAATTGCATTTAAAACGTTAAGTTAGTTTGGTCAACACCCTCTTTCTATGCATACAAAAATAAATGGATCCATCACTGATCTGATACGTTCTTAGCTAGCCTATTACCACACTTCACTAAAGCCATGATATATTAGCCCTAAAGAAAATTTTTGTAAATATCTCGGAAACTAAAGCTCTTACGATGTTTTTGGTTATAAAACAAATTATTGAGCAAATTGTAGTCTATGTTCCGAAAACTGCAATTGATACGATGCTCCGTTAAAAAGTTAGCATTTTTTAAAAGTTTTAATTGTCAAAAAACTGTCAGTAGCATTAATTAATCAGCTTGTTAGTGTCGAAAGCTATTTTACCTAAAAATTTTATGAAAATCGGTTCAGCGGTTTAGGAGCAATTATGTTACGGACAGAAATAATATATACACACACGCACATACACAGACAGATATTACTACGATATTGTTAAGATAGGTCAAAATACACCCAAATAACACATTTTAGGCGTTATCCAAAGTAACAATAGTTAATACATTTCCATTATAAAATGTATAAACTTTGCCAAAGCCAACTTATATGGCCACACTTAACATCATAAGTATTAGTGACGTCAATGTTCCTGTATTACCTAAACAATTATTATTAGCTCACACGTCTTCTAGAATTATTGTAGTAGTGTAAGCCCTGGTGATCGTGTCAAAAATAAAAAAGTTGCTCCGATTTCAAAAAAAAATTTACACCTTTGTGTTTTAGATGATTTTAATATGTCTGTAACGACCAACGCGCATAACTTAAAAACTACTTACCCGATTTTAATAAAATTTGATACATAGGTTTTGGCTCTAGATGTTCCCATTTAAAAATGATTTGATTGGTTGATTTTAATAATTAGAGTTGTGGTACAATATTATTTGTGTAGTTCTACAGTGCTCGACATCAAACATTTAGCCTTTATGAAAAGCGTATAAAAAAGGATGAACTTATGGAACGCAAAAAATCAGTGTGGGGCCAAAGACGCGCATATTCATGAGCGGTTGCCGCTGTGACTCAAAATTTATTAATAGTTTTTTATTACTAAATAGGAGCAACCCCAGTAAGATTTCCACTTTTAAGAGACGAAGAAATATTCATTATTATTTATTTCGTTATTTTAGCTTTAATCAGGAAACATTAAATCGACAAAAATTTAATTTTTTTATGATTTCTTCTTACCAATAACCTAGCTCTTTTAATAAAGTCGTGTTTAAATATTTTGTTTGTGCGTGTAGTAACTTTTTTTTAACACTTTACGGATTCGCAGTATGGATTATTACGGATTCGCAGTATTGATTATTAGTCATACAGTTCAAATGATATCTAAGAGATGGCGCTACAGCAATTAAAATCAAGGGGTTTTTTCTTAAATTAATAACCTTCCGAGTATTACTCTTCCAGTCCGGTAACAAAATTCCGGCATTTCAAAAATGAAACACCAGTAAACCCTACGAAGCAGGTTTCGATACAGTTTAAGCCCTACTTTTTATTTATTAGATGCTCAAACCGTCCTCCCTGTTGAGCCTACTCAGCCGGTAAGACTAACATGTTACGGATTCACAGTATTGATTATTACGGATTCGCAGTATTGATTATTAATCATACAGTTTAAATTATATCTAGAAGATGGCGCTACAGCAATTAAAATCAAGGGGTTTTTTCTTAAATTAATAACCTTCCGAGTATTATTACTCTTCCAGTCCGGTAACAAAAATCTGGCATTTCGAAAATGAAACACCAGTAAACCCTACGAAGCAGGTTTCAATAGAGTTTAAGCTCTACTTTTTATTTATTAGATGCTCAAACCATCCTCCCTGTTGAGCCCACTCAGCCAGTAAGGGTAACGTCATTAGATCTCGAAAAAAAAAACATTTTCTTGAATTGCTTGACTTGACAACAGCGCTAAACTATTTATCTCTCTTAGTGCCATTTATTTAAATAGCGATCTTACTTCAATCCATTTATTTTCAATGGCCAAACGATCGTTGACGAACCCTGTATATTAAAGGTAACTGTCCATGAAGATAAAAAAAATACATTTTAGTTTGTTTTGCTCAGTTATGTTACTTTGGGGTGGGCGGAATCTCCAATCGGACGCGTCTCCGGGTGGCGGGAAGGACCAAAATTGTCAAAAACGACATTATAAATTAATTGTGGGAGCTTAGGTGCCCATAATTTGGCAGAGTATTTTATTAGTATTTTACTTTTATTTATTATGTCTTATTTAATTAAAAAATTACTCAGAACAATTTGCGTGTATATTGAATTTTTTGTTCCCAATGTTATAACCCCACGGTGTTAGTTAATCATTCCATATTATACAGTTCCAATAGAAAGCGGAATACGGAAAATTAAAAGCGAGCTTTCAAGCTCACTTTGCGAATCGTATATCAAAAAGGCAAAACAGAGTATAATTCTAAATTGGGTTTCATACTTCTAATAAAAGTCAGCAATTGCTATCCAAGTAGCGAATCTAGCGATTCTCTATCAGGGATACCTAGATGTAGACCATTGACTTCTATACCCTACGGGTAGACCCGGCATGGGCCAAAATTGCCATTATATCAAGCTTTTATCGCAATTGACCAAATACAAGTAAGAATTTAATGAGCAAAATAGGGATGAAAATAGAATTTCGGTTTGGTGAGTCCGGAAACATGCAACATCGCAAAAATATTCTATTTGCTTGTCTTGGATAAAAAAGGGCAGTGGCGGCGCAAAATAAAAATTTTGAATTCCACTAGAATTTTTTTATCAACAATTTTCTGTTTGAATAATAAATAATTCATGAATACTTACTTGTGTGTGTTTACAAAATTCTCTTCAGTAAAAAAAAAGAGTAAAAAGAATTTCTAAGCATGCTAAGTGCAGTGGATGTATTAAAATTATTCTTTTCATCTTAGAACTTTACAAATGTTGTACCTTCCAGGTAAAATATTTTCTTTCTTTGAACAAGGGTCTTCTTCAACTCTTCTTTTCTTGGGTGGACTACAAGTTATGCTGGAGTCAGATGAAATTTCGGAACTAAAAATTTCAATTCGAAATGGGACAACCGGGCGCCGGGCCAACTCGGCGCCGCCAACAGGGCGCCACGCCGGGCCTAATGGGCGCCGGGCCAACTCAGCGCCGGACTATTTTTTTTTCGATAAAATATGCAGATAAAAACAAAATAAATATGTTATTTATACAAAACTTTCAACATCTATTAAGTCGAGTGTTGAAATTTGGTAGGTGTAGTGTTCTGCGACTTGAAACACCGCCAAGTTCCATATTCGATACATATCGATGCATAAATAAGAAAGTCCGCCATTTTGGATCCGCCACTTTAATTTTTTTAAGGTTGTTTTTCATCTGCACATTTTATCAAGAAAAAATATTTTAGTCCGGCGCCCAGTTGGCTCGGCGTCAAGTTGGCCCGGCGCCCAGTTGGCCTGCCGCCCAGTTGGTGGCGCCGAGTTGGCGGCGCCCAGTTGTCCTAGACTGCAACACATTTCAGGGGTCTGGTACGTTTTACCACCTTTCTTAAAACTACGAAGTTTTTTGAAAAATTATAATTTTAGACCATTTTTATAGTGATTTCTAAAAAAAAAATTGCGGACTATCGTTGATTTTGTTAAAAAAATTGAAATTGAAACATTCTTAAAACCCCATTAAAACCCATACAAATTGCTACAAAAGAAGCATTTTCTCATTTCAAACTGAAACAAAACGGTCCCTGACGTCTATCAGCTGTCAACAAAAACTTGAAATAACTAAGGTCACTGATCCAAATCGGGTCAGTTTTTTTGGTCCTTTTATGAAAATGCACAATTTTTAAAAAAGCATGAAATTCAAAACAAAATCAAGAAAATTATGATTCCTACATTTTTACAAATAAAAATTAGTTTAATTGAACATTATATCAATTTTTATTCCTTAAAACACTAAAAATTAATAATTATTTACTTTTTTAAAATTTATCGAAGGCCTAACTGAACAAAAGCAAACTGAACCCATCCGTATCGAAATGAACCAAATCAAACCGAATCTAACGGTTCGGTTTGGTTCGGTTCGATTTGCTTAAACTGAACCGAACCTAACCGAATATAGCTAAACCTAACCTAAACAATCCTAGCGGAACCTAACCGAACATACTCAAACTGAACCAACCTAACCCAACCTAACCCAACCTAACCCAACCTAACCCAACCTAACCCAACCTAACCCAACCTAACCCAACCTAACCCAACCTAACCCAACCTAACCCAACCTAACCCAACCTAACCCAACCTAACCCAACCTAACCCAACCTAACCCAACCTAACCCAACCTAACCCAACCTAACCCAACCTAACCCAACCTAACCCAACCTAACCCAACCTAACCCAACCTAACCCAACCTAACCCAACCTAACCCAACCTAACCCAACCTAACCCAACCTAACCCAACCTAACCCAACCTAACCCAACCTAACCCAACCTAACCCAACCTAACCCAACCTAACCCAACCTAACCCAACCTAACCCAACCTAACCCAACCTAACCCAACCTAACCCAACCTAACCCAACCTAACCCAACCTAACCCAACCTAACCCAACCTAACCCAACCTAACCCAACCTAACCCAACCCAGCCCAACCCAGCCCAACCTAACCCAACCTAACCCAACCTAACCCAACCTAACCCAACCTAACCAAACCTAACCTACCTATTGTTAATAAATATAGTAAAAGTTGTTAGGTTTATGTCCAGGGGGTAACCATTGTCCATAATCGTCGGAAATCGAGTTAGGATTAGTGTATGCGACCATAAACATTGAGTGGCGAGTGAGTGTTTGGTCTTCAATTTTTTTAGGGAAATTTTTCAAAATCTTTTTTTGCGCACTCTGGGCACCCTAATAAACCGTAATCTGGTCACCCTAATCCATCGCAATCAAAGAAAATGGGTAATCGAAGTGTCACAAATTTTTTGTTGGTTTCTATTCTTCTTTTATATTATGTAGGACAAAATTATTAATTAAACTAAGTGACCTTATTAAGTAAGACAGCATGATAGTCAAATGACATTAGAAGGACATAAACATATGATACCGGCCTGTAGACCGGTCGCGGTGGTCATATAATAATAAATATATACTTTCGCGATGAAAGACCAAAATTTAACTTAAAATTACTGTAAAGTCCGCAAAAAACATTAAATTTATCGAAATTTATAAAAACATAGATCAGTGTGTGTAACAATTCATCAAGATGTATGAAACTCGACCGTGACATGTCAAAAGTTTGGTTCGAAAAAACAAAAACAACTGGATAAAAATCGGTATGTAAGAATTTAAAAAGAAATCATTTTTAAGAAAATCAAATACTTTTTGTTAATTTTCATGCAATGCAAAAAAAAGTGACACTTTCTAAATCAAAATGTGTGAGGGTAAAATCGCACGGTCGCAGAAAAAACTATCTATCGTGACGCTACTGAACTTTCTCGTGTTTTAGGAAAAACTATCTGTCAAGACGACTTACCCATGAAATGTTGTTTTTTTATGGATTTTTTTTCTTCTTTTGCACAAAAAACAATTTTGGACCATGTTTAAACTCAAATAGTTACTTCTAAACTTGTTTTTAAACATTTTAAGATTTCTTTTTGTAATATTCCCGCACAAAATTCAAAAAAAGTCATTTCCGTACTTAGACAACATTGTCTATCAGTTTTCCCTGTATACACGGACTAACAGGTAGAATCACTCAAAATACGGCAGGTGGATTAAAGGTAGCCAGCTGCTTTTCTGTCGCACTTATGCCGTCAGTGTGAAAGAGATAAAAGTACCCTTATATTATCTAGGGTATTATTAGCATGCAAAATCACCCTATCTTTGTCCGTTTCACATGTTCAATAATGTCTATCTCTGTTTTTATTGTAAAAGAAATACCCGACCATAGGAACCAAATTGGATAGGGTCAATAAAAAATGCCTTGTCTTTCCGTCTCTAACGCCCTTTTAGGGCGTTATACAACTCAATGATGTAGACTTATAAAAACTCTAAACAGAAAAAGATTACCATTCATAGTATCGCTAATAATGTAAATTTAAATACATATGTCAAACCAAAATAGGTTTTGTATTCCGTGGCTTGTATAATTCACCCTTACAACCCTGGGGTCATGTAATATTAAATTTCCAGTGATCTGAATTTTTGTATTGGGTAAGAAAGAACATTTTAAAAATCTTTAAGAAAAATGTAGTTTATTTAATTATGCCTAATTAGTTGTTTTATCACATGATGTAAACGTGGCAGTCTCGGGTTCTTTTCCCCTTGGGCCCCACTGTAAATATTAAACTCAATCAATGAAAAAGCATGCTCCTTCTACTGGTTCAATGTTCGAAGACCTATTCATTGCTTTTTGTTATTAAGTAAAAATAAATATTAATTCCTAATACAGGGTGTTTTATTAAATCTGTACCGTTGCTTACTTATGATTTACTTCTGATCTGTACACTAATTTTCTTCCAATAATGAAATAGTCTTTAAAAGTACTTTATATTAATGTTTTTGTACATTGAATCAATGAAATTTAACATACACCGTACATTTTGCCTTTTCTGTGTAGGGCTGGTAGGGAAAAAGGACTCCAATTTGGCCAGCATTAATAGTCTATATCCGATATTGAATCCAACGATGCTCAATCTCTTTCAAATCTACTTTTGCCTTTAGCGAGCGCCACATCATAAATTTTTTAATAAAGCTGTGTGTAGTGAAAGCATAAAAGCACCTCGCAGAAATATGAGTGCATCGGCGTTGCATCGGAAGGGACATTTGTCCTTTTTATGATCTATTGGTTTAACTACAAAAATGACACAAACATATTATTGTTTCCTTTATAGGTTAGAAACAGCTTTAATTTTTTAGAAATATAGTACAGCAAACTTTATATACAGTGCTTTTCATTAAGTCTGCACCATAGCTAACTTATTATTTAAATGAAGGAAACACATCGGATATTCTTAAAAAATAACCTTTGTTCCTATTATGTTTTGTTATTACATAAAATAAAAATAAAAATTATTTCTTTATACAGGGTGTTTTTCTAAGTTTGCACCATTGCTAACTTATGATTTTAATAAACGAAACATTATTTAAAAAAAAAAATAAACTTTATTAGAACCTAAACCCATTACTTTTTTTATTAAGTAAAAATAAATATTATTTCTTTATACAGGGTGTTTCATTGCTAACTTATTATTTAAGCAAAGAAAACATATTATTATTAAAAAAATAAACATTGTTGCCTAAACCTATTGATTTTTGTTTTTAAGTAAAAATAAATATTAATTCTTTATACAGTGTGTTTTATTCTGCAACATTGCTAACTTTTTTGTAATTGGATTTACTAGATTGGTTAAATTAGCAAACTAGTAGTATTTTCTTCTCGCTGATTAAGACGATTAAAACAGGAAAACAAACAAAAACGTGGTATTGATTTATTTCTTGGCCTAAATCAACGATTTCGTTGTAAAGTTTGTTTTGTGTGTGTTTGTCTGTCTGTCTATGACAAAATTAGTGTGAGTGGGCCAAGTAACTCTAATCAAGTGTCTTCTAATGGCAAAACAGTAAAAGTAAATCTGTTTAAAAACAAAAAAGGCTATAAACTTTTTTATCGGACTTTGCTTATCTTTTTCTTGGATCCAAACTTTTCTACAAAGTTTTTTTTGCCAAATTTGTGTTTTCCAGGTTTTTGGCCGTAAAGGCGCGGTATTATTTTTTTTATTACAAAAAAAATAATTTAACACTTCAAGATTAACACACGGCTTGAATGTGCAACGGTGAGGTCTAGAACCTTCCCAGTTTTTGGCATAGGCAAAATCTGTTTTCACTGCTTGGACAGGGTGAGGCAAAAAGACAACCATTGCATTATTTACACAAGGTGTATTAACGAGAATTGACCTGTCTTTTGGATATACAACATGAAATTATTGGAAAATACTTTGGGATAATTAAAATAATTTTAAAATGCACCTCTTTTAAGGAGTGCATTTTAAATTTAATGACCCTTTTTTGGGCCTCGCAATACAAGACCAAAGATAAACGACTTCGATTCAAACTGTTTGGTTTTCACTATCTCCAACGTCGATCACAGGGATACGAGTGATCCCCGTCTGGAACACGTCCTGATAGTCAGGAATAACTGATCCATGCCAATCCAATCAGTTGTTCCTGACTATCAGGACGTGTTCCAGACGGGGATCACTCGTATCCCTGTGATCGACGTTGGAGAAAATCAAACAGTTTTAACAAGTTCCCAAGGAAAGCATCAAGCCAGCAGTATAATTCAATGCCGGTAGGGGTATTTTCCCTCGGAGTAGTTGTTTCTGTTGGTGGTACAAGACTTCGATTTAGTCTAGTTAGTTTTAGATCGGCAACTTCGGCTGTTTAACAGATCATTAACTCTGTGGTGCCAACTATTGAGCTGTTTCGCGAACTAAAACAAGCGGCGGGAAATTTGAATCGCCTTTTACAATATTTTTTTTTATTTTGAATGTTTTTACGAATGTTTTAATTTAATAATATTTTATAAACACATACAATGTCTTCATAACATATAAACTGATGTTATTAAGTGCAATAAATAAAACATTTTTTTAACTGAGATTTTATTATTGAAAATATTACAAATACCACATAAAATTAAATAAAATATTACAAACACTAAATAAATTAATGTTCGGGATGGTCCTCAGAACAAGGTAGAAGTAACCATATAATTGGCTATCCACATTTTATTTTTTATTTTCAGATTTCATCACCTTCGTTTCATCGCCTTTCCATCCATTTTGATTGTGTCGTACTGATGATGTCTAAGGAGGCTTGAACATCTATGTATACAGCTACGATTACCTTGTTCTGAGGACCAGCCTGAAAATTAATTTATATAGTCTTTGACCGAACCTCTAAAAATTCCTTTCATATTAAATAATACATACACAAAATAATAAATATTGTAAGTGAATGGTAAAAACCATACAAATATATTAAAAAACCAAAAACTGTTTTGTTTACTTTACTATTGTCGTTTTCTGTGAGTGAATAAACTCTTGTCAATAAAACAGTTGTTTTTCAAGAGAATCATTCTTAAATGTGGCCTTTTTGGTAGCTTAAAGTATATCATCTAATTTATACAGGGCAAAATAATAAAAAAACTATTATTCATTGGTACCTAGTATGGTAAGATAAAGATATAAAATTATTAAGGAATAAACTTATTCTTAGTGCATACTGCGCATTATGCTGCTGGGTAAACCAGGCATATAAGTCTGGTAGCGTGAATATTGTCATAAAAAAGTTTTGTTTAAAGAGATTCGTGTCTGATAGGAACATTAGGAAAATAAAACTACATAAACTATTATTTATCTTGGTAAAAACAGCAAAAACTTTATGCAATGGAAAAATACCAACACGTCTAACCTAAAAGAAGGAAATGATAAAACTTACCGTTAAATCTCTCGGAAAACTATGGATTGGATTCCCGTCTGAACTTCAGATACTAGACACAAGAAAGTAACACCAAAATCTCATTGTTTTAGTTTAAAACCTGCAAAAAAAATTTAAAAATGAGTCATGGATTAGGGGCACCACAGATTACTTCGAATATGCGAAAGAAAGGGGAACGGCAAATCCAAACCACAGATAATTATTAAATAAAATAGAATAACGAAATAAACGCGCAACTGCAGCGCCTCTTTTGAGCTATTTAAGAACCAATACTAAAGACCTGTCAATTTCCCATGAGTTTCCTAGGCATGTACAAGACAACACAGGCAAGAACTGGGAGAAGCGAGAGTGTAAAATGATCCACTCGTTCATCGCGCGAGAATCTTTTAATCGGCACCGAAAACCGACATAAAAGCGAGAAACAACGAGATACACCAAGGGCTTGTCACCAAGGGCAGGCAAGAGCTTCCATTTACATTCTTGCTTTCGCTCAGTCTCGGCGTGCTTGGCCAAGAGTGTATTGCTGACATTTTGCTTCAGAATATGGCCCCAGGAAGGGCTTCAAAACATAACTTTACCTTTTCTATTAATGAATTAATAACACTTTTTCACAAATTTGGTTTATTTAATTTTAGTTTGTTTTTTTTTTAAACAAATTTTAGAGTTAGGCCCATAGACTTATAATACGAATGGACTGGCGCCGTCATATAAGTGCAATGCTGGTGGAGTGATTCTAGAATGTGTCAGGGCAAAACAAGGATCAAAACTGGTCTAGGACAACTTGGGCGTCGCCAACTGGGCGCTGGGCTAACTCGGCGCCGCCAACTGGGTGCGTGCCAAATCGGTTAGTAATTAATGAAATCCACCATTTTGAATTTTTTATAAGTTTAAGTCAAAAATCATAATCAGCGACTTGAAACACCGCCAAGTTCTATATTTCGTCGGTATACTGGCAATATACACTAGAGTCCCTGTATGTTGACATATTTAGATATATATATATTAATATATCCAAATATGTCAACATACAGGGACTCTAATATACACTAAGTGCAGGAAGTTAGTTTTGAAAAATCGCATTTTAAAAATTTTGATATTAGGAACAACAATTCGAAATTGATTGAAATTTGTTCAAATTTGGTTTTGTCGGCCAGGTTTAATCATGGCTGGTGTTACTAACATCAAGATATGGTATTTTTCATCATAAATATGCAAATATCTCAAAAACGACAAAATTTGACTTAGTAGATATTGCCAGTATACTGTATTAAGTGATCTCAAGCACTGCAAACTTTGAAGTTTAGAAATTGGTTTAAAAATAAAGAAATCCGTCATTTTGGATCACCATTAGTGTACTAAAAACCAGAGATTGTATTATTAAAGATTTTTTAAAGATGTTTTTTTATAAATAAATATCTATTTTTTTGATCTGCACGTTTTATCAAAAACATATTTTTAGTCCGGTGCCGAGTTAGCCCGGCGCCCACTTGGCGGCGCCCTGTTGTCCTAGACCGGTTTTTGTTCGTGTTTTGCGCTGACTTACTCTGGAATCACTCCACCAGCATTGCGCTTGTTCGACGGGGCCGGCTCATTCCTAAGGTCTATGGACCTAACCCTAAAATTTATTTAAAACAGACTAAAATTAGATAAACCAAATTTGTGAAAAATTGTTTTTAATTAATTAATAAAACAGGTAAAGTAATTTTAAAAATCTTTTGAAGCCCTTCCTGTCTTGGCTAAATCTGAAGTATGACAGTTCAACAGGAAAAACAAGGAAAGTCAATTACGAAGAAACGAGAAAAACTGGATAAATGGTTGTAACAAGGAACCTCTGAAGTGAAATGAATAAAGGTATGTAAATATATAAAAAATATTGCAAAAAAGTTAATAGTGTGTGTGTGTGTAGTTACTTTGAAAATTTGCAAGTCTAACTCATTTTCTGGAGATTAAATTCCCTGATCAATCTCTCTGGATATTGACCGAGAATGGGATGAAATCGACCCCCAGGGTGAAAAAGAAAATCACGAGCTTTTTTAATCATACGAATTTTTATTGCCAGTTTTTATTATTTTTTTTTACATTTTGGTAATGTAATACCTTCTTCATAGCAAATACTGCGACTTACTCGTTCTCTTTGGTTGATGATTTTTTTATGGAAATTAATAAACGGCAGACATTGTTTTATATAAAAAGAGAAAATGCGCAATAAACCCAAACAATTAACGGTTAAACCACTTGTTTTTGACCTGTTTCTTTTGTAAAAAAAGCAGCAAACTAGAACGAGAAGAAGAAACTTTAAAATCCTCTTAACTCTAATTAAACGGAAATCACTTGGCGAACCTGATGGGTAATTGCGGAGAGACGCCAAGAATAGAGTTTCAAGAAAGAAAATACACTGTCAAATTAAACAAGCTGAATGTTTTGTTTGAAGTTTTTTACTGGTCGGTGTAACAAGCCACGTTAAAATTAATTAGGGGAGACCGGGGTCAGTTCGGCCACTTTTTACATAAATGCCTAATAATGAGTTTGCAAAGAAAAAAGAGTGTGTATCGATAAAAATCAAAAATAATTTTATACTTCACACAAAGATGTGTGTGCTTAACTCGCGAGTGTCGGAAAGAGAAGGGAGAGTTGGTTTTCGCTATATATAAAATTTCTTTTCCATTACTCCGTATCCCCTGTTTCTTTAAGAAAATTTTCAAAAAACTACAAAAAAATTCACGAAAAATTAAATTTTAATCCTCTAGCACAAATGTTCACATTAAAAAAACACCTACGACAGGGTTGAGTGTTTACTAAGGACTAAATTAAATTTTGCAGCAATTTTGTTTTAAAAGCTGCCTTTCTAGCATTTATAGACGTTCTTGCTAAATGATTATGGAAATTAGGGCAATTTTTTTCTTAATTGATTTAAATGGTATTTAGTAGGGCCGTGAAGATTTTGGGAACTTATTTTCTTAGTCAGCAAACATCGACATAATTGATTATTTACCAATTCTAAGCAAATGTTGTTATATGAAGGGCGGGTTTTCTGATGGATTTAGGCGCAAAATGCAAAATAAGATATGAATACGACGAACTTATTTTCTTAGTAATAAAACTAGTTGTACTAGTAAAGGGTATACTTAAGTTAAGTAAAAAAAATATTCTGGCTAATCTCTAAGGATTGCAAGTATTTTCGACAAGTGAAAAACGATATGAAATGAGTGCCCTTAGTTTCCTAGTTCTGAAAGTTTCTGAGATGATAGGTTTTATTATAACAAAAGCTTAAAATACCAGCTGGCAAGATAATTGAAAGGGACCACAAGTTACAAAATTGTCCGAAAGTAAATAAAAATGTACTGAAAGTAACTTAAAGTGAACTGGAAGTGACCTAAAATGACTAAAACCTTACTGGACGTGACTAAAAATGAATTTGTGGTGACTGAAAGTAAACCGTAAGTGTCCGGAAACTGCTAAAAGTAACTGGAAGTGACTGGAATGAAACCTTACCTAACCTAACCTGAACCTGGTTAAAGTGAGCTGGACATGATCTAAAACTGACTAAAAGTGACTGTACGTAACCGGATATGTGAGTGAAACTGAACCGGAAGTGAGTGACACTGAATTGTAAGTGACGAGAAGACAATCCGAAGTGACCAGAATTTACAAAAACGAACGGAACTGAATAAAAGTTTACCGGGAGTAACTTTAAATGAACCGGAAGTGACCTAAAATGGCCGAAAAGTTCGGAAATGTCCAAAGTGACCGGAAGTGACTGAAACCAAACCAGAAGTTGCTTAAAGTGAGCTGGACATGGTCTAAAACTGACTGAAAGTACGTAATGTGACAGGACTTAAGCGACCGGAAGTGAGTGAAACTGAGCCGAATGTGAGTGAAACTGAACCGAAAGTAAGTTAAACTGAACTAAAAGTGACCGTTACCTAAATACGGACATGCTACTTTTCTCCCGTGTCATTTGACTACCTCGCCTGTAGGGTTTTTTTAACAGCCAGAGTAATTTTCTCCATGACATTGTGGTATAATCCACTAGTTCTTGATTTTAAAATTTTGAAGATGCAGGTAAGTGTATTTTACAACTTTGTAAATCAGCCAGAGTTATTTTTAGTTATAGTATATATAACATCAGTTTATACGTTTAGTTTCAAGACAAAGAAAATAAAAGCACATCATTTACTGACCATTTGAACCCATTGGAATATTATCATAAGAATGAAAAATTGTTGATTATTATAATTAACAGAACATACTTATTTAGATACACCGACTACTAATTATTAAAACTAACGAAATGTGGGTCAATGACGAGAATTGGGACAAGTACCTTAGACATAAAAAATCAAACAAGTTTCGTGGCTAATCGGGTAAAAAGAAGGTTTTTTTTTTCAGCGTTGCTCTTGCCTGAAAGACAGAAAAGCTATCGTAGGTCACGGACGTATCTGTTTTTTTGAAATCGATCTTTTTATTGATCGATATGTATAGCAGTTTATTTTTGCCTGCTCTTGTTCTAGGTTCTCTCGTATCTCGGTAGATGGCGCTTCTTGCGAGAGTTTTCTCACTATTCACATAGGAATAGAGACAAAACCGTCTAATTAACTTCGCAAGGGGGTCACATTGACGAAGCAGTGTTCTGGGCAGTCCCTTAAGGATGAAACAGTTAACTGTCAACACTTATTTGGTGTCCATTAGATCTTGGACCCCCGTGAGGTTAAACTTTCAAGCTACCTACGGAAATATATGGGAGAAACAAAAAATTTTTATCCGATTAGCCACGAAACTTGTTTGATTTTTTAAATTCACGGGTACTAAATTTCACCTTGGACATGTTTTGCAGAACGAAGTTGTTATTAATGTTTAATTAAGTAGAAAGTAGGTAAGCATTTCAGAATTCTGCAACTAAATTGCATTGAATATAGTAAATGCTTCGTACTATCCACAGTCAACTTTGATGTAACAAATAGATGAACTTAATTAGCTTTGTCAGTGACGCGTCGCTGGCTTCCCACGATTCTGTATGGAACATATGAGCAAACAACTGACGAACTACGACTTCAAAAAGTTTTACCTTTATGCAGAAATTACGGTTTTACTGGGAAATGGAACCGCATTAGTTTGCAGAGTTTTACTAACAACCGGTCTGCTTTCTGACAGAGGATTTTTAGGATTATTAATAACACTCGGTAAACTAAAGGAAAATGTTTGCAACCAAAGCTAACCAAAGTGTGGTTTATATTTATCTCCTGTTTATATAAATATAACATTATATTATAATCTATAACTTTTGAATATAACTGACAGAGATAAACCAAACTATGGTTTGGTCAACGCTATGCAAATACCCAACCTCTTTAGTTAGGTACCTTTTGGATTTTCCAAACTGTGGTTTGGACAAATAAAAACCACACTTTGGTTTGTTTGCTTGCAAAAATTTGTGTAAAATTGGACTTTGGATATTCTGTACATAAAAGCGGATTAATATTTGGCTTTTTGGGTAAGAATCAACCGACTGTTTTCCCTAGCTTTCTTTCTGATGCAAAAAATATATGGTTGGATGTCCGAAATGAAGTTCACTAACAGATTTTTTTTACGCTCTTAAAAAAGAAAAATAATATATATTTTTTTAATACGTCAGTTAAAATGTCAAAAAAGCTGAAAACAAGAAAACATTTTTTTACACATACGTACAAAAATATCAAAAAATGATTGACTTGTTTTTTCTTCCAAAAAACTAATAAATTGACAAAGTGATTTAGCTTAAATTAATGATTTTAAATTTGTTCCATCCACAAATCTAATTTAATTTTCAGTTTTTCAAACTTTACTTAATTGAATTTTACACCGTTTTAAAGAAAATTTGATTGTCTATGTCACTAGGAGGATGCGACCCTCGCAAATGGCGTCATCGCCAGTGCGCCGTCAGGTGCCTTCTGTGTCAATTTTAGTGGGGGGGGGGAGGGGGCTAAACTCTAGTATTGCAGCACCGGGCGCTAATCAACCTAGTTACGGAGCTTGTTACTTGTTTTAGAAAATTAATTAAAAACTTATATTTAAATTAGACTTTCGCCGATGTCAGTAATTACCCTTTTGTTATGGACGCCAAACACCGTTGAAATGAAAATTTTATCTTTTTCATAAAATGTTATACATATACAGGATGTCCTAAATAAAAGCAACAACATGGGGATTTCGGAAACGGTAAGAGATACGAGTTTGTTTAAAGAGAAAAAAGTTGCTCTATTCTAAGCCCAATCAGCTGCCGTGTCAAAATTAAAAACATCTACAGGGGTTTTTAAAATATCGAGCAAAAACTAAAAATTGTGTTTTTTGAAAAATTGAAATATCGCCGCCATCATGCAACAAATTTAATGAAATTTGCTAGTTTTATATAAGCAACTACGTTCAATTGAATGACGTTAACAATTTTTTTCTAGGCCTTCTAGTTTTTTTGAAACCATAGCCAACTTTATTATTTCTTATGACCGCCATATTGGATTTATACTTTAATAAATAGAGCATAAAAGGAGCTTTCCAACCGTGTATAATAAGTATTTATCTTTGGATGACGGAAAATGTGAATTTATTAAAAAAATTGTTTTTCACTTAGTTGGCTGTGAAACAAATGTCGTAGTTGTGTTTGTTGTCATACATACGTAACTACTTTTCAAAAATTTTCCATTTATTTGAGTTTCTAAATTACTTAAGATTTTTTTTGAGTCACATTATCAATCAAATTTAACATGGAAAGGTTTCCAAATTGGGAGAAAGTAGATATGTATGAATGTTATATTTTCTGTAATAAGAATGCTGGAAGTATCTCTGACCGTTTCCGAAATCTCCATGTAGTTGCTTTTATCGGAGCAATTCCCTGTACAAAAAGCTTTGTTTTTACGCAAATTGCAAAAAAACAAATAATAGAAGGTTTTTTTTTATAATTTTTAAAAATGTTCCCAGTTTAGGGACGCCAATAAAATGTTTACTGTAATATGAGGGCTAGGAAAGTAAAAGCAGGACATAATATAATGATTGTTTCACGAAAAATTTACAATTGCGCCTAAATGTTAAAAATGTTCCGTTTAATAACTGAAAGTTCACTGAGATATAGATTAGAGATATCAAATTGCTCACCGCCTGTTTCCGGGAAAACGGATAACGCGACAAATTTTTTCGTTTTTCCACAAATTTACGAGAAATTTTCGACAATTAATGCATATATTCCGAATATCCAATTTTTAAGTGGCAATGCTAAGTTAAGACTCAACCTTTGACTCAACTTAGCACTACCACCTGTTTCCGGAAAAGCGGAGGGCGCGACAAATTTTTTTACTTATATTAGTTTTTGGTGGTAGTGCTAAGTTGAGACTCAACCTCATAACATATTGACTCGTTTAAGCAGTTTCACTCTATATGAAACCCTTGAGAAGTATTTAATCGATAAACCTCTGGCCGCAAACATTGTTTTTTTTTTATTATAGATGGCAGCAATTGGCTTTTTTCTCAGCCCCAAGTCAGCCCCTAAGGGTAGGCAGCACAATTAACATGCTTTCCATTCATTTGATATTACAAAATAAAGCAATGAACAAAAAGTGTCATTGCATCTTTTTCTTTATTATATAGAAGGAGAGCGTAACTTGACTTCAAACTTCATCAGATATAAAAGGGTTAGATCAGTTAGTTGATCACCCAACAGCCTTTTTCTTAGCAGAATGGAATCAGTTTTTGTGAATTTGGTGATGTTGAAATATATTTTTAAAAATATACTTGGAATTCATTTATCCAGAAGAAACATTAGTGGATTAAAAGCAGGATTAAAGTTTTATGCCGCTAGTAATTTCTGTAAGTGCGTAATTTCGGTAATCTTTTAATAAAAAGGTGAAAATGAATTACCGTTTCAAAGGATTAGGAAGCATTCTGTTCAAACAGAAGGTGAATATTTTTGCAAACCATAATTAGGTAGATTATAGGTATAATTAAGAAAAATGGGTAAATATATAAAATAGGGGAGATTAGGTATAGTTCATACATTTTTTAAAAATATTTTTGAATAAAAATATAGATGACATATTTTTAATATATTTTTTTGCATTATAATATATAGCTTAATATGTGACAGTTTGCTAATTAATGTATCAATGTCCATTTTTGACTTTTTTTGGTTTGAACAACCTTAATACCGACTTAACATTGTTTGCTTCATATTTTTTTGCTTCTATGGACTTAATATTGGTTCATATCGAGGTTCATATAATCTTTTTTATTTTTAAAGATAGAGTGCAGACAACATTAGCAAATAAAAATATATGAAAAAATAAGTATTAAGGTTGTTCAAACCAAAAAAAAGGCAAAACTGGACCTGACATAGTCTGGCTCTGGGGTACAGATATACATTAGGAATATTTGATACAAGTTGCATAATACATGAATAAAGTGTGTGTTTCAGTGAATTCCCTAAAATATGAATCTTTAGGCACACCTACCCTCAAATAATAAGCAGCCAAATGCAAGTAATTCTTACCAAAATAGGTACCAATGATAGTAGTACAAGTATTTAAATTTTGCCATATTTTAATACAAAACAATTATCCCTGAACTGCTGGTTTGGTGGTGCCTTAAGGGAGATCCATATAAAATATCCATACAATATTTTATATTAAAAAAAATATCAACAAAGGTGTGTTGTTTTTAATTATTGTAATGTTTATTTTTTTTAGAATTGAAAAAGCGTCGACGATCCTCAATTCTTAGTTCAGTAAATTTGACTAGAGAGAAACAGCTGACACCAAAAGCCAAAAAGCTTTATTGAAGACTATAACTGACAGTAAAAAATTAGCCAACCAGAGCAGGGCAATCACATCATTTCGAAAATGTCTAGAGATAGCTGACAATTTTTTCAGTCACTGTAAACATATAATTGAAAGGGTAAATAAACAAACCTTATTTTGTTATGGTTACCGAACTGGCAAGATTTTCATAATACACATATCCCACCCTCAGAACAAAAGTGACACATCTCGAAATTTTAATTTTATGATTTTTACTTTTTGCTGTTTGTCCCTCACTATCGATACATAGTCAAAGAAAGTCACAATTCAAATTACAAATAATAAAAAAATATATTTAAAGTTTTAAATTACCACAGCTTCTTATGGTAACTGCAAAAGTTTTTTGCAATTTTTCAACAATTTAATTTTTTGAGCTTTTTGAAGGTGCGATACATATGTAAAAATATTTAACTATTGTAACAAATACTCTTACTTAATTTATAAGTGTCATCGAGATTTATGTATATTTTGTAAATTGTACTAATAAATTTTTTTATCAAGTTTCAATCCTTTTGCATTCCTTTTATTCAAAATATTAAGTAGGTTTAGATAAAAGGACTAATTAGTCACTTATTTCCTTTATGAGACATTAACAACTTTTACAGTTTAGCCGCAGTGGTTGCTTTTGGAAACAACGATGAAAACCATAATTTATTCTCAATAAATAGTCTGACACAATGAAATTAGTAAAAGTTGTCAAAAACACCATCAAGGAAAATCAGACTCTAAAAAGGACCAAGAAACAGGCAAAATTAAAGTTCTTTGATTTTTTAAATTTTTAATTTTGTCTTTAAGTACTCTGTAAGAAAGTCGCAACTGTAATTAGCATATATTATCCAAATTGGTTATGCTAATTTACAACTGCAACCTTCTTGCTTAGTATGGAAATCTTGGCCCTTTTTGTAAAAACCTAAGTATTGATTCCAAAACACAAATCAATATTTTATTAATTGCGCCATCTATGTCAAACCTAAGAACTAATCAAACTGTTTGGCCGCACAGTTTAAGGTGCCTGCAATACTTCTCAGAGCTTAGCACGGGAGAAAGTCTTCAGTGTCGTTATTCTTGAAATCTCCCTGAGCGAGTACTCCTCGAAATTCGAGCGAGGACCAATAGAGTTGCGGAAATCAAGTGACATCGCATGCGCAGCTTGACTTTCACTCGATTTTGAGGGAGTACTCCCCGGGGAGATTTCAAGAATACTGACACTGGTCTGCAAAGCGGACCGAACCGAGCTCTTGTGTGCCTAGCATTACCACCCCTTTCCAGGAAAACAGGTGGTGTTTAAAGCTGAGCGTCCACTAGGTAGGTGGCGCAGAGCGGCGCGGCGCACTTTTTTTTAAAGGAGGTCCGTCTATTGCAAACGCGAAACACCGCGTACTTGCATCGAGTTTTGTGTTCCCTCCTATATTCGAGCATTGTGGCTCGTTTTTTCTAGTTCAGTTGTATACACGATTAGCTGAGCAGTGAGCAGTGACTATGTGTGATTCGAGTGATTCTGATGACGAAATGTTGTTTCTGACCACAGTGGTAGAGGCAGAGGAAGAAGAAGAGAAAGCTGTATAAAATTTGGGTCCATGAAATAAATACCAAAAGGCTTACATTTGAAGAACACCACCTCCTTTTTCCGGATCTTTTGAGGGACAAAAAAAAGTTCTTGAAATACTTTAGAATGTCGCAAGAGAAATTCTACCAACTCCTTGATCTGATCAAGGTAGATATCGAAATGAAAGAAACTACATTTCGAAAGGCAATACCTCCCGAGAAAAGATGAAAGTTTGCACTAATACAATGTAGTAAACAGTAAACAACAAGTGAAATTTAAGAAAGAAAAATAAGAAAAAAGTTTTTCTGTCTTCGGCCGGGACTCGAACCCGGAACCTCTTGCTCTATACGCAAACATTCTAAGCATTGAACTACCGAAGACCACACATAAATTTTTGGAAATCTTGCATCTATTTCCGAAAGTTTATATGTGGTCTTCGAGTCCCGGCCGAAGACAGAAAAACTTTTTTCTTATTTTTCTTTGTGGCCAATTAAAATGCGTTGGATGACATTTGTGGCAAACTAAAAGACGTTGCCGCCATTTTGTGACACTGTAAATAGAACAATAACGCTGTGCCAATTTGTGACACTAAAATCAAATTACTGAGTAATTAAACAAATATCTGGAAGCAGAACTGTATTTTCCAGCTAGGTGAAACATTGATATGCCCGGTAATTTTTATACAGTGGAGAAGGGGGGTTCAGAAATAAGAAAATTTTAAGTGCGCCACAGTGTTTTAATACCAATGTTTTACAAAGAAGATCTTAATTAAAATACAGTTCAACTCAAACGTTGTAGCCAAACAATGAAACTCTACCTACTTCCGAGGCTTCCAGAGTATTTGTGTAATTAAAAAAAACCAAAAAAAATTGACTAATAAACAAAATAAAATTCTAAAAGATTCCTAAATGAATCAAAATGACACAAATAGAAAGTTATTTATAGGTAGATGCACATTTCCAGCAGGTCACAGTGTACCTACATTTGAGTCAGTAGTGTAAGACTCACTTATATAAATAATTGTAAAAAAAAAATATACTTCCAAAATCATTCCATTATAGGGCAGATCTGGACCAAATATCTGCTGTCATTCTACGTTGGGTAGAATGAGACAGACAGCAACCCAGTCCGAGATCTACCCCATGAGGTAAAGCAACGTAAGGAAACCGCTAAAAAAAATATAATCTCATCTCTCTTTTGCCTCTGCAAAGTTGGTCAATTGGGCTGTACAAATAACACAAGGATTTAGTTCATCTTGTATAATTCAATGGTAAAATCAGATAAAAATACCGGAAACATAAAAAAAAATAATGAAATGGATGTAAACAAGGGCCAAAATAGCAAAGCACTTTACATTTTACAGAAAAATTATCTTAAATATACCGCAAAATTGGGGCTATGACGTCATACCTTTATCTTGCGTTCACAAGAAGTGTTAAAATTATATTTAAAAATTTATATGAATGATTATATCTAAATGTTGCTTGCTCCTACCTTGGTCCTTTAATTATTTCTTTTATTGTTACAGTAGATGCCCGCGTCTCCCCTGCTGATTATCTAGCACATGACGCTAGGGCAGCACATGGTCAAAAAAAATGTTGCGGGATCTTGCCCGAGCGTGAAAACCCTGTGGAAAATGAAATGTTTCAGTTTCCTGGAATTCGTCGGTTTTGCACGAAGTTCCCCCACACCGAGTAACAAATCAAGAATCCCATGTCGACTCAATAAAATAAAGCAGATTTCAACCGATGAACTAAAATAACCCTTACATACATTTCTCAGGGTTGTATCAGTGCTACCACCGGCTTCACACCAGCGTCCAGCATAACCGTCCCAGTGATGGATTGGACAGGGCTGTAGACAAAGGAGAAAAACAATATATAGTTTTTATCCAAAACGTGGTTTAAAAAAAAAATAAAAAAAACTCCAAAAATTCCCCACGTCTTTTGTCGAAAAAAGTACATTTCACACGAAAAATAATTACAATTTGGGAAGCAAATATTGTCTTGGAGAATTCAAAAAAAAAATCGAACTTACCACGCTTCTTTCCCATAGAAATGGCGTAGACCGCCTTGGATCCCTCTCAGAGGATGTGAGCATCACTAAGATTCGCCTAAACAACGACGGCTCACAGTTATACCGTCTTTGGTATAATCTACAACTACTGCAGTGCCAATAAGTGCCAATAACCACAAAACAATGGCAACACCAACAGACGGCCACCAGCCCAGCCAAAATTCTTTAGGAAAGAGAAAAGACACTTTGTCAAGAACACAAAAAAAGTTGCCGGAAATCGTTCGTAAATTTGGTGGGGACCGTACCAACCTAATTTTCCCGGTTAAATTCAAATAAGGATGCAAACCCATTTATAAAAAAACGCTCTCGCCGGAAAATCCCAAGCTCCGGTTTGCGAGCCTGAAAAAAAAAACCCGCGATGATGAAATACACTAATACTTCCGTACCGGTCTATAGGGGGCAGCATCGACCAATGGGATATCGAAAATACGTAAAACGCACATTGAGGTGTTGTCAGATCTATTTCTACGGATTGGAATTGTTATAACAAGGACATTGAGACACCCTCCATACATAGACCGAACATTTGCCTACCGGACCCCCGCCAACATAGCAAGTAGGAGGAAAATAACCAGCCGGACTATAAGAAGCTCATCAACTGTAAAATCAATTACTGGAGATCAGAGCATCAAACCCAGGAATATTCGAACACTCAACCAATTCCCATATGAGTAATGCTATACTAAGTGTAGAATTTAGTTGTATTTTAGTTACAGTTTTAGTCAAAAGTTTCCTTTGCTCTTTATATATGTTTTCTCTAAGATTCATATGGTTTGACGCCATTTTTGTAAAACATTTCTACATTAATAAAGTTGTTTCTGAACTTGAACCTAAAAATACACCTTGAACTACTGCTTAAACTCGGCACAAGAGTTCTCAGATGTTAAGTTTGTTCACCACTAGCCAGCCCTACACAACCCTTCAATCCGACTGAGTTAGTTATTAACTTTATTTAACTATGATTATATATAAATTTATATAATATAAAAATACGATTTTGTTTATTCTTTTAGTCCTGGTTTTTATCCCTCGTTTATCTCCCATTTAGAAAAGTGCATAACTTGTATTTATTTTTTTATTCTCCTTATCAAATTAATAAAGATATCAAAGTGGGCGGAGCCTCGGTTGTTCCTGGTCAAACCGTGGACCCAAATATGTTTTCGTGCTATCAAAACTAGCTAATCCGTGAAGGATATGAGGTTCGGAAGAGAAATCATTGTCCCAATATCCTCGAAAATAAACATAAGCGAATGAAATGCTCATCTAAATGTTTTCTTCCTGTTACTGAAACCATTTGTGATGCGGCAACGCCGCCATTCCCCAGCAAAACAGCTGTTTATCTTCATGCACGTCAAGTAAACGACGAAACTACAGAAATAAACAAAACAACCAAAAGTTTTAATGTAATTTTTTCCGAAACCTGTGATCTCAAACTCTAATTAGAATGCCCAAATAATACGATGTGCGCAGTGTCCACAGTAATTCGATGGAATGCCTCCTTTACAAGGTAAATTTCTGGGCAATATATAACCTCAAAACCTAGCTCTATAAATTACCCTTAATATGTGTATAGAAAGGCGAGTCGAACCTTGATTATTTACCTAAATAAAACATATATGTAACGTTTGCCTTAAACGTAAAAATGACACGTTATATCTTTCTTTAATTTCACTTGCTGTTAATAGTTTTAGGTCCTTGCTTTATTTGCAATTTGGTAGTAAACAGTACTGCATACTTCTTGTACGAAATATTTCCGCTCCGCTCTGGAGTCCACTAGGTCCGTGAAGTAGCGCGGCGTAGCGCGCCGTAGTTCTAGATAAGTTCCGGGAGTTGCTGAGAGCTGCTCCGCTCTGCTGCGACCCGCCCGGCTCCCCTAATGGAAGCGGCACCATTTATTCTCATGCATTTTTCTTTGGAGCCGCGTCGCGCCGCTCTGCTCCACCGACCTAGTGGACGCTCAGCTTAATGCGTATACGCAATTCTTAAGTGGTAATGCTAAGTTTAAGGAGGTGGCCCCGCGCTGGTTTAATCCGGCACTGACCCATTCGCTTGCATTTTATTCAATTTATTTACTGTTATTCCAAAGGCACTTCAAAACTTTAAAGTGGTGTAGTTTTAAGACATCTTAAGACTTTCTCGCGTCTTAGCTGTGTTCCAAATTAACTGTCAGATTTAAACCAATTCCAACTCCAAGTCTGCTCGCGTTTTCTCATTAATTCTCTAGGAAATGGTTATGCAGTGCTCTGTAACGGAAAACTTTACTAATACCTCTAACTACATACCTCATTGCTTGACAATAAGATGTGGGATTTGTTGGTTTTGAAATATGACGGAATTAGGAATTGCTTGAACGTTTACAAGAAAACACAGTTGTTAGTAGAGTTTTATTTCTAGAGAGTAGGTGCCAGACTCTCAAGATGGAAGCTTGAGTCCAATTGTTTCTCCATGAAAGCAGTGACTTCTATATAGTTCACTGATATGTAGTAGAGACCCTGTATGTATGACATATTTTTAAAATATGTCATACATACAGCGTCCCTAATATGTAGTTGCTGTGGTGAACCGAAACCTGCGAAAAAACAAGGCCTATTAAGCAAAAAAAAAATACATTTTAGTAATATTTCTGTAAAAAAGAAACTTTCTCATTTGTTTACAATTATTTTACAACCTTTTTCAATTCTTTTCCCCATAAGTCAATTTCAATTTCAATTTATTTATTCAAATAATTCCTTATAATATAACAGTAAACAATGCATAAGTATTCTAGTTTGTAAATCAATACATTCCGAATTTGTACCCAACTGGTAACTTTATATCTATAATTGGAGAATTACCAAACTTAGCTCTATAAAATAAAATAATAAAAAAAAAAAATATGTTAAAATTATTCCAAAAAATTATGCACTTTCGAAAAAAGAAGTCTACCTAAACTATATTAGCACAATGCTACAGCTTGTGTGTAGACGTCTTTTAACAATTGTCCACGAAATGTAATATCAGCACACTGGTGTACGCGATGGAGGTTTTGATAAAATTACAATAAACATTACAGAGTCGTTTTTTTGTATAAAAAACTATTAATGAATCCAAAACAAACCTTAGTTTTCAAAAAATGTAGTATTTTCTACCAAATATTTAAATTTTCTTATGATTTGATTGTTTAAACCATTTTTTTTCTTCAATATTTAATAATTTTAGTTGCTAATGTTCTATTTTCACTATTGTTATCCATTAAGTATTTCAACAAATAAATGATGATTTTGTAAAATAAAGTTTTTGACCTCTTTTGAAAATTTTTTAAAGTTTTTTCTTAAAATTTTAATTCTGTTTGGAAGGATGTTAAAAAATACTTGACCATAATAAATAACAAATCTTTGAGTTACATTATTTATTTGTTTGGGTATATATAAATTTGAGTTTTGTATACCCCTTGTGCCATAACTGTGCTGCATCATAGGAAACTGATCTGGTGTTTTTTGCAAAAAATTAAGAACATTCAGAGCATATAAGTTGCGTATGTTTAAAAGTTTTAAATTTGAATATAGTTGTTCTGTTGCAAAAAGTCTATTTTTTTTAAACAATATTTTTATTGCTGTATTTTGACATACAGCTAAATTTTCCAGAGAATTTTGGTAAAGACCACCCCATACAACTATACAATACCTAAGAATTGATTCAACCAACGAGTCATAAACAATTCTTAACAATTTATAATTTAAGTTGTCCCTTATTTGATAAAATCTATAAAAAAGCTTTCTTATTCTTTCACATAATAGTTTAGTGTGCTCACTCCACTTCAAATGCCGATCAACCACAACTCCCAAGTATCTAATTTTTTCTGCTTTTTTAATTTTTTTACAGTTACAATCTAGTTCCTGACTACATTGCTCTTTGTGAATTTTTAATAAAGTTTGTTGTGGCTGATCAACACTTGTCGCGGAGTAGGACATAAAGTAGGTTTTTTCTTCATTCAAACTTAAAGATTGCTCTTGTAGCCACAGGATAACAGTAGCCAGACCCCTCTCTGCTCTCGCGAAAGCCTGCTCCCAAGTATCACCTATAAATATAATTGCTGTGTCATCGCAATAGCAAAAAACTTCGTCGTTTTGCAATATATTTCCTATTTGATTTATATATACCAAGAACAAGATGGGGCCAACCACTGTACCCTGTGGAATTCCGCATTTGACATTTTGATACGAGCTGTAGGTGTCATTTATTCGTGTTTTTTGCTTTCTGCCAGTTAAATAGTTTTCAAATAAACGTAATGGACCGCCTATAACTCCAAGCTTCTGTAAGCGTTTAAACATTTTTTCATGACAGACTGTGTCAAACGCTTTACGTAAATCGAGATAGACGACAATACTTTTTTTTTTGTTTTTTAAGTTATGAATAACTTTATTTATCAATTCAAAAACTGCCGTTTCTGTGTTTTTGTTTTTTCTAAAGCCATATTGTTTTTTATATAATAAGTTATAAGATTCTAAATAGTTTACTAACCTATCTTTTAGACACTTTTCAAAGACTTTTGCAAAATTGTTTATGACAGATATTGGCCGATAATTCGTTGGGTTTTTTATGTCTCCTGATTTAAAAACTGGGGTTACAATGGTCCTCTTCCAATTCTCTGGAATTGTAAATGCTGAAAAACACAAGTTAATTATATAGCTTAAGGGTTTTAAAATATGTTGGTACGTATTTTTAATAAGCGACACTCTGATGCCATCCTCACCTGGGGCCGAGCCATTTTTTAGGGTAAAAATTTGTTTTTTTATTTCGTAAGTGCTTACAGGGGTAAGAATAAATGTACAGTTTGCATCTGGCTCTTGAAAAGTTTGGTTTCTGTTCTGTGATGGGCTAGGTATTTGCATTTGAATTTTTTTACCAATTTCTATAAAAAAAGAGTTAAATATTTTAGCCTTTTTTTTATCACAGCTGGTAGTTACTCCTTGCTGTCCAGTGCAAATCTCATCCATTACAGTTTTTTTGTTTTTTGGTGATCCTGTCATGTTATCTATTGTTTTCCAAATTTTTTTGTAATTGTTTTTACAGCTTTCTATTTGTTCAGTATAATAAGTAACTTTTGCACGTTTTATAGTATGATTCAATATATTTCTATAATTTTTAAAATATGTTTGGGCCTGTGGCGTAAAGTTTTTTTTAAGTTGCTGTTTTAGTTTATCTCTAGTGCCAATAGATGTTATAATAGCTTGTGTAATCCATGCTTTTCTTTTTCGATTTTTATTTGTTAATTTTTGTTGATATTGGGACTGTTTTATATGTTTTTGAAAAATATTTAAGAAATTTGTATAACTCTCCTCTACGTTTTGGTTGTTTATTACTTCATTCCATGACTCAACTCTTAGTAAACTGTCTAACTTTTTGTAATCTATTTTTGTTATAAAGGTTGCTGTGTTTTTGAAACTGAGTAAGTTATTATCTTTAACGTTCTGAATTGATAATAATATTGAATAATGATCCGAAAGAGAGTTTTTATAAATAATCGGTTTTAGAAAGTGTTTATTTTTTATCAGATATTCGCTTTTTAAAAATATATGATCTAAACACGTCCCTGATGTTTCTCTCGTGATTTTATTTATGCAAGACAAATATCCATTTTTTGACATAATGTTAAGATACGTATTTACCTCTCTGTCCGCTTGATTTAAAAGGTCAATATTTATGTCACCAATAAATAGCTCGGTATCCAGGGGTCTAATTTCATTAGTAAAAAAATTGTCAATTTCACTCAGAAAAAGGTCTTTATTCGAGGCATGTGGTCGATATGTTGCAGTTATGGCATATTGTTTTTTATTTATTGTAAAGATGCATCTGAGTAAATTTGTTTGAGTAAGTTTTATAATTTTGTAATTTGACAGATATTCCTGTCTTAAAAAAATAACGAGCCCATCGTTTTTATTAAATTTAGATTCGTTATAAAAAATGTTGAAACCCTTAATGGAAAATGACTTTTTTAAGTGATCGAGATCAATAAAATTAAAAGTTTCTGATAAAATAATGACATGAATATTTTTTATTTCTAACATCTCTAAATAAATCAAAAGTTGGTCATATTTTGCATTTAAACTCTGAATATTTAAATGAAGAATGTTTAAATTGTTTTTACCTTTAATTAAGTTTTTACATTCCTCCGCCTCACCCACCTCCAGTGTGCTAATACCATCGTGATCAATGGTATTCAGAAAATCAAAAATCATATTCTATTTAAATCCTAAAAAATAGTCGATATTAAACAAAGAATAATAATAAAGAAATACGAATCTTTTTGACCCAAAATACCAATTAACAATATCCAATAAAAATGCCGCTGTTCATTAGTCCATGCCCTGATGTAATTATAGTAGTCATATTCTGCCTAGTTAATTATTAAAATATTTTTGAACTAAAACAACACAGAATTTACCTAATTTAAATAATTAAATCATAACTTTGACTCTTGTACTCAAATTTAAAGTTTTTATTATAAGCAGATTATACCTTTATTTTAATTATTTTGCAGAAGTGAAGTGAATAACTAGAAAAATTTTAATACCTACTTTTAAAAAAATTACCCATTACTTTTAAAAAAATTACCCATTTGCAGGTATGTCATAAACACAGATATGATTGAAAGTCATTCTATTTTTTTTTTGTTTTCAATTTTCTTCCTTTTCTTCAATTTCTAAATTTTCCAAAACTTCCTCAGATAAGATCTTTGTAACTTTGTCGTTCTGTTTAACGTAGATGTTACCGTACCTGGTAAAGACTTTTTTAGTTGTGAACTTTTCTTGAGATTTGTGTAGAAGATATAATTTTTCTTTAACCAGGTCTTCGGATAAGCCAATCTTGGTTCCTTTTAGGTTTTTGGCATTTACCAGTAGTTTATGTTTTATATTATAAGTTTCCATCATTACCACAATTGGCCTAATAGTCCCCTCTGAGGTGTTCCCCACTCTGTAACATTTGACTATGTCTTCTTGCCTCACTTTTACTCGTACATTTTCATTAAAAAGTTGTAATAGGATTTCCCTTAATTTTTCATTTTGATTTTCTTTAAAATTATGAATCATAATATTGTTTATTTTTTGCTGCTGTTGTATGTTTGATATTTTTAAATCCATCTCGCAAAGTTTATCTGTATTTTTTGCCACCTTCGCTTCGAGCAGGTCGATCTTATCAGCGACCTTGCCGGCGATTTTATTTAAAAATATGTCGTCATTTAGGAATTCCTTCATGGCTTCTTTTACAATTTGCTTTGTTTGTAACTCAGGATTCACTTTTGGCGGCATGATTTACACAAAAATATATTCAGCAAATGTTACACTACAAACTGGTATAATTTTTAGTTTTTAAAATTCACTTTTTCTGCTAATTTTATTAAGTTTTATTCAGAGCGATGTGAACGTGTGGCATTCAGTTTTGTGCCATTTCGCGAACAATACTAAAACGTATTGATCTGTGCTCAAGCCCCCTCCCATAGTTCATCTCTGCATATCAATCTGCACTCAAGCCCCCCGCAGGATTCCTTTCTGCGTACGTCACTGACTCCAAGCGCGGATCTGGGCGAAAATCTAAGGCGGGGTAATTGTCGACGAACAAATTATATGTTATAAAAAAAAATTTCTAGGGGGGGGGTAATTTGCCTATTTTCCCTTTAATCAATAACAAAAAGTACATATTTCTTATTCTAGGGGGGGGGGGGGGTAATTACCACATTACCCCCTCCTCAAATCCGCGCTTGACTGACTCTGTGTCGTAATTCCCTTTACAGTTTTTTAATAAAAACTTGAACGGCATTGATCGACGCGCGACGGTCGATCACAAAAAAAAAGATCCCCCTAAAAATCCAAAAACGAGATAAGAATGCAAACATTTATTACATAACCTGATGCCCACAGCTGATGCCGATACACAGGGTGTCGCATAACTTAGGGGCCATAGGTCAACCGGTGATAGAGTGTGTGATAAAAAAGTTCCTATAATGCATCGAAGTTGATCAGCGGCGTAGCGTGCCCGAAAGGGCGGGGGGGGGGGCGACAGCTAAAAAGGGCGCCTCTGAAAACTGATGAAAAATCTTGTGGCAAACAAAAACAACAAGGTCAAAAAGGCGCCTCTCACAAATCTTGCGACCAAAAAAAAAAAAAAAATGAAAAAAAAACAGGTCATCATGTGTGAGGGGGCGGCCGATAGGTCACAAGGGCGCCTCTCACGAATCTTGCGACCAAAAAAAAAGGTCTTCATGTCGTTAGTTTCCTTTGGCACCCACTCAATTTGCCATTCCCGGCCCGACTTAATAAAGCTGAGGGCGCTTCGGCCACCTATGGGGCGCCACTACCCTCGGGGCGGGGGGGGGGGGGGGTTCGGTTCGGTTCGGTTCGGGGGGGGGGGGGGGGCGACGAATCCCCCGCCCCCCCCCCCACGCTACGCCGCTGAAGTTGATGATTTTTTAAACTTTTTTGATAAGAACTTTAAAAATTTGCAGTAAAAATATAAAATTAGGTAACGTCGTGTATTAGAATAAGAGCAATAAACTGAAATAGAAATAATTGTCAAAAAAATTAGTCGCTCAATTTTTTTTAGAAAATTTTTTAGTATTAACTTTTATGAATGCTATATTACACGCAATGTTTTTTTTTATATTTTTATTAGTAAAAACAATTTTCTATCGAGACATAGGTATTAATAAAATAATTTTTATTTTTTTTGTAATTTTTATTTTTTATACATTTTTGGAGGGTTTATCTCCTTAACTTGTAATTTTATCAAAAAATGGAATACCACAATTTTGAATCACAATTAGCTGAGTATTTAGCTGGCTGTGGCAGATTTTTTTGTAAAACCTTTTTCCCCCTGCGCCTCTTACTTTAAAAATCCTATATATTAAAACAGATGTGTGTTGATCCCCATGTTATATAAACTTTTTTCTCGGAAATAACCTCCTCTATCACCTGCTGGCTCTAAGTTATGGGTGCCAAAGGGTGAGGTAACGAGGCAGCCACCTCAGGCAACCACCTTCACAGGGCAACCAAATTTTAACATTTTCAACATTTTGCTGCTCTCTAAAAAATTATATAATCTGTAATTAAAACGTTAAGGTAAATTACGTTGTGCAAAAGAAAGTGAGGTATGAGAAACTGATAGATCGGTTTGCAGAGAACAATGTAGAGGGCCCCAAAATTTCTGGGCAAGTATTTGTGCATATGTTTACGTTTTTATGTTAGTTAATTGCATTTGGGGTTTTAAAAAAGCGAGTTGATTCCCCAGATGTGTTTTTGTCAGCAGATAGTTCCTATGTTATATAATAGGCATGGCTAGTGTCATATCACAGGTAATGCAGGGGAGCAATTTGGGGGGATTAGCCCTCTCGAGCTCAAAATCAGCCACCTCAATCTAAATGAGCATAATTTATTAGGGGCGACTCTACATATTAGTTCAGTAAAAATTTCCGACTCCGCTATTTTGAAACTTTACAAAACTTTTTCATTTGATCCAATTTATTTTCCGAAAATATTTAATTTTAAAATTTTCTACTGTGGCGCCAATTAAAAAATACTAAATTTTTCTCCAATTTTTGCCTGCGGCGTCATTATTTTCGTCATGTCTAAATCATGTCATGTTTTCCATAACGCGAATATACAATATATTTGACTGCCGTGCAAATTGTTTTTCCATTTTTTTTATATTGCAAACATTTTCTTCTGCAGCGCCGTTTCTGCCAAAAAGAACTTAATTTTACAGAAATTTCCGCCTGCCTCATTATTTTCTTTGTTGTATCTGCAAAAAAAATTCCTCCGCGCGATTTCTTCCAAAAAATAATTTATTTTGCTAAAATTTTGGCAGGCGCAATTTTTATTTAGTTTTTCTTGAAGGATTTTTTATAATGCGACTTTATTTTATTTTAGAGTGTATTAAGCCATCTGACAGCCCCTTCTGTATTAGTATTTTTCTCATTCTCTAGGTATTTAGTCTGGAGCTTAAGTTTCCCCAAAATCGCTTGCCTAGTTGCGCCCCTGAGTTGATGGGTGAGTGAGAAAGTATCCAAAATAATTTTTTAGAAAATAATATATGATGTCTGACCAGAATAGTGCATTGAAAACCTAAAGACTAGGCTCATTAAAACCCAATAGCCTGATTTGTACACCGTAGACACGTGGGAAATGGGGGAAAAGCATGAAACTTTGTACACATATTCAGTGAAAAAATACAACATTTTTGACCACCAGCACCCTTCTTTTGCTTTACCATGGAAGGGGTGGGTGAAATTTTAAAAAAATGGTGGAAACATTGTCAAAAATTAAGTTATACACATATAAACAAGATTAAACTCGTTTTTACATAGCTTGTATTGAGTGATTTAAAAAAAAATAGTTTCAAGGTCGTTTGACCAAACACGACCTTGAAAAGTTAAGATTTATTCGAAAAAACATGATTCTTGAGTATTTTTATTAATAAAATCATCAAAATTCGAGTTTTATTAAACTAAAGCAAAAAAACTTTTATACTATAACAAGACCCGTAGCAATTTGCTGTAAAATTTTTGTGAAGTTCAATGTTTTTTAAATTTGAAAAATACCCCATAGAAAATGACATATTCCGAGAACCCAACATTGGTGCGTACTACTCTCATACCAATTAATTAAAACTTAATAAATTTGAAACAGACATTAGGAAGGTCAGGTATAACATTTTCCAAGAAAAACGTTGACTTACCTGCAGTCATTGTTTCCAAGATGGCGGCAAATTTATCAAAATATTAACATTGTAGCATTTTTATTTTCCTCGTAATAAAATGCTACAGGTCTTCTTCTTTTTATTTGAAAAAGAATCAAGTTCTTTCGAATTAGAATTCGATTAAATTTTATTTTGGTTCAAAGCATAAAATCGCAGTGGTATTTCTTACAGTGACCAATATAACTTGTTCTAGCTCATTCACCAAATATCGAAATTTCGATGCATATTTTTGGCAATTATCATAAATCCTAATAAGGTGGGAAACTGCGAACCGAGTAATCACACGACAGTGATGAAAAGGGGTCTCTGCAAAATTTCTTCTGAAAAGTTTTTGTAGTGTTTTCCCCATCTGTGTTTTTCATTATTTTGCTGTGATGAACTCATGTAAGTACTAATTTTTTCTATAAAAATTATTATCTTTTTTTGTCCAAGTTTTACACGTGTTTCGATGCAGACATTTTCTATTTTCTTATGGCGGTTTCCATTTTTTCAGCTCCGTCATTTTCTTACTGTTCTGCAGAGAAAGTCAACTGTACAATGGTGCTGTTTTGCTGCTAGTTTCACCCTTTTTCTATTAGGGGTAAGTTACATTTTATTGGACAAAAACTATCTTTTTTTATACTTAAAGGGTTTCGTCATAACTTCCCATTTTTCTCAGATTGTTAAAAAACAATCTCTCCTTGTTACAGGGCCAATCACCTACTTGCTATCCACCCACCTGCCAATCCTCTGCTAGAGAAACTCCTCTGCTAGAGAATATCATTCTTTTAATAATGAAGATCCTCAAAACGACAGATGTCTGTCAACTCCAAATCCGCATGTAAATATTAACAATTTTAACATCCACCTCTTCTACTAGTTAAATTGGAACCGAACCGACTTGATGAACCCAGATTTTTCAGTTTTTTACATCCTTATTTGATCGCCAGTTTTTTGTGAAATTTGCCATAAAATATGATTATTCATTTATACAAAATCAGGTTTGATTAGGTTAAGAACACTGCGATATGATGTTTTTTTACAGGCTACTTTTTACTTTTTATATTTTTCCCTTAATTTTTGATTTAATATTTTAACGCTTAACTTGGTTATTTACAGTCGATTTATTGTAAAAACCACCAGAAAAATTCTAGAATTTTCCCCAGGTGTTTTTAGGTTGAATTGGTTTAATTATTATTTTTAATTAATAATTAACCATTGACATTTTTTATAGATATTTTTCTATTACTTTTTGATTTCCCATTGTTGCGCATATTTTTAGATAACCAATCCAGAAATGTTTACCGGTACTTTTTGTACATACGTTTTCTGTATATTTTTTTACCACGTGAGAAAGTAGAATATAATATTCCTTTTTTTTTGAAACTCAGTTTTTTATTATTGAAACCTTTCCAAAAATAAAACTAGGTTTATCTTAATTAAGTTTCTAAATTTCCTTAATTAAAAATTTCAACATTTTATGATCTTAATTAATTTAACTAATTAATTATTGCATTTCAAAAATTTAGTGGCGTCCAAAAACAATGTAAAAATCAGTGTTATATTTTTCTCCTTCCCCACCCCCAGTGCCCCGACTAAAAGAGCTGCCGTGCTGTATGTTTGCAATTGTTTATCCCCTCCAGGATAAAGAATTGCTGCAACATATCAACATATTTAATTTTTTCCAATTTAGCACAAAATAAACAGTCAATACTCGAACACACGGGTTTCATCATGCAAGATCTATGTTTGAAAACCGTGTATACGTACATATTACATACAAGGATGGTGCATATTTCATTTTCAGAAAAGAGTATCCTATAAAAAATCATAATTGAATAACGTAATAACAGCCTTTTTTGTTGAACGTTGGAGTGATATTTTTTGTTTGCCACTGGGAATAAAAAGCAAGCAAACCAAAAAAAGGGTACACCGAACTGCTGGAATCTTGTTTTTCCCGAAAATTACGTTTTCCTGACTAAGCGGGTTTTTTTTTCAGGTCGCGTCGGGTCTCGGCGTGTCTAATAAGGTGAAGCCACAGATTTGTTAAACTTTATAAAAACAAAACTTGAACTAGATTTAAAACCTCCTCAAGGTTATTAATCACTCAATTAAGTTACATAAATTGACGCCAAGGTTACTCGGATTTATTAGGTTATTAGCGCCCCCATACACATAAACCGAACCGAACCGAACCGACCCTTTCACGTGGTTTTTCCTAGTAGATGATACGCGGCGGTTAGTAGTCGCAAAAGAAAAACATGACAAGAAAAGCGTTACCTATGTCCCATACACTTGTAAAATATTCAAGTATCCAAATTATTTAGCGCATGATCCATATAGTTGATATTCAAAATAAAAAGTAGTAAACAAGCTGAAATTAATTTTATTAAAATATAATTTTAAGACAATACAAACCGCTATTAATCATAGTACAGAGATTATGACGTCACACTTTAGAGGAAGATATGTGCCAAATCCCTTCCCGTTTAATTATGGTTTCCTGCACTGGTCACACACAGCCACTCACGCACATGAATTTCCACTAGTTATTTGAGATGATACGATATACCGCGTGCATGGGGCGCTATAGATAGAGATTAGGATAGAAATAATTTCTTATTATTTGGAATGCACAAGAACTAAAAAGATTACGAGAGTCAGTGGCGTATATACCCGCCCCCCCCCACGAAGTTAAGATTTTTTTGGATATTTTCCACATATTTCATGAATAAAAACATAAAATAGCATAAAATACAGCCTCATGAGGTCTCGGGCCCCCCCTACAACTGTCTCTGGCCCTCCCCGAAACTTTTTTCTATATACGCCACTGACGAGAGTGATGTTTTACAAACCGTATGAAATCTGTTCTAAATGTGGATTTTTGTAATTTTGGTTAATAGGATTTGATAAATTTTTTTGCTAGGGTGTACTTGCTTTAGCATTTGGTCATTTGTCAATTTTTTGTCATTTGTCATTTTAAGAACTCTTCTGCTTTATAAAAAATGCTTAACCTGATAATAATATTGTCATTAAGGAAAAATGTTAGTCTAGTCTTGATGTCTAGTGTATACAAAAAATAAAACCTATATGTTGTAAATTTGGTTATAAAAGCTCTGAAGATTGCCAAAAAAGTAAAACAAAAAAAAAAGAATAAGCATAAATATAACTCACGTGTCAGTAGCGTATTTATTCAATTTTCGAGTTTACTATGTCGAATACATTATTCGAAAATTCAAATAACCGAAATGGGTTTTAATAAAGTTGTTTATCAAAAGAGCCGAGTCGAAATTTTTTTGTGACTTATACATTGTTTGTTTGCTTATAACTATAAGTTGCTATATAGTCAGTTAAAAAAAAAATAACGAAAAAATAGGTAAAAACTATTTTTCATTCAACGAGTGAAACGACAGCGAACCAAAGTCCATGGTGGAAGGAAAACGTCCACCGGTCTATAAGCAAGAAATACATTTCGTCACAGTTCAACCAGACCATGCTAACATCGTCTCCATGGTCTCGATGTCGGTTCGAAACCGAAAACAATGAGTTAACAAAGTATAAAAGGCAACTTCTTTTCGGAAAAAGGCATTTCCATCCTCACAGCGGCGTAGCGTGCCGGGGGGTTGAAAGGTATAAAGGGCGCCCATCAAAAAACTAGCAACCAAAAAAACAAAAAAAAAAAGGTCATCATGTCTTTAGTTTTCTTTCTTTTGGCGGCGACAGATTGCCGCCCTCTCAAAGCTTAGGGCGCTTGAGGCACCCATGGGGCGCCCGTATACTCGAGGCGCGGGGGGGGGCGATTAACCCACCGCGCATTCCCCCCCCATGCTACGCCACTGCATCCTCAGCGTGGCTTGCGTGACTACAGTAATCAAACTGACTACAAGAAACAAGGTAAATAAAAAAAAAAGAAAAAATAGGTGAAACCTATCTTTCATTCAACAAGCGAAGCGACAGCGAACCAAGGAAATTAAGTCCATGGCGAGACGAAAACGTCCACCGGTCATTCTTTTTGATTTACCTTGTATCTTGTAGTCAGTGTGATTACCGTCGTCAGGCAAGCCACGCTGAGGATGCAAATGCCTTTTTCCGAAACACCGGTGTCCGTGGTTGACTTTACCCCTTTGAAGTTGCCTTTTATACTTTGTTAACCCTATAGTCAGTTTTCCTGCTATAAAAAATTAATATCTATAAAAGTGGAGGCTATCAAAAACAAAAATATTTTCCTTCAAATATCGTATAAAACTATTAATTCGTGCCAAATAATGTGCTAGTTGTAAAATTCGGGAATAGTGCAGATATATATAAAAAAATTCTTTTTTGACCACCACCCGTAAATTATTTAATACATTGACGAGAATAATATTATAACTAACTTAGTTTTTTTCGGTAAGAGTTTTCATTATTAGAACATACACAAAAACGACCATTATAGGAACTTTGACCATTTATATCTCAAAAACTGTACATAGAAAAACTTTACTTAAATTTTTTTAAGCACATATCCTAGTAAAATTATAGCCAATTCCACCGAGAAAAAAAATCCCAATTAGGCTGTGTAAACGGGTGCGGTGTTCTTTGTAATTTTTGAAAATTGGTTGAACACTCCATTGTTGAGTTTTCAGTGGACGCTAAATCGTTTTCTAAATATATGTTTAACTTTCTACTCCCCCTGTCTGTTGCATTTTCACCTTTTTTTTGAAAAAAACAAGAAGTTTAATTTAAAATCCTCAACACGTCTAGAGCGGGATTTATTTATGAGTGCCGGCGCATTTTAAAGCAGCGTTAAGGGTTTAGCCCTGAAGTGTTTAGAACAAAAAATTTCCAGAAGTGGAAAAAATCCATTAGGCGGGCTGCAACTAGCTAGGAATTCTTTTTAAAGATATTTTGTCGGCTGATTACAGGACTATTTTAACTCGTAGTAGTAGGAAGGGGGAACCCTAGGCATGGTAAGAAGGCCTCGGCACGGGCAATTTTTGCCTACTACCAAAGCATTCCGCTATCCTGATCTCCTTTTGACCAGTTTATCGGCCTTTTTATTTTCAGAAATCTCCATATGACCTGGAACTCACAGGAGCTTGACCTCGTTTATCTAGGGAAGTTTTTGGTGTGCTTCAGAGCATTCCTGAAGAAGTGCTTATCTAGAGGCGACCATACACATAAGGCTTTCAGTGCCACCTAGCTGTCTGAACAGATGTTGATGTATGTGGTATTTTCCTCTCCTGCTCCTATCCTCTTCTGCTGAACCGCAGCTATTATGGCACAAACGTAGAAGACTGTTTCCTGTTGTAGTAGCCCTATACCCATGCGCCTGTCGCATTCTTTCCTGTGAGCCTAGAGCGGTCTATAAAGCAGACGAGGGCTCCCGTCGAAAATTTCACTAGGTTCTCCTTTCTTTCCTCTCTACTTAGTAAAGTAACAACCTATGTGTTTCCTTGTAGTTGTAGTACTCTGGATGTTTGTTTAACCCTCAGAGCCAATAGTGTTATCCCACGGTCCACTATGTGAGCGATGTCCCGGTGTCCAGATTTCCTTCCTTTTTTCACCATGATTTCCGCGTTCCTCATTCTAACGTAGCATGACGTAGCTCCTCCCTTTATCCACGATGAGAGTATTGGCAGACACAAAAGAAGTTTAAGTGCGGCAGTGGGTGTTGTGCTCATGGTTCATGTAATTCCTCAGCAGCCCAGCAATTGGAGCCTATTTAACTCTCTAGCATTGGGTCTACGGCATCATGGGGTCTGAGGCCCCCCCTTTACGACATATTTCTGGGTGCGCCATTGTAATCACTAATGTTCACGGTATTTGGTTATAATTAAATATGTCAGAATCAAGTGGCCTTACTACATTTGCAGATAAACATACAATAATGCATTTTCGAACCCTAAAAAACTACACTAGTGTAATAGCTAATTAAAAAAAGCTGTGACCAATATTTTGAGAATTTTATAAAAATCGATTCATTGGTAAAGTAGCTTACCTCTCACGGGGTCTAGACGTAAGTCCATGATGAAATCGCTATTTCAGCAAAAAACAACCACAAATAACACATTTCTGACGTTATCTCAAAATCTTTTTTCGTCGAAAACAAGAGCTTGCCTAGCAATTAGCTTCGCGGACTGAAAGATTAATTGTTGAACGTTTTCCTCTTTTAATTGAATTGACCATGAGAGGAAACTGGATAAAATAATGGAAATGACACACCAACTAGTATATAATAGTGGCTTTGAATAGGTGATGTCCTGATTATGAAGTGGGGTCAAAATAAGATGTTGAGCCCATACAGCTGCTAAAGGCCCGGCCGGATGCAAAGGAAAAAGTATTTAAAATTAAGAAATTCTGCAGTTTTAGAGTATAAGTTAATTATTTTTTTTTTATTGTAGATGCCAAATAATGCATAATCTAGAAATACTTTCTGCCTCTCACGCGTTAAGGACATAGAAAATACTCTGCCAATTTATGGGCACTTAAGCTCACACTACGTACTATACGTGTGAGCTAATATTACTAAAAACCACTGATACCACACAAGCCATGTTTTGACCTAAACTCAAATTTTTGAAATCTACCCCCACTCTTAAAAAACACAAAAACTAAAATGTATTTTGTTAAACTCCGGACTCAATTACCTTTCGTTTGATATCACACACGCCATATTTTCACCTAAACTCTAATTTTTGAAATATACCCCCACCCTTTTATTAAAATAAATTAAAATGTATTTTATTTAACTGCAGACTCAATTACCTTTCGTTTGATATCACACACGCCATATTTTCACATAAACTCTAATTTTTGAAATCTACCCCCACCCATTTATTTGGTTTGTGTTCAGTGGATTTTGTTCATTTTTAAATGGGACCATCTCGACCCAATATTCAGCCTAGGTACCAAATTTCATTAAAATCGGCCAAGCGGTTTTTGAGTTATGCGCGTTGGTCGTTACAGACAGACATACAGACATACAGACATACAGACATACAGACTTACAGACATACAGACATACAGACATACAGACATACAGACATACAGACATACAGACATACAGACATACAGACATACAGACATACAGACATACAGACATACAGACATACAGACATACAGACATACAGACATACAGACATACAGACATACAGACATACAGACATACAGACATACAGACATACAGACATACAGACATACAGACATACAGACATACAGACATACAGACATACAGACATACAGACATACAGACATACAGACATACAGACATACAGACATACAGACATACAGACATACAGACATACAGACATACAGACATACAGACATACAGACATACAGACATACAGACATACAGACATACAGACATACAGACATACAGACATACAGACATACAGACATACAGACATACAGACATACAGACATACAGACATACAGACATACAGACATACAGACATACAGACATACAGACATACAGACATACAGACATACAGACATACAGACATACAGACATACAGACATACAGACATACAGACATACAGACATACAGACATACAGACATACAGACATACAGACATACAGACATACAGACATACAGACATACAGACATACAGACATACAGACATACAGACATACAGACATACAGACATACAGACATACAGACATACAGACATACAGACATACAGACATACAGACATACAGACATACAGACATACAGACATACAGACATACAGACATACAGACATACAGACATACAGACATACAGACATACAGACATACAGACATACAGACATACAGACATACAGACATACAGACATACAGACATACAGACATACAGACATACAGACATACAGACATACAGACATACAGACATACAGACATACAGACATACAGACATACAGACATACAGACATACAGACATACAGACATACAGACATACAGACATACAGACATACAGACATACAGACATACAGACATACAGACATACAGACATACAGACATACAGACATACAGACATACAGACATACAGACATACAGACATACAGACATACAGACATACAGACATACAGACATACAGACATACAGACATACAGACATACAGACATACAGACATACAGACATACAGACATACAGACATACAGACATACAGACATACAGACATACAGACATACAGACATACAGACATACAGACATACAGACATACAGACATACAGACATACAGACATACAGACATACAGACATACAGACATACAGACATACAGACATACAGACATACAGACATACAGACATACAGACATACAGACATACAGACATACAGACATACAGACATACAGACATACAGACATACAGACATACAGACATACAGACATACAGACATACAGACATACAGACATACAGACATACAGACATACAGACATACAGACATACAGACATACAGACATACAGACATACAGACATACAGACATACAGACATACAGACATACAGACATACAGACATACAGACATACAGACATACAGACATACAGACATACAGACATACAGACATACAGACATACAGACATACAGACATACAGACATACAGACATACAGACATACAGACATACAGACATACAGACATACAGACATACAGACATACAGACATACAGACATACAGACATACAGACATACAGACATACAGACATACAGACATACAGACATACAGACATACAGACATACAGACATACAGACATACAGACATACAGACATACAGACATACAGACATACAGACATACAGACATACAGACATACAGACATACAGACATACAGACATACAGACATACAGACATACAGACATACAGACATACAGACATACAGACATACAGACATACAGACATACAGACATACAGACATACAGACATACAGACATACAGACATACAGACATACAGACATACAGACATACAGACATACAGACATACAGACATACAGACATACAGACATACAGACATACAGACATACAGACATACAGACATACAGACATACAGACATACAGACATACAGACATACAGACATACAGACATACAGACATACAGACATACAGACATACAGACATACAGACATACAGACATACAGACATACAGACATACAGACATACAGACATACAGACATACAGACATACAGACATACAGACATACAGACATACAGACATACAGACATACAGACATACAGACATACAGACATACAGACATACAGACATACAGACATACAGACATACAGACATACAGACATACAGACATACAGACATACAGACATACAGACATACAGACATACAGACATACAGACATACAGACATACAGACATACAGACATACAGACATACAGACATACAGACATACAGACATACAGACATACAGACATACAGACATACAGACATACAGACATACAGACATACAGACATACAGACATACAGACATACAGACATACAGACATACAGACATACAGACATACAGACATACAGACATACAGACATACAGACATACAGACATACAGACATACAGACATACAGACATACAGACATACAGACATACAGACATACAGACATACAGACATACAGACATACAGACATACAGACATACAGACATACAGACATACAGACATACAGACATACAGACATACAGACATACAGACATACAGACATACAGACATACAGACATACAGACATACAGACATACAGACATACAGACATACAGACATACAGACATACAGACATACAGACATACAGACATACAGACATACAGACATACAGACATACAGACATACAGACATACAGACATACAGACATACAGACATACAGACATACAGACATACAGACATACAGACATACAGACATACAGACATACAGACATACAGACATACAGACATACAGACATACAGACATACAGACATACAGACATACAGACATACAGACATACAGACATACAGACATACAGACATACAGACATACAGACATACAGACATACAGACATACAGACATACAGACATACAGACATACAGACATACAGACATACAGACATACAGACATACAGACATACAGACATACAGACATACAGACATACAGACATACAGACATACAGACATACAGACATACAGACATACAGACATACAGACATACAGACATACAGACATACAGACATACAGACATACAGACATACAGACATACAGACATACAGACATACAGACATACAGACATACAGACATACAGACATACAGACATACAGACATACAGACATACAGACATACAGACATACAGACATACAGACATACAGACATACAGACATACAGACATACAGACATACAGACATACAGACATACAGACATACAGACATACAGACATACAGACATACAGACATACAGACATACAGACATACAGACATACAGACATACAGACATACAGACATACAGACATACAGACATACAGACATACAGACATACAGACATACAGACATACAGACATACAGACATACAGACATACAGACATACAGACATACAGACATACAGACATACAGACATACAGACATACAGACATACAGACATACAGACATACAGACATACAGACATACAGACATACAGACATACAGACATACAGACATACAGACATACAGACATACAGACATACAGACATACAGACATACAGACATACAGACATACAGACATACAGACATACAGACATACAGACATACAGACATACAGACATACAGACATACAGACATACAGACATACAGACATACAGACATACAGACATACAGACATACAGACATACAGACATACAGACATACAGACATACAGACATACAGACATACAGACATACAGACATACAGACATACAGACATACAGACATACAGACATACAGACATACAGACATACAGACATACAGACATACAGACATACAGACATACAGACATACAGACATACAGACATACAGACATACAGACATACAGACATACAGACATACAGACATACAGACATACAGACATACAGACATACAGACATACAGACATACAGACATACAGACATACAGACATACAGACATACAGACATACAGACATACAGACATACAGACATACAGACATACAGACATACAGACATACAGACATACAGACATACAGACATACAGACATACAGACATACAGACATACAGACATACAGACATACAGACATACAGACATACAGACATACAGACATACAGACATACAGACATACAGACATACAGACATACAGACATACAGACATACAGACATACAGACATACAGACATACAGACATACAGACATACAGACATACAGACATACAGACATACAGACATACAGACATACAGACATACAGACATACAGACATACAGACATACAGACATACAGACATACAGACATACAGACATACAGACATACAGACATACAGACATACAGACATACAGACATACAGACATACAGACATACAGACATACAGACATACAGACATACAGACATACAGACATACAGACATACAGACATACAGACATACAGACATACAGACATACAGACATACAGACATACAGACATACAGACATACAGACATACAGACATACAGACATACAGACATACAGACATACAGACATACAGACATACAGACATACAGACATACAGACATACAGACATACAGACATACAGACATACAGACATACAGACATACAGACATACAGACATACAGACATACAGACATACAGACATACAGACATACAGACATACAGACATACAGACATACAGACATACAGACATACAGACATACAGACATACAGACATACAGACATACAGACATACAGACATACAGACATACAGACATACAGACATACAGACATACAGACATACAGACATACAGACATACAGACATACAGACATACAGACATACAGACATACAGACATACAGACATACAGACATACAGACATACAGACATACAGACATACAGACATACAGACATACAGACATACAGACATACAGACATACAGACATACAGACATACAGACATACAGACATACAGACATACAGACATACAGACATACAGACATACAGACATACAGACATACAGACATACAGACATACAGACATACAGACATACAGACATACAGACATACAGACATACAGACATACAGACATACAGACATACAGACATACAGACATACAGACATACAGACATACAGACATACAGACATACAGACATACAGACATACAGACATACAGACATACAGACATACAGACATACAGACATACAGACATACAGACATACAGACATACAGACATACAGACATACAGATATACAGACATACAGACATACAGACACAGACAGACAGACAGACAGACATACAGACAGACAGACAGACGGCGCAACAAAAAAGTTTCAAAATCATCTGAAACGCAAAGATATATAAACATTTTTGAAATCGGAGCAACTTTTTTTTTCTCCAAAAAATTAGGATCACCATAGCTCACACTACTATAGTATAGTATATGTGTGAGCTAATAAAATACTCTGCCAATATATGGGCCCCTAAGCTCACACTAGGTACTATAGTTATAGTGTACGTGTAAGCTAATATAACTAAAAACTGAAATATATTTTATTTAACTCCAGAATAAATTACCTTTTGTTTGATACCACACAAGCCATGTTTTGACTTAAACTCAAATTTTTGAAATCTACCCCCACCCTTAAAAAAAACAAAAAACTAAAATGTATTTTGTTAAACTCCGGACTCAATTACCTTTCGTTTGATATCACACACGCCATATTTTCACTTAAACTCTAATTTTTAAAAAATACCCCCACCCTTTTTCTTTAACTAAATTAAAATGTATTTTGTTTAACTGCAGACTCAATTACCTTTCGTTTGATATCACACACGCCATATTTTCACATAAACTCTAATTTTTGAAATCTACCCCCACCCTTTTATTTGGTTTCTGTTCGGTGGATTTTGATCATTTTTAAAGGGGACCATCTCGACCCAAGAGCCAGCCTAGGTACCAAATTTCATTAAAATCGGCCAAGCGGTTTTTGAGTTATGCGCGTTGGTCGTTACAGACAGACATACAGACATACAGACAGATAGACATACAGACAGACAGACAGACAGACAGACAGACGGCGCAACAAAAAAGTTTCAAAATCATCTGAAACGCAAAGATATATAAAAATTTTTGAAATCGGAGCAACTTTTTTTTTCTCGAAAAAATTAGGATCACCATAGGTCACACTACTATACTATAGTATATGTGTGAGCTAAAAAGGAAGATATTGGATTAACGTGATATAAATTTTATTCTTCATCAAAGAATCTTATAACTGCTTTGCGAAACCAGCGAATCCTCATAATTGGACGGAGGTGTCTCTGTTACACTTTCTCTATCGCTTTCATGTGCCGTCTGTAAGTGTTTTATGATTCACAGCCATATAAAAATGGCGACAGTTTTGTAAACTGCTGCTTTGAGTTTGAGATTTAGGTAATTGATTAAGAAGATTTGGTCTTTAAGGCTCCAGTAAGCTTTGGAGGCGGTACTGATACGATTGAATTTTTCTTTGACAATATTGTAATTTGCACTAAATATGCTACCAAGATAGTTAGACTGGCCCACATGCTCAAGTACGTCTCCATGCGCTATTATGGTTTGATCATTCTCCTTGTGCGGAGTAGTTAAGAGTTTGGTTTTTGATGTATTTAGTTTTAGTATTTCATATTGGTTATGCCTAGGCATAAGCGTTCATTATGTCTTGCAGAATATAATGAATTTGAAACGGGCTGCAAGAAATAAGGTAAAGGGTAATGGTACTACAGCGTAGACCTGCTTTACCCATCTCAATCGGGAAGGGCTTTGATAGCTGTACTTTTACCAGGACTCGAGCCGTATTATTTTTATGAAGATAGCGATTAATCTGGCCGGGACGCCAATCAACCCATGCCACGCCAAAAAGCTATGCGGCTCACCAAGTCAAAGGCCCAGTTTGTTGTTCTCTGAACTTTTCATGTAATTAACGTAGTGCAAAAATCAGTTTCTTTGTTCGGTCTAAATCCACTTTAAGCCACCCGTTATTATTCTTTCAATTACTGGCTGCAGATTTTCAGTCATTATTTTGATTAGAATCTTTCCAGCTATTAAGAGTAAAGATAACCCACGAAGCAGATCCTTTATTTTTAAAGATATTATTTTAGCATTTTTGAAGTCTTAAGAAACTTTATCCGTTGTCAATTTTGTCAAGACACAACTTCAACGAAGGCAAGATGTCTTCTCCGGCAGCTTTATATATTTCTCTGGGTATGTTTTTAGGATTTGCTGTTTTATTTTTCTTTAGTTTATTTGGACCTGTTTGGATTTTACTGATTGTAATAGGACTGCTAAGTTCTTGCACTATCTCTTACTTGAGAATCACATATATGAAGGAGACATCAACTTCATTTGCTTAAGTGAAAACAGTAAAATAATGTTATCTCCATCTAGATAATATTTCATCCATATCCTTCAGGGTATTTCCTTTTTTATATTTTACAGGGCAAATTTTTCGTCATGGAATAGGGCCCTTACTGCATGCAAATATTTTTTGTAGACGTAGTTGTCTCCAAACTCTTTATTTTTTTTAGCTTTTCTGGTCCAACATTGGTTTTTCAGAGCCCTTTTCTTTTAAAGCTCAATTTTTAGATCTTATAATTTTTTCTGATGAAAACGGTGTTGATGTTGGACAAGTAACTATTTGTTTAAATTTTTTTATACTGGTTTAACTCCTTTTAAAAATGTTAAAATAAATAAATATTTGTTTAATTTATTACTTTGTTTATTGATTCCGATTGTCTTTAAATAACTACTTAGTTCAACAATTTTTTTATTTTTATTTCTTTGGTCCCCCGCGTGAACTAAAGCGGATGTAACCGTCCCAAGGTATTTTTCTTGCACATCGTACTTGCACTTAATGTCCTGTGTACACACTGTACTTGGACAAGGCCATACTCTCAAACTAGGAACAAGAAATACTAATTCCGGTACATCCTTTCTTAACAGAGTTGATCTTCCATCTCTATATCTTATATTCTCGAGGTTTGTCTCAAAAATGTTGAAATTATATTTAAGTGCTCACGCTTTCTACACTACCATCAAAATGTTGATTGATACGCCATTTAATTTGCTCTAATTGCATAATATGATTGAAAACCGCACATTTAAGACCTTTTTAAGTGGTCCACTGCGGTGGATGCATGCATATCCATTGTTCTTTTAACCAAACATAACCTACCTCCGGACTAGGGTTATTATTAGGTAATAGAACCATGAAAATGCATGAATTTTTGACGTTTCTTGGTTAAACTATAACTAATAACCGAACGGTCCACCGCTTGAAACGGTTCTAGTTTCGTCGTGATTCTATTTAAATGAATTTAAAAAAATCAGAATGTTGAGTTAAATACTGTGTGTTAAAAATAAGGATCTATAAATTATAGATCCCAATTAATTTTATTGCTTTAAAAACTATTTCAAAATTTTACCAAAAATTACGGCAATTAAATATCTAAAAATATCTAACTACATGGCTCTGATTTATTTAAAATATTTGTTGCTATTTAAACAAAAAATAGTACTTTTAGGCTAATATGCGTGCCAATATTCATTAGCTTAAACCGTACTAGACATTTTTGGGTCAGTTAACAGGTTAGGCAGTGTTAGAGGGATTAGTAGTCGATCAAAACAAGTGTCATAAAATATTCATCGAAAAGCCCATGGAGGCCAAATTTCGACCTGTGGCCCTGGATGTTTATTTTAGACTGCCCGCACTGAGAAAAATCGGTTAATTTGATTATCAATCTAAGTTTTGTGTGCTTGGAAATAATATAAAATTTAACTGTTTTAAATATTTGCATCAATTATTATAGGTGTTTTCATACACCTAGATTACATTTTTTCCATAAAAATTTAAAAGAAATATTTATTAGAAAATCTATTTGTTTTTAATAGGTTTTGAACTTAAATTCAATGTATGACATTATAAACCCTCCTAAAACAAATGTTCTAACATCCTAGATTTAATATTAAACCTACTTCTTTTAAACTTTAAATGAATTGTAGAAGATGGCGCTAGAGGCAACAAAAAGTTTTGCATGGTTTATTATGTTTTAATTAAATCAAAGTGTAGGTCCTTTCTGTTAATCGGTTTAATAACTAATACCACTATATTAAACTGGTTTTGGGAAATTTGTTTCCAAGGGAGCAGGCGTGGTGCCTTCTCGATAGATACTCGATACTCTATCGAGAGCTGCTGCAAATGGATACATTGTGTAGAGTAATTTACAGTTACTCTCTCGAGAAGCTCGGGATAGTATTTCCCTTAAATCGACACCCATCCATAACTATTTTTGAAAAAAAATTAATTCACTGTCTAATAGCGAATTCTCTTGAGAAAGTTAGTGGGCCACTCGTAGTCCACTGACACTGTTTTGGTGCTGTCAAAAAATTGCCTTAGTGCAGTTTCAAAAGAATATAAAAGAGCTCGGAGAGCCCGTGCCAAAAAATGTATAACACTGGGGTTGTCAGTGGGTCAAAAGAATACAAAAATTGCACTAGTTTTTCCAAAAGAATACGAAAACTGCACTAGTGGCGCACCAGTGCTGCACTTTTTTCCCAAAAGAATTCGCCAATGGAATGGTTTTTCTATTTCCATTTTTTATTATCAAATATTTTAGATGGATCGAAATTTTTGTCCTAAATGTATACTTTATTTGTCTTCTATTTTATACAGATAGTTTAATTTTTTTTATTATTTCCAAGCAGATTTTCCTCTGTGCCTAAGGTAAGGTGAGGTGAGCGAAGTTTTCACTTTTACGGGTGGACTTAAGATCACTGGTGAACTCAAGTTCATCGGTGATTTTAAGTTTACTATATTATTCCACGGCGAAATGAATCTGCGGGAGTGTTTCTAACGGTACTTTTGGTGTTTTGGAGAGAAGCGTTTTAATAGTTGACAGAAGTGAGGTTATAAACCCCACAATTCTCGTGGATTCATTTCCCTGTAGAAAAAGTTTTTGAAGTTCACTCGGTAGGGCTCACCTTACCGACAGTCAAGAATAAGCGTCCTGGAAGTTTACGGGTGACACCTTTTTTCCAGTTGCAGCGCGTGGTAAAAAGCTTTGGGGGTGCACACCAAAAACAAAAAATAAAAATTGGGCCGCAGGCACAAATTTTTTTTGAGTGCCACGCTAACTTTTGGGGCGATCGAGTGGGTCGTCATATCATATAAATTAGAGAAAATAATTAAAAAATAAGATATTTAGTTAGATATTAGTTACCCACCTATTATTATTGTTTTTATAAATAACTAATTATCACACCTAGTTTATTTTCTCTTCTAATGGCAAAGATGAAAATTTAATTGTCTTTAAATATTGCACAGTAATGCTATCAGAATTAGAAACTTCCGCAATTCTCGTAAATACCAAATCGTCGAAATGAAAACAAACCGCCCGCGCTTGACCACCAACAAAGAAATAACCCCCTTTAGTTGAATGTTTTTGACCACCAAGTTGTCCAAGCGCGCACTACTTAAAAGTGCGCGTGAGCTGCTCTAAAATGCAACGTGAACCGAGGACGCGGGGGTGCGGGCGGCATCGAGGCTAGTTTTTGTATAAGCGCGGTGCCGTAGGAAGGTTCAGATTCTATGTACTGTAAAATTCTATTGGGACATGTCGTCCTCTCTTTTTATATTTCGTAATTAGCATGCGACATTTGGTTCCAGTAAATTATATTAAAGAATTAGATTCGAGGTGGGTTTGAACAAGAATACAAACACATACATACCGGGCATTAATTTCTAGATAATATTCCAGTCTTTAGTGAATTTATTTTGGAGGTAATTATTAATTAAATTAAGGAATGATCAAAGTTTAATATTCTTTTAAGTAAAATTTGGGAGTTTACGTGCACTTGTGCACTTATGGAGAAACCGCCCCTGCTTTTTACACGGCGAAATAAAGCCACCGGGGTGAGCGTTAACCTCATATCAGCATCACCTCAGGGACAGTCAAGAATAAGCCTCCTGGACCAAACAGACAAATTTGCCTGAAATTAGGAGTGCGTGTCCACATAAGATTAATCCCAAAAGTTCTATTGACAGTAACGTTCACCTTTCCACCAGTAAAGATTACAATAGGAAATTTGTGCTCTCGTGAATGTTCATGAGAATAAACTAGCATGGTTGTAGGTTTCCCTCTACTCCACAACTTTGACAATATAGGGTGTGCCAGATAAAAGTAACTACATGGGATTTCGTGCGTTTTGGTTAAATAAGAGAAAAGTTGCGGTATTTGAGGATTGATCAGAGCAAAAACTAAAAATGGTATTTTTAGAATAATTGTAATATCGTCGCCATCTTGTAAACATATTTTATAATTATTGTGTGTTTTGTATAAGCAACTACCGTCAACCAAATGACGTTAACAATTTTTTTGCTAGGCCTTATGGTTTTATATAATAGAGCATAAAAATAGTTTTTCAACCTTTTATAACAAGCCTATCTTTGGATTACGAAAAATGTGAATTTCTTTAAAAAAAAATGTTTTTTGCGTAGTTGGTTGTAAAACAAATGTGGCAATTGTATTTATTGTAATCTGTCAAGATCTTTATTTATTTATTAACTTTTTTTGCATTTATTTAAAAATAATGCAAGTTTTTCATGATATGTACTAAAGTAAACTAGTGACATATGATTTATGATTAAACTCAAAAAAAGAACAAAAAGAAAAATCAAATAATTGCAAAATGTTTTTTCAATAGTTAGGTTAGTATGATAACAAACACGGACTAATTTTTTTTTTGCAATTTTTTTTAACAAAACAAACGTATCGACTGCTAAGGGTCATTAGAGCAATAACATTTGTTTTTTATGCTGTATCAGATTAATTACTCTGCAGTCTCTTAAAAATGAAAGTAACTTATTCGTTCTGGGTAGTTATTCTGGGTCTTGAACGATGTGACCATCCACATCACATTGTCTGACCAATAGCAAACTCTGAACGGTCGCGTATTGTGCGAAATGACTTGTCTCGACCAATGGCATAGTCCCCCCCTCTTCAGTGTTAGTGAATTTTAAGCGTTTGAAGTGAAATCTGTTCTCTTGCACCGTACCGACTGAACGTTTTTCGATCGGATCCTAGGAGAAGCTTGCACAAAGCTTTTCTCATAGCACGTGACGGCTTGGAGCTAATTTAGAGCTTGCCATTGGCCAACGCATGTGATGGGAACTATCACATCGTTCAAGAGCCAGAATAGCTACCCAGGTTATTTTGAAGCATCGGTATAAATTTTTCCATAATTTTAAAGGTTCTGAAAAATATTTTTAAATTTATTTTGAAGTAGTTTTGAAATATTGTCGGATTTATTAAACTTCATCATGCTTTTGTTATATGATATTATGTTTATTTTCCAGTAAGGTCAAATTGTTGGAATTTTGAAAAGTTTGGGACGTTTCGTTTATTGTCCCTAGGTGTCTATGGATCCTTTTATAAAACAATTGGCTGCTTTTAGGTTTTTAGTTGATGATTTAAAAGTTTTTCTTTAGCAGGATGCGCTTCATTTTAAAAAACGGTATTTATTTCATAGCCAGCTAAGCGAAAAACTGTTTTTTTAAAAAGTTTTAAGAATGCAAAAATAGGGTTTTTATACTTTGTTAAAAGCTATTTTAAGCTCTGTTTAACGACGTAGAATTCCAATATGGCGGTCATAAGATATAAAAGAGTTGGTTATGAATTAAAAAAAAAATATTTTTATAGAGCATCTCATTGGGCTGTGTGCAACTTTTAATCTTTTTTAACCAAAACTGTACCATTTTCGAAAGCCCCATATAGTTACTTTTATCTGGGATACCCTGCCCAGAGCCTCGCTAGCAGTTTTGCTGCCCCGGGCAAAAAGGTAAAATGCATTCCCTTTGTAACACAAATTAAAAGCGATAACGTAAACCATTTCCACAGTAGCGTAACGTGACGGAAAGGGCGGCAAAGTCGGAGGCTGACAAGGGCGGCCTTAAAAAAAATTGCGACAAAAACAAAGGTAAAAGGTGCACGGTTAAGGTTACTCTTTTTTTTATAAATTATACAGCTGATTGGCCGCCCCTAGAATTGCCGCCGCCTCCATTTGCCGCCCCCTTAGTTAGCCGCCCGGACAGGACTGCGACCCGTGATTTAAAAGTTAAAAGTAGAGGAGGAACACCAGAGGTTAAATTATAAACCAAATGTGGCAAGAGAACAAATAAGCTCGCGTTACGGCATCGACATTTTTTAATGCGCGTAACATACAATGAAATGAAATGCATTGAACTCATGATACGCATGACAGGCGTAGTAAGAACCGGGAGGTGGTGTAGTGAAGAATTTGCTTCTATTCATATCTAAATACCCGTAAATTATCTTTTCTCTCGCTAAGCAGGCTTCCCCAAGGCGGCAGTGGTACAAAATAGCGCAGGCCAAAATAACGCAGGCCATAACAGCGCAGGCCATAATAGCGCGGCCAAAATAGCGCAGGCTATATTAGCGCATGGCCAAAAGAGCGCATGGCCATAATAGCGCAGGCCAAAATAGTGCAAGCCAAGATAGCGCAGGACAAAAAAAAGCATGTACAAAATAGCACTCTTTTTCCGGGATCCTAGAGAGTGTGAATCTGAACTGAACCGAATCAAACCGAACCAACACAGTTACTAAAAAAAAAACGTTCCTGACTTCTTTCCCAAGATCCTAGAGGGTATGAATCCGAACCGAAAAGAAGCCACTCGCTGTTTTGGTGATACGCTATTTTATGCATGCGCTACTTTGGGTATGCCCTATTTTGGGCATGCGCTATTTTGACCTGCGCTAGCCAGGCCAGTATAGCTTTTTCCATTATGGTATAACAATAAAAGTCTAGTCGTTTACAAAAGGGTCACTTATCCTTGAACTTAAAATAAAAATCCTATAAGCCCTATACAAACTCTTTTGGGACCCACAATTTATTCATAAATTCTACATTTTTCTTTGGTTCCGGCAAGCTTAGCCTGACTTTTATACGCATCTTTCTTGAAATTGATCTTGTTAATGTTGAGAAGATTCTGAAAGTATACGGTAGAGAAATCCCTTAAGTGCACGATTTGAATAAAATTTTGTTGGCTGGGGGATAAATTACCTGAAAATGACTTTTAATTTTTATACTGGTTGGCCGTTTGAAAATGAAACAAAGGCGTTTACAGTTATTAATTTATCGCATGTTTTTCGCTCGGACATGCGTCGATTTTTTTTGTAAAAGACATCTTTTGGCTACTTTAGTATTCCGTAGGGTCTAACAACAATGATGGTTAATTTTTAACTTTTTTATTTAAATAAGGACTTGGGTCGAGTGGCACCTTGGTTTAAGGGTTTAGGACTCCCTTTACAACGACGCGACGTATTAAAACATAGGTATTTACGTTACTAGACCGGAAAAGTGACCTTTACAGGTTGACCCACGAAATTTACAGGGTGAGCCGCAAGCAAGATCTGTAAACTTGGGAGACCTGTAAAGTTAGTTTCCGGTCGTCTATAGTACGTATTTTTTTTAAGCCAACATAAATCCCCACAAACATGCTCAACATTAAAATTTTTAAAACCAAAATAAAACACTACAATTATACTGCACATGTAAATATTAATGTACTTACTTAACAGCTAGTATGAGTTGTGTTTTTTACATTATCTAAAAAATTTTTCCAGAGACAACGAGCTCGTTCTTAGATACTATAAAACATATCGTAGTACTTACAAACGCGTCATCGAAGCATCAAAAAGGCTTTATTATTAAAATAAAATTGGCAATGCTAAAATAAATTTAAGAATAATGAAAAATAGTCAACAAGCTTAAAAGAAAAAAATCAGTTCCATTTCCTAGCATTCTTAAGGCAGATAAATTAAATACGTTTTATGGCAGCATTGCGCAAAATCTTTCAAGTAACATAAATCCGAAGTTATTCATATTCACATATTTGAGCAGTGTTTCTGTTCGAGATACATTTTGTTTACTTCCAACTGATACAGTAGACATTAAAACTATTATATAAAAAACTAAAGAACAAAAATTCGTCAGGATGGGACAAATTGTCACTAAAAATTGTTGAGGCACTGCCAGATGCGGTACTTTCAATTTTAATGTAGTCAATTAATAAGTCTTTTGCTGCAGGGTAATTTCCGGCGTCACTCAAGAACCTTGGGCAAAATCATTGAGACATTGGTCTATGTCCATTTAATAATATTTCTGACAAAAAACATTATTTGAAGCAGCCACCAGTTTGATTTTCATGCCTCAAAAAATACTGGCGACGCCATATTTAATTTCTTAGAGGATCTATAGCAGTCAAAAGACCCCTGGCAAATAAAATCGACGTGTTTCAGCGTTTTTTAATAAACATATAATATATATCCATAATATATTATGTCTGTGTTTAATTCTCAAACCGGTACTTTGTATTTTAGTAGATATTCGCTCTGCGTCGTTTGGTCAACTGTTGTCGCGTGCGGTAAAATATTACTTTCTGCACTTTTTAGGTAAATAAGTATTACAACACTCTCTTCTTTAGGTTTTTGTAAAGTCACTTTTCTGCAGAAGTGCAGAAAATTACAAATTTTTGCACGCAACTGAGTGCAGAAAAGTGCAAAAAAAATATTTTCCGGTCTCTAGGTTCTTCACCAGTCCCCGTTGAGACCGGAGATTTTTCTAGAAGGTTTTGCCTGTAACTGTTTGTTTTTCAACAAAAAATCCAACTGGCACAATAATTTTTATCTGTCACTTTTAGTTTTTAAGATATTACATAAAGTTTATATTTTTCTTAAAAAAATATAAAATTATATATTTTTATTCGATTTTTATACCCAGCTTGAAAAAATATGATTATTGATACTTGTAAGTTATTTGATAAAAATGTATAAATGTTGCATTCTTCCAATAAAACCTATTTCTTAAAATGATTTGCCATTACTTGAATGCACTGATTATTTTCCAATCATGTTTTGGTTTAGCAAAAAATTTTGTGTACGCCTAACAAATAAAAATTTATAAAACTGTGACCAATAATTTTAAAAAGTAATATCATATCAAAAATTAACAACATGAACAGCGACGGATCTAGGAATTTTATTTGTGTCGGGGGAATATCCATAGCTAGTCTTCAAAAAAATTATGCATAGGAAGCAGAAGGGGTGGTGTTCTGTGTGTCAGAACTGAATATATGTTTATAATTTTGGATTTAGGGGATCCGCGTCAAATATAAAAAACATTACATAACTTGTAAGTTATTAAAATCCGGATTACAATATACTTATATCGTTATTATTATCACCTCAACCCCATCACCTCACTCCCTTTAATCCATGACATGTGGGACACTCTGTATAGATATATTTTTTAATATAAACAGTTTATTATCATCAACTCTCTGTCTTTTATTCAAAAACATTGCAAAAAAACACAATAAATTTTGTCCCGTTTTATACTCCTATGTGCATCGTGGGTAGTATTAATCGAAAGAACAAAAAATTGCTTTTTTCTTAAATAAAAATCAACATGTCTGAGCAAAAATGTTTTTTTTTTAACAAGTTAATGACTTTTACAATATACCTCGTTGTAAAAAGATCACAAAGCCCTTTAAAACAAGCCACACAACCCATGTTCCCAATCTAAATAAAAAGAGGTTACCCTTTATAGTGGATGAACTCCGGCGATACATCAGAGCAGCCAAAAGTCCCCAGGCAAATAAAATCGACGTGTCTCAGCGTTCTTTTGCAAACACATACAATAAATATCCATAATATACGCCTCAGTTTTGTGTTCAAACCGTTACCCTGTATACAGTGTTGCCAGATTAAAAGGTTTTCCATCAATATGGAGGGTTTTGTACACAAATTTTGACTATTGAAGCTTTGAAGGTTTTTATCCGAATTTGAAGGATTTTGATTTAATTTATAAATCTTTTATTTGTTAGCTTTTTTCATCCATTTTTGTTAAAATAAATGAATCCACCACGGATCTGATACCTTTCTAGCCCATTAACACAGTCCAGGCTATATCAGCCTTGAAAATAGTTTTTTGTAAATATCTCAGAAACGAAAGCTTCTGCAAAGTTTTTGGTTATAATGTCAATTGCTTAGAAAATACGTCCCACTATATTCCGGAAATCGCATATTGATACTATGCTCCGTTAAAAACTTAGCATATTCTTTATTTTTAAACTGTCATTAGCATTAATGGATTTTGAGCAAAATCTAATCAGCTCGTTAGAGTATCAAACACTTTTTTTCATGAAAATCGCTTTAGCAGTTTAGGAGCTATCGTGCTACGGACAGAAATACACACACGCACACGCAAACATACATCACGATGATATTGCTAAGATAGGTCAAAATACACCCAAATCACACATTTTCGGTCTATCTCAAAAAAAAAAATTTTCTTCGAAAGTAATACCTAAAATTTGTTCATGGTATCAGGTATTTTTAGGTCTGGAGTCAACCACCCACCGGTTATTGTTTTGAAGGATATAAAGGATTTTTAGTCACTTAGTTGAAGGAGAGTCGTCAGAAAAGTCTGACAACACTGTCTGTATAAGGCTTTATCAGAGACGTTACGTCAGAAAAGTAAGGTGGGCGCAAATACCTTACAGCATAATTACTGGTTCAGGAAATCGGAAGGTGAAGCAATAGAATATGTAGTATGTAAGAAAAAAGGATAGTTTACACGTCGTTACACCCATTGTTTCAGGATAGGCAGACCCACAACCAATACCTGTTCTCTGTGCACCCCGGTAAAGGAGAGGGATGAACATTATGACACCGATTGTTTCCCCAGGGTGGCGATCTTTTGCTTCGACAGTTTTTAAAATCAATCGAGGGTAGTTGTACATAAAATATGTTAAATTTAGACGATAACTACGTAACGTATAATCCTTTTTCTCTAGCATGTTTTTAAAAAAATAATATTTAATGCTTTGACTTCCACAAATTTAAGTTTGTGGCTTCCCCAGCGAAGCAAATAAGAGAGTTTTTAAAGCGAATTCTTTCATATTGATTTAAGAACTACCAAATAAATCAAATTCTTAAAAGTACCACCAAATTGACACATTCTGTTTATTGGAAATGTGTCACTATTTTTTGTACTGTGCTACGGTTTGGAATATCCCTTCCCCCAAACGCGACAATAAACAAATTTGCCACATCTCGACAGCTATTTTCCCCGAAATACCATTGAACTATCTGCACTTTTTCCTAAACGCTAAACGTAATACGCCACATGGCTTGAACTAGAGTTTACATGAAAAACAAATACCCATTTCTCATCTGTTTCGCTGCATACGACGGAATGGCGAAGAACTTCGTGAAGATGAGAGGTCACGATGTATTCCCCTACTTTCCTACTACCAGCCCGAATACGGATCTAAAACAGTAAAAAACATTTGAAGACACCGCCTAAAATATATTTTCATCTTTCTTACTTTTCTCTTATACACATAAAGTATAACAAGCAGTCTATGAATCCTATAGCTTTTAACCATGCTGTATAACCGAAAGTATAGTAGAGGGAAGACAGAGGGTACGTTTAATAATTTATAATTATAAAATGAAAATTAAATATTCAAATCAAGATAATGTTTGTTTAAATTTGAGAAAAATACTTGCTTTAAATTAAAAAAATAAATGTCTTGTTTCTATTCGTAAATCAAGACAATATGGCTTTCTAATTAAGAAAATAGTAGTTCTTATTCAAGAGAAGCAATATATTACTTGAAAAAGTTGAAAATGCAAGCCTAGCCATCGTCAATCATAAATTGAAACATTTGATATTACCGGTCATGAAAATGAGTATTTCTTCAATATAGTTTGTTATGAGAGCTATGGATATTGTCAACTCAACTTACAATAGAATAGCAAGTATAAATTTTTGGAAGAAATTCTTGCAAATAAAATAAATATCTGGGTTTTCTTAGAAATATTTAGCAAGAGTAAGTATGCTTTTGCAGAGTTTTGAAAGAATGCAGAAACGCCAAGATACAAAACATAAACATAAAAAACCTCTGCCGCATGGAGCCAACACAGGAAAATCATAAAAATTCTGTTGTAATATGAATTATTAGATATGTATACAGTGTGATAAAAGGAGTGAAATATAAAAAACTTTAGATTTTTTAACAATTAAAAAGTCTACTTTTTGGATAATCCTGATCACTTTTGATACCATTTACATTATTTTTAATGTCTCTTACTAAAAACTTAAAAAAGCTGCTTGAAGTAATCAAATGTACAGTTTGTTCGAAGGAGATTTTTTGTTACTCCCTGATTTAAATACGAGGGCTGTCTTTTATATTTTACAGATAGGAAGACAGAGGGCGACACCTATGGAATGTCGTTACTAAAACTTAATCTCAATCTTTGCCTGACCTAAGTTCAAAACGCCACTGAAATATAGTTTTATAGCTACAGTGAATTTTTTAAGTTAACAAGTCAGTCGAAAAATGGAATTAAATCAATAACATTTTCTTCGGGCGTCATTTTTTACAACTTTTGAAGGAAATTATCTCAACAAGAATGCCTTGCCCAGTTGATTTTTGTTTTGGATAATGAAGCTCCACATCAGTCGACAGTTTTTCGTTGGTATAGAGAATTTAAGCGTGGACGGATTAGCCTTAGCGACGATCCAAGACCAGGTGCATGAAAAACGGCTGTCACCTAGGAAAACATTATCCGCATTTTCATCACGGAAGATTGACACGTGACATATCGCGAGATTGATGCTTCACTAAGGATTACAAATACCTCAATTAAAAAAAATTTGCATGAAGAAATAATGGTGAGAATATAAGTGTCCCGCTAGATACCGCATCTGTTAAACGAATAACAGAAAGAAGCTAGGGTCAATTAAAGTCAGAAAACTCTAGACCTCTTTGAGGTAGGAAACTTGAAAATTTTGTACAGCATTGTCAGTGGTGACGACTCGTGGATTTATTCATATGAACCCAAAAATAAACGTCAGTCGTCTGTTTGGGTGGTCCAAGATAAAAAAAAAGCCAATAAAAGTCATCCGTTCTTGAAGTGTGTCCAAAAAGATGGTCGCGACATTTGTCTCAAAAGTAGGTCACGTAGCAACAATTCCTCTGGAAGATCAAAAGACTGTTGCTGCCGTTTAGTACATCACCAGTTGTTTGCCGAAAGTCATCGCTGACCTTCGAAAAACGAACACCGAACGATGAATCATCCTCCTCCAAGACAATGCAAGTTCGCACAAAGCACAAAAAACCATTGAATTTTTCCCCCAGCAAAACGTCGAATTGCTGGACCATCCTCTATACAGTCCCAACCTAAGTCCCAACGATTCCTATACTTTTACGAAAATTAAGAATGGCCTGCGTGGTCAAAGATTTCAGTCGCCAGAGGAGACGTTGACGCCTTCAAGAATGCAATTTTGACAGTACCAACAAACGAGTGGAATTATAGCTTTGACAACTGGTTTGAGCGCATGCAAAAGTGCATCAATTTTCGCGGAAGATACTTCGGTAAACAATAAAGTCTTTAAAAGTTATCTACTGTTCTATTGCAGTTATATATGCAAAACTTAAAAACAAGCCTCGTAATTTAGTTTCAATCTTTATTCAGAATTTATTCGTGTAAAGTAAAGTAGCAGGTCGCGGTTTTTTTTAAAGACATTTTTACCGATTAACATTTTTATTGAAAACGTTTTAATTTTTATGGAATTTTTTTTTAAATGACATTTTGATAAAAATAATTTTATTAAAAACAGTTTTATCAAATGACAATTTTACTAAATTAAATGTTTATTGAACACCGTTTTACCGAATATTTTATTTTAAAGTACATTGCTGCAGTGGCTAAGAAAAGCTCGCGCGAATATTGAAAGTCCAAATATCAAAAACATAACAAAGTCGACAGTTTCTGTCCAGCCGAGGTAGACCAGGGTACGAGAATAGTTGATGGTTCACCTGGTTAGATTAGTATTTTAACCTGATTTGTTTATATTAGTATATAAGGCTCTGTAACGAAATAGCGCGTATCAAAATAGCGAGTTTTCAAAATAACGCGCTCATTTGAGCGCGTGTTCAAAATAGCGCGTATTGAATTAGCGCGTGTTCAACATAGCGCGTATCATAACGGCGCGTGGTCAAAATAGCGCGTATCATAATGGCGCGTGTTCAAAATAGCGCTCATCTAAATAGCGCGTATCAAAACAGCGCGTGTCAAAATGGCGCGTGTTCAAAATAGCGCGTATCAAAATAGTGCGTGTTTAAAACAGCGCGTGTTCAAAATAGCGCGTCTAAAAATACCGCGTTTTGAAAGATCGCCATTACAAACGTCGCTGTTATAAAATAGTTCGAGTAAGGGGTATCTTTCTAACATATTTTTTTTCTAACTTTCCTAACTTTTTTCCTGGAATCCTAAAGGGTGTAACCAAACTGAACCGATCCAAACCGCACCAAACTAAAATGAACCGCACCAAACCGAAACATATTTTAAAAATATTATTTCCTAAATTAGCTTCCCGATCCTCATTTTGGTAGGTTTCTATTTTAACCTGTGAGGGGACATTTTTTTTTGGTGGAAAAAGGTCAGGGAGTTACTGGAAAAAATTTTTGGGTTCGGTTCGGTTCGGTTCCGTCCGGTTCGGTTCGATTCGGTTTGGTTACAATAGAGGGTGCTCTAGGATCCCGAAAAAGAAGCCAGGGAAGTTTTTTTTTTTTAATATGTTAGAAAGAGACGCTTTAGTCGAACTATATGAGTTGTGTTAAATATAGCAAGCCATCGGTTTATTTAAGTAAGTATAACTTATCTGACCTTGCTCAAACTGTTTAGGTGAATATACCTAAGCAAACCTGGGACGCGCTATTTTGTACACGCGCTATTTTGATACGCGCTATTTTAAACACGCGCTATTTTGAACACGTGCTATTTTAAACACGCGCTATTCTGAATACGCGCTATTTTGATACGCGCTATTTTGATACACGCTGTTTTGATACGCGCTATTTCGTTATAAAGCTTACTTGAGCAGATCAGGAGTTTTTTTTGATATACTAACCTAGCCAGGTCAGTATAATAATTAAGTTAGTAAATTAAACTTTGTTATTTTTTCGATATCTTGTAATTTCGCCCAGGGGGGGGCATGTTTCTGTTAAAATTCCATAAAATTGTAATTTGATAAAAACGGTATTCGATAAAAAAGTTTTCGATAAAAATGTAAAAGGAGTGAAATATAAAAAACTTTAGATTTTTTAACAATTAAAAAGTCTACTTTTTGGATAATCCTGATCACTTTTGATACCATTTACATTATTTTTAATGTCTCTTACTAAAAACTTAAAAAAGCTGCTTGAAGTAATCAAATGTACAGTTTGTTCGAAGGAGATTTTTTGTCACTCCCTGATTTAAATACGAGGGCTGTCTTTTATATTTTACAGATAGGAAGACAGAGGGCGACACCTATGGAATGTCGTTACTAAAACTTAATCTCAATCTTTGCCTGACCTAAGTTCAAAACGCCACTGAAATATAGTTTTATAGCTACAGTGAATTTTTTAAGTTAACAAGTCAGTCGAAAAATGGAATTAAATCAATAACATTTTCTTCGGGCGTCATTTTTTACAACTTTTGAAGGAAATTATCTCAACAAGAATGCCTTGCCCAGTTGATTTTTGTTTTGGATAATGAAGCTCCACATCAGTCGACAGTTTTTCGTTGGTATAGAGAATTTAAGCGTGGACGGATTAGCCTTAGCGACGATCCAAGACCAGGTGCATGAAAAACGGCTGTCACCTAGGAAAACATTATCCGCATTTTCATCACGGAAGATTGACACGTGACATATCGCGAGATTGATGCTTCACGTGAACACGTGCTATTTTAAACACGCGCTATTCTGAACACGCGCTATTTTGATACGCGCTATTTTGATACACGCTGTTTTGATACGCGCTATTTCATTATAAAGCTTACTTGAGCAGATCAGGAGTTTTTTTTGATATACTAACCTAGCCAGGTCAGTATAATAATTAAGTTAGTAAATTAAACTTTGTTATTTTTTCCATATCTTGTAATTTTGCCCAGGGGGGGGCATGTTTCTGTTAAAAATGTAATTCGATAAAAATGTCATTCCATAAAATTGTAATTTGATAAAAACGGTATTCGATAAAAAAGTTTTCGATAAAAATGTAATTTGATAAAACGGTTTTCGATAAAATTGTTTTCTGGAAATACGTTAATTGATAAAAGTGTCATTCGATAAAAAAATTTGATAAAAATGTTATTTTATAAAAATGCAATTCGATAAAAATGGTATTCGATGAAAGAGTTCTCGATAAAAATGTAATTCGGTAAAACGGTTTTCAGAAAATACTTCGATAAGTGTCATTCGGTAAAAAAAAATCGATAAAAATGTCATGCCCTGAAAACGTAATTCGATAAAACTCGTATTCGATTAAAAAGTTTTCGATAAAAATGTTTTCGAGAAAAACGTTAAAATTGTCATTCGATAAAAAACGTTTAATAAAAATGTAATTTGATGAAAATATTTTCGATAAATAAACCGCGATATAAATAAACTAATTTTACTGCCACCCTGTAGATAGATAGGTGTAAATGAACAGACTGTGTGGCATTGGCACGATGCCATTAAGTGAGATATGGTGTATACCACAACGTTTTTCCAAAGAGAATGTTTTTAGTAGTTTTATTGGGTCCTTTTGGTTTATAATAACGATTTTATTATTACACTACTGCTTATAAAAAAAGTTATACACCTATAATAAAAGAAACTTAAAGCATTTTGTAAAACTCTTGACGGCGTTTCTTGTGTAAAAATGATGACTGGAAATGCGGGTGGATCATCGGGATCCTATCGATCTTTTAATAGAGCTGTATTACCCTAATCCAGACTTCATAGCCGTCCAGTCGCGTCGGTTCGCTCCAAGCAGGCTATGCATTTATGCATGCAATGCCGGATCACGTCTTTTTTAAAACGGAGTTTTTAGCAGTCAGTTCATTAAACTGGGAAGGACCGCGTTGGAATGTTAAGACGGTTTTTAACAATACGTCAAGTTGCGTGATTTGATGCAAAGGTTAAGAAAACATGTTCCAGCATTACCATCAAAATGGATGGGCAACAATCTACTTTTTTTACGTCGCAGAAAGTAGCAGTAGGCTGAACTTTTTTTTGATGGTCATGTTGGTGTCAGCTGATTGTCTTTAAAATAGTGAAGTTGAAACAAGGCCAACAAAAAAATACAGGCCACGACCCTGAAAAAATCAGCTGTTATCGTGGGATGAATTATACAATGGGTCTTATGGGAGAATAAAGGTTTATTTGTGATATTTTCAAAATACCACTACAGATTTTCGTGAAATTTTAGTGAAATATTCCTAAACAATATCCCGATATTCCACCAAACTTTTGAAAGGAATAAAAATGATTCAAATATTAAAATCTTTAAGATTTAGCATTCCTTATATTAAATTCAAATTTCCCGCCATGCACTGCGCGCTCAATGTTTTTATTGACATGGATTTGATTTTGTCACATGTGTTTGTCATGGCATTTGTTTATTTGTTTGTATTGTAAAACTTTTTTGATTTTTTAAAGATTTTTTACAATAAAGTCTCCAATAAAGTTTATTTTAAATTTAAAAATAACAGTGTTAATTTTTTTAAGACAAAATTATACTAGAAAAAGAAATAAATTTTTTGATTTGTGCAAACACATGTAAATAACCACAGTATACCAATTATCTATGTAAATAACTTTATTATGATTCAGAAGTGTACCGAATATTATATAAACAAATAGAAATGTAGGTTAGCTAACTACTTTCAACGCAAAAAAAACACATTTGCTTGGGATTTAAATTTATTTTTTGTTGAAGCCAATAGACGCTAAGAAAAATTAAGGATTTCTATACTTAACAAAAATGTTTTATAAGGATAAAAAAAATAATTTCAAAATTGACTTTCTTTCCGAAAAATATACTTAATACACAAACAAAGAACCAAATGCCATAACAAAGTCAAATCCATGTAATATGTAACTATGGCGTGCGGTACGTGGCGGGAAATTTGAATTAAACATCAGGAAGAATAATGGAATATTTGACAAAAATGGTATCTGAGAATATTTCTCTGAAATTTCATGAAAAGATGTGGTGCCATTTTGAAAATATCACATAAAACTCTATCTTGCTCTATCCTGTCATAAGGGTCACTGCAAGAATAAGCGTACGGTAAGAGCTATTTTTGTTAGGATCGTGGCCTTGATTCTAAAGTAAAGTCAGGGCTATCAAAACGGACGGGCCACGATCCTCCACTTTGTTGACGTCACATCCGGGGCTGATTTTATTTTAATGGTCACGTTACGACACAGCTGATTGTCATTAAAATATTGAAGTTGTAATGACGGTTCATGAATATTTGATTTTTTTTTAAATAAACCCGGTTTTGAGATCGTTTTTACTATATTCTTTTAGAACAATTTTTTTTTAATGTATAGTAATATAACAGTTGACATGTGGTTCATGGCGGATAATTTGAATTCAAAATAAAGAATGCTAAATCTTGAATATTTTAACCTTTTAATCATGTTGATTCCTTACAAAACTTTGGTGGAATATCGGGACGGTGTCTGATAATATTTTACTGAAATTTCGCGGAAATCTGTAGTGCCATTCAGCCCCCGGAGAACAGCTGATTTTTTCAGGGTCGTGGCCTCTATTTTTGTGTGGGCCTTGGTAAAGTAAATGAAACTTATATGACCATCGAAAAAAATTGTCAAAATCAAACTTAATGGCTTACTAAAAAATGTCTTTTAAGGGGTCAAACTTCGCCCGAAATATTACTATCTAACAACACTGATATTTTGGCCAAATCTTTGTCCTAATAGAAATAGAAAATGAGAAAGCAGAATGCGTCGACATGTTGCGGAGTGGTTTTTTAAAGAATTTTGAATAAATGCAGTTTTTCGCTAATTCATCTTATTTAATAAATAAAAAAAAGTTATGGCTGAAACACAACAAATATTTTACAACAATGTTTGACATTTCAGTAGCCTAGTTGTGTTATAGAAAACTGTAGCGAAATTGTTTTGTTTCTTGTATTTTTTGGAGATATACCAAAGAAAATAAAAAATATAACTAGATACGTTTGGCAAATAAAAAAGAATCTGTTACATGTATAGAAAACATGTTTCAATTAGTTTTTTATAGACGAGATCTATTATTATTTCTAAAATCATAGGCAAGTTTATATTTGCTACAGGACAACAAATAAGACAACAGCCATCAACCTCCTGACTGAAGCGCCACCCCCATATACCGGATGCAAGTTAATTCGATTGAGAAAATTTAATTATGATCACGTGACGGGGATTTTCAAATTATTTTCAGTTATTTTAAACAAATAAAATATTGTGTATTATAAGTTAAAGGATTATATATTTTTATAAGTTTTTAAAGCATTTTTTGAAGGCCACTGGCCATGACCTACCAAACAAAATCACGAAATTACGAACAGATTCATAAGATAGTTTGTAATAATAGTAATTTACCTAACAAGTGCGCAAGAGGCACTAAACACTCGCGTTAGGTATATAGATACAATATTTTTTTTACGAGGTTATGGAAACAAAAATAAAGCACAACAATACAAATAACTCATTTATAATATGTAATTTAGAATGATTGCCGAAAACCTTACTCTTTATCCTAACAACATCTTTGGATCAGGAGATGTTCACTTTCATATTCTGCCTAAAAAATATCGGAAGATCTTTAATATCACCAACTGTGGTGGCAGGCTCATAGTAGCATTATGTGCTCCATCCTTTATCGCACGTATTTATTTTCATTGGCGAAACTGACTGCGAATCCCTGTGTGTTCGTATCGAAGGCCGCTGGCTCTTTGCTCACTGCGAGCGGCTTCTCGCGTGCATGCATTTTTCACGTCCACAATAGCGAATATCCGTTCGTTGTTTGAAGCTCGTGGCTCACTAATGAGTACCCTCCCCGTCTTAAGGGCGCGCAACGAACCGAACAGCAAACAAAACACTAGTTTGGACAGGGTAAATTCCGCAAGCCATTCGTCAAATGGTTTGTGAGCGCGCTCGTAGCCTTGTCCAAACTAGAAGCCCTCGATACATTTGACACTTGTTTATCAAGTCTCAAATGTATCGAGGGCTACTAGTCCAAACTAGTGTTTGGTTCTCCGTTCAATGTTCGTCGAAATGTTCAGGTACAAGGCTTTAAAAGAAATATGTATGTACGTGTTCATAAAGGTGATGCTTTCCCACATTTCATGTTAAAAGGCATCATGTAAGGTAATCTTTATACCCCATTAATTTTTATGTTTGAAAAATGGCCACTATTTTAAAAAGAGAAGATTATTATGTATGTTGTAGGTATAACGTTTCCGAAATCGAAGTTTAAAATTTTGTACCTATAGCTTCCTCAAGGATTCAAGTGTTTTTTCTGATACTACATTTTGTGTCAAAGTTTTATTAGTTAAATTTCTTTGCCACCTGTTCAGTCACAGTCTGATATTTTAAAAACTTGTCTTGGTGCAGGTTACTACAGGTTACAGGTAGGTACCTTAAGATAATTTATTTTTATAAAAAGTCCAAATTAAGATACCGAGCCCGTTATAAATAAACTCGATATTTAGCTTATTTTAAACTTTAGCTTCGGTACAAAGAGGCTTTTTGCTTCCGCACTATTTTGTTCCGCGTTAATTTGTCGCAGCGCTTAAACTCATATAGTTACTAAAAAGTACTAAAAAAAACTTCCCGGACTTCTTTGGGGGGGAGTTAAAACGAACCGAACCACACTGAAACGAACCAAACTGAGCCGAACCGAGTCCAACCAAACCCAAAAATCTAGTTTTTGCTCTACCTAACTAATTTGGTAAACCTTATCAAGCTAATCAATTCAAAAGAAAAAATTGAAATTGAATCATTATTTTTTGAGTAAAAAGTATCGGTTATGGTATTGAAGCGCTTGACACTTAAACAGATGGTACAAGTTATTAGCATCACATCATGTCAAAACTTTTTAGGTCGCTTGTAAATTGCGTTTTTAAATCATCAAAAACCAATTTATGACAAGCGTATATTTCCATTTGTTTTGGCATTTTCTATATAATATATGTCTGCGTTAGGTCTGAATCTCGAAGCAATCGACTCGCTTTTTATGTATATAGTACAATTATTTATATCTGCAGTCACACCTAGAGCGCTTAAAGAATTAAAATTTTTAAACAACAACCGATGAAATAAGATTGCCTAAAGATTTTTTTGGCACAAAACTATTTTCCCCGGGTCAAAAACAACCAAGTTATTTTCATGTTCCTCATTTTATTGAATTCATCGACCCTTTTTTTTGTATCATCTTCAATGCCGCTATAAATTCTTTAAATAATACAAAAGAAATTTCTTTTATTAGTTTTCGAAATATTACATCTCAAAATAAGGTATTACATCTTTAAACAGAAACTATGTGTAGTGGCTGGTTGAAAATTTTCTTCATTCAAAAGTAAAAGGTGTCTTTTGGCCGCTTCAAAATCGGCCACCAGGAGCTGCGGCTCCCCCGCTCCACCAATTACAACGGTCTTGGTTCGGGACACTCTTTACATGGTCGTACTTTTTATTAACTTGCCTTTTTAATCTAAAATCAAGATATCCAAGCTTTTTTCACAAGAAATCGGTGGTTTCACACTTCTGTTATGTATAATGTCTACTATAAAGCATACACAGGAAAAAATGGCATTAAAATAGCATAAATTATTCGAGGTTAATCAAAACCATGTAGTTAAATATTTTTGGATATTTAGTTGCCGTTGTATTAAAATTGTTAAATTTTTTAAATAGTTCTTTAAAGCAATAAAATTTAAGGCTCTATAGATCCTTAATTTAAAAATATTTGTGTATTTAACTCAACTTTTACATTTTGTTTTTTGTTTAATTCAACTAAATAGTAGCACTAAATGCGTTGTTTCCAAATATTAAATGACATATGTTGCTATAAGATTAAATTAGATAGCGTATCAATCAATATTTCGATGGAATTTTAGGAACCGTAAGACATATCTCGAATTTGAGGATTGAGGTATAGTGATGAATGATCCATTCAATTAAAAAATAAATGGATCTATGACGGATAACTAAATGACAATTATTCAAATACCTTAATTTTTACTCAATGGAATATTGCTCAATATGTAACTAAATAATTTACTGTGTTTCTTTAAAGGAAAACCAAGTACTCAATGTCGATCGATTAAGCTGACGAGGCATTAATTACCTATAAAAACCGATCGACAAACTGCAATAACAATAATTAACCATTACACCGTTCAACTTTTGGTTTTCGCCCTGAATAAGGGGCCCACCACTATACCTAAGGCCTGACCCTGAAGAAGGTGCTTGTCTAGGAGTTTCAGCCTGAAAAAGGAGATCCTTCCAATGGGGAAGACCAGCTCGAAAGAGAGCGATATTCCCATTAGGTATCCACGAAGTTGACTGTGTGATCGATCACCTCTCACGTAAATCTATATTAGCGTGCGTTGCACCTTCTTTTTAACCAGAGATGAGGGGCCTTTGCCCACTAATTTTTTGGTAGGTACCAAATGGCGAAACAATAATTCATTTGGGGACCAGAGTCATTTTTGGGTTTTTGTATATATAAGAATACATGTATTAAACTTTGTTCGGTATTTTTTATTCTTTTCAAAGTAAGGGTTTTACCAAGGGCTTGAAACCCACCTAAATTAACGTCCCTAGAAAGGGCACGTATTAACTCACTGACGTAACGCATCGACGTTGCCCTTCTCATCCTCGCCTGCCAGGCATATTTTTATTTAACTTAAACATCTCGCAAACGTCCAATGTGACGTATTTAGGCGTATGCGCCTGTCCATCGTGACAGTTCTTTAGAGGTGCCATTTTTTGACGTGACCTTTTACTGAGCTACCCCCCGTCACAAAAATAGCGTGACAATATACCAGTTTTGAAAACAGTTTTTTGTAAATATCTCAGAAACTAAAGCTACTACGGAGTTTTTGGTTATAACACAAATTATAGAGCAAATTGTAGTCTACTATATTCTATTACTATAACATTTTTAATCGTCAAAAACTGTCATTAGCATAAATGGATTTTGACCAAAATCTAATCAGCACGTTAGAGTGTCGAACACTATACGAGTATTACTTGAAAATTTTATGAAACTCGGTTCATCGGTTTTGGAGCTATCCTGTTAGGCACAGAAATAATATATACACACACATGTGTATAATAATACATACACACACAGACAGACATCCCGACGATATTGCTAAGATAGGTCAAATTAAACCAAAAAAAAAAAAAAAAATTTTACCGTAATGTGAAAAAAAAAAAATTCGTCAAAAATAATACATTCTCTAGCCATTGCTACGTGTGCTAGCAAGTTAAAAATGTCTCGGAAAAGGTATTTTTGTAACTGAATAATGTTTATAATAGATTAAATCGATTTGTAAGTATTTAAAACTTTGTAGACCTGTATCTTTGAAACGGAGCAACTTCGGACTAAAATAAGTCTGTGGTAAAGTCCATTTCAGTATTTTTGGGACAACTTTTTACGATTTTCTCTTGTTGGCCTATGGTATTTGTTATGGTAAAAAAGTTATTTCAAAAATTATGAAATGACCTATAATAGGAGTGCGTATACCTTTTCGGGATACTCTGCATAGTTTAAACAAACAAATGTACGTGTTGGATAATAAACAGATAATTATTTTCAAAAAATAAATTTTAAATAAATAAATATTTGTTTAATTTATTACGTTCTTTATTGATTCCGATTGCACTAAAATAAATATTTAGTTGAAAGCAAATTTTTTTTCTTTATTTCCTGGATCCGCCAGATTAAATCTGGATGAAAAATGACGGATATTTTTTTTTTGTACTTTCACCTGTTCTTGGTTTCCTGTGTGCACTTGAAACAGGCGCAAGTCATACCTATTACTTTCAAAATTAGTACCCAGGGGTTTTATGGTATTCGAAATCCGAATATGAACACCATTTCAACGTGGCGGTTAGAGGGCGCTTCATACTGCATTTTCGGATGGTTTAAAATGACTTTTTTTGTTACAAAAGAAATTTCCTAAGTCATTTAAGGCTAGAAGGGTTTGATTGATCCCGCATCAAAATATTAAAATAATTTGGAAAAAAAATTGTTTCTTTTTTAGAATGAAATTTGGTGAGTCAATTAATAGTACCACATGTATTATTCTGAAATACTGTTAATTTAATTTTTCAAAATTTTTAATTTTTTTATTCAAAATAATTTAATTATTCAGAAACGGCATCAAACATTAAAATCCGAAATATCTTGAAAATTGCTTGTTAACGGATTTTAAAATGAGTACGTTTTTGCTTTAAAATGTTTAGTTAATTTCTTAACAAAAAAAGTAAAATACACTGAGAAAAAAGTTATGGTCATTTTAAACAATCAGAAGTGCAGCGTGAAGCTCTCTCCGGCGGCTATAGTAGAAAGGTGTCCATAATTGGATTTCGCATTCTCAAAAACCTTCTCCTGCAAATTTTGAAAGTGATAACACCCTGCATTTCGGAAATGAAGCAATTTTGGACTATTTTGATTTATTTTACTTATTTATTTATTTATTTAGGTACAATAACAGGGTTGCCCCAAGTAGTACATTCCTTAATTACTCTAAAACACTAAGATCTAAAGTTAAAATAACAAAAAAATAATTTGTCAAAAGACGTTACACAAAAATAACAAATTCACAGATCAAAAAGTGGGACGATATCGGTTATTCGCATTTATTACGCAATTTATTAAATAATCTGGTACCTCTGTTTTGATGTAAGGGAGGAAATAAGTTCCGAAGCGATAGTAGTTTGGGACAGTTAATTTCGATAGTTAAAATTTTATGACCAAATCTTAACGTAAGCTTGTCTCTTCGATTGCTAAGACTATCTATTCCAATGATTTTTAAGCTTTATTTATAATTGTACAGTTTTTTGTCTATGCTAAATTTAAACAGCAAAAAGATGACAAACTCATGTAGTACTATTTCTAACCTATTACTGTGAATGTAATAAGGTTACCAAATCATGCAGCGCTGGCTTCTAATTAATAAAAAATATAACTTTTTTAAAAACCTCAAGGTATTCTTAAATTCACTACTTGATCGAAGAACAAACCCTGATATTTTGAACGCTTTAGGTATAACATTATTTGTATGATCCACAAAATGAAACTCTAAATCAAAAAGCACCTTAAGATCAATTATAAGGTTAACTCTGGATATTTTAATATTGTTAATGTTATATGAAAATTTAAGTTTTATTTTTCCAGAAAACGTTATAACCTTGCATTATCCTAAGGAATCTGTGGTAGGATTATATTAAGACCTTTTTGGTACATCCTGTGACCCCTTAATTCAAAATCTTTATAAATATTTTTTTTCTGTGTATAGAAAACTAAAACTTTAATTTTCTTTCCATTTACTTATTTTTGGTTTAGAGCAATCTCAGTAAAATTAGAGATTTAGAGCAAATAAAACCTGCCGAGTAAACGAGCATCCTCATTCGGAAAGAAAACTTGAAAAGTATTCGAGTTTTCAAAGAGCTAATACTTCAACTTTATAACTAGCAGTTCAAATAAATTCTTCAAAAGTATTTTATGATCTTAATATTTTTGAAAAATGATGATGCTAGTAAAATATTAATATCATATTTGACTTAACTGATTGAAATTAGGAAAATAAAATATACAATATAGGTAAAATTTTTACCGTCCATAGGGAAGCCTGCCTAAAAAAAGAAAACCTATATTAGTAGGTGTGTAAATAAGAATAGGGCTTACACCGACCTCAGGTATTCCGACCTCCGTAGTAAAACTCGAGAGAAGAGGGGGAACATAAGAGGAGAAATTGTATTGTTATGAGTAATATTTCACAACAAAAATCTCTATAAATAAAATTTCGGACTTCCATTGTCTTTATTTATTTTAAAACACGACATTTTGGTTAGTAAGTATCTCTAACCGTTATCAAGTATAAACTAAACAATCTAGTCTCTAGGCTACTACTTATACTACTTGGTGTGCAGTCAGGTATCGAATTAGAAAGTTTCTACACCAACGTGCCAATAAATGAGTCACTCAGTATCATCAAAAACAAATTACAACTGATAATACACTTCACGAGAGAACAACGCTATCGGTGGAGGGGGTGATGAATCTTTTGGAGCTCTGTCTCCGTAACTCTTACTTTCAAGTGAAAGATAAGTTTTACGCGCAAAATGATGGATTCCCAATGGGTTCATCTCTTTCGCCAGTGGTAGCAAACATCTGCATGGAGTGGTTCGAGGACCATGCGATCAACACAGCAAGAGTCAAACCAAAACTATGGCTAAGACACATGGATGACACATTTATTATATGGCCGGAAAATGATGACGAACTACAGAATTTTCTACATCATTTAAACGGTATTCGACCAACAATCAAGTGCACCATGGAAATTGAAAAAGATTCGGCCTTACCTTTTTTGGATCTTCTTGCCAAGCGACTAGACAGAAACATTCAAACCACTGTATATAGGAAACCTACACACACGGGACAGTGCCTAAATTTTAAGTCTATCATTCTGTTGCAACAAAACAAGGAGTTATAAGAAGTTTGTATTTAAGAGCCGTAAATATTTGTAGTAATAATGAAGAATTAACCACAGAAATCAACAACATTAAAAAGGACTTACAACAGAATGGTTATTCCGAGAAATTAATAAACTCAACGATATTTAAAATTAAAAACAATCTAAATGTACCAGATTCTCAAAATAATAATCCGTTAGGTGTTATTAACATTCCATATGTTAAAGGGATTTCAGAAAACATAAGACGAATAGCTAAACACTATAATATAAAAACAGTATTTTCTTCGGGAAATACGATAAGAAGTTTTGTAACTAAAACAAAACCAGACAGTCACTCAAAGAATAAGGAATATATTTACCAAATCCCGTGTGAATGTGGTAAATCGTATGTAGGTGAAACGAAACGCCTTCTTCAGGTTAGAGTAAATGAACATCTAAAAAGTACCCAATTAGGGGATATTGAAAAATCCGCTTTAGCAGATCATGGGTCAAATGATCACAGGATTCAGTGGTCAGAAGCTAAAGTTTTACATAAGGAGTCGCATTGGCGAAAACGAAAGTTTATAGAAGCTGCGTTTATAATGCAGAATAAAGAAGTTTTCAGTCAACCAAGCACGGACATACCAAACATATGGAAACCACTCCTTAAGGAAAACAGGCGTCTTAGGATTAAAAAGGGGGCGGGTCGTCCCACCTGACTGCACACCAAGTAGTATAAGTAGTAGCCTAGAGACTAGATTGTTTAGTTTACACTTGATAACGGTTAGAGATACTTACTAACCGAAACGTTTTTTTCTACACAATCATTTTCTACGAGTTTCAAACAAAGAAAAATCTCTATATCGCGTGGCCAGCCTTCTATCTAGGGGTAGGATTTTAGGATTGACCATGAGGATTGCATGGGAGAAGAGAAATGCGTAAAACCAACGGTGCTGGTTTAGCAAAATTATCAGTATAAGCCGTGCCCGCGACTCAATCCGCTAAAGGTCAATTTAGTCAGCTGTCTGTAAGTGACAAGCGGGGCGATATACAAACAGAAGAATACATTAAAATTCTGCTTTTTCCTAAACGTCAATAATTCACTTAATTTACATTATATTATTTTCGTTTAACATTCACTAAAGTCAATTTTTTTAAAGATAACTTACCAATCTACAAGTGAGCCACCTATTATTTAATTTTAGTTTTTAAATGCATTTTTAGTCCAGCCATAAAAAAACTACAATGGCGCAGCGTAAGTAGTGACGCGTTAGGAGGCGAGGCCATAGGATGTGGCAAAGGTGGTATGAGAAGCCTCAATAGTAGATCCTGATTGAGTATTTTTCCTAGACAAATATCAAAATTATAAGTAGTCGTCCCTCTTAATCCACAAATGAAAACTTGAAAAAAAGAGCAGACATTTCTTGGGTAAATGCGTCGGATACAAATTTTACAGAAAATATTAGAGGAATAATACTTTAAATGCTCGCAGGCGAAAATAGATACAAAGCTAACTTTTTTGGTAACTCAAAACCTACAGAAAAAAGTTTGAATCCAGAAAAATACGCCGCAGGTAGCAAAAATCTTTTCACGTTAATTATCTTTTTAAAACAATGCTGCTCTTTTTTTTAAAGAGCGACATGGGCTACAGGCAATAATGTTTTAAATCCAAAAAGAAAATTTTTAAACAAAAATCGATACAACAAGTAGTAGAGTTATGCATAACTAATAGTTTTAAGGTAAAATTAGTTAAATAATACTTTGAACCCTTCCTTTTTAACCAAAATCAGCCAATTTATTTTATTCGCCGATTTCGGTGTTTTAAGCCCTAAAAGTTACATTTAATAAAATTAAAAAACTAAATTTTTACGTTTTTAATAGTCCACCTCTTGTATGGTGGACTAAACTAAACATGCGACCACTTGCGTCTGTAGTTATTTATCAAGGTTACATTTGGCAACGCTGAAATGTTTTCGACGGAAATCAGCCGTATTGCGGTCTCTTATTAATTTGTAATACTTCATCTGTTTTTTATCCTCTTGTGGAAATTAAGACCTCTAGACGTGGACTTGTTCACGTGGTATAATAATCAAAGCACGGACAACTCCTAGACACTCGTGACTCGATAAATCGAAACGGGGGTTTAGGGGAGAACTTGTGCTTTTAGACTCATATTAACCCTGAAAAATAAAATTTTTTGTTTGTAATTGGGCTATCCTATGGACAGTAAATATTTTAACAGTATTGAATGTTAAGCCTTTGCACCAGTATTTACTAAGATTTTAAAATTAGACGAGCGTCTTAGTACTAAATCTTTATAACGATACCTATGTTTTTGGATTATCTAGTCCGTGCAGTCATAAAATTTCCGTTAAAAATTGTCTTAAATTGTAGTACCACCTCTACTTCACGCTTGATAAAACACAACACAAGAGGAACCACACATAACATTTCCTATCAAATTTTATTACTTTAACAGAATAATTTTTTCCTAATTTCTAGTAAATACCATTTTTCTCTTTATACAGATGTCATTGTGTCTTCTTTGTTAAATTTTTTAAATCTATTTTTGTTTAAAATATATGTATTTGTTTCAATCCCTTATTCTACCAGTGGAAAGAAAAATTAATATATAAGTATCACAATATTCCTTATTTATGTTTTGTTACCTATATTTTTATTAATAATAATAATTTTTATACCAAAGGAAAATAAAGTTTTAATCCTATTTTAATACGAACTATTTTTTGTTTGTAGCGCTCAGTCCTAAACCTATGAACCTCTAGACCTGCAGTGGCGCAACCAGAAACATATCTTTTGGGGGGTCCCAAGGTCTCATGATGGCGTATTTTATGTTATTTTATCTTTTCATTCATGAAATATGTGAAAAATACCTAAACAAATCTTAGGCTTGAGGGGCGGCGGCGGACTCCAAGCCCTCGCCCCTCCTGAGTGCGCCCATGAGACCTGTATCTAACCATAAAGACGATAATTACAGTTTATATTATTTTTGAGACAACTTTTTACAACTTTTTTTCTTTGGCCTATGCAATTTGTTATGGTAAACAGCTGATAACTGTCAGAAAGTTATCTAAAAAATTATGATAGAAATTTATCAGTCATCGTTATCAACAACCAAATAATAAAATAACAATTTATTTCTTGTTGCTAATGCGCTTAAGTGAATTCCTAATAAATTTTTTTTACTTTCGGTCGCAAAATATGAAAGAAATAAAAGACTATGAATTCCTAGTCGACAATACACCGATGTATTTTTTAAATGATGAGTAAGAGGCTGAATGCTGAGTGCGCAGCAATAACTGTCAATTTATTTGCTGTAAAAAAATTATTAAATAGTTGAAATTAATTTTTTGCCTAAATCCAAGGATGTATGGAAATTTCATGCATATTTCTATAATATCAAACATGAAAATACTCAAGTTATAAATATGCCATATGGATATAGCAGCCGCACACCTGTTATTTGAAGACACGAATGACAGACTTTAGCAACAAACCGGCGAAAGGTTGGCTATCAAAAAAATACAGATCTCTCAAAGATTTTCGTAAAATTTTAGTGAAATTCTAGAAAAATTACAACATAATAGTAATAATTTTATGTTGTGATCAAAAACCGACACATTTCAAGGTTGTATCCGGGCTATCAAAACGGACGGGCCACGATCCTCCACTTTGTTGACGTCACATCCGGGGCTGATTTTTTTATGGTCACGTCACGACACAGCTGATTGTCTTTAAAATATTGAAGTTGGAATGACGGTTCATGAATATTTGATTTTTTTAAAAATAAAGCTGGTTTTGGGATTGTTTTTTCTATATTCTTGCAGAACAATTTTTTTTTAATGTGTGGTAATCCTTAATATTTCAGAGCCGCTTCATTAGCTCACACTAAAACTAAATTTAAAACAAAAGCCAATGTGACAAACACAGATGACAAAGTCAAATACATGTCAAATATACCAGTTGGTATGCGGTACATGGCGGGTAATTTGAATTCAAAATAAGAAATGCTAAATTTTGAAGATTCTAACCTTTTAATCATCTTGCATCCTTACAAAAGTTTGGTGGAATATGAGGATGGTGTCTGAGAATATTTCACTGAAATTTCGGGAAAATCTGTAGTGCCATTTTGAAAATGTCATAAAAAAATTTCTGACCTCCCATAAGACCCAATGTAAAAGTCAGCCTCCGGAGAACAGCTGATTTTTTTAGGGTCGTGGCCTGTATTTTTTGTCGACCTTGGTTATATATCACTAATATTAACGTAACGATTAAAGTCGTATCTTGTGACGTCAACAAAGTTGTGGTTGGTCAACTTTTATTTTCTGTCTAATCGCAAATAAAATTATGAGTCTGTTTTTCATAATTTTAATTTTCTTAGTTAGGTTACTTTATTTTATTTATTTTATTTTACTTTAAATCTGTATATAAACTAAGCATATCTATAAAACTGAACTTTATATAAATGCGCGATGGATAAAAGCTATAACTGAATAAATGTTTGTAAATCAGCTTACCAAAATCTTAATTTCCTGTCACATTGTTCTTTAGTCTTTCTTTGTTAAAGTCTTAAATTAATTACCTCTTCAATTTGTATCGTCGCCTCGTAGCTCTTGTCATCATTAATTACGACACTTGAAGTCCTGTGGAGTGGTTTTTGGCCTAAATCCTCTCACCATCTATTTCTTAATCAACCAATTATGCGGAAGTAGCCCTTCCCATGTTCGGGGATACTTTAGTTAATGACCACCATCACGTCAGTCGTAATTGCGACTCAAGTTATAGGATGAAGCGAGAGCGAGATCCAATTTTCACGGCCCCGAATATACCAATTAAGAGTGCAGAAAAGGATTTTATAGGATCTTAAAAACCATAATGAATAAGGTAGTTAGCAGAAGAACCGAACCAGGGAGTGCACAGGCTCAAGCGTTTGATTCGACGCCCCGAAGGTCTCGGCAGTTCTTCCTCCTTTTTTGAGTTGAGTTACACTACATTTTTTTTTTCGAAACATAAAATATACTTTTATCCCTTGGTATCAACACCTCTATGTTGAGGAAATTTTTTGTCCAAAATGGGAATTCTTAACACTCGAAAGGTTGGGTTGGTTGACAATCGTCTTCCACGAAACTACCCACAACAAAGTGTTTTATTCCCTATAAATCTCTACAATTTCCCAAAACATCTTTTTTTAGGTAGTTCGTTCCGCGACATAGAAAAACTTGCATTAAAAAAAACTACTAGAAAATTTAAAAAATCCAAGGCAAAGGCGAAAATCGAAAAGAAAATATGTATTTTTTTCTAAAACGATTTGTTGCCCTTCTTTATTTCTTAAGTTAACTAATTTTTTTAGCCATTTTGCCACTTGGTCACTTGCCCACAGTGCCACGCCTGTCGCGCCACCGTCTTTTTTGATTATTTATGCCATAAAAGGTTTTTTTTTTTATAAAGGTTGGTCAAATATATAGGTAGGGGAGGGTGGGGAGACTATGGACAATTTTTTGTTTTTATTCCATATTTCGTAAAATTTAATAGTTGCCATTACTCAATAATTGGATAAGTAAGGGTCATATCTCACCTCTAAAAAAATCCATGTAGTTGTTTTTTATGTTATGACAATATACGTGTTTGTGTCATGATGCAAGGGTCCGAAATCTCCAAGGCACTGGGGAGACATTGGACATTGGAATAAACACTGATCAAAGTGATGATATTTACTAAAAAACCTATTTTTTGAAAATACAATAAATAAGTAATTACTAAAACTGAAAAACTTGAAAAAACAACTTTGCCATTCATGGGGCACTATTATTTATTGTGCAGTAAAATTCTCTTAAAATTAAATTTGAAAAGCTATTTTAACAATCATACAACCTAAGCTTTGTTCAATAAGTCATTTGAATCTAACGTATGTTAAATTCTATTACATCTAAATATTTTGAAAAATTTGGATATTCTGAAAACATTGGGATGGAGAGATTCTGGATACTGTCCAAAGTCTCCCCGTGGGGCGCCATTACAAAAACTATTTTCCTGTGCAAAAATAGTTCAATTATCTTAATAGTATACATATTTTAATAGAAGTTTTTGTCAAAATAAAAATATTTCGATAAATTATGAAGCTGTACCAGCTTTCTTTTACTGTTAAAATCAGTTAAATATTGGTTAAAATATTACACGAGACCCGTGAAATTTCAAAAAACTGCACAAGTTACCGAAAATCCCTTCGCATCTCTGAGAGAAACGATACACCACAGTCTCCCCCTGTCTGAAATCACCCCACCCTCCCCTACAATATTTCTTTCTTTTTATTCATAATTTGGCAAGGGGTTTCTTATTTTAAACAAAACACTTTACTTTTTATAAAATCTTTATGCTTCTCGTTCTTTTATGAATTTAAAAATACAAAATATTTCATGATATAATAATTACCTATTTATTCATGTGAATACGATATAAGATTGTTTTCGTATGCGTATGAGCTTGCGAGCAAACGACGCGTGACGGGTCAAGGGATGTTCGGGAATCCACAATTTATCAAGAGCCACATGAACATGACGTAGCACTACAAAACACGGATGCTTAAATCTGACACTTCATTTACAACGAACAAAACTTTACTTTGTTAAAGTAGGGATTTAAACGGGATTGCAGTTATTGGGAAAGGGCAGAAAGACAATAAGGATTACTCACCACAAATCCGATAAAATAATTGACAAAAAAAAGTTTTATTTGACAAAATCGCTTAAAAAAAGTATCTATATAAAAATTTCAAAAAATAGGATGGTTGCAAATAACCAACTTTTTCTATATCCCTATTTCTATTTATAACCGAATTTCCTATATACTTACTTCGACAATTACAAGGCAGGCAGACGCTGCGTTACCTGACCCAAACCTGGTCGATAAGAAAACTTGCTTGACCGAAGCTGGAAAGTTTTAAAACTAACTTTACACAGGACTCTACCTTAGTTAGTTTGCTCCCCACAACAAGCACAGCCTATAAGCTGATAATGCCTTATAAGGACATGGACCTTAAAGTTACAAAATGGTTTAAATGAAGTAAATAAATTATTAAACTAAGCTGTTATTTCTATGTCGCAAAAACGTACGTATTAACAAAGGGCCAAATGACGAAACGCAACATAAAAACGATATTTTAACCTACCTAGCCTTCGCAGCAATGGCTAGAGAAGGTAGTGTTTTTGACGAAATTGTTTTTTTTTAGATAACGCCAAAAATGTGTTATTTGGATGTATTTGGACCTATCTTAGCAATATCGGCGTGACGTCGGATGTGTGTGTGTGTGTGTGTGTGTGTGTGTTTGTGTGTGTATAGCTGTCCGTAACACGATAGCTCCTAAACCGCTATACCGATTTTCATGAAATTTTCGGTAAAATAGTGTTCGACGCTGTAACGAGCTGGTTAGATTTGCGTCGAAATCCAATTATGCCAATGACAGGTTTTTGACAGTTAAAAAATTGAAAAACAAAAAACTGTTTTCAAGGCTGATATAGCATGGAGTTTACTTGGAGTGTGCTAATAGGAGGGTTTCAGATCCATTATGGATCCATTTATTTAATATCAACAATCAATTATGTATGCAAGGTTTGACCCAAAACCGTAAAAACATCTTTAATTAATAGCCGAATAGATCACAGATACACAGACCTAATAGCCATCAATTGAAATCCACGAAGTAACCACGCCAATCCTCACAAGAAGAGGTGTTATGGTGACACAATATCCCATTAACTATTTAACCATGCAGTAGAAGATGTTTTTAAAAACTTAGAGTGGGAAGAAATAGGCATATGCTGATGATATTGCCTTAATAACAGATAAGAAGGAACAGCAGCTAAAAATATAGGTTTGAGTATGAACTGCACTAAAACTAAAGTCGTAACAAACACAGATGATATCACGATCAGAATAAACCAAGAGAAAATAGAACAAGTAGACCTGGGACAAATTATTAAACTAAAAAAGGAAAAACAAACCGCTGAAATCAAGAGACGACTAAGATTAAATAGAGAAATAAAATACATCCTCAGTACCTCAAAACGAAAGTGTACAACCAATGTATCCTTCCTGTACTTACCTATGGATCCCAGACCTGGACACTTACAAAATCAAACATGGATAAGGTAAGAAAAGCCCAAAGATCAATTGAAAAGACAAAAGTTACGTGTAAAGCTAACAGATAGAAAAAGGAATAAATAGATAAGAAATAAAACAAAAGTAAGGGATGTAAGAGGAGACGTAGCAAAATTAAAATGGAAATTTGCCGGTCATAATATCCGACAGAAAGACGATCGATGGAACTAGTGTATTGTAACCTGCAGACCTTGGGGAAATAAAACAAGTAGGAAAAGATCCCAAATGAGATGGGCGCACGATTTGAAGAGACATGCAGGAGCTAGATGGATGAACATGGCGACAGACAGAGAAGAATGGAACATGTTGGGGGAGGCCTATGTCCAAAGATGGATCAAAGAAGGCTAGATAGATAGATAGATAGATAGATTGACCCAAAACCGACAACAGTTCCAAACGAGAGGTGAAATTATAGAATTTAAAATTATAAAAACAAAATTCTTGTGGTTCAGCCGGGACTTGAACCCGACACCTCTGGCTATGTATGCCGACGCGCTACTAACTTGGCTACCGAAACACATGATTACACATTTTTATAACTTCCAATCATGATTATTGCAACAATAAGAATGGTAGTTCTCAGGGGATTCACTCGACCAAGTCATTCAACCGATTTTGAGGAACCGAGTTTTAACAATTTATAATCATACGTTGCGGTAGCCCAATTGGTAGGGCGTTGGCGTGGAAAACCAGACGTTCCGGGTTCGAGTCCCAGCTAAAGCAGAATGATTTTTCGTTGTTTAAGTTCACCCTTGTGTTTGAATTATTGAAAGGGGTGAGAATGAGAATTCACATCTTTCTTAGTCAGGACAAATAATTAGTATACTGTGGTCAGGACCAATAGAGATATGGAAATGTAGTGAGTTTCACTCGATTTTGAGGGAGTACTTTATGGTTTTGAATTTTGGTATTTAATTCAATTGAATTCAATTCAATAATGCTCTATTGTCGAAAATTAAAAAAAAATCGTGGACAAAGCGATTCTTAAACTCTACACTTATTAGTTTAATTTATCCAATACAACATTAGCAAGATATTTTCCTATCATAGTTGCTAATATTAGGTAAGTAGTCAAGTTAATAATGTAATAATTAATTTTTAAAGTTATATAACTACAACTCTCAAAAGACAAAAATTGTAGCCATATTTAAACCTCCAAACGCCACTAGCAAATGTCCAAAAAAAACGGTGCAAGTCAGTGTCAGCTGTCCGAGATATTTTACTTCTTAATTTTTTAAACAAGTTAGCGATGATAGATAGTAGTACCAACTGAGTGGAAAACGTCATATATGTCCACAATACACAAAATGGACGGAAAGATATACGTGACAATTTTAGAGGTATATCTGTGACTAGTACGCTAAGCAGAATATACGGTAAAATAATAAGAAATAAAGTGGAAAGCGAATATAAAGACATGGAGGCAGAAGAACAAGCCGGTTTCAGGGAGGGTAGATCGACTTCTGATCATCTCTTGTGTATAACCCAAGTTATTGAAAAGAAAATGGCATACGGACAAGAGCTGCATCTGCTTTACGTCGATTTGCAGAAGGCATATGATAGTATACCACTAAATCTACTTTGGAAAGCGTTTGAAAACACAAACATAAGCATACAACTAAATAAGGCCATCAAAGAGTTATACCGCAATAGTAAGGCAAAAGTAGAAATAAAAGCAAAACTAACCAAATGCTTTCAAGTAAATAAAGGTCTTAAACAAGGTTGCTGTATCTCGCCTACGCTCTTCAAGATATACTTGGAACAAGTCCTTAAAGTATGGAAGAGAAAATGCCAAAACATGGAAATTCCGTTGGACGAAACCACTTTGTATACTTTATGTTTCGCCGATGATCAGATAGTAGTGGCTCAGGATTATTACGACCTCGAATATATGACACGAAAACTAATAGAAGAGTACAATAGGTGGGGACTAGAGGTTAATCTAAATAAGACAGAGTATATGTGTATCGGTGAAATGAAACAGGATCTAATCTTAAATACCGGTCAGCGAATTCAGTCCTGTGATGAGTATAAATACTTAGGTCTTAAAATTACAGCTGACGAAACACTAGACAAAGCTATAAAAGATCGAAACGTTAAAAGGAAGAAAAGCAATAACTTTATTAAATTTGGGACCAAAGTATATCAAAACATAACAAAAAGCTTATATATAACATGTAAAAAGCTGAGAAGTATGGCCAATCAAGGATAGAACATAAAAAATGCTTTTTGCTACGGAGATGAACTATTGGAGAAGAGCAGCAGGGAAATCAAAAACAGAAAGAGTTACAAATCAAAGAATAAGAGAAATTATGACAGTGGGTGAACGTACTTTAGTGGATGATATAAGAACAAAACAACTGGTATGGTACGGACATGTACAAAGAATGAATGATGAAAGACTACCTAAACAAATACTACAATGGAAACCAACTGGCCGAAGAAAACGAGGACGGCCAAGGAGAAGCTGGAGAGAAGGAATACACAGTGAAATAAGAATAAGAGGCCCAGATGATGAATTATGGGCAAACAGAAACGAGTGGAGATTAGGTATCGGAAGCGTAGAACGTTGTGAAACCGATAAATATATATATAGCGATGATTAAATGGTGGATGTATAATTGAAAACGGATTAATATGCCTTGTGCTTCCATGGGCGCACCCAGAGGGGGGGGGGGGGGAGGGGGGATGAGGGGCCCGGGGCCCGGGGCCCCCCAAGCCTTAGATTTTTTTACATATTTTTTACATATTTCAAGAAAAAACACAAAAAATAGCTTAAAATTCGACATTATGAGGCTTCGGGCCCCCCCTCAAGAGGCCTCGCCCCCCCCCCCCCAAGACATATTCATGGGTGCGCCACTGTGCTTCTTACAATATTTAAATATTAATACGTATTTAATATGGTAATGCATCTACAGATATAGTTTTAAGTTATTTATGTATTATTTAGCTTTAAAAATTTTATTTATTTATAAAGTTAATTTGAATTTATATGAGATGAAACTCACTGAAAAATGCTTACTACCATATTGCACCTTAGGGTGAATAAAATCTTTGAAGTTATTAGACCTGTGAAAAAAATACACTTAAATCAGTCGGTATTCTACTCCATAGACTTGATACTTAAACCCTGTCTAAAATGCTAAGTTTTAACGTCTTAGGGCCAGTTTCTCAATAGAGGGGTAGCCCTGACCCGTGGGTTACCTTTGATAGCTATCTTTTTTCGGCATGTGGTAAATATGTCAGTCATCTTTATTTTTAATCCACGGGTCAGGTCTAACCCTCTATTAAGAAATCGGCCTAGTAAATACTGGTGTACAAGTTCAAATACTTAAAATTGACTATCTAGACGAAGAAGGAAAAAACTATAGGGAACGTTTTATAATGTTAAACATATTAAAATATTAAGTATAAAAAATATTACAATTTGGATAATTGAAGTAACCTAAAATATTATAAAATAGTTAAAATAAGTACAAAATCTTATTAGTAGACAAAACTATTTGGTTTATTTATTTTCTGTGAAGGAACAATAATAGACAACAAGATCATTATAATAAAATTTTATTCATAAAATTCTTCAAGACTGTAGTATGCCTTTTTAGTTAGAAATTCTTTAACATATTTACGAAATTTTTGATAACTGTTCTGACATTTAATTTGTTCTGGCAAATAATTAAATATTTTGATACTAGTTTTTCTTGTTAAGTTAGATTTAGATTTATACTAATATCAATCATACGTACATAAAAGGGATAAAAGAACTATACAAAAGGTCAAAATCTAAAATTAAAATTGGAAATCGACTTTCAAAATAATTCCTGGTAACGAAAGGCTTAAGACAGGGATGTTGTATCTCTCCAACTCTTTTTAAAATATATATCGCAGTAGCTCTAAAAAAACTGGAAACGCAAAGTACACGGCATGGGAATACAACTTAACGACCGATTTACCATATACACACTACAGTTTGCTGACGACCAAGTAATTGTAGCTAATGATAAAGAAGACATGGGGCATATGATGAGAAAGTTAACGAAAGAATACCAAAAGTGGGGGTTAACAGTGAACGTGGACAAGACACAGTACTTATGTATTGGAAACGAATCCAGTGAATTAGAACTAGAAAATGGACAAACAATATCTCCATGCAATGAGTATGTATACTTGGGTGTCACATTTGATAAGACAGGAACAGACTGTAAAGAAAAAAGAATAGTAAAAACAAAAAAGGTTATTGGTTGTCTTAACAGTATTTTATGGAGCAGAGAGATAAAGAAGAATGTAACATTTAACATATATGAAACAATGGTGAAAAGCACGCTATTGTATGGAATAGAGACTTGTCGCGTACCAGAAAAATACAAAGCAAAAATGGAAAGTGTCGAAATGGATGCAACAAGAAGATCAATGAGAATATCCAGAATAGATCATATAAGAAATGAGATTATAAAAGAAAGAATGGGAATCGAAGGAAGCATAACGGATGACATCACTAAAAGGCAACTGATATGGTACGGCCATGTACAACGGATGAGCGACGAAGAATTACCAAAGCAGGTCCTAGAATGGCAACCAATAGGGCACAGAAAAAGAGGGCGTCCTAAACTGGAATGGCAACAGTCAATCCAAAGATCAATGAGTCAAAAAAAACCTGACGGAAGATGACTGTCAGGTCGAAGGAGGTGGAGAACAGGCGTCGGACAACGTAGAAAAATGTTCTAAACCGACATAGTAGTAGTAGATTTTGATTATTTTAAATGCTTTCACCTTGCTATAACTTTGCGAAACTGGGCCATTGATCCTTATTGGATGGAAAGTTCCAGTATAAAAAAAAGTTGGTTTTTGAGATAGGCAAATTTAAGTTGGTGTTTCTTAAGTTATGCAATGAATTTTTTTCAAAACTTTGAAATTGCTTAAACACCGGACTTGCTGTTTCTAAAATAAATATGCTTGGTACTGTAAAAATATTTTCTTGTATAAATAGTGGTTAAATATATCGATTTTGGTGCCTGTGTGTGTGTGTGCCTAACTCACGAGTGTCAGAAAGAGAAGGAAGAGTTCGTTTTGGTTGTTTTCCTACTTACACAAAGTAGCATCTCCAGACGTACGTTTCTGTGTGTTTTACGTCATCAGTGGAGAACAGCATACCTAGGTAAGCCAATTTTAACCAAAACCCACTCCTACTCAAAGATGTAGCGCTATTTAGCGAACTAGCTCGAGTTAGGCATTTTATCGATCCACACACAGCACGTTTTCCATCTTTTTTCGTTGCATATCGATTTTATGTTGCGTTTCCGCATTTAGGTATCTTTTATAAAAACGATATTAAAACTATGTGGGTACCGTACTCAACCCGAATTCCTACACTTTTTAGAAATGTTTTGAATTATTAAGCTAATCCTACAGTGGAATTCCAAAAAAATACTTTTATCAGTTCACCTATATATCTTGCAACACTGTGCGCAAATTTCAGCTGTATTGTTTAAAAGGAAGCTGCGCGCGAAAACTTATTTTAGTCGTGGGTCAAGTGTTGCAGAGGAACGTCGCATTTTATTATAAGGTAAGCCACTTGCACGTACTCATTTATTCTAAGATTTTAGGGACTATTATATTATTTCCTAATGGTGGTGGGGTTTGGGTTACAAAAAAGCATTGAGCTGGAAATCCGACAGGAGTGACGGAATTTCCAACAAAAACAATGTCTATTCAAATTAGTTTTTTTTCATACCTACATTTATCAAAAAGCGAAAAATATATCTAAATCAGAATGACATATTTTGATCATATTTTCTAAATCTCAAATTCCGTAAGAAATAAATACCTTACAAGGGTCCACTCTACTAAAAACTACTAATTATTATTTCGAATACATCAGTTATAGGTTAAGCGAATTTTTAGTTATGTTACAGTCAGACAGATAGACCGACAGATAACTGACATACAGACATATACTACCACAAAATTTGTTAATTAGGTTTTTTTGGGTTTTTAAACAAACAACTCATTTGAAGTGGTAATAAAAATATTTTATTGACGAACCCATTAGGCTTTCATGTCTAATGGTATTAAACAACTAAACATTTTATATTTTTTCGTGTGCGTACTGTACTCCTAAAAATATTTGATGAATTTATGTAAGCAAAGTTAATTAGTACAATAAAAGTTAGTTGTATTTGTTATAGATTGTTTTTAGCATCCATTTTATCATATGACGGAATTCCGGTCAAAACTATGTTGGCGTTCAGGTAATCACTATGTCGTAATTAGAAATTTCGGATCTCTAACTTTTTTTATTTGTTTAAAAAATATAATTAGATTTAAATTCTCAAAATAGAATACAATGGTTAACCAAATGTGCAAAGTTTCAGCACAAGAAAAATAATTGAATATATCAACACATAGAACATTGTATATCATCTCAAAAGTCAGTCCATAAATACTAAGGGGCTTAAGGTGACGGAATTCGGGTCGACTACGGTATCACTTTTTCGAACGTCGATCACAAGGATATGAATCATCATTGTTTGGAACACGTTCAGTGATGCTTAAAATCACCGACACCGGCGTAGCTAGGCATAGGGTGATTGGTGCCCGGTGCAAAATAGAGTTTAACACCTCAACAAAAATTAACTGATGCGCCCCTTGGCGATGGCAGCGATCGCATCCTTCTAGTTACGGCACTGCTGAAAACAACAGGTAGGTAGTTGAAGAAGATTCAGTCAATTTGTAGTGTGTATTGCGCAGTCAAAAACGTACATGTTATAACAAAATATGAGAACGTGCTCGAACCTAGGGAAAAAGAAAAGAAAAATGTGTAAAAGCAGCATCAAAACAATAGAATATCGAAAATCGACTCACACAGGATACTATCTTAATCAGATTTCTAACCACTCTGCCGCACGCATATTTGTATACAACACCCAGGATCGCCAATAGGCTTTCGCCCGAACATCTCTGGTAAATAGCAGACGATATGATGCCTGCCGCACGCATATTTGTATACAACACCCAGGATCGCCAGTCGGCTTTCGCCCGAACATCTCTGGTAAATAGCAGACGATATGGTAAATCGCTTGGGTAACTAACACCCGTGATCGCAAAAATGTTCGTTAAAAATCAGTCTGGATTTCAGAACCACAATCTTTCTTAAGAAAGAATTCGTAAATTTCTAACATACATATATTTTTTTAAAACAAACTCTCCTGACCTCTTTCCTGGGATCCTACAGAATGTGAAACCTATCCGTTGTCAATCGATCGCCAACGTAACCGAACCGTGTCAATATAGAATAGGGCTTCATTGACACGGTTACGGCAGCGTTCGGGCTACAACCGAATCGCAATCATGGACGTCATTTACAAATATGCCTGCCGCACTCCCACCAAAGCGAGGTATAATAAAACAGGCTTTATGCAGTGGCGCACCCAGGAATATGTCTTGGCGGGCGAGAGTCTAGGGGAGAGGCCCTAGACCTGACGCTCTGTCATATATCTTTAATTAGGATCAGTTGCTCCATATGATGTTTTACCACGAGTTTAATTCAATGCCGCCGCCTTTCAAATCGTGCCTGAAAAATGGCGGGTTTCAATCTGCGCAAGTTTGGCAATATTTATCTTTTTATCTCTGTGGTTATTCCTCAGGCCATTGTCTTTATTAGTAACAGCTACGCTGTATATTCAGGAAATTACCAAATGCTCAATTAAAACAAATATCAGGACAGTTCATTTTGAAATCATCTAAGAAATGTGGTTAAATAAATTAAGTAAGGTAAACTTAGTGGCCGTCCGTCGTATAGGTATTCAATGACAAATTTGAACTCCCAGACCCAAATTTTCAAGTGCGCATGCCTATGTTTTTTCACGTAGACACACAGCTGCTGTGTGGGTGGACGCTATATTTTGGTTTATTTACATTTCGCCGTGTTTTGCATTTGTCGTGTAAAACGTTTTTTTTTTCGTGAAAAATGGGAAATAATTGGCGATTTGTGAAAAAAAGTCCGGCGAAGTAAGTACTTGTATTATTCTTTATCACCTATTAATAAAGTTTAGAGTGGTTGATAGATTAAAAACTCTTCATGGTGTCCACAATAAATCTGCACAATTAATTGAAAAAAAATTAATCCGCAATTTGAGAAATTTTTACCCGATTAACTAGTTTTTAGAAAAAAAATAATACATAAAATTTTTGACAATGTCAAATAAGGTAGTGACGTAACGAAGTATGTTCCAAAATCGCCAAAACCGACGCATGCGCAGTTGCCGAAATCCTGTCTACCCGAAAAGAAACATTTGTATATAATAGTTACGTTCCATCAGGCCGTTCGACAGTCATAAAACCGTCCGAAAAATCCTATTTGCGTTCCAGGTCGACGTTGTACTGTTATCGGAGAGTCAGTTTTCCGTTCCATCAGGCCACTTAAACCGGCTTCGGACTCCTCTGAAATACAATAATTGAAGACAGGTGCATTAGAAATGATTGCTGCTCTCTCTTTTCTTTCACTGGAAAAATTGTATGTAAAACGCACACATCTCTAGTTTACAGCACCTGAGATAAAAATATATCATGTCTGAGAAAATCCAAAAAAAAAAAACAGTGAATAACCCAACAAATTTAAATTTTTGTCAAAACAAATTGAGTTTCACAACCAATTTTAACACGTAACGAAATGCCGGGAAAGCTACGTAAATATACAAATATTTTTTAATTTCCAAGAAAAAATTGTGCAACATCTGCAGCATAATTAAAATTTTTGTCAAATTAAATTGAGTTTCACAACCAATTTTTACACGTAACCAAATGCCGGGAATGCTACGTAAATGTACAAATAATTTTTAAATTTCCAAAAAAAAATTCTGCAACATCTGCAGCATCTGTTGATTTTTTGCAAGAGCCTCCCAATTTTTATTACTACGGGACTGCGAAATGTTCTAGGTATACCAGATGGAAAAAAGCTATACTGACCATAGGGTAGCCTGCTTAGAAAAAGAAAAACTAGTTTAGCAGGTGATTGGAGAGGAATAGAAACATAAGGGTTTACCTTGATCGCAGCAAATCCCGGTGACCTGTGAACTAAAAGATAAAAGAAGAGGGATAACACCGGATGTGAAATTTTACACTAGATTTGGCGGAAGAATAAACGACTTCGCTTTAAGGCATTGACATTACCCAAGTACAACTTCTTAGAAATATCACGATCTCTATTTCCTAAAAATGAATAAAATCACAAAACCGTTGTGAATATTAAGGCTTTCCATAATATGTAGGTAATTTCACAAATATTTTGTAAAAATGAAATTACAAAATACACATAAATAAATATATAAATTTCAAAAATATGTGCTAATTCAAGTTTGTTTTAACTTTTGGTATATTTAGTTTATTAGGCAGTCTGTAGTGGTTTATAGTTTGTGAATATAAATTAAATTAATGTAATTTTATCTGCATTTTAAAAAACTAAAATTAAAAATATATTATGATAATCCTATGTAATTGTGTAATTCTTTCTCTGAGCAACTTTAATTTCGTGCTCTCGAATTCATATGTTGCCTTCGATCTATCTTTGCGGAATACGATGAAACGTACTGTTTCTTTTAGTCACGTGACTTTGAATTTAACTCTCTCGCATATGATCACATGCCTGATAAGAAAATCGATCACTACGCCCGTTCGGTTTTTGGACAGTTATTTGGTCGTTCCATCTAACCAAAACCGTTTTAAAACAGTCCTTGTACTGCATTGCGCGCGCTTTGGGATTTTTCCGACGGTTTTATGACTGTCGAACAGTCTGATGGAACATTGCTATAGTTTTAAAAAATTTCTGAATAATAAAATTTTAATTATTTTAGGACCTTTCACTCATTTTTAACAGCATAATGTATTCTGGTAAAATTATGCTGGCAGCTGGCGTTGCATATTACGCTTTCATAGTTTTGGAAAGTTTTTAAAGGTTTTTAAACCTGAGTGAGTAGAAAGTTTTCTCCACTCAAATAACTTTATAATTCATTCCTACCTACATGTTGCACATGGATGGCCGATTTGTTATCGAAAACACTTTTGTCGAATCAAGTTTAGAGAAAACTTTTTTATCAAATGGCATTTTTATCCAATGATATTTTTCTCGAATATTTTTTATCACAAACATTTTATTTAAAACTTTTTCGTCCCATGACATTTTGATCGAAAACTTTTTTATCGAATAAAATTTTTATCGAAAACTTTCTTATTGAATTACATTTTTATCGAACGTTTTATCAAATACGATACGTATAATAAGGTATATTGCTGCAGTGGCTAAAACCGGGCCAGGCGAATATTGAAACTACAAAATATCGAAAACACAACCAAGTCAACTTTTCGTTTCCATCCGAGGTGGACCAGGGGCCGATGATAGTTGATTGTTGACCCGGTTAGGTTAGTATCCCAATGACCCGGTTAAGTTGGTATATCAAAAAAAAAATTAAGTGACCAGATCAGGATTGTTTTTTTTTGATAATACAAACCTAAACGGGTCATGGTAGGATACTAACCTAACCGGGTCAACAATCAACTATCCCCGGCCCCTGGTCGATCTCTGCTGGACAGGAAAATTAATAATTGTTTCTGGTAAATTTTTTTGATCCAAATGTCATTCGATAAAAAAATTATTCCATAAAAATTAAATTCGATAAAAACGCAATTCGATGAAAAATTTTTCGATAAAATTTGATTAAACGGCTTTCGATAAAAATGTTTTCGATTAAAAACGTGATTCGATAAAAATATCATTTGATAAAAATGGCATTCAATGAAAAAGTTTTCGATAAAAACACCGCGATCCGTTGCACATATACAGTGTGGAACAACCAAATGGAATAAATTCGCCAACGAATAAATAAAGGCGTGTTGGGAAAAACGCTTGGACATGTCGATTTGAATTTTTAAAATCGTATTTTTTTCAAGAAAAAAAAAATATTTATATAGGGTTTGTCATGTGACAGTGGCCAATACCAACTTTTTTATTTCAAATGCAACCCCCTGCATATTATTTATTTTTTTTGGATTCTTCAGAAAATTCTAGACATAATTCATGTACAATGTCCTATACCTAAATCTAACAATTTTAGAAATATTGACAGATCAAAATCGACAATTTCCAATTTTGAGGCGGAATATTTTGAAAACGGTTGGAACTATGGAAAAGCGGCTTGCATGTTCCTATCCTTATTTTGAATAATTTTGCTTTTTAACGGAAAATCGGATTCCGGTTAAACCGGAAGTGTTCGTGTTTGGTATCAATCGATACATGAATTATGTTTAGATTTTTCTCAAGAATCCAAAAAAATAAAGAATATACAGGGCGTTGCATTTAAAATAAGAAAGTTGGTATTGGTTACTGTCACATGACACACCCTATATATTTTTTATGTTTCATGGCTACAAGTTCGGTCTAAAATATAGTACCGAATTGCGGCCGTATAGTAACGAACCGAACCGAACCGAACCATTCTAAATCCTGACTTTTTCTTGGTTACTAACTAACTTCAAATCTAACAACTAAGAGCATTTTCGATCCGTAGGAATACCAGAAACTATCCTTGTTTAAGGAATTGATCCCTTTCTTTGACCACTTCTCCGTCACTGAAAGGATAATCTTGTACAGCTTTCTGCTGTACTCCGTGTTGGGCATGACATCGGATATCATTCCTAGAGTTGCGTCCAACTCTAGTTCCCTAATTATTTACTTTCATAGTATCATTATGTTTCCACTTAATCCTGCAGAAATCTACGATTTTTTAGTATCTAGTTTTTTATCATTTTGGTAATTTGGTTTATTGTAAAAACGCAAAAGAAAACAAAATTCGCAACAGAGCTCGTTATCTAAGGGGTTTTTTTTTAGTTAGGTGATAACGTCAACAATAAAAATTGCACGAATTAATCTAAAATTTAATTTAGAGTTCATCTTTTCCAGACTTTTTCTTTAATATTTAATGACAATCCTGTTACCTTGTTGACGAAACTAACGATTTTGAGCTTTCTTATTGCCATTTTTTCCTCCTACAATAACAGAATAAATTTATTATTTATTAAGCTTATATCTTATGGAATCTGTAAAAGTAAGCTGAACGACGTGCCCCTATAACTAGATTTTTGTGACAAATCAGACACCATGTTTATACTCTTGTGACGTATTAATTTTTAGTGTTAAGTTTAAAGTAACACTGAGTTAACGATTTCTCAACGCTTACCACAACTACAGTCATTATCACAGTTTTTAGTTGTGAGACATCTACAAAATAACGTTCGGATGAACGAGTGGCCATTTGTCACTTGCTCGACTCAGTCTTAACGTTCATTGGTCGATTCGATATTGCTGTAAACGCAACTTTTCCCACCAAATTGGTATGAATGAGGTCGCGTTTAAGGCAAACTCAATGTTTTACGCAACGTTTGCATGCCATACGCAACGTTGACTGATCGGCAAATTGCTAGTTAGTTCAGAGTTTAGTTTCTAAGGTACCTAGTGTTTAAAATACAGTGAAGTTCGCATATAGCGAACCCGTTTATAATAAACACTCGCTTATACCAAACCCGGTTTAAAATACCCCAAAAAAAAAGTTACTTAGGTATACAATAGTCTATATGTTTTTTCATAGTAAACCTCGGATATAGTGAACCAGTTTCCGTGCAATCTTCGAGTTCACTATGTCCGGACTGTAATATATATCCGGACTGTAATATATATCTGGACTACAATATTAAAATATCTTGGTTATTCATACAACCACAGTAGCGCGCCCAGGAATATGTCTTGGGGGGGCCCGAGGGCTCATAATGCCGTATTGTGTGCTATTTTCATGAATAATGTGGAAAATATCTAAAAAATGCTTATCCTTGGGGGGGGGGCGGCGAAACCCTCCCTGCGTCAAGCGCGGATCTGGGCCAAAATCTAGGGGGGGGGGTAATTTTTTTGTTATATAATTTTTTTTTTCTAGGGGGGGTAATTCTCCTGTTTTTCCTTATGTTATTAGGAAAAAGTGCATATATTTTTTCTAGGGGGTAATTTACTCCCCTCAAATCCGCGCTTGCCCTGCGTGCACCCTTGCATCTAGTTTGTGATGTAATGACGTAATAAGAAAAAGTGCAACGGCTTTGTTAGTTACCGTTGTAGAAAAAATAATGCATATTCATTTTAAATTAATGATCGTCAATAAAGTATGGTGACTTGTAACTAAATTAGGGTACTCATCTTTCGGGCTCGTGCCTCAAAAATTTCATGCACCCTTTTAGCATGAAATGATTTTCATTATGTTCATTACGTAATATGGGTACTAATTTTAGCTTTGTCTCTTAAATTTCACTGAAATTACTTCCTAGAATTTTAAAGAAGCATGCATTCCTTAAATGAGATTTTAAAAAATCCACGATTTTAATGAAATTATACTGTGTTGTAGATCTCGATTTCCTAATTAAAAGCTCTTATGGCTCAAAACGATTTTATGACTATTTTCCAAGATACAGTGGCGGGTATGGGGCTCCCCCAATATACGAATAAATTGAAATTCTTTGATAAAACTTAAACTTTAATACAAAAAAGTGATAGATAAATAATTAACTCTTATATTTGATGATCATGCCAGATGTCCAAGGGGTACTCCCTGCTATATTAGCCTTGAAAACAGATTTTGTAAATATCTCAGAATGGCCAAATTTTACGAAATTTTTGATAATAACATAAATTATTGAGAAAAACGTTCTATTATATTCCGAAAACCGCATATTGATGCGATTGCGCCGTTAAAAATATAGCATATTTTCAATTTTTAAACTCAAAAAAGCTAATCAGCTCGTGACAGTACTGCATACTATTTTACCTAATTTCATGAAAATCGGTTTAGTGGTTTAGGAGCTATCGTGAGTCGGACAGACATACACACACACACACACACACAGACAGACGTCATGATGATATTGTGAAGATAGGTCAACATACATCCAAATACATAACACATTTTCGGTGCGGGCTAGGAAGGCAAAAAAACAGATATTCACTAGAAAAATGAACGCCACGGTAAGTCAAAGGGTATCTACTAAATTGAAAGGAGTTGATCGGGGGAAGGGGTGTTTATTAAGTATTTTGCAAAATCAAAGTGAGCTAGGTATTTTATAAATAGATACCTACAGAAACCGCATAATTTGAACCTTAATATAATGTGTACACTTGGAGTGTGCTAATGGGCTAGGAAGGTATCAGATCCATCTATTTATTTAACTAATAGCATTAATTAAATAGAAATATTGTACTTTTTGAGTACTCCCTGTATACCAAAATTGTCACGTGACATCTAGCATGATTACCAAATATAAGAGTCAATTATGTTTATCACTTTTTTATATTAAAGTTTAAGTTTAACATAAGAATTTCAATTTATTCCTATTTTGGAGAAGCCCCATACCCGCCACCGTATCTCGGAAGCCAGTTATAGAAACGTTTTTTGAGCCCATAAGAAGTTTTGATTAGGAGATCAAGATCTACGACATACTCACTAAAATTGTGGATTTTTTAAAATACCATTTAAGGTGTGCCTGCTCATTTGTTATATTCAGGTTGGTCGTACTGGTCTGCAGGTTAAACTTTAAACGACTTAACATTTATTCAATAGTGTAGTATAAAGTTTTTTAATTTGTAATTTTTTTTTTCGTTGAATAAATATAAAATTGAGATTTGAAATTAAACACGTGTTATGGTAATCCTTCCATTTAAAAAACTTTCGCTGTTTGGGAAATTTCATCCTAAAAATAAACAAATTTAGTTTATACACGATACTTTTAATCCATTTAACGCTGCCGCTTCGCCTATCAAAAAAAAATCCCGCTATATTATGGTAAATAAGCAACAAAAATATATACAAATCGCGCTAAAACATTATTTTGTTACTATTAGCGTTCATCAGCGATTTTAGCAAAACTCCATATGGATAGATTTTATTGTGATGACTGTGACATTTTCATGTTTTTTTCTTAAAAGCTTAGATGTGGAGAGCTGCATAACCAAGTATTTTTTACTATGTGATATAGTTATTTTTCCTTTATCTACATTCTTTCCTATTCACAATGTTTGGATAATTGTGGTCCACAGTGGAGAGCCAAGTTAGTTTTGTATAATCATTTATAAAAGATAGAAATTCTCAATTACCCCTGAAAATGCTAACATAGGTTTGCGAAACAATGTTGGGTGCCTAAAAAATCCAAGCAATTATAGATAAAAATGACTAGATAAAGACCCTATAGTTTCATTTGACTGAACCTATTACTCCACCATAAGATTGACTATTTGCTCAACTTAAAAATTATGTGTAAGGTTTGAGGATTGTGACTGTCTTTATGGTTTTCTAATAGGTTTTCTAACAAGCTGATTGTAAAGCCTCATACAGTCCTAAACCCAAACGGCGAACCAAACACTAGTTTGGACGGGGCGACGAGTTGGCTCGCAAATCATTCGGAGAACCACGTTTCAACTAGTGTTTTTCTCGCCGTTCGGCTCGTTGCACGGCTTAATTTTTAGGCCTGCACGAAGTTTATTGCATCGAGTAGGCAACAGCACGCTTTTATTCTTAGTACTGGAGTACGTTCATGATTCGGGTTAATATTTACCGTGTCGATTTTAGCCAGACGCGCCGGGCGTTGACCGGACGTCTTTTGTCTGTCATTTGTCATTTGTCAATTTACATTTTTGTTATTGGCGGATTTGAATCAAAAGGAATTTCCCGCCAATAACACAGATTTAAGAGATGAACCCAATATTTATGTTATTCTTTGAAGGAACCAAAAATTGTGCACGAATTTTGTAAGAATAAAGAAGATTCTTTTGTATTTGTTTAGGCATAATATGGACATATAATATTGTTTAATAATAAGTTTAGTGAAAAAACTTGGCCTCTAATAATGGGGTTCCGTTCTCATTATTTACCACATTATGTGAGTGGGTTGAAAAGGGAATTTTATACTCGGTTTCCACCTATGCGTGCCCACCCTGATTCCAAAAAGCATCAGGTGTCGCTGCATTTAAAACCGTTGCAAATCCATGTCCCGTCACATGATGCATTTTTTTAATCACGGTGGGCACGCATATGTAAAAACTAGGCGTTATGTGCCCAAACACTTTGGTGGAATCATAGAAAAAGATTCAATTTCATTGGGTGGAATTAAAAAAAATAATAATAATTTTGACAAAAAAAGGAGTAAAGTTGGGTTAGTGTTTGCTCTCATGTTTAATATTCGCTAAGCGCATGCGCAACAAGTTAAATTTTACCCAACTAATCAAGGTAGATAAATGGTTGTTCGCCGTGTGTTAATCGTGAACGTCATTTCGCCTTCCGGTGTGCGCACCAAAGCCAGCAACCGAATCATGAACGGAAAATTTATCTAATTGGACGCGCGCGGCGTCAATCGTGAACGGGAAAAAAGTAACGCCGCGCGCGTCAGGTTTGCACACGGCGTTAATCTTGAACGTCCCCCTGAACAAACCTCTTAATGCGGACAAAACGGGTAACGTTCAAATTATCGAAATACATTTTATCGAAGATTATAAACTCTTTACAGAACGAAAAAGGTTCGTAATATCAATAAATTTGTTCATTGATTTTATTCAATTTAAAAATTCATTAAAACAATGAACTTTTTTATGGTATTAATGTTTTGTATATATTATATAAGATATCCCCTTCGCCGAAGATATATAGTCTCGCAGGCCCTGAGCAGTAGGTGTGTTATGCTCAGGATCTATAAAATTCCACTGCTCATGCATACGAGCCATATATTCCCTTATTTGACCTGGGCTACTGCTCTCATAGCATTCCAGCAGGTCATCTCTCAGATGATTGGTTCACTCCATTCCTTGTTCGATGCGGTCGTCATCGGGCTATCCATCACGCTGGGCCCCTCCACCTTGCCTCTGACCCCTTATCCGAGGGGACCGGTTGTGGAACGAGAAGGTACGTTTTGAACTGGGTTGTAAGGACCAGCAGGAGGTTACTCTGGCCAGCCCCAGGCCGACATATAGAAGAAGTAGGTTTTCGAGCTCGCGGGTCACCTGTGTTGCAGGTTGCCGATCCAATTTGACTCAGCTCGGATAAAGGGGGGTGTTGCTATTACCTATAGTTGAGGATGTATATAAGTGGCACCGCGTCATAGCTATGGTAAACCAAATTTTGCGGCAAAATCTAAGTAAAGAAGCCTCAAAAAATTGTTGTTTCACTCTGTACCTGCAGTGTGTCGCTTTATGTGTCTATAATAAAACACCAAGACCTTTTAAAGGAGAGATAAAATAGGTACTTACCTAATAAATAAAGATCCGAAACATAAAAGAGAGTCCAAAAATATATTAAAATGTGCGCAAATATTGATTTAGTTGCAAAAACGGTAATTTGTTTTGTAAACAGTCGGTCCCAATTTGTTTGACATTAAAACAGTCAAAACAACAACGAATAGAAAACGTCATAGCCCGGCTAAATCAATATGTTCATAACAACCAGACAAGAGTATATATGTTCCTTTCTAATAAAATCGTTTAGAAGAAGACAGAAATAAAAAGCAAGTAAAATAGTAAGCTAATGACTAATTAGTGCAGTGCCTCATTTTGGGAATCAATACCAATAAAAAAATTACAGGAAGTGCGGGCCACTGTATGTACCCCTCTACTCCGTTCCCGCCCATCACGGTTTTGATGACGCGGTGCCACTTTAATACAATATCAAGTATAGGCGTTTTTTTGCCTTAAATATTTTTAGCTTTATTAATGGTCGGTTTAATTTTGTTTATTTCTATGAACTAAAATACGAAGATTGTTGGATTATGAAAAGTTACATTCTCGTTAAATTTGCGCCTTTAAAATGTAAAAAGTAAACAAAAGTTTTAACCTCTCATTTTGGAATTCATCCAACTTTAAATAAACCATCCGTACTTTCCGCTTGCATAATTTGGTTGGAGTCTTGACAAAAAATAATATTTTTCTCGGTTTTTAACATTGTCCTCGAAAAATACCAACAGACAGGCAACCAAACAGAGATACAGGCAAATAGATAGACAACCCAATAATACGTATTTTATCAAAATTTGCGCTTTCTCTAAACAATATTAAGAATATTAAGTATATTTACCCACAGTCCCCTTAAAATATCAAGCCTGATCATGCTTTAAATGGCAACAGTTTCGAAAGCTGACAGATCTAAAATTATGACTATTTTGAAATAAAAAAAAATATAGGCTGACAAGAAAATAATGGAAATGTCAGCCTTCAACAGTGTTGTATTTCAAAGAAGGATTTGGTTTGTTATTTTGAGGGGGCTGTGATTTACTATGAGATAAAAGTCTTTCTTTCTATCGGAAGGCCAAAAATTTTCGCTTTTTTAGGATTTTTACCTTACTAGCCAGCGCAGCAATGGCTAGAGAAGGCAAATTTTTTTCAGTGTATTTTGACCTAGCAATATCGTCGTGATGTCTGTCTGTGTGTTTGTGTGTGTGTGTGTGTGTGTATGTCTGTCCGTAACACAGTACTTCCCAAACCGCTGAACCGATTTTCATAAAAATTTCAAGTAAAACACTGTAACGAGCTGTTTACATTTTGGTCAAAATTCATTAATGCTAATGACAGTTTATTGACAATTAAAATTTATAAAATACTTACTTTTTAACAGAGCATCGCATCAATCTGCGGTTCTTAGAATATAGTAGATCACATTTTTCTCCAGAATTTGTGGTATAACCAAAAATTTCGTAAGAGCTTTCGTTTCTGAGATATTTACAAAAAACTGATTTCAAGGCCGATATATCATGGAGTTCACTTGAAGTGTGCTAATGGGCTAGCTAGGAAGGTACCAGATCCGTCATGGATCCATTTATTTTATTTGTATCTCTGAATTGTGACCTTTTTTTATTGGAATCGTCACAAATATTTTAAGTGTTACGTTGTAGTTTGTTGTTTTAGTTACTTTATATTTTTCCTGGAATGGAATTTAAAATAATGAAATAGGTCAAGTGACACGGAATTGAAAAAAGTTTGCTATTGCCTTTGTAGTAAAGTACTGGTATTTTATTTAAAATTTATTTATCCGGAAAAACACTCCATCGTAATTATTTTGTATCTTAAATATTTGATCAAGTTGCCTTTCACAGAATCGTTTTTCCAACTATTATTTCGTAGTGTTTTAAAGCTCATGATTTCAATATAACCTGCGATTTTTCATTATTTATTATTATTTTAATTATATACCTACTCTATCGTATTCGCTAATAGTAAAATTAACACGTAGTACTATTAAAATTATATAAACACAGGTGCAAAAAATTCGAACCATTCAAAAGGAAAAAGCTATACTGGTCATAGGAAAGCCTGCTTAGAAAAAGAAAAAGTAATTTAGCAGTTGTTTAAATAAGAATGGAAACATTAGGGTTAACCCCGATCTCAGCAAATCCCGGCGGGCGGTCCGTGAACTAAATATTATTAAAAGAAGAGGAGGGGAACACCGGAGGAAAAATTGTACAGCAGAGTTGGCGGGAGAAAAAACGAGCTCGCGTTAATGTATCGACATTGTATTTTCTTTTAAATCTGCATAGTAGACAATGCAGTGAAATTCGTTCGACTCGGTATAGCAGGCGACGGAAGAATCGGGAGGGCATGATAAAAATTCGCTTTTAATCATTTCTAAGCACCTGCTAAGTTGGTTTTTCTCTTTAAAAGCAGGCTTCCCTATGGCCAGTATAGCATTTTTCTATATGGTATATCTACCTACACTATGCATAATGAAATTTGGAGCAATAAAAGATATCTCTATGAGGTATATGGCCAAAAATCTAATAAACGCGATTTTGGTTCCTGAACGAAATAGCGATGTACAAAATAACGAAGTACGAAATGGCGAGCATTGAAATAGCGACAATCAAAATAGCGATGTAATGAAGCGCATGATCTCTTTCCCTGGATCCTAGAGGGTGTGAATCCGAGCCGAATCGAACTGAACCAAACCGAACCAGCATATTTAAAAAAAAAATATGAACAACAAACTGAACCGAACCGAACCGAATTCGGTTTGGTTAAGTTCGGTTCGGATTTACACCCGTTAGGATCCCGGGAAAAAATCAGGGAAGTTTTTTTTTGAAAAAATATGCTGGTTCGGCTTCGTTTAGTTCGGTTCGGTTTGGTTTGGATTCACACTTTCTAGAATTTCGGGAAAAAAGTCACATTAGTTTTTTTGAAAAAATATGCTTGTTCGGTTTCGCTCGGCTTGGATTTACACCCTTTAGGATCCCGGGAAAAAGAGCACATGTATGTATTTCGATATTTTTTCGCCTGACCTGTTCTGGTTACATGCTCTTTTGGCTATGCACTATTATGGCGCGATTTTATCTGCGCTATTTTGATAAATCTTTATTTTGATAGTCGCTATTTTGTTACATCATTATTTGGATAGTCGCTATTTTAATAGTCGCTATTTTGTTACATCGCTATTTTGTTATATCGCTATTTTGTTACAATCGCTATTTTGTTACAACGCTATTTTGTTACATCGTCATTATCACCAATCAAATTTTGATTCTTATAATTAAATAACTATTTAGAGTTTATGCAAGGGTTATTACAAGAAGAAATGTTTGAAAATTTTTGGTCAAGACCCAATATTAAATTTTCTTGAAGGTTTGTCATATTTAGGTCACACCAGCTGCAAAACGTTTCAAATAATACTCTGATAGCATAAGCATTGATCTTGGCATAAATTTTATGTTATTTATAAAACTCTAATTAGTGTTTGGAATAAGATCGGAAGAAACCTATACTATCAGGCACTTTTTATTGATTAAATAAAATTTTATGTAAAAGAACTTTGTTCGAAAACTGACTATTTATTCAAAAAATATTGGTCTTATTCGAAAAACATTGGTTCAAATAAAAATTAGTAGGAAACCATTGGGTTGTTGTTTGGAACCTACGATTTTTAAACTAATTGATAATGATGATGATTCATATGTTAGTGGGCCTTTCAGTCCTTCCACTGCGACCATCAGTGGGTCTATAGGCTTGAACTAATTACCTTTAGAATCGAAAGTTTTTGAAATACTTAATCTTTTCAACCAATTACCGTTAAAATGAATGTTTTTGCACGTTTTTTAAAACCAAGTTTAAGAAAATAAGAAAAATGCAGTTTAAGAGATTTTTTGATAAAAAATGGATTATCTACAAGGAATAAAGCTTTATTTTTTCTTTCTCTATCACGCCAGGGCATTAATATTTTTAACTTTCTTAATTGAGAGCACTCGAATTCTCAAAGTCAACTTGAATCATTTTTACCCAACTAAAGCTCGGCGAAAGGAAGGGTTTGTGTTTGTGTCGCGCTAGAGGCTTAACCGATTTTGACAAAAAAGGTTTCGTTGAATTGCTACTGATCCCGAAAGTGCTATAGGCTATATTTTTTTTCAAACTTCAGACGCCATTTTGTCACATGATGTCGGCTTTAAGGTATACAAATTACCTAAATTTCGATTTTAATAAAATGCCTTTGGTAACCCATTGCAAATGTCCTCTAATTTTCTGTAGTTACTTTGTAGTCCTCCCGGCATCCTGTCATTCATCTCAACCCTCTTAAAAAACCATATTCGCATAATTTTGTCAAATATAGCGATTTCAAAAATTCTTTCTGCACACGCTTTAAGACTTTTTCTGCACACGATTTAATTTTTGTTTCAACACCATTTTACTAGTTTCCCCCTCCCGCTCCCTGACTCCTCTGACAAATATAGAGCGATTTCAAAAATTCTTTATGCACACGATTTAAAAAAATTTTCAACACCATTTTACTAGTTCCCTCTTCCCTCTCTTCTCCCTCACCTTCATTTAATGGAAGGTAACTCTGTTCGCGTCCGTAGAAAATCTACACGTACTTTTTGTTAGCTGCTAAATCTACTTGTAACTACTAGTCGCAGGGTACAAAATTACGCAATAACCTGATTCATGAAAATATAAAACTGTATAATTTCGTAAGTGCGCTTTGGGCATCAAAACTAAAAGTTGAAGCATGTCGTACATTATAGGAATTCCTATCAATTTTGTACCCAACTACGACTAGTAGATTTAGCAGTTGGGTGTTTTTTTTATTAATTTTTTTTTATTGAAACTTTTAAATTAACTTAATAACTAATTAACTATTTAAATTTCAAAGCTTAAATCCTCTATAAAGACAAAAACTTTTTTTGAAAAATATTTTTTTAACTACAAATCACATTATAAGGCCTTATCACATAACCAAATTTTACGTCAGAATTTATATTATTCTACTATATGTCGCGAGAATCCTAACGATTCTTGAAAAGACGCCATCAGTCACGGTTGCACCTCAGGGGGATTAAAGCAATGTTTCGTCGACGCTCAACTCTGTTGAGGGCTAATATTAAGGCAACTTTGAAAAGCTCTAACTTAACCGAAAGGGACCTCCTTAAACTTAGCAGCACCACTTAAGAGTTGGATATTCGCAATATATGCATTAATTGTCGCAAGTTTGTTGTGGAAGAAAAAAATTTGTCGCCCCACCCGTTTCCTACAAAGGGATGCCCTAGGAAATAGCCCTAGGAAATATTAAAATTTTCAAAAACCAATACAAAAACTTTCTCGCGCCCGCCACCCGCATTTAAAAAAAAGCTGAATTTTGGTAATGCTTAGTTGAGTCTCAACTTATGTTTACCATTAATAACTGGATATTCACAATAAATGCATTAATTGTCGTGAATTTGTCATAAATTTATCGTGAAAGGAAAGAAATTGTCGCATCAGCCACTTTTCCGGAAACCGGCAGTGAGCAATTTGAGATTTTTAGGACATATCTCAGTGATCTTTCAGTTCTTTCACAAAACGTGCGATGATGTGGGTTATGATGTCTAACCTATTCGCGCAATTGTAAATTTTTCGTGAAACAATCATTATATTACGCATTACGTTTTCCCCGAGGCATTTTGCCACAGAGAATCGGTTAATTCCGATTAGTTGGGACCCCAAGGAATATTGCTTTATGGTAACAAAACACTATCTTCACGTAATACTAGATACCCACTAGTGTAGCTTAATTTATTTTATTGTAGGCCAAAGTGGTCACTTAACAGTCGAGAAGCCCCCCCCACCTCTTGTTAAACTTTGCCAAACTTTTAGGAACCCCTCCAAATCCTGTAATTTATAGACGACGCCTAATAAAATAAAAATCAAGCATAGCATAGTCAATTGTTAACATAACAAATAAATGGATACCATCTTAAGAAGTTCCCTTTTTTTCGTAATTTCTAAAACAATGCAAAATCTCGGCGTTAGCTTGACAGTTAAAAACAACGAGCAACGAATATTCACATTAACACTACAAAGGGTTATATTGAAAAGCAAAAGCGGCACGTAATATAATGATTATTTCTCATCATCTCGTCATCGCATGTTTTGTGAATGAACCTAAAGATCACTGAGATATGGCCAGAAAGTCTCAAATTGCTCACTGCTCGTTTCCGGCAACACCGTTGACGCGACAAATTTTTTCTTTCACGACAAATTTACGACCATTTCACTACAATTAAGGCATTTATTGCGAATATCAAGCTCTTAAGTTTTAATGCTAAGTTGAGACTCAACTCCAAAAGGGATTGGTTGCATGAACTGCTCACAAGATAATGTGTACTGACGGACAGCGTTTTACTTTTTTGCACAGAAAAAACGATAGAAAGAGTACCTATTATGAGGGGTCCGTGAGTTGAAATTGGAGGTATCAACGTTTCCGAAGTGGTCTCACCATTATTCAAAAAACGGGAAGGTTTTACAAGGGATAGGACCAAACAGAAGGATGATAATAATAATGATGATGATTCATATTTAAGTGTGCCTTGCAGCCCTTTCATTGCGCCCAGAAATCGGTCTAATGTGGTTTCTAACCACTGTATGCCTAATCCTCCAAAAAGGCCGGCTCAGTTTGGGTGAGACACTGTTTAGATCTTCTGAATCAATCAGGTTTACCGTAAGTGTTCTGACGTGCAAAAGTCGGCTATTTGAACAGTATGCTGACTGTTCCGTCATCCTCCATACAGAGTCCACATTCGGCCTCTTCTGTTAGTCCCATTCTACTCAAGAATTTAAAAATATTGTGTCAGCATAAAAACTAAAACTAAACATCATTTGTAAGAAATTGAAAATAAGCTCGTTATGCAACGAATGTATAATAGTACCACGGCGAGCATTATAATAAGCCTTACCGTGCTAGTAATATAAATATAGCTATTAGGTAAGCAGTGGCGCACCCAGGAATGTGTCTTGGCGGGGGCCCGACAGCTACAAAGGGCGCCCTTAAAAATCCTGCGACCAAAAAAAAAGGTCATCATGTGTGGGGGAGGCCGACAGCTACAAAGGGCGCCCTCAAAAAACTTGTGACCAAAAAAAAAAAAAAAAAACAAAAGGTCATCATGTCTTTTCGCAACTACGCCACTGCTTGGGGTTGGGGGGGGGCCCGAAGCCTCCTGATGTCAAATTTTAAGGTATTTTTCGAGTTTTATCATCAAATATGTAGAAAATATATTAAAAAATCTAAGGCTTGGGGGGCCCGGGCCCCGGCCCCCCCCTGGGTGCGCCCATGAGGTAAGTATATTTAAAAAAAAAAACATACTTTCAATAGGTTTTCTCAGGAATACGTGCATAGAAGATTTTGATTTTAATCAGGCTTAAGGATGCCACTAACAACAAATTAAAAATTTTGGATAAGTGTTTTGTAGAATCGATTAAAAAGTAGATGTCACCAGACTATAAATTCTAGCAGCTAGGTCTCGGATCAAACTTTAAAAAAATAACAATAATATGATTTTACTACCATATGCATGGGGTCACATGGGACCATCCTCTTGACGCAGCAGCGGCTCTCGTCAATACAACATAGTAGTGCCCGAATTTTGAGTAATTAAAAAAAAATCGGGGTGTTGCGCACAAATGTTTACCCACAAGTCATTAAAAAACATACTTTGTACCTCTATGTTAGGGGTTTCTAATTCTATTTTTTTTTAAACTTACCCATACCCACCCGAATTCCACCATGAAATGACTCAAAATTTATCAAAAAATTCTGCTGAAATGTATTGTAAAGGACGTAAATTAAAACATCCATGCTGCACGCACAAAATACGACTGACTAATGGCCTATGCCAGGCATAAGATTTTTTGATTTTTCCTATTTAAACAATGCTAAAATGGTCAACATTGGCCCTATCACTGTCGCTCATATAGGCTGCAGATAAAATCTATCTCTATTCGAAGGAGCCAAGACAAAAGTGGCAACGTGTCCGACGCTGCTTTGAGATTCAATAGCCCATTCATAGCGTCGCCGTCGCATCCTCTCAAAGTGTGATCCACTACATTGCACAGGGCTACCGAATATTATGTAATAAAAAGGTATGCATAAAATAAAATAAGACCCAATAAAGATGTTTTAAAAATAAAAAAACGTGTTTTTGCAGAAAAATACGGTAGTGTCATGGCTCCGTGGCACTACTTTACGAGCTGTCACTGTCTGGACGTTACTTTTACGACGGCACTGAAGTCAACAATATCACGCCTTCTACCCATAAAAACAATTTACAGAGTGTGACTTTTTTAATTTTAGCCAGGGATATCATAAGGGACGGGCGGGCCACGATCCACCACTTTGCTGACATCACAGACATACAATTTTTTTTTTTGATTATCACGTCGAACAGAGGGATGGTTGAACAAGCAAAAGACCTTCTGTGAACCTCAAAAAAAAATAAAGAACTTCTTTAAAATGTCATCTGTTTTTCTCTAACGAGTTAGAAGTAAGATAAGCCGACAAAAATCAGAAGAATCGCAATACCTTTTGACCGAGAAAAAAGAATTCTAAATAAAATATGCGATATCTATATTTTATTTAGAATTGTATATATAGGATTTGGAAAATGAACTCTTTGACACTTCTAAAAGAAAATATTGCTATTAAGCTGTCATGTTATCTGATTTTAATTGTAATATTTTATTACTAGTTTTAAGACCTGATCAATTTGTTTATTGTTGGCCAACTAAATTTACAAAAATGTATATTTCATTCGTATTTGGTAGATAAAATCTTAATGAGTGCACCAAAGTACCAAAAAGAAAACAATGCTTCTTAATAAAGCATTTTACCGTTATTCCAGAAATAATTGTCTTTTTTTGCATTTTTTTGCGAATAAGGCTTCTTTATATTATATAAAACAAATTTTTAGGTTGTTTTTTCTTTTTTACTTATGCTTATTAATTTTAGTAGCGGAATACAATGAAAAATGAACTTTTCATGTCCTTTTAGCTAAATCCAATTTGGCAGACGCTTAACAATTCTCTTTATAATGAAAAAAAATATTTTTAAATAAAAAAGACACCCAACTGCTAAATTTACTTATCATAGTTGAGTACAAAATTGATAGGTATACCTATAATGTATGACATGCTTCAACTTCTAGTTTTGGTGCCCAAAGCGCACACAATTTTACAGTTGTGTATTTTCATGAATCAGTTTATTGGGTAATTTTGTACCCAACTGCGACTAGTGGCTACAAGTAAATTTAGCAGTTGGGTGTTTTTTTTATTAATTTTTTTTTATTTTCAACTTTTAGGTCTAATCCTTATTCAGCCTTATAAAAAGCACTATGCATTTACAATTCATTCAGCTTTACCCAAAAAGTACTCATAGATTTTCTACGGACGTGAACAGTGTTACCTTCCATTGAGTGAAGGTGGGGGAGAAGAGAGGGAGGAGTGAACTAGTAAAATGGTGTCGAAAAAAATCTTAAAGCGTGTGCCGAAAGAATTTTTGAAATCGCTCTGAATTTGTAGTAGCTATAGCTACTAAGGTCACTATTACTAATAAGGAGGGTGGGGAGAAGAGAGGGAGGGGGAAACTAGTAAAATGATGTTGGAAAAAAGGCTTTAAGCGTGTGCAGAAAGAACTTTTGAAATGGCTTTATATTTATGAAAGTTATAGCTATAACTATTAATAAGGATGGCGGGGTGGCGAAAGGGAGATGGGGGGAACTAGTAAAATGGTGTTGGAAATGAAATCTGAAAGCGTATGCAGAAAGAATTTTTGAAATCGCTCTATATTTCATAAAATTATGCGAATATGGTTTTTGAATAGGGTGGGGGAAATGACAGGAGGGGAGATGGGTGGGAGCAGGGAGGACTACAAAGTAACTACAGCAAATTAGAGGACATTTGCAATGGGTAATCAAAGGAATTTCAATAAAATCGCCTGAAATTTAGAAAAATGGTATGCCTTAAAGCAGTGGCGTATATAGAAAAAAGTTTCGGGGTGGGCCCGAGAAAGATTTGGGGGAGGGCCGAGACCTCATGAGGCTGTATTTTATGCTATTTTATGTTTGTATTCATGAAATATGTGGAAAATATCCAAAAAAATCTTAGCTTCGGGGGGGGGGGGCCGGGCCCCCCAGGCCCCCCCCCATATATACGCCACTGCCTAAAAGCCTGCATCATGTGAGAAAATGGCGTCTGAAAACCGCCATGTTGATTTCTGTTAAAAAAAATATAGGCTTCGCGATCAGTAGCAATTCAACGACACCTTTTTTGTCAAAATCGGTTTAGTCGTTTAGCCTCTAGCCTGACACAAACATACATATTTACTTACATACCACAATCGAAAAACATTACCCCTCCTTTCGCCGTGCTGCAGTTGGGTAAAAAAGCTGCAAACAGGTATCTAAAATTTTGAAAACCTTTAAAAAGTTATCTTTTACCCATAAATTTATATATTTTTACCTATAAATTTATTATGAGAACATATCTTTTTAAGTTCTCATTATTTTCTGAGTAAATGTCTCTTGATTTTTTTTATGTACAGATTCACACCTTTGTCCCGAAAATGCGAAAGAGTACTGTTATTTATCCAGAGAATAAAATGGCACTTTTTCATTCCGAGGCAAAAAGTTTATAGCCCGAGCCTAGCGAGAGCTAGAAGACGCTGAGGCATACAAAGTCGCCGGGAAGATATACTATTTCTTACACTTTGTGGACTAAAAGCGTATTTTAGTCCCTTACTTTTTATTTTATGGCCCAAATTTTATTTTAGTCCACTGATTTATTTTAGTCTCTGAAAGAAGGGGCTAAAATACGTTTTTATTCTCTGAAGTGTAAAAAAAAATGTTGTTTCCGGCTCTCAGCTATTATTATCCATGTGATGTGCTAAAATGCAGTTTGGGAAGTATATAAAAGTGAAAAGGCAAAAATTTTGCTTGAAAAATGGTAAAAATCTCAAAAACCTTATAGTAGTGATTAGGCAGTTAGTGAGAAAACGTTTTGGTCTATAATTTTTCAATTTGATTGAAATATATTGACTAGTTTTATAGTAATAGGGACCTTTTGCATGTCCCATTTTTCTGTTATCTTCTATTTGAACCGTATCCTTTACTTAAGGATAGTGTTTGACCTTACTTATGTTTCAATAACGCAGACTACTAGTTTCTTTATTTAGAGACAGTGTTGCCGCGCATATAACGTTATGTCAAAATGTAGTGTAAATTTAAAATATTTTTGATAGCAGACAATTATTTGAAGAGCTACTGCGGGGTAATTCGCAGATTTAATTTTATGCCAGTTATTAAAAATCATTTTTTATAAAAACCGGTAGGTATGTGTTGTTTGACAACAGTGTGCAACCGACTAACCAAAAGTTATCAATGTTCTGAGAAGTGCGAAAAAAATAAGAAGTAAACAGTAAACACAGACCTAATCCTATATTTTCCTGACAATTTTTCACTAGTATAGCTCTTTCAGTTTTTCCCTAGTTACGATCAATAATATTGTCAATATTTTTATATGCGTCTTTGTTTATACCATTGGAAAGACAATGATAAGAACAGAAATATTGACAATTTTATTAATCGTGTGAGGACCGCTCTAGTGTATCGTTGTCAAATCCAGCAGTTGGTATGCGCTGCATGGCGGGAAATTTAAATTTATAATAAGGAATGCTAAATCTTTTTTTAAAATTATCTTTTATCCTCACAAAAGTTTGGCGAAATATCGGGATGTTCTCAGCAAAAATTTAACTGAAATATTAGAAAAATCTATAGTACACTTTTTCAATGTCATCTTATTAATCACAAATTTGTAATACCCAAAGAAACAGTGCGTTATTTGGCAATTCCGCATGGTTTTAAATCTGTATCATAACTTATCAAACGATTTCCTTTCGCAGTTTTAAGGCCTGATGAAATTCCGGGCTTTCCAGGTGAGTTTAAGCAGTTTTTGGGTGACATTTAAAAAGTCGGCGACCGTACCATTTTAAAAATTCAACAAAAAAATCTCTATCCTCTTATAAAACTCAACAAAAAAATTTAGGAATATCAGCTGATTTTTTCAAGGTCGAGGCTTGTATTTTTTTGTTGGGATTGTTTTAGTTTTAACTGCATGCTTTTGATCTCTTTTCGTCTTGCGTATGACTTTTTGTTATGCACGCTAACACCGTCATTTGACTTAAAATTGGTCCTGCATACACTTGACTTCCTGTCTTTATTGTTATGCCAACACCGTCGTCGTTGAAATTAACTTATAATTCGGTTTGAAATCGGCTTTTGATGGTTTATTCTGCTTGAAACATTAAGTTAAATATTAAACTTGCATACAGACACTACGTGAGTTGAGATAGAGTAAAGATTGTACTGTATTATATTGTTTGCTTTTTCGTCTTCCTCTTTAGTATATCTCACATATTTATTGACTAATTGGCGTTAACTACTATTGTAGATAACAGTGGCGGCTCGTGAGATAGTGCCACGTAGCCATGGAACCACCGAATTTGTCTGCAAAAACAATTTTTATTATTTTTAAAACCTCTTAATTGGTGTTTATTTTAATTTATGCAATCCTTTTTCTTATATATTATATGAAATTCGGTGGCCCTGTGCAATGCAGTGGATCACACTCCGACTCGATGCGACGGCGACCGACTGAAACCCAAAGCAGCGTCGAACGCGCTGCCACTTTTCTCTTGGCTCCTTCGAGTAGAGATAGTATTTATCTGCAGCCTATATGAACGACAGTGATAGGGCCAATGTTGGGCATTTTAGAGTTGTTTAAATAGGAAAAAACAAAGAAATTTTATGTCTGGCTCAGTCGCACTGTTTTTGTGCATGAAGCATGGATGTTTTGATTTATGCCCTTTATGGTGAAATTCGGGTGGGCATGGGTAAATTTAAACTAGTCATTAAAATAAATATTGGTAAGGTTGTTTGGAGGCTGACGATCCATATCACGTCCAAAAATCCTACCAATACTGATCGCACCACATAAGCGAAAGCCGCGGTACTGCAATATCAGTAAATTCGCCAGAATACATGTGGCAAAGGTAATAATTTGCCACCTTACATCATTAACAAGTCTGCCTCAAAGTCACTTGCTGTTCAAAATTACACCCTTGCGGCCCTTCTTGAAACTTCGGTCCTTTAGAATCTTACAAGAAAGTCATATACAGTCGAACCTCTATAACTCGAACTTAAAGGGAGAACCAAAACAGTTCAAGTAATGCAGAGTTCGAATTATAGAAATTGAAGGACCACTTAAAAGGTTTGAGTTATAGAGAGGTTTGAGTTATAGAGGTTTGACTGTATTATGTTTTGTGTTATAGCTATAGCTAGGAAGCAACACAATCAATACATGTTACATAAGAACGACCTCACAAATTTCTATTCAACATTTTTGTAATATTGCATTCAAGGCAAAAAAATAGTTAAACCTTCGACTAAATCTACACCGACTCTATAAACTTAGCACTTAGCCCCTTTTAGTAAATACTGACGCAAGTGTTTGTAAAAGGGTCTAACTGATCTTCGACAAATATATAGGCAATTCCATAACATAGACCTGTTAAATAGCTTCTGTAAAAGGTAGATGGCTAAAAAAGCACTAACAAGCTAGCTTTGTTAACTCTAGAGGTCTCTAGGTTTATGTATAGAAGGCTTATAATATGCAAGTAAATTTGTATCAAATTTTAGCATACACGTAGATAAGAGAGGTACTGGGGGACAGTACCCCCCTTAAGGAAGTTGAAATAATACCTAACACTAAAATTTCCATTAAATATAATGTATAAGCACTTATGAAGCATGCGCAACTTCTTCTTACTTTACTTTTTAAAACACCACTACCGACTCTTTATTTTTTTTAATGCTTGAATGTTGTATTTTCTATGTATTCTTCACACGATACATATTTACTCGTATATGGTCTCCACCCCAATGTCTTATGGTTTTCTTACAAATATATATACATAAAATATTCATTAATACTATGCAACCGTCTAAAAGGGAAAATTTAGAAAAAATAAAAAGATCCACTTTATAATGAGCTGAAAGTATACATGACTTAAACGAATTAAAATTTATTCTAGCAGCTATTCTTTATACTAGAGAACACAAGAAATCTGCGTTATAGAAATATAGGTAGGTACCTGATTAGTCTATGCATGTTATTTCACTCCGTTTTGATACTAATGACATAATTTTTGTTGGAAGTTGTTAAATTTATTTTTTTTAATAACATTTTTCATCGAAAATCATGCTACATGTAGTCGGTCCAATGCCAAAGTCACGAGTGTGCAAATTTGGCAATTTTCGACTATGTGCAGCAGTATATACAATTTTATTCATAGTATTCAATGCCAAAAGCACGAAAGTGTTTGCTCTCTCTCTCACCCTCCTTTAAAAATTAAAAAAATGAAATCTCTATTTCTCGCAATGTATCTTCAATATTTAAAACGCGTTATTCTCAAAACATCAATTATGCACATTCGTGACATTGGCATTGGACCGACGATGTGTCAATAGAATAAGGAGAGGAATTAACTGCGTCGACCAACCAGATGTTTGTGTTCGATCGACAGTTTTCTTTTTTCTCTAGTTTCTTTTTTACTGGGACTTTCCATCTATAGTTAGGATCAATCGCCAAGTCTTTTTAGTCAAATTTTTGCCGAGATATGCCTTGTTGGAACGTTACAAAAACAACCATATGCCGAGGTGGGACTCAAACAAGTCATATAGCAAGCACTGCAGCCAAATGCACGACCCAACGCGCTAAGCCGATCGGCCACTGTTCCCTTTTTTTGTCGAAAACAATACCTTATCTATCTGGATCTGATACCTTCCTAGTATTTTTTTCTCGTTTGAAGAAAAGATATACCTACTAAAACTGTCGAATCTTTCACAAATGTCAATAGAAAAACATCTTCTTAGAAAATGCAAAAACCACAAAATTTTATGATGATGTGTTTTGACTGGTTTAATTCAATGTAAATGACATTCATCATTATGTTTAAGTTTTTTATTCGTTTTTCCTTTTATTGCTATTCTTAGAAATAAATACTTTCGTATAGTCATCTTTCGACCTTTTTTTTTTTAATTTAAATGTTTTTTGTGCGACAACTACCTTTAAAATCTTCCTTCATCGGTGGATTAGGAGTAACAGTATTCGTTCGATCGCAGTTCAGTACGGTTATATTGCATCGTACCTGCATGATAGTGCTAACGAGGTCAAAGTCGGAGTTTGTTTTGTTTACAAAAAACCTCGCGCGCGAGATACCTGTGTTGAGAATCTATATACAATGTGTATTATAAATAATATATCATGTTTAAAAGCAAAAAAAGTGTACCATCACCTGTGAAACTTGTTTTAAAAATTAGCGAAAAGCCCAAACAAAATCAAGAAAAAATGGATAATGCCGAATTATTTCAGGATAGCCATGCTAGAACACAAAATGAAGAAGTTTTATATAGCGAATGGAAAAAATCCCAAAACGAAAAAAATTCACTTAGTGTACAAGTGGATTATCTCCGAAGTCAACTGGAAAGTATGCAAAGAAAATTTGCAGATTTAGAGACAAAAGTCACTAAAAAAGAAGAGTCTGACATGGACTACATTACTGATGAGGACGATCTGGCAAGAGAAACTGAGTGGATCAGACAAAAAGGAAAAGGTTGGAAAAAACGTCGAATGGATACTTCACTCTCACCACCACAACAAAGCTCGGGCACTGGAGAGCCCTCCAATAAAACACAAAATGAAGAACCCCCAACTAAGGTTAAAAAAGCTCCATTACCTCCACCGATTATGGTAAATGGCGTAAATAATTTTAATGATATTTATGAAAAGTTAAATATCATACAAGGAGTTAAAATAAAAGTTTTAAATAACGAAAATATTAAAATAAATGTACAAGACGCAGACAGCTATCGGCTGGTTACTAAAATGCTTAATGAAATAAAGCATCAATGGCACTCATACGAAAACAAACAAATAAGGCCAATTAGAGTAATAGCGAATAGGCTACACTTCTCATGTGACCCACAAAAAATTGTAGCTGATCTACAAAAAAAAGGTTTTAAGGCACTGGAGGCCAGCAACAAACTTAAATGGAGAACAAGACAACCTCTTAACATGTTTATGCTCACATTCAGCCACGATGAAGATATCAACAAAATCTTTGAAATTTCCAGTATCCTTGGGATTGAAGTGGAAATAAAAGCACTAAAAACCTCAAAGTTAGTCCCTCAATGCAAAAGATGCCAATCTTATGGACACACGCAAAAATATTGCGCTAAAGAACCACGTTGCGTAAAATGCACGGGGAAACATCTTACTGTAGAATGCCCCAAACCAAAAGAATCTGAGCCAAAATGCATCCACTGTGGAGGCAAGCATCCTGCTAACTACAGAGGATGCCTTGTGGCTAAGGAAATACAAAAATTGAAAAATAAACCTAAGAAACCGAATCTCATACCAAACGTGAGTACAAATAGACAAAACCAACAGACAAGAAACACAGTCACACAAAACTCTGTGACAAGGACATACAGCCAAGTAGCAGCAACAGCTACTATACCTGATATTAATATCAGTAGTCAAAATATTATGGAACAAACACTACAATTAATTTTGGAGAAATTGAACAAACTTGATGAGCGATTAACTAAACTAGAAAGTAGCAATAACGGAGCTACCAATATGCCTCAAAATGGTCAGTAATCTTAGAATCCTAGCTTGGAATGCCAATGGTCTCTTGCGACATCAGCAAGACTTGCAAGTTATTCTAGACATAGAAAAAATTGACGTCTGTCTTGTGTCAGAAACGCATTTCACTAACCAGTCTCACATTAAATTTAAAGGTTATAAAGTGTATCATACAACTCACCCTAGCAATACTGCACATGGGGGAAGTGCTGTAATAATTAAAGAAAATATATCACACTATGAGGAGATGGGATATAAAACCATAGAGATTCAAGCTACATTAGTAAGTGTAAAAACCAAAACATATACATTAGTCATAAGTGCTGTCTATATACCACCAAGGCACTTACTAAAGAAAAATCAATATCTTAATTTTCTCAGAAAATTAGGAAACCGTTTTATAATTGGAGGTGACTTTAATGCAAAAAATACCTACTGGAGATCTAGACTGACGAACTCTAAAGGAAAATAACTTTTGCAAGCTATTAGTGAATATCAATGTGAGCCGATATCAAAAGCCCACATACTATCCAACAGATCCAGGAAAAATTCCATATCTAATTGATTTTTTTATAGTAAAAAATATATCTTTAAGTTTTGTAGATATAGAAGAAAGTTTTGATTTACACTCAGATCATTCACCTATTATTCTAACACATAACATAATAAAGAAAGAAGCAAATATCTCACTAATTAATAAACTGACTGACTGGATTAGTTTTAAACAAAGTCTGTCAGAAAAAATAAACCTATCAGTACCATTGCAAACGCCAGAACAAATCGATAAAGAAGTTGATTATTTTGTTACAAATATTCAACAAGCAGCTTGGGAAAACAGTCCAAAACCAAAGAGAATTTTTAAGGGAAAAAACTATCCAAAGGAAATTAGAGACCTTATATTGGAAAAAAGGAAACTAAGAAGAAAGTGGCAACAAAGCCGTGATCCTCGGGACAAAACAAATCTCAACAACATGACGCAGCGCATTAGGCGAGAAATTCTAGTAATAAAAAATGAATCTATTAACCATTTTCTTAATGAGCTTACAGATGATAAAAATACCGACTATTCCCTTTGGAAAGCAACCAAAGATTTTAAAAGACCAATTATCCAAATTCCACCCATACGAAAATCTAACAACCAGTGGGCAAGGAGTAACGAAGAAAAAGCAGATATTTTTGCAAGTCATTTAGAAAAAACATTTCAGCCCTACGAAGCACCAGATGAACACTTTCATTTAAATGAACCCCATCAAATCGAGGACCATATTAAGCTTACATCACCAAAAGAAATATTAACAGAAATCAAAAATATTAATTCGAAAAAAGCCCCAGGGTATGATCTTATTAACGGGGTAGTCATAAAACAACTCCCCAGAAAAGCTATCGTAAAACTATGCAACCTAATTAATGCGTCTTTTAGGCTTAGGTACGTACCTAAACTGTGGAAAGTTGCAGAAGTTATCATGATTGCAAAACCGGGAAAACCACTCCATGACGTGTCATCTTACAGGCCAATATCTTTGCTGCCAATTATATCCAAGCTCTATGAAAAATTATTGCTTAAAAGAATAAAACCCATCATAGAAAGACAAGAAATTATTCCATCTCATCAATTTGGTTTTCGAGACAAGCATTCCACGATAGATCAAGTACACAGAATTACTAATATAATAGAAAAAGCACTAGAAGAGGGAAAAGTTTGTTCTGCAGTTTTTCTAGATGTAGCACAAGCATTTGACAAAGTGTGGCATGAAGGCCTTAATTTTAAACTAAAAAGGTTTCTGCCAAAACAGTATTCGGATATTTTGGAATCATACATATCTGATAGACATTTTAGAGTAAAACAGGAAGACTCATACTCAAATTTAAGAGAAATTCAAGCAGGCGTGCCCCAGGGTAGCGTACTAGGCCCTTATCTATACTTATTATTCACTTGTGATATCCCAAAGCCAGAAAATTGTCACTTAGCAACATTTGCCGATGATACTGGTTTATTGACGGTACAAAAATCTATTGAAAAATGCATAGAGAAACTTCAGGATGCAGTCACCCAAATTCACAGTTGGACCACAAAGTGGCGAATAAAATTAAATGAAACCAAATCAATTCATGTTGATTTTACAAACAAAAATATAAATCACATACAAATAACAATTAACAACATTCCAGTACCATATTCGAATCAGGCAAAATATCTAGGTATGACACTTGATACCAAATTGCGCTGGAAAGCACATGTTAAGAAAAAAAAAGAAGAACTTGAGATAAGGTATAGAAAAATGAACTGGCTAATTGGAAGGAAGTCCAATTTAACAATTCATAATAAGTTACTGCTTTATAGACAAATACTGAAACCAGTATGGACATATGGTATTCAACTATGGGGTTGTGCTAAAGAGAGTAACATTCTAGTTGTACAGAGATTTCAAAATAAAGTATTAAGAAACATTGTGAATGCACCTTGGTACGTTCGAAATAGTGACCTTCATCGAGATCTAAAAATCGAAACTGTAGCAGAGACTATAAAAAAGTACGCAAAAAGCCATGAAGATAGACTCCATCGGCATGTGAATGTGGAAGCAATTCAGCTTCTAGACAATACTATGCTAGTTCGACGACTAAAAAGAGTGAAGCCGTTTGAGCTAGTAAACTAAGTGAATTACACATAAAACAAAATAATGCTATAAACACAACACAATTGTGAGTTACAGACTAAACAAAGCGGGGAGAACTGTTGAGTGAACCCTAAGTTTAAATCTGACTTTTCTAGTAAATTCAGTTAAAACAAAATTGCTAATTAGTCTTATTGACTAGATTGTAATAAAAAAAAACACAGTGTGTTTGACAAATAAATAAATAAAATCGGTGGATTTGCATTCGACGACGACTGCGGCGAAAATTTCTGACTACCCTGTCCAAAATCTCAGGGGCCGTCACTGAATAACAACACTTTCAATATGGGGTATTCCCCCAGACAGACCAATTATCTACTTACCTGATTTTAGTCTATTTCAGATTTGACCAGCTAAAGATAAAATCAATAACCAACCAAAGAGAATTTATAGGAATAGCAGCAAAAAACAACACAAATTAATACATAAATCAGTAGAACGCGTGTTTAATCTTTTATTAGGAAGTTAATTACTATTAGATCTTAATGTTATTTTCTTAGGGGTTTAGGCCAGATTTATTTCTGTCTTTAAAAATGGGCATCGATATATTAAACCAATGAATACAAACTATCGTGTATTCATTGATGATACACATCAGTCTAAGTTGATATACGTCAACATCGGAGCACAATTAAACATTTAAACACCTTAAGGCCTGGCTAAAACGACTCGTGTACTTGGCAAATACACAATTATTTGCGTACTTGGCAAGTATACGAGCTTTGCGAATTGTGATAGCAAGCAGGGCGCTCACACGACGTGTACAATTTACAAGTAACAATTATATTAATAATTAATATAGTATAGGAACAATTCCACGCCAAGTCATCCAATTTACAAAAAAAGTGTTGCCGTGACATTTAATTTTTTTCTTTAATCATGCTTACTAAATGAAACAGCTTATGCTTAACCACTTATGCACAATTTTAGATTTTTTATTCTAATTAGTCACGCATTTGAAAAGTCTAAAAACGGGCAAAATGGGACTTTAAAGGAAAAAAATTATGCTCATAGTAAACAGCACCTAAAAAAAAATAATCTATAATTTTGAAAACATGCATAAAAGTAGTTTTCAAAAAAATGTGATGTTTAGCAAAATCTTTTATACTGGCTTAATTAGAGCAATTTAAAGAATATCCAAAAAACGCAGAAATTTTCGAAGTTTTCATAATTTTTTGGGGTATAAATGTAATGTTTTTTTAAATTTTTGATACAGTGTTGGAAAGCTATACTCAAGGACTATATCTTCCTTGTATAAAACATATTTAAAAAGTAGACGTTACCTTGGAGTTCCACGAAGAAGTTAAGAATGTCTGGGAAATCCCTCAACTTTAGCATCAAAAATGACCCTGTCTATCGGGGTGCTGGTGGTAATCAAGTAGGATAAATTTTTCACTGTATCATATACTTTTAAAAACAAGAATAAAAAATGTGGGTCTATAATCCTTAAGGTCTCTACACATTTTTTTGTTATTTTAATATTTTAAGTGATGTTAAATTGCATCACAAATTACAGGCGTGGATCTACGGGGGGGATACCCCTCCCCCAAATCTGAAACTTTACTCAGTTTTGACATATAGAATACACCTCCTGGTCACTATGCAAAATAATTTTGTGAAATATTTATTATGATATTTTCCCCAAAATAAAATTTCTAGATCCGCCCCTGCAAATTAACGTTTATCAGAAGGTAAAGTTTATTTATATGAGCACTGTTAAATAAATTATGATCTAAACTCTCTTCATAAGGTCACTACACAATTTTTTTTAAAGTTAATTTACTTTTTTAGTAGTTACCTACTGCCATATTTAAAAAATCGGAAAAGAAGTTGAGTTCTATAATTTCAGAAACCGAACAATTTTTTTTCTGAGCTTGAAGTAAATTTAGCATCTATAGTTAAATCATCCAGAGGAGTGAAAGAATGAGAGAGAGTTTGAGATTTTAATGTAAAACAAATCGTTTCACAGTACCTCTAGACGCATCACATGGGCTTTTACCATGCGTTAGTTTTGTACTTAGTTTTTGTAATGCCCAGTGGCGTATGGTCCTGGAAAACCATTTATTTCTTCTTTCAGAAAAAATCAATCTTTAGGTGAAGTTATTTAATGGTTTTGGAAAGATTAGGCCTCCAACCCCCTTCCCTCCTGCGTACGCCACTGTTAAACCTGAACCATTTTATTTACCAAAGAAACAAACTAATTAATGTCCGTGTCTCACCAAAAATGTATTCTTAAAACTAAAAAAAATTTCCGACAGTGATCGAAGATGGGACTTGAACCCACAAACTAGGATCTCACGCAAAATAGTATGTGGCTATAAATAAGATCCCCTAACGATGATTTTTATACATAATTTTTTTCCTTTGATTTTTTACATGCTTTAACCAAATGACAGACCCAGATTTTTTATCTTTTATTTATTGATTTAAAAATTTATAAAACCAACCTTTTTTGCTCGAGAGGACGACAGAAACGAGAATCTCTCGACTAAAGCGGGTCTTTCTCTCGTCTCGTCTCGAGCTTTCATTCGAGAGAAAATATCTCTCTCGCCTTGTCGAGAGAGGGCGGGACGAGACGAGAGGCGAGAATCTCTCGTCTCAGCGGCAACACTACCAATAGTGTAATATATTTTACAACTGTGCTATAAATGCTGTATCGTATGTTTATCGACGGCGAAGTACAGTGGTTATGTTATCACTTAAGGCTCTCAGGGTAGGTATTCTGGGTCTTGAACGATGTGATAGTTCCCATCACATGCTTTGACCAATGACAGGCTTTAAATTAGCTCCGAGCTGTCACGTGCTATGCGAAAAGACCTCCATTGCGCAAGCTTCTCCTACGATCCGACCGAGCATCGTTTCGTCGGTACCCGGGCATGAGAACAGATTTCACTTCAAACGCGTAAAATTCACTAACTCTGAAGAGCGGGCGACTATTCCATTGGTCGAGATAAGTCATTTCGCACAATATGCGACCGCTTAGAATTTGCTATTGTCCAAAGCGTGTTATGTGGATGGTCACATCGTTCAAGACCCAGAATAGCAATGAACCCAGGTATGTTGTTGATGATACTCCAGTGGTGCCATACGCTTGGTCAAATATTTCTTCTATATTGGAGAAAAACGAAATGTACTGAAAATAACTATTTTCAAGCATCCGGTTTGTAACTGTCAACAAGTGAATCCCATTATAGCTTCCACTGAGCATCGTTGTTAAAAAACCAAATAAAAAACGGTTTATAAGCGCCCGTATCGATTGAGAGAAACACCCTAGATCGCTGCACTCGAGATTAAGTGAGAGTAACTAATATACAGCATCGTTAAATGCTATAGGATTCATTGGAAATTATTACTGTTTGTAAGATAAGAACAACTGCATATGCATAAGATATGAAGTATGTAAGAAAAAAAGATAGAAGTTTACACGCTCATTGTTTTATAAGAGCCAGACCCACAGCAAATACATGTCCTCTGTGCGCCTCGATAAAGTAGAGGGAGGAAAACTTATGGCACCGTTTGTTTGGCCTAGCGGGACGATCTTTTTTTTTTGGCAGTTGATGAAGAAAATCGATCGAGGGTAGCTGCCAAATCTGATGATCTCGTACGCCAGCTGATAGTATCTTGCCTGCTTGTAATAAGTCGCCTTGAAAACGTTTTAGTTATAAATACTCTTACAGCCAAAGTATCATTAGAGACCCTGTATGTATGACATATTTTTACAAAAGGGAGACGCGACAAACCCTTCAAAGTCACTGAAATTAATATTTTTTGGGTATGATCACGGAACTGTAACACCACTATGATATTTTCTTGCCAAGTTCATTAAGTTTCACTAAAATAATTTAAATTGTCAGCCGTGAGTGACATCAATCATCATGCAACATATAAAAAAAACATGTTTGTCCACACTCCCTGTATAGGTTTTGTTAAAAATAAGTAAGATAAGAACAACTGCATATGCATAAGATATGAAGTATGTAAGAAAAAAAGATAGAAGTTTACACGTTCATTGTTTTATAAGAGCCAGACCCACAGCAAATACATGTCCTCTGTGCGCCTCGATAAAGTAGAGGGAGGAAAACTTATGGCACCGTTTGTTTGCCCTAGCGGGACGATCTTTTTTTTCGGCAGTTCATGAAGAAAATCGATCGAGGGTAGCTGCCAAATCTGATGATCTCGTACGCCAGCTGATAGTATCTTGCCTGCTTGTAATAAGTCGCCTTGAAAACGTTTTAGTTATAAATACTCTTACAGCCAAAGTATCATTAGAGACCCTGTATGTATGACATATTTTTACAAAAGGGAGACGCGACAAACCCTTCAAAGTCACTGAAATTGATATTTTTTGGTTATGATCACGGAACTGTAACACCACTATGATATTTTCTTGCCAAGTTCATTAAGTTTCACTAAAATAATTTAAATTGTCAGCCGTGAGTGACATCAATCATCATGCAACATATAAAAAAACATGTTTGTCCACACTCCCTGTATAGGTTTTGTTAAAAATAATTTATTTTTATTTCCGACGCTTATGAATTGACAAGAACTGAGAGTACGTCTCTCTCTAAACATCGCTAGAGTATAGAGGACCGATATTGTCATCCTTTGATTTTAACTTAAATAAATTTGACTTTGAGGAGTTTGTGGAGTCTCTATTTGTTTAAAATATGTCATACATGTAGGGTCTCTAAGTATCATGAGCTGAATAAACGAAATTTGGTTTAATTCAACATTTGGTACCTTTCAAATCGCAGGAACGATAGGGCCCTGCAGCAGAGCTAATTAATTTCTCCCTCGTTAATTACCATTGATGAAAAAAGGACCAATGATATTGGCACCCAAAATTCCAATCCGGACATTAAGTTTTTGAGGATATTGGGTTCGTTCTGCAGTATGCAAATGTTTATTTTTCTGTGACCAGTAAAGAACAACGAAAGGATTGTGATGGCCATGAACTCTTGTTTTTAAAACAAATATTTGTTATAAAATTGTCATCCTGATGAATCATAGTTTTACTTTCTTCGAAACTGATCATCTGGAAAAATTATTGCGTTTTCTTTACTTTAAAACTCCGGTACCCATGTCGTTTCAAAATGTTTCGGGCGGTTAAGGGTGAAATATCATGGCCTACATTATTGGGAATTGCCAAACCTTCTGCTGCGGCACAAATCATAGTTTAGCGCCGTTCCCTTTCCTCTCCCATTTCACGAACAAGAGGTGCGTCTCCACCCCTGCATTTGGCTTAAGCCAGAATTTGCATGAAAAACAAGTACCCACTTCTCACCTGCTTCGACGGAATGACGAAAAACTTTTTAAAGATGAGAGTTTACGATGTATTTGCCTACTTTCCCACTACCAGCCCGAATACGGGTCTAAAACAGCGAAACATATTTTAAGACTAAAATGTGACCATTTGAAAACGTAAAGTTGCCAATAAACTATATCTACTAATATATGTTTTCTTTTTTTTTAGATATATGTTATTCAATAGAGTGGACATACGGTAAGTGGCTCTGATTTAATTTAATACATTTTGGACAAAACTGAAAAAAACAACAAATCCATTTTTAGGGGCAACACTTTCTAAAAATTAGTGCAGCCTGTACCATTTTCTATATCGAAAGTGTCCGTATTGGACAACCTTTTTGTAATATGTGCCACTTTTCACCCCATAAATTATTTTTGTTAGAGCAATATTTTGTTTTATTCAATTTTATAATAAAAACAAAAACATTCTACTTGTTTATTATAAAAAATATACTTCAGATTACAAAAACCTCCAAAAAATAAAAAATAACAAAGTTAAACAAATTATGGGATTTTCGCACTATAATATTTAGTTTATATTTAATTCGTTCCCTGACATGTTTAATTAATTGTAATCTCGGGTATAGGGAATAAAGAAAACAACCAATTTTTCTTATGGCGACGTTTCGCAGCGGGATTGTTGCTTTTCCAAGCGTCAGAAATCCTGAGGCTTAAAAAATCAACATTCCCGTTGCGAAGCTACAATAAAGTGTAAAAATTGGTAAATTAAGTAATTTTTAAAAATTGATTTAGTCTACGGAGTTTTTAAGTTATACATCAGTTAAAAGGAAATTGTCTGCAACAAAGTATAAAACACATTTTTTTGATATAGAGCTAGGTATTTGAGAAAATCGGCTAAAACCTGTTCCTTTTAAAAATTTTGGGACATTGCCTTAATAAGCGGACGCTGGTGGAGAGTTTGTCAATATTTGCACTGACTAATATATCGTTAAAAAGGAACATCTTCACCAGTATTTACTAAATACTACAGTGCTAAGTGCTACAATTCTAGGTTTAAGTCTACATTTTGGTTGAAGGTTTAACTTATTTTTCCCGTGAATGCAATAGTTTTTAATATTTATATAAATTGTTCATAAATACCTTGGGATATGGGTCATCTTTTTTCGTTGTAACAAAGGCATTATTTCCACACGAAGGTTATAAATATTTAAAAATAATAAAATATTTTGGTTTAACAATGGTAGCCATATTTAAACCTCCAAATGTCACTAGGAAATGTCGAATAAAAACGGTGTAAGTCAGTGTCAGCTGTCCGCTATATTTTACATGTTAATTTTTTAGACAAGTTAGCGTCGATTAAACCGATGATCCATTGTTTTAGTGAATGAGTAATTGAAAAGGGATTCTAATATATCTTGTGCTTTTTACAGTATTTAAATATTGATACGTATTTAATACAATAATGCATCTACAGATATAGTTTTAAGTTATTTATGTATTATTTAGCTTTGAATATTTTTGTATGTAAGTTTTTTTGTCAATTATGGATTATTTCTATTGTTTTTCGAACTTTAAACCACCCCTCAGGGGGGTATTACAATTTGAGACTATTTTTAGTGGGAATCCTACGACTGCACGGACTAAGTTTCCAAAAAATGACATTTGGTTACAAAATTTTAAAGTGGTTTTTCTTTATTTCTAAAGTTAATTTGAATTTATATGAGATGAAACTCACTAAGAAATGCTTACTATCATATTGCACATTAGGGTGAACCAAACCTTTGCAGTTATTTGACCTGTGAGTATTAAAAAAATACACTTAAACCGGTCGGTATCAAGTCTATAAACTTGATACTTAAACCCGATCTAAAATGCTAAGTCTTAAGGTCTTAGCAAATACTGGTGTTTAGATTTTGGGGGGTCTGGGGTATTTTAATTTTATCTTTAGGTAAGATTTTACACATTTTGGATGCATTTATGTGTTTATTTTAGTTAAATTTTCAGTAATTCAAACACGACTATAAGAGGAGTGGAGATAAAAAAAATTGGTCCGACAACATCCGGATCGGTAATCTATGACCCATTCTCAGCTAGTATCCTTTGTCAAACTGCAATATACTCTACTACTTCTAGCGCCTGCACTACAGTTTTTAAAAAAAGATATATTGTGTGTTAAAAGGTATGCACGATGATTTTAAAACGGCGTTATAGATATTCATAAAAATTAAGGAAAATATTGTGTTACACCTTCCCGGTATGCTATTAAACTTTTATGATAATAGATAATTAAGAAGTTTAAAAAATTATTTAAAGTTATAATTTGTAAAAAAAATTGTATCTGACCTTAAACCTAATTTTTTCAGGATTTTTTTTCTTACTAAACCAACGGTAAAACACAGACGCATTTGCTCTGAATTTTAAAGGAGCTGTTGAAAAAGTCAAAACCTTATATGGTTTGGTTTTATATTAAAAGTTGTAAAGTAGAAAGAAGATAAACGACCCTGGGGAAACAACCTGCTATATGTTTTTAAAATCTTTAGGAGATTGTTTTATTTTTGGGATCCCTTTATTTTTATATGAAGATTTTAAAACCTTACGGACTGGCAACGCAAAATACACAGTTTATTACCTTACAACAATTCTAAAAATACTTTTTCATTTCTCAAATCACATGAAATAAATAAGACAATGAAAATTATTTTGTTAAAAAGCAGGGCAACAGAAAAAAGTATTTTATATTAGAAACTAACATTATGAGACTTTCAAAATTTACCGTAAAGTAAGTTTTTATGGGACAGCAGTGCATAATATTTTTTCAAGTTTATACAATATACTCTTGAGTGTTTTTTTTTGCAATAAATCGGTATGTTTAACACAAATCCCAAAAGAAAGTTAAAAAAGGTTTGTTTTTTTGTCAACTTGTCTTCTGGCCAATGTTTGAGTCCTGTGGGCCACTTCTGGTGGTGCGATTTCCTAAAAAGCTATCTTATTAACCTGCCTGTCTTTGTTTCATCATTCTATACTTACGAGGGTTGCTTTTTAAGTTTAGCACTTTTGCATGCGCTCAGTCTAATTTATAATGCTGTAATTCCACTCGTTTGTTGGTACCGTCAAAATTGAATCTTTGACGATGCAGTCCATTCTTAATTTTCGAAAAAGTATAGAAATCTTTGGGAATTAGGTCGGAACAATTCGACGTTTTGTTTAAAATTCAATAGTTTTTTTGTGCTTTGTGTCTTGATAGAGGATGATTCGTGATTCGGTGTTCGTTTCTTAAAGCTCAGTGATGACTTTCAGCAAACAAATGGTGATGTACCAACCGGCAGTTACAGTCCTTTGATCTTCCAGAGGAATTGTTGCTACATGACCTGCATTTGAGACAAATGTCGCGACCATCTTTTTAGATACACTTCGAGAACTGATGACTTTTGTTAGCTTTTTTCATCTCGGAACACCCAAACAGACGATTGACGTTTATTTTCGGATTCAGATGGGTAAATGCACGATTAATCACTTACTGACAACGATTTCCAGCCTTAAAGCGGTCTAGAGATTTCTGACACCAATTGACCCTAGCTTCTTATTGTTCTTCGGTTAACAGATGCAGTATCCAGCGGGAAACCTTTTTTCTTATTCTTCTTATTCTTCATGCAAAATTTTTTAAATTGAGGTCTTTGCAATCATCAATAAAGCCTCAATTTTGCGATATGTCACAGCATCCATGTTTTCCTGGGTGACAGCCGTTTTTGGTGCATCTGGCCTTGGATCGTCGCTAATCCCAAGGTCTTTATATTTATAGGTTATCGACGGAATTTGAAAGGTCATTAAACCTGACTGGCCAATTGTAATTAGATTTAAAAATCCACGCCACCTGGTTGCCTTAAATCATTTGTTTTATAGAAACTCGATGAGGCAGCTACAGTCGTCCAGTTAAGTTCGCATGAATGGTCAAATTCTGTGGGCAACCTGTGGAAAAGTATAAAGATCTTGGGCGAAGCCGTCCACGCTTGAATTCTCCATACCACCGAAACACTGTCGACTGATTTGGTGCTTCATTACCAAAAACTGGAATCAACTCGGCAAGGCATTCTTGTTGAGATAATTTCCTTTGAAAGTTGTAAAAATTATAGCCCAAAAATGTTTTACTTTCATTTTTCGACTGATTTGGTAACTTAAAAAATTTACTGTAGTTATATAACTATATGTATCGCCATAGCATTTTAAATTTTGTTAACTTTTACTAATGACATTCGATCAATGTCGCCCCTATATATTCCTATATGCAAAATATAAATGACAGCCTTTATACTAAAGAATGTAAAATTAGTATTAAAAAACGTATAACGTTTTTTTTTTCTTATAGAACCTAGTTGAAAACAAAATGTAATAAAAGTTATGATAAATAAAAAAAAATCATTAAAAAGATTCCCTGTATTGTTAGTCTAAGCTATTGCATGATTTTCTGATAGAGCCCTTAAAAGAAAACCGAACCGAACCAAAAAGGGTTTGAAGAAATTAAAGAAAACTTATAAAAACTCGTATTTCTTTCGTGATTTTTAAGAATAACATTGGGACGCCAATGGAGTACTAATCAATAACTTGACGCACACAAGTGATACACCGTTTAAAATAATATTTAATTTCCCATAATAAAGGTTATAATACATTTTTTTATAAAATGCTTACTTTTTGAGAAAATTACATAAAACCTAAATACTATAATAATTTTGCGTATAATGTGAAAATACATAATAATATAGGAAATGAAGGATTCTCTAACACTTTAGCGTTTGTATCTCAGCACAGTGCCGTGCCAAAAAATGAGACAACGAGGCAGTTGCCTCAGGTAGCCACATTCAGAGGACAACCAAAGTCTAATATTTTCAACATTTTGCTGCTCTCCAAAGAATTAAATAATCTGCAATTAAAAATTTGAAGTAAATTATGTGGTGCAAGAAAAACTGAGGTATAAGAAACTGATAGATGAGTTTGCAGAGGACAAGGTAGAGAAACCCAGAATTTCTGAGCAAGTAACTTTACATATGTTTGGGTATTTATGTTAGTTTTGCATTTAAGTTTTTGAAAAAGGAAGTCCTGGTGTTTTTGTAAGCAGATAGTTCCTATGTTATATAATAGGCATACTTAGGTATGCATTTTTAACTGACTCTACATATACGTGAGTAAACATTTCTGAATTCGCTCTTTTAAAACTTTAAAAAACTTTTTCATTTAATACCATTTTTTAAGATATATTTTGCGTTATTTTGTTAAAATTATTTTATTTTTCAAAAGTTTTCGGTTGCCCCTATTTTTTACGGTTGCCTCTATTTTTTTCCTTTTTCCCAAAAAATGTTTACTGTGGCGCCATTTTTTTAAAAAAATAATTACCTTTTCTCTAATTTTCGCCTGTGGCGCCATTATTTTCATCATATCTGCAAAATGTTTTCTATAACCCGATTTTTTTCGAAATGTGTTTGAGTTTAAAACATTTTTTCCTGCCAAGCAATTGTTTTCAATATTGCAATAGTTTTTTATATGCAAACATTTTCTTCTTTGCCGCCATTTCGAAGGATTGAAATGTATCATTTTAGTACTTCCTAGTGTGCAGAAAAAGATTGCACGAGTTGTTTGTTTTTAAATGAGGGACAGCAATTGTTCCCTTTGCCTCAGGCAACCGAAAAGTTAGGCAGACCCCTGCTCAGCAATTACGATTATTCTGAAAAATAAGCAGTTTTTAACTTGTTAAAAAAATGGCAACATCCAAACTGGCGGCATAATGGTTGATATCATAGTTTGAAACCTAATGGTCTGACAAAAACACATGTTTTGTAGGAAATTTTATTGCCTTCAATTTTTGTTTAAAAAAAACTTCTACGACTTTTAGAAATCAAGTTATTAAAAAAATAAATAATTTGTGCGCCATTTTTTTAGGATGGTGGCGCGAGCGGACATTTCTTGAGGTCGCAAACCTACTGGAATATTAAAGACCATCAACCCTACAATCGTGCCAAGTTTCAAAACTTTTAGACCTTTTGCACCTAAACGGCTTTTTTATGTTTCAAATTGGACTAATCAATAAATAAATGGATCCATGATGGATCTGATACCTTTCTGGCTAGCCTATTAGCCGTACACTTTAAGTGAAGCCATGATATATCAGCTCTAAAAACCGTTTTTTGTAAATATCTCAGAAACTAAAGCTCCTACGAAGTTTTTGGTTATAAGACAAATTATTGAGCAAAATGCACTACTACATTCCGATTTTGTTTACTATACGAACCGAAATAAATAATGTTGAATTTAATTATAGATAAATAAGTGACTTAGTTTTAAATTCGACTTTGGTATGTTAATTTTGAAAGCTCAGCTGTCAGCCTGCAATCTTAATTAGTCAAAATACTGCCTGACACTATTATTGCATGGCTTTATTCCATTAATCCCTATTGTCTGTTTAAAATGCTTTATAAACGGTCCTTTATATTTCTAGTTGTTGACTAAAGTCACCAGTAGTTTTTGTAAAAGTTTAGTCAGTTAGTTGTCAGACGAAACAAAGTATTGTCAATCAATAATTTTCAATTTTCGTAATAAAAAATGTAATTAAAATTTAATAAAAAAATGTTTTAATAATAATACAAATCAACAAATTTCAAGACAAGTACATTTAATACAAAATAAAATATCAAGAGAACAAGGTAGGAGCCACGACTTATTTGATAAAGCTGAGTTTAGCTTCGTTCCAGATTACCAGGTCGGCAAGAGCTACCGTTTGTTTCCCTCCATTGTCTCTGTTAAGTAAATAAAATTTTTGCTAAAATGTTTTGTTATTTTTTACTTTGGAGTCGTAAATAAGGCTTCCACGAAAATTGTCTTTACCAAGCTCAAACAAAGAAGCAGTCAAACTCGTAAAGGCGAAGGACTGCTGGAAGAACATTTTATTTAATTTTGATGTACAGAACAAACAGAATATTTTTTGGGAACAGGAAAAAGACATTTTAGCCATCCATACCATATTATGTATTGAAGGCTTTTGGGATCGCATCCAGCAACGTAGCTGGAAGTCTAGGGGCCCCGGGGCGAACAATTTTTTGCCCCCCCTCCATCATCATTTTATCATCGTTTTACTACGTATCTTATAGCAAGCTATTTTATCTGAGGGCACGGCAGTGCCTCGCCAAGTTCGCGCGCCGTAACCATCTTTTCTGGAAACATTTTAGCCCATATTTGACCTACCTAAAACTCGTATATCTCCATGGAGTTAACAAACCCTCCAAGTTTCACGAAATTCCATAAAGTAGTAAAGTAGTTACGAAATTTCAAAAAACGTCGAAATTGCCACTCACTCACTGACTCACTCATGTACAGATCATCAATATTCTACTGTACTTCCAGACATGCTACAAAGCTGAAATTTGGCAGACTGATAGAAATTATGACCAAACCCCTGGAAAAAATCAAAAACCCCAAAATTTTAATTTACTCCCCTCCCCTATACATTTGAAGTTATGTAAAAGTAGCATCGCCCACTTCCAGAAATGCTAGAGAGTTGAGCTTTGGCAGACAGCTAGGAACTATGATAAAACTATAGAAAAAAATCAAAAAACCCCAAAATTTTATTTTACTCTCCTCCCCTATACATTTAAAGTTATGTAAAAGTAGCATCGCCCACTTCCAGAAATGCTAGAGAGTTGAGCTTTGGCAGAATGATAGGAACTATGATAAAACTAAAGGAAAAAATCAAAAACTCTACAATTTTAATTTACTCCCCTCCCCTATACATTTAAAGTTATGTAAAAGTAGCATTGCCCACTTCCAGAAATGCTAGAGAGTTGAGCTTTGGCAGACTGATAGGAACTATGATAAAACTATAGGAAAAAATTAAAACACCCCAAAATTCTAATTTACTTCCCTCCCCTATAAATGTAAAGTTAAGTAAAAGTAACATTGCCTACTTCCAGACATGCTAGAGAGCTGAGCTTTGGAAGACCGATAGTAACTATGATAAAGTTATAGAAAAAAATTAAAACACCCCAAAATTCTAATTTACTTCCTTTCCCTATAAATGTAAAGTTATGTAAAAGTAACACTGCCCACTTCCAGAAACGCTAGAGAGCTGAACTTTTTAAGACTGAAAGACAATATGATAAAACTATATGAAAAAATTTAAAAATACCAACATTTTAATTTACTTCCCTCTCCTATAAATGTAAAGTTATATAAAACTAACATTGCCCACGTCCAGAAACGCTAGAGAGCTGAGCATTGGAATGCTAATAGAAATTATGATAAAACCATGGGAAAAAATTTAAAAAGTCCAATATTTTCATTTACTCTCCTCCCCTATAAATGTATAGTTATGTAAAAGTAACATTACCCACTTCTAGAAACGCTAGAGAGCTGAGCATTGGAAGACTGATAGGAACTATGAAAGAACTATAGGACAAAGCTTAAAAACACGACAATTTTAATATATTTCACTCCCCTATACATGTAAAGTTATGTAAAAGTAACATTGTGCAATTTCAGAAACGCTAGAGAGCTGAGCTTTGGCAGGCTGATAGGAACTACGATAAAACCATGGAAAAATATTAACAACCTCAAAAATTTAAGTAAGGCATTGCAAAAGTTTTGAACAATATTCCGCATATTTTACTGCTTTACAAATTAAGTATTATCCAATTCCTTTAAAAAAGAAGTGAAATCATAACAAAAACATTTCATGTAAAAAAAAGTACGCGAAAAAGGCATTCCGTAAAAAGAATTGAGATAAAAGTAAAGCCAAGTTCTCCAATAAAAATTTCAAAATGAAAGATTCTTACTAGTTTGGAAATATTTTTCTAAACTTGGCTATTACGGCTGTAAATGACCCTTAGGCACAGTGCTAAATTGAACATAAAGAAGTTTGGTCAAATATTTAAAAAAATTATAATACGAGAACCATAGCACCGAGCAAAACGCGGTTTCGAAATTTAGACTACAAATTACAGTTTTAACAAAATTTGTCATTTCGTCCAAATTTTTCCGAGAATTTATAGAACATAGTATCTAAAAACAAGCGGCTAGATTAACGTTGTTTTCACACATTTATTAAACATTTAATTTTTAATAAAAATAAAGCTGCCTTATTATCCAGAACAAATAAGTAGTATGGATGACTATGCGTGCCTGCTGGCTCCATTTTTCCAGGGCCGCTCGACGTGACGCCCTGCAATAATTTGCTAACACATTTATTTAAAATTCTCAGCTAAATTGCTTAGAAATTACACATCGCTTCCCATTAAACACCAAAACATTTTAATAACGTCAAAAATTTGTTTAATTCAAAAACATAACGCCAGGTTAGGTGTTAGTTCTAACGTAATACTCATGGCTCTGTAATGAAAGCGCGAGTGACATAATCGCGTATGAAAAAACCGCGAGTGACAGAAGCGCGATGTAACAAAACCGCGATTGTTTATATAACTGGCGATACGTTTATTTCCGTAGTAGCTAATAGCACATGAGTTCTTTCCCGGAATACTAGAGGGTGTGAATCCGAACCGAATCGAACCGAACAAAAATTTGCAACGTTTGTTTTAACAAAAGACAAATATTTTAACAAAATAACACAAAGCGTCTCTATTAGCGACTCGTATCAACTCGCAGCGAAACTAAAAATGGTCGGTTCGGGTAGTGGAATGAAGGCAGGGCCCTCTATAAGTTTTTCTTTTTAAATGTTAAACAGCAAAACTTTTATTAGCTTCATATATCTTAAATTCAACGTTAGGAATGAGATCTAGGAAAAACATTATAAAAATAACCATATATTTATGGTATTATTTTTAACGGTTCTCTAAATATTGTTTTATTTTAACGTTATGTTCTACATGTTTTTGAAGTTCATTATTTTACGTTTTTTTTTACGGTTTTGTGCTTAGTAAGTTGTATTTTTTTTACATAATGATTTAGGTTTGGACCAGTCAATACACTCAACAAGAACAAACCAAATTAGTGAAAAAAATGATTGATTACAGCTAATAAAACATACAAAAAAATAGTGTTTATAAAAGAAAGAAATAACAAGTTAGGACAGCCGTAATTTTTTTAAATAAGCGATACTGCAATACTGCAATTAAAGTCTTACAGGCTTTTGTTAAAGGGGCATTTTTGCAAATGTTAGTTCGTTGGTTTGGTAAATAAAATGGCACTGTCGATCGAGCCGAAGTTCTAGGTACTAAAAAGTTTAATTGTTGCAATAGTTCCGGCGGGTCGATTTGGTTGTTAATAATTTTTTAAACGAACTGTAGCTCTGCCAAACTGCGTCTGTCTTTTAGAGAACTGATATTAAACGTATCACAAAGGACCTCATTTGGTGTTCCTATTTCCGGATACACACCATCCAATTTAAGAGCCAGGTAGCGCAAAATTTTTTCAATTGAGTCAATAAGTGTTTGGTTGCACGGACCACACTATAGACGAGTATTCTAATCTCAATCGGACGTACGAAAAATATAATAATTTTAAAATAGCCAAATTTTCTTAACAATATCCCGTATATGAGTGATAAACGAAATAGCACTGTCAAATATTATACAATTATACTTTAAATTCCATATCCAGTGATCTAGGCAATATGGCGCCATTCAAAGAATAGTCAAACTGAGTTACCTGTTGCTTAAAAGAGAAGGAGACAACGTTACATTTGGTAGGATTTAGTGGTAGTAAATTAGAGTGACACCAAGTATTAGATCTATTTAGGGCATTTTGAAGTTTTTCGCACTAAGAAAGATTATATAATTAATAATTATAATTAATGCTAAATAGTAGTCAAGGCCGTGCTTGGTGGCGATCAAGGAGGATCAATCCCCTCCGAAATAGTCGATAAATTGTGCTAAAAGAGATTTCTCATCAGCCGAAATATAACAAAAATAAATACTCAGCATATTTTAATTAATTTTTTTTTATCCCCGCCCAAATTTTTTTCTGGGTACGGCTCTGACAGGAAGTACTCAGCCCCAGTTTGAAATGTTGTAGTAAAAAGAACCTTTTTTCCCATGTAAATTGTTTTCTTCTTTCTCCTCTCTCCTCTCTCCTCTCTCAGATATTATTATTATTTTATTTTAGATATATTTTTGGATGATTCCGTGGTCTAACATTAGATTGATTAAAATTTTTCAATTTATTCGGCAAAAGTGCGCCTCTAAGTTCTAACCGGATCAAAAATATATTGAAATACAAGTAAGCCTTAAGTGCATAACAATAAATAATTGCGTCTAAGAAGTTTGAATTACTGAATGTTAATAAATCTTTCAGTTAAGTACTCCATCCATAATTTCGCAAGTAACACTCGAAGTCACTTGCTAACTTTAGTGGCTTAAAGGAGTTTTCCATTGAGATTTATATCTCTTGATCTCTAAACTTAATAATGGCTCCATTAAAGAAGTTTTAGTTTGTTAAAGTTGTAGTTGTACCTATAGCTGTTATACGTATGTAGGTATGTAGATACAGAGTTTTTGGAGGTAACACTACTGCTTAAAAAAATTTATAATTTTGTATAAAAGTGTATTAATAGCCCGAGTCTAAATGTAATTTAAAGAAAAAATTAAAAAATTACTCGAATACTAATCAAAGCAAATGTTTGTTTTAGGTAGAAGGTTTTTATGAAATTTTATAGTTTTTGGGGCGTTGAAAATGAATTAAGTTTTTCAACAAAATTTTCCTTGGCATCTATGAGATATTGAAGATGGCGGCCGATTAGAGATACAAAAATTTTTAAAATATATTTCCTAATAACGTAAAACCAAAACCAGGCGCAATTAATAACCAATAGGGTTCCATAAAATATAGTAATGACCCCGACTTCGTTTCCTTCAGGAACGCTGCAAAATGGTGCGGCCATCTTTTTTTTTTCATCCAATTAGGATCAATCGCCCAGTTTCGCAAAGTTAAAGCAAAGTTAAACATTTTAAACAATTAGAAACATCCAAGTACAGCTGATTAAAAAAAAACTGAAACTCTTTAAAGTAGATTTTCCAAAATTTAAGCAGTGTATTCTAAACCACCATCAGCTTTATCAAAACGTCAGTATTTTAACAATATCAAAATGAAAATGAGAAGTAAAAAAATAATAACGTTGTTATCAGTTACAGAATAATAAATACATAAACATGGTATTTAATCCTAAAATATACGACCGAAGAGCTAAAAGCCAAAATTTTTGAACATAGAGGGTTTCATAAATAACAGATGGAAAAAGAAACAATCACTTGAAAGGAATCAAGGATGATTTGCAGGCCTAAATGTAAGTCAATTTCGGGAAGATCAGGCGCTATTTCGTGTACTCTAAAATGACACTTTCGAGAAAGCAAATAGTGCAAGAATTTGTTCACACTTACCAGCAGCTAAGCACTCAGTTACCGTAGAATTCAATCATCAAACTTCAGGCCATGAATTATATACAAAGTAACACCTCAGGTGCCGAACTGCAGCAAAAAATCCATATACCGGGTGGGCAAAAAAAACCGGACAATTTTTTCTTATTATAATTTTTGAACTATACAATCGATTTTAATGGGACAAACTGCTCTTGGCAGAGAATTAAGAATGAACGTGCCTCTTTGAAGGGTCAAGTATGATTATTTTCGACATGCTAACTTCTAAAATGGCGTAAAATTTCGATTATAAACTAAAACAACAATCAATTCTCGCAATAATATTTTTTATTTTACTAAGATCGGTTCAGTAATATTGAGTTTATAAATAAATGAATGCAGACAGGATTGGCAATGCAATCGTGTAATCTGTAAAACAATGGCTGCAACAAAAATAGATTTTTGAGAACCTTATTGTGCGGGGGAAAAGTAGTGCTTTTCTACAAATTAAAAAAAAAACTAAAAGATTTTCATAAAATAAGACTAAACACGCCATTTTGAAGAATCAATTATGGTTCTGTCCACCATCTTAAATTTTAAGATAATAATAAATTTTGATCATGATCTTTAAAGAGAAATCAATTATCACGAATATATTTATTATTTTATCAAAATCGGTTTAGTAGTAAAGAATTTATAAGGAAATAAATGCAGACATGATTGGCAAGGCATAATATAATATTCAAAACAATGGTTAAAACAAAAATATTTTTTTTAGAACCACGGAACCGATTTTGCTGATTCATAGCTTGTTGTGCATGGCAAGAATGCTGCTTTTATAGTGATTTAAAAAAAGATATTCAAACATGTTCGCACCACAAGAATAAACGAGCATCTTTTTAGGGTACAATTGTATTTCTTCCGCAATCTTGGATTTTGAAATGGCGGACAAATTTTTTTTTATTCAAAACTCTGATTAATTCTCTGCCAAGTGCAGTTTGTCCCATTCAAATCGATGGTATAGTTCAAAAGTTATAATGAAAAAAAATGTCCGGTTTTTTTTGGCCCACCCGGTATATGTGGGTGATTAAAATTATTTTATCCAATTTTCTTTAAAACGAAGCTTTCTAAGAAAAAAGTTATGTGTCCGTTATTTAGACGATAGAATTTTCTTTCTGACAAAGTTTAACGTGACTTAAATTTTATAGTTGGCAAACACAAAAGTATTTTGCAATTTGCGTATTATACTGTATTAAGAAGAAGACTATTTTTTTATGTATGTATCACATAATAAGATTACATTTACTACCAAATATACAGTGGCGTCCATAAAGGGAAATTATTTATAGAAATTGTCAAAAATCTTATTTAATTATAAGCTTCTATTCAGCTTTCTCAAAAGTAAAGCTCTATAAACAAAAATGATATGATAGAAAACCACGTTATTGGTAATATAATTTTTTAAATTGTGTTTAATATGCTTGTGTCAGGATTATTAGTAACGTTTCAGTGACATCCGTAAACAAGAATTACAATTTTTTTTTTATTGTAGGTTTTAATAAATTGCTGAAAAATAGAACAAAATTTCAATTATTTTTGATTTTATATTTTAATTATAGCTGTGTACTTAATTTTTTTAAAAGTAAAGCTCTTTGGGTGAAAATGGTTTATGTCACTGAATAGCCAATCAACGGCGGTTCTAAAGGAAAAATCTGATGGGGAGGAGGGTAATGGTAAAACGCGGTTCTCGTAAATAAGCCCATGGGCAAAAAGCAAAAAGGAAATAATTGCAGAGGAAAAATGCGAATGCTGGAAGAGCGCAGACCAAAAAAGCGCACAAAGAAAAGATATTAATTGCATAATATAAGCCATTAAAATTAGAATGCTATTTGTTTCCCACAAAAAGAGGAAGAATAATATACCTATTGAAAATTTCATAAAGCTTTATTATTTATAAATATGTGAGTTTTAAAAATTTAAAACGCTAATCAGCGTTGATCTGACCTGAAAGACAAAAGTGCTGTCGAAGGTCACGGATGGATTCTTTTGTTTTCAATCGATCTTTTCATCCATCGATATACATATATAGCAGCTTATTAGTCGTCTGCTCTTGTTTAAGTTTCTCTCGTATCCGGTAGATGGTGCCTCTTGTAGAAGTTTTCTCATTATAGACGTAGGATGCGAGACAAAACGGTCTGATTAACTTCGCAAGGGTGTCTCATTGACCAATCAGTGTTCTGGGGAGTCCCATAAGGACGATACAGTTAACTATCAAAACTTTTAGGTGTCCATTAGATCTTGGACCCCCGTAAGGATAAGCTTTTGAGCTACCCACGGAAAAATATGAAAGAAAAAAAAATTACCCGATTAGCCACGAAAACCTGTTTGATTTGCAGTGAAACTATTTTTTATGAAATTTTGCAAAAAGTGTGGATTTTAAATATTTACACTTTTTTATGTGTTAAAGTCTCTTCTGTCATAAATATTCTGCTCCTCTACTACGATATTCTATATACATTCCTGCTTCAAGTTCCCTTGTTCATCAATTATTTTGTCTGAGCCGCCGAAAACCCATAAGGGTATTGGCAAATTTCAATCGCTATATTTCAAAAGAAGCTTATCCTAGTACATGTACACTCAGGTTCATGAATAATGTCCCAAACATTTTCCTCTAACTAACGCACTTTTAAGAAGTTGGCACAATGGCACTCATTGCCTATTTTTTGTTAAATGATTTAAAGAAGGGTGCATTTATAAATAATAATTATTATTGATGCATGTTTCGAAGGGAGGCGTTTTCGGGGGCGTGCCAAAGGGTAAGGCAACGAGGCGGCCGCCTCAGGTAACCACCATCAAGGGGCAACGAAATTTTAACATTTTCAAAAATGTTGCCCCTCTCTGAAAAATTAAATAATCTGTAAATATAAAGTTAAGATAAATTATGTGGTTCAAAAGGAAGAAACTGATAGATGACTGAAGTTTGCAGAGAAAAAGGCCTTGGGTAAAACTTCTGGTCAAGTTACTTTGCAAGTTCAGGTATTTATGTTATTGAAATGCATTTGGGTTTTTGAAAAAGCGAGTTGATTCCTTAGATATGTTTTTCTGAGCAGATAGTTCCTATGTTATATAATAGGCATACCTAGGTATGCATATTTTAATAAATGTATAAACCGTAGTTTAGTTGGAATTTTTGCAAATGACATTTGATTGATTTATCTATTAGTGGCATATTAATACAGGTAATGTTGGGGCGCAATTAGAGGGAGATTACCCCCCTCAAACTCATAGTTGGCCTCCCCAATCGAAATGAGCATCAGTCATCAGGGGCAAACTGACTATACACATAAAGTCAGTAAGAATTTTCTACTCGGCCCTTTTGAAACTATACAAGTTTCTTTTATTTGATACTATTTTTCCCGAAAATGTTAAGCCCTTTTTAGCTTTCTAGCCCGCGCAGCAACAGCTAGTTACCTTCCTAGCCCGCGCAGCAATGGCTAGAAAAGGTATTATTTGCGACAAAAAATATTTTGTTGAGATCACAATATCGTCGTGATGTCTGTGTGTGTGTATGTGTATATATCTGTACGTAACACGATAGCTCCTAAACCACTCAACCGATTCTCATGTGATTTTCAGGCAAAAATATTGTTCGATACTGTGACGAGCTGATTAGATTTTGGTCAAAATTAATTAATGTTAATAACAGTGCTTTGACAGTTAAAACATTTAAAAAATGCTAACTTTTTAACGGAGCGTCGCATAAATATGCTGTTTTCGGAATATAGTTAAGCATATTTTTCTTGTCTATCGTTTTGGAGTTATTTACAAAAAACTATTTTCAAGGTTTGTATAGCATGGAGTTTACTTGGACTGTGCTAATGGGTTAGGAAGGTATCAGATCCGTCATGGATCCATTCATTTTATTTAATTTTTAATTGTTTTTCTGAAATTTTAGCTTGGTCCCCTTTTTTCCCTTTTTACCAAAAATTTTCTACTGTAGCGCCAATTTTTTAAGTGAAACATATTTTTCTCAAATTTTCGACTGCAATAAAATGCGACTTTTTCCAAAATGTATTTAAACTTTACAACATTTAGGCCAGCCGCGCTAGTAGTTTTTTTATATTGCAAATATTTTCTTTTGTGGCGCCATTCGTTTGCCAAAGAGAACTTACATTTTTAAAAAATTTAGACTGGGGCGCTATTTTCTTCGTTATATCTACAAAAAGTTTTTGTGGCGCAAAACGAAAAATAAATAACTCTTCTAAAATTTGCGCCTTAGGAGAAATTTTCTTTTAGTATTTTTTTAAATTTTTCCTTTGTATGTTAAGCCATCTCACATCCCCTTCTGTGGTACTGTCTTTCGCATTCTCTCGGTATTAAGCTTGAGCCACAAGCTCCCCCATAATGGCCTGGCTACGTGTGCGCCTGAGTTGATATGTGAGTGGGAATCTATTAGAAATATTCCAACAAATTTAAGGATTTTTAATCATTATAATAATATGATGTCGGACAGGAATAGTACATTGAAAACTTAAAGAGTCGGCACATTTGATCCAAAAGCCAGAAGGTTTGGTTTCATAAGTAAAGTACACTTTTAATTTCTAAAGAGCATAAAATGAATTCTAGTTCCTAAGGTACAGACAAAAAACTATTGCAGGAAATGTTTGAAATGCAGCGATTTTCCCTTTGCCTCAGGCAACCAAAAATATAGGCACGCCCCTGGGTTTTGATCTTAGAATCTTAGGGTTGGTAAGGTCACATACTAACCTATTAAGTTTTCTGCGTGGTGGTAAGCCCCTTTGGTAACAGGAAATAAAATCTATATGTTTGTGGCGGATTCATTTTACATACAAATCTTTATCTAGGTATTATACGACTAATGCATTTTTTAATTTAGAAACCACTGCGTTTATCCTAGAAAAAGAAAAATCGCTGATTTGCCAGTAGTTCATAAGAAAAAAATTTGCCTAACAAAATTCGAAAACATTATCTTTTTGACGAACAACACTAGTGAGACGTTTCGATTGTTCTTCTACATTCGCTTTCAAGCGCTTTGGCTATCTTATATTTAAATTATTCTTTTACCAATACTATTAAATCTGCTTTATGTTTATTATTCATTTTTTAAATGAAAAAATAATCAAAAAATGAAAATATTTTTTAACTCTAGACGGCATATTCATATGCAATTCACTTGAAAATCAAAATGGCATAAGTTACCACCTCTTTAGCATAGAGCGACCTCAAATTATGGGAAACACCAAGTGCACAAATATCGGAAATTCTTGTTCCTCGCTTGGTAAACTAAACAACAAAGAAAGATAAATCAATATCAAAACTCCTTTTATTCCTTACAAAACAGACATAGATAAACAACCCTCATTTAGCGTGTGAACCAAGGTCTTTATCAATTTACACAGGTTGTCTTCAGATTTTGACAAGTCACGTGAACTTAACTGGATGACTGTAGCTGCGTCATTGGGTTTTCATAAAACAAATGGTTGGAGTTAACCCGGTGACATAGATTTTTTAATCTGATTACATTTAGCAAATTAGGTTCAATGACCTTACAAATCCTAAATACTATATTTTGGATCATGGGAATCGGTCAATAAAAATCTATTTTTTTGTTTGTGACGTTTCAGTTTATTCAACCATCATCTAACATGGAAAGTTCTACACTTAAAATTTATATATATAATTTATGATAAAACAAACAACATTACAAGTACATAGTTAAAAAACAATTTTTTTTTTAATTTAAAACTATTATATGAAGCAAAACGGAATATCCAGGCAAAAAAACATATAAAGGATTTAAAATTTTACAGTATGATAAAGTTTTTTAAAATGTTACTATTTTTATTAATTTAAAATATAGGGTTTTCTCCTATTTTTTTGCATACCTAACCAGTAAATTGTGTCTCAACCATTTATATATTTAATAATGTCTATATTTCTATTTTTATTGTTAAAATTTTTAACTATATTTACAAAAATTATTCTGCATTTGGAAAATGCAGAAGTCCTTTTAAAAGAAAATAACTATCATAAAAGAAGAATCCATGACAAATTGTGAAAGGCTTTCGCGGCCATCGTCCAATGGTGCGTGTGCTTTCGGGCTGTTCGGCCGTCGTCGTTGGAAATTCGTTCACAACGTTTCGCCATCTCGAGTGGATGGCATCTTCAGGAGATGTGGACTGTTCCATACATTCTCGGAGTCAGGGCTTCACTTTGGCCTAGCATCCTCTTGACTGGGTCCTCCAATGAAGAAATCTTAATTAAGTGATTCACTTTTTTAATTGCGGGTTGTGTAGGATCTCTTTTTAGCTTCTTGTATGTTGAGGGTTCTAAAAGATCGACCATCTTTCTGTTGTAGTCATCCCTGTTCAATACTACAGTGGCGTTTCCTTTGTCGGCAGGCAGTATCAGAATGTTTTCGTCCTTGTTGAGATCCTTAATGGCTTTTTCTTCCATCCTTGTAATGTTGCGTTTTGGTGGTTTGGCTTTTCGCAAAATCTGTGAACACTTCGTGCGTATTTCTTCTGCCTGATCTTCGGGCAACTTTCTAATAGCAGATTCTACGTTGGCAATTATTTCCTCCTTGAGAACCTCCCTAGGGGGAACTTTGCTGTTGCACCTAGGGAGGTTCCCAAGGAGGAAATAATTGCCAACTTAGAATCTGCTATTAGAAAGTTGCCCGCAGATCAGGCAGAAGAAATACGCACGGAGTGTTCACAGATTTTGCGAAAAGCCAAACCACCAAAACGCAACATTACAAGGATGGAAGAAAAAGCCATTAAGGATCTCAACAAGGACGAAAACATTCTGATACTGCCTGCCGACAAAGGAACCGCCACTGTAGTATTGAACAGGGATGACTACAATAGAAGGATGGTCGATCTTTTAGAATCCTCAACATACAAAAAGCTAAAAAGAGATCCTACACAACCCGCAATTAAAAAAGTGAATCACTTAATTAAGATTTCTTCATTGGAGGACCCAGTCAAGAGGATGCTATGCCGTAGTGAAGCCCTGACTCCGAGATTGTATGGACTACCAAAAATCCACAAAAACGATGTGCCTCTTCGTCCCATTGTCAGTACTATAGGCTTACCAACATACAAACTTGCGAAACATCTTGCTTCCCTCTTACAACCCCACATCGGACTAACGGATTCGTATGTAAGAGACTCTACCCACTTTATTGAGAAGATCAAAAACATCGTCATGGACAAGAAAGACATCTTAGTTAGCTTTGATGTTGTGTCTTTGTTCACGAAGGTACCTTTGGCCGAGGCAATGAGGGAAGTGGAACACATATTTCCGAAGGACATCACCGACCTGTTTAAAATCTGCCTAACGACATCATATTTCACCTTCAATGAACAAATTTATGAACAGATCGATGGAGTATCAATAGGTAGCCCTTTATCGCCAGTGATTGCGAACTTTTTCATGGAGAAACTAGAAGAGAAGGCGTTGAATAATGCCCCTCATTAACCCAAATTCTGGTTTCGATATGTAGTTGACACTTTTGTCGTTTGGCCTTATGGTAGAGACAGCCTTAATGAATTTTTCAACCACATTAACAGCATACACCCCAGTATACAATTTACAATGGAAACAGAGAACAACAGAGAATTAGCATTCCTTGACGTACTAGTAACGAGGAAAGATGGACGACTAGGACATACCGTATACAGAAAACCTACTCACACAGACCGCTACCTAAACAACACATCTAACCACCACCCGTGCCAACGAAAAGAGGTAATAAGAACATTGGTAGAGAGAGCGAAAAGAATCTGCGAACCAGAACATCTAGACAAAGAATTAAACCATCCTAAAAACGCCTTCATAGCAAATGGATACACGCAAAGCGACATAGATAAATGTATACGACCAAAGCCGAGCACTCGAAGCAACAGTAGCGGTGGACTGAGCAGCCGCGAAGTTACTTCAAGAGCCTTTCTGCCCTACAACCCTATAGTGACGGATAGGATCGGACGTATTCTGGGAAAACACAACATAAAAACGATCTCCAAGCCATCTAAGAAGATCGAGAACCACCTCAGATCTGCGAAGGATATAAGGAACCCACTAAGTTCTTCGGGAGTATACCGCATTCCCTGTACCTATGGAAGTGTCTACATAGGAACAACCAAACGGTCCGTAAACACAAGAATCAAAGAACACAAAGCCAACTGTCGACTCGGACATACGGAAAAATCCGCAGTTGCAGACCACACACTTAACAATGAAGACCACCGAATAAAATTCGAAGACAGTCAATTTCTCTGCGCCTCCTCTTCATACTATCCAAGACTCTATAGAGAAGCAATCGAAATTCATAAACACCAGCAGAACTTCAACAGATCTGAAGAAACTCTTAAAATTAACAGAACACGGGTACCGGTTCTTAAAAACACTAAACGGCTCGCTTACAACAACAAAACTGAATCTCGGGAAAGTGACCAATCACCGACCAGCTCTGATATACGCCCCGCACACCATAGCGTATATAACCTGCGCCCGCGACAGACTAACCACCAGTCTTCGAGAAGCCGACAAACAGTCAACATCTCCTGAAGATGCCATCCACTCGAGATGGCGAAACGTCAAGAACGAATTTCCAACGACGACGGCCGAACAGCCCGAATGCACACCCACCACAAGGATCCATGAAATGATTCAAATCAAAAAACACCCCAACGCAATAGATTTTAGATCGGATACGGAAAACCCAAGTAATATTTATCAAAACTTAATTATACAAAATAGAAATTAAAAGAAAAACAAATATTTAAAAAAATATATACCTAAACATAGAAAAATAATTAAACAATCTATAAATTGCTTACCAAACCAGTACAAAATGGTAGAACGAATACATAGATTAAAAAAATTGATAATATTGCCTGTTGGTGCAAGAATTATTTGCCAGCTTTTGGCTACATTTATATTTTAATATTATTTTTCATTTCAAATTTCGCGGGGTATATTCATATGACTTATCCCCGCACCGAGATACGCGCGAGTCTGCGCGAGGAGTCGCAATCGGGAAACCGACAAGAAGCACACGAAACGCCGTAAGTGCTACAATTTTCCCGTTTTTCCTATCTTCCAAGTTACCAAAACGACTGCAACTAGATGAAAACTAAGGTAGGTGCACTTTAGATATTTTATATGCATCGTTTTTACTGATTTCCTTTCAATAGACTGTACAATTACGTTTTTCAATTTCTTATCCCAAAATATTGGGTATTTCTCGAATGAGTGGTGTAAGTGGTGAACCAGCCAACCTAAACTCAACCCAACTTACGTTTGCACCCTCATTGGATGGTCCGTCGAAGCGGATCCTTTCAATTTACATTTTCAGCAGTTATCCTGTAACTTTTCAAATTTACAAATTTCCAAAATTTTCCGTTTTCGGCGAGATTTTTCGTATTTTCTTAAGTCACGTGTGTTAAAAATATCAACTCGGGTGAGTTATTTATCGAATATCGAATATACCTAAGGAATTAAAAGGTATAGTCGACCAATACAGTATTGTAAGCTGCCACGCGCGCGCTGTTTGAATTACTTGACTTGGGTTACACTGCCGGCATAGACATACTTAATCGCGGACTCCGGTATTTTCGTAAAGAGCCCGTATAGCATAGGGTATTTAGCGCTCGACTCGTGATCCGCAGGGCATGGGATCGAGACTCATTCAACACAAAACTTTTTTTCTTTACTAGTTTGGTAATTGGTGATATCAGAGGATAGTTAGTATAAACATCTCCTTAATAAAATTTACTAATTACTAATTAATAATTAAAATAAATTAAAAATTCTTTAATTTAATGAAATTTTTATTAATTATTTTTTCTTTCATTTTATGAACTAAAATTGGATTTTTAAAGCGTTTTAGAAGTTTTAACAAATCTTTGGTTTTTAAAAAAAGGTAATTTTCAAAATCAAAATGTCAAAACCAAAAAAGACATTATTGCTAGACAAGCGTGCTATTTGTGTAAATCAAATAACCGAATCGAATGAGGTCGCGAAACAGGTGAAAGCAGACTCTTTGCTCCAGTTCCTCTCCAAATCTAGGTACGAGGATAATGACGAATGCCATTAAAAGTTTTACGAGTCTCATAACCAAATCATCGGATCCCTCGTGGAGTTGGGACTCGATTTTAATGAGCAGGACAACATAAGAAAAAGATTCGATTTACTTTTTTATGAATGTCGTGGCATTTATTATGATATTTTTCGAGCCAGCAATACTAATTTCGTTTCACTAAATACTTCTGCCAATAGCCCTAGGTCAAATTCTAGATCATTTCCTTTACCCAAGTTGGCTAGTTTCGATGGCAACTATAAGAATTGGCAACATTGGTTTGACCTCTATAATTCATTCATGATAGCGACTTGAGCGATATAGAAAAGTTTCAGCACTTACGTAGTTCAGTGACTAACGAAGCACTTAGTCTGGTGAAAACAATTCCGTTATCTGACAGCAATTATCATATTGCATATGAGGCTCTAATCAAGAGATATCAAAATAAGCGTCTCATAGCTACGACTGCTTTAAATGCTATGAATTTCGTTTCGGTGAAAACCAGTTCTGCGAAAGAGCTCCGTTTTATGTTAGACACCTTTTTTGAGAACTTAGCCATTTTGACCGAACTCGGTTTTCCTACGACAGAGTGGGACTTTTTTACATTTAATCAATTGCTTTCCAAGTTGGACGTTAAGCTACGCACAGAGTTTGAGCTATATTATAGCAGAGAGAAAAGCCAAGTCGACATTCCTTCTTACACTGACTTGTACAGCTTTATCGAAAATCACTGTATAGCCTTGGAGTCTGTCCAACATATGCAGTTAATTAGTAAGCTCAAATCATGCTAAGCCGCTGAATAATAATCAGCGGAACTTTAGTCACAATAATTATCCTAAAAATACATCAACTTCATCTTTCAATACTACAGTTTCAAATAATCCAATTCAACCAAATAAACCGTTCAATTCAAATGTCAAATGTCATTTGTGCCAGTCCAATCATGTCCTAGCCAGATGTCCCGATTTCCTAAATAAAAATTCAGAAGAAAGACTTTCCTATGTAAGACAAATTAACTTATGAGAAAATTGCATGCATTTTTCTCATCAAACAAGGAATTGTTCTTCTTCTTATAGCTGCAGAGGGTGTGGCCTTAAACACCACAGTTTACTGTGCCACCACCTCCGTCAGAACAATACACGTGTTCAGCAGGGTACAAATACTAGTACTCAGGAAAATCCACACTTTCTTTCTGTTTCACAAGGTACTTCCTCAACCAATTGTCACGCCACAACTATTCCCAATCAATCTACTTTTCTACTTTCAACAGTTGTAGCTGACATTTTGGATTCTAGAGGAAATTACCAACCCGTGCGGATTTTGCTAGATTCAGCATCTGAAGCCAATTTCATTTCGGAAAAATGCCTAAGGTCTCCCCAGACAACAATTTTCAATTTCCATTCAAGGTCTAAATTAAAAGGCATCTTCGACTACCAAAGGCAAAACTAATGGCATTATTCGACGGCAAGGAAGAATATATCCTACCTTTCAGTTTGAGGCATTAGTATTGCCTCAATTATGTTCCAATATTCCCTCTGTTTCTATAGATTCCAGTCAATGGGATCATATTCGGAACATTAAACTTTCAGACCAAACTTTCAACATACCTAGCCCCATAGATATTTTACTCGGTTGTGAATTATTTCCTCAGATTTTAAGAAATGGAGTCATCCATGGTCAAAAAGGGCAAGCTGGCGCTTTTAACAGTGTTTTTGGTTACGTCTTGATTGGTAAGGTAGACGCTTCGATTCAATCCAAGCCAAGTACAGTCGTTAGCTGTTATACATCTTTACAACCGCCCTTAGAAGTTTGTTTAGAGAAATTTTGGGAAATAGAACAAGTCCCACATAAAGTTCACAGCAGCCCTGAAGATATTCTATGTGAAAAGATCTTTTCGGACACAGTATCTCGTAACGAATCAGGCAGATTCATAGTTTCATTACCTTTCGTCAACTCAGAGCCTACTTTAGGTGATACTTATCCTATTGCTGTAAAAAGGTTTAAATCGCTCGAATTCCGACTTCTTAAAGACCCTGTGCATTATGAAGCATAGAAAGACTTCATGAAGGAATACATATTATCAAATCACATGATTCCAGTACCTACACCTAGTTCCAAAGAAATCTTAGACTGTTCATATTTCATTCCCCACCATAGTGTTTTCAATAGGGGAAAAATTCGCTGCGTTTTTGATGCTTCACAAAAGGGTCCTAGGGGTTTATCTTTAAATGATACATTGTGCGCAGGTGCTAAACTTCAATCTGATGTCCGTGAAATACTTCTGAAATTCCGATATCATGCTGTAGTGTTTACTGCAGATGTTGTTAAAATGTTTCGACAAATTCTTGTCACACCTGAGCACACACGATATCAGAATATCTTATGGAGATTCTCTGAAACCGATCCCCTTCAAACCTACTCTCTCAGAACTGTTGTCTATGGTCTTAAATCATCACCCTACTTGGCTATACGTACTCTACAGGAATTGGCTAGAGTAGAGTCTAAAAACTTTCCTAATGCTTCTAGAGTTCTGTTAAAAGACCTCTACGTCGATGACGTTTTAAGCGGCCACAATTCCGTAGTTTCGGCCATAGATCTACAGCAAGAACTCATTTCACTATTACGTCGTGGTGGTTTCGAGCTCAAAAAATGGGCAAGTAACAAACCAGAACTTATTTCATCATTTCCAGAGACGGACACACAAATGTCTATTTCTTTCGACAAAGCAGAGCCGAATTTTGTCAAGGTGCTTGGTCTCCAATGGAATCCAGTGATAGATTCATTTACATATCTTGTTATACCTGACGATAAGCCTTGCACTAAACGTGGAATCCTTTCTCAAATAATGAAAATATTTGACCCGTTAGGTTTCTGTTCTCCAGTGTCCTTACTGGCCAAGCATCTGATGCAAGATTTATGGATCCGCCCCTTCATATCATAAATACTTGGAATCAGTTTTGCATGGAGCTTCCCGAACTTTCTAATCTTCATTTACCTAGACGTCTTACAATAGACAAACCTACTCGCATAGAATTACATGGATTTTCCGACGCTTCAATGGTTGGTTATGCAGCCACAGTCTACCTTCGTATTGAAGCATCTTCTAGCGAGCTGTTTACTTTTCTTTTTATGGCAAAATCTAAAGTTGCACCACTTAAAACGGTTAGTCTCCCAAGACTGGAACTCTTGGGCGCTGCCCTAATGTGTGATCTTATCTCTTTCATTCAAGCAAGTTACGCTGAAGCTTTGGTGTTTAATGAAATTTGGGCGTGGTCTGACTCACAAGTGGTCTTGCGCTGGTATTCTCCCCATAGATGGGTTACATTCGTCGCTAATCGTGTTTGCAAAATCCAAGAAACTTTACCCCCTCATGTATGGCACTATGTTCTGTCTGCTGAAAACCCAGCGGATTGTGCTTCTCGTGGACTTACACCTAACCAACTTGTTCACCATGACATGTTCACCAGATCTTTGCGACAGTGATGATTTGGAAGAACGCAAGACATTTCTCACGGTCATGTCAGACCCACATGAGATCGATGTTCTCTTGAATAAACATTCTTCTCTCACGAAAATACAACGAATCATTTCCTACACGCTTAGACCAAGTTCGTAAATCTATTACTCAGATCATTTGGTAACGGAAAAGGAACTGCAGAATTCCATGATTGTTCTTGTCCGCCATGTCCAACGTACAGTATTTTCAGATCTTACTTCAAAACTTAAAACAAACAAGTTGCTTCCAAAACCCTTTCGTAAACTTTCATTATTCCTGGAACAACAAGACTGTCTCCGAGTAGGCGGTCGCATTAAGCATGCTTCTGAACTTTCTTATTCTGCTAAGCATCCGTTGCTCTTGCCACGTTCACACCGGCTTACTACAATAATTATCGAATATACACTATCTGCTAAGGCAGCAATTTTGGGTGCTGTCTGTTCGATACGCTATTGAAAAGGTAGTTTCTCATTGTATCTTATGCTTCAGACTTCATCCAAAACCAGCTGTGCAATTTATGGGAGATTTACCTCCTCAAAGGATTTCCCAGTTAAAACCATTTTCCCATGTTGCCGTGGACTATTGCGGACCGTTTGATATTTTAATGTCAAGACACCGAGGTGCCAAACTTTATAAAGGCTATATTCTTGTTTGCGTTTGTGCTGCAAGATACGTTTCTTGCGGCATTTAAAAGGTTTGTCTCCAGACGTGGAAGGATATCACAAGTTGATTCTGATAACGGTACCGCCTTTGTCGGTGCAGATAGGTTACTTCAAACCTACTCAAAGGAAGCATGTGAAAGCTTAAGCATTTCGTGGCATTTTTCTAGCCCTGGAGGTCCTCACTTAAACGGTTTAGCCGAGGCTGGAGTAAAATCCACCAAGGCTCACCTCAAACGTGTTGTAGGCGAGCAGCGCCTTACATATGAGGAATTTACTACCTTCTTGTTTCAAGTTGAGGCTTTACTCAATAGTAGACCTCTCTATGCTCAAAGTCTAGATCCAAATGACCTCATTCCGCTGACACCAGGTCATTTTCTAACATTGGAGCCTTTAAATTCTATACCAGAACCTGATTTTTCCGACCTCAAGCTTAACACTTTGTCTAGCTGGCAGCTTGTCCAAAGACTTCAAGCTGACTTTTGGAAAAAGTGGCGTTTAGAATATTTAAACATACTTCAACAACGTGTTAAGTGGACTGAGAAATGCAATGACATAAAAGTCAACACTTTAGTCGTAATTAAGAATGAGCAAAAACCACCTATGCAGTGGTCACTCGGACGTGTTGTAGCGCTACATCCAGGTGCTGATGGGCTTACTCGCGTCGTGACAGTAAAAACCGCCACTGGTACTTATCGAAGACCGGTGGTCAAGTTATGTGTCCTGCCCCTGCCGGAGGTAGAACACAAGTAATTTTTTCGAAATTTTGCTTTCTTGCTTTTTTTTTTCCTTTCATTGTATATAATTTTTTTTTCCTTTTTACAATTTACTAGAATTAAGGTAAATTTTCGTGCATACTTGCACGATTTGGGTATTTAGATATAGTTTTTTTTTCGTATCCTTCGTAAAAACACACGTGTTTTGGTGGCCGGAAAATGTTGGTGCAAGAATTATTTGCCAGCTTTTGGCTACTTTTATATTTTAATATTATTCTTCATTTCAAATTTCGCGGGGTATATGCATATGACTTATCCCCGCACCGAGACACGCGCGAGTCTGCGCGAGGAGTCGCAATCGGGAAACCGACAAGAAGCACACAAAACGCCGAGAGTGCTACAATTTTCCTGTTTTTTCTATCTTCCAAGCGACCAAAACGACTGCAACTAGATGAAAACTAAGGTAGGTGCACTTTAGATATTTTATATGCATCGTTTTTACTGATTTCCTTTCAATAGACTGTACAATTACGTTTTTCAATTTCTTATCTCAAAATATTGGGTATTTCTCGAATGAGTGGTGTAAGTGGTGAACCAGCCAACCTAAACTCAACCCAACTTACGTTTGCACCCTCATTGCCCATCCATTTATATCTAAAACTAACTTTAAAACCACAACATCGATTGTTTCGAAATAAATTTTGTAAATATAGTTAAAAATTTTAACAATAAAAATAGAAATATAGGCATTATTAAATATATAAATGGTTGAAACACAATTTACTGGATAGATAAGCAAAAAAACAGAAAAAAAATAGAGGGAAAACCTATATTTTAAATGAATAAAAATAGTAAAATTTTACAAATCTTTATCATACTGTAAAATTTTAAATCTATTATGTTTTTTTGCCTGAATATTCCGTTTTGCTCTTTTATATTCCAGTTTTAAAATTACAGTTTTAAATTTTAAAAACAATGTTTTTTTAACTATGTGCTTTTATTGTTTGTTTTATCATAAATTAAGTATTGTGTTGTCTAAAAAATTATAAATTTTAAGTGTAGAACTTTCCATTTTAGATTGTCTGATGATGGTTGAATAAACTGAGACGTCATAATCAAAAAAATATATAATTTACAATCTTAACCGAGGGGTGGCTCGATCGCCGATTTTTGTACACCAAAAGGAAATGGTATTTCCCACTATTTTCTCAAATTTCATTTGTATTTCCTAGTATTTTCCAAGCAATGGTATTTCCTAGTATTTCCCCCCTAGTATTTTCAATGGTATTTCCTAGTATATTTCCCAAGTATTTCCTGGTATTTCCCCTAAACTGTACACCAAAAGGAAATACCGAGCCATCCCTCGATCTTAACGGTTAGGAATTTATTATTTTAAATTACTTTCAAATTCTGTAGGTAACCTGGGTATGATCTTTGGTGTGTACGACACAAGACAAGGAAGCCGGCCGACCGACATTGCATTATTGTCAAATTGGCTTAAATTTGTATCTCTAAAAATTTCAGTTGCGGCATTATTTATAAAATCGAGTGTATGTACCTATATTATATAGGCTTTTCCAATTTAAGTGTTACTATTGCTAACTTTATTATCATTGAAGATACGAAATAGTTCAAGTTGGCAAATTAGTGGCATAATCAGTTCCTTTTAAGGTCGTTAATTATTAAAACAAGCAGTTGGCAATCGCGTTTTCGAGTAGGTATTTAGGAGAAATGAAATTTGTTAAAATCAAACTTTCTATAAACTTTTTTTATTATTTTATAGATCTTCAAATTTTAAACAAAAACTGCAATTTTCTTTTAAAGTTAAGAACGACGATGATATTTCAACTTTGAAATTCGCTAAGAATATTTGTTTCAAATAATTCTATTATCTTAAAAAAATAGTCCATTTTATAACAGCGAAACTTTGTAAAATTACAAAAAGAAAACTTTGATCTTCTTAAATAAATGTTTCTTCGGTACAAAACATTACATGTTTCGGGATTATAGAATACCATCAACTAAAATAATTACACAAGAACTTAGGTTTTTTGAATATAAAATATTACTAGATGTTGTGTATTGCACCCTAATTTAACTTGACGGACAAAAAAAATATTTACTAAGTGCATTTTGTTTTATTAAAATCGATGGTACAGTTCAAAATTTATGATAAAAATCGTTGTCCAGTTTTTTTTGGCCCACCCAGTGGGGAGGATTCAAGTAGGTACTTAAAGTAACAAATCCTAAGTTCTCCTTGTAATTGTTTTAGCTGATGATAGTATTCTTATAACCCCGAATTATGTTCTAGTATTTTCCAACACAGGCACAAATAAAAATTTGTTAACAAAAGTTGACAAAAGTTTTCTTTTTGTAATCCTTTTCAGTGCTTCACCACTTTTTTTCAGACTAAATATAATAATCTAAGAAACTAAGACAAGACAAAAAATTAAAAATTGGAGCCGCGCCGCGTCCGCAAAACCAAATGAGCAGTTACCTCTTATTACCTCTTAACCGATAAAAAACCGCCCTGGTTCTGTACTGTTGCATTCTACAGCGATATTTCGTCCTCTCTTTATATATTTCGTTATTTCGTAATTAGTGGGCAACAAAATATATTGCGATGGAATTCTACAGTACACAGAATGTGGGCTCAGCGTACAGACAAGCAATCTTGAAGCGATTTTTGATTTTCGTTCGCCAGTGTCTACTCGAAATGCCGCGCGCTGAAGGCGTGCGTTGGTTGTCATGACAACGTTGCATGCTTTGGCAAGGCAAAGAACCAAGTGTTGAATCCTGCGTACATTATTGAAGTAGTGTCCGGTTACCGGCGTATCGTTTACATTCGGTTCCGATTCAGTTTTTATGTTAATTACTTTGCACAATGTTCCCTGTGTATAGCATTTCGCTGGAACCCCAGAGATTAATGGAAACACTATTTGAGAATAGAAGTATCTTTAAGGAAGTTAATAAGCTGTTGTGCTTAATAGTAAACATTCCATCAACTAGTGTTTCGGTAGAGCGCAGCTTTTCGTGTCTCAAACGTTTGAAAACCTACCTACGAAGTACCATGTTAGAGGAGAGATTGACAAATGTATCAAACATTTCTATCAAAAAAGCCATTTTACGATGACATTATATAGTTATTTACCTAACAAGTGCGGAAAGTGGTTCTTTTCCGCACACTACGGCAGTTGCACGAACGACGCGGAACGGAGTTCGGGAAGCCGTCAAGGGTAGAAAAGATAGTTTCCGCAAGAGTTAGGTACAATGTTTTACCTACGAGTGTTTTTGTCCATCTTTATCAAAAAATGAATGATACATAAAATAGAATAGTTACATAAATCATTTAATTAGTCTTAAATATCTTCATTTTTCACAAATCAAAAATCCTGCGGAAAAGTAACTTTTTAGCACTAGTGCGGAAAAGTTACTTTTCCGCATAATTTTTTAACTTTTCCACACGATTTTTTTATGCACGGAAAAATATTGAAACAGGATTTTTTTTTCATGATATATTAATAAGAAACTTTGTAAAGAACATTTAATTAACAATAACGAAAAAGTTAACGATGGTAAATATTGAAATTGAAAGTGCACTTTGTGTTTGTTGCATGTTGCAATATAGCAGATGCCGCAACATCTTGTAGAACGTCGTTTCTTATTTTACTTTGATTGGTTGGTGTTTGGCCCACTACAGAAATGCCTTGATCAGTGTGCTGCTGAGAATTACTAGTGTAGTGAATGGAGGAAGGTATACTGGACTGTACAGGCTGTAATACATTACAGGATTCTTCCTTCGGTGCTTCTGGAAGCATCGGTACAGCAGCACTTCTTGAAAATGAAACTTGTGTGTAGGAGGACGGATTTTCATTTGGAAACGATTGTGAACAGCAGGATTCTTGCATTTTGGACGTGCGGAAAAAGTACATCTTTCCAAATGAAAATTGTGCGAAAACGTTACTTTTCGCACGCTTTTAGGAAAAATAAGTTGCAAATTAAAAAAGGATAGAGGAATTTGCCTGACATACAAGCAGTAAAATTTGAGTTAAATTGCAATTTTATCCTCGTGAACCTACTATGCCTACCTGATTTCGCTGATATTAGTGAATTTAGGTAAGTTCTTTATAGAAAAGGTATTTAAATTATTACAATATTATTTCATTTTTATTTTTATATGTGTGTATAAAAAATGGGGGAAAGGAAATGCTGCGTAACCTATTGCGAAAGTTACGAGCTGCCAATGATCCTATTATCATTTAACGAAGTTTGTTTTTGCTTTGTTGTTTTTTATTTGCCCATCAGGAACTAGGAAATTTAGTTTGTGTTTATTTATTTAATATTGGATTTCCGCAGGATTTTCACATGCGTAATATTGTTTAAACACTAATGGGCTTAACCAAAAACAAATAAGTACACGTCTAAATAAATTAAATAAATTATTTTTAGTTAGACGAAAAAAGAGAGCTGTGCAAAAAATTATGGGAGGATAGAAGGCCAACAAAAAATACAGGCCATGACCCTAAAAAAATCAGTTGTTCTTGGGGGGCTGAATTTTACATTGGGTCTTATGGGCGGATAGAGGTTTATTTGTGATATTTTCAAAATGGCACTACAGATTTTTGCAAAATTTAAATCTTCAAGATTTAGCATTCCTTATTTTGAATTCACATTGCACACAATGCACCGCACGCAAGGGCGGTTCTGGGGCCAAATTCTGAGGGGGGGGGGTAATGGTCAAGCGGGCACAGGAAGAAAGCTCATATGACAAAATCACACAGGAAAGATCCTCATAGGAAAAGAGCGCACACGTCAAAAAGCGCTCGTGGATAAAAGCGCACACCAAAAAAGCGCACACGGAAAATAGCGCATATAGGTTATTAGACCATTTTGCCACGAAAAAGACGATAGTATTTAAAATCTTGAAAGCTAACACCGGCACAAGAAATAAAAAAGTGGTCTGTATCTTTGATCAGACGTACCTATCTATATAAGTTCTTGGGTGCGCTGAATCCTTTTGACCGTACACCAAAAAACTTCTAGAAAATTAAATAAAAAAACATTGCAATTTTTGCGCACACAAAATAACTTGCACAAAATTGTGAATATTGCAAAAAATTGCAGTTATGAAAATGTATAACAAAAATAATGAATGATGTAAACGTGGATTTATAAAGTACTTCTGCGCAGTGGTCAAATAGTCTCAGATTTTTTTAAAATTATTGTGGTTAGTCATATCAAGACACCCAGTATATATGACATATTTTAAAGAATTAGAGACACGACAAACTTATCCAAGTCAAATTTATTTAAGTAAAAATCAAAGGAGGTAAATATCGGTCATCTATAATACTCTAGCCTTGTTTAGAGAGAGACACACCTTCCGTCCTTGTTAATTTATAAGCGTCGGAAAATAAAAATAAACGATTTTTGACAAACATTTACAGGGGTTGACGGACAAACCTGTTTGTTTATATGTTGCATAATGAATGATGTCACTCATCGCTCACAACATAGATTATTTTATTGAAACGTCAATGAACTTGGAAAGAAAATAACATAACCAAACATCTCTACTTCGGCTCTGGAACGAAATAGCGATGTACAAAATAGTGACGTTCAAAATAGCGAGTAATGAAATAGCGACTATCAAAATAGCGATGTAATGTAAGAGCGACTATCAAAATAGCGATGTATCAAAATAGCGTTTGTAACAAAACAGCGATATATCAAAATAGCGATGTATCAAAATAGCGACAATCAAAATAGCGATGTATCAAAATAGCGATGTATCAAAATAGCGACAATCAAAATAGCGATGTATCAAAATAGCGATGTATCAAAATAGCGATGTATCAAAATAGCGATGTATCAAAATAGCGATGTATGAAAATGGCGATGTATCAAAATACCGAATCAAACCAAACCCAATCGAATCAAATCAATCCAAACCGAAAAGAACCGAAATGCGCTATTATATCCTATTTTGACTATACCAGCTTATTTAAAAAAACTTTCCTGATTCTTTTCCGGGATCCTAGAAGGTGTGTATCCGAACCGAACCGATCTGAACCGAATTCGGTTCGGTTCGGATTCATACTCTCTAGGATTCCGGAAAAGAAGTCTGGAGAGTGAAAAAATATGCTGGTTCGGTTCAGTTTGGGTCGGTTCGGTTCGGATTCACACTCTCTAGGATCCCGGGAAAGAAGTCAGGAAAGTTTTTTTTTTGAAAACATTTCTTAGAAAGAAACCCTTTAGTCGAGCTATATGCCAAAACGGAACCGAAATATCGCTATTTTGATAGTCGCTATTTTGTTACATCGCTGTTTTGATAGTTGCTATTTTGTTACATCGCTATTTTGATAGTCGCTATTTTGTTACATCGCTATTTTGATAGTCGCTATTTTGTTACATCGCTTTTTTGTTACATCGCTATTTCGTTACAATCGCTATTTTGTTACATCGCTATTTTCTTACATCGCTATTTTGATAGTCGCCTTTTTATTACATCACTATTTTGATTGTCGCTATTTCGATACCGCTATTTTATAGTCGCTATTTTGTACATCGCTATTTCGTTCCAGACAGGGTCTCTTGTCTTATCTAGTATAATGTAAAATTTTTATTTGTTGACAACTTTTAGATAGCTTACCGAAAAACATATAGTTATGTAAATACTAGCTAGGTCTCATCAAATGAACAGAACACTTCTTGATTTTATGTACCTACCGGTATTATTAGTAAGTTTTTTCTCTGTGCGTTTTATTTCGCGTGCGATTTTTTTCGTATGCGCTTTTTTCTTTGCGCATATTTCTTTTGCGTTTTTTCCTATGCGCTTATTATCGGGAATCTAATTTAGTCAACAAAAGTATTTTGTTTAGGTTATCTTATCTGTAGCAGCTACCAGCCTTTATAACTTATATATTTTTTCGGGACTGGGGGGGGGTAATTACCCCCAGTACCCCCCAAAATGAACCGGACCGACCCCCCCCCCCCCCCGTAGAACCGCCGGTGACCGCACGCCAACTTTTATATTTGACATGGATATGACTGTCATTGTTTGTCATGGCAATTATTTGCTTGTTATGAAAAACTAAAATTTTTTAATGATTTTTTACAATAAAGTTCATTTGAAATCCAAAAATACCAGTGTTAATCTTTTTAAAGCAAAATTACACTACAAAAAAATCATTTTTTGATGTAATTTGTGTAAACATCTCAATAAGTTTTAAAAATAGTCGAATATAAACAAATAGGTGTAGGTGAGTCGATTACTCCACGAAGAAACGAACACATTCGCTTCTGCTTTAAATTTCATTTTTGTGGAACGAATGAAATGGCTCTGAAAAATTAAGGATTATTAAAAAAAAAATGTTTCTCCAACTTTAATACTTTAAACCCCTGTGGGGTGACCATCAAACCGTTGCGGATCCTGGATGTCCGGGGGGGAGGGGCCCAGGAGGGAAAAAACACAAAACATTTTTTTGGCGGGATTTAATAAGAATTAGTTTTAACGTTTGCCACTACGTGCAAAGCCAATTTTCTCTAGCCATTGCTACGCGGGCTAGGAAGGTAAAAACGTCGTCTATAATGCTAACTAAGCAAATTGGCTTTCTTGTGCTTTGGGAATACCTTGATCCGAACTTCTCCAGAAAAAAGTTCCTAAATACGCTGTTAAAACATCCATTTCTTGGCAATTTGGACTAAATTTTTTTTTCTAATTGTTACAAAAGCTTAAAACAAAATTACTAAAAAATGGATTTATCAACACCGTTGTAGATATATTTTTTCAAAAAGAGGGTTTAGTTTATTACGAGCTTTATTATAATGAGTAAATTAGTTGATCGTGCTCTCAAATGGCTGAACTTAAACAAGGAGTAAGTACTTAGACTTTGGTAAAATTTTTATTTTTGATTCAAGTGCGGTGTTCTTTATTGGCCCTATTTTTTCCTTGTAAAAATTACGAAAAAATTAATTGTTACTCCTCAATAAATTTCTTACAGCTACTAGATTTGACATTTTGCTCCTATGGACCCTGTTAGTGATCATTTTAAAGAACTTGTTACGCGTCTTAGCAAAATAAAAGTTATACAAAAATTAAACCTGTTTTTCATCACTTGTAAAATAGACCGATGTACTGTGGACTATTGTGCAAATAAATTGGCAGCTGTAGGCATGCTTCAAATTAAAAAGATGAAACTGAGGTAGAACTTCATTTACCTTTAATACTTTTTAGGTGACGTCGAATTTTTCACAACTACTACAGAACCACCATTAGAAGAGGACGACACCTACGAAAACCCATACGACAAACATAGTCCGTGCTACAGGTTTGCCGACCTCTACGGTGGATCCGAGAAAATTAAAGAAACTGGCGGAGAGTTTTACAGTCCAGCCTTTCCCCCAGATGAAGGGGTGAATTATCCACCTCTAACAAATTGTTCCGTTGTTATAAAAGGTAAGCACATGGGGTAATATATGGGCTTTTGTTTTTATTGGGTTAACTGTTAACCATTTATCCACCAAACCTAACCAGACATATTGATATAATAGATATTAGGATGTATTCGGCGAATCACTGTAAACGTCTTTAATTAATTAATTAATAACGTCTCCCATCTTGGAATTTAAGATAATGAACAAAAGTATATTTGTGCTTCCATCCCTGATCAATTTCTAACAAAGTGCAGTTTGTCCCACTAAATTCGAAGGTACAGTTCAAAAGTTATATTGAAATATATTTTGTTTTTTTTGGCCCACAAGGTACTGCTATTCCAAGCGATATAACATATCTAAATATTTGAAAATAATTTATTTGCATTTGTAGACTGGTTTGTCAAGCTATCTCTTAAAATCGCAATAAAGATGTAACTTAAAACATTAAAATTGTAATAGCGATTACTTTATATTTAAGCTTAGGTTAGGATTAATAGGGACCTTTTGCACGCACTGCTTTTGCTAACTTTATCTTTTATAATTACGACTTTAAATGATGTCACCTGATTATTACGTCATATTAAATCGCACCGCATTGGTAGCTTTTGCAATAATTTTCTGGTATCAAAAATACTTTAAATTCTCATTACATTTTGTCGTAACATTATATGCGCGGCAACACTGTCTCTAAATAAAGGAACTAGTATCTTGCATTATTCGATCACAAGTAAGATCAAACATTATCCTTTAGTAAGGGATAAAGTTAAGGTAACTGCGCATGCATCAAATAAAGGATAAGTGAAAAATGGGAAATTCAAAAGGTCCCTAATATCGATATAAGTTTTCGTCGCGAAAATCAAACTTTTTGGTTGCGTTAAACGTAAGAACAAGCTGTGAATGTTGTTTCATTTACAGCTACCCTCAAATTAATTGTTTTTTTTTAGATGATAATTTATTTTCAAGGCCAAAACACTTATAGAAATAATTGCAAATGTTCCAAACATAAAAACGATATTAGTTTGTACGTATAAGTTATCACTGAACTTCCGTAAATAAACACGTCCGTTTTGGTTATTAGAGATTTTGGTCAGGCTTTTTGCCAATCTTTACCAATTTTCTGCGCGGGCGCGTTACGTTTATTAAAGGTATCGAAAGGCGCTAATTAGCGCCAGATAACCTTTACGATTAGAGAGGCAATCAACCAATTTTAGTAGTCTTTCAGTTACGGAAGATTTATAGATTAGAAAGTGAAAAAGCAAACTAAATTTTAAGATAAACAAGCTTTTTAATCTATTTTCTCTTTGTTCAAGACTCCACAAAAACAAAGAACGTCAATAAAAAGGTTTGGTTATGTTTACCGCCAAATATTATTTTTGTGTGCGTTGAAAAGCTCGTTTTTGCTGATGTTATTTACGGCTAAGATAACCATAAGTGTAACAATATTCACGATTAAAATGCTAGACCAAGAACACCCTAATGCGTCAACTAAGAAAAACGATAACAACAATTGAAGTGTTGAGAAACTTGCGGAACTAAAACACCCTATTAACATGAAAATCAATGGAAACTGGGTGCATTGTTTGACTAACTTTATTACAAGTAAATAACTTTAAGGCTTCGCTCAGGAAAATTAATTTTAAACTGAGTGGGTTAAGGCAAATGCATGCATTTTAATCATCGTCTATTTGTATAACTCGATGGCTTTTTTTATGTTTATTTTTCGATGTAATCAAATGCAGTTTTATATTTATCTATCATTTGGGGTAAACAAAAAATTAAATTACTGATTTCTATAATAGCCAATTTATTATAGTAGGGGAGGCCGAGACGATTTTGGGAACTTACTTTCTTAGTCAGCAAACATTGACAGAATTGTTCATTGATCAATTCTAAGCAAAATTTGTTATATGAAATTTACAACAAAATAAAATTTGAATACGAGGAGCTTATTTTCTTAGTAATAAAACTAGTTGTACTAGCAAAGGGTATACTTAAGTTAACTAAAAAAATATTCTAGCTTATCTCTAAGGATGACAAGTAAAAAGAACCGAACCGAACCGAACCAAACCGAAATAGATGCCCTTATTCTCTTAGTTCTGAAAGTTTATGAGATGATAGGTTGTATTATAATAAAAGCTTTAAATACCACCTGGCTGTTATTAAAAAGCCGCAAAGCCTTGTCAGAGTTCGATAATGTTAATGTTTGTTAGACCGACGCCGACGTAAAAATGAGAAGGAGTGATTATTTGGCTTATTTTAAGAATGAGTTTCCATGCACATAGGTGCGCAAACCCTTCATTACCGACGTGCGGACTGTTAAAGCAAATTGTTTTTTCAAATTTTTAGTTAATCGCTCTAGTAGTCGCTTAACCCTAAATTAAGCTACGGGGCGTTTTTCAGCGCGAATGCTCCTTTTTCACTTTCTCCTGAACTTGGCGCGTCATTAACAGATTCTAAGATACAAAATAAATTCCTTGTTTTATTTATAAACTTTTTGGTATGATGCAGTTTTTTGTATCTGCGGCCGAGCAATAAATTAATTAATTATTTTTAGTCTAGATCTTAGAGCTCTTCTGGCGAGGCTTTCGTGATTTTAAATTACAGCCAGAATAATTTTCTCCATGACATTATAGTATAATCTATCATGTGAAAAAATTTTAAAACAGTTTTTAAGTTCCTGATTTTCCAATTTTGAGAGGCCGCTAAGTGCATTTTCCGACATTGTAAATCAGCCAGAGTTATTTTTAGTTCTAGTGTATTTTAACATCAGTTTATATGTTTAGTTCCAAGACTAAGAAAATAAGGGCACAAATCAGCCCAATTTTTGGATCCGAAAATTTGCAGCTCGGGATGTTTTCCACCACTTAAGATGAGCCAGAGTACTTTTCTTAAAATGTTCATGATCTCTTTTTCTTAGTGTAAAAGATTTAGAACTACGAAAATAAGTCGACTCATACCAATTACTGACCTTTTAAACCTGAATGAAAAATTGATGATTATTATCATTAACAGAATATACTTATTCATATACAAAGACTAAGAAAATAAGTTCCAAAAAATATTTACGAACTTCCCTTATATACTTTATTCAAAACCAACTTATTAGGGCACGTGTTTTGCTTAATTTAAAAAAAATCTAGTTTTCATTTGCAGTTAGGTCCTTAAAAGTTCAGTAAATTGGTCTTAATTATTTTAAAATTAGGCTCATGCAAATTCCATTTTCTATTAACTAGCCGTAGGTTAAAAGAAAGCACCTTGCACTTTTTTACAAGCAATAAACTTTGATAATTAAACTTTTTTACTGGACATCCACTTTTCAATAAAAAATATTTACACGGTCTGATATTTCCAAAACGAGTTAACAATTTTTTTGTTTTGAGTTAAAAGTAATTGCTGTATCAAAATAAACAATATTTCTCCTTAAATATAGATACAGTGAAGTTTTTTTTTCATTTATCTTAGGGAATTACTGGTTTTGACCCTGTGTTAACTTTAATTCTACGTCTAATTAAATATTAAAATTTTGTACTATGTAAGTATAGATTCCCTTCAGTCTACTCAACAAACATTTGTTTTAATTAAACCTGTAAAACATCATTTTAAAATGTATTAATTATAAAATAAAAAATATATTAGCCCTCGTAAAAAAAAAACATTGACATTGAGTAACCCATAGTCATATTAGGTCAAAAACCTTGAAACTTGGAAAAAAATAGGTGCAAGCTGGATTTTTGTATAATTATTCCTTAACATCTAGGACACATATTCTTCGCCAAAATCACCCTTGAGCTTCACTAGATATAAGGCCCCAAAGGTCCTAAAAATCATATTTTTGAAAACTAACAATTTTTTTAAAAGAAGCAAAGAGAGAAAAAATACTTTGCCAATCTATGGGCACCTAGGCTCATACTAGGTACTTTAGTTATAGTGTGAGCTAATATAATCAAAAACTGAAATATATTTTATTCAGCTCCAAACTCAATTACCTTTCGTTTGATACCACACAAGCCATGTTTTGACTTAAAATCGATTTTTTTAAATCTACCCCCACCCTTTAAAAAAAACTAAAATGTATTTTGTTTAACTCCAGACTTAATTACCTTTCGTTTGATATCACACACGCCATATTTTCACATAAACTCTAATTTTTGGAATCTACCCCCACCATTTTATTTGACTTGCGTTTGGTGGATTTTGTTCATTTTTAAATGGGACCATCACGGCCCAAGACCCAACTTAGTTACTAAATTTCATTAAAATCGGACAAGCGGTTTTTGAGTTATGCGGGTTGGTCGTTACAGACAATTTTGAAATCGGAGCAACTTTTTTTTTCTCGAAAATATTAGGATCACCACCACAAAATCATTCGGTCTATAACGTAAAATTAATAAAAAAACCACACTTTAAAAAATATATTAAAAAAAAAAATTTTTTTTCAGATAACGCCAAAAATGTGTTATTTGGATGTATTTTGACCTATCCTAGCAATATCGTCGTGATGTCTGTCTGTGTGAATGTGTGTTTGTGTGTTTGTATATTCTTTCTGTCCGTAACACGATAGCTCCTAAACATCTGAACCGATTTTCATAGAATTTTCACGTAAAATAGTGTTCGACATTCTTACGAGCTGATTAGATTTTGGTCAAAATCCATTAATGCTAATGACAGTTTTTTCACAAATGAAAACTTAAAAAAATGTTAACATTTTAACGGAGCATCGTATGAATACACTTTTTTCGTAATATAGCAGACTATATTTTGCTCAATAATTCGTGTTATAACCAAAAACTTCGTAGGGGCTTTAGTTTTTGAGATATTTACAAAAAAAGCTGTTTTCAAGGCTAATATATTATCATGGCTTCACTTAAAGTGTGATAATAGGCTAGCTAGGAAGGTGTCAGATTCGTTATGTATCCATTTATTTTATTTTTTCCTACCCTATGGGTAACTTGTTTTAAAATTTTAATACTTTATAACATTAAGCTTGATCCCCACTTGTACAAAACACCATGTACTTAAATTTAGTTTTTGTTTCTTAAAAGTTAAACAACTTTAATTAAGGCTTAGGTCAATGATCAATAATATCCAGACCGCCAATGGGACATGAAAAAAAATATTTTTATACAATTAAGCACTGTATGAGAAAAAAGCTTATATAAAAGAGTTTTCTTCTGTGTAGAGACAGCTTAAAATATGCACATTTTTATTATATTTGAAAGCCAGCCAAACTGCTATTCATAGCAAAAATAGTGTTCCACTAAACTTTAATGGGACAAAGGGATTAAAAAAGAAATAAATGTAACCTAAGTGTGGTTTTTTAAGGATTTAAAATTATAAATATGATTACATAAAGTTTTACCGAATAGCCATTGTATCATGATTTTTACCCAAATATATATGTATACTAAAAGCTTTAGTTTCTAAGATATCTACAAAAAATAATTTATCCATGTACATATAGCCTGATTTTTGACAGCCTTGGCGAAAAATCTTGAGATAAAATGAAAATTGCATATTAATACGAGTTTATAATTTTCAATCCTTATGATAGAGATCAATAAACCCCTTTGTCACATTTAAGTTTTGTAAAACACTATTTTTTCTAAAATGTTATAAAAATTACTTTAATATCTGGTAAGCTGGAATTTGAAATATAATAAACGTGTGCGCATTTGCGCGTATTTTAATACTGTTTCTAACCAGAAGTTAAATATTTTTAATATTACATTAACATTTATAGATTTCGACTAAAATCTAATAAGCTCGTTACAGTATCGAGGAGCTATCGTGTTATGCACACACTCACCTGCAAACAAATGTTACGAGGATATTGCTAAAATAGGTCAAAGTACACTTAAATGACACATTTTCGTCGTCAATATGCGGTGTTTGGAATATAGTACAACATAGCGTGGAGTTTACTTGGAGTGTGCCAATGAGGTAGAAAGGTATCAGATGCGTCATGATCCATTTATTAAACATGTGTCCTTAAGAAAGAATTTCTATAAAACTTAAAAATTTTCTGTGCGCTTTTTTTTGACTTTTTTTCCTGTGCGCTTTATTCCGAGCACCCACCATTTTTAGACGGCGCACAGTGATCTGGGGCTGGGTCATAAGTGGTCAAATCCGACAACCTGATAACATCCTTAATCGATGCTAATTAAACCCCTAAATGATCCCAGTGATTCGACGCATTAAAAGTTACTTCCTAAATCTATTATTTTATTAAGTAATAGAGGGTATATTTAGTACAATTTTGGTGCATAATCACCATAAGCCTAAAATAAAAAAATAAAACAAATTATATGGCAAAAAATGTTTGTGGAAGAAACTAAAGACACACGGTAAAAAAATTCTCTTAGATCGAAGCAAATTGCTTTGAAGTAAAATAATTTGTGCTTTTCTATTCACCAAGAGAATATTTTCTTGATATAGCACAAAAAATGTCTTGCCTCTTTATTTTAATGTGAAACAGAAATTGTGTTATTATAAATTGGAACTAAATGAATCAAGGTACCGTTTTCTCTGGAAGCAAAATTTTAACTTATATAAAGACAAGTTGCTTTGTTACAAAATGGGGTATACTGAAACAAAACAACTAAAGAAGAAAAATAAAGTCTCATTTCAAGATTAAACACTGCGTTGAACTAAAAATAAATATTTTAATTGAAACCAAATTGTTTTAAGGTACACCAATTTATTCAAGAAAAGTGGTGTTTTCATTGTAGACAAAAATTTTTACCGTGTATCGGCAAAAATCGTAAGAGCGGTTTGGTTTTTACGTAAAATTTTTGTTATTAAACGTTATTTAAAAAATAGTTTCTCCTATTTTCATAGACTAGATCTTTTAAAGTAAACTTTGGTCCGGCTTGCTGGTTTATAAGTATGATGTCCCAAAGCTTACTGAGTAAATCTAAATTATACATTTACCAGCCTTTACCCGCCCATGAGGACAACAGAGATAAACTCTGTGTAACGAATGTTGTCCGGTGCGCTATTATTGCCACTAAGTATTTCTTACGGGATTTACTGGTAACATCATTATGACGGACACGGACAAAGTTCATTACGTTACATCATATTAGTGCTCAGCCAATCCCGCTAAATATACTTTTATGGCAATAAAAATAAAATAAAAAACATAAATAAAAATTATATTTTCACCTCCAATAGTTTTAACTTATACCTTAAGTTGCATAGCTATAGCAACCATCTTATTTACTTCTCACTGTACTTGTTTTCTAAAAAATGTGTAGCTGATAAAAATCGCCAGCGCAACGTTATATTTTTCCCGCATGTTGTTTTTTTTTTCTCCAAAATTCATCTTAGTTGGCCGCGCTTTGATAAAAATAGTGTGCATTATTTACGTTTACGGGCATATTTTGCCAAAAACGCACTTAAATCTGGACCCTGAAGCTTTAGCCTTAATTCTCGTTTAATTTATATATAAACATGTAATTTTGCTATTTCCCTTTAAACAAAATATCGTTTTCAGTGTATATTTTCTAAGTAATAGAAATTATTGGTAACGAAATGTTTTTTACTTTGATATACTAATGTACATTCCTAATTGTGGTTAAGTATAATATGTCTTGTTATTAAATTGTGCATATTTAGTTATTTGTTATATATTATTTTCAACGAATACATTTGTTTATTCTTTAAATATGCCAACACTTATTAAAAATATTAACTTCAATGATTTTATAAGGCTGAATAAATTTTTTATTTACAATTATTTAAATTTCATTGATATTGAAAAGACTTGGCGTTCGGAATATGTCATATATATTCCCTAGATGTTTGCACTTGCGCAGTATAAATATAAAAAAATATATTAGGTATGCAAAGAGTAAGAAAACAACTAGCAAAATCAAAAAAATATCCTTAAAATTTTCTTTATTTATCACAAAATGACTTTTGACCGCTTTCTGACCTAGCCAGATCACTGTGCGGCGCCAGCGTCGTACGTCATTCCATTCACCCCTTTCTTGCACATTGGCTGTTTGCCAGCTGGTGCACAGATTGATGCCTGAGTCTCTTTCGGGGGCCACAAACTGTTTTTTAGTACAAAACTGATTTTCATCACGTAAAACATTGACGCAACCTGACGCAACCGGTTTTCATAAAATTGCAAATATCGAAAGTTATATTAAATTTATACATACATACGATTTACGAGTATGCTACTGGAATTTTTCCATTTTCAATGGCTGAGGTTTTGTAGTTGCGTCAAAAAAGATACATACAGAACGGCAAATTTAAATTTAACGCTACCTGTAGCGGCTTAATATTTGCTTTTTCCCTGATGTAGAAAATTTTTGGAAAGAGGAGATGCGCTTCACTTAAAATAAAATGGTAATTTTTTTACCTTCCCAGCCCGCGCTAGAGAAGTTATTATTTTCGACGAAAAAAATTTTTTGGAGATAACGCCAAAAATGTGTTATTCGAGTGTATTTTGACCTATCATAGCAATATCATTGTGATGTTTGTCTAAATGTGTGTGTGTTTGTCTGTCCGTAACACCATAGGTCCTAACTAGCCGAACTAATTTTTATAAAATTTTCAGGTAAAATATTGTTTAACACAGTAAGGAGCTGATTAGATTTTAGTCAAAATCCATTAATGCTAATGATTTTTTAACGCGGAGCATTGCATCAGTATGTGGTTTTGAAATATAGAAGAACACACATTTCTCAATAACTCGTGTTATAACCAGAAACTTCATGGGAGCTTTCGATTCTGAAATACTTACAAAAAACTGTTTTCAAGGCTGATATATCATGCAGTTCATTTAAAGTGTGCTAATTGGCTAGCTAAGCAGGTATCAAATCTGTCATGGACCCATTTATTTTTCAGAAGCTTTCGAGTGAGCTGTAAAAAATTAAAAATAAATTTTTTGTACTGTCATTTTTCGATTTTATAGTTTTCAAAACAGGGCGTAAAATTTAAGAACGAAAGACAGCACTAATCAGTAAACCATGTTATACTCTTATAAGTACCTAGCTGATCAAATTCTTTAAAGAAATCAATTTTCCGAGGTTTTCAATTAACTATTAAAATAACGAGAATCATTTTAACCTGTGATTAATGCTATTAAGACTTGCTTGTTGTTTGTTAAACTTGTGAAATAGTGTATATGTTTTTATGTTTTATTTTACTGTATGACTTTTTAGCTGCTTAAAAGCGGTTGCACACGGCGAGCGATGCTATAATATATCTTACAATACCGGGGGCGTCGATATTATATCTTACATATTACAGGTATATAGCTTTACACGAACACCCTATAATAATAGTTATAGCCCTGTAAAATCTGTACTATATATTATAGCATCCCTCGCCTTTGGCAACCGCTATTTCTGACTGAAATACTAAAAAAAATCCTCAAATATGTTTTTTTGATGTTAACTTTATTTTATATATTTTTTATTTAGTTAGTATATAGCCTGCCTAGTCAACAAATTTAATGACAATCAAGTACTTTATGAATTGAATTGAATTTTTTAAAGTGGTAGTTTTGCGTAAAAGTATTTTTACGCCAGTAAATATGTCAATAAAATTTTCAAAGGACTTCCGGATATTCGGACCATACCTCTGGTTCTGTAACCGCGCCATTTTTCGTGAACTCGTATGTAGAATATAAATAAATTGGTAAACATTTTTTTAAGTCACAAGCTTTTATAAAATGCACTAAAAATTAAAAAAATAATTTTCTAACATTCTAATATTATCATAATAATAAAAGCGATGGCCGACTGATGAAAATTTTGATGATGTTAGCACGATAAGATATCAATTAAATATCACTATTTGCAAGAATCAATCTAGCAGAAAAATGCAGAGGTACCAAAACCAACCAACCCGACCCAAGATACCCCAGCATTTCTCTGACATAGGTATGGCAATGGCATAACATTGCGGCACATCAAACATATCTTTGATGACCTGCTATGTTGAATATTCTTTAAGTGTTTAGATCACAAATTTAAATTAACTTATGCTTTGATTTGCGGCCATTGCTTTTATTATTATGATAATTATAGAATGTTAGAAAATTATTTTTTAATTTTTAGTGCATTTTATAAAAGCTTGTGACTTAAAAACAAAAATTACCAATTTATTTTCTACTTTTTAGTCTCAGCTATCTACTCTATTAAATGAAAATATTTGTTCAATAACAGAACAGAAGAGTTTATTCTAGATTATAATGAAATCGCTGATCGTGAGTTGTTTGGAAACACATTTTTCTATTGGGGGAAGGAGAGGGTGGGGGTAGAGGTAGAAATATATTTTTTGTTTGGCCTGTATTGCCATCGGACCTTTATGCATATACCAAATTTTATAAAAGTCATTTAAAGTGAAGTGTGTCAAAAACGCATTTTTTGTGGAAGGGGGTGGGGGGTAGGGTGAGAGGACATTTTTTCATCATTGTTGTATTGTCATCGGACTACTATATGTATACCAAATTTCATCCAAATCGGACAATGAGAAGTGTGTCAAAAACGCATTTTTCTATAGATGGGGGTGGGGGTAGGAGTGGTAGGATTTTTTTTTCAATGCTGCATTGTCATCGGACCACTATATGTATACCAAATTTCATCCAAATCGGATAACGGGAAGTGTGTCAAAAACAAATTTTTCTATGGAAGGGGGTGTGTGTAGGGGTGGGAGGATATTTTTTTCTTATTGTTGTATTATCATCGGACCACTATGTGTATACCAAATTTTATCCAAATCGGATAACGGGAAGTGTGTCAAAAACACATTTTTCTATAGAAGGGGTTGGGGTAGGGGTGGGAGGATATTTTTTTCTTAATGTTGTATTGTCATGGGACCACTATTTGTGTACCAAATTTCATCCAAATCGGCTAATGGGAAGTGTGTCAAAAACGCCTCACAAGATTTGATATATAGTTAGATAGTTAGACAGAACATCTGAAGCTAAATAAAAGCTTGTAGAAAGGGTATTTTCCACGAATGCCATCTCAAGTATTTTTTTTTGTCAATATAATAAAATAACTATTTTGACATTTTAATTGATTTGTGTCAAAATAATGTATACCAATATTTTTATTTTTTCATCAGCTTTGTGTCAAGTGGCAGCTCTTTTCCGGGGAGCAAGTAAAAAATTTTGTGGCAGGAAAAAAGTCCGTGAAAACGCTTAGTTGACGTCTTTTTTGTTTTTTGAAAAACCCAATATTTAATCTAAATGACCGATTAGAATCCATCTTACGCTGATTATGTCAAAAATTTGACGTGTTTTTTTGTTTGAATTTTTACCTTCCTTCCCGCACAGCAATGGCTAGAGAAGGTATTATTTTTTTAAGATAACGCCATAAATGTCTTATTTGGGTGTATTTTGACTTATCCTAGCAATATTTGGATAAAATAGTGTTCGACACTTTAACGAGCTGATTAAATTTTAGTCAAAATCCATTAAAACAATTTAAATTTTTTTAAAAATGCTAACTTTTTACGGGAAAATATGCTGTTTTCGGAATGTAGTAGAACACATTTTTCTCAATAATTAGTGTTAAATCAAAATCTTCGTAGAAGCTTTCGTTTTTGATATATTTACAAAAACTGTTTTTAAAGCTGATATATCACGGAGTTCACTTGAAGTGTGCTAATAGGCTAGCTCGGAAGGTATCAGATTCATCATTGATCCATTTATTTTTAGTGCCTCTTGAGCTCTTCGTGTGTGTTAGGTTAGGCTTGGTTTCCTAGCTAGCTTATTACCACACTTCAAGTGAAGCCATGATAATATATCAGCCTTTAAACAGTTTTTTATAAATAACAAAGTTTTTGGTTACTATATTCCGAAAACTGTATATTCATACGATGCTCCATTCAAAAGTTAGCATTTTTAAGTTTTTAATTGTCAAAAAGCTGTCCTTAGCATAAATAGATTTTGACCAAAATCTAATCAACTCTTAATAGTGTCAAACACTATTTTACCTGAAGATTTTATAAAAATCAGTTCAGCGGTTTAGGAGCTATCCTGTTGCGGATATATACACACACACACACACAGAGACAGACATCACGGCGATATTGCTATACACTGCATATCATTATCTTTGAGAATACTTTTTGACACTCATCAGCTGTTTACCATAACAAATAGCATAGGCCAACGAAAAAAAGTAGTAAAAAGTTCTCCCAAAAATTATGATATGAACTTTATAGGATAGGTCAAAATACACCCAAATGACAAATTTCCGGCGTTAACTAAAAAAAATTTTTTTCTTCGAAAATAATACTATCTCTAGCCATTGCTATGCGGGCTAGGATGGTAAAAATACATTATTGTCTTTTGATTGGCTGTAGTTGCTTATACAAAACTACAAAGTTTTAATAAATTTTTAGTTTTTTCTTGAATTTGGAAAACCAGTGAAGATATTTTAATATTTGATACAGCATCTTATTAGGAATGAAATAGCGTCACTTTTTCCCATTTTACAATAATTGTATATAATATGTGATAAATATTTTGTCAGATATAAAGAGCAATGTTTGTTCGTCAAGATCTTATACACTTTTTCTATTTTTTCCAAAGGTACATTTTCAAAGCCGGATTAATTTAATTTTTGGCAGGTTTCATATATATAATGAAGATTTGTTGTTATATAAATACAATTTTATTATAGTAATAAATAATATTAATTAAAAATAAATTTATATTGATTTTACTTTCGTTTTATGTGGAATTTTTCCAAATAGCGCGAGATTTGCACCGATAAAAACCATCGATGAAATAACATCTATATTTCTTCGATGTCAAAACGTAGTACGTATTAAATTTGGCACACTAAATAAAAACAATATTTTAAATAAATTGACTTGAAGGACTTTTCCAATTCCTTACCATGTGAAAATGTTTCCAAATAGCACAGATATTTGAAGCAATCAAAACGTAGGTTACATTGGCACACTCAATAAAAACAATTTAATAAAATTGACTTGAGCCCTTTTTTAATTTCTTACCAGGGATTCTGTCGCGACCAATATTTTAACATTTTAAGGTTATCGGTTATCAATTGACCTCGAATTTTTTAAGAAAAAGTCAATATTCATTTTTTTTGCCTAAGTCATTTAGGGCCCATCGCACCGACTTTTTTATCCGTTTCTTAGCCTAAAGAATACCTTATTTCGCAAAATTTCGTTGCATTGAACTTAAAGGCAGACTTATTCCTTCCTTAGTGTTGTTAAGAGCTGCTTAAAGATAAGATGCTGGTCACATAATGTTACCCATCTGGCATAGCCATAGCAACTGACAATACCTACAAATGAGCAGTGTTTTGATTAAAGTGAATTTTGTCTTTTTTAAGTAAATAAAGTAAAAAACATGTTTTTTTTTTTTAATAAATAAAAATGATTTTGAAAAACTTTATTGCACAAGATAACGGCTAGATTTTGGTTCTTTTGGCATAATGTTTTTGTGAAAAAATATACCTATGTATCGATTACAAAAAGATTTGTAAGGAAGAAAAATAATTTAAATAAAGTTGAATCTAATTTTTATTACAGTATTTTCGACCGATTTTTGAGTTAACTGTTGTGCACAGCCTGTTGGGTACAGCGGTAATTGTAGGATAGGACTGACCAGTGTAAGAAATCCCTTGCATTTAAATGAAACTTCAGTGCATGAAGTAACAAGACGATTTTCCTTTCTGCCTTTACTTTACCCTAATTTCATTATAATTTTTAATCCTTTGGTTATATCCAGGGCTGTATGGGCCACTGCCTTATGGACAGCAGCCTTATGGGCAGGTGCCTTATTGGCCTGTGCCTTAGGAGCAGTACATTTTTCGGCCGGGCGAAGATTTTGTCCTGGGCTGGATGGAGAACCGTAAACCAGCCCGGGAAAAAATACGCGACTGTACCAACAAGGCGACAAGGACACCCAAATTCCAAAAAATCGAGTAGGACCATCTCGATTTCATCATCTTCCAAAAATTCAAGAAATTTTATTTTTGTAAATAAATTTTTAAAGGCGACTTGACACAAGAAATTGATGGGTTTGGACAAAACTATTTTGGGACGTACCGGGTGTTGTTGTTTTTTTATAGTTTAAAAATTATTTTGGTTGAAACAGCGGCGTTGCCTGATTGGCTCACAAGGTGGCCGCATCTTAACAAAGAAGAGGAGATTTTTGCTCGGTGCAACAAATTTAAAAATAAGGCATGCTTAAACTTAAAGCAATCCATAGTTAAGAAAGGGACTTTTAAAAGTCGGTGCGATGGGCCCTACGACCATAAAGAAAGTTTTTTTGAAAACCTCAATATAGAATCATATAGAAACCAGTATAGGCATTTGGCCTCGAACCAGCCCTGCGGATAGCATACAATGTCACTAGATCAACCATATTGAAATAGATGGAGAAGAGCTTCCAACAATACTGGATAAATCCACCAGAACACTGTTTCACTCAAGTTCAATAAGGGACTTTATGGAAAAAGAGCCGGGAACATTATCGGACTTACCAGATAGGAGACCCTTATTAAAAGGGGGCATAAATGCATTGTTTTGTTATGGTGGCCTTTTAACTATCGGGGGCAGTACAATGAATGTACTTTTTACGTGTCACTGCTGACTAAGAGTACCCATGCACAAAATGGGACTAACAGAAGAGACCGAATGCAGATTATTGCACGTTCACGTCAGAACACTTTCGGTAAACCTCAGATTCATTCAGAAGGTCTGAACACTCAAACTGATTTAAATGACTAGGCATACGGTGGTTATAAACCACTCAAAAGTGAGCTACAACAGACCCACTGGAATGGTGGTCGTAGTGGAAGGGCTGCAAGGCCCCCCTATATATGACTCATCATCGTCATCATAGTTATAACCCGATTTGTGAAAATTTTAATTTTTATGATTTTTTGGACGCTATTAAATAAATGGCCGCCGCAAAGTTTTGAAAAATTGTTTTGTCAAATCTATAAGAATTTGGTTCTTTTTAAGTGCGCCGAATTTCATGCTTCTAATAGCCGTTTCTTTTCTTCAATTTTCTGCGATAAAACTGAAAACAGCGTAATTTTTAACAAAGTATATACATAAATTGATAAAATGTATAGAAGCAGTAAGAATGTCTGATTAATTTAAAGCATAAATAGTTGCAACATGCAACAATATGCAAGTTTTTGTATGCATTACTAAAAACCCATTTTGTTTTATTCCAGAAAAAAATTGGGGACCTATGTTGGCCTATTTAAATATTTTTCACTGTAAATTAAAAACCGTGTGAGATACCACAAAAAGTTTTAGCAAAAATTAGGTCTTTAAACGGTGGTTCTATATATTATTTTTTTTACTTTTATTTGAAGTAAAAAATGAAAATATAAAAAATAATTGTTATATGTTAATGATGGCTCCGCTTTTAATGACTGAAAAAGAAATGTAAAGCAAAAATTCCTTTAAAAATAAAGTCTTTTTATTACCCAACTGCAGCACGGCGAAAGGAAGGGTAATGTTTTTAGATTGGGATATGTATGATTGGAGATTGGAGAATGGAGAATGGAGAATGGAGAATGGAGAATGGAGAATGGAGAATGGAGAATGGAGAATGGAGAATGGAGAATGGAGAATGGAGAATGGAGAATGGAGAATGGAGAATGGAGAATGGAGAATGGAGAATGGACAATGGAGAATGGAGAATGGAGAATGGAGAATGGAGAATGGAGAATGGAGAATGGAGAATGGAGAATGGAGAATGGAGAATGGAGAATGGAGAATGGAGAATGGAGAATGGAGAATGGAGAATGGAGAATGGAGAATGGAGAATGGAGAATGGAGAATGGAGAATGAAGAATGGAGAATGGAGAATGGAGAATGGAGAATGGATAATGGAGAATGGAGAATGGAGAATGGAGAATCGAGAATGGAGAATGGAGAATAGAGAATGGAGAATGGAGAATGGAGAATGGAGAATGGAGAATGGAGAATGGAGAATGGAGAGTGGAGAATGGAGAATGGAGAATGGAGAATGGAGAATGGAGAATGGAGAATGGAGAATGGAGAATGGAGAATGGAGAATGGAGAATGGAGAATGGAGAATGGAGAATGGAGAATGGAGAATAAAGAATGGAGAATGGAGAATGGAGAATGGAGAATGGAGAATGGAGAATGGAGAATGGAGAATGGAGAATGGATAATGGAGAATGGAGAATGGAGAATGGAGAATGGATAATGGATAATGGAGAATGGAGAATGGAGAATGGAGAATGGAGAATGGAGGATGGAGAATGGAGAATGGAGAATGGAGAATGGAGAATGGAGAATGGAGAATGGAGAATGGAGAATGGAGAATGGAGAATGGAGAATGGAGAATGGAGAATGGAGAATGGAGAATGGAGAATGGAGAATGGAGAATGGAGAATGGAGAATGGAGAATGGAGAATGGAGAATGGAGAATGGAGAATGGAGAATGGAGAATGGAGAATGGAGAATGGAGAATGGAGAATGGAGAATGGAGAATGGAGAATGGAGAATGGAGAATGGAGAATGGAGAATGGAGAATGGAGGATGGAAATGGAGAATGGAACATGGAAAGTTGAAAATGGAAAAGGGAAAATGGAAAATGGAAAATAGAAAATGGAAGATAGAAAATGGAAAACGGAAAATGGAAAACAGAAAATGGAAAATAAAAATGAAAATGGAAAATGAAAAGTGGACCGTGGACCGTGGAAAATGGCAAATGGCAAATGGCAAATGGCAAATGGCAAATGGCAAATGGCAAAGGGCAAATGGCAAATGGCAAATGGCAAATGCCCAATGACCAATGGCTAATGGCAAATGGCAAATGGCAAATGGCAAATGGCAAATGGCAAATGGCAAATGGCAAATGGCAAATGGCAAATGGCAAATGGCAAATGGCAAATGGCAAATGGCAATGGCAAATGACAAATGATCCAATGGGGGTAGCTGCCATGTCACGAAAAAAATCCAAATTTTGATAACATGTATTAGTGTCCTTAGGAATACCAAATTAACAAATTTTAATTTTTAATGTCACCTCCCGTACTTTACAGGCCACTTTGAAAGTAAAAAAAAAGAAGAAAATCAGTTGTGGCCTTATTTTTTTTATTTTTATTGTATTAAATCTTGTGTAAAAACAAATTTGATGGAAGAAATCTCTAATATTGGTTGGATAATCCTATATAGAAAAAAAAATTAACCTCACTTTTTTGACATGGAAAAAATACTTTTAGAAAAATAGTAAATTTTATGATTTTCTCGATTTTTAATTATTTACACCGGTGCGGAGTATGGTCTATCAAAAAAAAGTCTGTACGCACATTAAAGCTCAGTGGCTTGACTATCATACAAGGTACAAGAAAAATTTCTAGGTCTATTGCTTTTAGAAAACTAATTTTTTTAAAATTGGAAAACCGCAAAAACCTCAGAATTTGCAACTTTTGACTCAAACAATTGTCATGTCTATCTGTCTATTAAAACTTCGCTTGTGCGTTGTTTAACTTGATAATATATCGTCTAAATAAAAGTAAAATAAAAAATCTGTCATTTTAACATCAACCTTTAAGCTATTTGGTTAAAGCATGTAAAAAATCAAATTTTTTTATTGAGTCGCAAAAGGAAAAAAATATGTATAAAAATCATCGTTAGGGGATCTTATTTATAGCCCATATTGTTTTGCGTGAGATCATAGTTTGTGGGTTCAAGTCCCATCTTCGAACACTGTCGGAAATTTTTTTTAAATTTTAGGAATACACTTTTGGTGAGACACGGACATTAATTAGTTTGTTTCTTTGGTAAATTAAATGGCTCAGGTTTAACAGTGGCGTACGCGGGAGGGAGGGGGGTTGGAGGCCTAATCTTTCCAAAACCATTAAATAACTTCTAAAGATTGAATTTTTCTGAAAGAAGAAATAAATGGTTTGCCAGGACTTTGCTTTTACTTAGGCCCCTTCCCCAACCCCCTTGGAAAATTTCTGCATACGCCACTGGGCATTAAAAAAACTAAGTACAAAACTAACGCATGGTAAAAGCCCATGTGATGCGTTTGGAGGTACTGTGAAATGATTTGTTTTACATTAAAATCTCAAACAAACAACAACTGGACACCATTCTTTCACTCCTCTGGATGCTTTAACTATAGATGCTAAATTTACTTCAAGCTCAGAAAAAAAATTTGTTCGGTTTCTGAAATTATAGAACTCAACTTCTTTTCCGATTTTTTAAATATGACAGTAGGTAACTACTAAAAAAGTAAATAAACTTTTAAAAAATTTGTGTAGTGACCTTATGAAGAGAGTTTAGATCATAATTTATTGAACAGTGCTCATCTAAATACACTTAACCTTCTGATAAACTTTAATTTGCAGGGGCGGATCTAGAAACTATTTTGCATAGTGACCAGGAGGTGTACTCTATGGGTCAAAACTGAGTAAACTTTCAGATTTGGGGGGGGGCACCACCCCCCGTAGATCCATGCCTGTAATTTGTGATGGAATTTAACATCACTAAAAATATTAAAATTACAAAAAAATGTGTAGTGACCTTAAGGATTACAGACAAGGGCGGATCCAGAGGTGCTTCTAGGGGGCGACACTTTAGGTGAAATTCGCAATTGGTCAAAAACGGTATATATTTTTTTAAGCAGCATTTTATTAAATTAGTCACAACTAAAAAGTACAATATTTATTTTATTATATATATATTTTATACTCAAAAAATTCTCGGGGGGGGCAAGTGCCCCTAGTGCCCTCCCCCCCTCTGGATCCGCCACTGATTACAGACCTAGATTTTTTAATCTTGTTTTTAAAAGTATATGATACAGTGAAAAAATTTACCCTACTTGATTATCACCAGCACCCCGATAGACAGGGTCATTTTTGATGCTGAAGTTGAGGGATTTCCCAGACATTCTTAACTTCTTCGTGGAACTCCAAGGTAACGTCTACTTTTTAAATACGTTTTATACCAGGAAGATATAGTCCTTGAGTATAGGTTTCCAACACTGTATGAAAAATTTAAGAAAACATTACATTTATACCCCAAAAAAATATGAACACATCGAAAATTTCTGCGTTTTTTGGATATTCTCTAAATTGCTCTAATTAAGCCAGTATAAAAGATTTTGCTAAACATCACATTTTTTTGAAAACTACTTTTATGCATGTTTTCAAAATTATAGGTTAATTTTTTTTAGGTGCTGTTTACTATGAGCATAATTTTTTTCTTTAAAGTCCCATTTTGCCCGTTTTTAGACTTTTCAAATTCGTGTACAACAGACTAATTGGATTAAAAAATCTAAAATTGTGCATAAGTGGTTAAGCATAAGCTGTTTCATTTAAAAATTAAATGTCACGGCAACACATTTTTTGTAAATTGGATGACTTGTCGTGGAATTGCTCTATAGCCAAGTTTAAATAAACATTTCCAACTCAGTGAGAACCTTTCATTTCGGAATATAGTAGACCACATTTTGCTTAATAATTTGTGTTATAACCAAAAACTTCGTTGGAGCTTTAGTTTGCGAAATATTCACAAAAAACTGTTTTTAAGGCTGATTTTATCATAGCGTCACTTGAAGTGTGCTAATCGGCTAGCTAGGAAGGTATCAGATCCATCATGGATCCATTTATTTTTAAGTTCAAGTTAAAAATCATAATCAGCGATCTGAAACATCCCAAGGAAAAATCCATTATTTCGGATCAGTCATTTTGATTTTTTTTAGTTTAAGTTAAAAATAATAATCAGCAACCTGAAAGATCTCAAAGTTCCAAGTTTGATGCATATCAGTTGATAAATGGGAAAAACCGCCATTTTGAATACGCCATTATAATTTTTTTTAATTTTAGTTAAAAATTGTATTGAGTTACCTTAAGCGCCGCGATGTTTCAAGTTTGAGGCAAATCGGTTAATAAATAAAAAGGTACGCCATTGTGGATCCGCCATTTTGACTTTTTTTTTAAGTTAAAGTTAGAAATCATATTCAGCGACCTGAAACACCCCAAAGTTCCGATTTTGATGCATATCGGTTCATAAATGGGAAAATTTGCCATTTTGGATCCGCCATTTTCATATTTTTAAATTTAAGTCAAAAATTATATTGAGTTACCTAAAGCGCCGCCATGTTTCAAGTTTTAGGAAAATCAGTTTATAAATAGGAAAGTGCGCCATGTGGTTTCACCATTTTATTTTTTTAAAGCGACCTAAAACACCCCAGAGTTCCGAATTGGATGCATATTGGTTCATAAATGGGAAAGTCCGCCATTTTGTATACGCCATTTTAAATTTTTTATCTTAAGTTCAAAATAATAATTAGCGACCTAAGAGGTCCCACAGTTCCGAGTTTGTTGCATATCGCTTCATAAATGGGAAAGTCCGCCATTTTGGTTCCCCCATTTTATTTATTTTTCTAATAAAAAAAATGTTGGATTTTATACTAACCACCAAATACCTAGTTGAAAAAGTTTGAAAAACACACAAATAAACAAATATATTATATTAAATAAAACTGTTTAAACAATTGCCAATGGTAATTTCATCAAAATCTCGAATCGTCCCCGCGGCGAATTGTCCCGCAACAAATTGGCCGCGGCGAATTTTCCCATCCTCAAAAATTTTCCCCCGACAAACAAACTTTTGTTTTTGGATTTTTTCGAAAAGTAATACCTTACGTTTTCGGTGGGCCATCCTTGTTAAACAATTAAAAAAACAGGTATTAAATAAAAATATCTCTCTCTGTATTAATCACGCCAAAATACACACATCCTATGCTAATAAACAAGAAATCAGCTAAAATAAGAAATGTATGTATCCAAAAAACGTGTATGGCTTCGCCCGTTTATCGGCCAATATTCCAAATAGTTATTAATTTCAATAGCAAAAATTGCATTGCACAAAAGTGCACAGCGACATGAAAAGGATTACCAGTCCCCTATGCCTTGGCTTGGCGGCTTTTCATTTGATGCATGCCGTTTGCTTTCTCTATTTTCCACACTTAGATCACATATCTTCATATAGTTTGTCTCACGCTCGCTTGATTTTTTAAATAAAGAATTGAATTAGAATAATTTATTTAAATATGGAACTGAATAGAGAAATTGAAAGCAAATAAAAATTTAAAAATTTTAAAAATACTGAGGTGAATTGATCTACGTTAACTATTCATTAAGGATATATTTTGGCTAACTCCAGTTAGCACAGTAAAATCTAGAACGTGTAGGGTAACTTCATAAATAATTTCAAAGGCTTACATGGGCATAATATAATTGTTTAATATTTGCGAGTAAAATGAAAATGTGGTATAATGTTATTATAGCCAGAGCACCCAAGCGGATATTTTAAATAATGGCCAAAGCCCCATAATATCAAACTGGTTCAACAAAGATAAAAATTTTGTTATGGTATTTAATGATAAACCTATAGAAAGCTATGACAAAGTGATTGTTTCACATTTTTCGTGGTTCCGATTTGCCAAACTTTAGGGAGTCAAGGAGCGTAGAATAAAGTAATTGATTTTTCTAAATACTTTTGTGTTAAGTTATTACCTTAATAACATGGATTCAAACCTTCCTAGCCCGCGCAGCAATGGTATTATTTTCGACGAAAAATTTTTTTGTGACACCGAAAATGTGTTATTTGTGTGTATTTTGACCTACCTAGTAATATCGTCTTAATGCTTGTCTGTGTGTGTATGTGTGCATGTCTGTCCGCAACACTATAGCACCTAAACCACTCGACTGATTTTCATAAAACTTTCAGGTAAAATAGTGTTCGAAACTCTAACGAGCTGATTAGATTTTGGTCCAAATCCATTATTGCTATTTACAATTAAATATTTTTAAAAATGCTAACTTTTTAACAGAGCATTGCACCAATTTGCGGTTTATAGTAAATCACATTTTTCTCAATAATTTGTGTTATTACCAAAAACTCCGTAGGAGCTTTCGTTTCTGAGATATTTACAAAAAGCTGTCTTTAAGGTCGATATATTATGGAGTTCACTTGTAGTGTGCTAATAGACTTGTTAGGAAGTTTTCAGATCCGTCATGAATTCATTTACTTTAATTAATTTTAAAAACGGTTTTAAGTTGCTTCCTCGCATTAAATAAAATTATTAATTAATTTTTGAACTTTCGTCATTAATTTGAAATGAAACAACCTTAACAAACTTTGTTGATTTTGGTAATGTTTTTAGAAATTTACAAATAATGATTCGTTATCTCTCTACGCTAAATTGGATAGGTCTTGACATAATATTTAAAGTGAAGCAAAAATATAGTTTTTTTGAAGAGCGAAAAACCTACTGGCTTTCTCTTTCTAATTCTACTTAATAATAAAAATTTATGAGCCGATATATACTAAATTTTGAACTTTCGGATGTTTATTGTCTCTAATCAAATTTTTGAATACAAATCGGTTCACAAATGAAAAATCCATCATTTTGGATTTGCTATTGATTCAAAAACCTTAATCAGCGACCTTAAACAATCCATATTTACAAATTTAGTATATATCGGTCGCAAAGTTGGATTAGCTTACACGCTGCGTAATAAATTAGGTCTTTTTAAAACTGTGACGGAAAAACTTTTATTTGTTATTTGTTGTCAAACGTCAAATTTAGACGGTGTCAACATGGATATTAAGGCAGCAGGTAGATAGTTTATTTTGCAATAATTGTTATAATACAAGGTTTTATAAAACAGTATTTTTGATTTAAAAAATATGAAAATTTTTAAGTTAGCTAGAGTTATAAAAAAAGTTCCGCCGAGTACACCGATATTTTTTTGCTACCTGGTAAATATATCTTATAGCCAATTAAAAAAAGTATAATTTACGTTCCCCTCTTTCCCCCTCTTGTTTTGAATTGTTTTATTTTACTTGTTTCATTGTTTCCATACCCATTTCTGTTTTAAATGTTGCGACAGCTATTTCAGATACTTTCTGATGAGCTAGAGACGTAAAACTTGGTATAAGTATCGAGCTTCGATAACAATATATTTTTTAAATTTTTTTATTAAAAATAAAAATGTCGGATTTAAAAAGGCGCACATATTTATTTAAAAATCAATTTGCCTCAAATTCAAAAACTAGCACTGCTTAAGGTCACTCAATATAATTTTTGGTTCCTTAAGGCATTAAAATTGCCGATCCAAAATGGCGGACTTTCTAATTTATGAGGCGATATGTATTAATAACTACAGCAGCGGCAAGCAAGAGGTGACTATCCAAAAGCTCCAGTAAAAGAAAAAAAAGTCAAATCACTCAGTTTTATGACGACATGGGTCTCGTTTTTTATCAACCTAAACAAGGTGGAGGCAATAGCAATGATGGAAATACAGCACGGAAATCTTTTTAAAAACCTTAGTATGTTTCCAAAATATCCAGTGTCGATAAAGGATTAATAGAAAGATTTGCAAATATACTTTTCATCACTTCTTGTAGGCACTACATCAACGAGGAAAAATTTTAAAAGTATGGTTTTAAAACAGCAGAAATAGCAATTTTCCTTTATGGATGGTATAAAATGAGTGCTAGCGTTCATAACTATTGCTGCATGGAGCTGATATAATAAAATCGCTACCTTTTCCAGTAGGGCTACTGTCAGAAGATGTACTAATAGCGATATGTTTAACTGGATGCTGGTATTCTCTGACCCTGTTGTGACCAATAAAAAAACGAGAAAAATAATTAAAAAGAGTGATGTTATGCTAAGGCTGCCAATCTTCTATGGTGGCGATAAGAAAGGTAATGAAGATGGTAAAGATAAGGATGATGATGATAACGATGATGATGATAATGATATGAATGATGAAGAAGATGCAGATACCGTAGATATTGATGTTTAATATTGTTACGGACAAAAACTTGCTAATTTTAAATATAGCAATAAATAAGTTGCAATTGTTTTCTTTAACTAAAATACTTAACCTCAAATAACATTAATTGTGCATGTTTTTGCAACATAAATAAAAAAGGCACTCCTCATAAGCATTTCTGATCATATTATCACATAAAAGCAAATTTTAGATTTTTGGCGCCGTAAATTGTTATTCTGTCCTTATGTGCGGCGGCTAGTTGTCCGCCCCTGCCCTAGGTGGTTAGCCTTCTCTAAAGCACAGCCTACCTAACAATAGGTAGGCTGTGTTTAAAGTTCTACTAATATAGTCATTGTCCAACGATCCTAAACCAACAGGATTGCCTATTAGCTCGAATCTTTCAGCGGTAGGTGGCGCCTTGCTTACGTCACTAGTGGATCTCTGCTCAGCGCGCTGCATTTAATACACATTGCAATCGTGCGTTTTTCCCACTTTTTTCTTGCTTTTTTGCAAACAAATTTTTTATTCGTGTTAGTAAATATAATTAATAATTTCATTTCTTCAAAACAAATGATTTGATAAATCAAGAGTCTGCTCTGAAAGCTGAATTTTCGTACCAGACGATATGTTGGAGTTTCTTTGTTAAATAGTTGAAAGTTTTAGAATAGAAGTAGGATTTTTTCTAAAAGTTTAATCAATTTAAATCATTAGATATATAATGTATTGTTTTTGTTGCGGATATAATAAAATACACTTATATTATGTAGTAACAAAAAGGTATTTATTTGATATTACAGATCTCAAATTAGAAGGCATTTTATCATACAATTTATAAAAATTAATTCTAAATATCTTTCATTCGCAAAACCATTGACTTCTATACCCTACGGGTAGACCCGGCATGGGCCTTAATTGCCATTATATCAAGCTTTTATCGCAATTGACCAAATACAAGTAAGAATTTAATGAGCAAGACAGGGATGAAAATAGAATTTCGGTTTGGTAAGTCCGAACACATGCAACATCGCAAAAATATTCTATTTGCTTGTCTTGGATAAAAAAGGGCAGTGGAGTGGAAAATAAAAATTTTGAATTCCAGTAGCATTTGTTTATCAACAATTTTCTGTTTTAATAATAAATAATTCATGAATACTTACTTGTGTATACTGTGTTTACAAAATTCTCTTCAGTAAAAAAAAAGAGTAAAAAGAATTTGTTAGCATGCTAAGTGCAGTGGATGTATTAAAATTATTGTTTTCATCTTAGAACTTTACAAATGTTGTACCTTCCAGGTAAAATATTTTCTTTGTTTGAACAAGGGTCTTCTTCAACTCTTCTCTTCTTGGGTGGACTACAAGTTATGCTCGAGTCAGATGAAATTTCGGAACTAAAAATTTCAATTCGGACAACTGGGCGCCGGGACAACTCGGCGCCGCCAACAGGGCGCCACGCCGGGCCTAATGGGCGCCGGGCCAACTCAGCGCCGGACTATTTTCTTTTTCGATAAAATGTGCAGATAAACAACAAAATAAATATGTTATTTATACAAAATTTTCAACATCTATTAAGTCGAGTGTTGAAATTTGGTAGGTGTAGTGTTCTGGCAACCTGGTAAAAATACCATTTACGTTTTTTATTTCAAGAATGGCGGATCCAAAATGGTGGATTTCTTTATTTTTAAACCGATTTGTCTCAAACGTGAAAGTTTGCAGTGTTTGAGATCACTTAATACAGTTTTAACACAAACAAAGAAAAATTAAAATGCGGATCCAAAATGGCAGATTTTCTTATTTATGCACCAATATTCATCAAATATAGAACTTGGCAGTGTTTCAACTCGCTGAATATGATTTTTGACTCAAACTCAAAATGGCGGACTTCTTTATTTTTAAACCGATTTGTCTCAAACGTGAAAGTTTGCAGTGCTTGAAAGCACTTAATTTCAAATGACGGATTGAAAATGCGGATTTTTTTATTTATGCACCGATATGTAGCAAATATCAAACTCATAAATAATTTTAAATGGTGGATCCAAAATGGTGGACTTTGCTGATTATCATTTTTGACTTAAACTCATAAAAAAATCAAAATGGCGAATCCAACATGACAGACTTTTTTATTTACTAACCGATTTGTCTTAAGTTTAAAATATTAAATTTTTTTCTTTAAACTTGTGTCATATTTTGTATTAAGCTATAAAAGTCTGCCATTTGCAAGTGTGAGACACAAATTGTATTAAGTGACCTTAAGCACTGCAAACTTTCAAGTTTGAGACATTTGAGACAAATTCGTTGAAAAATAAAGAAACCCACCATTTTGGATCCGCCATTTTGAATTTTTTATGAGTTTAAGTCAAAAGTTCTATATTCGATACATATCAGTGTATAAATAAGAAAATCCGCCATTTTAATTTTTTTTAGGTTTTAGAATAAAACTGTATTAAGTGATCTCAAGCACTGCAAACTTTCAAGTTTGAGACAAATCGGTTTAAAAATGAAGAAATCCGCCATTTTGGATCCGCCATTTTAAGTTTTTCATGAGTTTGATTCAAAAATCGTAATCAGCGACTTGATACACCGCCAAGTTCTATATTTGATAAATATCGGTGCATAAATAAGAAAATCCGCCAATTTGCATCCGCCATTTTATTTTTTTTAAGTTTGAGGGTAAAACTTTTAAGTTTGAGACAAATCGGTTTAAAAATAAAGAAATCCGCCATTTTGGATTCGCCATTCTTGTAATCAAAAACGTAAATTTTATGTTATCAGGTTACCAGAACTCTAGACCTACCAAAATTTCACACTATAAAAGTACCCATATATTATCTAGGGTATTAGCATGCAAAATCAGCCGATCTTTGTCCGTTTCACATGTTCAATAATGTCTATCTCTGTTTTTATTGTAAAAGAAATACCCGCCCTTAGAAACCAAATTGGATAGGGTCAATAAAAAATGCCTTGTCTTTCCGTCTCTAAAGCCCTTTCAGGGCTTATACAACTCAATGGCCGAAACCTACTTCCTATACTATTGCAATATTTATTATATTATTATGTCAAAAAAAAATCCAAATAAGGTGTGTTTTTCAACTTCTGATGCTTTAAATCAATAAATTTTTTTCAAATGATTTACATTGTTTGTTTTATGAGTTGTTTTTATCCAACCCAGCGCCCGTTTTCACTCATTCTCCTGTAACATGTTTCTGAAAACTTCTATAAAAGAGACTAAAAGAACTTAAGAAAAAAACTGAAACAACTTGGAGAAACTGTCTACAAAATAAATTTTCCAAAAATCAGTTCAATAAAAATAGTACGTTTGCGGCATAATTACCAATTTTCTTCAATGTGATTACTATAATGAGCAAGGAATTTCCAAAAATGCAAAAAAAAGTTTGGTTATATTTCTACACTGAAAGAGGAAGCAGAAAGCTTTTATTTCAACAATAAATTAATGCGCTTTCTTTATATCAATAATTCTCTTAATTCACATTTCTAAAGGTTTATTTACCTCCTAAGTAGTCAACAAAATCGTTAAATTAATGAAAAAACGCAAAAAAACGGAGATAAAAACGTTAAAACACGTTAAAATCACACGAACTCTCAATACAAACAAAGCAACTGCACAGTCTACCGTTGTTAGGTGCGAAATTTGAAAAATAAGGAATGCGGCATTTGTTTTGTTCTTTTATTGCAGAAACCAACAGTTTTACGACAAAATATGTAGAGACATGTTTGGAACCGACTAAAATTATCTTTCAAAAAAAAATATCAACCTTTGCTTGGATTTGAAGATATACGCAAAATAACTGTTAATCATTCCACATAAATTTTGTTTCTTGACCAAATCTATCGCACGTTGGCTTCAAATAAGCTTCCTACAGACTTTTTTTACAAGTTAGACGGGAAAAAAGTTCAGGCCGCTCTTTGCTCTTTAGTTCTGAATATCTCGGAAACAATAGCTAAACTAGCTGAATCCTCTTGGTCACTGGCGTATATAGAAAAAAGTTTCGGGGTGGGCCCGAGACAGTTTTGGGGGGGGGGGCCCGAGAACCCATGAGGCCGTATTTTAGTTTTTATTCATAAAATATATGGAAAATATCTAAAAAAATCTTAGCTTCGGGGGGGGGCCCGGGCCCCCCAGGCATATATACGCCACTGCTCTTGGTAGAAAGTTTTGAGGGACAAGCAAAATATATTCAAGGTTTCCTGGATATTTTTTTGTGTTGCGCAGTGTTAAACAGTGTGCACTTTAACAGGATTTTTTTAATATCAAATCAAACACCCGACAAATTATTGACATATTGGACACATTTTGGTCACGCAAGTACGAAAAAATAACGTATTTCACGTTTAGAACAAAAACTTTTATTCACAAAAGCGTCTATTTTTATTTATTTTTTTAGCAAACTGTATTCATTTTATTTTTAGAGGATTAGGCATTAGCCGTAACAGAACAATTTTTTTTTAGATAAAAATATTTTGTATATTATTTGACATTTCAATTATTTCTCAATTTTAAACAAACCTTTTTAAACGTAATGAACTTAAGTTTAGCATTTTCCAAATTGTTGAATTTTTAAAACATTGTATTTGCATAAAAAAATTGATATTTTATTAATCATTGTTAGAGGTTTGTTATTAAACGAATAACCCGGTAAAAATAAAATGAATACTGTTTCGTAGATATTTTAAAAATCCTACATCCCTATTCCAATAATTTTTTTTCGAAAACCTGAATTGTTTAAGAAATAATCAACTGTTTCTATACCGTAATTTCCCACAAATATGGTCTATTTTTTACATTTGTGTGAATAATTTCGTAGTTTAAGCCTCTTATATTTTTATATAAAACGTTATAATTTTGTTTGTAACGGTATTTTTGGGCATGGAGTTGCCCAACAAATATTAGCACTTTAAAGACCAGCAATAGCCAGAAATAAAAAAGAAAAAAATATATCTTAGTACATTGAATATCGTTTATAACGACATTGAACGGACCACTTAATTTCGGTCGTTATAACCGAGCGTCGTTATAGAGAAAAAGGGTAACAAAGTGGGTTATAAATTTTTATTAGGAAAAAATGATTTTCATTAAAAACTATCTTTTTATATTGTATTATGCATGTATGTAGATACCTAATATACATTTGTATACAAAATTATGAGCTTTTTTCTCAACTGTAAAAGCTTTTCGTTTAGACATCGCGTTTAATTTATACATATTCTTAAATTCAGCAGCTTAGATTATGTAAACACAAAAGCACACCACATCAATAGCTTAAATACAACAGAGGTAACGACGTTTATAATAGACCACATGCCGATTCGCATCAACCGGAGATTTACCGCCTACAATAAAAGGGATTCCCCGAACTTCGACACAAAGCGGCTACAGTTCATCGTTACATCCGATATCGCTCGTTATAATCGATTACTTGGACCAATTTTAGTAAAATTATTGGTCGCTATATAAGTACGTCGTAATATGCGATGTCGTTATAGGCATCACGTCTTCAATGCATTTAGCATATAACTCTGTCGGGACCTTAATATGCCATCGCTATAACCGATATGTCGTAATATCCGATATCGTTAAAAGCGATATTCACTGTACTGCTTATTGCTAGCTAAAATTTCTCATGCAAGCTGAAAAAAACAATTTTAGATTATGGTTTATATTTGGGATTATCAATAAAAGAGCTAAACAAATAAAAAAAAAACAAATATCAAAACCGAAAAAAAAAATATTTTAAATTCTGTAAAGAGACCTTAATTACCTAGAAAATATGTAAAATCATTACAGAACACCCACCAAACTCTAAATAAAAACATAATTTACCTGGAGAACAATTATTGCATTCCGTGTTGCAATTTTGAATAACCTTTAAAATAAGAAAAAGAAAAACTCCTAATTAGTCTGAACAAATATATAACTAAAACCATTTTAAACACCAAAAAGTAAAATGGCTTCAGTTAATTTCGCTTACAGTTAAGCAGCAAATAAACAAAGTTTGCAAGTTTTCTTAAGAATTAGGAATTTGCCTTTCTTTCATAGAATAGGCGATCCTGCGGCAGGCCCACTAAACCCAACCAGACCAAACCGTTTTAATAAAGTTTCATAAACCCCCCACAACAAATTGCTGTACGGACGATTTACCGAAAGGTGACGCTATGTGGATATTTAAATAAAATATGTTTCTAATTCACCGATGAGCTCATTGATGAGAACAATCGGGTTTCTAAACGCATCGGTGAAACATCGATGAAATCTATCAGGTTTCGGTAGTTCTGATGGATTCAAACCGATCCCAACTAACATTTAAAGTTTTCGCGACGACACCCTCACCAGTAAGAATATCTTAACAGTAACCGCAACGTACTCCCGCTACGTCCCAGTATACCATTTAACGACGTATTAATTCCTTAATGAGTTGAATTGTTTTATATTTATTTTGTGCTGGAAATAAAGACCATATTTATTGATTTATTTATTATTTATAAGTAGGGAACCAATTTCCAGTCATTACTACTTACCCACGTGTTTAAAGTCACTGTAGTAATGACTACACTACTATGCCGCAGCCAAGTATCTACTACGTCGTAGAGGCTGTTTTTTGTCCGTATTGCCGAAAAAGTAGCGATGTAGTTATAAATAATATTATCGTTTTTTTTTTGGTAGAATTATTGCACAATATGGTGAATACTACAGTAAACAAACTGGCTAAGTTTTTTAGTTTGGTTATGGCTATAATATGTACTATGTTATCTAGAAGGGCAAGAATTTACTAGCTGAGGACCAATATTCAACTGGGACGCAAATTTTTAAGTTAAACATGTATCATATTTATTGCAAAAAATCGGCGCACCTGTAAAATTGGACCGTTTTCTGGTAGCTGAAGGATTTTTTTGTTGTGCTTTTTGAGGTTATGTTTTCATAATCGATTAACTTGTTTATAAAATAGCATATCTCCTTAATATGGGCTCAAAAAACGAAAATAAAAATCTCAAATTTTCTATCTTTCAAAAAAAACATGGCGTCCCAAACAATATTCCCTAATAGTCGAAAGGGTTACCTGAAAGTGAGCCTAAGTTGCGGCAACGTAATATGAACCACTTTTGTGTCAGCGTTCCCTTTTAGTTTAAGATAGCATACACGAATTTTTACTCTTCCGTCACGGCAACGTATTAGTACCTAGCTTCCGCCACTCTAAAAAACCTTCACATTAGTAGGGACCACGCGATAAGCAATAACACTACCCTTATGTTAATGGGGTGAGGACAATTGCGGTGTTCTGTAGGTTAGGATCGTGGTTTTGTGAGTTTTTGTTGATGTGAATGCAGTGAATGATGAAAATGCGTCGTATATTATGAATCTGTATTATTGCCGCTTGTTACAGGTTTGTTTACACATATATTTACATTTTGTAATTTCGGGGGCTCCACTTACCGGGGAGAATACGTTACAAAAACGAATGCAAGTATTGTATTATGAAAACTTATACAAGTATTGTATTAGAAACCAAAATAAATATTTTGATTTATTTTACTAGAACAAGCATGGTCTCTATTCTAGAAAGTGTTATCGAGGAGCTAAAAGGACGTAGTCATATACATAAAATCAACCTATTTTTTTATAAATTTAAGTGAGTAGTATTTTGTTCCAAGCAAGGGGTGAAAATAAAGAACGCACAACAACGCCCTACCAATTGGCGTACATATCCAAAGGTTCCTGGTTCGAGTCGCGGGCGAAACACAGAAAACTTTTATTTTTATGATTTTTCGTTCTTTAATTTCACCATTTTCACCCCTGGTTTGGATGTTCTTTACGGTTTCTAGTAAAACCTTGCATTATTGCACTTTGGTAAGTTATATTTTGTTGATGTTTGTCGTATTTCCCATATTAATTATTAGAAAATATTTGTTAAATATTGGATAGTGTCTATATGAAGTTGTATTTTAATTAGGATAAAAAGAAAGAAAATATAGAAGTGGTATATGGTACTGATGATTTTCAATGCGAAACTGGTGTACCTGAAAATAAATGCTGTGGGGACAAAAAGACCGATTTGATACTTCTTTTTTTTCTTCCTTTTTATTCTGATTTTTGTATTTGATACTATAACTAAAAAAAGTAAATGTTGAACATTTCTAGATCGGTTGGAAATCCATGAAAAGCTACTCCTATTTTATAAAAGTAGCCACAAAAGTAGGGTTAAGAATGGGCGCGACTAAGATGCGACTGCAAAAAAACTACGTTTCCAAAGTAGAAACAGGATGTAGTGTCCACTTTAAAAGATCCACACAAAAAAAGTCAAAGTAGTTATGGCTTTCAAGTTGTTGCAAAAAGTTATTTTCTTCACATTATTACATCAGATGTTACTATGATGACACAAACTTTTGTGGTAAAAATTAAAGTTATAATGTAGTTGTCGGATACACTTGTTTGCGACTTGAATGAAGCTTAACTTTCTAGTGGTAATTAAGTAACATACAAAAGTCAGGGCGACTACGGAATAATGACTAAAAAGAAAGTAAAACTTTGGTAACGTTCTATCGTGGTAGAGAAGACTATTAGAATAGACTGTGAAGAAATAATCCTAAGAAGAAGTTTAAAGGTCGTTTTTACGAAAGCTCTACTGTTTCGTGATACTAGATAGTAGATAGAACTATAAAGTGCCGAATAATTGTTGGGATCATCAAGCCATGGTGGAATGAGACAGTTGAAGAGTGTGTTAAAAATAGAGATGCTGTATATAAACAGTTTAGGCAGGTTAGAACGCAGGAAACCAAGATAGCATATAAGAGAGAGCGAAATAATGTAGTTAGGGTAATCAGGGAGGAAAAAATTAAACATTATGAGCAAAAAGTAGATAGTTGTAAAAATAATAGTAAACAGATGTGGTCTACTTTAAAGGAAATCTTACCGAATAAAAAGAGTAAGAACGCTCTCAAAGATGTACAACTAGATAACAATATTATAGTATTTGAACAAAATTAAATCCCGAATCAGCTAAATACTTTTTTTAATCACAGTCTGAATGAGGTGGTAAATAACATTGATCACGATAACTAAAAACTATCGTTTCAGGATTCTGAAGTAAATCATCCTCTCAATACTCTTTCTGAATTTAATTTGCTTGATGGAGAAACTCTTAAAAATATTGTATTTTCATTGCCAAATAAATCTAGTCCTGACGATTTAGGAACACAAGCAATTAAGCAGGTTTATTGTTCAATAGAGGATCCATTAATTAATTTAGTCAATTCGTCTTTGGAGCAGGGAGTTCTCCCATCTGCTTTAAAGATTTCCACTATAATACCCATACCAAAAAAAACAAATTCAAATAAAGCAAGTGACCTAAGGCCAGTGAACATGTTGGCAGCAATCGAAAAAAATATTGAAGAATGTGTCTATAGTCAAATTTTAAATTTTATTGAAAGAAATCAAATTTTGGTCTCACAGCAGTCTGGATTTAGAAAAGAACATAGCTGTGAAACAGCATTACAATTTGTTGTGAACCAATGGAAAATCAACTGGGATGAGGGAAAAATAACATTGGCAGTTTTTTTAGATTTAAAAAGAGCTTTCGAGACCTTGGATCGAAAAAGGCTTTTGGTGAAGTTGGAGAGAGTGGGTCTTAGGGGTACTGTTTTAAAGTGGTTTGAGAATTATTTGCAGGATCGAATGCAGAATGTCAAAGTAAATGGGGTGCTATCAGAAAATCAATTGAATGAATTTGGCGTACCACAGGGCAGTATCTTGGGACCTCTTCTCTTCATACTTTACATAAATGATATGGTGAATGGAGTGGATGATGGGGAAATTCATCTGTTTGCTGATGATGGATTGTGTACTGTAACTGGTGACAATATAGAAAGTATTATTGAAAAAATGAATAATATTTTAAATAAAATATATAAGTACACTTGTAAAAATCAATTAAAAATAAATAATAGCAAAAGTAAGTTTATGGTGGTTGCCAGGGAAAATCAGTACAAAGAATTTACAGAAAGAAGATTTTCTATAAATATAGGGGGTGAGAGTATTGAGATGGTTGAGAAAATTAAGCATTTGGGTGTACTGATGGACAGGAAGTTGGAATTTAAAGATCATGCTAACTACATTATTTCTAAAATTAGCTTTAGTGTTAACTATTTGTCACGATGTGCACCAAACCTAAGTCTGTGGGCCAGGATTATTGTTTACAACACAACAGTTCTCGCTCATCTAACATATTGTGCTACAATATTATTTCTCCTTAATCAAAATGAATTAGATAGGATACAAAAACTACAAAATAGAGCGATGAGGGTGATTTTGTGTTGTAATAGATATGTCCCAATAAAATCTATGTTGCAATGTTTGCAGTGGTTGCCAGTTAAACAAGTCTTTGAGTACATGACCTTAAATTTTAAAAATTAAAGCAGGGAAGGCGCCACAATATTTAAGGGATAAAATAATATATAATGATCAGGTTCATAACTATAATACAAGACAGCAGCGTGACATTTATATAAATAGAAGAAATACATCGAGTGCACAAAACTCTGTTTTTCATAAAGGATTTGTGATGTTTAACCAATTGCCAAATGAAATAAAAGTAGCCCTTTCTGTAGAAACTTTTAAAGCCAAACTTAAAGAATATTTGCTAAAGAAAAGCAATATTTACATTGCATAGGCCTATTTTTATTGACATTATTTAGTTTGAATTTGTTTAGTTTGAAATATTGTAGTTTGTGTCAGTTTATTTTGTTTATAGGTTTACTAGTCTATGATTCTTTGCATTGCAGTCTATCTTTTACCTTTTTTATTTTGTTATTTTTTATATTATTTGCGTTTTATTGCTTTTTTTTATTTAGTTTCATGACAATTTTTTATTTTTAAGTATATTTCTGTTTTTTTGTTTGTGAAGCAATTTGACTTATTATTATTTTGCTATTTTTAATTTTTAGAATGGGTTTTTGCATCATAAAAAAATCATTTTTTTTCTAACTTAACCTAAATTATTAGAACTTTTTATTTGAAATTTTTTATCCCTATAACACAGATCGATTTAATATTTATGTAAGATTTCAATGTTGTACGATTTTTTTTTCATTAAATTGTTACCTTTGTTTTCTGGGACAAAACTAAGAAAATAATGAAAAAACGGCATGGTATGTTTGCTTTTTTTCTTTTCAAGTAGTTTCCAATAGTACTTGGTACTTTATTATACCACTTAGGCTTAAATATTTTATTGACATTGCCACTTTTTATGTTTATATTTTGACCTAAATTGTATTATCATTTTTGTAAATTAGCAAATGCTAAATAAACAATTTAATTTAATAATCACCACATTTCTACCATAAGATAGTGGCAAAGTTTTTGTAGCGTGTAACCGCTACTATAAATATTAGTTGGGAATCAGCTGTATATTTTAATATGCAAAAATTTAATCCTTGTCCTATACCTTGATGCCCACGAGAATAGTTTCCTCCGTTTCTTCCATTTTCATCTTTGTTGTGTGAAGCCGGCTGTCCATGGAGCGTATTATCCGCGCGGATTTTTTTTCTCTGGCTTTGCTTGACTGAAATTTTTAATTCAACCATTCACAGCCCAAGAAAAGATAAGTCCGCCCGGATAATACGCTCCATGGACAGCCGACATAACAAAAATAAAATCTTTTCAAATAAAAAAGATAGGTTTTCATTTACGTATGATTTCATCAGGTTTATTTTTTATTTTTATTTAAATATTCCAAGGATGTCACTTGTCATTTGTTAACAATCTAGATTCCATTGATGAAAAAAACCGGATGAATTTAGAGACTCAGTCTACGCGTGGAACGTAGTCCTATCATAGGGCCATATTTGTGGGAAATTACGGTATTTATATTAGTGATCCTGTATATTTGTTTTAAAGCTTTATTTTGTACAGGTATAATTGTTTTTTCATTATCTAAACTTTTTTAAATTGTTTATTTGAGCTTGCATTTTTAAATGAACCGAGTTTTGAATATCTCATTATAAAGTTCTCTTATTTGATCCAACTAAAACCGGCCTAAACAAACTTTTCCCCGTTGCCATTGCACAGCTCGTCTTTTAATCATTTTTCATGGGGTTTGTACACAAAATTAGAGTTTGGTTTACATTTGAATTTATTACAGCTTTTATCGAACCCTTTCTTCATAAATAAATTTTACCGTAAATTTATTTATTAAATCAATTAAATGAAGTTTGTTGATGTCGTTGTTTATTAAATTGGGTTAGGCTAGCTCATAGACATCGTCGGCGATTTGTCCGCATAAGATTATGAGAGAATTATGAGATCTGGAAAGGAATCATGAAATGCGAACAATTACTAAACTAAAAGTAATAAAGACGAAACACTGGTCGGTGACGACGCGCTACCCTCATCACTTTTATTTATTTATTTTACATGCTACAGCTAAGCCAATTACAGAATAAAGAGTAGAAGAAATACAAAATTTAAATAAATATTAAAAAAGAGAGCTAAGGTCAAAAACATATCAAATTCTAATCAAAACTAATTAGAAAAAAAATGGTAGTAATAGAATACTTAAATCTAAATATTGTAAAAGAAATCTAACTATTATTATATTTTTAAAAGTCTCTAAAAACTCTTTTTTATAGTCGAAGCTAAAAATACAGTTTCTTAATTTGAGCTACAGTGCAGTTAAATATATCTAGTCTGCCGACAAATTTATTGCAATTATTACACATATCATACAACGGTGAATATTTGTTAATAACATTAAGTCTTGGTGTGATTAAGTAGAAGTGAATTACGAGAATGTAGCGTAGAAACCAGGAATAATATTTGCTCTAAAAGTTGATGACAATCAATTTTACCCCCAAAACATTGGACACAAAAATCATCTGATATTTGGTTCTTCTATCTTGAAGATTCAACTTCATGCCTTACTAACAGCTGATTATGGGGAAACCCGATTTGTTTCTGTCTGAATAAAAGATATTTAAGAAACCTTCGTTGTACTAATTCAAGATGTTCAACATGGACACCGTAATGAGGATTCCGGACGATAGCACTACACTCCAATACAGATTGCACAAAAGCATAGAACAACATTTTAATAAGGTCAGTGTTAGTGAAGTCACTAGTATTTCACACTATGAAACTGAAAGATGTGTAACATTTATTGACAATATCAGCAATATGATCAACAAATGACATTATGGGATCAAAAGTCACTCCAATGTCCTTAAAAACTTTAGGCCTGTTCAGAATTTGCCCATCTATAGAATAATCAAATAAAATCTTATTCTGTTTTCAAGTAAAAGTCATAACGTTACATTTTGATTGATCAAATGGTAATTTTTTTACAGCACACCAGTCTGTTATTCAATAGCTTTCTGAAGTTTCAGGCATGACTCCAGATCATCTGCATATAATAAAACTTCGACTTCTAGATCATTTACAATACTATTAATGAAAAGTATAAAGAATAGTGGGCCCAGAACAGACCCCTGCGGCACACCCGACCCCACCGAAAACTCTTGAGTACGGCCTCTTAGGTACGAAGAACAAAGATCAACGTCTGATGAAGAAAGTCTCACCTGACAGAGATTATTTAATAACAGACTGTTTGTCGAGCCTATTGAAGGCCTTCGAAAAGTCAGAGTATACTACATCTACCTGCAGACAATCATCAAATGTCTCAGTAATATATTGAGTAACGCATAATAAGTTTGTTACTGTTGAACGATAACAACGTTTATAAATCCTTGCTGCAAAGGGGATATTTTATTTTTCAGATAAATGCACCAGTGATCGTTTCGGGCCATCTGGAATAATATAGATAGTTGTTTAAATAAAAAGAAAGAAATACGTTCGTCCCTCATCCCGGCTTACGTTTTTAAAAATCGTTTATTTTTATACGCTTGTGAATTTACAAGGAAGCTAATTCTTAAATTATTGTGTTTGTGTAAAATTTTATGCGAATGCTTACTTCGTTTGAGAGAGTGATCGTCCGTCTGTATTCTGGAACGCTCGAGAAGCATTCCCGTCCGTTTAAAATTCGCCGGTGAACGTTCTTGTGCTATGAGGGAAGATAAGAGAAAATTGCGCAGAAAGCAAAATGTTTTGTTTGTCATATTCCATTTAATGTTAATGGTTGTGTGTATCGTTGTTTCATAGAGGATTTCTGTATTGTAAAAATTCTGATGAAAAGTGGTGTATTCGGGATATAAAGTAGAAATCGTGATAATAAGTGACGAATCAGTGATAGAAATAAAAAAAAACGTCAAAACTTAAAAACTAAAAAAAAAAAATAGCAAAAACGTGGAAAGAAAAACTAAAAAAATGAAAAAAATAGCTTATAAACCTCGTAATAAAAGGGTCTTTTAATCCCCAAATTGTAAAATTTGCGCTTTGGGATGCAAAGTGCCACTTTATCCTTTGGTATAAAAAAGGCTTGCTTCATATATATTTTTTTATAAACTGGGATAAATATATTTTTTTAAATTAAAAAAATATAAATTTTTTATTATATTATATTTTTATATTTAAACAAATTTTAATTAAATGTATAAAATTATTTTTTATGTGTAAATACTGGACTTCCTACAATTATGGAGTAAAAAACATAAAAAAAGCTTTTGTGTGTCTGCCTCATACCTGTGTAAATTTCCTTAGACTTTTGCTACCAGTTAGTAACTATTTTTTCTGTATTTCTTTCTATGAATCACGAAAGTTTTATCCAAAAATATTTCATAATTTTGAAATCATCTTTTTTATAAATAAAATAAAAAAATAAAAATAAACTATATAAAATCGAGAGTTTCTTCTTAAAAAGGGATATGAGAAGTAAATTAAATTAACTACATTAGTAGAAGCTGTAGTATCCATCAAAGATATTACAACTGATCCATTATTTCAAAATGGAGAATACAACTTTTATATTAACTTGACAGAATTATTATTATGGAAACCTTTCTTACTTTTATCTACAAGTCACATAAGAAAAGGAAAATATACCTGTCTTTTACAATCTAATTTAAAAATCTCTGTACGTACGTACGTCTTGCAATCCTACAGCAAGTCCAGTGACGTAGGAATAATAATAATTCAGTTTTTGCATCCCTTTGACTGCTTTTCTTTTTGCTATATTTTTTCGTATTTAATTTTTTAAATCAGGAAGACTTTTTAAAGTGATACAGGTAATAATAAAATAGACTTTAAATAAAAATATGTAAATATACAGGGTGTCCCAGATAAAAGCAACTACATGGGGATTTCGGAAACGGTAAGAGATACGAGTTTGTTTAAATAAAAAAAAGTTGCGCTATTCTAAGCCCAATTAGGTGCTGTATCAATATTAAACATATCTACAGAGGTTACTAAAATATCGAGCAAAAACTAAAAATTGTGTTTTTTGAAAAATTAAAATATCGCCGCCATCTTACAAACAAATTTAATGAAATTTGGTTGTTTCGTATAAGCAACTACGGCCAATCGAATGACGTTAACAAATTTTTTCTAGGCCTTTTAGTTTTTTTGAAACCATAGCCAACTTTGTTGTTTCTTATGACCGCCATATTGAATTTGTACGTCAATAAATAGAGCATTAAAGAGATTTTCAACCGTGTATAATAGGCCTTTCTTTGAATGACGGAAAATGTGAACTTTTTAAAAAAACTGTTTTTCACTTGGTTGGCTGTAAAATAAAGGCCGTAGTTGCGTTTGTTGTTATACCTATGTAACAATCTGTCAAAACTTTGTCATGTATTTGATATATCTGTTGCAGTTTTAAAGTTTCTAAATTACTTAAGATTTTTTTTGAGTCACATTATCAATCAAATTTAACATGGAAAGGTTTCCAAATTGGGAGAAAGTAGATATGTATGAATGGTATATTTGCTTTCAGAGATATCCAGAAAGACGATAACCAGGTTTGTCAATCTTCAGAATACTTAGAAATAATTTAATTGAATATGGTTCCTTCAAATAACAAAATCGTAATCAACAACCTGATGAAAATATTGAAGCTCTGGTTTTACAAAGTGTCGTTGACAATCCTCGCATCTCCCTTCGTGAACTGGAAAATAATTTTGAATACCCAAATCAACTGCACGAAAAATTCTTAAAAATTTTAAATAGCATCCATATGCAACACATATTAGTCAAGCACTCCGAGATGGTGACTTAGAAAGAAGGACCTTGTTTTGCAATTGGTTCATACAAAAATCGCAAGAAAACCCTCAATTTCCACTTAAGGTTCTGTGGTCCGATAAAAGTAGGTTTACAAACTGCGGGGTGTTTAACAGACATAACTACGTGTACTGGGCCGATGAAAATCCGTTCTTAAGTCGTGAGGTGCACCATCAAGTTAGGTGCGGTTTTACATATAGGACTAGGAGTCATAAACGGACACATACTATTTAACATTTTTCATAATAATTTGACGGCACCTCGATATCTAGAAATTCTACGTTGACCAAATTTTAGAAAATTTGCTTCTTCAAGATGTAGCAAATATGTGGTTCCAGCAAGACGGAGCACCTCCACATAATGCAAGAATCATAACCAACTATTTGAATCAGCAACATGGAAATAACTGGATCGGAAATCGATGTCCAGTTGCCTGGCCTGCACGTTCGCCGGACCTTACGCCTTTTGATTTTTGTATTTGAGAATAAACTGCTATACATATCGATCAATGAAAAGATCGATTACAAATAAAAAGAAACAAACTAATCCGTGACCTACGACAAAATAAATTTTTTCTGCCCTCTTTTCAAAGATTAAGGGCTGCCACTGATTTTTTAATACGTAATGCTTGTCTTCCGCTTTCTTACTCATATGGGTAAAAATTGCGTCTCCTGCGGGGTCTAAAATATGATTTCTTTAAATTGCGCTTCGGAGCAAATAACCAGCGCTCTTGGCCTGTGAAAATTAAAGGCTTTTGAAACTTTGACAAAAAGTCCTAGGTTCTAAATTTCTAGTTCTAAGAGTCTAGATTGCGTTTGAAGGTATAACCCATTTTTCCCTTGGAAATATTTATATTTTTAGATTTTCATGATGAAGAACATAAAGGAGCAAAATGGGTTGCAAGCAGATTTTGTAGTGATATTGTATTTTGTCTTAAACAAATAATTGAGAAAAGGAGTGACAGAAATATAGAGACTTTGTTACCTTTGTGGACCTACAAAAAGCATATGATACCGTCCCAGTAGAAAAATTATGACAGTATTAGAAAAAACTAATATAAGCGATACAGAACTATACAAAGGGTCAAAATCTAAAATTAAAATTGAAAGTGGACTTTCAAAAGAATTCCTGGTAACGAAAGCTTAACTTAACGACCGAGTTACCGTATACACACTACAGTTTGCTGACGACCAAGTAATTGTAGCTAATGATAAAGAAGACATGGAGTATATAATGAGAAAGTTAACGGAAGAATATTGAAAGTGGGGGTTAACAGTGAACATTGACAAGACACAGTACTTATGTATTGGAAACGAATCAAGTCAGTTAGAACTGGTCGATGGGCAAACAGTATCTGCATGCAGTGAGTATATATACTTACGTGTCACATTTAATAAGACAGGAACAGACTGTAAAGAACTGGAAAAAATAATAGTAAAAGCAAAAAAGGTTATTGGTTGTCTTAACAGTATTTTATGGAGCAGATAGATAAAAAAGAATGTAGAATTTCACATATATGAAACAACAATGGAAAGCAAGCTGATGTCACAACGCGTAACAGAAAAATACAAAACAGAAATGAACAGTGTCGACATTGAGGCAATAAGTAAATTAATGAAAATATCCAGAATATATCCTATAGGAAATGAGACCATAAAAGAAAGAATGGGAATCGAGGGAATCATAACGGCCATATACAACGAATGGGCAACAAAAGATTACCAAAGCAGATCCTATAGAATGACCACCAATAGGGTGCAGAAAAACAGAGCGTCTCAAACTGGAATATCAACAAAGATCAATGAGTCAAAACAATCTGACAGGAGATGCTTGACAGGATCGAAGGAGGTGGAGAATAGGCGTTGGCCAACGTAGAAAAACGTTCTAAACCGGCATAGTAGTAAATATTTATAAAATTTGTTTATTATTACCTTGCAACATAGGGCATAGGCCTTTTTTTTTCTCGTTGATATCATTATATCCACACAAAAAAAATTTGAAAAATACAATAATATGGTTTAGAAATGGCAGCCGTATTTAAACCTACAAACAGCACTAGAAGATGTGAAATAAAAATGGGGTAAGTCATTGTGTTAGCTTTCTGCTATATTTTACATGTTAATTATTTGGACAAGTAAACGATGATTAAGCCAAAAGAGAAAACAAAATTTCGGACTTCCATTGTCATCATTTGTTTTTAAACAAGTTTAGGATACTAAGTACCTCTCACCATTTTCAAGTGTAAACTAAACAATTCAGTCGACAGGCTCCTAATAGTTATACTGGTGTGCAGTCAGGTATCACGGCCTGGCCCCTGTTTCATTTCTAAGGCGCTTGTTTTTCATTAGGAGTTGTTTCCATATGTTTGGTCCGTGCTTGGGTGACTGAAGATTTCTGTATTCCGCATTATAAATGCAGCTCAATAAATTTTCGTTTTCACCAGACCAATAAAGCCTGTGATCATTGGAACACGCATGATCCGCTAAACTGGATTTTTCAACATCCACTAATTGGGTACTTTTTTGATGTTCGTTTACTCTAACCTTTCATTTTACATTTAAAGGCTTTTTAATATTATAGTGTTTGGAGATTCGTCTTATGTGTTTTTAAAGCCCTTGAACATATGAAATTATAATAACACCCAGCTGATTTTTGTTTTAAAAATTTGTTACATTTGACTTTTTTTTAATGTTAAAGATAGTTGAATTTATTAATTCTTCAGAATAACCATTCTACTGTAAGTCGTTTTTAATGTTGTAGATTTCTCTGGTTAATTCTACATTATTGATACAAATATTTACGAATGTTACGGCATATCTGGATAGGTTAGAATACATTTGCGATCATAGATTGACGCCGGTTTAAACCAAAAGAAGAACAGGGGAGCTAATAAAAATAAATGGATCCAGAACGTATCTGATACCTTCCTAGCCCATGAGCACCAGTGGCGTGTCGTATAGGGGGTCAAAGGGGGGCGAAAGCCCCCCGCCCCTCTGCGCTTGGCGCCCCTGGAGTCCTTTGAGAAAAAAATAGAAAAACTAAATTTAACGCAAAAAAAATGTTGCCCCCCCCCTCGCCGTTTTATCCACGACACGCTACTGATGAGCACAATCCAAATAAACTTCATGCTTTGTCATGCAGCCTTGAAAACTTTTGTTTTTTGTAAATATCTCAGAAACGAAAGCTCCTACGAAGTGTTTGGTTATTATTGATAAAAATATGGTCTACAACATTTTGAAAACCGCATATTGATGCGATGATCTGGTAAAAAGTTAGCATTTTTTAAAATGTTTAATTTTCAAAAGTCTCGACCAAAATCTAATCAGCTCGTTATAATGTGAAATACTATTTTATCTGACACTTATGAAAATCGGTTCAGCGGTTTAGGAGCTATCGTGTTATGGACAGACATACACACACACAGACAGACATGACGACGATATTACTAGGATAGGTCTAAAGACACCCAAATATTACTTTCGGGCGGTTCGGCCGTCGTCGTTGGAAATTCGTTCTCGACGTTTCGCCATCTCGAGTGGATGGCATCTTCAGGAGATGTTGACTGTTTGTCGGCTTCTCGAAGACTGGTGACCATGAATGAATGAATGAATGAACCAGAAAGCACATCCACCATTGGACGATGGCCGCGAAAGCCTTTCACAATTTGTACCCAAATAATACATTTTCGGTGTTATCTGAAAAAAAAAATCCTCGAATATAATTAGTAATTTTGGGACAAGAGCGGTTCCGGAGCTAGTGCCTTTGATTATACTCTCATACCCAGTCTTGTAAACATTGCTAGTGCGTAACATGGTTTTTAAAAGAATACTATGTTTGAAATAAGTGCTGTCATCTATTATTTGGTATCCTTAATACTTCTGCCATCAATATAAATTATAACAGAGTTTAGGTATTTGGTTTCTTTGATGCTGCAGGGCTGAGAGTGTCACATGTGGTTTTTATCTCTTAGAGCAAGTTCCGGCGCAAAACTTAATCCATTTATATTTCTGCAATCCTTTCCTCGATTATTTTGAGATTTTTGGTGAGTGTATTAACTACAGTAGTTTACATTGAACATATTATCTTTTTAAATTAAAGTTTTCCACAGTTTTTTTTACAGCTCGGGGCTAGTGCGGAGAAAGTCGTGGGGTAAGAGCGACATAATGACCGACTTACCTCAAAGTGTGTGTGATTTTTTTTATTATTTTCAGGTCCATCGTGGTGCGAAATTACATTCGCAAAAGTAACGGAGGCAAGAAATGTACCGCATAGAGTCTTTAAACTGCGTTGTCGGCAATAAAGTCAAAAAAATATTATTGAAGTAAAACTATTTTAGCTTGTCTTGACTTTCCCCTGATATATATTTTGTAACTACTCAAAAATGAACATACAAAAAAAAATTAAATACATAAAGCAAATGTGCAATAGCACTATATAAAAAACAACGCATTGTTACCAAAAATAATGGCATGTTATGCTCTTGCCCCTGACCAGTGGGGCAAGTGCGTAATATGTACTTCCAAAAACAAATTTTTATGCAGAGTTCGTAACTGTTGTATTTTTGTTGGATAAATACTACTGATAAGTAGGTGAATGATGGTAATATGACAAATAGATAAAAACTCATAAATTTAAAAGGTACAATTTGCATAGTAATTAAAAGTCAACAATGGAAATTTTTGTTCGCACTTGCCCCACCTTACTTTACTCTCTTTAGCGATCACTGCGCGGGCTAGAAAGGTAAAAATTATAACTGGAACACTATATACCTATAAAATATCTTAAGTTTATCTTAGTCAAATAAATATTTTTGACGTAAAACTATTTTAGCTTGTCTTGACTTTCCCCTGAAATATATTTTGTTATATTTTGTAACTTTTTTTTTTCGATAACTACTCAAAAATGAACATACAAAAAAAAATTACATACATAAAGGAAATGTGCAATAGCACGACATAAAAAACAATGCATTATTACCAAAAATAATGGCATGTTATGCTCTTGCCCCGGACCAGTGGGGCAAGTGCGTAACATGTACTTCCAAAAACAAATTTATATGTAGAGTTTGTAACTGTTGTATTTTTGTTGGATAAATACTACTGATAAGTAGGCGAATGATGGTAATCTGACAAATAGACAAAAACTCATAAATTTAAAGGGTACAATTTGCATAGTAATTAAGTCAACAATGGAAATTTTCGTTCGCACTTGCCCCACCTTACTTTATTCTTTAGCGATTACTGCGCGGGCTATGATGGTAAAAATTATAACTGGAACACTATATACCTATCAAATATCTTAATTTTATCAAAAAGTAGGTACTTAAAAAATCCGTCGCAAGATTTTAAGGAAAGGTATAAACAAATTTACGAATTCAAGCCAAATCAAGCTAAAAAAAACTTTATTAACAAAATTTCAAACTAAAACCACGGCAGCAAATTATATCCTATAATTCTCTACTAATACGTAAAACTGGCCACATAGTGCAGAGTTTTTTTCTCTGGATCCGCTCGAGTCATGACATATTAAGCCGTTTTTGAGCTACGCCTTTTCATAAGTTTGCATTTTGGGGGTCTATTCCTTTTTAATTTTAGAAAATTCCATTTTAGTGTAAATTGGTTTTTATAGTATTTTTTACGGAATTATTTTTTATTTGTAAATTAAGTTTTGATCTTAATTTTTATTATCACGATATAATTTTAATAAGTCCATAAAGTTTTTGAGTATTTTTATATTTTTGTCTTTAATTGTTATTTGAATTTTTTAGTTAAAAAATATTACAAAAAAATTAAAATAAAAAGCGAATTAAAAAATGATTTTCTTTATGTAGTACTTAAAAACTAAAAGGAACATAAAATACAATTTGACATTCCTTTCTAAAAAAAAAATATATAAATAATAATATATTATAGCGGGTTAAGTCGCTGCTTGTCATGCGATCGATCCGGGTTCGATTCCCGGCATTGCCATTGGATGTTGTATGCGTTTTTTAATTACTTTACTTTGATACCAACACGTTACAATCGAGTTTTCGGAACACTGGGCATTAATCCAATAGGATTAAAGTCCCAGTATAAAAAAATAACTAAACGGCTAACTGTTTTAAGAAACAATTTTCATGCTTTAACTTCTATTAAAATTTCAGCGGCCCAAATGGAGGCTGATTTAAATCACTTTGTACATTTATAAATGCTGAAACATGCCGCATCATCTTTAAAAAATAAAGTACAACTTAACAGGTCGAACCGCAAAAGTAAATCTAAAAAGCGTATAATTCTTGAGAGCAACCTAGTGTGAAGTGCCCTAATTTTCTGAGTGCCTCAGATTTCCTAAGTAATGCTTCGAAGTGGCACCAGCGAAAGTTAATGCACATGCACGTGCACAAAGCGTTGTTAAAAAAGTAATTTAATAAAACTTACATATACGCAAAGAATAATATAGTTATTTTTTTATATAAGGTCGTGAGGAATAATATTTTTGTCCAAGGCCGACTGTTGATGATCGGCACAGTAAAATTTGTACAGCGTCCACTAGGACTTGGATTCTGTGACGTCATATCGGGTCTTATTAAGTCTTGTTGTAAAATTTGTACAGTGAGCTGATGACTTCTCGAGATTTCCAGGTGACTAATTTGACCAAAAAGAATTTAAGTTGATTACTAAAAAAGGAGTCCTGTATTGTCCTGCTGTATACTGTTGTGTCCTATGGTGTCCTGTTAAGTCCTGTTATAAGTAGTCCTGTTGTGAAATTTGTACAGTACTGTTATGAGCTGATGACCTCTCGGCAACAATGTTCTTCACGCCAGTGGTTTAAACAAGATTTTTTTGTAGAGTCGGGGACTTTTTAAATTGCCGTTGTATTTTTTTTCTGTCAAAATTAATCATTTAAAGAAATGAAACAAATAAATGTTTAAATATGTATACAGACAGAGGTAAGGTTCACATTTTTTTTTGTTTTGGTTTAAACTACTTTTCCGAATTTCAAATAGGAATATTTTTTATTTTCGAGGGCGGCAATTTAAAAAGTCCCCGACTCTACAAACAGAAAATAAGTGACTACTTAAATCAATTGTAATCAGAGCTTTCACAAGTACATTATGAAAGTACTTGAAGTAGAAGTGCCAAGTACATTAAGATTTGTAAAATTACATAAAGTACATTTTCTTTTCAAATATACTTTAATTACCAGGTAAAAGTATTTGAGAGTTCTTGAGAAATAGTACTTCAAGTATTTAAGTGCTTCAAGTACCTGTACCTGAACTGTTTGTACTTTAAATACATTCGAAGGCTTAAAGTACTATAAAAAAGTAAATAAACCTTAAGAGTATGCAATATAAACATAAACAGATGGGTTTGACACGCAGCATACAGGACAATAAAAGCACGGATCACCTTATTTGTTAGGTGATCCGTGATAAAAGTCTCATATTTTCATGCTATTAAAAAGAGTATTCGTTTAATCGCTCGCGGAGTAAAGCGAGCGGAGCTTGAGCGGCGATCGACTGATCATCGAGCAAATAGAGCTTAAAACCCGATTCCCACCTACGACTTTCACGTGCGTGCCCGCGCACGCGTCACATGACTGTAATAACATTTCATATTGAGATCATGTGACGCGTGAGCGGGCACCCACGAGAAAGTCGTAGGTGGGGACCGGGTGTAAAATAATAAACGGCTTTCGGAGCGTACGGAGCTTAAACATAAAGCGGCCCTCACACGATCAGTATTACTGACAGTATTTTTATATACAGTCGAACCTCTCTAACTCGAACCTCTATAACTCGAACCTCTCTATAACTCGAACCTTTAAGGTGGTCCCTGCACTTTTTACACGTATTTAACCTCTGTAACTCGAGTTTCTATAACTCGAACTCTCCATAACTCGAACTGTTTTGGTTGTCCCGTCAGGTTCGAGTTGTAGAGGTTCGACTGTATATCTTTATTTGTCAAAAGTTATAAACAAATACATATATAAAAATACTGTCAGTAATACTGATCGTGTGAGGGCCGCTTAACATTTTGTTTGCCGCATGTTTTTGTTGTGTATTCGTGTTTCTTTGGTTTGAAGCGTGTTTTTAGTTCTCCAACAACATGGAAATAATTAAAAGAGTTCTTCGCCTGGAGTAGGGATAAGTACTCCTAGAAATTCTAGAGGATGAAAATGAGGAGAGGGAAGGAGTGGCAAAATGTTTGAAGTGGTTCCTAGATTTAATTCTAAGCAGTTCCAGATACATTTTTGGAAATAAAGACATACTTATATAAAACTCCTGCCACGAATACCGATCCTGAGAGGTCCGCTGTGGTCCGCTTAATGAATAAACTGTTTTTGTTACAGGTTTTTCAGTGAAGACCTGAAGATGATTTTTGAAGTATGAAGGAGCTTTTGTTTAGACAATGTAAGGAATGGAAGAGTTTTCTTATCCTGACAAATTGTTAAAAAACTAATTATAATATTATCTAAGTAAAGTATGTGCTTTGAAATATAAATAAAAAAATACTGTTTTCATATATAGAAAACGTAAAAAAGATCACGGACATTAGTTGCAATATACTTATAAGAATTGGTTTGTTTATTTACATGCAGGGCATTAGGGCTTATATTATCCCAAAATTGAGCAAATTAATTTAAAAATTAATAACAAAATAACCAAAAACGAAAACTAGTATTGGTATATATGTTTCAAACGGCTCTGTAACGAAATGCGCGTATCAAAATAGCGCGTATCAAAATAGCGCTTATCAAAACAGCACTTTTCAAAACAGCGCGTGTTCAAAATTGCGCGGTTCAAAATAGTGTGTATCAAAATAACGCGTATCAAAATAGCGCGCGTATCAAAATAGCGCGTGTATCAAAAAAGCGTGTATCAAAATAGCGCGTATACAAAATAGCGCGTGCCAGGTCTGCTTAGGTATATTCACCTTATACTTTAAACCGATGGCTTGCTATACTTAACACAACTGATATAGTTCGACCAAGGGGTCTCTTATTAAAAAAAAAAAAAATTTCCTGGCTTCTTTTCCGGGATCCTAGAGGGTGTGTAACCAAACCGAACCGAACGGAACCGAACCGAATCGAACCGAACCCAAAAATTTTTTCCAGTAACTCCCTGACCTTTTTCCACCAAAAAAAAATGTCCCCTAGTCACAGGTTAGAATAGAAACCTACCAAAATAAGGATCGGGAAGCTAATTTAGAAAAATAATTTTTTGAAAAAATGTTTCGGTTTGGTGCTGTTCATTTCAGTCCGGTGCGCCTTGGTTACACCCTTTAGGATCCCATGAAAATAGTCAGGAAAGTTTTGTTTTTGAAAAAATATGTTAGAAAGAGACCCCTTGCTCGAACTAATTTATAACAGCGACGTTTGTAATGGCGATCTTTCAAAACACGGTATTTTTAGACGCGCTATTTTAAGACGGGCTATTTTAAACACACGCTATTTTAAACACGCGCTATTTTGATACGCGCTATGTTGTACACGCGCTATTTTGATACGCACTATTTTGAATACGCGTCATTTCGATACGCGCTGTTTTAATACGCGCTATTTTGATCAGGCGCCATTATGATATACGCTATTTTGATCACGCGCCGTTATGATACGCGCTATTTTGTATACGCGCTATTTTGAACACGCGCTCAAATGAGCGCGTTTTTTTGAAATGCGCTCTTTTGATACGCGCTATTTCGTTACAGAGCCGTTTCAAACTGCATGAAAAGACCCTAAATCTAGCTTTCTTTTGTAATAAATTCTTGTGAAATATTTTTTCTTTATTTAGGAATATATTTAAGGATCTTTTAAGATATAGTAAAATAACCAAAACGGGTGTTGGAAAATCTTCTTTTTCTATGGGGAATATTTTTTATTTTTATTTTTATTTATACTGGGATATTCCATCCAATCAGGATCAATCGCCCAGTTTCGCAAAGTTTTAGCAAAGTTAAAGCATTTTTAAACAAACACAAACAACCAAGTACCTAGCCAGGAATTGAACCCGGACCGCTGGTGTGAGAAACAAACACTGCTACCACTACACCACGATGGCGACATATTCACAACTTATGTAACGCAAAAACTCAGCATTTTTGACCTCCCCTCTCCCATTCGTAAAGCAACTTATTTCCAAATGACGAACGCATATTGCCCCTCTTTTCCCCACACGAATCGCTCTTGCGGAGGCGAAAATGTAAAATAAATTTATTTAAATTTCAATTTACATTCTAATACAAAATTTATTTATTTGCTATCTAAAATATGCCAATAAGTTGGTTATTACAACAATTTTCCCAAAGATAATAATTTTTAGCATGTTTAAAAACATCTGTCAACTTTGACCACGCCACTACTCCTAGGATTAATTTTTTTATCAAATGAGATAATTGTTTTGTCTGTTTTATGCTCAATGCTGTATTTCTTAGTGTTTGAAGACATTCCTAATTTAAGATTTCTTATATTATGTGTCACAAGTTGTAACGACACGGCCTCAAAAAAAAAATTCCCAGGAGCGTGCGGCATTGCTTCCCTTAAGAAATCAGACATAATAAAACTAGATTGGTAATAGTTCACTATTAAAACTTAACGTAATTAGCGTCAGTCCTGTAGAAATAGTAAGACTGTATCAGAAGCAATATATTTTGCATGTACCTAAGAACTAGAAAAGCGACATTTTATGTTATATACCTATTTGTATATAATAATTTGTCGAACACGTAGAAGACAAATAAGAATTCATTAACTGTCTGTCTTGATTTCCCCGATAGCAGCGTTGCTTTTTCGACAATCGCTGGCTCCTCGCGCGCGATGCGGCAAATACAATTGCTTCTTTTATTATGTAAAACAGAGTGGGGGGTCAATACATGCCAGTCCAATGCGAGAATTGAGTTCGCGTCCTTTAGCCTTGAAATAAGTGAACTGTTAGATTCCTTACCTACGCGTTTCACAGTGCAGGATCGGTAAAGAATGTGATTGTGTTTTTTCATTAACGAAAATTTTCTTTAGAAAGTTTTAATAAAAAGATAAATAAGTATTATAATTAACGACAGGCTACAGCAAGAAATTAAAGTTTACAGAAAACTAAAAACAATAGAAAAATACAAATAAGCAAGTTTAAAAAAATTGATTCCCTTAGTATATAATTCCAAAAATATGGTATTAGGGGGGGGGGGGGCACAGAGCAGCAACATACTTCATATTTTGATATATATCTCAATTGAAAAGTGCAAATTACACCAAACCACACAATCCCCCGTATGCTCGCCTATGATGCGGTGTCACAATCAGTGGCGTGTCGTATAGGGGGCCAGGGGGGCGTTGCCCATCTGCGCTTGGCGCCCCTGGCGTCCTTTGAGAAAAAATCGAATTAATAGTGTTATTATTTTAAAAAAGGTTTGTAATTTATTTGACTCCCATACCTATATTTGCGCCCCTTAAGGTCTTCGCCCCCCCCCCCGCCCTTTTATCCACGACACGCTACTGGTCACAATGTAGGTCCTCAGGGTATTAAAACATTTTTATACCTTCCTAGTCCGCGCGGCAATGAATAGAAGGTATAATTCTTTTTTCAGACAACGCCGTTATTTTATTATTTGGGTGTATTTTGACCTTTCTTAGCAATATCGTCGTGATGTCATTCTGTGTCTGTGTGTGAGCAATAGCTCCTAAACCGCTGAACCGATTTTCATCAAATGTTTAGATAAAATGGTGTTCAATACTTTAACTCTGATTAGATTTTGGTCAAAATCTAGTTATGCTAATAACAGTTTTAGAGAATTAAAATTTTTTTAAAATGCTAACTTTTAAACGGAGTATCGCATTAATATGCGGTTTTCGGAATATAGTAGATTATATTTTGCTCAATAATTCGTATTACAACCAAAATCTTCGTCCAATAAAGTATAGCGCAAGTCGGCCTACGCACCCACCATCCACGAATACAGGCACATACAAATCGGGTATTAATTTCTAGTTAGTATTTAAGTCTTTGGTGAACTTCTTTTGGGACTTATTGATACTTTAGGATAAAATTACTAATTAAAGAAAGAATAAATTTTAATATATTTTTAGGTCAAAATTCGGAGTGCACGTGTACATTTGCACTTATGAAGGAACCGCCACTGTAACTTACACTAGCAATACCTCATATGGGAAAAGTGCTGTGATAATTAAAGAATACATATTACACTATGGAGGGATAAGAAATAAATCCATGGAAATTTAATCAGTAATACGACCACGGCACCTACTAAAGAAAAGCAATAACAAATGTTCTAATAAAATCAGGTCCCATTAGCACATAAACCTTGAAAACAGTTTGTTATAATTATCTTCAAAACGAAAGCTCCTACAAAGTTTTTTTTGTTGTGACATAATTTTTTTGTTAAAATGTGCTCTAGTATATTCCGAAAACCGCATATTGATGCGATGCTCCGTTAAAAAGTTAGCATTTTTAAACATTTTTAACTGACAGACATATAAACACACACACATAGACAGACTTCACGACGATATTCAAATATTACACTAGTTAATAATTTATCACAAATATTGAACAAGCAGCTTGAAAAAATAGTCTTAAACCAAAAATAATTTTTACTAGGAAAAAATCTCGAAGGTAGTATATCCGAAAAATTAAACTATGAAGAAAATGGCACCTAGGCCGTGATTCTCATGACAAAACATATTTCAACAACATAACGCAGCACTAAGGTGAGAAATCCTAAAAATACCAAATTAATTCCTTAACCGTTTTCCTAATAAACTCACAGATGAGAAACAAACGATCCTATTTGGAAAGCCACCAAAAATTAATATACTAATCACATTTCCAAAATGTATTTTCAATACATAAGATTTAGCACCATCCCTGCAGTTTCCGGTCTGTTCCACACAAAGTTAATTTATATTCCTATGATCGATGTTGGAACAAGTGAAAACAACGAATTACCATTTAATGGATTTGCACTCTTGCTTTGTCAAAAGCCTTTTGTATATCAGAAAAAAGTTTGTGTATCAAAAAAAAATGAAGCCGAAATACTATGAATCAGATCCAGAAAAAAATATTTAGATCTTAGTGAAAAAATAATAAAGAGAGATGCAAATATTACACTAGTTAACAAATTATCATAAATATTGAACAAGCAGCTTGGAGAAATAATAACCAAAAATAATTTTTATTAGAAAAAACTATCGAAAGTAGTATAGGTGTCAGAAAAACTTAAACTAAGAAGAAATTGGCACCAAGGCCGTGATTCACATGATAAAACAAATTTCATCAACATGACGCAGCGTATAAGGCGAGAACTCCTAGAAATAGGAAATTAATTTATTAACGGTTTTCCTAATAAGCTCACAGATGAGAAAAATATGATCCTATTTGGAAAGCCATCCAAAATTAATATACTAAACACATTTGCAAAATGTATTTTTATACTTCAGATTTAGCACCATCCCTGCTGTTTGTCCGATCGTGTTTTAAACAAAGTAAATTTATATTCTTATGATCGATGTGAGAGAAAGTGAAAACTGCGGATCACCATTTGATGGATTTGCACTCTCGCTTTGTAATCCTTTTAAAATCAAATAACGCAACACACGACCTATTTACATCCTATGATTGCAGGATGCTACACACATAGTCGCTGCACTGTTTGTTTTATACATGAGGGATTAACAGAGATCCACCTTGCTATTTCCCGCAGCATAATGGTTTATAGAAAATGTCATTATAACTTTTACCAACTTTAATAGTTTCCAAGAAATAATATTCTTGGATGTAGGGCTCAGTGTAGAGTAGGTTATAAAAATACAACCAATAAGATTCTGTTGGCGTTGTCCACTTTTTGACATCAGGTGCGGTTGTGTTTTTATGGTATAAAGGGGCCTACAGACACGCGAACATTTCTAGAGATTAGTACGCGCGTACAAGTTTGCGCATACTAATCTCTTCGTGTGTAGACAATATCCGCCTAAAATATCTCTCGAAGATTTGTTCGCGCGCACGATGTACGCGAGCAAAACTCTCGGTGTCTAGGCAAAACGCATTGATAATATCGTGTTTATGTTTAGAACGTTTCATTTTGTCTTCGTGTGTGTAGGCAATTCCACCAAACGTACATGTATGCAGAGATTAGTGCGCGTACTAATCTCAAGAAATCCTCGCGTATCTGTAGGCCCCTTTAAGTCTAAAAAAGATTTTTTTTTTAAATTAGTTTGTTTTATTAGCTGCGTTTGGTATTTACGTCGGATTATTTTTTTTTTATCGAAGTCGTTCGTTAATTTTATCTAGATCTAGGGGAGGTAGATCTGAAACGTTTGGTAATTCTGCTCAGAGTAGTCGGACCTAAATCTGGTTGCTCCGTGCATTTAGACCGCAAAACAGATTAATCCGAGATTGTGACGTTATGTTGGGTATTTGTTTTGTTTACAAAAATAATTTTGATGGAAATTAAATTATTTGATATTGAAGAAAGCAAATTATATCAATTTCCGGCATCACAGGAAAATTTTGTCAAAAATATAGCTGGGCGTAAGTTGCAATATGTATTTTTGTTTGAAACTATAGGTGGTAGACAATGATTGTGTAGAAATAAAATTTCGGACTTCCATTGTCTTTATTTATTTTAAAACACGACGTTTCGATTAGTAAGTATCTCTAACCGTTATCAAGTGTAAACTGCAATTGCAATATGTACATAATATTTTTCGTTATTTTAAGGTTATAACCATTTATCAAAATTTGATCGATTTGATCCGGATCGTTCGTTAATTCCAATTTGCTCAGACTAATCTGTAATCACGTGATCAAAAATCCGTCGTGTCTGAGATGCAAATACCGAACGCGGCTATTGTATATTATTGAACTGTGCATATTGGTCAAAATCAAGACACACGGAAGGTGGAGCATTTGAGTTAAAGAGGATTTTCATTAGTTAAAGCTGTAGTAAATTACAGTTTCCTTATTATTTTTTAATTCTTGTACTTATCTATCTAAAACTTATCTTCACATTTTACAATCATTTTAATTAAATAAGTCCCTGATTTAATGTTGTTCTTTTTTTACCCAAAAAATCATTTAGGAAACGCCTCCATAACTCCTTAAGAAAAAATGGACACAAAACATATTTAAAATCAATTAAATTTAACAATCTATATTTTAAACTCTACTTACAATCAGTAAGGATTATAAATTCCCACATGGTTCACAATAAATTTTAAGTAAACGTTAATTTGGGAACAGACACATAAAATATTAAAATGTTTTTTATCGAAAATGCCAGATGGTGCTGTACTAGGTCTTTCATCATTACAAGTTCGAACAGGTTGTCAACGCTGAGTTGATTGGTATTAAATATTAAATTAAAGCGGTAAGCAAATTTATTTATTATGTTATATTTATAAGTAGCGTACATCAATTTAGCATCATTTGGAGAATGCTGTTGTAGAATGTGTTTAAGTTAAAACTATATATTTTTGTCACTGTTTTGTTTTACATTATAGCACATAAAATCAAAGATAATAATGGCGCAAACGTCAGTTTGGGAATAGTCATTACGGGAACGTTCTCGGATGACAAACGTAAATAAGCCTCATTTTATTACAAGCGTTTATTTAACTTTACTTGAAAGTTGTAACGGATCAACATTTTTTGAATTTTAAAAATATTTGAAATGTATTTTCTTTCTTACTTTTTGATTTTTTTTTAATTTTTGAAAATTTCAATGTTTTTTTTAGAATTTTAAATTTAGATTTTTTAAGAATTTTAGATTTTTTTACAAAAATTTTTTAGTTTAATTTTTTTTTTGAATTTTTAAAATGTAAACAAAATGAGGAGTTGACCCAACATTTAAACGTAAAAAATCTTTTGTCATGTCAAATTTTTAATAATTTGCAAAATGAAATTTTCCACCTCGATGATTTTGACCCATGTGCAGAATCGTTATAGAACTTTTCAACCGCACCTATATTTCATGAATAAAAAAATTAAATAGTATAAAATACGGCATTATGAGGTATCGTCCCCCGAGACTCTCGGACCCCCAAAACATATTCCTGCGTGTGTCACTGGTTAGTTTGAAAGTTAAAATAAATCTATATCGTTTTTAAGCTTTAAAGAGATAAATTCATATACTTGAAGTCTAAATATGCCAATATCACAATTTTAAATTTTTTGCAGTTAAGTAGGTACTCCATTTTACTTTGAGCGGCAAAGTTGGTCTTCGTACGTACGTTTATACCTTTGTTTTTGAACTTTTTTTACTTAATAACGTATTAAAATTTATTACAGATAATGATAATGATCAGTGTGCAAAAGTTTAGAGCTGCTTTTTTACCCTATTATTTCCTTAAAATTTTTGAGTTTATTTACGTCGAAGCCGTTTTTAAAAATTCTTTTTGTTTTTGTAATATAATTTGGTTTTCAAATTATTAATACTAATAATTACACCAGCATGATATTTATGATGACTCGATTTTTGTTTTATAGGCTTAGTTTTTATATAAAAACAACTAATTAAAATGCCATTTGTCTTAATCACCCACAGATTTTTCTTTTGCGAATTTTTTACCCAAAAAAAAAAAAGAAAATCAACCTTAGGTCAAATCCAACCTCAACTATTTTCGCAAGCCGAATCAAATGATTTATTAAAACATTTGAGACTTTCAAAATACCTTTTTGAAGTACTGTGGTCTAGGTTGAAATAAAAAAAATTGCCTGACTCAGACACTACCTTCTCTTGGTATACAAATCGCAAGACTGAGTTTGTAAAATATTTTGCACAAAACGGACTACTTGTCTACTGCCAAGCAATTTCTGATCTAGTTACTCGCCTCGGAGCTCCTGCGTACACATGGTCTGATTAGAGACTTTTCATTGACTCTTTAAAAAGAAAAGCTTTTCTTTTACATAATGGCAATGTTTTTGCTTCAGTTCCGGTCGGCAATACAGTTCGTTCAAAAGAAAACTATGTGAATTTAGGGGAATTACTTTTAAGAATACAATATGAAAATCATAACTGGCAAGTGTGTGGATACCTAAAAATTTTGGGCCTTGTCTTGGGTTAGCAGTTTGGATTTACTGAATTTTAATGTTTCCTGTGTGACTGGGATAGCAGAGATCGAAAGGAACATTGATCAAAACGAGACTGGCCACAAAGACAAACTTTAACACCTGGAACCAAAAATGTAACTCGCGAAAGTCTTATTCACCCTCAAAAAGTTCTACTTCCACCACTTCACATAAAACTTGAACTTATGAAGCAATTTGTTAAGGCGTTGGACAAAACAGGAGATTGTTTTAAATATTTGTGAAAAATATTTCCGGCTCTATCAGAGGCAAAATTGAAGGAGGGAAGCTTTGTCTGGCCGCAGATTAGGAGCTTGATGAAAAATAGAGAATTATAAAATGTGATGAAAGAGAATGAGAAACAGGCATGGAGTGCTTTTAAAGATGTTGATAAATTTCTAGGGAATTATAAAGACCCAAACTATATTGAGATTGTTGAAAATATGCTGGAAAAATTCAGCATTCTTGGTTGTAAAATGAGCATAAAAATTCACTTTTTGCATTCTCATTTGGACTATTTTCTAGTAAATCTTGATGACGTAAGTAAAGAGATAATAAGGAGATGGAGAAAAGGTACCAAGGGCGTTGGGACACAAAAATGATGGCGGATAAAAATGATGGCGGATTACTGTTGGACAATAACAAGGAATCTTCCTTTAGCTATATATAGCAGAAAAACAACCAAAAGGAGTTTTTCTGGAAAAATAACGTTTTTTTAAGAAGCGCAAAGAATAAACAAATATTTCTAATAGTTTTAAGATGTATAGTTTGTATGTTTTTGTTTTTGTTTTCTTTAATATATTAAATTTATAAAATATAGAAAATTTTATTTTTTCTATATTTTTGGATTTAACTGTTTTGAAAAATAACCTTGCGTGATACAAAAAAACTAAAAGCAGATTTAAAATCAGCGCTATTCAGTTACTGGAAAACCGTTAAAATTCTTTAATCAACATAAAAGGTGTTAAAAATGCAGGCCTGCGTTATGGACTTTAATTTTATTAATTTTAATTAAAAAATCAAAGAATGGTTTTACAGAAACAAATAGGTAAAAAAAAACAAAAAAATCATAAATCTATTATTACTGTATTTTTTACTGCCTTTGCTTGGAAGCATTTAACAACTTAAAATTTTTAAAATAATTTAACTTCGTCACCGTTTTGATAGGCATAACTTTCGATCATATCAGTTTAAACCTGAAGAAAATATATTATTTATTAAAACGTTGTCTATCTATAAATAAAATAAAAAAAATGTCCTAGATCCAAAATTTTCAGTTTGATTAGGGCTTACTATAACTGTGTATGCTAAATCCTTTGTTTAAATACATAATAATGTCCTCACATATGTATAAATCATAAGAAAGCGCCAAATGTGGAAACCTCCATCACAGTGTAAGAATCTAATGCCAGTCAGTTATCAATAATAAAATTAATATTATTTATTAAAACGTTGTCTATCTATAAATAAAATAAAAAAAGTGTCCTAGATCCAAAATTTTCAGTTTGATTAGGGCTTACTATAACTGTGTATGCTAAATCCTTTGTTTAAATACATAATAATGTCCTCACATATGTATAAATCATAAAAAAGCGCCAAATTTGGAAACCTCCATCACAGTGTAAGAATCTAATGCCAGTCAGTTATCAATAATAAAATTATTTTTCGCACTCTTGAACAGTTTACTTTTTATTCCACATTTTGGAAATCAGGGATAAAAAGTAAATAAATAGCTATCCTACTAGCACACTTTCAGTGAACTCCATGATATATATCAGCTTTGAAAACTAAAACTTGTAAATATCTCATAAATGAAAGCTCCTGCAAAGTTTTTGGTTATTACACAAATTATTGAGAAAAATGTGCTATACTATATTCAGAAAACTGCATATTGATGCAATGGTCCGATTTTAACAAAAATCTAATCAGCTCGTTACAGTGTCAAATACTATTTTACTTAAACATTTTATGCAGATCGGCTCAGCGGTTTAGGGGCTATCGTGTTACGGACAGACATACACACAGACAGACATCAGGACGATATTACTAAGTAAAAAAACATCCAACTAACATATTTTTGGCGTATCTCAAAAAAAAATTTTTTTCGTCGAAACTAATACTTTCTTTAGCGATTGCTGCGCGGGCTAGTAAGGTAAAAATCGCGACACAAAGGGACATGTCAGGGATAAAATGTAAAAACCAGGATACAACGTAACTGATCAAAGATAAGCAGTAAAAATACGTTAATTTTTTAAATCACCAATTAATTTGTCGGAAAATAAATTAAAAATTGAGAAAAATACTGTAAAAACATCGTGATAAAAGCAAATCTGAATCAGGTAAACATTTTCATTAAAATTATTAACAATACTATTAATCGCACGATAGTCGCTCTACCGCCAGAGTGAATCTACTGTTTAAAATTAAGGTTAGCTGTACCTCCATTGCCAGACAGCTCATTGTTTCTAATTTATGGCATTTCAGATAGTTGTGGCTCGTGTTTATCGACAAACCATTCAATTTAGCACGCCTTATCAAGATCACTTCCTATGGAAAATCAATCCATTTGCCATTTGTAGCGTTTTTTTTTAAATTATGTTGTTACTTCTTCTGTCGTTAATAAGCAAGATCCTTAAATCACTTTGTATATCCTCCCGAGACCTAACGTCCATTAAAATGGACAATATTTTTTTTTTGTGTTAATTATTGAAGTTTATGGATGCAAATCCTCCGAACAATTAGGTTCGACATGTAGACCAAGTGGTAGGGATAAAAAACTTCCCATTTTTTCCAGTTCTAACCGGTCATTCAGGTTATAAAAATTACACGAAAAGGCACGCACAAGGTTCTGATAAACATAATGGTAAGTAGAGGGGATATTTTAAATTTTTTGTTATAATTTCTACTAAATATCTTCACTACAAATATGTGGTAAAAAAGTCGTCACAGTTCAACGAGACAAACGATTCGGAACCGTCTCGTTGAACTGTGACGAAATGTCCTTCTTCCTTATAGGTGGATGTTCTCGTCCCGCCACGGACTTAGTTTCCTCGGTTCACTGTCCTTTCACTCGTTGAATAAATAAATAGGTTTCATCTATTTTTTTTTATTCTTTTTGATTTATCAGGTATATTTAACGCGTTGAGAACCAGAGCGGACCAGCCACTGACTAACTTAAACGGAGATAAAATAGTTCATTGTTCGCTATGGCACCGATTTATCTTTGGTAACGACTAGCTGGCCCAACCTATTTAGTCGCACCATCCGTTATAGGATGCTTGCAACTCATATGGTCCACTGTGGCTTTAAAAAATGTAATATAAAGTATCGGAAACTTGTCTTGGTCCGATAATTAGAATTTTGTGGGATGGACCGCTGTGGTTCTTAGCGCCTCTTTTATGTTATGGAAAGTGAACTGTTCTATTAAAATCTATAAACTACTTGACTTAAATCTTGTTGAGCTGGCAACACCAATTAGTTAGTTTAAAGTAAGAAGGGTTTCTGCTAGAGGGTACATCGGTAAATATCTCATCGGTATTTCAAGGGACGTGAGCACTTAAAATAAATTACCTTCCTATTAAATTCAGACAAACCTCGAACTTTTAAAGTAGAGATGGACAATCCATTCCAAAGTAGGAATACGTGCTGCAATGGATAATTCTTCTAGTTGCACATAATGTTCCAGTTGTAACTTCCTTTTAGTGTTCCCAATTTCATATAATTTTATTTTACGTCTCAGACACGTAACTAGAAAAATACACGTTGTTTTATGACCATTATATTTTCCTCACCAAAAAAAAAGAAAAATGATTTGAATACTTACGTCCAGTACACGTATATATAGTTGCTCTATATGAACAACATATTTAATGAGCTTATGAATAAATTTTGTAAAATCAATAATTTTTTTTATGTAATTCATGTGTCAGGGATGGGCCATAGCGTTAAAATTTGGCCTCAAAGTACGTGCGAAGTTTCATTACTGTAGCTTAAGCCGTCCAGAATTGAAAACACATTTTGACACCCAAACCTTACCTTTTGACCAGGATAATTTTGGGTCTAATAACAGGTCAGGCAGTGTTGGTCGGATCAATAGTTAAAAGCCTAGGAAATACGCTATGGCCCCGGACTAATATGGTAGAACATCTGACTCATTTTTTGTAAAGCTGTTATATTCTTAATATAATTTTGTTTCAGCTCCGGCCAATCACACAGTCGAACTGGACTTCCGGGACGACTTCCAAATCGAGAAGTCAGATGGTTGCAAGAATGACTACCTTGAAGTCAGAGATGGCCAGTATGGCTTCAACGATGTGCTAACTCACTTTTGTGGAACCGGCGTGTTTCCTCCCAAGTTACAGTCCACCGACAGATACCTGTGGGTGTTCTTCAAGTCAGACGAAAATATCGAGTACCCGGGATTTAGGGCTGTATTTAGGTTTATTCCTAGAACCAATGGCTGTAAGTATACAATGTCTTTTAAAGTTAACGCGCATTTACATCTAATAATAGACAGTTTTTGGTCGTGCCAAAAGGCTAACGACCAACGCTATTTGACACTGTTGACATCACATGTAGTTAACGGCTTCCGTTAACGCCGCAAACTCGCCGGCGGTTAACATAAGAATTTTGACGTACGTAGAACGTACGCAATTGTGTTTTAGTGAGATTCTATTGCATTCCGCGCCATTTGGTTGGCGCTGGCCGCATAGGTCACTGCAGTGTTGAGCGAAACCCATTTATTTGACATAGGCGAAGATTGGGGAATAAGTATCAGGGGTAATGGGAAATATTTTTTGCTACTCTTGTATTTTGTCTTTTGTCATTTAAGATATGTGAAAAAAACCTTTTCCTACTTAACTTAGTTAGGGTCTTAATTACAGCATAATTTTAATTAAGATAACATACGCTTGGCAACCATAGTTCATTCACTAGCCGAAAAACCGAATACTTTAAGCAAAAGTCTTTTTTTTATAAACTACAAAACTTCTAAAATTATTGTTAACAACCCACACTATAATGGATAGATGGATGTACAACTTTCCGTTAGTAAAATAAGAAAATCCACTACGTGGTATTTAGCCTCATTTCCAGGGCTCTAGTTATGTAGGAAAATGACAGGAAACTGTGGTTTTCTGGAAGAGATTCACAGCTAACATAGAGCCTCAAAAGTAGCTCATGGATTCCTTAACATAATAGCAATGGGTTCGCAAGGTACTTGTTATAAACTTCAAAATTGAACTCCGAAATATTTGGTACTTTATAGCCCATCGCACCGACTTTTTTTTCGTTACTTAGCCTTAAGTGTTCCTTATTACGTCATATTATGATTATATTAAGAAAAGCTTTAAGCTAAGTAACGAAAAAAAAGTCGGTGAGTTGGACCCTTAGCAACCAAAACTTCGCCATATAAAAACGGCTGAAAGAGGAAAAACAACTCTCAGTATATTTTATTTTGTACATTTTATTTTGAGTTAGTTTAAGAGTTATTTAATGATTTAGTTTTCAAGATATTTTTCTCTTAGAATGTTAGATTTTTGTTGTACCAAATTAAAGCAGAATTCCAACTTTTATTTTCTTTTGTAATAAAAAAGTTCATCAACTTATTTTTTATCGTGAAATTAATTAGCTAGTAATTAAATAGATAAGTAATTGGCCCACAATTAAAATAATTAGTAATTATTTAAGTAAGTTATTGTAATGTATTTTCTCATCTCAAGTCAAATCTGAATTTACTATATGCTAGATTTTAAAGTTAACAGTTTCCTGGCTATTTTACCTAATTTCGAGCCTAGGAAAATAGAAAAAGGCTGTCTTTAGCCTAGTCAAAACTTTAAGAAAAAAAACAGAAAAAGTAAAGAGAAGAAAACTCACCCCGGAAATTAATCCTCACAAAATTTCACAAGATGTTTTTCCACTCTCAGTATAACTCGAACTCAAATCACTATAACCTCTAGGGGTTTCTAAACTTGCACAATGCAACACAATGCAATTCAAAACCAAGAAAAATACAAGTTTAAAATTTATTTTAACGAGTGAATCGCCACATCGAATAACTTCTGTTTTCGTGTGTGTTAAATTCTGACCGGGCGCGCGACAAAAAAACCTTATCGCATTTGTTTTTGCGGTCTATCTAATTTTTGCTTTAGACCGAATTCTTTCTAATATATATACAGAGTGTTAAATTAATATAGGGGATATCTAATATTTTTATGTAAGCTTAAACACCAACGTAACAATCTGTTAAATATAAAATCTGTAGCTCATCTGAAAGTAGTTGAAAAAGCTCTAGCGCATAATTTTAAACAAAAGCCAAATAAACCGTTTAAAAAAAATAATGGCAAAGTAATACTACGGCGGCGCGCAGCAGCGAGTGGTCTTGGCGGCGAGTCAGCCCGGCGGGAAATCTGGTCGGCGGCGAGTTGGCCGGGCGGCGGATTGGCCACGGCGAGTCGGTGGTGGTGCATTGTCCTAGAGCCTCAACAGATAGTGTATTCTGTTTGGCAAAACTAAATATATTTTGGGATTTGAGGGGGGGAATTTCACCTCCCCCCCCCCGTAGTTTCGCGCCTGTCATTGACAATTAGTGAACATGTCAAGCATTAAATATTTTTTTTAAATACTCTGTATGTTTATCACATAACCCATTACGCAAAAAACTCTTTAGAATAGTTAACGACTTACATGAAAGAAACTGAAGTTAATTTTTACCATGTATTTTCAGTTTCCTATCTTAATATTTAATAAATCTCAGGTATTTTTTCTGTATTAGCTCACACATATACTATACTATAGTAGTATGAGCTATGGTGATCCTAATTTTTCGAGAAAAAAAAGTTGCTCCGATTTCAAATTTTTTTATATATCTTTGCGTTTCAGATGATTTTGAAACTTTTTTGTTGCGCCGTCTGTCTGTCTGTCTGTCTGTCTGTCTGTCTGTCTGTCTGTCTGTCTGTCTGTCTGTCTGTCTGTCTGTCTGTCTGTCTGTCTGTCTGTCTGTCTGTCTGTCTGTCTGTCTGTCTGTCTGTCTGTCTGTCTGTCTGTCTGTCTGTCTGTCTGTCTGTCTGTCTGTCTGTCTGTCTGTCTGTCTGTCTGTCTGTCTGTCTGTCTGTCTGTCTGTCTGTCTGTCTGTCTGTCTGTCTGTCTGTCTGTCTGTCTGTCTGTCTGTCTGTCTGTCTGTCTGTCTGTCTGTCTGTCTGTCTGTCTGTCTGTCTGTCTGTCTGTCTGTCTGTCTGTCTGTCTGTCTGTCTGTCTGTCTGTCTGTCTGTCTGTCTGTCTGTCTGTCTGTCTGTCTGTCTGTCTGTCTGTCTGTCTGTCTGTCTGTCTGTCTGTCTGTCTGTCTGTCTGTCTGTCTGTCTGTCTGTCTGTCTGTCTGTCTGTCTGTCTGTCTGTCTGTCTATAGGGGAGGAAAGAAAATTAAAATTTTGGGGTTTTTAAACTTTTTCCCATAATTTTATCATATTGCCTATCAGTCTGCCAAAGCTCAGCTCTCTTTCGCTTCTGGAAGGGGGCAATGTTACTTTTACATAATTTTACATGTGTAGGGGAGGGAGGGGAATAAATTACAATTTTGGAGTTTTTTGATTTTTTTCAAGGGTTTGATAATTTATATAATATATAATAATTTTATCATATTGCCTATCAGTCTGCCAAATTTCAGCTTTGTAGCATGTCAGGAAGTATACAGTAGAATTTTGATGATCTATATATGAGTGAGTGAGTGAGTGGCAATTTCGACGTTTTTTGAGTTTCGTAACTACTTTATAGAAGTCCAGGAAACTTGGACGAATTGTTAACTCTATGAAGATCTACGACTGTGCGAAGTTTAAGTTTCGTAGCTCATTCCGAAGTAGAGTTTTAGATAGGTCAAATATGGGCTGAAATGTTTCATGAAAAGATGGTTCAGCAGCTTACACCACGAACTTGGCCGGACCTCAGTTTCCATTTTATTTGCAAAGCAAAATGAACTTAAAATGTGCATTTTCAGCGAAAACCTATAAACATATCCTACGACTGCTTTGATAGTTTTAAACTTTTCAATCAATTTTGTAGGTATAAAATATTTGAAAATGATAAAAGTATGTTAGTACAATTTTCTCTCTGTCTTATCAATACTATATTAACGTCCATTTGTTATAAAAAAAAATGCGCATAATTGGAAATATAAATGGTGTGCCATTTTATCCTACTGTGCCATATCAAGCCATATGTGAAATGATGTAAATAGTTTAAAGAATTGAAACTTTATCCCTTTTTAGCCATAATTGGAAACCAAAGCTCATGAAATCAAATTAAATTATTAACAAAATCATTGATTTTACGATGCACTTTTCATGTTACGAGTTTGAGTTTGTTGATAATCGCATAATTTAACATTTGTAATACCGTAATTAACCAGCAAATTAAAATAATTCTATTATTAAAGCCACAGAAATACAACAAACGAAGTTGAAATAATATTTCTGCTCAATAAGCCTTGATTTTCATTTAATTTAATAAAATTAGTATAAACTTCATATTATACATATACATAGTATAGATTTCAGTAAAGACAGGTAACGGAAAGAATGCTGCCTTTTTATTTTATTAGTGGTAAAGTAAAAAAAACAGAGGAAATTACTTAGAAAAACCAAACACTCAATGTAACCTAATCGTACATACAGTTTTGCATCAAATGCCTATTTCAAACAGCGCAGCATATGCGCCGAAATGCCTAAATTTTATAGAAATATAATTAGATAGATGTGTAAAACTTTCATTAATTGTCACATATAAATTATTTTTAAGGCCTTGCATATAACACAGTTATGGAGGTTTACACCCATACAGGATTTTATCGAATAAATTAGAGGAATCATATATACAGTAGTGTTAAAATTAACTATACCAATTTGCCAAGTTTGTTTTTCAAAAGGCAAATATTTTAACCAAAATAACACAAAGCGTCTCTATTACTGACTCGTTTCAACTCGTAGCGAAACGCAACTAAAAATGGCGATGGCCGGTTCTGGTAGTAGTAGTAAATAAATGATGAAACATGGTTTTTCCTCAAGATAGACAATTTGCAGCTTCGGCTAGGGTAGCCTTAGTTTTGAAGAAAATTTTGAGTTTACGACGGAAACATAATCATCAGTATTTACTAAAATGTCTAAAATGCTAAAGTACTAAAGTACTTAAAACTCGGTCTAGATCTTGGCTAAAGCTTTTTTTACAAATAATTAAAATTGTAATTAAACACAACAACAATAACAATGTAAAAAACTAAATGAAAATAAAGGTAAAAATTCACATTAAAATACACAGAAAAAATAATAAAATTATAAAAAATTTATTTCATCTAGACCGGAGTCTACAGGGATAGGCCCCAAAACTGCTGCAGAATTTCCTCTTTGTATGGCCAAACTTAAAGATTTAATTTTTTTGCCTTGAATGTAATAGTGTGTAATATTGGTATAATTGTTTATAAATACTTTACCGTATAAGCTACAGTTTTTCATTGTTACAAGTTCATTTCTTCAGATCTATAAAAATAATTTCATATTTTGGTTTAAAAATGGTAGGGATATTTAAACCTCCAAACGTCACTAGGAGATGTCCAAGAGAACGGTGTAGTTCAGTGTCAGCTGTCCGCTATATAGAAACGGTGTAGTTCAGTGTCAGCTGTCCGCTATATTTTAAATGTTAATTATTTAGAACAGTTAGCGATGATTAAACCGATGTTAAATTGTTTTGGTGGATGTGTAATTGAAAACGGATTCTAATATATTTTGTGCTTTTTACAATATTTAAATATTGATACGTAGTGTAGTTTTAATAAATTCATGTATTATTTTCTATTATCCATCATTGATTATTTCTATTGTTTGTTGTACTACAATTTGAGACTATTTTTAACGAGAATCATATGACTGCACTGACTAAATTTCCAAAAGATTACATTTCGTTACAAATTTTTTATGTGGTTTTTCTTTATTTTTTTAGTTAATTTAAATTTTTGTAAGTTAAAGTTCACTAAGAAATGCCTATTGTGCTATTGCACATTAGCATAAACTAAATATTTTCAGTAATTTGTCGTATAAGTATTAAGTTAATACAATTATACCAGTTCTATCAAGTTCATAGACTTTAGTACTAGACCTTGGTCTAAGTTCTAAGTTTAAAGATCTTAGTAAATACTGGTGACTATGTTTATATTATATTATAATCTGATGGTAGAAACATCTCTATTCGATTAGGAGAACTAGATTGTTTTACAATTTAAAGGAAGTTCATAGAGGTGTAAATTCAAACGACTAAGCAAGTATATCGATGCTACTTTTGTCTCTGAGGATTTGCCCGTGAAACCTTTTTGCTTAATAACATTGATATCTGTCCTTACTCTGGTTAAATAGCTTTGATTAAACAGTGGATACTTATTATGTGCCACTATGCAATTTTATTACTATCGATTGCGAAATGTAATTTGAAATTGAATATTACAAAAAGAAAATAAAGCAGCAATGAAACAGGAATAAAAATGAATTTTGCAGAATTTTGCAGTACTTTGGAATAGAAAATCTAGATGATAAATATTAAAGGAGAGAGGGGTAAGATTGTAAGGAGCAATATGCGATATACCTTATACTTTTTAATTTTTCTCGATGATATTTTGTAAGCAAAATACTTGGAGGCTCTTCTCAACAACAACTATATTTAAATCGACAAATGACGGTATTTTAAGCACGATTGAGAAGTTTCTCTTCCAGACTGGACACCTTTTTCACATGAACCTTAATGCCCTAAACGCATGATTGGTCTTTATTTTGGGGCAAAACACACAAATAGGTTAACATTAATTTTCTCACATACAACCAGCTCATTGTAGAAATTGCCTATAGTATAATAAACAAAAATAATTATGATGTAACAAGAGTTATAAAAGGCAATCCTTGACCCTGAATGAGCATTTAGCAATGGAGTACCCAACTACATCTTCCAATCAGCGTCAGCCGGGGTAATTGCATCTACTATGACAGGATTCACCAGATGTACACTTCAGAACTCAATGACTGAAACCTTTCTAAAGTGTGAAAGAATAAGGTTTAGAGCTGCTAAAGGATATTCAAGAAGGAGTCCTGTCGTTCCCATTTTTATCGCTTCTGATTGATAACATTCTCGGCATTTTTAAGTCACTTGATCTAGAGTTCTTGAGATTAGAAGATGACGTAGGTGCAAACATAAGAGATATTCTACAGGATGAATTCTCTGGAGAGGCATAGGAAGTCATATACTTGGTTAAAAACTGGTGCAACCAGAAACATATGTATGTAATTCCATTAAAATTTGCTTACTATGTCATTCTTCCATAAAAGGACGCTATACTTCCTAGTTGATCTGGAACATGTCGGTAAAATATTTCTATTTAGGGAAGGGGAAGTTCCTAGAGGATATCATAGACAAGAACCCCCACCTGAAATGCAAAACTAGAAAGGATTCTCCGCAAGCTTGCCTCTTGAAGTCCTATTCCCAAATAGATGTATAGGCTGCATCTCAAACTCATTAGACCGCATATCGCTGCTTTGCTTTGATAGTGGCACAACTAAAAAAAATGCGTTTTTGCGTTTTCTGTTTTGCGTGACCCTTATCATTGTCATAAAATATTTTTACCATAAAATTTTACTTATTGTCTATTTCAAGCATGGGTAAGTTATTGAATGATATAATAACAGCAAAAAAATATACATAAATATTTGCCTTTGCCATTATTTTTAAAAAGCGTTTCCTGAAAATTATCATTTCCAGTTATGCCACTATCAAAGCAAGGCAGCGATATGGTTCAATATGATGGTACGAACGGCGACCTTAAAGAAACTTAAGGATATCTTTGTTGAAGCAGAGGCAAGAATGGCAACCAACAGAAATTGGCCAATCCGCAGGACGATAGGGCAGACAAAGTAGTATCGACAGCGGCGACTCGTGTCAATACAAAGTTTTAGTGGCAGAATTTCAGTCAGGAAAAAAAAATCGGGGTGTTGCGCCCAATTGTTTACACACAAGTCATTAAAAAACATACCTGCTACTACTACTATGTTTAAGGTTTCTAGTTTCTTAAAAAAAACGAACCCATGCCTACACACATTCTGCTATGAAATGACTAAAAATTTGTGAAGAAATTCTTCTGAAATAATTGAAATGTATTTTAGTTAGTTAAAACATCAACCACGCACAAAAACAATGCCAGAAATACGGCTAAATGATGGCCTGTACCACTGATTTTTTCTATTTAAACAACAACTAAATGTCCAACAGTGGCCTTATCTCTATCGCTCCTGCTCATAGAGGCTGCTCATAAAATCTTACTTCGAAGGAGCCAACAGAAAGTGGCACATTCTCATTGGGCAGTGTGTTCTACGCTGCTGTGGGTTTTAGTGGCCCATTCATCGCGACGCATCGATTCAAAGTGTGAACCATAGAATTGCAGAGAGTTACCAAATTTCACATAATTAATAAATTAAAAGGAGTCGCCATCGTGGTGTAGTGTGTAACGAATAATTCCCATTATGATATCCAATTATTAAATATTTGTTTTGCTTCCTCCTTACCTATTTATTTTCTCGGCGCGCTGTTTTTTTTGTTTTATTCGAGATCTCAGTTTTTATCGCGTTTCGTTTGTGTGCCACACTTAAGATAGGGTATTTAAAACTATTGGCCTTATTGGTTTTGCTTTTTCCATTGTGTTTATAATAGAATTAGTGACCTGGTGCTTTTGCAGTATTACACCAACTCAAAAACCACTTTTCTGCGTTTGCTTGTTTGAAAACCCCTATCCCGGTACATCTTTTGGCGCTCCAACGACGGGACAAGCAAGCAGAAAATGAATGGAACACCTAGCCATCCATCAGGCTATAATTTGCGTAGCCGCCGCTGGGAGAGTGTCGGAAACGACCAACAAAGTCAATATGCTAGTTACCAGAACAACATCCCTCAAACTACATCCCGGGCTGGAACCCCGGGAGATGAAGAGCTACTAAATCGGAGCCCAGCAGAGGAAGGGGCATTCGAACACCTGTGGTTCCAGAGGTATTAAATAAAGTACAGAATCAAGGTAGGAGATTTATTGTTAATAATTCAGCTAGCAGAGAACGTCAGCCAAGGGTGGGTTTATCACCAACACCCCATGAACCAGTGCAAGAAGTTATTTCGTCGATTAGTAATGGATCAAGTAGTAGTAGCCATAGTTTTCCATTACCTAGCTATAGTCAAAATAATAATTTGCCTTTGTTAACATCAGTTTTTCAAAATAACCCATATTTCTTGAATTCGCAGGGTATTTTTCAAAACCAACGTTCTTTTCTCCCCACTCAAACTACAGTTTCTCATCAATTTCCAATTTTTTCCAATGAAAATAATCCAATAGTAACCTCAACGTCTCAACAAAATTTTAATTCGCACGGTATTCCCGTTTTTTCTAATTCGCAACCGATTTTTTCAACAAATTCTTTAAATATGGAAAATGTTCCTGTTTTTTCCAATTTACAGCCGATTTTTTCTAGCAACTCGGCCTCTCAACCCCATTTTGCAATTAATCCAAACTTTCAAAATCAACCAATTTGCTTGTCAGAAGAACAGTTTTCTTGTCTGTTACAAAATATTAGTTTAGGGAATAGAAATATGTTAGAAACCAATAAGAAGCTGCCTTACTTTGACAATAATTTGGTACACTCAGTAGATTTTTTAAATCAACTCGAGGCAAATTTTGGTGTGGAAAGGATGACATACGAAAACTTTTGCAAAATGGCACTTGAATTGTTTACTGAACAAACTAAACATTGGGCCGAGGGGTTCTTACATAAATTTCCAAATTATGCGTCATTTAAGCATGCGTTTTTATCTCGGTTTTGGGGTGAAGCAAAACAAGACAAAGTTAGAGACGAAATAATAAATGGTAAATATACGGATAGTGAGGGTTCATTAGTTGATTATTTTAGTAGATATGTGGCCAAGGCGAGACACCTAGATCCTCCCTTGTCGGAAAGGCGACTCATTTAAAAAATAGCGAGACATTTTCCATCATTTTTGTCCTTGATGTTAATTAAGTGTCACACCCTTCTGGAGGCTTTAGAACACCTTCAGGAGGCCGAATATCATTTTGAAGGTCAGTCCGTATGTGACCCAACTAACCGCGAGAGTTATCGCGAGAATCGAGTTCATTTTAGCGACTCAAGATGTAGATCTAATAGCTGGTCAAAAAATTATAGGTCGCGATCCCCTGCAGTTAGTCAGTCTTCGGACAATAATAACTATGATGCAGGTAAAAGTTCAAAAAACTAAAAAACCCAGCACCTACAAGCCCAACGGTGCCACCAAGGGTTTTGAGGGCTATGAAAACGCTAAGTGTGGAAAATAACCCCCGTGATCAACTTTTAGACGAACCGGAACTGTGCGAAAAATACCAGGACGTTCGCTCGCCAGTTTTACTTATTAAAATATGTAATTTTACTTTTCCGGCCCTTTGCGAAACGGGCAGTACGATTTGTTGCTTATCAGAAACAGTGTGGCAACAACTCTCTGATTTTCGGGAGAATTTTCCAACACTTCCATGCACTGGAGTGCGCGTAAGCGGTGCGTTCCAGTTTCGACAACAAAAAGTAAATTTTCAAAGTAATATTTCCTTTAATTTGGATAATAACCCAATGGAATTTTCCCATGAATTTTTAATTATTAATGGGTTGTCTTATCCAGTTATCATAGGATCGGACTTTTTGCGGCGTTTTGGGGCCTCCTTAGATTTAAAAAATAAAAAAGTTTTTCTTTTGGTGGAAAATAAGCAATTGGAATTTTCCGAGGTAGACCCCGGATATAATTTTGAATTTCCGGCCGCGACTAATTCACGTTTAGTAATGAGTAAAAAGATATATAGGGTAGTCCGCGATTGTTCTAGCACGAGCTTGAATGATGTAGGACCCCCTCAAAATACAAATTTAAAATCCCCAAACACTTCGGTCTTTTCTGAGTTTATAAATAATAATATATCCAATTTAAATGAAGAGCAAAAAAGGTGCCTTTTAAATTTACTCGAAAAGCATAAAAACATTTTCTCCGATAAGCCCGGCCTAACACATGAATATTATCATGAAATTGTCTTAAAAGCTGATAAGGAATTTTTTATAAAACCTTACCCAATTCCAATCGCTCATCGAGAGTCCGTTAGAAGAATCATTAATGAAATGGAGTCCTGGGGCGTTATTGAGCGTGCGGCAACCCCTTATATCTCACCCTTAGTTACTACCCTCAAAAAAGACGGGTCGATAAGGGTATGTTTTGACGGGCGTTTTTTGAACAAATTGTTGGTAAAGGACCACGAACGGCCGAAAAAAATTGAAGATCTCCTACGGACCATGCCTAATGTTAAATATATGTCAACTCTTGACCTAACGCATGGGTATTGGCAGGTATCTCTTTCGCCGAATAGTCGTAAGTATACGGGATTTTTGTTTGAAAATAAAAGCTATCAGTTCCGGGTACTCCCATTTGGGATTAGTACGGCGGTCGCGTCGTTTACTCGAATGATTAAGCAAATTTTCGGCGCTGAATTTAATAACTTTATGACCTCGTATTTAGATGACATTGGTATTTTTTCGGCTAATTTTGATGAACATTTAGAGCATTTGGACCGCATATTCACCCGCATATCATCCGCGGGGCTTACTCTAAAGCTGAAGAAAACTAACCTGTTCAAAAACGAAATGCGCTTCGTCGGGTTTTATATAAACGACCGGGGCATCCAACCTGACCCAATGCGCATACAGGCCATCGCTGACTATAGGCGACCTCAAAATCAAAAAGAGTTACAAAAATTCCTGGGCCTCTGTAATGTTGATCGTGGCTTCTCTTCAAAATTTGCCGAATTAACCGAGCCGCTTACGTCATTGCTACGCAAAAAGACCCCCTGGAGATGGGCCGAGCGTGAGGAACAAGCTTTTGAGGGTATCAGAAAAGAGTTACAGTCGGCTACTTTGTTGTATTACCCCGACCATACCCTAGAATTTCATGTTCAGGTCGATGCAAGTGAAACGGGTATCGCGGGGCAAATTTTCCAAATCAGCAATGGGCAACGACACGTTATAGCTTGGGGCAGCCGTTTGCTCTTGGAGAGAGAAAAACGGTATTTTGCGGCCGAGAAGGAAGTTTTGAGCCTTGTTTTTATGCTTACGCGGTATCGTGTATATTTACTAGGTCGACATTTTGTTGTCCACACGGATAATAAGGTTTTGACATACCTCAATTCATGTCGACTTTTATCACCCCGTATAAGCAGATGGGCTCTAGCTTTACAAGAATACGATTTTGACGGTACATACCGAGAAGTCTCAATATTATTCCAGATACTCTTTCACGCTACGCTTGCTCACGTTTGCCAAGTCCCTCAGATAAAACATTTCAGATATTTTCGCTACTAAAATTGTCATCAGAGTTCCTCAAAATTTTACGTAAAATTGAGGAATATCAGTTAACTGACAAAAAACTACGTGACATTCGCGAGGCACTTAGCACTGATGAGGGCCTACAATGACAATTTGTAATTTATAACGGGATTTTATATACACGCCTTAGCGAGGATGAGCCTTGCCTTTTATGCGTACCTAGAAGCTTGTGCGATCAGTTTATTATTGCTTACCATGATGCTTTAGGCCATTTTGGAGCATATAAGACTTGGTCAGCCCTTAAGTCTGAGTGTTGGTGGACAAACCTATACAAGGATGTCAAACGGGTAATCAAGTCATGTGATCTATGCCAGAAATCAAAGATGATTCCCATGCCGAAGCCGCCATTAATCCCGATCCTGCCTGCGAGCAAGGGTGAATTATTGTCCGCGGATCTTTATGGGCCACTGCCATCGAGTCGCGCGGGCGCTTGTTATATTTTTGTCGTACTTGACGTATTTACTAAATATCTTGCCTTATATACGCTCAAAAAAGCCACTACACGAGCTTGCCTAAATCGCCTTATGGTTGATTACTTTCCAAATTTCGGTCGCCCCGGTAGTATACTAGTGGATCAGGGCACGCAATTTACCTCAGCTCGTTGGAAAAACGCCCTTACCGCCTTGGACGTAAAGATCATATACACTTCTGTTAGGCACCCAGAAGCGAACCCAGTTGAACGATGCATGCGTGAGCTAGGTCGACTTTTTCGAGACTATTGTTGCGATAAACACACACGCTGGGCATTCGAGGTTCCCAAGTTCGCCAATCTTTTGAACAGCATTGTTCATGAATCTCACGGATTCGCTCCTAATGAGCTACAATTTGGACAGGACAAAATTAAGTTTTTACCTCCGCGCCTGCGCCCTGATAAATACCACAAAATGGAACCAACTGATGTTAACACCAAAATTGTTTTGGCACGCGAGACCCTGGAGAGTAGTGCTGCCCGTAGATGCGCTCGTAACCCCAGAAAGCCACATGAGCCTCTAAATGAAGGAGAGCTGGTCTTATTGAGGGCTAATCCAACCTCTTCTGCGATTAATTCAGAAACAAAAAAACTCATGCTGCTTTTTGAGGGTCCTTTTCGGATTAAGAAAAGGGTGGGGGCTGCTACGTATGTGCTATGTAATACCGACACCAACAGGGAGAGAGGCACGTTTCATGCCAGCCATTTGCGAAAATATATTACTCGTGAAGCCGCCGTTACTTCCTAGGATATTCTACGGCTTCAGGGGGGCAGTTGTAACGAATAATTCCCATTATGATATCCAATTATTAAATATTTGTTTTGCTTCCTCCTTACCTATTTATTTTCTCGGCGCGCTGTTTTTTTTGTTTTATTCGAGATCTCAGTTTTTATCGCGTTTCGTTTGTGTGCCACACTTAAGATAGGGTATTTAAAACTATTGGTGTTAATACGTAGAGGCAGCCTTATTGGTTTTGCTTTTTCCATTGTGTTTATAATAGAATTTGTGACCTGGTGCTTTTGCAGTATTACACCAACTCAAAAACCACTTTTCTGCGTTTGCTTGTTTGAAAACCCCTATCCCGGTACAAGTGGTAGCAATGTTTGTTTCCCACACCACCGGTCCGGGTTCGATTCCTGGCTAGGTACTTGGTTGTTTGTATTTGTTTAAAAACTGTTTTAACCTTGCTCAAACTTTGCGAAATTGGGCGATTGATCCTAATTGGATGGAAAGTCCCAGTATAAAAAAAAATTAAAAAGAAATGCATAAAATAAAATAAAAACCTATACAGATATTTTAAATATCAAAAAGAAAGATGTTTTTGCAGAAAAATAGGGTAGTGTCCTGGCACCATGGCACTTCCTTACGAGCCGCCACTGAGTATCGACAACCCTTATTAGGGGGCTCAGCTAGAGCAGATTTCGTCTCTAGGAATGATGTCAGACCTTATGCCCATTGCGGTGAACAGCAGAAACCCAAGAAACATTTATATAACTTTCAACCAAATGTGCCCTGCATCGACATCATATTCGGTAAAAAATAATTATTAAGGTCGCCTGTACATTCGATTATTTGACGTATACAGAATCTGACCAACTTAATGATCAGCCGGTCGATGCGTATAGGAAATTTTTGGAGAATAGACGGTCACATGTATTTTTGGCACTCCAATGTGAACAACATATGTCAAAATCGCGACTACAACTGCCTTTTGCAAGCTGGGGGTCTTTTTTGCGCTCTAATTACTGGCCTAAATAACTGTAAACATAGTGAAAACGTCCGATAATTTTTAAAAAATTGTAAATTCGAAACGGGCTAAAGATATCTATAAATTTTTGAAATAGTATTTTTAAACTGTTTTTTTGTTTGGTGACATTTTTAAAACTATAAAACAAATAATACAAGAAATTAATAGACGTACTTAATTCAAATATTTTATGTCAAGACCCTTTATTTTTTTTAGAAGAACAAGATTGGGCTTTACTTTTTTGTATGTTCTGGTCCAGCGAATAGACATAAACATTAAAACCGCTGTGTAAAGGAAACCTACACACTCCAACACAGTACCTAAATTTTAAGTCTGTTGCTACAAAACAAGGAGTTATAAGAAGTTTGTATTTAAAAGCCATAAATATTTGTAGAAAAAATGAAGAATGAACCACAGAAATAAACATCATTAAAAAAGACTTAAAACAGAATGGTTATTCAGAAAAATTAATAAGCCCAAATGTAGGAAATCCTCACAAAAATAATTCGTTGGGTGTTATTTACACTCCATATATTTAAGGGATTTCAGAAAACAGACAAATAGTTAAATACTCCGGTTTAGCGGATCATACGTGGTCAAATTTTCACAGGATTAAATGGTCAGAAGCTAAAATTTTGCATACTCCTTGTTAGCGAAACCAAAAGTTTATTGAAACTGCAGTTATACTGCAGAATAAAGAAGTTTTCAGTCCACCACGCACGGACTTTTCGTGCTTTAAAATGCCAATACATATATTTGTGATAATAATAAAAGCATAACGTTCGCGCTCAGCGACTTAATTGAAAAAGCTACTAAACATGATCTTCTAAAAAAATGTAAATAATCAAATTGACTAAAGAAAGTATTGTTTTTCAGTTTACCAAATGCACAAGTGGTACGAGAAAAAATAAGTTCAAATTAAGCGTGGATTTAAAAAAATACCGGACTGTAGTACAGTAAATTTAGATGCACATCAATAATTGGCAAGCTACTTCTTATAAAGATAAATGTCATGCGTTTCTTATTTAATTTTTATTGCAGAAGAAAATATTTTTTTTATAGCACTGGTCTCGTCCTTTTGGGATGACAAAAACAATCCGATTTTGTTACAAAGTGAACCAGAAAAACTTATTGCTTTAAACGACATCAAAGAGAACATATTTTCCATAACAATTTTGACAACAACTTTAAAGGAGATTTCATATAGGTAAAATTGTTTAAGGGCGTGCCAAAGGTCAGGCAACGAGGCAATCGTCTCAGACAACCATTTACACAGGGCAACCAAATTTTGGAATTTTAATAATTTTGCCGCTCTTTGAAAATTTTCTGCAATTAAAAAGTTAGGTAAATTATGTGGTGCAAAATTAATGTGAAACTCATAGATGAAAAAAAAACGTCGAGGGTCACAGACTTCCTGGTCACAAAAAAACCGACTTACGCTTAAGCTAGTTTTTCTGTGATTCTGGGCAAGTAACTTTGTATATTTAGCTAATAGACACTTGTTGGAATAAAACCGGAACTTATTTTAAAATCGACCGTATTTTGACAGATTAACATATCAAAAGCAGCTGGTTTCTTTCAAAATTCGGCCTTTGTGTATTTAAGAACCGGATTTATTAGTGTCTGTATTTATTAAACGAAAGTTAGCGACTTAATTTTAAATTAGACTTTGGTATGTCAATTTTGAGAAGTCAGCTGTCAGTTTTCTTTGTAATTCTGTCAGAATAAAGTGTACTCTAAAATAAAGTCAGGTTTTATTCCAATAAGTCCCTATTATTGTTATTTCTAAAATTTTCTATTGCGCTATTTTTGCTGAAAAATAATTACTTTTTTAAAATATTAAGTCTCAAAAAAATTGAGTCGCAATTTCTTTTTCTATTTTTCTATTTTGAGATATTTCCTTTACCTTAGGGTGGGTTAAGCGATCTCACAGCTCCTTCTATAGTAGTATTTTTTGAATTCTCTGGGTATTCAGCCTTAGGCTTAAGCTCCTCAAAATGGCCTGAGTAGTTGCGCCCCTGAGTTGATGGGTTAGTGGGAAAGTATTCGGAATATTCAAAAAGTTTTTAGAGAAATCATAATATGATGTTGGACAAGAATAATACATTGAAAACCTTAAGATTGAAGTGACACATTAAATTCCAAGGCGAAAATATTTTAGCCCGACCCTAAGTCTCTATCAAAGTTTCGTAAGTTGTATATTTTCTGGATTTTTTGGATCACTTTAGTACCTCAAAAGAGGGATTAAAAGTAAACTGTTACACCAGTATTTACTAAAGGGTCTACAGTGCTAAGTGCTATAAACCTTAGTCTAAAAGTCTAGATTTTGGTTGAAGGTTTAAGTTATTTTTTCCGTAAATGCAATAGTTTTTATTATTTATATAAATTGTTCATAAATACCCTGCGATATGGGTCATTTTCGTTGCAACAAAGACATTATTTCCACCCAAAGGTAGCTATATTTAAACCTCCAAACGTCACTAGGAAATGTATAGTAAAAACGGTGTAAGTCAGCTGTCCGCTATATTTTACATGTTAATTTTTTAGACAAGTTAGCGATGATGAAACCGATGTTCAGTTGTTTTGGTGGATGTGTAATTGAAAACGGATTCTAGTATGTCCTGTGCTTTTTACAATATTTAAATATTGTTACGTATTTAGTACGGTAACGCATCTGCAGACATAGTTTTAAGTTATTTATGTATTATTTAGCTTTGAAAATTTGTGTATACAAGTTTTTCTATCAATCATGGATTATTTCTATTATTTTTCGAACTTTAAACCACCCTTCAGGGGTGAGGTGGTACAATAATTTAAGAATATTTTTAACGGGAATCCTACGACTGCACGGACTAAATTTCCAAAAAATGACATTTCGTTACAAATTTTTTATGGGGTTTTTCTTTATTTCTAAAGTTAATTTGAATTTATATGAGATGAAACTCACGGTGAAATGCTTACTATCATACCTGTGAGTATTAAAAAATACACTTAAACCGGTCGGTATCAAGTCTATAGACTTGATACTTAATCCCGGTCTTAAATGCTAAGTTTTAAGGTCTAAGTAAATACTGGTTTTTATATCTAAAGTGCATAAAACCAATTCCAGTTGCCAGGGTGCAGAAAAAAAAATGATTGCACGAGATGTTTGTGTTTAAATGAGAAGCAGCAGTTTTTTCCTTTGCCTCAGGCAACCCAAACGGTAGGTGCCCCTGATTTTTTTTTCATGAAATCCGACAAAAAATCCATTTGTAATAAAAAACATGGCTTTCGATGGGTGGTGGTTTATTCTTTTATGATAAAGAATAATGTGTTATTTAAGCTTCTAGGTATATTCAGTGACAGATCCAGGAAATAGGGGAACCTTAACTTTACAAGCGCAAAAATTATTTTTAGACACGTACATTTTATTAGTAGTAGTATAAGCCTAGTTCCAAAAGAATTTTTCTAAATTCGAGCATATATTGAAACAAATAACACATTTTTTGCTCGGGTGTGTAAGTAATATACCGGAATCTGCCTCTTGTATTTGGCAATGGCCCCGTCCCGTTCTGTTTATCTCTGGGACATTGACTAAAGGGTAGTTAAAGGAAAACATTTTTCAGATCCAACTCTACGTTGACAAAAATACTGGCATACTAATGCTGAAACGTATGCATTTGCTATTTTCAATACTTTAGCTGCCAGTCAGTCATTTATTACTGAAACACCAAAAGGAAAAAATTAAATGTATGCGCTAAACGGTTGGCAACACGGGATTGACTTTGACACAGTTCACAAAGAGAGAAGGCGCTATAACTTTGTCGGAATCAAACATCACTGGACATCAGCTGATACGGCAACAAATAGCTGTTATCTGTCAAAACAAATGTGCATAAACTGCTATATGTTAAAACAAATCAGCTATTAGTGGTTTTTACAGAGTCCGATAAAAAAATTTTTGCACTAGGATGAAAGCTTGTTTAAAAGAAAATGACCTTTTTACTCATTTAACTAAGAAGGAAAATGCCACTTTGCTACTCGCTCAAAGTTTTAATTATTAAAGCTCCCGCCGAAAGTTTTCCTTATTTTACCTTCCTTTCAAATTTTCTTTACTCTACCTCCCGTTGGCATTACAAAGTACAACGGATTTGTAGAATGACGTATAATTAAGAGTAGGATAGTGTTTGAAGTGGCAAAACTGCAGTGATTTATTTTTTATGATAAGTCGCTGGTATTTGGATTTTGTTGGACTAAAACTCAAAGTTCTTTGAGTTCTTTGACCAAGCTTGCTTTTTTAATTAAAAACTTTCTACTTCAAGCGATGAACTTTAATTTAATTACGTTTCAAATAAATTTTAAAAAGGACCTGACACATTTTTATCTTACTAATTGCACAAAAGTCCATTCATGTTCAATTTTTACATGTAAATGTTTAAATTTCGACTACTAAAGGTTTTAAAATATTTTTTTATTAAGAATTTATATTATTGATATAAAAGATGCTATCATAAGCCTAAAATCACATATCAACAGGAAAAATTGTTTGAAGTTTGGATTTTTTTATATAATTTAAGCCTTAAAAAGTGACCTTTTCATTCGTAACTGTTTACTTAAAAAATCCTTTCAGCTTGTTAGTATAGTATATGCTTGTTAGTATAGTATGTAATAAAAACCGACTGTCGGTTTTTTTTAATGGCGGTTTGTCGTAGGCATTTTATTATTTAAACTAATGGAAATACGTATAATATCATGACATAACCGCCAAAATTTTTCTAAATTCGAGCATATATTGAAACAAATAACACATTTTTTGCTCGGGTGTGTAAGTAATATACCGGAATCTGCCTCTTGTATTTGGCAATGGCCCCCTCCCGTTCTGTTTATCTCTGGGACACTGACTAAAGGGTAGTTAAAGGAAAACATTTTTCAGATCCAACTCTACGTTGACAAAAATACTGGCATACTAATGCTGAAACGTATGCATTTGCTATTTTCAATACTTTAGCTGCCAGTCAGTCATTTATTACTGAAACACCAAAAGGAAAAAATTAAATGTATGCGCTAAACGGTTGGCAACACGGGATTGACTTTGACACAGTTCACAAAGAGAGAAGGCGCTATAACTTTGTCGGAATCAAACATCACTGGACATCAGCTGATACGGCAACAAATAGCTGTTATCTGTCAAAACAAATGTGCATAAACTGCTATCTGTTAAAACAAATCAGCTATTAGTGGTTTTTACAGAGTCCGATAAAAAATTTTTTGCACTAGGATGAAAGCTTGTTTAAAAGAAAATGACCTTTTTACTCATTTAACTAAGAAGGAAAATGCCACTTTGCTACTCGCTCAAAGTTTTAATTATTAAAGCTCCCGCCGAAAGTTTTCCTTATTTTACCTTCCTTTCAAATTTTCTTTACTCTACCTCCCGTTGGCATTACAAAGTACAACGGATTTGTAGAATGACGTATAATTAAGAGTAGGATAGTGTTTGAAGTGGCAAAACTGCAGTGATTTATTTTTTATGATAAGTCGCTGGTATTTGGATTTTGTTGGACTAAAACTCAAAGTTCTTTGAGTTCTTTGACCAAGCTTGCTTTTTTAATTAAAAACTTTCTACTTCAAGCGATGAACTTTAATTTAATTACGTTTCAAATAAATTTTAAAAAGGACCTGACACATTTTTATCTTACTAATTGCACAAAAGTCCATTCATGTTCAATTTTTATATGTAAATGTTTAAATTTCGACTACTAAAGGTTTTAAAATATTTTTTTATTAAGAATTTATATTATTGATATAAAAGATGCTATCATAAGCCTAAAATCACATATCAACAAGAAAAATTGTTTGAAGTTTGGATTTTTTTAATATAATTTAAGCCTTAAAAAGTGACCTTTTCATTCGTAACTGTTTACTTAAAAAATCCTTTCAGCTTGATAGTATAGTATATGCTTGTTAGTATAGTATGTAATAAAAACCGACTGTCGGTTTTTTTTAATGGCGGTTTGTCGTAGGCATTTTATTATTTAAACTAATGGAAATACGTATAATAGCATGACATAACCGCCAAAATAAAAAAAAGCAAACTGTAGGAGTTTAGAATCTATTACTGATAGCCAGATAGACAGTTCATGGATAAAATCAAGTTGCCTCTGTCTTGATTTTATCCACACTCAAAAGCTCTCAAATCTTAACCCATTCTTAATGTCAGCCATATAAGTGGAGTAATCTTGAAGTAAGTTTCATTCATTCTTAACCGGATTAAACTCTGTGGTTCGCGCTCGCTCAAGACCTGCAAAGCCTGTCAAAGGAAAAGTTGAACTATCAGGCATACTTCTTAAACCTTTTTAAAGGAAAGACGGTTTTTTGTCACATTTTCTTTTGTTATCGGTCACAGACGTAAACGTGATAAATGAATAAAAAAAAATTAATAAAAAGAGACACCCAACTGCTCTACTTGTACCTACTAGTTGCTTCGATTGACATCAAACAGGACCTAATTCGGTTTTAACGGAAAATCGATAGATAGTTAAAAATAAGGATAAGGACATGTAACCCGTTTTTTCAGAAATCTAACCGTTTTCGAAATATTCCGCATCGAAATTGGAAATTGTCGTGTTTGACCTGTCAATATTTCATAAAAGGTTGGACTTAGGTACAGGATATTGTTCATGAATTATGTTTAGAATTTTCTGAAGAATCCAAAAAATAAGAAAGGTTCTATTTTTTTTGCTTTTTATAAACATAAAAAAATACCATAACGTGTTGAAAAAACATATATTTCTTACCGTAAAAGACATTTTTAAAAACAGAAATGAAAATTACCATGAGATTTACCTGCTTACATTGTTTCTAATTTTCCTTTTTACTTTCGTAACTTTCAAAAAATCGCCCAATCATGTTATATTAGTCAGACCATAAAATATTGCTGCAAAGCGGACCGAACCACGATATTCAATGAATCATACTGGCCGCAGGGTTGCCAGATGATATTTTTTTATTTCCCTAGATTTTTGGCAAAAATTTCCCTAGGTTTCACTAGACAAATTTATATATTATATTTTCGGGAGGTTAATGAATTATAGTAATTTAATATATTTGCCGTTGCAATAGAGATGGGTAGTTTGCGAACGAACTTGAAAAATGAACTAGTTTATTCAACAAGGAAAACGAACTTTTCTAAAATAAACTAGTTTAAAATGAACTATAAAGAAGCAACACACAATTATCTTGCGAGGCTTAACCCAATTATTTCTGTACATTATATTGTGCATTAGAAACGCGGCTATATCTGTGTTCCTGTTTGTGAAATACTGAACGAATAAGGATACCGCGGTGGTTTCTACGAGGAATGAACAAACTGATAGAAATGAACTGTTGGGTTGAACTAATAAGTAAAATCCGGCGTTCCATTAGTCGAATCGCATGTTTCCCTGCATTGAGTGGCACGCACAAGCTACAATGAACTAAACTATTTGAAATTTAGATTTGGTTACAAAAAAATAAGGAACCACTACCCTAATGCGACGTTGGCAACACTGACAGAATACTGCCGTCCTTAGTAAGACCCACCTATCTGCAAAAATATTAAAAATGAGTTAAGACCGAAAATGTCTTTAAATAGGTTACTTTCATCTGTTTTTTAAGAAAATTACCCAAATTTTTGTTCGGAAGTATTTTATTTTGAAAAAAAAAACATATTACTATGTACTCTTAGCAAGCATTTAAACTTTAAACTCGCTTTTCTCGAAATAAGTGCAAACGTAGATAGGTGGATCTTACTAAGGACGGCAGAATAGCCATTCCGTTAATAGTTTAAACGAACCAGTTCAGTAAACTAGTTTATTTTGGCGAACTAGTTCATTAATTAAAATGAACTGCTAAGCACATCTCTAATAAGCAATAAAAAACAAGAACTAATTAATATGAAAGATTGTAGATTCCACCGATCGCGCTGGTAAAAACCTCGGTGAAAACCCACCAGCATCGGCAGCTGGGGAATAACCGCAAATGCTTGAATCGATACGTTAAAGATTGCGAGCACAATTTATGTGCTACTTTCAGTACGTTTTTAAAACAAATTTACTGTGGTAAATATAAGAATATAAAATAATGACTATGATTTACTAATTTTTATATAATTTCTTCTAACGAAACGTCCTCATTAAAAAATTCCCTAGATTAGGCATTCAAAATAATAAATTTCCCTTTTTCCCTAGAGTACCTTAATATTCCCTAGGTCTAGTAAATATTCCCTATATCTAGCAACTCTGACTGGCCGCAAAATAAGTGCGCTCCTCATTGCATTAAAACAGCAGTCTGCCTCCCCTACATATTTTTTCTTATTGTTGTATTATCATCGGACCACTATGTGTATACCAAATTTTATCCAAATCGGATAACGGGAAGTGTGTCAAAAACACATTTTTCTATAGAAGGGTGGGGGTAGGGGTGGGAGAATATTTTTGTATTGTCATGGAACCACTATGTGTGTACCAAATTTCATCCAAATCGGATAATGAGAAGTGTGTCAAAAACGCTTCACAAGATTTGATAGATAGTTAGACCGAACATATGAAGCTAAATAAAAGCTTTTAAAAAATGTGTGATTCCACAGGTAACAACTATATAAACTTAACACCAAGTAAACCCTAGTCTTTTCGCGCAAACTACTTTAAGCACAGAAATTTTTATCGCGGAAATTTTGCGCGCAGGTCTAGTTTGGCGCGGTTCCTTTTAGCGAAGGGCACTTTTAGCGCAAATCATTTTCATCGCAAACATTTTTGGCGCAAAATTTTTACGCGCGGAAAAATAGCGGTCTTTACTGGCACGGTTAGGATACGTTGGCAATCAATTAACAAAGGTTAGGTTTTACACTCTCTAGGACCCCGGGGAAAAGTTCAGGAGAGTATGATTTAAAAAAATATATTACGATGAGTCCCCTTAATTGAAGTATATACGTTTGTTGGCGTTTAATGGGTTTAATAAACAATCCTATATACTTTATTTAAGGTTTCTCATCGATATAAATTTTTTTAAATCATACTCTCCTGACCTTTTCCCCGGGGTCCTAGAGAGTGTAAAACCTAACCTTTGTCAATTGACCGCCAACGTATCCTAACCGTGTCAGTGACTACCGCTATTTTTCTAATTCTAATAAACAATCCTTATTGTTATTTTCACAAATCGCAAATAGGTACATACAAGGTTCGTTAATTTTCGGCACAATCACTAGAAATTTATCAACGCAAAACAGGAAAATTTTATAAAGTTAAATTTCTAGGTTATCAATATTTTTCACATTGTTTGGCGCATGAGCAAAGCTCAGAGTCAAAGTGGAATCGGTGTCGCTAGCCGCCAGCATATACGTAAGGAATATTACGTATATGGCCGCCAGTGCAATCTGGCTTGCGGCTCGAGAAACCTGAGCGGCTAACAATGATCAATTCGTACTTGGTCGTGTAGGTAGTGGAAGATAAACATTATTCATGGTATGCGTCAAGGCGAAAGGAAACATTCTAGAATAAGCAAAAAATTGAACAATATTTTAATTAAAATTCAATTTTTTAGTATTTTCGGTGGGGGGTGCGCAGCCATGTGGCCTTAAAGTCTTGTTTTTAAACTTGCAAGACTATCTAGAGTAAAACAGCCAACATATATTATTTTCTATATTTTATAATTTTGGATTCAAGTAAAGCAAAAGTTTTAAATAAAGCTAAGATTCTTTTAACAGTTACTTACGACTAAGTCGCGGCGAATTGTTATTCAGCCATTAGTTGGAAAGAGATCCTGAATACTGGTATCTCTTTACAACCAATGGTAGATGACCTATTTGCCGCGACTTAGTCGTAAGCGACCCTGGAGGGATTATTAAAATACTATCAAAGATTTTGTAATATCATCAAACATTTTCGATATGCATATTTTTTCTTTAAACGAATTTTTCGGTCCAATTACACCTTTAAAATTTGACGCTGTAAGCGTTGCTGTTTTTTGAAAAGCTATTGCTTTTAAAAAACGCTCTTTTTCAATTTTCCACGGGCATCACACAATAGAACCAATTTAAGGGTGTTGCGTTTTGCGACCCCTTCATGCGTTGACAAAAACATTTTTGCTAATAATGCTGTTTTGAAGTTCGCACTGGAAAAGTTTTTCGGCAGAAACCTACAAAACAATACCAGAATTTATGCTAAACGAAAACGTTTACAATTTAAATAATTCCATCGTAACAAAGGTGATGCGTGTAAGTTATTCAAAATAATAATATAACAAAAAGAAACCCCGGGCTATGTTTGTCTCTTTTTTATCACCTTATTTTCTGTCTGCCTATACTTTAAAACATGCCTTTTTGGTATTTCAGATCCCACTTTAAGAATCCTGTAATTATAAATGAAATCCTTAGTCTTAATTAAAGAGAATAGTTAAATCCTTAGTCTCAATTAAAGAGAATAGTTGAGTTTTAAAGTACAATCAACCATTTGCTTATTTCCCAAGGCGTCCCCTCTAGTGTTGCGTTGACTCTTAATCTACAACAAAGGTCAACTTTCCGTCAGGTATCAACTTTATTTGAGGCTGCGCAGTGGTCAAAGCGAGTTTAACTTATTTTTCTTTTTCGATGAATCAGGATAAAGTGCATTTTTACAAGCTTTTATTTAACCTCACCTGTATGTATGTAATCAAGTCTTGCAACTCATTTTTGAAGAACTTCCAAACATCCGATTGCCTTCAAATTTCGCATAGCATCTTAGTTCCGATGACAATACAATAATGTGGTTTCATCGGGTACCTACCTCTCCCTAGAGTCCCTGTATGTTGACATATTTATATCCAAATATGTCAACATACAGGGACTCTACCTCTTCCCTACCGCGGGGGGGTGAAGAGGGGGTAAAACTTTAGTTTGTCCGATTTCCACCAAAATTGGTATCTGGGGGTTTTTGAGGATGACAATTACGAATTTTTGATCAGATTACAAAAATTCAATATGGCGGATTCAAAATGGATGATTTAATTTCAAGTTTTTCTGATTACTTTCAACTGACTTCCACGTATCCAATTGACTTTAAATTTCTTATACCGTTATAGTCCCGATGACAATCCAATAACGTGGTATCACTGATTGCCTACCTCACCCCTAACCTGGAGGGCGGAGAGGGGGTAAAATTTTAGTCTGTTGGATTTTCACCAAAATTGGTATCTGGGGGTTTTTGAGGATGACGATTACGAATTTTTGATCAGATTAGAAAAATTGAATATGGCGGATTCAAAATGGACGATTTAATGTCAAGTTTTTCTGATTACTTTCAACTGACTTCCACGTATCCGATTAACTTTAAATTTCGCATAACGTTATAGTTCCGATGACAAGCCAATAATGTGGTATCACTGACTGCCTACCTCCCCCCTAACGTGGAGGGCGGAGAGGGGGTAAAATTTTAGTTTGTATTTTGTTTAGTATCAAATCGTTGGACGGCCTTCTCATCGAAGACTTAGATATTTCAAAATTGACGGGAAAGACTCCCTGCACCATCGATGCGCTAGCTGGAATGCATAGACTTAGACAAATCTAAAAATTAAAAAATAAATTTAGAAAAAAAAACTTTTTGAAAACAAGCTTTTATAAAACGGACTAAAAAGCATAAAATAATTTTTTCAGTGTTCTGATATCATAATAATAAAAGCGATGGGCGTATTTAATATTAGATAAATGCCTTTCCATGCGCATTTGGTGGATCGTCCACAATCGATGATGGGCCGACTCTTCTTTTTCAATGTGACAAAATAAATCGACACCGGTCGCGGATGATCTGCCTAATATGAAGCAGGCGTAATAATGTCCATCCATATCAGAAAAATGTAAGGGTAGCTTGAGTAGGGTTGGGTTAAATTATCTACCCTTATATTTCTCTGCTATAATATAATGAATTTGGATTTTCACTAAACTTCGAGTTAACCAGGCTAAAAGAAAAACGGGTAAATTTCTATTAATTCGCCGATCGCTTTTATTATTATGATATCAGAACACTCAAAAAATTATTTTATGCTTTTTAGTCCATTTTTAAAAGCTTGTTTTCAAAAAGTTTTTTTTTCTAAATTTATTGAATTATTTTAAGTACGATTTCTTATTTTTATAGAAGAATAAGTGAGAGCCGCACAGTGGAACGTTTGACTAATCTAGGTGGACATGGTTAAGTACTATAAATTAACATTTCAGCTATTTACAATTAAAGAGCATATTCCATACATCCTAGATCCAAAATATTATTTTTTTATCCCCTCTGGTTGTCAAGATATTTGCATTGAAAGTCGCATCTTAAAAATTTTCTGCTTAGACATTTTAATGTATGGGCAATGCTTTAAAACTTGTTTTTTTCTGCGTAGTAGGCGCTGGAGTAACACAAGTGTCAGGCATTTTTAGAGTGACATGGCCTTAAGACTAGGGAAGCATTTTGACTGTCATTGTTCCAGTGTTTTACTTGCTATGATTTTATGAATTCGCTGGTGTTTTGGTAAGGAAAATTTTATTTTTATATAGTTTTTGTTGGACTGAAACTTTAGTTTGTTAGAATTTGTTGATGTTAGTTTTATTATTTTCTAATTAACCGATTCCCTACTTTCTGACGCAGTATTGAAATTTTGTCCTTTTTTTGCGGTAAACTTGTACTTAATTCTTTTGTTCGCCTGTAACTCTAAAAATAGAAATTATTATTATAGTATTATTTGTGTTTAATGACATTTTCTTTTTGATACCTTCACAAATGTGCCCTTTGGAGATTTTCTAACCTAAATTAGTCAATCTTCGTGCATTTTTTATATTACGATGAGTCAATGTGTCTGTTTGTATACAGGGTGTCCAGATAAAAGTAAGTACATAGGGCTTTGTAGGATTTTCAGAAACGGTAACACTGACGATATTCGTTCAAAAGGAAAAAAGTGGCGCTATTGCGAGCTTAATCGGATACAGAGTCGAAGTTAAAAATATCTACAGGGGGTTTCAAAATAATGCTTAAAAACTTAAATTGTGTTATTCGAAAAATTAAAATATTGTCGCCTTCTTTTAAACAAATTGAATAAAACTATATAAATCTGACTAGGCCAATAAAATGACGTTAACAATTTTTTTAGGACTTTATTTTTTTCAAAAAGTCACAATTTTTAGTTTTTGCCTTCCTAGCCCGCATAGCAATGGTATTATTAATAGTATTATTTTCGACGAAAAATTTTTTTTTTAGATAACGCCGAAAATGTGATATTTGGGTGTATTTTGACCTATCCTAGCAATATCGTCGTGATGTCTGTCTGTGTGTGTGTATATTATTTCTATCCGTAACACGATAGCTCCTAAACCGCTGAACCGATTTTCATAAAATTTTCAGGTAAAATAGTGCTCGACACTCTTACGAGCTAATTAGATTTCAAAATCTATTAAAGCTAATGACAATTTTTGACAATTAAAATTTTAAAAAAATCTATCTTTTTAACGGAGCATCGTATCAATATACAGTTTTCTTAATATAGTAGACTATATTTTGCTCAATAATTCGTGTTATTACCAAAAACTTCGTAAGAGCTTCAGTTTCTCAGATATATACAAAAAACTTTTCAAAGCTGATATATTATCATGGCTTCACTTGAAGTGTGCTAATAGGCTAGCTAGGAAGGTATCAGATCCCTCATGGATCCATTTATTTCTCCATATTTGGAAAACGCATATAAATGTTTTCGTTGATACAGCTCGGAATAGCGCCACATTTTTACCAAAATTGGTATGTCTTACCATCTCCTAAATCCTCATTAACCCCCTTGTAGTTACTTTTATCTGAGACACCCTATCCCATGTACCTATGTGTATGGGCCGATTCCTAAAGTGCGTAACGCTTAAGGGGGCGAGGGGGGTTATTAACCTTGCGTTAGACTGTCATGATTCTTGAATATTTATTCTTAAAAATGCATTACGAATGCAGTAACGCACCCAGGAATATGTCTTGGGGGGGGCCCGAGGCCTCATAATGTCGTATTTCATGCTATTTTTTGTGTTTATTCATGAAATTTGTGGAAAATATATACAAAAATCACAGGCTTGGGGGGGGGGCGGCCCCCCCTGTGTGCGCATATGCGAAGGGGGGAGGAGGGGTTACGTAATTTAAGAATATGCGCTATGTATGTCTGTACGATGGGTTTTTGAAACTCTCGACTTTCACGAATTTTTGTAAACAGTAACTTTTCACTCTGTCACAAGCTTAACCAAGCTTAATAAAAATGCATCTGCACCAAACCCCAAGGGAAGTTTTTTGAGGTTAAAAAAATCAAAAATATTAAGTTTTAAACGGAGCGAGTTATTATTATTATGCGGTTTTAGAAATATGATAATATATTTTTCTTGTCTTTTTTGTGTCAGATTGCGAAATTAATTAACACAGTTTAGTTTGCAAGATAATAATAAAATGGACCTGTGTTAGTTAATTATTCTATTATTTGTTATGTTAAGTAATGATATTTTTCAAATAAAAATTCAATTTTCCAATTTAATAAATATTTTTTTTAACTTTCTTAGTTATAAAAAATTCAAATCCAAATATCTCTTAAATTTTCTCACATTAAACCCCTGTTAAGATAATGCCATCCGATGAACATTTCCTATTATAATTTTAGGGGTTGGTTTCACCCCGGGCAAGGGGTGAGAGGTTTAAAATTTTTAATGCATTTATTTTTCATAGTGATAGATGAGAGCGGAATTTTTTTCTTGATCGTCCCTTACCGCCTAAAACGTCTTTATTTAAATTTTTCTGAAACACCTTGTATATTGCAAAATTATTTAAATTCCTTTTTGCAAAAACTAAAAAAAATATATACCGTTACTTCATTGTTATAAAATTTGTTGAAACAATTTTCGTTAAAAACATACAGTATGACTACAAATCTTAAAATCGTTAAAATCTGAATCATCCTATATAAGAGGTAGGTAATATTGCAAATACTAAATGCTTTTAAATATTTTATGTTATTTTAAAGCTAAAAAAATCAAGTATTAAAGAGTGTTAATGTTGCTCAGGGGTTGTCCACCTAGATCTTCAAAACGTTCCACTGTGAGCCGGTGTGATTATAACAACACCTACAACAAACTAAGTATCGATCTACTGATTCCATCCTAACAAAGGTAATGCGTGTAAGTTATTCAAGGTAATTTATAAAATGAAACCCCGGGCTATTCACGGTAAAAAATTTTTTCTTAGATCAAAGCAAATTGCTTTGAACTAAAATAATTTGTGCTTTCTTATTCACCAAGAAAATATTTTCTTGAATTAGCACCAAAAATGTCTTGCCTCTTTATTTTAATGTAAAACAGAAATTGTTTTGTTATAAATTGAAACTGAATTAATTTAAGACACCGTTTTCTCTGGAAGCAAAATATTTGCTCATTCAAAACAAAACACTTTTGATTCTAATTCCAAAACAAAGGATTTCCTTGACTTAAAATCGAATAATGAAAATTTCTATAGTTTTCTTTCAAGACAATAGCATTTTTTAGGGTAAAAGGAAGCTTTTTCAAATTAAGACAAACCTAGATCTGCATTATTTTTTTCAAGACAAATCTTTACTTGAAATCAAAAATTACTCAAAACGAATTTTATACTTCACACAAAGGTATGTGTGCTTAACTCGCGAGTGTCAGAAAGAGAAGGAAAAGTTGGTTTTGGTTGTTTTCCAACTTACATAAGGTAGCATCTCTAGACGTACGTTTCTGTGTGTTTCACGTCATCAGTGGAGAACAGCATACCTAGGTAATCCAGATTTAAGGGGAGAAACATCGTCCGAAAACTTACCATTTGACAACACTGATATCGCGTTTTTTGGCCAAATCTTTGTTCTAATAGAAATAGAAAACGAGAAAGCGGAACGCGTCGAAATTTTGAGGGGTAGTTTTTTAAAGCATTTTTAACAAACGTATCTTAGCAGTTTTTTGCGAAATCATTTTATTCAAAAAATAAAAAAAAGTTATGGCTAAAACACAACAAATATTTCAAAACAATGTTTGGCATTTCAGTAGCCTAGTTGTGTTATAGTAAACTGTAGCGAAATTGTTTCGATTTTTGTATTTTTTGGAAATGTACAAAGAAAATCAAAAATCTAACAAGATACGTTTGAAGATTTTTAAAAAATCTTGCATATGAACAGAAATAATGTTTTAACGAGTTTTTTATAGAAGAGATCTATTAGGATTTACAAAAGCGTGCTCAATTTTATACTTGGTGCAGGACACCAAATCAGACAAGAGCCATCAACCTCCTGACTGAAGCGCCACCCCCATATACCGGGGGCAAGTCAATTCGATTGAGAAAATTTAACTAAGATCACGTGGCCCGGATTTTCACATTTTGAGATATTTTGGAAAAATAAAATGTCGTTTAATATAAGTTAATATAATTTAAATGATTATAAGTCTGTATCTATAGACATACAATTTTTTCTATTTACAAAACTTTTTTTAAGGGCTGGCCATAGCGTAACAAACAAAATCACGGAATTACGAACCAATTTATAAGATAGTTTTTGATAATTAGTATAATGCTCAGTTAACAGAAGCTTGTGCTTAACTTCGCTGAGTTGAAAATAAAGCCCTTTTCATTTATTTATTTATTTATTTATTTATTTATTACATAACAAGAGAAGAAAGTGACAATTTTCACACGAGCGTGAGAAAGTTACTTTCTATCGAGTTATGAATGCTATTTTTCCTACGAACACTGTTGAACTATACTAATTTTTGTAAAAACTGGTGTTTAATTTTGCATAAATCAAATGAAACTGCTTTTCCGCACGTGTGGGAAAGTAGTTTGCAACACATGTGCGAAAAAGTATTGTGACAGTTAAACACTTTCCATACATGTGCCGAAGTACTGAAAGTACTTGTGACACATGTGCGAAAAAATTTCTGCACACGGATGAAATTTAATGTTTTCTGAGGATGCAAATCGTGTAAAATACAACATTTTCGCATGTGGTCGCACAAAATAGTAATTACGAGGTTGTGGAAACAAAAATAAAGTACTACAATAAAAACAACTCATTTATTATATTTAATTTACAATGATTGCTGAAAACTTTACTTCTTATCCTGTGCAGCATCTGTGGATCAGGAGATTTTCGTTTTCATATTCTGGATCAATGATATCGGAAGGTCTTTAAATATATTTTGCTCTGGATGTATTTGGCTCATAGTAACATTATGTGTTCCATCCTATTGTGGCTAAGTCTTCTTCGGGATTTTTTCTATTTTTATTTATAAGATGAAATGTCATCCCCTGGTTTTTGACAAAAAAATAGGCTTTGTTATTTACTCTATTCTTTTATTTTTTCTGTTGCTATTGAAAAACTAGCCGCCCACTTGTGTATTTAGGCAAAAATTAACGTCAGTGTCAAACTCAAAATGTGTTGTTTTTTTGTCATCCCTAAAATTTTAGTAAGGCCCACAATTTAGAAACCGAATAGGTGTCCCTAGGACTCTAATATGTAGTGCCACCTATTGACTGATATTTAAATATTTTGCCTTGTTGTCATTTGCTTAAAAAATTGGCTGAATCGAATTTATCGCCTTAACCAAAACCAACTCCTACATATGAATTACTCGCATCCATGAAATACGAGTAAACTATAAGGTGTGGCGCCATCTAGCGATCTGGCTCAAACACTCGAAAGTTGAAGCACACTGGCATCGTCTTGTCTGAGACTAAGAGAAAAATTACTCTCTCAAATCAAAACAAACGGAGATTTGTTTTATTTTTTTTCCAAAACATTTATTTTCTTAAAGAACACTGCACCCGTTTACACAGGCCTTATGGGAAATTTTTGGCTCGGTGAAATTGGCTATAATTTTAGTATGTTATAGTAGGGTATGTATGTACAGTTTTGAGATTTAAATGGTCAAAGTTCGTTAAATGGTCGTTTTTGTGTTTGTTCTAATAATAATAACTCTTACATCTTGACCGAAAAAATACTTAGTGAAGGCCCAAAGACAAAGTCGTTAATAATTTCATTCTTTTCAACTCATTGGGTAATACACGGGAGGTAGTAAAAAAATCAACTTATTTATATCAGCACTACTACCGAATTTTAAAACTAGCACATTATATTTTGACATGAATTAATAGTTTTGTTCCATATTGCAAGAAAAAAGCTAATTTTGTTTTTTGATTGGTCCTACTTTTATAGATATTAACTTTTTAATTGCAGGTTTATGTTTCTAATAAATAAAATTGACTTCAGATGTTTTAAACCATTTTTCATACGACAAATATGAATTTACTTAATATTTTGTATTAAAACACAGCACAACGAATATTTTAAATATATAAAAGAAATGCTATAGACTTTGATGTAGTTAAAGGGGCTATTAAAAAAAAATTATTTATTTTTGCTCCTAAATAGTTTTTATCTTATTTCTGGAAAACGGCTCGGTCAATTTTAATCCAACTTTACTTGCTTACTTTTGTAACTCAGTGTCATACTGGAAAAAGAAATATATTTTTTTCTATAGTTTTAAAGATATTAATTTTTATATTTTATACTATTCCTGGATTTTTCGAACGGCAACATAAAAAAAGGTATTTAACCTCCAATTTTTGCTGCACATACCAAAACTTGGAAAACAAATATAAGCGAAAAATAGAAAAAAAAATATATTTCTATAGACGTTCAAATCACTATTTCCGTTGTGGACAGACTTATTTGCTTCACATCACGTTAATAACTAATCGCGTAAACGCGTATTAAAACTTGTCCAAGACAAATATTAGTAAGATGTATCGATTCAAGACAACAGGAGTTTTATTTTCTTACTTCAAGACAAATGCCTTAGGTTGTTTTGGTTCAACGCGCGGCATATTGTTTGTTGTAATTAGAGACAATTTATATTGGGTTGTTTTGGGTAAAAACTCAATTTTTAAGATTCTATTTTTCTTAAAGGTAGACAGAGTATTGTAGCTTCGATAAAAACTAATCTTTGTTTTATTTTAAATAAAATTAAGCAAGAATTCTGAATGATTTATATGAAGACAATTTGCGGGGGCGGGCCGTCACACCTGACTGCACACCAAGTAGTATAAGTAGTAGCCTAAAGACTAGATTGTTTAGTTTACACTTGATAACGGTTAGAGATAACCGAAACGTCGTGTTTTAAAATAAATAAAGACAATGGAAGTCCGAAATTTTATTTCTACAATTTGCTTTGTTACAAACTGGAGTATACTGAAACAAAACAATTAAAAAAGAAAAATAAAGTCTTATTTAATGTTTGAACGCTGCGTTAAACTAAAAAAAATATTTTAATTCAAAACAAATTGTATTAAGGTAAAACAATTTATTCAAGAAAATAACGTGTTTTCATTATAGACAAAAATTTTTACCGTGTGTTAGTCTCTTTTTTATCACTTTATTTTCTCTCTGCCTATACTGCTTTTTGGCATTTCACATCCCACTTTAAGAATCCTGTAATTATAAAATATGGAACCCCACATCACAATTAAAGAGAACAGTTGAGTTTTAGAGTCTTGGCTGATGGGCTGTAGACTTTACAATCAACCATTTGCTTATTTACCAAGGTGTCCCCTAGTGTTGCTTGTACTTCTAATTTACAAGAAAGCTCAACATTCCGATGCGCATAAACTTTACTTGAGGCTGCGCAGTGGTAGAAACGAGTTTAACTTATTTTTATTTTTCGATGAACCAGAATAAGATGCATTGCATGTTTCAAATTATTGCAAGTACGACTTTTTATCTTTGTATATGAGTAGGGGGGGGTCTGATTGTAACAACACCTATAACAAGCTAAGTAACGATTTAATGTAAATCGGCTACACCGCTTGGCGAACGTCCTTAAATTACGTAATGCTGAAATTCAGGACTTTTGAACCTCCCTCCCCCCCTCGTAACGCATTTTTAAGAAAAAAACATATTAAAAAAACATTGAGTGTAACGCAAGGCCAAACCCCCCTTCCCCCCCCCCCCCCTAGAGCGTTACGTAATTTAAGGACAGTCCCTTGACGTTACTTATGTTGAATTCCTTTGGGAACCTCCCAAATTTTCAGTGCAATGCGACTTAGTTTTAAAAAGTTTTTAAAGATTGAATTTTCATACCTACTACTGAGCAATTTTTTAATTTTGTTGATATTTTTGGAGAAAGTCATGACATTATATATTAAGGCTTTGTTTTCAATATGCTTCTACATTCAAGAAAATATCCGGGCGGGGGTGGTACGGTCCCCCCTTTTTAATGACATCTTTATATTGCTTAAACTTGCCTGGAAAGCCCGGAATTTCAGCAGGCTTATGATTGCTATTTAAAACCATGTGGTGTTTTCAAACAACGCACTGTTTCTTTGTATTTTACAAATGTTGGAAAACAAAGATGACAAGAGTTTGGTTAAGTTACATATGTATCTCAGGTATATTATAAAATAATATAATTTAATTTTTTGTCATACTGTTAGTTTTGTAGTAAAAAGCCTGAGGAATGCATCAGCAAGAAAAACACGAGTTTCCGAAAATTTCTTACTATAAGAATTTTACCTTTTTTTAAAATTGTTACATTTGTTCATGCTTTCCTCTATTATAAAGGGTAGCTACTTTAAATCAAACGCTGCATGTAGCGGACTAATATATGGTTTTTTGGAAAAAACAAAAGTTTCAAAAATATGTCGTTTGTTTTTTTTTTGTAAGCTATCAAACAAGTGGGGTTATTCGATCTGAAAAAAAAATTGTATGTAAGTGGACCACTTTTCAGGAGAGAATCAGCATTTTTTTGCATCAGGAAGAAAAAAAGCCCAGTAAAAAAACTTATTTGATTTTTTTTTTTCCTAAAAAACCAAAATTTGAAAAAATCGAATTTTTTATGTTTCTAAAAACTTTTTGTAATAAAAGTGTCCCCAAACCATTTTGAAATTTTCATTTTATGAATTTTGGCGCAAATAGGTATGTAAGAAATACCATATGAAAATTTTTAAGTGTTAAGAGTTAAAAAATATCTAAAAATATATTATCCCTAAATAAACATAGCAATAATAAGATTAAAACATTTATTCACACACTTTTTTATCTTAGGCCAAAACAGCCCAAAATACAACTTCATAAAACTTTTTGTTGTTTGTTTTTTTTTAACGAGAAAGTTTTAAAAAAATTACTTTTATCTTTATAGTTTCTTCAACTTTGACCTAATTTTATTACTGTGATTTAAGAGGAGTTGTAGTTAGTAGTTGAAATCTAAAAAGAATTCATTTAATTTAATAGAAGCGGAATTGTTTAAGAGCCGTGTTAAATAAGTAACATGTCTTTATTATGTTATAAATTTTTTAAATCCAGGCATGTAGTACACCTCCCCCTCTCCCGAAATCCTCCGAAATAATAAAAAATCAGTAAAACTAAAAACACGAAACAACACTTTGTTTTACTTAAATAAACATACAATGCTTTTTATTTATTCTAAAACTCCGGAACCCCCTCAAAATTTGGGTTTTTCGGACGGTTTTCTTTCAATAATTAAAAAAAGCAAACTTGTATAGATTTGTCTTAATAAATATCATTTTAGAAAAGTAGAAACCTCAAGGATTCTATATGTATAAAATGGGTCCAATTTTTTGTCCAAGTTGTAAATAAATATAAAATAAATACCCTTTTATCACGAGGTTTATAATATATACGCTATATTTCGCAATTTTGGACTTGTTTTTCGATTAAGAAATTATTAGATTAACTACGCAATTTTTGTTTGCTTTTTCTCCTCGATATATCTCTTTTAATCTCAATTTTTACTGTTCGTCCAGTCAAGAAAAGGTGGCATTTTTATCCTTAAAATGCGTGATAAAAACTGCACTTTATACCGATAAAGTGCAAAAAATTACTAATCTATTTTTCGATCATTTTTGAAATTCTATCAATTTTGCAATGTAGCAACCGTAGTCGAAACACAAAACTAATAAACTATCGTGGAATGGCAGCCACAAGAAAATCTTAAAGCAAAGTGGCACAGCCAGGTTTTAAACTTTGAGATTGATAAATGACTTGCCAATATGTATAAAACGTAAACATGTTTAGAGTAGAGAGATATTTATGTAGGTGGTTTAGCGTTTACACTTTAGAAGCATTATTTACTAAGTAACATGCTAAAAACCATGATCTACGTCTAAGCATTAAGTATTACCTACTGAAGATAAACTCCCGGAAAAAGACAATCAAAACGGTCCATAAACTTTTCAGCTAAAAAGTCTGAACAGCTTCAAGAAATGGGAAAGGCGCGGCCAACTTCTTGCAGTAGATCTAATGTAGTACAATAAATATAGTTACACTCTAATCTACGTACAGATATATTTGTACGTACTTGCAAACCCCAAAAACCGCAAAAGACAGCCAGAAATTTATTTGATATTTTTAATTTTTTTGTAACTTTAGACACCGTTAGTACGCCTATGGGCAGAGCCATACTCGGCACGGGTAACCCGGGCTCCCGCCCAGATGCGCCAAATCATAGGGGCGCCAAATATAGTATTAAGGGTCCATCTCACCGACTTTTTTTTCGTTACTTAGCTTAAAGCGTTTCTTAATATAATCATAATATGACATAATAAGGAACACTTAAGGCTAAGTAACGAAAAAAAAATCGGTGCGATGGGCTATAAGAAGTATAAGTAAAGTGTTTCGCTCAGGGCGCCAATTACAGATACAGGTACTAAAATACACAAAAAAAGGAAGTACATATAGAAAACACTTATCACATTTGCAGCACTGAACCATACCGAAATAACCTTTATGTTCTATTGGGGCAGTAGCCATCTGCCAACCGCACAAGAGGTTCAACACTTATCACTAATCCTCACGAAGTTTCTTATCTAATATCTTCTTAAATGCCTTTAATGTGATATTATCAATGTAAATATTTGAGGCATACTGATTAAACAGGTTGCATAAACTATACATAGGAGAACTCTTAAAAAGGTTAGTCCTTGGATAAGCTAAGTAAAACACACTTTTACTTCTAGAATTCAATCTGTTAACGAAAAAAGGGAGCTTATTCAATATTTCCGGACAATCAATATCATTTTTCAGAATTTTAAACATTTTACAGAGGCATATTTTAACACGACGCTTATCCCAGGACAGTCTATTAAACACTTGAAGCAAAAAAGCATTTTCAGAGCCACGTTGGGGGTAAAAACCAAACTTTTTATAAAACACATTTTAAAAATCTTCTTTGTACTCCTTCAATAGCACTTATCCAAATTTGATACTTGGGAGACCATATTACACTACCATATTTTATTATTGGCAATACTAAACTATCAAAAAGTCTGAGACTCACATCAGTACTAAAAGACTTTGTATTTCGAAGTATAAGTCCAGAAACTTTTTGAGCGCTCTTTATTTTTAATAAAATGTGTTCTGAGAATGTCATATTGTCATCAAATATGACCCCCAAATCCCTCTGACAGTTCACACGTTTAATATCTATACTATCTGATAAAAATTTAAAATTAATAGTATTTTTATTAAGGGTAAAAGATATACAAGAACATTTATCCAAATTTAAGTTAAAGCTATTATTACTTGACCAATTTGCAACCCTATGAAACTCATTTTGAAGTATTTTACAATCATCCAAACAGAAAATTCTAAAAAATAATTTATAATCATCAGCAAATGCCAATGATTGCACATTTTTTGTTTTTATTAGAATTTTGGTAAATGCAACTATAAAAAGCAATGGCCCAAGGTTTGAACCTTGAGGAACTTCTGATGAACTTGCATAAATTTCAGATTCGCAGCCTTTAGTTTCGACATAATGATATCTTTTGCCTTTGTTGCTGCCCAGATATGATATCATTAATTTAATTAAAAATGGCGAGACATCCATATTTCTAAGACCATCTATTATGATACTATGCCTAATTTTGTCAAAACCTTTTTCTAGGTCAGTAAAAATAACATCAACTTGTGCCTTTTTATTTATTGCTTCATGAATATATTGCGCAAAGTTAGCCAGATTGGTCAAAGTAGATTTTTTTGGTAGAAACCCATGTTGATATGGAAAAATTTTTGCCGATACTTCATCGTATAGCATTTTATATACAATAATTAAAAAAAAAATTTGAATAGTTATTGGCCGATAATTTTTACTATTTTCTGTTACTCCACTCTAATGTATGGGAATCCCTTTACTAATTAAATTAAAAATAAATTTAAGTGGTAAAATTAGAAACTCACCACAGCCCACAGTGGAACGTTTGACTAATCTAGGTGGACATGGTTAAGTACTATAAATTAACATTAATGCTACCTACAATTAAAGAGCATATTCCATACATCCTAAATCCAAAATATTATTTTTTTAACCCCTCTGGTTGTCAAAATATTTGCATTGAAAGTTGCATCATAAAAATTTTCTTCTTAGACATTTTAATCTTATGTATGGGCAATGCTTTAAAACAATATTGTTTTTCCCGCGTAGTAAGCGCGGAGACAGATATCAGTCTCAGCAAATATTTCAAGATCAAAATTATGAAATAAATTGAAGAGATATTTCACGGACATAGTCAAAAGACCAAAAGAAAAATAAAGATTGTAGGAAAATCCTCACAAGAGGGTTATTAGTAGCTCTTATACTACCCTTATTGGGCACTCCTCAGTAAGAGAGTAACCAGTGTTAAGGGACGATGAATGTTGAGATAATATCTGAAAGGGTAATATGAAACGTAAAGATTTACTAAAAACAGATCAACTGCCTAATTGTAGTATCACGCATGGTAGCCTTTGGTTTAATGTCACTACGGAGACAGATATAATCAGTCTCAGCAAATATCTTAATCCTTTCTTTTTATATTTTTTTTATTTAAATTTCAGCTCTTGCTGAAAATGCATATTTTCATGAATGCTTACTGCACTTTATCTGTTAGGAAACTTTTTGAACAGTTTCTAATTAATTCCGTCCATATTATAACTTTCTCACGAATAACCGCGGTATGGTGGCCAACATCCAGTAGCGTAGTAAGAATTTCAAAAATGGTGAGGGGTTTATTTATCAGAAAAATTAGGAATACTTATTTTTATTCAAAACTTTTTTGAGTTACTATCCAGCACTATTTACTATTTAAGATTCGACCTTACTTATTTTAATGTTTTTGTTAAACGAATAAACAGAAACATTTAAACCACTATATATAGGAAACTAACACACAGGGGACAAAACCTAAATTTTAAATGAAATCGTTCTGTTGCTACAAAACATGCTATAAAAAGTTTGTATATTAGCTCCATAAATATTTTTAGTAATATTAAAGAATTAACCACAGAAATTTACAATATTAAAAGGGACTTACAACTGAATGGTTATTCTGAGAAATTAATAAACTCAACGATTTCTAGAATTAAAAAACAAACCAAATGTAGCAAACTCAAAACAATAATCCGTTGAGTGTTTCTAACATTCCATATGTTCAAAGAATTTCTGAAAACATAAGACGAATAGCCAAACACTATAATATTAAAACAATATTTTTATCGAGCAGTACGATAAGGAGTTTCGTAACTAAAATAATACCAGAAAATCCCTGAAATAATCAGGAATGCATCTACCAAATCCCGTGTGAGTGTGGTAATCATAAATATGTGGGTGAAACGAAACGCCCTCTTCAGGTTTGAGTAAAGGAACATCAATAAGGTACCCAATTCGGGTATATTGGAAAATCCCCCAAGGTCACGTTTATTAAACGACAAAAACAGGTCATTTCTAATGACCATTGACGTCTCTAATCTGACGTGTAAATGACCTTTTAATGACGTTCAAAAGACACACCCAAAATGACGTCATTTTTAGACGTTTTTTTTGGGACCAAATCAGAACATTAGACACACACACAGACACAATAGGTATTTACGTTACTAGACCGGAAATAAGGACTTTACAGGTCGACACAGGAAATTTACAGGGCGAGCCGCAGGCGAGACCTGTAAACCTGCGGAGACCTGTAAAGTCAGTTTCCGGTCGTGTATCGTACGTATATTTTTTTTTAACCGACATAATGAAGCACAGCTGTCTGTCTTACTCAAAAGCTAGAGTAAGTATATGTTTGACTACTTATATTTAAACAATATTTATGCTACAATTAGGAACAATTCTTATACGCAACTACCTATATAACTATAGTAACCATTTTATATGTAAGTTACCTATATGTACCTAATATAAAATTCAAACAATTTTAATGCATCATTACTTTTTCTCTTGAGTATAAATATTAAAAATGCAGTTATGCACATTTTGGATATTTATATTTGCAGCCGAAGTATTTTCAATTTTTGGTGAATTTCTCTGCTGTATATTTATTGTTTCTGAAATGTTTGACAACATATTATTTTGAGCATCAGACACATTAGATGTAGTAAAATCTCTGGTTGAACTTCCATTGCTGGCTGCTACTGGGAAGCTCCCGCCTGCACCTGCTCCAATTTTTTTAGCATTATCAACTTTTTGTCTCAGTGAGTGCTCAATATATCCTTCAGCAACAGAGTTTGAATGCCAGCCGCCCAAATTTTTAAGGTTTAATATGTCTCCACCGCCTTCTATTAGGAGTGTGGCAGCGGTGCGCCTGAATGTGTGTCCGGTGAATTCTTGTGGATTTTTAAGCTGTAGAAATTTGGCGATTTTGGCAGGTGCCCCTCCTACGCCATGAAGACCTACTGGCTGCTTTCTACATTTTCCTTGAGAGTAAAATAAAAAGAATCTTTCATGCGGAACATTTGGAGGCCTTAGATTTTTGTATTTTTTAAATAACTTCAAATTTCTTTCACCAAGAATTACGAAAGTTCTTGAAACATTTGTTTTAGTGTTTGGTATATTGACTATTATCATGTCTTCTTTCTCAGTGACGTCTTTTAGAGTTAATTTAGTAATTTCTTCCCTCCTCATTGCTCCCGAAATGGCCATGATCGTTACAACCTAAAATCAAAAAGTAAATTTAAAATTTTTGCTAACTTTACAATTTGTGAACAGTCCCATATGCAACCGATCCGTAATAAAAACTGGTATTTTTCCTCGTCTTGTTCTTTTCACTAGCCGCAGTCGAGCGTTGCCGGATTTTATTATTTTTATCATTAAGAATGCTAAGTTATTAAACAATCGGATACCTAGTACCACAGCCTACCTAGGTAGGCTGTGCTAGTACTAACCTAGATAGTTTTAAAAATACTTTTTCCACTATTATTTAAGTAATTAGTTAAAGTATACATTTTTTATATTATTTTTTGATAAAAATAAAGATGGTAAAACAAAAAAATCTGTGTTGTATGTTTTTTTTTGTAATTTAAATGGCAAAATTTGTATGAATCTTTTGTTTGTAATAAATAATAGTTGTAATTGAATTCCAATTTGAGTTTTTTATTTGGTTCCAAAGAATCTATATAAAACAAATTGGCATCATTGCTTAGCTTGGTAGTCCTTGTGTTATGTTATGATTATTTTAGTTAGGTTATTGAATGAAAATTAATAAATAGAATTGTTTTTTGTTTTTACAGAAAAAATTGTTAATTGAAGCTAATAAAATTTTAAAATTTGGTTAAAAGTTACAGTGCAGTTGTTGGGATTGAAACACACGTTTTTATAACAAAAATAGCAAGGAGAATAATTAGGTTTGTTTGTATTTTACTTACTTTGAGCATTAAAAATTCCTCATCCCTTGCTTCTTCCAAAAATTTATTAATTTCTTCTCCACTGAAAACTCTGGCCTTTTTAGGCTTATATCCTGCAGACTTTTTCTTTAAAAATGCAATTAGCTTGTAGTAGCGACTAATATCAATATTTCTCCTTAATGATAAGCAAGTTTTTATTGTTGAAAATAAACTCCATAAACTATTGGACTTCAATGTGGCTGATTTTTCGGCAAAATATGCCACTAGGACATTTTCATCAATTGATTTAACTTTGTTTGTGTGACACCAATTAAGGAATACATCATAATTTCTAGTATATCTCTCTTTGGATTTTTCTGGTAGCAAGTCGAAAGTTACCTTTGATGCTGCTTCAATTATTTCTTCCGGATTTAATTCTTCATTCATGTCCAAGTCCATAATTTACTTATTATTTTTTTAAATATCTCTTTTTAAACACAAGTTTTTTATTTAAAAGGCAGCCATATTGATTTATTTTAAATGTCAAAGCTGTCAAAACAAAACAATTTTTATAAGCTGTCATCACAAAGTCATGGCTAATTTGACTGAAATAGGGACCGGAAAGAGAACAAGAGACAGGAAAATTAAAAATAAAGATCACTTTGGAGACCGGAAAGAATCTGAACTAAACCCGCACTGTAAAATGAAACTTTCTGTACAAAAAAATGTACAGAAAGTGTATGTTTTCTGGTCGGTTGTAAAAAAACCTATTTATGACTTTTTTTAAACTCGTCTGAATATATGAAATATTCCCTGCAGTTGAGAACACTGAAGAAAACTTAGACACAGAAGGTTCATTTCTTCTTTGACTTCTGTGACTTGGAAGTACTGGAACAGGTACAGCGGTGTTCGTCTGTGAGGTACAGATCAAAATAGACCTATACCTAGACTTACACATCTTTACCTTGAAGCGAAAGAAGCCTCGAAGTTTGACTTGATTTAATATTTAATTTATTTTACATACGTACCCCCACATTCCGTATAAATCCGGTCAAGTACTGACTGGGGCACCATCTATGTAAGTATGAGTGAATGTCCCTTGGACAAAGTGTGCAGTGTGGGTAGTGATGTTTTTCAGACGTCAAAAACTACACTACGAAAAGACGTCAAGTAACTGACGCCTTAAAGACAACATTTTTTGGTAGATGACCTGCTGGGGATCCAAATGACCACTTTTCGACGAAAAAAAGACGTCATTTGATGACCCCTTGCTACCTGGGCCGGTTTAGCGGATCATGCGTTGTCCTATGATAACAGGATTGAATGGTCTGAAGTTAAGGTTTTGCATAAGGAGTCGCATATGGCAAAAACGAAAGTTCAGTCAATCAAGCAAGGACATACCAAGCATTTGGAAACCACTCCATATGAAAAACAAGCGTCATAGTATTTCAAAAAAGGGGGCGGGCTTTCACACCTGACTGCACACCAAGTGGTATAAGTATAAGCCTGTAGACTGGATTGTTTAGTTTACACTTGGAAACGCTTAGAGATATTTACTAAACGAAACGTCGTCTTTAAAACAAATAAATACAATGAAAGTCCGAAAATTTAGTTCTGCTCGATCACCGTCTACGAGTTTCAATCAAAGAATATCTGTTTCTTTAATATGCATACATTTAAAAACAATTTCTAATCTTGTAACGTATTTTATTAAAAACAACGGCTTTTATTTGTACAAATTCAATACCCTAATAAAAACGCTGAAAAAAAATACCTCCACATTATGACGCCTCTGACAAAACCAAAAAGCGGTTGATTCTACTTCAGCTGCTGCTAAATTATCTAGAAACTTTTACAGCTCTTTTCCTATTTGAAATGGGCGTTTTGAAATTTCAGAATTATACATCATTTTTAAGAAACACAACTGGATAATATGATTTTAGTGGCATACCGAGAACAAATTCTGCACACCACCAGGGCTGACTTTAAAAATATTTTTGCACCCCCGAGCAAAATCGAAATTTGGCATCACATATTTTTAATTTTAATTTGTATGTAATTGGAAATTTTTGGGAAAACGTATAAACTTATCATTTTTTAACATTTCTTTTGAGTTTTTTGACATGCTGCATAGTTAAATGTATACAGTTTTTAATTTTTTCGTATTTTTCTGATATTTTAGAGTAAACGTATGTGAACATTTAAATGATATAATTAATTTATTAAACGTTTGTTCTAACATTTTTTTTACATTTCTAATAAATCCAGTAAAATTTAATTTATTTAAAGATGAGTTTGCACAGAGAAAGGTCGAGGGTAGTGTCCCTAAATAATTTGACAGTTCTTACATTAAGAACTAAGTTATTTGACAGTTTTTACATTATAAACTGTCAAATTATTTAGGGACTCTAGTCGAGGGTACCAAAACTTCTAGGCAAGTAACTTTGTATGTTTAGATATTTATGTTGGTTAATTGCATTTGGATTTTTTTAATAGTAAGTTGATGTGGTTGTTCCCCAGACGTATTTTTGTTGATCAGTAGATAGTTCTTGTTATATGTGTTATATAATTCATACATATGTATTTATTTAAACCATATAGTTCACTTGATATAACAGATTGTTATATTTATTAGTATCATATCACAGATAATGCAGCCCCCTAGAGCTCAACATTGGTCATCACAAACAAAATTAGCATAATTTATCGGGGGCGTACTCACTCAAAAATCCTTCATTTGATTTTTTACGAAAAAAATAAAGAAATTTTCGTTTGCCTTCAATTTTTTTTTACCAAATTTTTTCTGCTGTGGACCAATTTCTTTAAAAGATACGGTACAATTATTTTCGTAATAGGTATCTGTAAAATGTTTTTCAAAAGCGATTTTTAATGAAATGTATTTGAATTTTAAACAATTTTGTCTGATACGCAATTGTTTTCCATTTTTCAGTAGCTTTTTTAAATTACTAATATTTTCTTCTGTAGCACCAATTTTGCCGGCGCTGTTTTCTTTGTTACATCTACAAAAAGTTTTTTGCGGCATGATTTGTTACGAAAAATAATTAGTTTTTCTTAAATTTTCACCCGCGGCGCAATTTTTTGATAATAGTTTTTTATATTGCAATTCTTTCCTGAATCTTAGGGTGTGTTACGCCGTCTTACAGCTCCTTCGGTAGTAGTAATTTTTTGCATAGGTATTAAGCCTTCGTCCGAAACAGAGTTGATGGGCGAGTGGAAAAGTATTAGAAATATTTAAAAAATGTATTTTATGATGAAGAAAGAAATTATCGGACAAAAGTAGTACACTGAAAATCTATAGACTGGGACATTTAATCCCAAGCGAAAATGTTTTAGCCCGAGCATAGATCTCCTCAAAGTTTCGTGTGTTTTTATACTTACTTACGGGATATTTGCGGTTGCTTTTAATCTCCGAATGATTGAAAAGTATAATTTTAGTACCTCACTTACTACTTAATCACTAAACCATTAAAAAAAAAATACTCTTCTGACCCCTTTCCCGGAATCATAGAGAATGTAAAACCTAACCGTTGTCAATTGATCGCCATATGCTGTCATTGTGATTTGGGGGGTGGGATTTCCTCCCCCCCCCCGTAGATCCGCGCCTGATCACATTTTATTCCGCCGATAAAAAGTGACATACTTATTATCAAAATGTATTTAGAAAGGCTTTCTTTTTATTTTTATCCAGAAAGTTTTTTGCCCACACTTGTAACATTATTTCCGCGAAATTAAGCGAATACATGCAAAATAATGAGTTCTGCGGAAAAAATGTTTTTGGATAAATTTTTCCGGCTGAAGTTTTTCCCTTCGTTCGCTGTATAAATCCTACGCACATAAAAAAAACCCGCACTTGAAAATTAAAATGACGTGATTTTAATGTTTTTTACTTAACTTGCTTTCTATGTTTGGAGGTGTGTGTATATACCTACCCACATAGCACAATCACGTGTTTAACACGTAAAAATCGCGCGAGAAAAAAAAACTTTGATATTAAAAGCTGCTAGAAAAAACGTTTATTTCATATATAAAAACAAGCTTAATGGATCATTCATTAACGTTATAAAAATAACGCCATTATCAAATTAAAACAGCAATGCTATTATGTTATTTTCAAGTGAATTCTAAGTAGATTTTTATAAACATCAATTGTATTAGATTTTACTAGCGACATTTTTTACTTCGACGAAATCTATCCAATAGTGCTTTGGTGTCTAAACTCAAGAACCAGTCAATGAACTGATTCCTAATCCTTTACGATTACGACGCATCAGTCATTAACCTGATAAAGACACATTAATATTGTGTGAAAGTGTTTGCTGTTGAAAAATATTGTTTGGCTTTTAAAAGAAACATAATGTATGTATAAAGATTTTGTCTTGTCTTGAGCCCCTCTTTTAAAATTGACTTTAAGTGTTGTAGTCTTAAGCTAGTGAACGTTTAGAACTTCCTTTCGCGTCAATTTTAATTAATAATTTGAAGTTACAAAAAAAGGTAGTAGATTTGAGAAGTCTTAATCTAGTGGCGTGTTGTGGAGCAGCACAGCATCAGAAACTTTAGCAAAAATTACATTTTTTATAGCTTGATTCCTCCTTGTTTTTAAGTTATCGTTAAGCATGTAGGTTTAACAAAACAAATATTACATGGTATGAGGGTGTTTTCTAGTAGAAAAAAACTATTATTTTTGTTTATGTTAATTTAACGTTGGTGATTTTTGTGCTATGTGGGTGCTGGTACAAACATCGTTTTCAAATTTGGCACTCTTCAGGGACTTTTTGGTTGTCTGAGGCAAAGGGAAAACTAATGCCTCTCAATTAAAAACAAACATCTTGTCCAATCGTTTTATTCTACACCCTAGGAAGTAGAATTTTATTTATTTTTTAGAGATTAAAAGTGTATTTTTAATCCCTCTTTTGAAGTACTACTGATATCATTCAATTCTTTCGAGATTAAAAGCAACCGCAAGAATCTAGTAAGTAACTATACCACAGGAAACTTTAAGGAAACCTACGCTCGGGCCAAAACATTTTCGCTTTTAAATTTAATGTGCCAGTCTTTAGGTTTTTAATGTACGATTCTTGTCCGACATCTTATAATGATTTTTCTTTTTAATACGTTTCCACTCACCAATCAACTCAGGGACAGAACTATCACCAGGCTAATTATGGGGAGCTTAAGCCCAGGGATAATACCTAGAGAATGCGAAAAATACTATTCGAGAAGGCGCTGTAATATGGCTTAACACATCCTAAAATAAAGGAAAGAATTTTTATACTAGAAAATAAATTAAAAAATTGCGGCGCAGGCTAAAATTTTAGAAAAATGGTTTATTTTGCGAAAGGAATCGCGTCGCGAAAATTCATTTTGTGTATAAAACGAAAAAAAAAAGCGCCACAGGCGAAAATTTCTAAAAAATTTAAGTTCTTTTCGTCATAAGAAAATACTTGCAATAAAAAAAATTACTGGAAATTTGAAAACAATTGCGCGGCAAGAAAAAATGTTGTAAAATTCGTTGTTGCAAACATTTTGCAGATATGACGGAAATTGATTTGATTTGATGACAAGCAAAAATTTTAGAATATTTAAGTATTTTTTAAAGTAATTGGCGCCAAAGTAGAAGATTTTTGATAAATAAGAAAAAATTAATGGATCCATGACGGATCTGATACCTTCCTAGCTAGCCTATTAGCACACTTCAAATGAACTCTGTGATATATCAGCATTAAAAACAGTTTCTTGTAAATATCTCAGAAATGAAAGCTCCGACAAAGTTTTTGGTTTAAGAAAATGTGATCTACTATATTTCGAAAACAAAAAGAAGTTAGCATTTTTTAAACTTTTTAATTGTCAAAAAACTGTCAATAGAATGAATGGATATTTACCAAAATCGACCACTATTTTATCCGAAAATTTTATAAAGATGGGTTCAGCGGTTTATGAGCTATCGTGTTTCGGATAGACATACACACACACACAGACAGACATCACGATGATATTGCTAAGATAGTTCATAATACACCCAAATAACACAATCTCAAAAAAAAAATCGTCAAAAATAATACCTTCTCTAGCCATTACTGCGCAGGCTAGGAAGGTAAAAAGTGAGGGCAAAAAAAAAATTAAGGAAAGTTTATTAACTCATGAAAAAAGGCTAAACATTTTCGGGAAAAATTATATTAAAAGTTAAAGTTAATTATACCAAATAATAACTTAACCCTTTAAAAGGGCTACGGGGCTCAATTTTAAAAAAATTTTATTAAATAGATTTTTTTGTTCCGAAGATTGCGAATTTGAAAAAAAACCCTTAAACATAAAGAGAAATAGACCGAAGCCCAGCATAGGGTAAAAATCCTCTCTACGTGGGAATTACCGACACATATTTTTGTTGCTATTGAAATCTAAGAAGCTTGTAGAAAATTACTTTTTCTCTAAAAAAATGATCGGTTGATCAGCTGTCGGGATATAACCGTTTTCTTATTCCAAAAAGAAACGCTTATATCTCTGCAGCTAATAAACCGATTTATAGAAGTTTTTTTTAAATAGGTAAGCCACGGCTAGCAGTTGAAAATAAAATTAAGTTTCCTTAAAATCGGGTGCTCGCCCAAAAAATAAAATTTTAATTAGTTAGTAAAATTTTATTTTAAAGCAGCTACACGAGTACTTTGCAAGTACTTTGTATCTCATACTTTGTTTTTTTAAAACATTAATTAACAGCATACCCTTTATAATGCGTAAAAAATCATTGGAAAGGAAAATAACAAAGAAGTATAATTTAGATTTAGTAAATATTAAAATTTAATTAAAATTAACAAAATAAAACAAATATATACAATAGAATACAAAAAAAAAGAGAGAATTGTTCCTTAATGATTCTGAAAGATGAAACGCTTCCGCATTTTTAATTTAACGATTCATAAAATTATATTTTTAGAGGTTGTGTATATTTTTTTAGTAGAAAATATTACGTTTATATAGTTGACTTCTATCTCTTTATAATATTTGCAGACCTAATATTATAATTTATTTTAGATTAATACGCCTAAAGTTTTTAGACTGAGAATGTATGTATTTGTTTGAGTAGTATGGTAGTAATAAAATAACCAGAAGTATTTAAAAATCCTAGGCGCAATTTAATAATACTTTTTTAACATGAGCCTGCGACAGGCATATAAAAATTGAAATTTTTTTGTTGTAACTTAAAATTATTCGAAAGCCATTTTCTTTAAACAAAAAATTGTTTAAAACCTTTTTCTTAATATGAAAATTTATTTGAAAAACTTTTCTTTAAAAATTGTTTAAACGGATTTTTTTTTTAAAAATAGTTTCTTTGAATGAAATTTATTTAAAATCATTTTTTTCGGACGGGAATTTGTTTAAAAACATTTCCTTCAAACAGAATTTTTTCAAATATTTTTTTTTTAATGAAAATTTTGCTAAAAAGTAGGGGAGACCGGGGTTAGTTGTTGCAGGGGTAACTTATTACAGCAGCTTTTACTACTACCGTATAGAAGGCAACAGCACCGCGACAAGTGCGTATTAAGAGTCGTTGCGTCAGCTTTGTCGTCTCGTACTTTGATTTAGTTCCCTTCAGATTCGTACGCGTGTTGATGATTATTGTGTTTTTCACGTACAAAAGTAAATTCTTATATTGAAAACTATTCTTTTATGCATTTTTGTGTGTTAGTGAAAATAATTTGATTAGGACATAAATGTAAATTATCAGGTATATTCTTCCAGAAACCGCTATTTTTATTTGGTTATTTACGGTATCTAAAAAAATATGACAGAAATATTAGCCAAATGTCTGATGGGGTTAGTTGTGACACTTCCTATGGGGCAGGTTGTTACTGTAAAAACTTCCCTATAGTAAATTTTACAATGTACATTTACCATAAGATATTGTTTTAGGAAGGATAATGAGGACCTATAAACGCAAAACTGAGGGAGAACCGAATCGTTCAAGAAGCAACCCTTCCAAATTCACCTGTTATAGTGAATTTATCTCCAGCATTACCCAAAATAAACAAGAAAGTAGAAAACTCAGAACCTGATAATTTACCTGGACCTTTTAAAGTACAATCGTACTTCTCCCCTCGAGATTTACGACCATCGCCAAAAGTACAATAAGAAAAAGCACCAGAAAAGGATGAAAGCGCGGGCGGGCTGCCATCTGGACTGACACACCGAATAAAGAAGAATTGGAAAATGCATATAAAGAAAAGGAAATGAAAGAATTGAAGAAGAAAGCAAAACTGTCATGCGCAAAAAGAAGCATTTACAAAAGCAAAATCAAAAAAACTTCTAGCAGCTCTGAAGATCAAGAGGAGGGTTTCTGCCTTGTTTGCGGGGAACCTTTTTCAAATTCACGGTCAAAAGAAAAATGGGTACAATGTACTGTGTGTTCAAGTGGGCGCATCTGGAATGCACAGATAAAAATCGATTTTTCATTTGTTTAAATTGCAGTTGTGACGATGAAATCTAAGAAATACAAGCTTGTCACAACTAACCCCATCAGTGTAACAACCAACCCCGGATAGGGGTAAGTTGTGACATCGTGCTTTATATACATAAATTATTTATAACTTTGTTTGTGGTAGTTTAAATAATTAAAACCTTTGTTTTTTTCAGGTACTAGATATTGGCAAATAAATATGCATTAGAATAAAATTTGTAGTGTTAATGGGGAAAATATTAAAAATGGATTTGTAAAAATCGTAACAACTAACCCCGGTCTCCCCTATTTCATTCGGCTAGCTTTTCTGTCCTTGCAGAGGGGCGAAATCGGTGTTACCCTAACCTTTGTCAATTGATTGCAAGGGTACCCTAACCTGTCCTGTCGTTTATGCACAGGTTAGAATACGTTTGCGTTCATTTGACAAAGGTTAAGTTAACACTGATATCGACAATTCCCTCTAATTCCCTGGCTAATTTAGGAAAATCACTAGGGACATACTTTGTTATTATTGCATACACACTGCACACTGCACTTGCATCGAATATGTTAATTTTCATCCACAAGCCGCGATTCGTAAGATAAACCACTAATTAGAAACTGAGAATTAAAACTCAAACACTTACAACACCACCAACACACACAATACATTACCGACTGCCAATCAAAACAAACAAACTAACCTAACTCTTTACGAGATCAGCCGTTTATCTGCCCACACGTACCTATCCAAAGTATTAGCAAATCTGGTTAGGTATGGTCTAACTAGCCACATACATATCTGAGTTGCTCTCATTTGAGCCAATGATTACACAACTCTATAGAGTTGTGTAATCATTGTTTGTGCACATCAGTGTGACATTGTCAATAATTATTTCATAATAATTTATGGAAAAAATGTCTAAAAATAAATCATTTAAAAAAAATGTGATTTTTAAATATTTTTAACAAAATTCCGTTTAAACAAATTGCAAATTTTCCAACAAATTTATGCCACCCATATATTATTCATCGAATAATACTTAATATTACTATTAACTTTTAATTTTATTTTTTTTTGTTTCAGCTGATATATTGGAATGTCGATACAATATGTCCGGTTTGGAAGGAGAATTCGGTAGTGGTAATATCGATAAGAACATTCTTAAATATAACAAAGAACATGGATTGCCAATTGACTGCATGTGGTGGATAACGGTCAAAGAAAACTGGCGGGTAAGTTGATTTAGCTATACTTATTTAAAGTAATGTGGTTCCTTTAAGTAAACTTTTTTGATGACTTAAAACAAAAAAGGAAAGGAAAACTCGCACATAGTAAAACATGGACCGAACCGAACCGTACGAAATGGTGAGTAATGAAAGAACGACTATCAAAATAGCGATGTATCAAAATAGTGACTATTAAAATAGAGACTTATTTCCCGGAATTCTCATGGGGGTAAATCTAAACCGAACCGAACCAGCATAATTCTTCAAAAAGAAAACTTCCCAAGGTCCTTTAGGCTGTAAATCCGAACCGAACCAAACCGAACCGAAACAAATTCGGTTCGAACTGAACCGATTCCAATTCGGTTCGGTTCGGATTCACACCCTCCAGAATCCCGGGAAAATAGAGAAGTTTTTTTTAAATTATACTAAGTCGCTATTTTGTTAAATTGCTATTTTGATAGTCGCTATTTTGTTACATACCGATTTTGTTATATTGCTATTTTAGTACAATTGTTATTTTGTTACAATTGAAAGAGTAAAAATAAAAAGGGTACAAGTGCATTTTTTAAAATTATGGGAAAGCTAAGTTTCCTTAAAGTTAAGGTGCATTTTTATTAGAATTAAAAGGATTTAAGTTCATTCATTATATATTTGTTAAATTTTACATTATTTTTTATTTCTCTGCTCCATAAAATACTGTTAAGACATTCAATAACCTTTTTTCCTTTTACTATTCTTCTTTCCAGTTCTTTACACTCTGTTTCTGTTTTATTAAATGTTTTTTTTTTTTTTTGTCAAACACACTGTGTTTTTTTTTATTACAATCTAGTCAGTAAGACTAATTAGCAATTTTGTTTTAACTTAATTTACTAGAAAAGTCAGATTTAAACTTAGGGTTCACTCAACAGTTCTCCCCGCTTTGTTTAGTCTGTAACTCACAATTGTGTTGTGTTTATAGCATTATTTTGTTTTATGTGTAATTCACTTAGTTTACTAGCTCAAACTCTCTCTTCATGGCTTTTTGCGTACTTTTTTATAGTCTCTGCTACAGTTTCGATTTTTAGATCTCGATGAAGGTCACTATTTCGAACGTACCAAGGTGCATTCACAATGTTTCTTAATACTTTATTTTGAAATCTCTGTACAACTAGAATGTTACTCTCTTTAGCACAACCCCATAGTTGAATACCATATGTCCATACTGGTTTCAGTATTTGTCTATAAAGCAGTAACTTATTATGAATTGTTAAATTGGACTTCCTTCCAATTAGCCAGTTCATTTTTCTATACCTTATCTCAAGTTCTTCTTTTTTTTTCTTAACATGTGCTTTCCAGCGCAATTTGGTATCAAGTGTCATACCTAGATATTTTGCCTGATTCGAATATGGTACTGGAATGTTGTTAATTGTTATTTGTATGTGATTTATATTTTTGTTTGTAAAATCAACATGAATTGATTTGGTTTCATTTAATTTTATTCGCCACTTTGTGGTCCAACTGTGAATTTGGGTGACTGCATCCTGAAGTTTCTCTATGCATTTTTCAATAGATTTTTCTACCGTCAATAAACCAGTATCATCGGCAAATGTTGCTAAGTGACAATTTTCTGGCTTTGGGATATCACAAGTGAATAATAAGTATAGATAAGGGCCTAGTACGCTACCCTGGGGCACGCCTGCTTGAATTTCTCTTAAATTTGAGTATGAGTCTTCCTGTTTTACTCTAAAATGTCTATCAGATATGTATGATTCCAAAATATCCGAATACTGTTTTGGCAGAAACCTTTTTAGTTTAAAATTAAGGCCTTCATGCCACACTTTGTCAAATGCTTGTGCTACATCTAGAAAAACTGCAGAACAAACGTTTCCCTCTTCTAGTGCTTTTTCTATTATATTAGTAATTCTGTGTACTTGATCTATCGTGGAATGCTTGTCTCGAAAACCAAATTGATGAGATGGAATAATTTCTTGTCTTTCTATGATGGGTTTTATTCTTTTAAGCAATAATTTTTCATAGAGCTTGGATATAATTGGCAGCAAAGATATTGGCCTGTAAGATGACACGTCATGGAGTGGTTTTCCCGGTTTTGGAATCATGATAATTTCTGCAACTTTCCACAGTTTAGGTACGTACCTAAGCCTAAAAGACGCATTAATTAGGTTGCATAGTTTTACGATAGCTTTTCTGGGGAGTTGTTTTATGACTACCCCGTTAATAAGATCATACCCTGGGGCTTTTTTCGAATTAATATTTTTGATTTCTGTTAATATTTCTTTTGGTGATGTAAGCTTAATATGGTCCTCGATTTGATGGGGTTCATTTAAATGAAAGTGTTCATCTGGTGCTTCGTGGGGCTGAAATGTTTTTTCTAAATGACTTGCAAAAATATCTGCTTTTTCTTCGTTACTCCTTGCCCACTGGTTGTTAGGTTTTCGTATGGGTGGAATTTGGATAATTGGTCTTTTAAAATCTTTGGTTGCTTTCCAAAGGGAATAGTCGGTATTTTTATCATCTGTAAGCTCATTAAGAAAATGGTTAATAGATTCATTTTTTATTACTAGAATTTCTCGCCTAATGCGCTGCGTCATGTTGTTGAGATTTGTTTTGTCCCGAGGATCACGGCTTTGTTGCCACTTTCTTCTTAGTTTCCTTTTTTCCAATATAAGGTCTCTAATTTCCTTTGGATAGTTTTTTCCCTTAAAAATTCTCTTTGGTTTTGGACTGTTTTCCCAAGCTGCTTGTTGAATATTTGTAACAAAATAATCAACTTCTTTATCGATTTGTTCTGGCGTTTGCAATGGTACTGATAGGTTTATTTTTTCTGACAGACTTTGTTTAAAACTAATCCAGTCAGTCAGTTTATTAACTAGTGAGATATTTGCTTCTTTCTTTATTATGTTTTTACTAAGAGTTAGAATAATAGGTGAATGATCTGAGTGTAAATCAAAACTTTCTTCTATATCTACAAAACTTAAAGATATATTTTTTACTATAAAAAAATCAATTAGATCTGGAATTTTTCCTGGATCTGTTGGATAGTATGTGGGCTTACCAGTTGATATCGGCTCACATTGATATTCACTAATAGCTTGCAAAAGTTCTTTTCCTTTAGAGTTCGTCAGTCTAGATCCCCAGTAGGTATTTTTTGCATTAAAGTCACCTCCAATTATAAAACGGTTTCCTAATTTTCTGAGAAAATTAAGATATTGATTTTTCTTTAGTAAGTGCCTTGGTGGTATATAGACAGCACTTATGACTAATGTATATGTTTTGGTTTTTACACTTACTAATGTAGCTTGAATCTCTATGGTTTTATATCCCATCTCCTCATAGTGTGATATATTTTCTTTAATTATTACAGCACTTCCCCCATGTGCAGTATTGCTAGGGTGAGTTGTATGATACACTTTATAACCTTTAAATTTAATGTGAGACTGGTTAGTGAAATGCGTTTCTGACACAAGACAGACGTCAATTTTTTCTATGTCTAGAATAACTTGCAAGTCTTGCTGATGTTGCAAGAGACCATTGGCATTCCAAGCTAGGATTCTAAGATTACTGACCATTTTGAGGCATATTGGTAGCTCCGTTATTGCTACTTTCTAGTTTAGTTAATCGCTCATCAAGTTTGTTCAATTTCTCCAAAATTAATTGTAGTGTTTGTTCCATAGTATTTTGACTACTGATATTAATATCAGGTATAGTAGCTGTTGCTGCTACTTGGCTGTATGTCCTTGTCACAGAGTTTTGTGTGACTGTGTTTCTTGTCTGTTGGTTTTGTCTATTTGTACTCACGTTTGGTATGAGATTCGGTTTCTTAGGTTTATTTTTCAATTTTTGTATTTCCTTAGCAACAAGGCATCCTCTGTAGTTAGCAGGATGCTTGCCTCCACAGTGGATGCATTTTGGCTCAGATTCTTTTGGTTTGGGGCATTCTACAGTAAGATGTTTCCCCGTGCATTTTACGCAACGTGGTTCTTTAGCGCAATATTTTTGCGTGTGTCCATAAGATTGGCATCTTTTGCATTGAGGGACTAACTTTGAGGTTTTTAGTGCTTTTATTTCCACTTCAATCCCAAGGATACTGGAAATTTCAAAAATTTTGTTGATATCTTCATCGTGGCTGAATGTGAGCATAAACATGTTAAGAGGTTGTCTTGTTCTCCATTTAAGTTTGTTGCTGGCCTCCAGTGCCTTAAAACCTTTTTTTTGTAGATCAGCTACAATTTTTTGTGGGTCACATGAGAAGTGTAGCCTATTCGCTATTACTCTAATTGGCCTTATTTGTTTGTTTTCGTATGAGTGCCATTGATGCTTTATTTCATTAAGCATTTTAGTAACCAGCCGATAGCTGTCTACGTCTTGTACATTTATTTTAATATTTTCGTTATTTAAAACTTTTATTTTAACTCCTTGTATGATATTTAACTTTTCATAAATATCATTAAAATTATTTACGCCATTTACCATAATCGGTGGAGGTAATGGAGCTTTTTTAACCTTAGTTGGGGGTTCTTCATTTTGTGTTTTATTGGAGGGCTCTCCAGTGCCCGAGCTTTGTTGTGGTGGTGAGAGTGAAGTATCCATTCGACGTTTTTTCCAACCTTTTCCTTTTTGTCTGATCCACTCAGTTTCTCTTGCCAGATCGTCCTCATCAGTAATGTAGTCCATGTCAGACTCTTCTTTTTTAGTGACTTTTGTCTCTAAATCTGCAAATTTTCTTTGCATACTTTCCAGTTGACTTCGGAGATAATCCACTTGTACACTAAGTGAATTTTTTTCGTTTTGGGATTTTTTCCATTCGCTATATAAAACTTCTTCATTTTGTGTTCTAGCATGGCTATCCTGAAATAATTCGGCATTATCCATTTTTTCTTGATTTTGTTTGGGCTTTTCGCTAATTTTTAAAACAAGTTTCACAGGTGATGGTACACTTTTTTTGCTTTTAAACATGATATATTATTTATAATACACATTGTATATAGATTCTCAACACAGGTATCTCGCGCGCGATGTTTTTTGTAAACAAAACAAACTCGACTTTGACCTCGTTAGCACTATCATGCAGGTACGATGCAATATAACCGTACTGAACTGCGATCGATTGAATACTGTGATTATTAATTATTATTAAATGTGACACCCAAGTATGGATACTTATTGCATGGAGATATTGTTTGTCCATTCTGTTCTAACGCATTTGATTAGTTTCCAATACATAAGTACTGTGTCTTGTCCACGTTCACTGTTAACCCCCACTTTTAATATCCTTCCATTAACTTTCTCATCAAATATTCCATGTCTTCTTTATCATTAGCTACAATTACTTTGTCGTCAACAAACTGTGGTGTGTATATGGTAAATTGGTCGTTAAGTTGTATTCCCATGCCGTGTACTTTACGTTTAAAGTTTTCTAGAGCTACTGCGATATACATTTTAAAAAAGTTGGAGAGATACAAAATCCCTGTCTTAAACCTTTCCTTACCAGGAATTCTTTTGAAAAACGATTTCCAATTTTAATATTAGATTTTGACCCTTTGTATAGTGTTTTCGCTTTTATGTATGTATGATTGTTTTTTCTTACACTGTCTATAATTTTTCTACTGGAACGGTATTATATGCTTTTAATAGGTCCACAAAGGTAACATGAGTCTCTATATTTGTAGAACCCCTTTTCTTAATTAATTGTTTAAGAAAAAACCTTATTACTACTAGATTTGCCTGAATGAAACCCACTTTGCTCTTCTTTTTCTTGTTCATGAAAATCATTTCCCATTAGATCTTACTGTACAATCTACTTAGAGTACTGGTTACTAAAATTCCTCTGTAATTGTTGCATTCCAGCTTGTTTCCTTTTTTATCTATTGAGGATATGAATGCTCTTTTAAAATCATCAGGGCTGGATGTCCGTTAACGCATTGATTGATAATATATGTGAAATTCTCTAGTAGTTTCTCTGATCCGCATTTCATCCCCCAGGTCTGCTGGGATTTCAAGATTTAGCCTTTTTAATAGTATACTTTATCATTTCTTTTTCGATAATTCCTCTCCGTGTACTTCTATGTCTCTCCTCTGATAGGCTGACAGATATTCGGGTCTCGTTTCCTGCAACAGTCCCTGTTTTTGCTCTGTCCATTGTTCTGGTTTGATGATCTGAATGTTTACTTTTTCTTTTGTTGGGTTTTATACCGTAGAAATGAATTTCCATACTTCAGAACTCTGCCTACCTGCTACGTGTGTATTTATATCGTGACTTTTGCGCTCAAATATTTAATTTATTTTTCGTGCATATCAAATTTCTTACCTGTCTTCTAGTTTCCATTTCAAGTATGTGCGTTCTTTCTCCGTCACCATTTCCTGTGTTTCCTCCGTCCACCACATCTTATTGTTATTTCTATCTATCTAATCTTGGTATTCAACAGCTTCTTTGCTAGCTTCCTACAAGCTTTTTCCTATGTTTGTATATATCTCTTTAATTGAATGTTGTCTGTTTACTTATTTTTCATCTAATCGTTTCTGATACAATGTTTGCGTACTTTCGATTTCTATACTTCTAAACTTGTCTTTTTGATTTTCTTTGATGCACGCTAGGTTTTTATTTTCTCCAATGCTTTCGTCTCTGTTTTTCTTAAAGGGAATAATATTTTTGCTTTTACCAGATGGTGGTCAGATCCAGAGGTAACACCACGAAGTGCTCGTACTTCAGATCACTTTAGCTCGGAGTGTTGTCCACCTATAGCATAATCAATGATTGATTTAAGATTTCTTGTTGGCTGAATCCAGATATATTATCGATGAATATCCTTATGTTAAAAAAAGGCCATTATTTATTTAGCGTCTGTATTCTGGCGCGAAAACCGCGAAACTTCTGTTGAATTTAAACCGGTTACTTTACCCATTACACCGCAGCGCGGCGTGTCGACTGTCGGTTCCCACTCCAGGCGTTACAATCCTGGCACGATGTAAGGGGACCTTAAGCCTTTGTGCTTGTAATTTTATTGTCATGTTTTGTTAGATCAAGGTGCTTGTCAAAACTTCTCAGTTTTTCACAACAACGGAATAGGTTATTAGTTGGCGCGCCCAGCTTTTGCAAGAAAAGCCGTTAAAGCATGGCAATGAAAACTTTTCTAATTAGCTTCCCGCTTATTCTGTAACTTTAGATAAATTCAGGGTGATAATTAGGTTTTTATGAGCTTTGGGGATTTACTTTACACCTTATTATTTAGCGGCCGGAGCCTATCTTTTTAAATTGCCTTTTTTGATGGATAGAGACGCTGAGTCGCGTCGTGCTGGAGACTGGACATAAAAAGGCTGTACAAAAATAAATCTGAAATCGAAAATAGGATTTTCTTAGAATTTTTAAGTTTTAACAAAAATGTGCTGTTTTTGGTCAGTAATTTTAAACGTCCATTTTGCTCTTTAAGTGGTTTGTGTTCAAGAACAATAAGGTTTCGTAAAAAAATATACTTTTTGGACGCAACAAACCTTCGATTCTGATTTGGTTTTTGTTTTATTTATTTTGCACAATGCAGTGTGCATTTTACTGGAAAAACCGTTTTCGAGATGGAACGACGAAAACAGGAGAATTACCCCCCACTAAAGGAAAATATTATATTACAAAAAAAAATTTCGCCGTTTATTACCCCCCACTAGATTTTGAACCAGATCCGCGCTTGCGACGATGACGTAATAGTTATTTACCTAACAAGAGCGGAAAATATTACTTTACCGCACTCGATTGCAGTTGGCCGAACGACGCAAAGCGGAGTTCGGTCAAGAAGTCAAGGACGATAAAGGCACCATTTTTTTCAAAAAATTGAATATAATACATAAATAAACATGTCAAATTAAATGGAATTAAACTGCACGGCGTGCGGTAAATTAATTACTTTTCCGCACGCAGGTAGGTAATAGTTATTTACCTAATAAGTGTGGAAGGTGATACTTTACCGCACGTGACGGCAGTTGGCCGTCAAGGGCGGTAAAGAGACTTTCCGTATGTGTTAGGTACAATATTTTACTTATGAGTACCTTTTTTCAAAACGAAATTGAAATATAAACAAATATTGAAACTGTCTTATTGACGCGTTGCTAATGTTTCTAAGTGGTGCGCGTGCGGAAAGTAATTACTTAACCGCACGTGAGTGGGCATTAGTTATTTACCTAACACGCGACGGCAGGTGGCCGTCAAGGGCGGTAAAGAGACTTTCCGCATGTGTTAGGTACAATATTTTACCTATGAGTACCTTTTTTTTGAAAAAATTGAATGTAATTTATAAATAGACTTCAAATTAGATGAAATTGAAATGTAAACAAATATTGAAACTGTCTTATTGACGCGTTGCTAATGTTTCTAAGTGGTGCGCGTGCGGTAAAGTAATTACTATACCACACGCGAGTAGGTAATAGTTATTTAAACAACAAGGTTTGAAAACGACTCTTTGCACACGATCGAGACAGTTTGGTAGACCGAGCCGAAGGCGAGGTCTACAAGTCGAGGGCGTGTGCAAAGAGGTTTTCAAACGAGTTTTTTACAATATTTTTTATACGACTGCTAATACAGAAAGAAAAATCAAATTTTAATTTAACTTGTTTTTATTTCCGACATTTTTACAACAATACTTTAAAAATTCAACAATTTTTTGACGTATCTAATCAACAAAACATACGAGCAGTGACGGTTGCTACGGAACTAAGCCAACTTATATTATTAGCATATTATTGTATTTTCAATTTTTATATGTATGTTTAAAAATGGGGGGAGAGAAATCCTGCGTTACCTATTGTGAAAGTCAGGAGCCGCCACTGGTAGGTATTGTGTACAAGCACAAGGTAAAGTTCACACTTCACACTTTGATTATCCCCTATTTTCATGCTGACTGGACTAATTTAGCTTAAAGCCGAAGCGGAATTCGCTAATCTCGTAATAGGGACTTGTTTTGTTGGGATTTGAGTTGGGTTTCTTGGGCAAATGTTTTTGTTGGCTCTTTAGACAATAATAGACGTCCGTAACATTTATACACAATTAGGTCCTATTTTCACTACAAGCCTTGCATAATAATAGAAATCGATATGTGGAAAGGTCTCTCTAAAAAACCCCATCGATGCGATGATAAAGGATCTTAGAGCTTTTTATCGGTGATACAGGGTTACAGCAATTACTTTAGACATAGGCGCACTCAGGGGGGAGCTCCCCAAGCCTTAGATTTTTTTTAAATTTCATGAAAAAATACAAAAAATAGCTTAAAATTCGACATCATGAGGCTTAGCCCCTCCCCCCCAAGAGGCTCGCCCCCCCCCCCCAAGACATATTCCTGGGTGCGCCACTGCTTTAGAGCATAAATACAGGGCATGCCCATGCATTCTTACACGCGATGCTTGAAGCCAGGACCCTCTTTAATTCTTAATGTTCCTTTTTTGGGTAGACTTGATTTCGGTAACTGCGCATGCGTTAGTTTTGGTGGTAGTCGAACTCCATTTTACGTCCATTATATCTAAATTATTTGACAATTATAAAAAATTTAAGATTATGTTTATTTATTTTTCTATTCATGAAAATACAAAACTTGAAGCAAGTACCCAACTGCGACTAGTAGGTACAAGTGGATTTAGCAGTTGGGTGGTTTTTTTATGTAAAAAATTTTTTATTAGCTTTTAATGCATTAAACACTGCTTTTAAACCATGCATGGCAGGGTTGGTACGGGGTAAATCTAAATAAAACCATTTATTATAAACTAAAAAATTATTATAATTAATTATTAAAAATAATTAACCAAGGAATACTCTATAAAATTTTTCCTATATAGTAGGTATATACCCTGTATATTTTTTTATCAAAAAGCAACTTTGCCATTACTAAAAGAAGCTTTCTAAGCCCGTATTTTTAAACGATTTTTTCTATAACAAAAATGCGCTTTGGTTAAATTAAAGCCCTCGGCCTCGCTCCGAGAACTCGCCGCTTGGATTCAAAAACACCTTAATAGAAATTTGGCTCCAGTTCAAGAGATTTTACGTTTTTAAGGCTTTATAGACCAGGCTATAACCGTAAGACCAATCGCATGTTTTCATAAATAAGATTTATTATTACCCGGCTCCGGCCATAGAAATAGAAAAATAAATAAAACGCTTGTCAACTCTGCGCAGACTCAAGGACATCGGAAGAAATTGAAATCCGCTATTTTTTCATATTGTCAAATAGGTAAAATATTAAAATCGGATTTTTTATAAAATTTATTGTTTTAAAATTATTTAAAATTCACTTTCACCAAAATGCTGATGAAGCAGTACCTTATAAAAGTCATTGAACCAACTTCGCTTTTATGTGTCAGCAATTATGGCGTTGGCAATCAGCCATCGCCAATAAGTGCTGACGCAGGAAGAAAGTTGTATTGGGAAGTACTGGCTCATTAGCGGGATCAGTAAGGTTGTGAAAGTTGAATAGTAGAGCAGCACTTAGAAAATGTATCCTGACCTGTTTTTAACACTATCACTGTATTTCAAATATTATGTCATTTTTAAAAAAAGGAAATTTTAATATTTTAACATTACAAGTCTCAAACATCACACTGTTTTTATTTAATTCTATCGCTTTAATATTCTACCCGTAACAAACTATATATTGATAAGGTTGTTTGGAGACTGACGATCCCCGTCCTCTCCAAGAACCCTAGCAATATTGCTCGGACCCTATAAGCGTGAAAGCCGGGGTGCGACAAAGCCAACTTTGACAGGCAAGATTTAAAAGACGGCGGCATTAAACAAACAACTTTTTTCTCATTTAAACATACTCGTATCTCTTACCGTTTTTGAGATCCCCATATAGTTGCTTTTATTTGAGACACCCTGTATATTGACAGAGTATTTTTCTTAATGCTGATGTAAAATTCCTTTATAAATTTAAGGGTACGTAGTTCATATCTTTTCTATTTTTTATTTTAGCTTCTGGAAGTAGTAGTTCTACAGAAATAGGAAATTGAAAGCCGTGGAAAGTTTAAACCCAAAACTCTAAGTGCTATTTTGCTCCGGATATTTGATGTTGTATGTAGGTCCTAACATCTAATTACGTTTAGTATAAGTAGGTACTATAGAGCAAGTAAACTTTTGCAGTGTTATTTGCAAAACGGGTTAAAGTATACCTAGGCTGCTTTTAGTAAGTATTACATTTTTTTATCCGACTACGCAAACCGAAAAAGAAAGAGAATGATAAGTTTGGTTTGGTGTATGTACAGAGTGTTCCAAATTGGACACTTTTATCTAACGCCACTGGATTTCTACCTTTGGGGAAGAAACAAGGACCTCACCGACAAATACAATCCTGATTCTCGAGAAGCATTTTAAGTAGCAGTGCGACATGGTTTTGAATCAGTACCTAAGGTAGAAGTAATTAATGCGGTTAATAACATCAGAAAGCGAAGCGATGTTGAGACATAGATTGTAAAAAATTTAAATAATTTAATTCGTTTAAAATAAAATGTTATGTTAAGGTTACAGTGTTTCCTTGTATTATTTTGTGTTGTTTAATTTATTCTTATGTTTTATAGTTTTCTATGTCGGCATAGAAAAATATCCAGGCACCAATAAGTGAATATCTTAGAGTAATAATTTGTTATTACTTTATAGTTAATATTATAAATATAATTAGCAAGGTATTTTATTTTATTTTCAAGCATGGCACACTGGATAAAAAATTCATCAAAAATAATTTAAAAACAGCACTAAATCAAAGTTTGAATGGTTTGTAAAGAAAAGTATCAAGTGTTATATATATATAATATAATTTTCTTTTTTTTTTTCAAGAGAAGGGGAAATCTTGACACCTGGCCCTCTTTCCTACTAGAGTCATTTCTCCTCTGCTAGAAAAGGCCGGGTAGTGTCGTGATTCTTACCGACTAAAACCCCTTGACTGCGACTCCTGCTTGCCTAGGGGCTAGCCAGAGCAATCAATTTTGGGCCCACTGATGTACATAATATACACAAATGACATCAATTCAATAATCAAAGATTTTCTTTCACAATTTTGCGACGTTGTGTAGCAGATTTCATTTAGTGAATTTTGCAAAACTAAATCGTTTTCTTATTCTAATAGTGCCTTTCCCGTCGGTTTGATTTTACAAGACTATGAAACATTTGGGGTGTTTTAACAAGGATATAATCGTAAAACTTCTATTAAAAATTTATGGTGCTTGTCCGCCCGTTTCCAAACATCTGTTTTCTTAAATAAATTATTTAGTTATAAAAAAAAGGGTTTCGTGAGAAAACAGCTTTTGGGATATTTTGTGATCATAAAGTTTTGTCGAAATAACCACATGTTGTATTCTCCTAAGATACAGTTATGTTCAAATGTATTGTTTAAACTTTCAAATAATCAGATTATGGTTTGCACCATAGAAACGTACGAAATTTTGCAAAAAAACTGATACCTAACAAGACAGGGTTTTAACTAATTAGCATATATGCGTGTCTACCTTCTTCCTTGAACTCACTGACCACGCTGAATTATATGGAGAAAATTTATCTATTTTCAATCTAGCCACTGTCGACGGCGAAAAATGTATCTTCCATATGATCAGAATGTGTAACTACATTTTTCTTTTTGTGTGGAAAAACTTGTTAATTTATAACATATAGTAGCATTTGTCTTTTGATGATGTTAATTAGTTCCATCGAAATACGGGAACTATGTGTGCAAAATTAAAAGAAATCTGCAACTTTGTACTTTAAGGAAATTAGGAACGATTGGCGTCTAGATTTAATATGTTTTATAATATGGGTTCAACGTCGTTTTTTTTAGTCTAAGGAAGTCTTTAAAAAATAATTTTATGGTTTATTTTCTTTGCAAATCAAATTAAGTTTTTTTTATTGGTTTTTTTGTCTAGCAAAATTTTGACAAAGCCAATCCATTTTCAGATCTCAAAGACCTAGATATAAAGGCATGTTAAAAATATATTTTAATTGGCACGGCAATTAATTTTCTTTTGTAATTAAGTAAATTTTGTTTGGCCATTCGTTTAAGATTCTTTCCTTTAGAGGGTGATATTGGGTGACTTTTGGTTTTTCTATCCTTCTCTTGTAAAATTTTTAAGATAAGTTCATTTTCTATCACTTTCTAGTACCATTTTAAGTAAAGATGTACAGATACCAATTTTGATCTAAGCCTCTCTATTTTGATTGGTTTAAGAGATCTTGCTGATCTAGGGTCAATGGTACCTGCCCTTTTTAAGCCAAGCCATTTTATAGAAGGGTGGGAAAAAAGTTTCTTTTTTGGAATACGAAATATCAAAGGAGAGTTTCGATTTTGACACGACAAAAGTGAGTTTTGGTTAGAAAAGTCACATTTTCGCGGTGCGAGAGTTTTACACCCATTTTTGAATGTAAGTTTTTCCTCCGGCAAAGACATGCTTGTCATTTCTTTGTCATCCATCTTCTTTAAAATGGCTAAAACAATTACAACAACTTTGTATATTTCCTTAATGAACTTATACATGAAAGGTTTTCTTTTGTTTATTAAAAAGAAAACCTTTACTTTTGTTTTTAAAATTTGTCGAGTTCTTTACAGATTTATCAAAGTTAGTTCAAATAAATATAATTTTGTTTTAAATTGATAATCAGATTTTAAATTAGAGAAATTAAATGCATACAGAATAATGTAAATTTTCAAAGTTGTAATTAACAATAACTATCAAATTTATGTAAAATTAACTAAATAATATATTCTTTGTAAATCAATGTATAACTCATAAAATTTAATGTAATACGATTATTGCATCGTTTACAAAGTCATTTGTAACCTTTGAAATTGTAATGAAATTCATCATTTTTTTTAAATAAAATATAAACCTTGTGTAAACCAGAAACAATCTCTTTTTATTAAAACAAAAACAGGAAAGAAGTATTATATTAAAGCTATAAACCAAGATAAAAACCAAGCTAAGTTGTGTCAAGAAGTCTCTTTAGCTAACTTTGGGTATTAATTAGTTTTGTTCATTTAATATAGTTGCAATTTAGAACTTAGCTTGGTTAAACTTGGAAACGTTTAATTCAGCATCTGAAACTATAAAAGTAAATAAATAATTCTAAATGACTCTAAAATAAAAAAAAAGAACCTTATCTTTAAAAATATAACTGTTATATTTTCTTATTGTTCAAAATGGTAAACTTTAACATTTCTACATTTCATAAATAAAATTTAAAGAAAAAACAAAATAATTCAAGTAAAAAAACTTTACATGCAAGATATGTGCGAGAAAATACATGAAAGATGATTTATTTGGTAAGTGATATATTTAGTTTACTAATAAGGTGATGCAGCCAAGAAAGAATCAACGTTCCTGAGATACATCTGCAGTTGTTGTTCCGTATCCACTTTTGTTGTCTACCAGTTCCACTTGAGATCTTAATTAGGTAGTTCAAACAAATTTACACCTAGTTATGCTTAGCAGAAGTCAGCCTTATATCATTAGTATATCCGCTCGCCACGTTACAGTTGTCACTGTTGTTGTACAAGAGGATACACCTGAATTATGTAGTATTCCAGGCAGCCAATCAATGAAGTCTCTAAGTAATTATTTTAAAGAAAATAATTTGCAATTGAATACAAATAAAACGCAAATAATTAATTTTAGAAACAAGACTGCACAAATAAAAATTGATGATATTGGGTTAATAAATCTTGATTCGGTTTTGGTTCTAGGACTAAATATAGACAAAGGTCTTAATTGAAAAACACATGTCGAAACTTTATCAAAAAGTATGTGTGAATATTGGTATGCCCTAAAACTAGTTAGGGATAATATTGGTCTAACAGCTTCCCTCTCAGCATTTCATGCCTATATTCAGTCCAGGGTCAGGTATGGAATTATTTTTTGGGGAAACTCAGTGGAACCAATTTTAGCAGCAGTAGCAGTTTTAAAATTGCAAAAACGAGGACTCAGAATTATTTTTCAATTAAAAAAGACCGTTAGTTGTAAGGAACTATTTATTAAAAATAAAATACTAACGATATTTTCCTTGTATATATTGGAGTGTGTGAGTTTTGTGCTTTCCAATCATGATCTTTTTATGAATTTGGCACATAAACATATATACAATACAAGAAATAAGAATGGCCTTAAATGTGAAACAGCACATTATTCATATGTTCAAAAAAACGGTAAAAAATCTATCCTTAGAGTTTGGAATAAATTACCACTAAAATTTAGAAATTTTGCTCCTAAAACCCTAAAGATTAAACTAAAAACTATTCAATAACAAAGGCATATTATTCCGTCGATGATTTTTTTGATTCTAGTTTGAGGGATTTTTTTTAGAATTATTTTATTATTACTTGTTCTGTGTTTGTTATAAATGTACTATATTTTTTAAACAATTTTAGCTAATTAGTCGTTTAGCTTTAGGGCAATTTTATTTTGTTATGATGTTGACTTAATAACGTTTAAAAGTTATTAATTTTAAGTTATTCAAAATACCTACTTTAGGTAAAAAAACTACTATAAAATAGTGATGTACAATAAGTATTCTTGATTTTACTTGTAGCAATGTATTTATGATTTTTTTTATTTATTTGACAGGATCCACATCCATTTGGGTAATAAGGATTAAACAAAGATTTTACTTACTTACTTGCTTACTGCACTTCAGCCATTACTGGCTTATTGTGCACCCTCTTGATTCCTAGGCTAAACACTCCATTAATTTCGTTCCCTGAGCGAGTTTCTACAGGTCTTTAATGGAGTAGTTCCCAGTCGCTATTATTTATAAATATTAGGGACTTTTGCGATATAGTGCCTCGCAATGGAATATTACCTGTTCTACTTTTTCCGGTTCCTGATTGCATAGTCTGCAGCACAGGTCTCAGCTTAACACGATCAATAATATTATAATGTGAAAAATTCAATTAAAATTGATATCTAGAGCTTTGCCAACACAGAGACGATGATAATTTGTTGTATCCATTTAGCATTATGACAATTATTAATAGGTACTCACAAAAACCATTCTGGGCTTATTAAAAAAACGGTGAGCTAAAATTTATTTTGCTGTACACTACGGTCTCCCGTAATGTAGTAATGGAATTATAATTATTTAACTTGCAAGTAAAATCGAAATTGTATTTTTTTTCAGTTTTTTTTCAGTAAATATAGTTTTTAACAACAACAACACCTGCTCTTACAAGAGTATTCTGTACAGCGTTTTTCCGTAAATTTTTACCAACCACCTCAAGAGTTTTTTTGAATAGATATTAAAATATGAGTAATACCTTTTAAAGAATTTGCTGCCAAAATATCTAACACGTTTAATAAATGCAAATTTTGATTTATTTTAAACAAAACACCCTATATTTTTATAATTGTGGTTTCTTCTTATTTAAAAAATATTTACAGCATTTTGGAATAAATATAATTGATAAAGGAGCATCAACACCTTAAATGGGATTTTAAAAAATCCAGGATTTTGATGAAATTTTAGTATGTTGTAGATCTCACTCTCCTGATCAAAAGCTCTCATGGGTTGAAAACGATCCTATGACTGGTTTCCGAGATACAGTTGGGGGTAAGGGGCTCCCCCAAAGTACGAATAAATTTAAATTCTTTTGTAAACCTTAAACTGTAATACAAAAAAGTGATCAAAATAATTGACTTATATTTGACAACCATGTTAGATGTCACGTGACAATTTTGATGTACAGGGGATACTCAAAAATTACAATATTTTTATTTAATTCATACTTTTATTTAAATAAATGGTTTCATGATGGATCTGATACCATCCAAGCCCATTAGCACGCACACTTTAAGTGCACACACTATTTTAACATTTAAATTATGCGGTTTCTGCATCTCCATGGTAAAAATTATTTTCATAAAATAACCAGCTCCCTATGATATTGCAAAATACTCAATAAACACCCCCTTAAGGCCGATCAATTCCTTTCAAGTTAATAGATACCCTTTGACCTATCTTGGCGTGTATTTTTCTAGTAAATGTTCGTTTTTTTACCTTCCTAGCCCGCACCGAAAATGTGTTATTTGGGTGTATGCTGACCTATCTGAGCAATAAGGTCATGACGTCTGTCCGTGTGCGTGTGTATGTCCTGCCCACGATAGCTTCTAATCCGATTTTCATGAAATTTTTAGGTAAAATAGTGTAAAATACTATAAATAGCTGATTAGCTTTTGGTCAAAATCCATTTATGCTAATTACAATTTTTTGACAGTTTAAAAATTGAAAATATGTATGTTTTTCTCAATAATTTATATTATTACTAAAAACGTCGTAGGATCTTCCATTTCAGAGATATTTACAAAATCTGTTTTAAAGACTGATATAGCGTTGTAGTGTTCTAATGAATCCATTTATTTACAGAAAAGTATAAATTAAATAGTTATATTGTAGTTTTTGAGTACCCCTTGTATATAAAAATTGTCACTTGATATTTAACAGTCATCAAATATGAGTCAATAATTTTTATATTTTTTTTGTTTTAAAGTTTAAATTGTATAAAAGAATTTCAATTTATTCATATGTTGGGGGAGCCCCATTCCCGCCACTATATCTTGGAAACCCGTTATAGGATTGTTTCGAGCCGATGAGAACTTTTGATCAGGATCATACTAGAATTTCATCAAAATCGTGGATTTTTTAAAATTCCTTTTAAGGAGTGCATGCTCCTTTATCAGTGCATAGACGCATCAAATATTTTTAAAATCAGTGAGTAGCGAAGAATTTTGTATACATGTAATATGGTAGAGGAGTAAAAAACCTTATATGAAAGTTTGACATTTTTTAAACTATTTTGGTTTTTAACTTAAAATTTTTTAAGGTATATAAAAAACATCAAATTTTTGTCTTATTTATATTGTGATACCTAACTAAACTCAAACTAACTCTTGAGGTAATGTTTAAAAAAAACCAAAATAAAATCCAAAACCTTTGATTTTAAGAGGAGTTAGCAGTAAAATTTAAATCAGTTGCAGTTTTGCGCTATTAAAAAAAAATACCTGTATCCATTTATACAAAGAAACATATTGCGCTTTGTAAAGCATGAAAAACTGAAAACACATGTTAAAAGCAAAATATTAAGTTTTTGAGTACCTAGTTAAAAAAATACGAAAAATAAACTTCACGTTTGCCGGATCTACTAATTTCTTTTCCCTTAAATTAAGGTTAGGATTTTAGGTGGTGCGTTCTTTTTAGTTAATATTTGTAATTGGTGAACCTGTGCTTGTTTTTAAGGTCCCAAGATCATATTCACATGGGCTGGTAATTGCTCACTAAAAATACCGTCAGCACTTTGGTTTTCGAGATATTGAAAAAACAGGCAAATTTCAATTTTAAATTAATGTTTTTCACCCAACATGGACTATTTTCTCAATTTAAATATCTTTTAGCTGGGAAGATATTGGATCCGTTATACAACCAATATACTCCTTTATGTATTTTAATCACGGAACTGTAACATAACATAATATGTTACAGTTCCGTGATTTTAATCCATAATTTTTTGACATTAATTGTGACAGGATAAAAAATTTACAACATTGTTTACAGACCAGAGCATCTTTTAGTGATTTTAGACTGCGTATCTATATTCATCAAAGACCATTTTGATAGCGTTTCTGAAAAGTTCCGCCAAATTTAAAAAACATGCTAAAAATTAACATTTTGTGCAATTCCCAACACAAAATGCAAATTTTTCTTCCTATCCCCCTCATTCCGAAATTTTTTCCTGGGTAGGACCCTGCACAAAATGCACTATAAATGAAACATAGTTTATTATTCTCTTCAATTATGTATGGCGTTCAGGAGCTCAGGTGCTCCTATCGGGGACCACTACCGCTGGCTAATATAAAACTTTTTTATGTCACTCAAACAAAGTATTTTTATTTCAGATACAACTGCAGTTCGAAAAGTTCGATTTGGAGTGGCCGAACAATTGCGAAGTAAACTTTATCCAGGTGTTTTCCAAGGAAACGACGAATCTGAAAAATACATTTTGCGGGTCGATGGCTGACACCGTAAACTCGGCCGACAATCACAATGTCATGATCGTTCGATTTTTCGTAGAGAAAATGAACAACACCAAATTTCACGCAAATTTCACAGCATACCGGCAGCTAAAGGCGGGTGAGTGATTTTTGTAAGCGTTAGTTTAAAGCCGGGCTCCCATTCTCGTGTACTTGGCAAGTACGCAAATTTTTGGAAATTTTCGAAGAAAAAAATGCGAAATCCGCTGAAAAAATTTCAGAAAATTTTTTGAATGATATATCAACGTTTCTTTATAAAAAAAAAGCTCTCTGAAGTAAATTTATTTAACCCGGCGTTGGTATGACATACCCGGGATTGAGAAAAACCAACAGAACTTATGAATTCGCAGCGCTTCAAGCTTGCCCCTCCACCTACTCTCAGGCAACACGTTTTTTAATCGCGGACCACTAAATAAAGCAGGTTTAGCATCAATCTGCATCTGGTGCTAAGAGATAAACTTGCGTCAGGCATGTGATACCTGGGTGTACCAGCCGCGTAACAATTTTTGTAGCAAGTTCCCAAAATAATAATTCGTTGGGTGTTATTAACATTCCATATGTTCAAGGGATTTTAGAAAACATAAGACGAATAGCTAGACACTATAATATAAAAACAGTATTTTCATCGGGAAATACGATAAGGAGTTTTGAAAGTAAAACAAAACCAGAAAATCCCTCAAATTAAGGAATGCATTTACCAAATCCCATGTGAGTGTGGTAAATCATATGTAGGTGAACCTAAACGCCCTCTTCAGGTTAGAGTAAATGAACATCTAAAAAGTACGCAATAGGGTATTGAAAAATCCGGTTTAGCGGATCAGGATTCAGTGGTCACAAGCTAAGTTATTGCATTGGCGAAAACCAAAGTTTATTGAAGCTGCGTTTATAATGCAGAAAAAAGAAGTTTTCAGTCAACCAAGCACGGATATACCAAACATATAGAAACCAGGCGTCTTGGGATAAAAAAAAAAGGGGGAGGAGGGCCATCACACTTGACTGCACACCAATTAGAATAAGTAGTAGCCTATAGACTAGCTAGATTGTTTAGTTTCCACTTGAAAACGAGAGATACTTACTAACCGAAACGTCGTGTTTAAAATAAATAAAGTCAATGGAAGTCCGAAATTTTCTATCTATTTAAAAAGTATTTTTTAGTTTTAAGTAAGAATTTCTTTGTTTTTTTTTTATATAAAAGGACGCCCCTGGATTTTCCTGTTTAAAAATATTTAGTCAAATATTTTTTTTATTTTTTTGATTTTCTTATGTATTATCTTCGAAGTAAAATAAAAATTTAGGTTCTAAATTACTTTTAGCATTTTTTACGCTATTTTAAAAAATATATAGTTTTAATTTTTAGAAAAAGCCCTTGTTACCTAAAAATGCATTTTAGTATCTATAAACACAAACATTAAATTAAAATTTTATGTCTACTGTTAACTTCAAATGCGAAATTGTAACTGGGTATGTCATACCCGGGTGTACCATCCATGTTAGGAAAAATAGGTGTACCAACGCCGGGTTAATGGCTTTGAAAATGTACCATTTTCGCAACTTTACCATGTAATATTGCAATACTTTGATCAAGTTTTCGCAATTTATTCGAAATTTTGGTGGTCTACGGGCAAACCAAACTCCTTATAGACACTACTTTTTTTTAATCATATTTGCCGGAGTTATCACTGTTTAAGTTAAGTTTTTCCTATTTCACCTTAGTTTCATGAAAACCCATAGTGCCTTTTTGAAAATATCGCTAAAAAACTTCAATTATTTCATGAAAAACATCCTAGAAGCTCTAGTTTTTATTAAACATTTGTTTACCATCTAAGCTTTCTGCTGTCAGTAAAGGTAAACTTTTAAACTTTAATAATTATTCTGTAATCAAACTCGAGTTGAGGTTGCGTTCGTTGTTTGCATTAAACAGAAATACGTCGATCCCACACTTTAAAAAGTTTTTCATTTTACTATTATTCTAATATAAGGCGATGTCTGCATTGATCCATACCTTAGTTTGTTTGTAATAATCATACCACCATATACAGGGCTCGACTTCGAACGTTTAGCCTTTATGAAAAGCGTATAAATAAATTTAGAAAAAAAAACTTTTTGAAAACAAGCTTTTATAAAATTGACTAAAAGGTATAAAATAATTTTTTGAGTGTTCTGATATTTTAATAATAAAAACGATGGGCGTATTCAAGGAAATTTACCCGTTTTTGTTTTAACCTTGTTAACTCGAAGTTTAGTGAAAATCCAAATTCATTATATTATAGCAGAGAAATGTAAGGGTAGACAATTTGGTTGAAATCGGACAAACTAAGTTTTACCCCCTCGCCACCCCCCACGTTAGAGGTGTGGTGGGTACCCAATGGAACCATATTATTGTATTGTCATCGGAACTAAGACACTATGCGAAATTTGAAGTCAATCGGATGTTTGGGAGTTCTTCAAAAATGAGTTGCAAGATTTGATTACATACATACATTTTGTTACTTTAGCTTTAATCAGGAAACATTAAATCGAGAAAAAATCAATTTTTTTATAATTTTTTCATACACAATAACCTTTAATTAAAGTCGCGCTTAAATGCCGCTCAAATGTTCGATTTCCTGGCGGCGGCTCACGAAGTCAAGCTAAAAGTCACTATCCAGGAAACAGAATAGGGGACAACATTTTTGGAAGTAGGGATATACGACAGCCCTAAACCTCTTGCCCCTCTACTGGTTTCAGTCTGCAGAAAAAAATATTTCTCACGTTTTACTACTCCTTTTAAAATTTTATTTTTGCCTTTTAAATGGAGGAGCTATTCCTCTTGAAAAAAAAAACAATAAGTTGGAATGCGGTGTTATGGTAATTGCAACTATTTAAGTCTTTAAAATAATTGAAAAATAATTTTACAATTATAATGAAATTACAAAAATGCAATTGTATTACTAAAGTGATTGTTATTATTTGTAAAAAGCTATTTTGCTTTTATTATTTAAAGCAATCCACGTTTCGAACTGAATTTAAGGGGTTAGTTCGGAATGTATTACGAAGGAAGTGGGCTCCTAAATTAAGCATTTTCACATTTTGTTAATTATGAAAAAGTTTTTTTATTTTGCAAGTAGGTATCATATTTACCATGTTAGAAAGCTCTACCTGTACACTTGATTACAGATTCGCAGTATTGATTATTAGTCATACAGTTCAAATGATATCTAGGAGATGGCGCTACAGTAATTAAAATCAAGGGGTTTTAAGGATTTTATGCGTCGCCGTCTTTGGCCTACTCAGCCGGTAAGAGTAACGTCATTAGATCGTGAAAAGAAAACCATTTTCTTGAATTGCTAACTTGACAACAGCGCTAAACTATTAATCTCTCTTGGTGCCATTTATTTAATCCTGTGCGTACCTCATGTAGTGATGCTTACCGACGAAATAAACTGTCAAAACAAAATTCTGACCAACAAGATTACGGCATTTCCCAGTTACGCCAACGAAAACGCGCAAAGTGCCTATCGTTAAGTATATTTTGTCATTTTGTATTGTTACAGGTGAACTTTGACAATGATACTGTCAAAACAAGTGGCCAAGGCTTAAAAGTTTTCTCAATTAAATTAACAGTCTAGGAAAACAATATATAACTATTCAATTTTTTTCTTTAAACTTCACATTTTCACTTCTTGATATATAATTGATTTTGTTGGTAATAAACTATTTTGCAATTTTGCAAGTATTCAAAACCCTTAAACTTTTAGGCTTCAGGAACCGTTTGTATGTTCCTTGTAAACATATTTATTTGCCGATTTTAGAGCAACGAATGGTTTGTATTTTTTGATGCTAAGCAAATCAGAAAAATACTAAAACAAAATTTAAAACACTGAAAACATTATCAATAAAAAGGCTTTAAAATTAAAATAAACTCTAAAAGCAAAGATCAAAACAGTTACGAATAACAAAGGTAATAGCTTTATACCAAATTAAAATAATTGATAAATTTAATATTTCCCCAGTTGAAGAAAACCCCCTCTTAAATGAAGCGATGTGAAGCGAACAGAAACCAACTAAAGAATGTTCTCTAACGATTTTCTTAACCTATTCTTGCAAGTAATTATTGCCTGTTGATGTTGAAAACATTATACAGGGTGTCCCAAAACTTAGGGGCCATATGCCAACAGGTGATAGAGAAGGTCATGTCTGATAAAAAATTTCCTATCAAAACTCTTTCTTTGTCGAGATACAGAGCATAAAAGTTGGCATTTTTTAAACTTTTTTAAAATAACTTAAAAAAAACGCAGTGAAAATATGACACTGGGTAAAGTCGTGTATTAGGGCAAGAGCAATAAATTGAAATAAAAATAATGAAAAAAAAAATTAGTCGGTCAATTTTTTTTAGAAAAAAATATTTTTTGTATAAACTTTTATGAATGCCATATTGAACGCAATGTTTTTTTTTCATATTTTTTGTTAATAAAAACAAGTCTTTAGCTGGCAAGTAAAAATAAATTTTTCTAAAAAACTATTACTTTTTATACGTTTTTGAAGGTTATTTTGACAGCCTGTATCTCCTGTACTGTTAGCTCCCGCTAAATTTCGCGGTTGTTTATATATTTCTAAAACCACACAATTGTATGAAGGGCAAAGCGCATTTCGCGTATTTGGACATGCGCATCAACAACCAGGGAGATCCCTGTCGACCGCCTCGAGATAATGGCGTGTTAATTTCGTTCTCCAACTATTTCAAATATCTACACCTGAAAGTGCTCGATTTTTGTGTACTGAAGCATAGAACTAGAAACTTCAGCCCTTCAGCTACGTGGCGACATCATTTGATCCAGTCAGGGGCCCCTTGGAATGTGGAGAAAGTGGATGCAAAGTGGTGAGTGCATTTGTCTCTGATTACCGTTGTTGTGTGGCACAAATATTTTACCTATGGACGTTTGATTATTTCGTAATTTCATATCAATATATTTATGTTGGTTCGCGCTTTCATTAATTAAAATATTTACAGTCCATTGCATTTAACGTTTTTCTAACCGTGGACTACCATAAGTGGTCCTTTTCGAGCCGAATTATTTTTAGAATAAATCCATACGACGGTATTAATAATTATTTTCACGCCAAGCCACTTATTTACCTAATCTGTGGCCAAGCCAAACAAGGCGGCCTTGAATTTTCGCATCGTATTTGAAACGAGAAAGTCGTCGGTGTAGTGCACGTGTCTTTTGCGTGCTCAATTCAGTAAACAAAGCGAAGGAACCACAAAACAAAACAAACAAAAACATTTCTCATTTATGTGTTAGGGTGTTTCATATCATTTCGATATTTAAAACAATTTTCATCAATTGCGATAAATTAGTGCATATTTTCGACAATTCGTCATTTTTCTATTTTAGAAGCATTAATTTAGCGTTAATTGTATATTTACCGACAATTTCGTCATTTCAAAGGTAAAATCATGTCTGTCAAAAAAGCCGTACAAAAACGCGCGATCACCGAGTGTTATGTGTTATCACAGACCGCGGCAAAGGATGAAAAAGCGAGAAACGAGTTTCAAGTGAGGTATTCCGATTTGGATGAAACCTTCGATAAATGCATGCTGGCGCATAATGACGTCATTATGTTGATAGACGACTCGGACGATGAGGAGTTTAAAACACAGGATGCGATCCTTTCAGAAGCTCGTAAATATTTTTATGCGTGTAAGGGGGTTTACTCTAAAATATTTCCGGTTGAGGCCCCATCCTTTTCGGGATCATATGTTCGACAAAACGAAACTCCAAAACTCAAAGAGTTAGGTATTCCCATATTTCGAGGTGATAAAAAATTATGGCCAAGCTTTTTCGATCTTTTTAATAACATTATAGATCAAAATCAAAGTCTAAGTAACGTTCGAAAACTTCAATATTTATTTTCATATCTCGAGGATGAGCCTTTAAAATTGATATCAGGGATTAGCTTATCTGATCAAAATTATAAAATTGCTTACGACAAATTAGTCAATAGATATCAAAACAAGCGAGACCTCGCAAATGATGCTTTAAGCTCAATTATGAACTCCACCTTAAAAAACGAGTCAGCTAAAGAATTACGTAATTTAATTGACACCTTTTCTGAATCCCTAGAAATTTTAAAATCACTTAGCTTTGACGTTGACAGTTGGGACTTTATTATTTTTTTCATTTTATTAGAAAAATTGGATATTCCAACGCGTTCAAATTTCGAAATGAGTCACGCCAATACTAATACAGAAATTCCCACTTTTCAGTCACTTTTTCAATTTCTAGAAAAAAGATGTAAAGTTTTGGAATCACTTCCTCAATCAACAGCACCCAAAAAGGTGCCTGTCTATCAAAAATCAAATTCTATGCAAAATCAGTCTGGGCAAAAGCCTAATCAAAATTCAAATTCTATGCGAAGTCAGTTTGGGCAAAAGCCTACCTATAAATCATCCAATTCGCCTTTTATAGGACTGGCTGGCACCTCAACTAATTCAAGTACGGGAATAAAATGTTTCCGGTGTAATCAAGGTCACGTGCTTTCGAAATGTCAAACATTTCTTGATCTCTCACCTATCGATCGCCTATCTTTCGTCAAACAGAAAAAAATTATGTCTAGCGTGTTTTCATCCCTTGCATGATGTAGATACGTGCAAATCAAAATATTCATGCAGGACTTGCAATAGTAAAAGGCACCACACTTTAACTCATATCTTAGAAACTAATCAAGAGTCTGGAAGCCAAGATACTAGTCCTGTCATTCACACACCACCTGTCAATAATCTTCATGTGTCATTAAATGCCTCAGGACCTTCAGGTACCTTTCTTTTATGCACCGCCATAATAGATGTTATGGACGGTTGCGGAAATTTTCAACCTGTAAGGGCACTGATTGATTCCGGATCACAGACAGGATTCATCAGTGAAAAGTGTATTCAGCGTCTTAATCTTCCTAGGTGAAGTTACACCACTGAAATATTCGGATTAAATCAGATGTCTTCTTTTACTTCCAAAGGGCTCGTTCAATGTCACATTAAGCCACAAGGACAAGTCACTTCTTTACTTAATTTCGAAGCAATTGTTGTTCCACAACTATGTTCCAATATGCCTACATTCTCTTTGAACGATAATCAGTGGAAACACTTGGAAGACCTTAAACTTGCCGACCCATCTTATTTCAAATCTAGACCTGTGGACCTGGTTATTGGTTGCGAGCTATTCGCACAGATATTCAAGGAGGGCAGGGTTCTTGGACAGGTAGGGCAGCCTTCAGCCCTTGAAACTATCTTTGGCTGGGTCGTCATGGGAAAGGTTGACGAAGTAGGTAGTCTTACGGAACGAACCAGTTGTTTTTTAACGAGTCATTCACCTCCTTTAGAGGTCATTCTTCCTAGGTTTTGGGAAATCGAACATTTGCCTAAAAAACAAATCTTATCAAAGGAAGAAAAACAGGCAGAATCAATTTTTACTGCTAGTGTAGTACGGCAACCGAGCGCTAGATTCATGGTAGATCTTCCGTTTAAAGATAAAATAAACCCTGACCTAGGAAATATTTATCCGCAAGCTTATCGTAGATTTTTACTTCTAGAAAATAGATTAATCAAAAATCCTGATCCGTACACTGCCTATTCAAGTTTCATGCAAGACTATATCGATTCTAATCATATGAGTTTAGTTTTATCTAGCCAACCAAAGGTCGACGTATCGTGTTTTTTAGCACATCATTGCGTACTAAAGCCGGAAAGCTTAAGTACAAAATTAAGGGTAGTCTGGGATTGTTCGGCAGTCATCCCAAAAAATATTAGTCTCAATGACACATTGTTATCTGGACCGAAACTTCAAAAGGATATTGCTTCTTTACTCCTTACGTTTCGTCTTAATCCTATTGCCTACATTGCTGACATCAAACAGATGTTCCGTCAAGTCCTTATCAATCCTTATCACCGTCCTTATCAAAGGATATTGTGGAGGTTTTCTCCACATGACCCACTTTCAGTGTGGGAACTTTCTACTGTCACTTGACAAGACATGCTCACCTTTTCTAGCCATACGTACCTTAAATGAGCTGGCAGAGAGAGAAAAGGAACGTTTTCCTATGGCTAGTACTGTTCTAAACACGTCAATCTATATCGACGATATCTTGGGAACTAGCCCTTCGCTTTCTGAAGCTCTCCCCCTTCAAACAGAACTCAATGATTTGTTGAAGTCGGGAGGATTTGAACTTAAGAAATGGGCAAGCAATTGTCCTGAGTTATTGGCAAAATTGCCAGAGTCCGATCGTCAAATGCCTCTCTCTTTCGACAAGGAGGAACCCCACTTTATCAAAGTTTTAGGACTTCAATGACATCCAAAAAACGACATTTTTTCTTATCAATGCCGAATGAAGGACAAACCCCCAACCAAACGTTTTATTTTATCTATCATAGGGACAATCTTCGATCCCTTAGGTTTTCTTTGTCCCTTGTTGCTACAAGCAAAATTTATTTTGCAACAGTTGTGGATATCGAAAATAGGCTGGGACGAAGAACCAGATTCATCTATCATCGACTCTTGGAACAAACTTCGTTCTGAATTCCCGCTTCTTTCCAATTTTCAATTACCCCGACAAATCAAACTGTCAAAAACCAATACCTGTCAAATCATCGGCTTCTGTGACGCTTCAATTCGAGGCTACGCAGGCGTCGTATATTTTCGTGTAGAAGAGGAAAACAACCTAGGCGCATTTCTTTTAAGCGAATTAATTGACTTCGTTTTATCTAGCTATGAAGGAAAAATAACTTTTACAAATATCGTTACTTTCTGCGATTCGCAAGTCGTATTGCACTGGCTTTCATCCCCTCCTAATCGCTGGCAAACCTTTGTTGGAAATCGAGTCAGTAGAATCCAAGAAATCATTCCTTCAAACTCATGGCGCTACATTCCTTCTGCTTTGAATGCAGCCGATATTGCGTCACGAGGGGCCACCCCTTGTCACATGACATGTGGTGGAACGCACCGTCGTTTTTGTGGTCTCCCGAAAACGAATGGCCCGATTTTCATAAATCAAAAATGCCGATTGATTTCGGAGATATTAATCTGGAGGAAAAGCCAAAAGTCTGTTGCAATGCGATAATTGATGTCAACTTCTTAGATCAGCTTCTTATCAAATATTCATCTATATTAAAAATTCAACGTATCATTTGTTATGTCCTTCGAATAGTTAACCTTTTTCAAAACCATTCCTATCAAAAACCCACTAAGCCGCCGGACCAAAAAGTTATTTTTGAGAATATTGTTTTTCCTACCACCGGTGAGATGCAAAGTGCGTTACACCTTCTTATCAAACGCGTGCAAGGTTCTTGTTTTTCTGAGCTTTTTTCCGCGTTATCTAAGGATAAACCAATACCGAAACCTTTGCGAAAACTTTCACCTTTTCTTGATGAGAATAATATCATTAGAGTCGGTGGCAGATTACAAAAATCTGACCTTTTGTCTTATTCTGCAAAACACACCGTCTTACTTTCGAGTGACCATCGTTTAACTACTCTTCTTATCCAGTCCGCTCATCGACAATATCTTCATCCTGGGTTTAAAACATTACATAATCTGCTTTTACAGCAATTTTGGATATTATCTGCCAGACGGGCAATTCAAAGAACCATATCCAAGTGCTTGCAATGTTTTAGAATCAACCCTAAACCCTATAGACCGCCCATAATGAGTTCACTTCCCGCTCATCGAATCAATCAACTTAAACCTTTTTCGAGTGTAGCTATCGACTTTTGTGGACCTTTCTTTGTGATTCCTCATCGTTACCGTGGTTGTAAAGCTTTCAAATCGTATGTCTGTGTGTTTGTCTGTACGGCCACACATTGCGTGCATTTGGAATTAACCATGGAACTGTCCACCGAAGGGTTCGTAGGTGCATTCCATCGATTCATTTCCAGACGCGGAAGCGTGACGCAATGCTGGTCAGATCAAGGCAGTAATTTTATAGGGTTTCGTAACCAATTACTGGATTACGCAAGAAGTGCTGCCACCAGACTTTCTATTCGTTGGCATCTGGGACGTCCTCTCAGTCCACATTTCAATGGCCTGGCAGAAGCTGGCGTCAAAAGTTTTAAAACTCACTTTGTACGAGTTGTCGGCGACCAGAAGTTGTCTATCATGGAGATGTCCACCCTTACCTGTCGCATAGATGCCGTACTTAATAGTCGCCCTTTATCTCCTGCCTCTTCAGACCCACACGATCTTCAACCTCTTACCCCTGGGCATTTTTTGACACTTGAACCCCTTAATTCAGAAATTCCGGAGTCAGATTTGTCCGAAGTTCGGCTTTCGAGATGGCAACTAATCCAAAAACTACATAATGATTTTTGGAAACGGTATTCTATAGAGTATTTGCATACGCTACAACAGCGACACAAGTGGGCTGATTCATCCCCAAATATCAAATTAAATGATTTGGTTATCATAACAAGTGATCACATTCAATCGCCTTTGAAATGGCCGGTCGGTCGGGTCATCGAACTGCATCCCGGCGGGGACGGTCAGGTGCGTGTTGCGACGGTACAAACGGTTACCGGTGTTTATAAGCGGCCAGTTGTAAAACTGTGCCTCTTGCCAAATTAAAAGTAATTTTAATTTTCTACCTTTTACCGGGTATTACAATAGGTTTTTTTTATTTTTAATTTTTTTTTGAATTTTTTGTTTGTTTGTTTTGCCTTTTTCGGGATTTCGTTATCTCTAAATAAACTTACGATACTTATCTGTTTTCAGTCATTTATATTTATCGGTCGATTCTTTTTCTTATATCTATATCTGTCCGGTTGAGATTCTAAAATTGTGTGTTTTGGAGGGCAGTTATGTTAGCTCCCGCTAAATTTCGCGGTTGTTTATATATTTCTAAAACCACACAATTGTATGAAGGGCAAAGCGCATTTCGCGTATTTGGACATGCGCATCAACAACCAGGGAGATCCCTGTCGACCGCCTCGAGATAATGGAGAGATAATATCTACACCTGAAAGTGCTCGATTTTTGTGTACTGAAGCATAGAACTAGAAACTTCAGCCCTTCAGCTACGTGGTGACATCATTAGATCCAGTCAGGGGCCCCTTGGAACGTGGAGAAAGTGGATGCAAAGTGGTGAGTGCATTTGTCTCTGATTACCGTTGTGTGGCACAAATATTTTACCTATGGACGTTTGATTATTTCGTAATTTCATATCAATATATTTATGTTTGCTCGCGATATCATTAATTAAATTTATACAGTCCATTGCATTTAACGTTTTTCTTACCGCGAGTTAACATGTACTTGTAATTTTATCAAAAAAAGGAATAAATCACAATTAGCTGAGTATTCAGCTGGCCGTGGCAGATTTTCTTCTTTTTTGTAAAACCCGTTTTCCTCCCACTCCTCTAACTTTAAAAATACTATATCTTAAAAATAGCTGTATGAAATAACATCCCCTATCACTTGCTGCATTATAGCACCTACGTTACGGGACACCCTGTATAATTAAAAATATTTAAAAACTTATAAATGGCAAAAATACCATTTATATTCAAATCCCGTTTTGTTACAGTATCTACGGAACTTTACACAACATATTTAGTTTAATATGCTGATTCCATAGTTAAAATCCCTTATCTGTCTCTAAAATAGTTCTCCAAGATCGGCGCTAATTTCGTAATGTTTCGTTTTGCTTTGGTCTAATATATAAATAAACATCAGGGTTGGATGGGCTCAAACAAACCGGCCCCGGTAATTTTTTTTATTCGGCCCTCGCTTCAGCACAAAATTTTTACGGCAAAGAAAACGAAGCCATATTGTGTTATTTTTGTTTTTGATATTATGGAGGTTTTGCTATTAAATAAAATGCTAATTTTAAAGGATGTAATAAGCATTATATAAGAAAAAAACTTCATATAATCATACGTATGCATATCCTAAACATCCTAACTTGTGAGATACAAGGTGTTTAAAGACTTTCAGAAAATCTCCTTTTTTATTAATATCTGTGATGCTCTAGATATTTTTGTAATGTTTTATATTCTGTATGCCTATATTAAACACTAAGTACCTATTAACAAATTAATATCTAATTTTTTCACAAAATGAAATTTCAAAAAAAAATAAAAACGTACAAAATTTCAACATACAACAGCACAGCCCCCATTAGTTGAAAGGCTGCAAATAATTTTTTTTTCAAATTTAGATTTTTGGTCTCGACGGATTTTCCATCATCCTACGTAATAAAATTTAGAAAAAAAATTAAAAAAAAACAAATAGCAGTAACTCTAGTAGGAAAAAAATTGGACAATATTTTTATTATATTTTTTTAACCTCCCGATTTTTTCTTCTGGATATTGGTATTTTAAAAAGATATTAATAAGTTAGTGCCAGTATCACATTATCTGCTTGATACATTATCCTTATTTTAATATAAAAGTTACTGTAACAATCAAACGAGTAACGCAGGCCTGGAGTTACTACATACAGATTTTTTAAATTTAAATGTTTAATGTTTTAATTAGTTCGTTTGCCGCACAACCGGCCCTAAATTGTACTTGCCCACCGGGCATTTGCCCAGTTGCCCGCCTGTTCCATCCAACCCTGATAAACATTATTAACGATTTAAATATTATTTAATACAGGGTGTTAATAAATTATGTTGTCAAACTTTAGAGGCTTATTTTTGTAGTGATTCTAAAACAACCTTTTTATAAACGGACCCATTTTGCAAATGCTTAGTTTTCGGTTCATGAACCATGCTTATTTCACGTTTTTTCTTAAAATCACTCAACAAATCATTCTTTAAAGTTTGGCAACATACTTTATTAACACCTTGTATATTATTTGTTAAAGAAAGGAACGCTTGTCTAGATTACATGGACTTTCAGTTTCTCTCTTAGAGTTTGAACCAAGATCCCTGATTTAACAAAAGTTAAATCGGAAGTATATTCTTCGGTTGTTTGACTTAGGTATATGCTGCTGACATTAAACCGCCCGGATAAAATAATCTCTTTTGATTCGCGAAAGCAACTTTTATTAAAAATTAATTAGATTTTTTATTTTTTATTTGATTTTCCACTTTCAAAATTTAATGGACTTTGCTTAACGCAAATTTTAATTACAGGAAAAATCCCAGATTATTAGAGGACAGATAATTTCATAATAGGGAACTAAGCATTATGTGGCACTTTGTTGGAAAGGTCTTTTGTTGCTCTATATACCACAAAATGGCACCACTTTATGCTATCAAATACTGTATTTATTTTTTAATTAGGCGATTGTCTTTTTTTACTTGAAATTTTAAATCACTTTTTACATCTTTTATATAAAAATATAATAATATATCTAAAGCAATTTAATCAAAAATTAAATTTTTGCAAAAAAAGATTTGACTCCTGTTAAACTATACAGTTTTCCATAAGTAACCGTAACTTTAAGGTGGCTCATTTTTTACTTGTGTGTGCAAAGTGCACAGTCGGGCAAGGCCAACAAAAAAATATAGGCCACGACCCTGGAAAAATTAGCTGTTCTCGGGGGCTGACTTTTACATTGGGTCTTATGGGAGACCAGATGTTTTTTTATGATATTTTCAAAATGGCGCTATAGATTTTCTTAAAATTTCAGCGAAATATTCTTACACCATTCCGATATTCCACCAAACTTTTGTAAGGATGCAAGATGATTGAAAGGTTAAAATCTTTTAAGGGGGCAAACTTCGTCCGAAAACTTTTAAACCATTTGACAACAATGATATCGCGTTTTTTGGCCGAATCTTTGTTCTAATAGAAATAGAAAACGAGAAAGCGGAACGCGTCGAAATTTTGAGGGTAGTTTTTTAAAGCATTTTTAACAAACTTATCTTAGTAGCTTTTCGCGAAATCATTTTATTCAAAAAATAAAAAAAATTATGGCTAAAACACAACAAATATTTCAAAACAATGTTTGGCATTTCAATAGCCTAGTTGTATTATAGAAAACTGTAGCGAAATTGAATCGATTTTTGTATTTTTTGGAAATGTACAAAAGAAAATCAAAAATCTAACAAGATACGTTTAAAGATTTTTAAAAAATCTTGCATATGAACAGAAATAATGTTTCAACTAGTTTTTTATAGAAGAGATCTATTAGGATTTAAAAAAGCGTGCTCAATTTTATATTTGCTACAGGACACCAAATCAGAAAAGAGCCATCAACCTCCTGACTGAAGCGCCATCCCCATATACCGGGGGCAAGTCAATTCGATTGAGGAAATTTAACAAAAATCATTTTCATTTTCATACTAACAAACGTGGAATTTCGTACCCGTGAATTTAAAAATCAAACAAGTTTCGTGGCTAATCGGGCAAAAAGGAGTTTTTTTGTTTCCCTTATATTTTTCCGTGGGTAGCCTGAAAGCTTAACCTCACGGGGGTCCAAGATCTAATGGACACCTAATAAGTGTTGACAGTTAACCGTTTCGTCCTTATGGGACTCCTCAGAACACTGCTGGTCGATGTGACAAATCTTGCGAAGTTAATCAGACGGTTTTGTCTCTAATTAAATGTAATTAGTAAGCGAACTATAGCAAGAGGCGCCATCTACCGAGATACGAGAGAAACAAAAAAACCAAAAGCAGGCGAAAGAAAACACTGCTATACAATATCGATCAATGAAAAGATCGAATGCAAATAAAAGAAAACAACTATAGTCCGTGACCTACGACAGCTCTTTGTCTTTCAGGCCGGATCAACACAGATTGCATTTTTACCCGTCTTCAAGACAGTGAGCGTCAATCAACGGAATTTTTAAGCCAACTAATACTAACAAACGTGGAATTTCGTACCCGTGAATTTAAAAATCAAACAAGTTTCGTGGCTAATCAGGCAAAAAGGAGTTTTTTTGTTTCCCTTATATTTTTCGGTGGGTAGCCTGAAAGCTTAACCTCACGGGGGTCCAAGATCTAACGGACACCTAATAAGTGTTGACAGTTAACCGTTTCGTCCTTATGGGACTCCTCGGAACACTGCTGGTCGATGGGACAAATCTTGCGAAGTTAACCAGACGATTTTGTCTCTAATTAAATGTAATTAGTAAGCGAACTATAGCAAGAGGCGCCATCTACCGAGATACGAGAGAAACAAAAAAACCAAAAGCAGGCGAAAGAAAACACTGCTATACAATATCGATCAATGAAAAGATCGAATGCAAATAAAAGAAAACAACTATAGTCCGTGACCTACGACAGCTCTTTGTCTTTCAGGCCGGATCAACACAGATTGCATTTTTACCCGTCTTCAAGACAGTGAGCGTCAATCAACGGAATTTTTAAGCCATGTGGCCTATTAAAATGCGTTGTGTGACATTTGTGGCAGCTTAAAGACGTTGCCGCCATTTTGTGACACTGTAATTAGGATAGTGACAATTTGCCAACTTGTGACACAACAAAACCATTGAATAATAAAACAAATATCTGGAAGCAGAACTGTATTTTCCAGCTAGGTAAAACATTGATATGCCCGGTAACTTTTATACAGTGGAGAAGGGGGGGGGGTTCAGAAATAAGAAAATTTTAAGTGCGCCACATTATTTAATACCAATGTTTTACAAAGAAGATCTTAAATAAAATACAGTTCAACCCAAACGTTGCAGCCAAACAATGAAATTCTACTTACTTCCGAGGCTTCCAGAGTATTTGTGTAATAAAAAAAACCAAAAAAAAATTGATTAGTAAACAAAATAAAATTTAAAAGATTCCCAAATGAATCAAAATGACAAAACTAGAAGCCCTTTACAGGTAGATGGACTCCTTTAACAGGTCATAGTGTACCTACATCTGAGTCAGTAGTGTGAGACTCAGTTATATAAACGATAAAAAAAAAAGAAATATACACTTACAAAATCATTCCCATCATAGGGGAGATTGGGACCAAATATCTGCTGTCATCATTCTACGTTGGGTAGAATGAGACAGACAGCAACCCAGTCCGAGATCCACCCCATGAAGTAGAACAATGTAAGGAAACCGCTACAAAAAATATAACCTCATCTCTCTTTTGTCTCTGCAAAGTCAGTCATTGGGTTGTACAAATAACGCAAAGATTTAGTTCATCTTGTTTATTATGAAGGTTGAAGTTAAAGTTAATATTGGAAACATGCTTAAAATAAATGAGTGTAACAAGGAAACCAAGTCAGAGCCAGAATGGCACGCAATAGCAGTTTAAACTTAGCTTAATTATGCCGTAAAACTGGAGTTATGACGTCATACCTTATCTTGCGTTTACAAAAAATGTTGAAATTATATGGTGAAAATTATATATATATAAAAACAAATATTATATCTAAGGGTGTACTTGCTCCTACCTTGGTCCTGGTTTATGGAATGAGTAAATAAAAAAAAAGATTTATTTTATTTTGTAAACCTGGAGTCCTGTTGTCCAGACATCTCCTCACCACTGCACCGGGTCCTGTCCTGTTCACGTCCACCCTGAGGATCTCCTAGCACATGATGCTAGGGCAGCACATGGTGGTCAAACGGTTGTTGATTCTTGCCCGAGCATAAAACCCTTTCCCAGGGTTACAACTGGCTCGTCCGGCTTCCCACCAGCGTCCAGCACAGCTATCGATGGAATGGACAGGGCTGTAGACAAAGGAGAAAAACAATATATAGTTTTTATCCAACACGTGGTTAAAAGAAAAATATAAAAACGCCAAAAATTCCCCACGTCTTTTGTCAAAAAAGTACATTTCACCCGAAAAATAATTACAATTTGGGAGGCAAATATTATCTTGAAGAGTCCTCAAATAGTAAAAAAAATGAAAAAAATAAAATCGAACTTACCGCTGCTCTTTCCGTAGAAATGGCGTAGGCCGACTTAAATCCCCTTCAACAGGGTGCGAGCGTCACTTCAGATTACACCTAAAACACGACGGCTCACAATTATACCGTCTTTGGTATAATTTGCAACTACTGCAATGCCAATAACCACAAAACAATGGCGACACCACAAGACGGCCACCAGCCCCGCCAAAATTCTTTAGGAAGAGAGACAAAGCGCTTCGTCGAGAATACCAGAATAATGAAGCCACCGGAAACCGTTCGTAGATTTGGTGGGGAGTGGGGACGGTAAAACGCATAGTACCAACCTAATTTTCCCGGTTAGATTCAAATAAGGATGCAAACCTATTTATAAAAAAAAACTTTTTCGCCAAAAAATCTCTACTTCGGTGGCAAGACTGGAAGAAAAAACCCGCGGTTTTCAAACTAAGCAATGAGGAAATACACCAATAGTTCTATACAGGTATATAGGGGGCAGCACCGACCAAGGGGACATTGAAATTAGGTAAAACGCGCATTGATGTGTTGTCGGATCTATTTCCACGGTTGAAATTTTTATAACAAGGACGTCGAGACACCCTCCATACATAGACCGAACATTTGCTTACCGGACCCTTGCCGACAAAGCAAGTAGAAGGAAAATAACCAGACGGACTATAAGAAGCTCAGCATTGAAACCATCAACTGTAAAATCAATTACTGGAGATCAGAACTTGCATCAAACCCAGAAATATTCGAACACTCAATCAATTCCCATATGAGTAAAGCTATACTAAGTGTAGAATTTGGTTGTACTTTAGTTACAGTTTTAGTCAAAATTTTCCTTTGCTCTTTATAAATGTTTTCTCTAATATTCATATGGTTTAACGCCATTTTTGTAAAACATTTCTACAGTAATAAAGTTGTTTCTGAACCTGAACCTAAAAATACACACTGAACTACTGCTAAGAAGCTCGGCACAAGAGTGTTCAGATGTTAACTCACACGATTTCGTTTATTCTTTTAGTCTTGGTTTTTATCCCTCGTTTATCTCCCATTTACAAAAGTGCACGACTCGTATTTATTCCATCCTCTCCCTATCAAATTAATAAAGATATCAAAGTGGGCGGAGCCTCGGTTGTTACTGGTCAAACCGTGGACCTAAATATGTTTTCGTGCTGTCACAACTAGCTATGAGGTTCGGATTGTCCCAATATCCTCGAAAATAAACGTAAGGGAATGAAATGTTCATCCAAATGTTTCCTTTCTGTTACTAAAACCATTTGTGATGCGGCAACGCCGCCCTTCCCCAGCAGTACAGCTGTTTAATTTCGTCAACGTCAAAAAGAATCATGAAATTTTACGGATAAACAAAACAACCAAAAGTTTTTATGTGATTTTCCCGAAACCTGTGATCCTAAATTCCAATTACGATGTCCAGATAATACGGTGTGCGTAGTGTCCATAGTAATTCGATGGAATGTCTCCTTTATAAGGTAACTTTTTGGACACTATATAACCTCCAAACCTAGCTCTATAAAATACCCTTAATTTGTGTACAGAAAGACGAGTCAAAGAGTCTTGATTATTTACCTAAATAAACAAATATGTAACGTTGCCTTAAACGTAAAAATGACACGTTACATAATCCCCCCCCAACTTCAAGACGATTAACCTAAAAAGGTTAATCGGAGAGGTCCGCTGCAGACTTAAGGTCTTTGGCATGCCAACTCCCTGGCAGTACTTTACCCGATGGTTCCTGAAGCTCAAATATCCATGGAGAAATTTTATTCCTAATCACATAAGGACCAACGAATTTCGGTGCTAACTTCTTCGAGAAAAACTTCGCAGCATCCGACAAAACATAATTTTTCTTCCAAACACGCTGACCCACAACAAAGTTGGGTACCCTTGTACGCAAATTATACTGAACTACGTCTAACCTTCTCTTAACATCAGCATAGAGCTTCCGGAAACCTTCGTTCTTACTTTCAGCTGCGGATTGTACACCATTCTCTTCAGATAACAAAACTGGGTTGGAGTAATCTTTTCCTGACAAACACATATTCCTACCAAAATTAACAAAGAAAGGTGACATCCTGGTTGTCTCATGGGTTGCAGTACGAATCGCGCAGGCAAGTTTATGTATTTGTTCGTCCCACTTCCTGTGGTTGTCTTTCACATAACAACATAACATGGTTTTTAACGTGCGATTCGTCCTTTCTGTTGGATTTGCTCTAGGGTGATAATACGGATTATACTGAATTTTGACCTGATAACTCTCAGCAAACCGCTTAAACTCATTACTTTTGTACTGAGGGCCATTATCACAAAGTATCAAACGGGGCACTCCGAAGACCATAAAAACTTGCTCCTCAAGATGCTTAACAACAGCTTGAGTAGGGGCTGTTCGCATTGGAAAAACTAAGGAAAACTTACTCAAATAGTCCGTGACGACGAGAATCCAGCAATTACCCTTTGTCGAACGAGGTAGAGGTCCACATAAATCTGTTGAAATAAATTCCCAAGGACGAGTTGGTTTTGGGTGAGATATCATCTGATCAGATACACCTTGTGTATCACCTTTATGAGCTGCACAGACAAAGCATTTCTTTACAAAAGTTGCCACGTCCTGGCGCATTTTTGGCCAGTAATATTTTTCTGCCAGTCTGTGGAAGGTTTTATAGACACCCATATGTCCTGCGGTAGGAGGATCGTGAGCTTCTCCTATAATTCTACGCCTATGATCTTTGGGGACTATATCTTTCCAATATTCGTTAGATGGTGAAAGTTGAGGGTATTCTTGTTTGACATATTTATACAACTTATTATCAGTGTATCTCCAATTCATAAATTTTAACGGTGATTCTACGACCCTCTTTACCATCTTTTGGTACCATCGATCTTTTATTGCTGTTAAAACGTCTCTGGGCTTCGAAATTGTATCAATCATGGGTACTGCACGAGACAACATGTCCGGGACAACAGTTTTACAGACCAACGAGCAAGTCTTCCACTGGGCTCTTTCAAGCTATGAAGCCATTTTAAGCTAAAATGATCTGTAATGACCTTAAATGAGATCCCCTCAATATAAGGCCGGAGCTTCTCTATCGCCCAAACCAATGCCAAACATTCTCGCTCGGTGGTCGTGTAAACACGTTCTTGCTTAGTCAAAGATCGACTCAAATAGCATATGACTTTGTCTCCTTCAGGATAAGGTTGCGTTAAACATGCTCCTATTCCATATCCTGATGCGTCTGTTTGAATGACAAATTCTTTGGTATAATCTGGACATGTAAGAATCGGTGCAGTCACTAAAAGTTCATTAATCTGAATAAATGCTTTTTCGCAGTCTGGAGTCCAATCGAACTTTTGATTTTTCTTAGTTAGAGCTGTAATTGGAGCTATTATCGCTGAAAAATTCTCTATGAAACGTCTATACCAGGATATTGTACCTACAACTCTACGAACTTCTCTGACAGTTCTTGGCCTCTGGAGCTCTAACATAGCTTTAATTTTATTAGGGTCAACTCGGATGCCTCGACGGTTCACTACGAAACCTAAATAAGTCATTTCTGGCCTACACAGTTGGCATTTCTCCCAACTTACCGTTATCTTTGCATTCTGTAATCTTCGTAGGACTTCCTCAAGGATTCTAAGATGTTCAGAAAAGCTCTGTGTGACAATTACGAGGTCATCGATATATACACACACGTAGGGGTCTAAATCGTTTCCTATGATGCTATCTATGAGTCTCTGCCAAGTTGCAGGTGCATTATGAAGACCAAATGGTAATCGCTTAAATTGGAAGAGACCTCGTCGACAGATGAATGCTGTTAGTGACATCGATGATTCTTCCATTGGTACTTGCCAATAAGCGCTTTTGATATCTAAAGTTGACAAGTATTTAGCATCTTTCAACTTGTCAAGAGTCTCGGATACGAGTGGTAAAGGATAACTATCACGCGCCGTCACTGAGTTCAATTTGCGGTAGTCTACACAGAAACGTTATTTCTTTGTGTTTTTCTTTTGAACCATTACCACTGGTGAAGCCCATGAACTACTACTACGTTCTATCACATCCATTTTCAGCATTTCGTCGATTTCGTCATCAATAAGTTTCTGAATGACCGGTGAGACCTTATATGAACGTTGTCTTATCGGTGCTGTATCTGTTGTAATCTTATGCTCTACCCTGTCTGTACATCCTAGTGAGTCACCCATAATAGTCTTATATTTATCGACCACTTCCTCTAGTCGTTCTGATTCATAAGGCGTAAGAGTAGTTTGTTGGTCTGATATTTCTAAAGAACAAATCACATCTTTATTATCGGCAAAGTGCCACTCATTAGTACTTAAGTTCGGTACTATCCCCATCGAAATCTAAAAGTCTAATCCTAAAATCAAAGTGTGCGGCAACTCAGGAACGACGACGACCTCTATTAACCTAAATTTATCCTGAACTCGCATAGGAAGCTGCACGGTCCCAATACTACTCGTGCTTTGACCATTTGCCACAATACAACTCGTCTTCTTTGTCGTATCAAGTGAAAAACCAAACCTCTCGATGATTGACCAACCATGATTCCCTAAAAAGGTACGTGAAGCCCCGGAATCCAACAAACCTAATAACTTATTTCCGAGTACATCCACTTCTAAATAAGGTCTCTCATCTTTACGAGCATGACTTATCACATAATCTAAAACGTTCGTTAGCCTATCGGTCGATGCTTGTTCAGGCTGACTCGAAGGTCGACCACCTACGAGCGCCTGGGTCCGTTTCCCTGACGATTACAATTTCGACATTCTCTGACTGTTACCCCTGCCTGACCACACGAAAAACATTGCTTACCTCTAGGTAATGCGCACCCGATTGCCATGTGCCCTGTTTGGTTGCATCTAAAACAAACAACGTCTCTATTCACCCTACCAGATCCAACACCCTGTGGTGGTTGTCCATCTCTGTCATTTACACTAGACTGACCACTAGCTGGTTGCTGTCTGTCTCTATCAGCTCTAGCAGCGAAACTGCTTGCTGGCTGCTGTCTATCTCTGTTAAATCCCGGCACCTGATATTTGAATTGCATCAACCCCTGTTGGAAAATCGTCAAAATCGCTCTCTACGTCAACGTAGGCCAAGTCAGGTTCAATAGATTGGTTTCTTCTAAGAGTAAAATTCTCCTCTTCTAAACCATATCTCTGGTCTATTCTACGACACAGATCCTTTAAATGTGATAGGCTATTGACCTCAGTAGCAATTAACCCTTTCTTATAGATGTCCGCTATATTTCTGAAGACGATAGCTAATTTTGCCTCTTCGGAAACAGGACAGCCAAGTCTTTGGAAATATGTGTTCATGACAGCAATATAGGTCCCTATAGACTCTCCAGGGCCTTGTTTACGTTTTTGGATCTCCTTCAATAGCTTCTCGCCATATGAAGAAGGAAGATACTCTGCCATGAACCTCTGTTCCAGCTGATCCCATGTATGAACTTCTCTACGTACATCTTTGTAAAAAGTATAAGCTGACTTTTCAAAAAGATCAATGCCCGAATTCAGTAAAACCTTTTTGCTGACTCCTCTAGCCTGACTCAACTCGTCCACTCTCTCGAAAAATGCAGTGACGGAGATTGTACCCCTCTCACCTGTAAATTTTAAGTTCCACTTATGCGGAGGTACAGGTGCAACATGATATGAAGTACCAGGATCACTTGACATTGGTACTGGCGACGAACATGAAAATGGTCGTGACTGAGCAATTGGTGCTATGCTACTTTGGAGGGCAGCTAAACTCAAAGGAACGGTATACGGTTGTTGATACTGAAAAGCTGTTGTTTCGTAATTCTCAATCGGCATAGGGAGTTGTGCTTGTACTGATGTTTGAGTTGGGTTTGTAAGCACTTGCATTTGCAATGGAGCCATGACCGACGGTTGGTTTGTGGGCTGTTGAGCTGTTCTTTGTGTGCTCGAGTGCTGTGGTTGCGGGAAATGAGACTGGTTAGGTGTGTTGCCAGCGTTTGTCGAGCGATCTGAGCTTCGACTCGTTGATTGGGTTTCAGATGCTTCATCATCATCTGAGGTCACGCCAACTCTTAATAAATCTGTTGCTTGGCTCTGCAACCTTCCAATCAAACTCAAGGTTTCCGCAACCAGTATGCCTTTGGTTTGACTTGCTTCAAAGTTAGACGGATTCATGTTATTTATCCTGGCTAACACATGTTCCAACCTTACAGCGATTTTTCTAAACTCTCCCCCTTTGCTCGTACCAGAGAACTTCTCTACCAGCGGTACTAGACTATCTAGCTTCTTCATGTAGCTAAAAGCATCCTGGCCAAATTTAAAGGGATACGGAGGGTATCTCATACTCCCATCGGTCCTTTCTCTCTGTCTAATCAGTATGAGCTGTTGCTTCATCTCTTCCACCGATCCAATGGCTATGCCTCTCCATGTTAATTCATAGATTAATTCGTCCTTGACTAAGTACCTTATGTCAGACAACCGACTCAAAGAAATAGCCATGGTGCCTTTTATATTCAAACTTTAAACTTTAATTAAAACTGTTAATTATACCTCCCAATTATAAAAACTAAACCACGCAATAACAAACACAAAGTTCACTTTAAATTCACCAGTGAAAATCACTATAAATTTTCTCACAAATGTAGAAAATATAAAACTTAAATACGGGCAGACGCGAACAAAACCGAAAAACACCGGAGCAGTAAGAAAATTAAATTTATTTGCATTTAAAAATGTAATTATAATTTATGTTAAGTATTTGTACAACCAACTATGACGTCCAACCTTGCAGAGAGAAATAACTACTTAAATCCTAAGGTAGAATTAACAAGTAGCCATAAAAAAAAGTTAAAAAATAAAAGAGAGACAAGAGTTTTGGCAGTGTTTAGGTCTTATGTACCACTCCTGCGTGAGTAAAACCAAAAAAAATAATTGCGCTTATCCCAGCTGAAATGGATTAAAATTAAAGTTAAGTGATGTTTGTTTATCTCAGCAACCGAATAGGTAAATTTATCCCTAAATGGAACGTACAACAGACTACCTATAACAAAAAATCCCAAAGCTGTTGTACACAGTTAAAGCTAGGGTATACTCCTGCTATTGCAGAACGGCTCCACAACTAAACTCCTCAAAAAAAAAACCCAAATCGCCGTATACAATGATTTTTCTACAAAGAATAAATCAAAACCCACTTTAACCTGCTTACCTACTCTGAGTTTACACGAAACATGCATTGCTTAAGGTCACATCATCCCTTAATATATAAGTGAACGCAATAAACATCGGAACAGATGTTCATGTTATAGAAATCGTAAAATATGCTCAATTAAAAAAAAGCCGCTCGCTGAAATTGCGTCGAATTAGACTAGTAAGGACGTTGTGTGTAATTAAAAAAAATTAAAGAAAATTTTAAAAAAAATTACCGATGGTAATGAAAACAAATTTATACAAATAACGTCTTGGTAGGACTGCAACTCTCTAATAATCGTTAAAAATGAAATTCCCAAAATTTTAAACTAAATTGATGCATCAACCCATGGTCAAAAAGACCCTAGGATCGTACCGAAAGGCGTCCAAAAAAAAATTAAAAAAAAATTTTGTTTTTTTTTGGTGTAGACTACAGTAGCCCAATAATGAAAAAAAAATTAATTAGTGACTCACTAAAATTTTCAAAAATTACTCCACTCTGGTAGGTGGTTTGGAGTAGGGAGAAAAAAAAATTAAAACAATTGATGATAGGTTGTTAAAAAGCGAGGTTTCGAAATGAAATTATATTTTAATTCACAAAAAAAAATATTTAAATAACCTGGTAAAATCATTGTAGGGCCAGGTACTACTATGCACCAAAAAAATTTTTTTTGCAACAAGAAAATCAAGTTTCCTTCCTAAAAAAAAATATTAAAAAAAAAATATTTAAAAAATATTTTCAAAAAAATTAAAAATGTTTAAGTGGGGTTGCAGCTCCTATTAGTGAACCTTAAAAAAAAATTTAATAAAATCAACACCAGAAAAATCTTATTCGAGTTGTCATGCAACAGTTTTTTGTTCTTTTCCTTTAAAAAACAGTTGTCAATTCCCTTTCCTCTCCCAAAACTGTGGTAATGTGAAAAGTAAATGAGCTAGAAAAATTAATTTACTATACAAAAAAAATATTGAAAATTAAATTTACTTGAGAATCATAAATTACAAAAAAAAATCGTCATTGCAAAAAAAACCAATCAGTTTATGAAAAGTAAAAAAAAATTGTTATGTTCAAAAAAAAGCAAACGATGTTAGTATATTTGTTTAAAATTATTACTTTAGGGAATAAGTAACGTTAGCACTTATTTACTGTATCACTATAATACTGTGAACCTAAGTTTCAAACTTTGCACTCAACCCCGTAAAGAATTATCTTGCGTGCACTTTCAAAAAACAAATATGAAAACAATGTCAAGGTTCACCTATAAGAATATTGTAAAACTAAATCTGCCTACTCAAGTGTTTTTACACACAACATAAAAAAATTTTTACTGCTTAATACATTCTCAGATCCTTATTCCTGGAGTTCCCGAGATATAAAATTAAGTTGGGCCCTTTCCACAGCTATTAGTCAACGCAAAATTACCAAAGGTCCAAGGGCTAATGAGACCCTATCACCAACAAATGATATTTTGAAAAGAAATAGTTGGGAATAATCCTGCGTAAAAACCAGAAAACAAAATCAAGAACCAAAACTATTACATTAATTTTAAAAGAGCATAATAAAACTCCCGGCCCCAATTAAATTTTTGTTATCTCAACAAAACTCGGCCTAAACCCAAAAAAACTTTTTATTAGACATTTCCCCTATTTCCTAAGTATAATGTCAATAAACCCAAAAACTTGTGATTTCCATTCCAATCCCATCTGGACCCTATATATTTTTCAAACGGTCAAACACCCACAGGCGAAACAATATCTTATTTCAAAGAAAGGGTGAAGATATTTTGAAGCACCCTGTGAAAATAGGACACTATTATGGAAAATTGTTCAGATCAGTGTTCTTACTACTTTTTAACCTAAATATATCTAGTTCCCTCATGTGCATGTTACTATTAATTCCTATCATAACTAAACAGATCACAAAAATTGTCTTTCTCCGCGAATCTGCAAGGTCCTGGAAAATGCGAGATTCAGCCTGTAGGCCAAATTTGGATGTATTTTAATTTAGCGAAAACCGAAGTTGCGAAATCCTAAAAAGATTAGCAGGAAGTCCTCGTTCCTCGATTTCTACACTCCGAACCAAACATTTCTTCCATTTCCACCCAGGTCGCGGGAGGAAAACTCCTAATTATTGCAATACAAAAGGTACTACTATCATATTATGCATAACAAAAAAATATATGCCCTCATCATTGTTTAGTCGCATCAAAGAAAACCTATTGTTTTTAAATTTATTCTTAGGTTGGAATCTTTTTTTTTAGAAATCAATGATCTTAAATTTATTGTTTAACCTGAACACTTTCCCATTTATTCCACAACAGTGTATTGTAATTTAAAAATTTGCTTCATTATTTGAGGTCACCAGTATGAAATTATTTTAAAATTAAAAAAAATGAAATAAAAAAAAATTATTTCCCAATTGTCCACAACTTCCAAGTTTTCATCCCTAAATACCTAGGCACTTTCTCAGTCTAACACCATCCATCGTTATCCAACATAACGCTTTAATTTCAGAAGCAACAAAACGAAGATTAAGTGAAAAAGCTAAGCAAGTAAGTTGGAAGTTGCTTTACAATGGGCGCAGATGACAGGCCCCCTTAAGTACACGCCACTGTCCTGAAATGCAAACTAACGAAAAAACTGAAGACTAGCATATCTGCCGTCAACCAACATTTGGCATGAAATTAAAATAATTTCATATCATACCAGTATCCTCCAAAACGAAACGTTTTTTTTTCTATAAGACCCAAACACTTAACCAATAAACTTGTTATTTAAAATTATGATTCGGAAGTAAAAAAGATTTATTTATTCCTGCCTGATCAACTTAGACAAAAAAAGTTCACCTTTTGTAACTCAAGAAATTCCTGTTTGGTCCCCCAAAAAAAATATAACCTTTCTGGTCACCCTTTAAAACTACGACCACTATACAAACCGTTTTGACCAAAACAAGAATTCGAGAAGTTATGTTAACAGAAAGGAAATAATCTTTTACGAAAAATTAAATTATTTAAAAAAAGAACCAAAATTTGGAAATATTTTTACCAATTAGCATTTATATTTAGTTGAAAGTCTCTCTTAAATTCACTGACCAATTTTCGGCCTCCAAATGACATTACTTAAGAAATTCCTAAACTTTACAAATGAACTAAAAAAACCAAAATAAACTTATATCTATATCTGTCTCAGTTAAACATTTATTTTGTGGTATTATATCTAGTTGGGCTTCAAATTCATTTTCTCTGTATTCAATCTGGAGCAGGCAAAACTTCTCAAGGCTCAAACATAAATGTTTCCTCTCCAATGGCCATGACCAAGCTATGATCTGAACGCAGAAAAAAATACAGAAAAAAATAATTGTGAACCAGAAAACTTTAATTGATAGAAATACCCGTAGGTCATTTAAAAAAAAAATGCACTCCAAAGCCCAACGCTGTATTTTCTCCAAAAAAATTTGACCAGTCACAAAAACACAACTAGACAACTAAACTGGCAACCAAAGACCTAAAAAAAACTGCTCCAAAAAAAAATACCCCAAAAAAAATGTTAACTGGACCTCTGGCGTTGATCTACAGCCAATATGTTGCTCTAGGAGTTTTAGCCTTGTGTTCCCTAAACTTCCGAGCTAACTATAAGTAGTACCCTCCTCTGACCCGATGTAACTGAGTGACGTAAGATCTTAATTGTCATCCAACAGTTACCACCAAAAAAACAAGAAAAGAAAATGACAAAGCAAAATAAACTCATTTTCCTTTTCTTTTATTACTAATTAATACTTTCAACTAAACAAAGCTACCAGCTGTTAAGCTATATTTACCCTAAAACAACCTAGCCAAGAAAAATTTGTGTGAAACCCTGTAAAAATATCCCAAATACCAAGTGGTGATATCCCACAAAAAAATTAAAATCACCAAAAAAAAATAACTTGTTGACCTAAATAAATTGACTGCACTAAAAAATAATCGGTGAAACAATTTCTATCTTATCACAAGCAGGAAATAATAACATATTAGTAGTAGGCAACCTGCAAAAAAAATTGTTAGAAAAAAACACACTACCTATGTATATATTTAAAACATAAAAAGACCATGTCTGGAGGTCCATCCACCTATAAATCAACAAAAAAATTGAAGTAAATTTACATTGTTGTATTTATTTTTCTTAAAAAAAAATTAAAAAATTAAAACATGTTTTTCCTACAAAAAAAACTTTAAAGAATTGAGAACATGATTTGGACGCTGCTGAATAAAAACTCCCATGTTTTTTTATCCACTTAATACATAAAAATTAATATTTTATTTTCCAAGAAAAACTTGTGAAGATAAGCTAACAAAAAACTATGAGAATCACTAAAACAACAAAACGAGTTCCAAATCAACCAATATTACCAAAAAAAATATTTAAAAAGTGTTATTTCCGAAAACCAATGATCTTGTTTTTCATTAAAAAATGATTGGGTGACAAAAAACACCGACAGCCACTGAAAGCCTTTAACCTGGCTTTGGCTGTACCACCAAAAAAATTTTTAAAAAAAAATTCCAAAAAATTCAAAAAAAAAAGTTTTTTCTTTTTTTTTTTTTTAATTAAAAAAGAACAAAAAAATTACATCAGATGTTAAAAATACTAGCCAAAACACACGTAGGGCGCCAATTTGTGGCCTATTAAATTGCGTTGTGTGACATTTGTGGCAGCTTAAAGACGTTGCCGCCATTTTGTGACACTGTAATTAGGATAGTGACAATTTGCCAACTTGTGACACAACAAAACCATTGAATAATTAAACAAATATCTGGAAGCAGAACTGTATTTTCCAGCTAGGTAAAACATTGATATGCCCGGTAACTTTTATACAGTGGAGAAGGGGGGGGGTTCAGAAATAAGAAAATTTTAAGTGCGCCACATTATTTAATACCAATGTTTTACAAAGAAGATCTTAAATAAAATACAGTTCAACCCAAACGTTGCAGCCAAACAATGAAATTCTACTTACTTTCGAGGCTTCCAGAGTATTTGTGTAATAAAAAAAACCAAAAAAAAATTGAGTAGTAAACAAAATAAAATTTAAAAGATTCCCAAATGAATCAAAATGACAAAACTAGAAGCACTTTACAGGTAGATGGACTCCTTTAACAGGTCATAGTGTACCTACATCTGAGTCAGTAGTGTGAGACTCAGTTATATAAACGATAAAAATTAAAAAAAAAAAAGAAATATACACTTACAAAATCATTCCCATCATAGGGGAGATTGGGACCAAATATCTGCTGTCATCTTTCTACGTTGGGTAGAATGAGACAGACAGCAACCCAGTCCGAGATCCACCCCATGAAGTAGAACAATGTAAGGAAACCGCTACAAAAAATATAACCTCATCTCTCTTTTGTCTCTGCAAAGTCAGTCATTGGGTAGTACAAATAACGCAAAGATTTAGTTCATCTTGTTTATTATGAAGGTTGAAGTTAAAGTTAATATTGGAAACATGCTTAAAATAAATGAGTGTAACAAGGAAACCAAGTCAGAGCCAGAATGGCACGCAATAGCAGTTTAAACTTAGCTTAATTATGCCGCAAAACTGGGGTTATGACGTCATACCTTATCTTGCGTTTACAAAAAATGTTGAAATTATATGGTGAAAATTATATATATATAAAAACAAATATTATATCTAAGGGTGTACTTGCTCCTACCTTGGTCCTGGTTTATGGAATGAGTAAGTAAAAAAAAAGACTTATTTTATTTTGTAAACCTGGAGTCCTGTTGTCCAGACATCTCCTCACCACTGCACCGGGTCCTGTCCTGTTCACGTCCACCCTGAGGATCTCCTAGCACATGATGCTAGGGCAGCACATGGTGGTCAAACGGTTGCTGATTCTTGCCCGAGCATAAAACCCTTTCCCAGGGTTACAACTGGCTCGTCCGGCTTCCCACCAGCGTCCAGCACAGCTATCGATGGAATGGACAGGGCTGTAGACAAAGGAGAAAAACAATATATAGTTTTTATCCAACACGTGGTTAAAAGAAAAATATAAAAACGCCAAAAATTCCCCACGTCTTTTGTCAAAAAAGTACATTTCACCCGAAAAATAATTACAATTTGGGAGGCAAATATTATCTTGAAGAGTCCTCAAATAGTAAAAAAAATGAAAAAAATAAAATCGAACTTACCGCTGCTCTTTCCGTAGAAATGGCGTAGGCCGACTTAAATCCCCTTCAACAGGGTGCGAGCGTCACTTCAGATTACGCCTAAAACACGACGGCTTACAATTATACCTTCTTTGGTATAATTTGCAACTACTGCAATGCCAATAACCACAAAACAATGGCGACACCACAAGACGGCCACCAGCCCCGCCAAAATTATTTAGTAAGAGGGAAACAAAAAAACTCCTTTTTGCCCGGTTAGCCACGAAACTTGTTTGATTTTTAAATTCACGGGTACGAAATTCCACGTTTGTTAGTATTATTTGGCTTAAAAATTCCGTTGATTGACGCTCACTGTCTTGAAGACGGGTAAAAATGGAATCTGTGTTGATCCGGCCTGAAAGACAAAGAGCTGTCGTAGGTCACGGACTATAGTTGTTTTCTTTTATTTGCATTCGATCTTTTCATTGATCGATATTGTATAGCAGTGTTTTCTTTCGCCTGCTTTTGGTTTTTTTGTTTCTTTCGTATCTCGGTAGATGGCGCCTCTTGCTATAGTTCGCTTACTAATTACATTTAATTAGAGACAAAACCGTCTGATTAACTTCGCAAGATTTGTCACATCGACCAGCAGTGGTCTGAGGAATCCCATAAGGACGAAACGGTTAACTGTCAACACTTATTAGGTGTCCATTAGATCTTGGACCCCCGTGAGGTTAAGCTTTCAGGCTAGCCACGGAAAAATATAAGGGAAACAAAAAAACTCCTTTTTGCCCGATTAGCCACGAAACTTGTTTGATTTTTAAATTCACGGGTACGAAATTCCACGTTTGTTAGTATTATTTGGCTTAAAAATTCCGTTGATTGACGCTCACTGTCTTGAAGACGGGTAAAAATGCAGTCTGTGTTGATCCGGCCTGAAAGACAAAGAGCTGTCGTAGGTCACGGACTATAGTTGTTTTCTTTTATTTGCATTCGATCTTTTCATTGATCGATATTGTATAGTAGTGTTTTCTTTCGCCTGCTTTTGGTTTTTTTGTTTCTCTCGTATCTCGGTAGATAGCGCCTCTTGCTATAGTTCGCTTACTAATTACATTTAATTAGAGACAAAACCGTCTGATTAACTTCGCAAGATTTGTCACATCGACCAGCAGTGTTCTGAGGAGTCCCATAAGGACGAAACGGTTAACTGTCAACACTTATTAGGTGTCCATTAGATCTTGGACCCCCGTGAGGTTAAGCTTTCAGGCTACCCACGGAAAAATATAAGGGAAACAAAAAAACTCCTTTTTGCCCGATTAGCCACGAAACTTGTTTGATTTTCATTTTCATCATCGGATTTTCACATTATTTTCAGATATTTTGAATAAATAAAATGTCGTTTAATATAAGTTATATGATTATAAGTAGGTATTTAAATACATACAATTTTTTCTATTTACAAAACGTTTTAAGGGCTGGCCACAGCGTAACAAACAAAATCACGGGATTACGAACCAATTTATAAGATAGTTTTTGATAATTAGTATATTGCCCAGTCAATAGAAGCTTAACTTAGCTGAGTTGAAAATAAAGTTCTTTTCATTTATTTATTTATTTATTACATAGCAGGAGAAAAAAGTGATAAATTTCACACGAGCTTGAGAAAGTTACTTTCTGTCGAGTTATGGACGCTATTTTTCCTACGAACACTGTTGAACTATACTAATTTTTGTAAAAATTGGTGTTTAATTTTGCGTAAATTAAATTAAACTGCTTTTCCGCACATGTGTGGGAAAGTAGTTTGTAACACATATGCGAAAAAGTTTTGTGATAGTTAAACACTTTCCACATGTGCCGAAGTACTGAAATTACTTGTCACACATGTGCGAAAAAAATTCTGCACACGGATGAAATTTAATGTTTTCTGAGGACGCAAATCGTGTAAAATCCAACATTTTCATATGTGGTCGCAGGAAATAGTAATTTACCTAACCAGTGCGGAAGACGCACTAAACTCATTCGTTAAGTAAGTAGGTACAATATTTTTTTACGAGGTTGTGGAAACAAAAATAAAGTACTACAATAAAAACAACTTATTTATTATATTTAATTTACAATGATTGCCGAAAACTTTACTTCTTATCCTGTGCAGCATCTGTGGATCAGGAGATTTTCGTTTTCATATTCTGGATCAATGATATCGGAAGGTCTTTAAATATATTTTGCTCTGGATGTATTTGGAGGCAGGCTCATAGTAACATTATGTGTTCCATCCTATTGTGGCTAAGTCTTCTTCGGGATTATCGGTATTTTCTATCACAGTAAATAAACACTTTTTTCTATTTTTATTTATAAGATGAAATCAAAGATTATAGATTATAATATATCTTAAAATGTCATCTCCTGGTTTTCGACAAAAAAATAGGCTTTGTTATTTACGCTATTCTTTTATTTTTTCTGTTGCTATTGGAAAACTAGCCGCCCACTTGTGTTTTTAGGCAAAAATTAACGTCAGTGTCAAACTCAAAATGTCTTGTTTTTTGTCATCCCTAAAATTTTAGTAAGGTCCACAATTTAGAAACCGAATAGGTGTCCCTAGGACTCTAATATGTAGTGCCACCTATTGACTGATATTTAAATATTTTGCCTTGTTGTCTTTTGCGTAAAAAATTGGCTGGATCGAATTTGTCGCCTTAAGATTTAGCATTCCTTATTTTTAATTCAAATTACTCGCCATGTACCGCATGCATTTGACATGTATTTGACTTTGTCATCTGTGTTTGTCATGGCATTTGTTTATCTGTTTATATTGTACAACTTTTTCGATTTTTTCATGATTTTTTACAATAAAGTTCATTTAAAATCCAAAAATACCAGCGATAATGTTTTTAAAACAAAATTACACTACAAGAATATAATTTTTTGATGTAATTTTTCTAAACTATGTAACTATATTAAGTTTGACAAGTCTGCCGAGTGTCATATATAAACAAATAGATGTAGGTAATCCGAATACTTTCCACGCAGGAACAAACATTCGCTTCTGCTTTAAGGGGACAAACTTCGACCGAAAACTTACCATTTGACAACACTGATATCGCATTTTTTTGCCGAATCTTTGTTCTAATAGAAATAGAAAACGAGAAAGCGGAACGCGTCGAAATTTTGAAGGGTAGTCTTTTAAAGCATTTTTAACAACCGTATCTTAGCAGTTCTTTGAAAAATCATTTTATTCAATAAATAAATAAAAAGTTAAAACACAACAATGGCTAAAACACAACAAATATTTCAAAACAATATTTGGCATTTCAGTAGCCTAGTTGTGTTATAGAAAACTGTAGTGAAATTGTTTCGATTCTTGTATTTTTTGGAAATGTACAAAAGAAAATCAAAAATCTAACAAGATACGTTTAAAGATTTTAAAAAAATCTTGCACATGGACAGAAATAATGTGTTAACTAGTTTTTTATAAAAGAGATCTATTAGGATTTACCAAGGCGTGCTCAATTTTATATTTGCTGCAGGACACCAAATCAGACAAGAGCCATCAACCTTCTGACTGAAGCGTCACCCCCATATACCGGGGGCAAGTCAATTCGATTGAGAAAATTTAACTAAGATCACGTGACCCGGATTTTCACAATATTTTCAGATATTTTGAATAAATAAAATGTCGTTTAATATAAGTTAAATGATTATAAGAAGGCATTTAAAGACATACATTTTTTTCTATTTACAAAATTTTTTTTAAGGGCTGGCCATAGCGTAACAAACAAAATCACAGGATTACGAACCAATTTATAAGATAGTTTTTGATAATTAGTATATTGCTCAGTTAACAGAAGCTTGTGCTTAACTTCGCGGAAAATAAAGCCCTTTTCATTTATTTATTTATTTATTACATAGCAAGAGAAGAAAGTGACAAATTTCACATGAGCGTGTGTCGAGTTATAAAGCTATTTTTCACATGGACACTGTTGAACTATACTAATTTTTGTAAAAATTGGTGTTTAATTTTGCGTAAATCAAATGAAACTGCTTTTCCGCACATGTATGGGAAAGTAGTTTGTAACACATGTGCGAAAAAGTATTGTGACAGTTAAACACTTTCCATACATGTGCCGAAGTACTGAAAGTAATGTCACACATGTGCGAAAAAATTTCTGCACACGGATGAAATTTAATGTTTTCTGAGGATGCAAATCGTGTAAAATCCAACATTTTTATATGTGGTCGCAGGAAATAGTAATTTACCTAACCAGTGCGGAAGAGGCACTAAACACATTCGTTAAGTATGTAAACCCTATATCATTATTTTTGAGACAACTTTTAACAACTTTTTTTCGTTGGCCTATGCTATGTGTTATGATAAACAGCTGATAACAGTCAAAAAGCTATCTCAAAAATTATGATATGGAGTTTAGGTACAATATTTTTTCTAAAAGGTTGTGGAAACAAAAGTAAAGTACTACAATAAAAACAACTCATTTATTATATTATTTAATTTACAATAATTGCCGAAAACTTTACTTCTTATCCTGTGCAGCATCTGTGGATCAGGAGATTTTCGTTTTCATCTTCTGGATCAATGATATCGGAAGGTCTTTAAATATATTTTGCTAGATGTATTTGGAGGCAGGCTCATAGGAATATTATGTGTTCCATCCTATTGTGGCTAAGTCTTCTTCGGGATTATCAGTATTTTCTATCACAGTAAATAAGCACTTTTTTTATATTTTTATTTATAAGATGAAATGTCATCCCCTGGCTTTTGTCAAAAAAATAGGCTTTGTTATTTACTCTATTCTTTTATTTTTTCTGTTGCTATTGGAAAACTAGCCGCCCACTTGTGTTTTTGGGCAAAAATTAACGTCAGTGTCAAACTCAAAATGTCTTGTTTTTTGTCATCCCTAAAATTTTAGTAATGCCCACAATTTAGAAACCGAATAGGTGTCCCTAGGACTCTAATATGTAGTGCCACCTATTGACTGAAATTTAAATATTTTGCCTTGTTGTCATTTGCTTAAAAAATTAGCTGAATCGAATTTGTCGCCTTAAATTAAATTTTTGTGTAAGCTAATGAAACGGTTCTGAAAAATTAAGGATTACTATACATTAGAAAAAAAATTGTTTTACAAGAATATAATAAAAACAATCTCAAAACCTGCTTTATTTAAAAAAAAAATCAAATATTCATCAACCGTCATTCCAACTTTAATATTTTTAACAGAATCATCTGTGGCGTGACGTGACCATCAAAAAGAAATTCACTGTGTGACGTCAACAAAGTTGTAGATCATGGCCCGTCCATTTTGATAGCCCTGAGTAGAGTTTTAGCGATCTTTGACGTAAATTTGCTACAGTAATTTTATCTAACGTAAAGTAATTTACGTAACGTTATATTTAACTAAGGACACGATGAATGGCCTTAATTTCATTAGAGGCGTATTTAAAATGTCACGTTTGGTAGGCCTGGATTTGGTTTCTCTTTTATTTAATAATATTTTTAGGCCTTTAGCCCCAAGGACCTCTATTGTATTAGGTCATGGTTTTATTTTTAAAGTAAATATTTATTTTTGTTGTATAGGTAATTTATTATGTTTTGGTTATAAGGGCGTTAGTACCTTGTTTATCCCATCCCAACCTGTATACAATACGTGTCAATGTGCAACTAAACTGCGGCTTGGTTCTGACAACATTCAAAATGCATGGTGCAGATTTTGTAAAATACAAATTTGCTACACGTTCGCAAACATAACGATAATAGCATTGTTAAACTTTAGGTATTACCTGCTCCAGTCTAATTATACTAGAGTCAGGGGTGCACAAGGGGATCCTGACTCAGGTGGCCATTATTAAAAGCAATAGTCATCAGGGATCGTCTAAGATCTTAGGAATTTGGTATGACAAAAACGGAATTATTAATTAATGACAAAATCAGAATCAAAGTTTTGTATAAAGTCTTTTACAACCGGTCAAAACCATAAAACGTGGCGTGGCTTAAAGACGAGCGCTACTGATAATGTCGGGTACATTTTTTTTAAATCAAACCTTGAAACGAGGGTACCATCGTAGATCTCTTCTGTGTATAAAATAAATATAAAACCGTTGTAAAAACGTTACAAACTTTAATGAATACAAAATAAATCTTTGTTTCTATTTACAAATTGTTACAAGACTTAAACTGTAAAACAAACAAGACCCAAAAAGGTAAAAGAAAAACGTTAACTTATCAAAATAACAAACTGCAAAATTTACTTCAAATGGAAAAATCTTATGTTTCTTTACTGGCAATTAATTTAGAGGTTTTAGTGTAAGTTTAACAAAACTTAGAATGTGACTAGACTTATCTCCTCAAAGTTTAGGTTTTGATTAACCGTAGGTTGGACCTAAGTAATCCATTATCCACTCTTTGAAGAGCTTTAAGGAACCAAGACAGTGGTGTTGCTGCTAATTCTAAAGTTTACTTGTCATTCTAGCTGATGAGCTAAGCAAGAAGACCTAAACAAAAACAGAGATAAAAAGACATTTTATTGACATTTTTTTATTTCACAGTTTTACCATAACCAATTACGTTGAACGTTGAACCGAACCGAACCGAACCCTCTTTCTACTTGATGTTACCTCTAGCTTAACCATTACAACTCCCACTCTTAACTTTTCAGTAGTTTTACTCGCATCAACCACCTGCTGTATGGTAGGTGGCACCTAGACGTTTATCATTGTGAAGGGAGGCAGAACCACTTTCTTATCTCAGCAAAACCATGTTTTGCCCTTTTCGTTTTTCCAAGCTGGTTGCGTACAGAGGCACAGTCAAGGGTAATTTAAATTTCTGAAAATATTGCTATGTAATGGAAGCGTCCTTCTCTGTAACCTCTATAGCCTATTTCAAACAACCAAAGAAGAACCTAGTTTGTATTGCTATGCATTATCTGTTACCGGCGCGGTGGTCTATAAAATGTAAAACTTAATTCTAATGAACCGATTTTTCGACCCAACCGGCGGCGGCGCGGCGGCTCACTATATAGACCACCTTGAAAATCATTTCTCACGTCTACTCACGAGAACGTCGACGATCAGTTTGCAACACCGCGCTGCGAGGTGACATCTGTGGACTCGAGCGACAACTTGGTTGTGTATTGGGAGCTGTCTTTTTACTCATCATTCTGACAAAATTCGGCGCCGCTTGGGTCCAAAAAATTTTGAAATTCTGGTACAGGTAAGTTTTACAGCAAATCCTTTTGATCGTTACTATATCGCAGAAGTTAAAAGTAAAATAAAAACAAAACAAAATCCCCTTTTTTCCGCATGCGCAACTCTCTCTTTTTTCTTTTCATGTATGCTCGTTGTTTCGCTCCCTCTCGCACACAAATCGGTAGCACGGAAGTTTGGCGCGAAATGTTAAGAGGGAATAATTAATCTTGTTGTTTTTGAACTAAAAAATAATGAAACAATTTCTAGGTGTTTTTTAATAGGTCTCCTGTCCTTTGGGAGGTCGAAATTGGTGTTAACCTAACGTCTTGGTTAATTAAACGGAAACAAATCCTAACCTAGGATCCAATACACCCCGCCTGACCCTTCTTAAGGATGTGCTTACACCGCATATCAATACAAAATCCACTCTTCTTTCGTTGCCTAAACCAAGGTATAGAGTTTGCAGTGAACTTTAGGTGAACGACACTTAAGCCAAGCCCCCTATGATTTTGTCCAGTTTGATAACAGAAAACTTCGATTATATTTTTGTCATTTATGATAAACTTCGAATTTGGTCTTGTCTTGTTTTGATGAATTACGCTTTCGATTCCTCACTCCGATATAAAATTTATTTTTGAGTTCTAGTGTAAAGTCGATAAATATACCTGTAGCATTATTTTTTTAAAAATTGACAAAATTGACTTAATAACAAAAATGTGTAGTATACCAGGGGCGGATCCAAGAACTTTATTTGGGGGACAAATAACATAATAAATATTGCATAAAACTATTTTGCATAGTGAATTTTTTTAATACCTTTATTATATAAATTATGTTACAATCTAATATTTACAATAAAAATATATATGCTTATAGTAAGTACACTGTCACTTCTTTTTTACAAATTAAATATTTTTTTCAAAATTTTTTTAATTTTCTTGCTTGAAATTGATTTGTATCTTATCATTCTAATAAAGTCTTTAAACAGGAGGTGTATTCTGTGTGTAAAAAAAATATAATATGAGATTTGGGGGGAAAATTTCCCCTTTTTCCCCTTCCGTTGATCATTGCCTGAGTATACTGTATACCTGTAGCACTATTTTTATTTTAATTGACAAAAATTACTTTATATAACAAAAATGTTTGGATTTTACTTACTTAAATATATTTTGACCATCACTTATTAAATATTTTACGATTGTTTATGAATTGAATAGAAACTAGTCTAGTCCAGTGGTGGCTGCTACAGGGAGGGCAACGGGGCAGTGCCCTCCCAAAACTAGACAACAAACAGTATTTTTAATTGATTAATTTAAAAAAGTTAAATCTTTTCTTACCACATGATTGTCTAGTTCTTTTTATTATCTGTGGTTAACAGCAAGCAATTAATTGGGTGAACTTTTAGCGTAAATAATTACAAGCCGGCAGCGCTGCGCGGGGCAACGTTTCAATTTCACCCATTTGTCAGCGGGGTATGGGTGGATGTTCTCTAGCGGGAGCGGGAGGTACGTTTGTTTTAGTTTAAGTCCATTTTTAGTTTAATCATCATCGTGCGAAAACGTCAGTTGCCCTTGGTAGGAAGCCGGTTCTATCCTCAGTGAAGACGTATTAGTTTATTTTGATCGCGTATCATTGTTTGTTTTTGTTATCGTTTGTTTATAAAATGGAAATAAATACCGTCGATTACATAATTAACTGTTCAAATTTAAATACGTTGATATATGAACTTGGATTACAAATAAAATCTTTAGTGCCACATAGACCAAACCTAAAAATTAACCAAAATTTTAATGTAAGTAATGCCGAGGGGTGTTCCATAAAAACTTATAATAGAAAATTTTATAAAAAATTAGACGATGCTGAAAACTGGTTGTGCGGTTGTGAAAAAAGATTTTTTTTTTTTGCTTTATTTGTCTTGCTATGAACAATCCACGAAGTGATCCTGCGGACAAAGAGAATATGTGATATCAAGCACTTTAGTGAAAAGTTAAAAAGACACAAAGTAAGTGGTATTTATTTAAATAACCACATAGAATTGTGCCGATAGGCAAAACATTACCGAACAGAATGAAAATGTGACAAAAATTAGACATATACTTAGTAGGTTAATAGACTGTTTAAAATTCTGTGGGATTTTTGAGGTTGCTCTACGGTCCTATAAAAAAAGGCGAATGGACTTTATCTATAAACCAATAAACTAAAAACTACACCAAGTAGCTGCTTCCTTGGAAAATACTAAAATAAAATTGTTTCGATAAGTTTTTTCTAATATCATTTTTCATGCAATTTAAATTTCTGCCACCTTAATTTATAACGTCACCAGCCGCCACTAATCTACTTTACTCTAGTCTTTGGAAGTAGGTAAAATTCTCCTGTTTTTAAATATAAGATGACGATCATGCATCTAAAAAGTTTACCTTTATCGCAACAAAATTAGTTTAAAAGCATTGAACTTAGCCGATTTTAATATACATTGTTGTTTTAGTTTACATTTGTCTACTTGTTTTCTTTTTTAATGATGTTTTAATTATTCAATCGTGACATTGCGCATTGGATTAAGAAGGGTTTTGGATTAATTACCATTTGTTAAAAACTTTTAAACTAATATAACTAATACCGTAATAAATAAGCGAAGAAAACAATATGTTCGGAACATAAAAAAATTAAATTTTTGCCGAAACCACAATGAAGTGAATTTAACATAAAAAACACTTATTATAAGTTTTAGAATTTAAATAATGTTATAAAATATTTAAAGGAATACATCTTTTACTTTTTGTCGTGTTTACGCTTTTATTTAGATTTAGATTACATAAACAAACACAGTATAGTGCGTACGACAATATTTTTGCATATATTTTCAATTCAAATTAGATATTTGAATTTTTTACATTTTACCCACCCTCCCGGGTAAAAGCCGTATCTACGCCGCTGGTAGACACCAGTGTTTAGTTTGCTTTTGGACCTATCGGTATACGCATATATTTAGACAAGAAACATTTCACATACATACTTGTGCTTATAAATATTCGATTTATATTTTTTATTATAATAATATAAAAGGAGGCGGCCATTTTTGATGTGGCCCAGGTGATCAAATATCTGGACTATGCCCTGATCGAGTTGACAAAGGTGGAGAGACGACTTAATCTGTTTTATAACGAGAATCACAACTTAATTCCCTATAAGTTAAGGACATCGGCATCACGACATCGCCCGTAATTTGCTCTTAGGCAAGAAAAAGGAGATAGATAAAAAACGTGCTTGTTGGTTTTGCATTAATTAGTTCATTTTTCTTTTCAAACAAAACTTTATATCAGTGGCGTAAGGTGGTGCCACGGTGCCTTGGCACTACCTTATTTTTCTGCAAAAACAACCTGTGCAGTTCTATGGATCACACGCCGCGATGAATGGGATACTAAAACCCAAACCAGCGTAGAACAAGTTGCCCAATAAGCATGTACCACTTTTGTGTTGGCTCCTTCGAACAGAGATAGATTTTATCAGCAGCCTATATGAGCGACAGAGAAAAGGCCAATATTGCGTTGTTTAAATGGGAAACATCAAAGAAAATCATCGGTTTCGTTTTCAACCAATAATTATTTAAATGCGCGCCTCTGGAATATGGAAAAGAGGGACTTTTTGTAGATTTTTATAACTTCTCGTCAAATAGAAATAAAAAACCAATATTAATTTTATATTGTTGAAAAAAGAAGAGTCTTTTTTAATATGTTCTTAATTTTTGACTTATAGTTTTCGTCACATATCTACAGAGTGGCTTAAATTATTAATAATAGAAATTCAGGAATAATAATCTTAAAGGGCATATCAAATATTTTGGGATATGTCAGATGCGGTAAATTTGAGATATGTTAGAGCCTAAACAGTCCTAATATTGGTTTCAAGAAATAGTGGGTGGTCATTGGTTTTTTTTTCGAGCTATACTTATTTAAATTCTACCAAAAATTTTTTGCATCAGAAAGAAAGCCTGCAAGGTAAAAAGATTGTCTTAGATCAAAGCAAATTGCTTTGAAGTAAAATAATTTGCGCTTTCCTATTCATCAAGAGAGTATTTTCTTGATTTAGCACAAAAAATGTCTTGCCTCTTAATTTTAATGTGAAACAGAAATTGTTTTATTATAAATTGGCACTGAATTAATCTAAGGCACTGTTTTCTCTGGAAGCAAAATAATACTTAGATGAACACAATTTGCTTTGTTACAAATTAAAGTCTACTAAGACAAAGCAATTAAAAAAGAAAAATAAAGTCTCATTTCAACACTAAACACTGCGTTAAACTAAAAAGAAATATTATAATTCAAAACAAATTGTTGTAAGGTAAAACCATTTATTCAAGAAAAGTAGGTGTGACAAAATTGTTTACCGTGTGTGAACAAACTTATTTAACAAAACTTTAAATATCGACTTTTTGTCACTATAAGGTGATGGAAGTTGTAGCAAAAATCCATAAGAGTATAGCTCGAAAACGACACCGATGACGCCCCCCCCCCGCCCAATTTTTTTTAAAACAAGTTTTAGGATGGCTCGAGCTCTAACATATCTCAAATTCACCTCAACTGACGCATCGCGGTTAACACACTATTCCGCTAGACAGTTTAATTAAAAAAATGTTTGATATACCCTGTAAGTTTACTACATAAACTATTATGTATGTAAATATGACTTTCTAATAGTTACAACGACTCACATTAAAGCAAATGAATTTATTTTGACTATGCATTTTTAATTTTATCTCTTTAGGTATATTTAACAAATCCCAGTTACTATTTCTGTATTTCTATCATTTATATTTTGAGCCACTCTGTAGATATGTGACGAAAACTATAAAAAAAAATTGAGATTTATTAAGGTGTCACATAAATGAATATTTGCTTTGGCAATTTGTCAAGTATGATAACTTAAATAAGACTTTGAATTGTAAAAAGTATTGAATTTTAGTTGCTAAATTATAAACGATTTTTTGATATTTTCCTGTGCTCAATCTTTTAAGCAGTCTAAGATCCACAGACCTTATCAAGATTATACTTAAAAATACTCTTTTTTGCAACTAAATAAAATTAATATTGTTTTTTTATTTCTATTTAACAAGAAGTTATAACAAAAAGATTACAAAAACTCATATTTTTCTATGTTCCAGTGGCGCAGATTTAAATAGTTATAGCTCGCAAACAAAACCGACCACCCCCCAAGTTTTTTGAGACAAGTATCTGGATGGCTCGAGCCCTGACATATCACAAATTTACATCATTTGACGCATCCCAGTATACACTAATTCGTAGACAATTAGTAAACATTTACTGTAAGTTTATCACATAACCCATTATGCATTATCACTTTACAATTGTTAACGACTCACATGAAAATAAGTGAAGTTAATTTTGACCATGTATTTTCAGTTTCCTTTCTTTATATTTAATAAATCTCAGATATTTTTCATGCATTTTTTTATTATTATTGTTTTGAGCCACTCTGTAGGTATGAGATACAAATAATATCTCAAAAATGGATCAAATTCTTAAAAGAAATCTTTTTGCAATAAAACAAAGCTAATTTCGGTTTTTAATTTTTATTTGACGATAAGTCTAAATCTAAATAAGTATAGCTCGAAAACGAAATCAATGACCCCCCAATGTTTTTTGGAAAAAATATCAGGAAGATTTAGCCTTTAACTCTCCATCAGTTTCTGTAGATGCCCCGGGTCGCTTGCCTGCTCTTCCTCTCATTTGAATGTGGTGAATTGAAGAGAAATAGCGAGTAGAGGTGGGTGGCGATTTTACGAACTGTGACTTTGTCACTGTGACTCGTATGTCGCAGTCACGGTCTGCTCCAGTCCGAACGAAATAACAGTGACATGTTGTCACAGTCTGGCACCGAGCTCTCGCGCCACCTTCGAGGTCGCAGCATAAAGCTGCGAGCATGAGTACCCCAAACAGTTACATTCTGTTTTCCAGCCCGCTCCGGCTGTCACGACGCGGCAGTACAGCGCAACGTAGGGCACATTTTTCAAGATTGCGATTGCGCTATATACATGTAGCATTTACAGGTAATGGTTCATACTGCTCCAAAAAATCACTGCTATTTGTCACCGTGACGCGACTGGAGCAGTCACGTCTTGTCACTTGGCCCATCTCTAATAGCGAGCCTCTAGGGCGCCCCTGTGTATCTACTCGAACTCTCCATCTCTGGGCGGCGTCTTCTACGCTGCTTTGGCGTTCAGTGTCCATTCATTGCACAGGGTTAACAAATTTAATATAATTTATAAAATAAAAAGAAATCCATAACATAAAATAAAGATGTTTTAAAAATTAAACAAGAAACATGTTTTTGCAGAGAAATAGGGTAGTGCCCTGTACACTATTGAGGGCACCTGTGTCCCACCACATGTGGTATGACAAATCACAGACCCGGAACAAATTAAACAAAGTTTACCAAACTGCATACCATTAAATTGCGGCTTAACATTACCGTCATTACGTATCCAAATAATTCGAGCTCTTCATGTTCTATATACATACAATACAACCTATATTTACTGCTTATTATTTAAATTAATTGTGAATGCTAACACAGACTAAATCATACCGAAACAGCAATAATTACAGCCACGTTGACTATTTGTGATAATTAATAGAGCATAATAAACTATTAAACAAATAAATGGCTTAACCACATTATGTTTGTTAATTTTGGGTAATTAAAAACCTCGCTAACCACGTTTCAGACAAATCCACACTTTCAATTTAAAAGTGACAGATCATTTTGTTGTTATGGGGGCGTGTTAAGCTACGTTTACATTTGGAGAGTTTACTGGCGGAATGTACTGGCAGCCACTAAACTAGTCGGCCCGTCAATTCTTGAAAGGTACTTGCGGGAGAGTAGCAAGTGTGTAGTTTACACATGGCAAGTTTAGTGGCTGCCAGTACTTTCCGCCAGTAAACTCTCCACATGTAAACGTAGCTTTAGGCCGCCAGAGAAAGCCTTGGATAGAAGGCCAATCAAAACAAACTTTTTTTAAAAACAAGAGGATTTTGTTTTCTTTAAATAATAAAATAATAAAAGAGTATTTTTTTTTAATGACCATCCCTTTTCTATAATTCTATACCATTCGAATTTCCGTTCTAGCAAATTGCTGTACCACCTTTTCTTGAAAAATTTGAGCCCATATTTGACCTATCCATAAACCTTTTTCGGAATGAGCTACAAAATTCAAGCTTTGCAGAGTCATAGACCTTGAAGTTTTATGGAGTTCCATAAAGCAGTAAAGTAGTTACGAAATTTTAAAAACACGTCAAATTTGCCACTCACTCACTTATATACATCAAAATTCTACTGTACTTCCAGACATGCTATAAAGCTGAAATATGACAGACTGGATAGAAATTATGACGAAACCCTTGGAAATAACCAAAAAACCCAAAAAATCTGATTTACTCCATTCCCCTATACATGTAAAGTTATGTAAAAGTATTGCCCACTTCCAGAACCGCTGGAGAGCTGAGCTTTGGCAGACTGAAAAAAATAAAAAAACCCCAAAATTTTCATTTACTTCCCCCCCGTATATAAGTTATTTAAAAGTAACATTGTTTACTTCCAGAAGCGTTAGAGGAATGAGTTTTGGCAAGCTGCTAGGAACTACGATTAAACTATAGGAAAAAATTTTAAAAACTTCAAAATTTTACATTGCACACGTCCAGAGACGATAGAAAGCTGAGCTTTGGTAGACTGATAGGAACTATAATAAAACTATATACATATATAAAACATTTTAAAAACCCAACATTTTAATTTACTTCACTAATCTATACCAATTAATTTATGAACAACTTCCAGAAATGATAGAAAGCTAGAATTTGGCAAACTGACAGAAATTATAGATAAGTTCTTAAAAAAAAACTTCAAATTTTCCCATCCCCACCCTAGAGATCCTGTATGTATGACATATTTTAAAGATAAAGAGACGCGACAAACTCTTCAAAGTCAAATTTATTTAAGTCAAAATCAAAGGATGAAAATATCGGTCCTTTATACTCGCGATGTTTAGAGACAGACGCATCTTGTGTCCTTGTTGATTCATAGGCATTGGAAAATAAAAATAAACGTTTTATAGCAAAACCTATACAGGGGTGACCGACAAACATGTTTGTTTATATGTTGCATCAAGGCCAACACAAAAATAGAGGCCACGACCCTGAAAAAATCAGCTGTTCTCCCGGGGCTGAATTTTACATTGGGTCTTATGGGAGGTCAGACGTTTTTTTATGATATTTTCAAAATGGCACTACAGATTTCCGCAAAATTTCAGTGAAATATTCTCAGACACCATCCCGATATTCCACCAAAGGTTTGTAAGGAAGCAACATGATTAAAAGGTTAAAATCTTCAAGATTTAGCATTCCTTATTTTGAATTCAAATTACCCGCCATGTACCACATGCCAACTGTTATATTTGACATGTATTTGACTTTGTCATATGTGATTGTCACATTCGGTTCTGCTTTAAACTTAATTTTTGTGTGAGCTAATGAAGCGGCTATGAAAAATTAGGGCTTACTATACATTTTAAAAAAAATTGTTCTGCCAGAATAAAGTAAAAACAATCTCAAAAACGGCTTTATTTAACAAAAAATCAAATATCCATGAACCGTCATTCCAACTTCAAAATTTTAAAGACAATCAGCTGTGTCGTAACGTGACCATCAAAAAAAAATCAGCCCCGGATGTGACGTCAACAAAGTGGAGGATCGTGGCCCGTCCATTTTGATAGCCCTGGTTGCATCAACATGACGATTGATGTCATTCACTGCTGACCATTTAAATTATTTTAGTAAAACGCCAATGAATTTGACAAGAAAATAACATAACCAAAAAATGTTAATTTCAGTGACTTTGATGGGCTTGTCGCGTCTCTCTTTTGTAAAAATATGTCATACATACAGGGTCTCTACCCCACCCCATCTTCTTACCTTTTTCTCGTAGAAGCATGTAGGTATTTCTTAACAAATCAGGCAATTATGTACAATCTCGTAAAAATATATGTAGGCATGTCAAATAAATTAAGAAGAGTATTAAAATCTAACTTTCAGAAAAAATTATCCCCACATTACCTCTTATTTCCAGTTTGACTTCGTTCCCCTCTATCGTTAAAAGACAGTAATGCTGTAAAATATAAACAACAGTCAAATGAAAAAGATAATAATTGAAAATAGTCATTTGTCTTGCATTATTAGATTTAATTGCAAAATATATTAACAGAAAACATAGAAATAGAAATTTATTCATTTCAAAAAGAATATTAATCCGAATAAGGCATCGCAAAAGTTTTAGACAAAATTCCGCATACTTTACTACTTTAAAACTTAAATATTATTCTAATCCTTTAAAAAAGGAGAAAAATAATAACTAAAACATTTTATGAAAAAAAAATCGTTACGTTAAATAAGCATTTTGTAGAAAGTATAGACCCTGTACGTATGACATATTTTTACAACAGAGAGACGCGACAAACCCATCAAATTCACTGAAATTAACATTTTTTGGTTATGTTATTGCCTTGCCAAGTTCATTGGCGTTTCACTAAAATAATTTAAATTGTCAGCGGTGAGTGACATCAGTCATTATGCAACATATAAACAAACACGTTTGTTTCCACACCCTGTATAGGTTTTATTAGAAATCGTTTATTTTTATTTTCCGAAGCTTATAAGTTAACCAGTGGCGCGCCCAGGAATGTGTCTTGGGGGGGGGGCCCGACAGGCCGCTGCTTGGGGTTGGGGGGGCCCGAAGCCTGCTGATGTCAAATTTTAAGCTATTTTTCGTGTTTTATCATTAAATATGTCGCAAATATATTAAAAAATCTAAGGCTTGGGGGGGCCCCACTGGGTGCGCCCATGAGTTAACAAGGATGTTTTTTCTTTTGAGACCGATATTTTCATCCTTACTAGTTTGGAACTGATTTTTAAACTTGACAATTTAACTGCAAATTGACTCTTAGGCACAGTGCTAAATTGAACATAAACAAGTGGAATTGTTTTTTAGAACACCAAAAGTTAATTTTTGTGCTTCTGTGTCCAATCTCAGAAGTATACTTAAATTTTGCATTAAAATATATGTTTTTGTGTATTTATGATGTATGACTTTCTTTTTAATAAAATTGATTGCAATCAGTTTTTATTTTTATATTTTCGTTTTTATTGACATGTGAGTACATACACCAGGAACCGAGGCAGCATGGCAGGGTAGTGAAGTGGTATGGTCGTCGGCTTCACATGTCAAGGGCGGATCCAGAGGTGCTTCTCGGGGGGGGGGGACCACTTTAGGTGACATTCTCTGTTGGTAAAAAACGGTATATATTTTATTGAATTAGTCAGTGGTTGTAATTTCGATGGTAAAAACAATACTTTCATGCGCCGCAGGCAAAAATTTTGAATTTTTTATTAGCAAAAACATTACTTTTTACTCATTTTTTGTATATTCAAAAAATTCTCGGGGGGGCAGGTGCCCCTAGTGCCCCTCCCCTGGATCCGCCACTGTCACATGTAGAAGGCACCAGGTTCGCATCTCGGAAAACGGTGTTAAAACAAACAAAAAAGTCTTATCGCCAGGCCCGCCGCCCACTCCCAGCGTTCAACAGTAGTCATCGAATTGGCGTGCGATGCACACAAAAACCCTTGAACATCGAGAATATATGCAGGTGTAGTCTAGGAGCCGTCACACTCATCCAGGGAACCAGGATTAATAACCTAGGAGCCTGCTATAAGTGCTATAGTCGGTACCACGATGGCGCCAGCATAGATCTCCTATCAACTTACGAGGACGACGACTGTTGCGCTGAAAAGGAAAGAGGTCTATCGCCTTTCACCAAGTTCTGCTAGGACGCTAGCAATGTTAGATAGATGCTAGTCTAACATGTAGCAGGACTATCTTTCGAAAAGGTGTAAAAGCGTGGGTCCACTGTATACTTGCTACGCATTATACAGATCATTATATACAAAATTAAGTCCTCTTAGTGACAGAAAACTGCATCAGTTTGGTATAGTAAACGAACAAATTGCGAAAAGGGCGCGCTGTTTGCCTAGTCGCTAGAACAAAAATCTCCCCACGACTTCTACCTACCTCAGGTACTGTGGCAATCATCCTGGCATGGGGTTAAAAGTCACACTTAGTTTTTTTCGACAAAATGTGTTAAAAAAAAATCCATATATTTTTTATATTTTGGAATAAACGCACCCATCATTGATATAAAAATTTCATTGCTAAATCAAGACCATGACTTAAAAAGCCAATCGGAAAAAAAGTGTGACAACCTGAACTCAGAGCCCGGGGCAATCCCCCCTCCCCTCAGTATGCCATGGCAGTGACGCGCCACTGCCCAAATGATATCTGTCATGTCAAGCCTAATACTTTGAATGAACCATACAGTGTGTTAATAAAGTATGTCGCCAAACTTTAGAGGATGATTTTTTTAGTGATTTTAAGAAAAAAATTTCAAATAAAAATGGTGCCGCCGTTTCTTAAAATTACTCAAAAAATCATACTCTTAAGTTTAGCAACATACTTTATTAACAGCTTCTATATAACAAACTCTAGTTTCCTCAAATTAAAAAAATTCTTAACGGTTAAAACACTCTTGTTTATTCAAATTCTTTTATCATAAATATTTAATTTATTGTTTCAGAGGATGGCGGAAAGACTCCTAGTTGTGCGGCAGATGAGTTTGATTGCGAAGATCAGACGTGCATTTCTGCGGAACTAAAGTGCAATAAGAAATACAACTGCAGATTCCGATGGGACGAAGACCAGTGCCATGTAAGTTTTGATTTTACATTTGCACAAGATTTTTTCACAAGAATAAGTCAACCCAAAAAAAATACATCAACACGGGAAAAAAGGCTCCACTGATAATATGTATAAATATATTCTTAAATAAATAGACTTAAACCAATATTAATTTAATTCATTCAAGCATTTACTAAATGAAGAAGAGTCTATTTTCCGGTAAAGCCGCCTGATAATCTATTAATAAATATATTCTTTCACTTAATAAGATATTGAATTGGTCGCGAAAAGATACTAAATTAAGATCTAAACTTAAAATAACTGTTTTTATCAAACTAGATAATTACTAAGCTCAAAAGAAAAAGTATTAATCTCGACACAATAATATAAATAAGAAGTAGAATTAAATCATGTTAAATCTTATTTTAAGAATAAATTTTTACTGGATTAGGAACAAATTAAACTGGAATCATTAATAAAAAAACAAGAATTGTATAAAGTCCAGCTAAATTTTTTTTCAAGATTAAACTGTTATTCAATGAAGTAATTCGAGTTGTACCTAATAATCTATTTAAAAAAATGTAGATCATATCGAGAACTGTATTCTTGCATATACAAGTCTTCGTTTTAAACTTAGTCTAACCACGCTGCACGTCTTGACTCGTTACAACGTGGTTGAAAGCAGAAGCACAGGCCGAACTTTAACAGCCTAGCCATTAGTACTACGCATGTGTTTGTTTAAGTTTGTTTTCGCTCGGTGGTGAAATGGAAACATAGAAAGAAAAAGAAGTATGAGAATGCTACTGCTATAACATCTGATTTAAACGCTAATTTTGACGCTTATCCTGTGATGATTGGTGAGAAAGTTTAAACAGAAAAATATTATACCATTTTATTATATATATGTGTAGTTTTAAAATGTTCACGCAGGCTTTTAAAACTAAAACCCTAAATTACTTGAAAATAAAACACTACTCTTCTTGTAAAACCAGTATTTTTTAAGTTTTTTTTTTATTTTAAGTATCTATTTTAAGTTACCTAGCTTTTAGTTATAAAATGTTTTTCGTGAACTGGTGTCCTCAGTATTTTTTTTAGCTTAAGCTTGTTGTAATTTTTATTCGTACCGTAGTGCTATCCAACACCCTGCATATAGGATTATATGAATATTTTTATGCGCTTTAAGTATTTTTTTTAGTAATTCTGCGATATTATTATTTGTAAACACTCGACGGTTTTTCATCTGCCCCTTAATGATGTACCGCTCGCTGGTGGCACCTCTATAATATGAGTTATTTACTCAATAAAACGAATAAAAATAAGCTTTAAATTTCTCTTTCTTGAAGAGCATTCAAAACTCAATTCAAATATATGAACGTATCACATAGATAGGACCTTTGATTGTACAACACCAACTTCTAAACATTGATAGGACGTAATCCCAAATTGAAGAATAAGCGTTTTGCTTTTAATATAAGTCATTTTAAAAAAAAGTAGGATAACACTCGAATTAATAATTGTTTGTTATAAATCCAAATTAACCTTGATATCAGTGAAGCTTTTTTTCTGTCAAGAAATAGATATACATTAATCAATTGTATATATGAATGTGTAATGAATCCAAAGAAATAATGTGAGGCTTGGCAACACCGCATGTTTTAGAATAAGTACCATGATTTAATAAAGGACTCGGTTCGGTTCGGTTCGGTTCACAGCTTTTCGGATGAGCTTATACAATTTAATAGGACAATAAAAGACCAATACATTATTTCAAAATATACAAACCAGAGAGAACCTTTCAGGATTGGATGGGCTCAAACAAACCGGCCCTGACAATTTTTTTTTTCTCGGCCCTCGCTTCGTCACAAAATTTTTACGGCAAAGAAAACGAAGCTATATTGAGTTATTTTTGTTTTTGATATTATGGAGGTTTTGTTATTAAATAACATGCTACTTTTAAAGGATATAATTTGCATTTTGAGAAAAAAAAACTTCAGGTGTTTAAAGACTTTTAGAAAATCTCCTTTTTTATTAATATCTGTGATACGACTCTAGATATTTTTGTAAAGTTTTATATTCTGTATGCCTATATTAAACACTAAGTACCTATTAACATAATTAATATCTAATTTTTTCACAAAATGAAAACTCAAAAAAAAAATAAAAACGTACAAAATTTTAACATACAACAGCACTGCCCCCTTTCGTTAAAACGCTGCAAGTATTTTTTTTTCGAATTTAGGTTTTTGTTCTCGACGGATTTTCCATCATGTCCTATGTAATAAAATTTAAAAAAAAAACTTAAAAATAAAATCAAATTGCAGCAACTGTAGTACTGCGTTATGAACAATTAAAACTTTGAAGTCGTTTTTTTCCGAACCACACTTTCGTCACTTGCGCCCTTTTAACTACCGAGGGCAGAGCAGGTATGCTAGTTTTTCATATGGTAACGACTTTTAGCTCACACTACTACTATACTATAGTAGTGTGAGCTATAGTGATCCTAATTTTTTCGAGAAAAAAAAAGTTGCTCCGATTTTAAAAATTTTTATATATCTTTGCGTTTCAGATGATTTTGAAATTTTTTGTTGCGCCGTCTGTCTGTCTGTCTGTCTGTAACGACCAACGCGCATAACTCAAAAACCGCTTGTCCGATTTTAATGAAATTTGGTACCTTGGCTGGATCTTGCGTCGAGATGGTCCCATTTAAAAATGAACAAAATCCACCGAGCACAAGCCAAATAAGAGGGTGGGGGTAGATTTCAAAAATTAGAGTTTATGTGAAAATATGGCGTGTGTGATATCAAACGAAAGGTAATTGAGTCTGGAGTTAAACAAAATTAATTTTAGTTTAAAAAAAAGGGTGGGGGTAGATTAAAAAAACGAGAGATTAAGTGAAAATATGGCGTGTGTGTTATCAAACGAAAGGTAATTGGGTCTGGAGTTAAACAAAATTTATTTTAGTTTTTTTAACAAAGAGTGGGGGTAGATTTCAAAAATTAGAATTTAACTTAAAACATGGCATGTGTGGTATCAAACGATAGGTAATTGAGTTTGGAGTTGAATAAAATATATTTAAGTTTTTAGTTATATTAGCTCACCCATACTCTACATCTATAGAACCTAGTGTGAGCTTAGGTGCCCATATATTGGCAGAGTATTTTAATAATGAACTTGATGCTGCAATTTTATCTATTTTTTATCGGTTAATCGATTTCTTAGAGTTTTTATGTATTTTAGCGCCAAAAATGATCTTTCACAACTAAAATATGAGATATTGGCAAGGCCGTACCGAATCGGGAGATCAGGGGGATCAATCCCAACCAAAGTAGTCAACAAAGTGTGTTAAAAGAGATTTCACAACAGCAATATCAATTAGAAAAAAAATTGGACAATATTTTTATTAAACTTTTTTAATCTCCCGATTTTTTTTTCTGGATATTGGTATTGTAAACAGATATTAATAAATTAGTGCCATTATCACATTATCTCCTTGATACATTATACATATTTTAATATAAAAGTAACTGTAACAATCAAATGAGTAACGCAGGCCTGAAGTTACTACATACAGATTTTTTTATTAAATGATTAATGTTTTAATTAGTTCGTTTGTCAAATGTACAAAAATAAATATTAATATATAATTTGGAATAGGTAGATCGGCCCTGCGGCCCAACCGGCCCTAAATTGTACCGGCCCACCGGGCATTTGCCCGGTTGCCCGCCTGTCCCATCCAACCCTGGAACCTTTTGATTGCTATACCACAGTCTACAGATATACACTGTTGCTATACCATCTTGTGCGTCTTGTTGTAAGCCCAAAAATGCCTAGCAAAATACTAAAGTCAAAATACCTATTTGTGATAACGTAATTTTTGTTTACCTTTCTTTAACTTATGTCAACTTGTAGTGACAATATTTTAATATATTTTTTTAGTTTTTACAAGTGTAAAAAAGAACCTATAATGATAAAAACAGAACTTGCAAAGTGTGAAAAAGAAAAACCCAAAAAAGGATTGTTACTACTTTTTAACTATTATGGCAACCCCGACCTAATATCTCAGTCACTTTTTTTCTTATTGTATTTTATCTCTATCTGTGGCTCCCTAAGTATATATTTCTATTTTAGACTTTTGTTTCAGAACAGTGAAGGACTCGCATTGACCGATGAACATATCATTATAATAATGATAGTTTTCTCCTTGATCCTCACCGGCATGTTTATTACGTTTATTTACAACTGCGTAAAAAAGCTTCTAAGGGACCACGAGACAATACAGGTAAGGGTAGGATACACATAAGAAAGTAGTTTTGTTCTATCAGGATATTAGAGAGTCATAAAACCACGGATCACCTAACAAAGATCCGTGATAAAACCGTATGAAAAATCCAATTTGCGTTCCAGGTCCACGTTGTACTGTTATCGGGAAGTAAATTTTCCGTTCCAACAGGCTACTTAAACAGGTTTCGGACTCTTTTGCAGTTCACTCTTTCATTTCTCTGTGTTTATCTTATATTGCACTGGAGAAATTGTATGTAAATTCTCATCCATTTCGTGACAACACATTTCTAGTTTACATCTATAAAATTACATTAAAGTTATATTTGTCTGAGAACAATGCAAAAAACAGTGAATACCCATAAAAATAAAAATTTTGGCAATTCGTCGTTGATCTCACAAACTGACGTAACTCATTTATTGTAATTTTACAAGAAAGCAATTTCAAGTTTTAGGGAAAGTTTGTATTGGATTTATATCACTAAAAATTTTCTTGGATCTAATGATTTTGGTGCTATTTAAAGGATTTTTATGAGTTACGACACTTTGTGAGATGAAAGAACGACACAAATAAGGTAGTATTATAGTCATCTCAAAACTGCATTTTTTTGAGATACGTCAGTTTGTAAGATCAACGACGATTTGAGGAAAAATAAATTGAATTTTTCAACCAATTAGTTCGGGGTCTAAGAGGTAAATTTTGGGGTTTGTCTGCATTTTCGCGTACCGTAATGACAATTGGCACAGAGGTAGTAGACTCATTTTGCGTACAGTTTTTTTGTTTGTTTTACCTTATAGCTTGTAAATCCAAAAAATGTACAAAAAATAAAGTTGAGAAAACGGTTTTTTTGGGGGGGGGGGGGGGGGCAAAAGGAAGGAGGACAGACATTGTAAATATATTATTTCGTCTAAAGTGATCGTGTGGGGTATCGATTTCTAAGGAATTTCGTATTCTAAAAGAAAATAGATATAAATTAAGTCAATACATCAAACTCTTCACATGATATGTCAAAAACTAACACCTTAAATGTACCTGTTCTGAGATCTACGCCAAAGAATATTAAAAACACCTAACCAAGCCTAACTTAATAAAATTTGATAAATTAAGTAAAAGTGGAGTTTTTGGAATTTTTGAATTTTTAATATACAGGGTGTTCAGAGTTAAGTCGGCACTATTACTTACTTCGTTAATATTAGAGCTACAGGGTCGGCTAAATAGACAAAGTTGTGGTATTTTTTCCTCTGATTACGATGGTGATGAACGAAAAGAAAATCAAATGACGAGTAGGTGAGTTATGATAAAAAAACCACATTTTTTAAATGGGACACCCGGTATACAGTTAAGCCAATAGAAAGAACATTTGACTTTAAACAAAATTTATTTTATGAACTTTTTCTCTTAAAGTCAAAAATAACGAAGTTATTAACAACTTTCCTAATCATAGGGGATATCGAAAGCTGTCCTTGTTTAGAAAATCGTTAATATTTTTTGTATTTTTGCCTTTAGGAAAAAAATTAAAATTAAATTTTTTATCGGTTAAAGGAACTATGTAACGGGTGTTAAAGCGAAATTTTTTTTAAATTTTACTTTTTACTGTAACTCATGTACGCGTTTTTTGACTTTTCTTTTATTTCCAAAATTTTGTATCTTAGTGCAATTAAAATTTTTTCATATACCAGTGCACTTAAATGGTGCCAACAAAAAAAAATATAAATTTTACGTGTTTAAAATTTTTTATATATTGACAACCACCCTGTATTTTTTTACCATTACAAAATTAAGTAACACAGTGCACACCACGTTAGAAAGACGTGCCTCTAGTTATAACAAGTAGTAAAATTAAGAAGGTATCTTCAACTGCATTACCGGTATGAACAAAAGTTTGAGACTACTACTTTTTACATGAATTTTTTAATATCACCCTGTATCTTATAATATATTACCAAATTATGCAAACTTTTTGTGTTATAGCCTGTGGTAAGTCGACAAATTGTGCCACTTTTCATTTCAAAATTCCGAATAACGCAGTAGCTACAGTAGATAATGTAAAAAAACAGTAAAAATGACAGCAAAGTAGTTGTGGCCCAGTATATACGTCAGAAAATGGTTATGAAGTAGCGCTTAATACAAACATAGAGCCCGATAAATGGTTTATAAAGAACAACATAGTGATTTTAATGTTTATTTGACATATCTAGAGTATTTTGAATTTTTAGCATTAAAATAAAAAATTGCGAAAAAACTTTATTGTGTAGTTACTTTTTAACACTGTACTAGTACTGTTGTAAGGTGCTGACTTTGAGTTTTCTATAGTGATTTGTAACGTCGTCGTAAAAAAAAACGATTTAAAATGACCATAAAAATTTTGCTTATTTTTAAAAATCACCCTGTATTTTTAACAGTTTAACCTAGTTCTTTTTTCTTTCTATAAAATATACATAAGAGCTAAGTATCTTTTATCCGGTGTATACTTTTTTACAATATCGTTACGTCTAACAAATCCACATACTCTTCCATCTTTTTAGATTTTTTATACATACATCAAATGCACATAAGTATTTAGTTTTTAGCTTTAAATGCTCCACTTACATTTTTAGTAAAATAATAATTGTAGCATGTCTTAACTTCCTTGAAAAAGTGGGTGTGTGTGGATGTATGTCTGTCCGTAACACGATAGCTCCTAAACCGCTACACGGATCTTCATAGAATTATCAGGTAAAATAGTGTTCGATGCTTTAACGAGCTGATAGATTTGGGTTGTTTTTTTTTTAATTTATACTGGGACTTTCCATCCATAGATAGGATCAATCGTCCAGTCTTTTTTTGGCCAAATTTTTGCCGAGCTATGCCTTGTTGGGACGTTACAAAAACAACCAAATGCCGAGGTGGGACTCGAAACCACAAAATACGCAGCGCGCTTAGCCTACGCGCGGGCGGTCCAGTCATATAGCAAGCACTGCAGCCTAATGCACGAACCAACGCGCTAAGCCGGTGTTCCACGGTTCCCATTTTAGATTTTGGGAAAAATTCATAGATGCTAATGACTGTTTTTTGACAGTTAAAAAATATAAAAATGCAAATTTTTTAACGAAGCGTCGCATCAATATGCGGTTCTCGGAATTTAGTAGAACAGATTTTTGTCAAAAACTTCGTATGAGCTTTCGTTTTTAAGATATTTATAAAAAACTGTTTTCAAGGTTAATATAGCATGGAGGTTACTTGGAGTGTGCTAATGAAATGGGCTAGAAAGATATCAGATCGATAATGGAGCCAGTTATTTTTCCCCCTCTTATTGAAAATCAGCATACTAAGTATATTTTTTGTTAGAAGAAGGGTAAAGCAATGTTTATAAAACTGATATACCGCGTGGGCCAAAAAAAAACTGGTCAATTTTTTTCATTATAATTTTTGAACTATACCATTGATTTTAATGGGACAAACTGCGCTTAGCAGGGAATGAATCAGAGTTTTGACTAAATATATCTTTTTGTCCGCCATCTCTAAATCCAAGATGGCAGACGAAATTAAATTGTATCCTTCAAATATGCTCGTTTATTATTGTGTTGCAAACATGTTTTAAGATTTTTTTAAAATAAGTAAAAAAGCTGCATTCCTGCCACGCACAACAAGGTACGAATCAGCAAAATCGCTTTGGTGGTTCTAAAAAAAATATTTTTGTTTCAACCATCGCTTTGAATATTATACAATTGCCTTGCCAATCATGTCTGCATTTATTTCCTTTTAAATGAATTACTAGTGAACCGATTTAAGGAAACTAAAAACAACCTGGTAAGAATTGATTGCTTTTTAAATTATATCATAATCAAAGTTTAAGATGGCGGACAGAATCATACTTGATTCATCAAAATGGCGTGTTCATTCTTATTTTCTGAAAATGTTTTAGTTTTTATTTTAATTTATAGAAAAGCACTACTTTTACCCCGCATAACGATGTACAAATTAGTAAAATCGATGTAGTCGTTCTCAAAAAATCTTGTTTCGAAATTTTACTACACCAATTTTATTACTTTGTACCTCTTTATGCGAGAGAAAAGTAGTGTTTTTCTATTAATTAAAAAAAACTAAAACATTTTTGGCAAATAAAAATAAACACGCCATTTTGAAGAATCAAGTATGATTCTGACATCTTAAATTCTAAAATGGTGGCAAGTTTTGATTTTTATCTTTAAAGAGCAGTCAATTCTCACCATGATTTCTTTTATATCGTATAATAAGCAAAACAATGATTGTGACAAAAAAAAATTCAAGTCACTGAACCGATTGTTCTGACTTATTCCTTGTTATGTGTGGTAAGAATACAGCTTTTTAACTAATTTAAAAAAATAATTTAAACATGTTCGCAACACAAGGATAAACGAGCACGTTTGAAGGGTATATTTTAATATGGTCCACCATCTTGGATTTTGAGATAGTGGACAAAAAGTTATATTTATTTAAAACTCTAGTTCACTGTGTGCCAAGTGCAGTTTGTTCCATTAAAATGGAGTGTATAGTTCAAAAGTTATAATAAAAAAAAAATTGTCCGGTTTTTTTTTGGCCCACCCAGTATAGCCAATGGTCAACTAAATTTGGCCAAAATCACAAAGCATTTTTTCGGCCTAGATTTTTTTTAGGATGCTAATCCTTAACGATAAATTTAAATTTTGATGGGATTATTATCTGTTTTCTTTTTCAACCTCGTTGATTTTATTAATTTTTTAATATGATTTCATTTCTCGTTCTTTTTGTGTTGTGCTCCAAATTTACTCGAAAAGCGCGCGAGAAATTTTTAATAAAAATTGATTGCTGCTATTCCGCTTTCAAGCCAAATTAGCTTTTCTCCAAAATAATCTTTTATAATGCATACGGCTCTATTAAGAGCCACTAATTTTGATTAATGTTTCGAGTTAAAGCAAAGAAAACTGCAGAGATTAGAATAAATAACACTGGTCTGCAAAAAAAAATTCTTGAGCCCTGGAATTATTTGCGCTGATTCTTATGTAAGACGACGACCTGAATCCAAATATAGCTTGCGTTTTCTTCTACCACCCACCATTTTTGAGGGACCAGCCTTTTTACCTATTTTCATCATTCTTCGATAATAATTATAATATTATCGACATAAAGTATAAAGAGAGTTATTTTAGTTTCAAACAATAATAAATACATAGGCGCACTCCGGGAGGAGCCTACGGGAAAGAAGTCCAGATGCGAGTGAAGGAAGTGCACTTTAAGAGACATGTTACATCCCATGGCCTTTTACGCTAAGAGCAATTCCTCGACCTGAGCGACATAATCATCACTTTTATAGTTACCTAAAAAGTTCTTACACACCTTTTGGAATGCAAACCAAGCTCGTTTTTCTTTTTGATTCAGGTGTTCAATAAATGTCGAATCTTGAAAAAGTTGTCTAATCTGGGGCCCCAAAAAAACACCTTCCTTAATTTTAGCCTCACTAAGACAAGGAAATTTAGTTTTCAAAAATATGAATGCGTCGCCTGTTTTGTCCAGTGCTTTTACAAACTCTTTGATCAATCCAAGTTTGATGTGCAAAAGCGGCAAGTAATTATTATTTTGCGGGACTAATAAGGATCGTTGGCGACATTTTTCTGACCGGGAATAAATCTTTCTCGCAAAGGCCAGTTCCGTACAACGAAATGTTTGTCCCGTGCTCGGCTGTCCCATTTACAAATAAAGCAACAATATTTTACTTTCTTATTATAGTTTCTGCATGAGCGTATTCAAGGGGGAGGGGGCTTGAATGAACCGAACCGAACCCCCCAAGAATCTAAAAATAGATTATGTTAAAACTATTTATTTTCCTAATTTTTAATATGTTAATAAAAGTGAAAAAAATTTCCAAGCCCCTAATTTTTGTATACGCCAGTGGTTTCTGTATATATATATATATATATATATATATATATATATATATATATATATATACTTTTATATACTAATATGTTGCATTATACTTTGCTGTAATGTTTATTACATTTACCGTTAAGCTACTGGCAGCTAAAATTTTGTAAAAATAGTTAGAAAATGCATATAAAACGGTAAAATCGACAATGTCCATTTACCATTTATGCAAAACACCCCCCCCCCCCCCAAACAAATGGCTTACCACCTTGCTACAAATATTAATGTTTGAAAACTCTAAACTCTCCAGTCTCTCAGAAATAATGATTTTAAGGCCAAAAAAAATCCTTTCCGTCCCACCAAACTATCGAAAAGCAGTAAAAATAGGTAGGGGGATCTCCCCCGAAAATGGGGGGTAATGGGGAAAAACGGAGTTCATATTTGGATTCAGGAGGTCATTTTACATAAGAATCGGCAAGAATGGTGTCAGGGCCGATTTTCATGCCGACCAGTGTAATCTAGCAGACAGCTTAAAAAATATCCGATGAGAACGTGGGTAGTGTCGGGTTGCGTAAATTCATTCTTTACTGCGGTACAGTTAAGACAAAAATACGATTTCGGACTTCCATTGTCTTCATTTATTTTAAACACGACGTTTCAGTTAGTATGTATCTCTAACCGTTTTCAAGTGTAAATTAAACAATCCAGTCTACAGGCTACTATTTATGCTACTTGATGTGCAGTCAGGTTTGACGGTCCACCCCCTTTTTTAATACTAAGACGCTTGCTTTCCTTAAGGAGTGGTTTCCATAAGTTTGGTATGTCCATGCTTGGTTGACTGAAAACTTCTTTATCCGGCATTACAAACGCAGCTTTATTAAAATTTCGTTTTTGCCAATGCGACTCCTTATGCAAAACTTTAGCTTCTGACCATTGAATCTTGTGATCATTTGACCATGCATGATCTACTAAACCGGATTTTTTAATATTCCCTAATTGAGTACGTTTTAGATTTAGTTTCGCTTCACCTACATATGATTTACCACACTCACACGGGATTTGGTAAATACATTCCTTATCATTTAAGGGATTTTTTGGTTTTGTTTTAGTTACGAAACTCTTATGTTTTCTGAAATCACTTAACATATGGAATGTTAATAACACCCAACGGATTATTATTTTGAAAATTTGCTACATTTGGTTTCTTTTTAATTTTAGAGGTCGTTGAGCTTACTAAATTCTGGGATTAACCATTCCGTTGTAAGTCGTTTTTATGGTTGTTAATTTCTGTGGTTAATCCTTAATTTTTACAACAAATATTTAAGGCTCTTAAATACAAACTTCTTCTAACTCCTTCTTTTGTAGCAACAGAATAATCAGACTAAAAATTTTGGTACTGTCTCCTATACGTAGATTTCGTCTCGTCTATTCGTTTGACAACATCCAAAAAAGATAAAGCCGAATCTTTTTTAATTTCCATTATGCATTTGATTGTTGGTCGTATACCGTTCAGATGGTGTAGAAAATTCTGCAGTTGGTCATCATTTTCCGCCCATAAATTAAATGTGTCATCCATGTATTGTTTGGGCATAGTTTTGGCGTGACTCTTGCTGTGTTGATCGCATGGTCCTCGAACCACTTCCTGTAGATCTTTGCTACAACTGGCGAAAGAGGTAAAACTCTTGGTAGTCCATCATTTTGAGCGTAAAACTTATCTTTCACTTGACAGTAAGAGTTACGGAGACAAAGCTCCAACAGATCCATCACCCCTTCCACCGATATTATTATCAGTACCCAGCAATTTTTTTCTTTAGCTTAAAAAATGTGAACAACAAGTAAAATTAAAGAAAGAAAAATCAGAAACGTTGTCTTCGGCCGGGACTCGAACCCGAAATCTCTTGCTCCGTATGCAAACGCTCTCTCATTGAGCCAGCAAAGACCATACATAAATTTTCGGAAAACTTTTATCTATGCATGTGTGTGGTGTCTCAATAGAAGAACGAAAAAGTCGGTATTAACTCGACCAAGCCATCCAACTGATTCCTGTAATTCTTCTTTCCCACCGTCAAAGGTATGAAAACTCAAAATAGACGTAAAATATCAACGTCTGAAAACATGAGATTACCTTTTCCGTATGTGAAAACTTCTGATCGCAATCGGCTATTGCCAATATAGTTTTCAAATATCAAATTGCAAATACCTTTTAATTATTTAATACAAAATAGGCAATGAACCTGCCGTGCTCCCAAACTGTTAAAAATGCGTTAAGATAAACACAATTTAAAGGGAAAATCAATGGCCTATAACATGGGCGCACCCAGGGGGGGGCCCGGGGCCCGCCCCCCCCCCAAGCCTAAGATTTTTGTATATATTTTTCACATATTTCATGAATAAACACAAAAAATAGCATGAAATACGACATCATAAGGCCTCGCCCCCCCCCAAGACATATTCCTGGGTGCGCTACTGCCTATAACACATTGTAAGTATATCGTTTTTTTTGTAGGGCTTGCAAAAAACTTCATGGCTTTGGATTTATTTAATTTAGTAAATTTGTAAAAAAAAGCTGCAAAAAGGCTATGACCCAAAGCTAAATTTTCATTCAAGGATCTCCGATATTTCAGCTTCAGAATCGAAGATGGCGGCTGTTAAATTTAAGAAAAAAAAGTAATTCCCTGTTTTAGGATAAATAAAATTAATTTTGATGAATTCCCTTTAAACAGGAACTACTTAATTTTAAACTGTAAAAAAAAATAGACACCTGTCGCTTGAAAAGAAAATAGCGGCTATATTTTAAAAAAATATTCGATATTTCCTTTAATTTATGTGCGACATTTATTTTTAATAATTCATATTAAAGTTCATGACCATTTCTTTAAACCTGCTGCTAAAAATTCCTTCCCAGCCAATACAAAGATGCCGCTTAATATGTCAAAAATAAAATAGATTTTTATATTTTTACAACAAAAATTCTGTATTTGATCAAGAGTGACCCACGTTTGTAAGTATTTATTAAAAGATACAATTTGACATTTATCATTCAAGAGGGCCGGCGGCCGAAGTTTAGATAAAATAGTTAATGTTTTCATTCCTGTTTGACAGAACTAATGTTGCTGTGTAGTATATTAATTTATTAGTTTACACTTGAAAATGGTTAGAGATACTAACCGATACGTCGCGATTAAAATAAATAAAGACATTGGAAGTCCGAAATTTTGTTTAATACTAATAAGATTCAAAAACTAATATATTTTCTATAATATAATGTTAAATCTATTGTGGCAATGAAGTAAATAAGTATTTTGTATTATAATTTTGTAATATTTTTAAGATTTAGAAATAAATTTTTGTATCATTAAAGGTTTAGCAATATTTGCAAAATGATTTGACAACAATGTCTGGAGATCTTTTACTCAAACAAACCTGCCTATGCACATAAGGACAGAATAACAATTTACGGCGCCAACAATCTAAAATTTTATTATATGTGAGAATATGATCGAAAATGCTTATGAGGTTAAGTATTTTAATTAAAGAAAACATGTGCATATTTGTTTTTTGCTCTATTTAAAATTCTCAAAATTTCCCTACATTATTAAACAACAATATCTGCGGTATCTGCATCTTCTTAATTATTCATATCATCATCATCATCCTTCTCTTTACCATGTTCATTCCCTTTCTTATCTCCACCATGGAAGATTGACAGCCTTATTAGCATACTTAGCACCACTCTTTTTAATTATTCTTCTAATTTTTTTTGCTTATTGGTCACAATAGGGTCAGAGAATACCAGCATTCAGTTAAATATGTCACTATTAGTGTTAATTCTTCAGGTTTTCCTAGGGTAATATTATCGAAATTTTTTATACTCTTTATGGCCCATCTCAATTAGATTTTCTGACCGCTCCATGCAGTAATAGTTATGAACGCAAGCACTAATTTTTTACCATACATAAAGGAAAATTGCTATTTCTGCTGTTTCAAACCCATACTTTAACATTTTTTCCTCGTTGATGTAGTGCCCACAAGAAGTCGTGAAAAGTATATTTGCCAATCTTTCTATTGATCCTTTATCGATACCAGATATTTTAAAAACAAACTCAGGTTTTTAAAAAATTTGCATGCTGTATTTCCATCATTGCCATTGCTTCCACCTTGTTTAGGTTGATCAAGAACGAGACCCATTTCACACAAAACTGAGTTGTTATTTAACTTTTTTTTGTTTTTCTGGAGCTTTTCGATGGTCACCTCTTGCTTGCCGCTGCTGTAGTTCTTGATACATATCGACTCGTCAATTGGAAGGTCATCCATTTTGGATCGGCCATTTTAATGTTATAAGAAACCAAAAATTATATTGAGTGACCTAAAGTACTGCAAGTTCTGAATTTAAAGCAAATTGGTTTACAAATAAACATATCCGCCATTTTAAAGCCGACATTTTTATTTTAACTTATATTGTCACCGAAACTCGATACATGTACCAAGTTTCAAGTCTCTCGCTCATCAGAAAGTATATGAAATAGCTGTCGCAAGATTTGAAACAGAAATGGGTATGAAGACAAGTATATATATATATATATATATATATATATATATATATATATATATATATATATATATATAAACATTGCTGATTTATGCCTATTTAAATCTGTTTTACCTTGAGCCAAATAAATAGTTTTTAAAAACTCGGCTGTCATCATTCTCCGTAGGTATGTATTAACAATCTTTATGTACTTATAAAATAAAAGGAAACCGCTTATATCAAACATATTCACCTAAACAAGCATAAATAAAGAATAAATAAATTCTAAATTAAAGAAGCAGCCACTAATTTCACATTCCCCTGCTGCATTTTACATTCCCCTGGAGATCAAGTTTTATTTTATTTATTTTTTTATTCCCTGGCTGAGATACTGCGCTGCTCATGTCGGTGTTTTAATAAGTGTATTTACAAAAAATATATATCTTTTAAGAAAATTGATAAAATTCAAACTAAAATTGGTGGCTCCATATATACACTTTTTCAGAAATTCACCCAAATAACAAATAAAAGTTTTTCTGCTAATACATTTGGGTGAATTTAAAAAATAAAATTCTTATGTTGCCTTGACGCCGTATCTATAAGTAACATTTTAAAAATATGTGTGGTTAGTTTGAACTGAATTTGTTTTACTATTATTGGCGCCCTAATGTAGCTATTTGTCCTTATGTGCTATGGTTTAAAGTTATACTACTTCTACTAGTTCAATTTTCTAAGCCGCTGACCAAACTACTAGTAAATGAAGCTGTCGATCGCTGCCTGCCAGATCAAAGAGCTCTCGTTAGTGCCGCGTTGGTTTAATTATGTGCTTATTCAGTTTACTTGAATAATTTAAACGCAATCTACATTCCAAGTAAACAAACACCGGTACCTAATACAGGAAATTGGCCCACTAAGAAGAAAGTGGGCAATAAATATACAAATCAAACAAGGTCGGTCATTCTCCACTATTCGTCGTCACCCTAATTCTGAAACGTCGTAACCCAACTAAACAAAATTTTACAGGAAGAAAAAAAGTTTGAAGCAAGTTAAATAGCGTAAGCATTATGCGACTTATTAGAAATCGCGGGAATGACCGTTTTATATAATTTTTTTGGTTGCGAGGATTTAGCAGCATATAGCTATACATCATTACTAACCCTTGACACAAAAATATTAATTTTAATTTTTTGTGGGTTACGACGTTTCAGAATTAGGGTGACGATGTTTTGAAAGCAATTAGGCGTTTACTTTTAGTTTATATACTAAAATGAAAAATTAGACTAATGAATACGAGGACTATCTTTTATATTTTGCATATAGAAACAAAGTGAGCGACACTAATCGAATGTCGTTATTAAAACTTAACCTCAATCTTTACCCAACCTAAATTCAAAACGTCAGTGCAATATATATAGTTTTATAGCTACAGTGAGTTTTTTAAGCTAACAAATCATAAAATAGAATAAAACACAGAACATTTTCAGGCCATAATTTATCCCAACTTTCTATGGAAATTATCTTAAGAAATATCTTATATTTTATATATATGTATAAGAATATATAAGAATATATCTTAAGAATGCCTTGCCGAGTTGATTTCTGTTTTGGGTAAAGCACCACATCAGTCGACAGTTTCTTGTTGGCATGGAGAATTCAAGGGTGGACGGATTAGCCTTAGCGACGATCGAAGGTCAAGTTCGCACAACACTAATGAATTTTTAATCCACCAAAGCGGCGAATTGTTGAATGAATCCATACAGTCCCTTCCTCAGTTCCAACCATTTCTATACTTTTCCGAGAACCAAGAATGGACTACGTGGTAAAATATTTCAGTTGCAGAGGAAGCCGTCGACGCCTACAAGAATGCAATTTTGAGAGTACCAACAAACGAGTGGAATTACAGCTTTGACAACAGTTTTTTTTTTAAATTTGATGCAAAATATTATTCAACCAAATAAAATTAGTTAAGTAAAAAATATTTTTTTAAATAATATATCATAAATTTACATCGAAAGTTCAGGATCCTTACAAAATAAAATGGGTAAAGCGAAAAAACTCTAATCAATTAAAAGGGATCAAACCAGGCACGTCGATAAAGGGGGGGCACTGGGGACAGTACCCCCCTCCCTAAGCAACTTTGTATCACGAAACTTATTGTTTTTTTAAACGATTTTAACGGTTTTTGGACTTAAACTGGGCGTGACACCCATAAAATCCTTGCTTTGCTTTAGGTAACGAGCAATTCTAACCCTAAAAAGAAAAGCTATCTACGTGCCTAGATGAAACTCACCTTGATGTATTTATTCCATTAGAGCGACTTTAATAGGATAGCTCTATTATGGTATACGTAGCTAACTAAAAACTTACTTACTTACTTTTAAAATTAAGTTATTGGACAAGGTATTCCTTGGATATTTTTTTTTCTTTTGAGTCTAAAACCTGAAGATGAAAACTTATGCTTTCGAAACCTGGCAAGTGGAGAATGACCGACTTTGTTTAATTTATAAATTACCTCCACCCAATATGAACAATTTCTTCAATTTAATAAATAAACAAATACATCGAATATCTGCTGATTCAATGGTAGATATTAGTTCCTAAAAGTGTGGAATAAGTTGCCATTAAGAATTAGAGACTTTTCTCCCAAAGTTTAAAAAAATAAATAAAAAATATTAGTTCCTAAAAGTGTGGAATAAGTTGCCATTAAAAATTAGAGACTTGTCTCTCAAAGTTTTAAAAATAAAATTAAAAACCTAAAAACCTCTTTAATAAGAAAAAAATTATTGTGTGTGCATAAGACCACACGGCAGAAGTGTAAACTTGAACAAGGCGAAATTAATAATACTGGCCCATAACATATTCTGCAAAGCGGACCGAACCGAACTCTTCTGTGTACTGGCCTTCATCTGCATCATCATATCGCTCGCTGAATGTTTCTCATAGTTAGTCGACTCGAGCCGATTTCACCCGAATTAGCGTTACATAGCCGAGCCAGACGGCTCAGTTCAATTCACTACCCACAAAAACTGCTAAACGCGCCTAAAGAAGTTTTACACTTTAAAACAATAGGTTTACTAATTCGTTAATAAGTTTTTTAGTGACAGTTTGAGTGATATAGTTGAGAACTATTATGGGTATTTGTATCTTTTGTCTAATAGTTTGTATATTATTGAAATGGTACCGGTTTGATTTTATACTACACTTGTAAATACCTAACAAGTAAACTGTTTGTATTATTTTAATTTGTATATTTCTTTTATTTTTACTTTCATATTTATTGACCAAATATTAATTAGCTTTGGTATTCTAAATAAATAAATAAATAGTAACAAAATAATAAATAAGAAATTAAACTAGATGGCCATCACATATTTATATTAGGCTTACTTAGATGCTTAAAAATATTATTGTAAAATGTATTATGTACTTTGATCGGATCAACGGCCATGTCGTTAATACAAATTTAATAAAAAAATTATTTACGGGAAAGGGGGGCAATATGGGATACTTTATTTTAAAGGCTTATTTCTCACATTAAATGATCATCATTGCGTTCGTCACTTGAAATTATGTTAAGTAGATATTATATCTTTATGTTTTAATTTTCCGTTTAAGCGATTTAGAATTCCATCATACTTTTGTTTTAATTTTAAAAAGTTGACTTTGCCCGCATACGGTTATGTGGCTAAACAAGCGGGGCGGTTGTATAATTTAAAATCAATCTTTTTGTAAGATAAGTTTTATTTATTAAAATACTAAACAATATTAAAATACTTATTTAAAAAATAAAGTTGTAATAAAAAATACATTTATAATAATTAAATTCAGTATTTACAAAATTTATAAAGAATTACAGCAACCTAGTCATCGCTGTCGACTCTCCTACACGAATTGTGCGTCCATTTTTGCAAAAACAACACAAATTACAACTTTCAGCGATGGTACCAAAAAAAAATTAAAAAAAATATTTGGGGTAAAATGGGGTATAGGTTACAAGGTATCCCGTTTTACCCCCATGAAAAAACTTAGTTTTACCCCAAACCGCCAGTTAAATTCAAACAAAAATCATACACAGTAAAAGGCTAATTTTACGGGCAACACGTTTAATTATGAATAATGCATAAACTCACTAATCGTTTAATGTCAACGAAATTTTCAAAAGTCTGTACTTAACATCACAAAATGTGCAAGCTATTTTTACAATAAACAGCGCACAACATCACATGTTGAGTAAACACCAACTTAAGCTCAGTCGACCGGCACCAATTATATTGCAGAGAGTTGAACCAGTCATGGGGATAAAACATATGATATTACGAGGTTTTATTCTTGCGCAGTTTACCTAAAAAAGGGGGTAACCTTTCATCACTAAACCAAACCTATCTCTCGCCCCCCCCCCCCCCACATTAGTAAAGTTCACACCGTCGCCGCCTCTACTTGCAGTAGCTGTAGCCAAAAGAAACTCGCTATTCTTAAAACCCGTTCAAACATTTGTCGTAAACTTTACGGGAAATGAAGGTCGAAGTCAAAAAGTGTCGCCGACAAAATGAATGAATGCTTCTTACACAAAATAAAGACTGATGATTTCCTGGGGAGAAAAATGATTCGCGTTTTACAAAGCCAATCGTTTTCCGCTGAAAAGTTATTTTGGTTAAATGTACTTTTCGACAAATCTAAAACATGAATAAGGTTACCATTCTCATTGTAAGTAAATTCGCAGTAAAACAGGTACGTTTTAAAAACGTTTTTAAAACGTCCATTTCGGACCTCGGGGACGTTTTAGAAACGTACTCCTAGGTCCCTCTGGGTCCGATAGAGGTCCCTGGAAGGTCCCTGGGACGTTTTTGTGGGTATTTTTTAACTTTTTGAAACGCCCCACAGAACGTTTTTAAAACGTTTTAAAAAGTTTTTCGGACGTTTGTCAAATTTAATTTTTTATACCTTCTGCAAAATTTGGGGACGTTTACTAAACGTTTAAGTGACCTTCGAAAATGTTTCAAAGCATTTCGAGGACGTACAAAAAACGTTTTAAAGACGTCTAAAAAACGTTTTAGGGGACGACGTTTAAAAAACGTTTAGGGGACGTTTTAAAAACGTCCAGGGGACGTTTAAAAAACGTTCAGGGGACGTTTAAAAAACGTTCAGGGGACGTTTAAAAAACGTTCAGGGACGTTTTTAAAATTTCGAGACGTTTTAAAAACATACTTTGCGGGACATTTTCAAAACGTACTTTTCGGGACGTTTTAAAAACGTACTTTTCGGGACGTTTTAAAAACGTATTTTTCAAGTGGTTTTAAAAACGTACTTTTCGGACGTTTTAAAAACGTACTTTTCAAGTGGTTTTAAAAACGTACTTTTCGGGGCGTTTTACAAACGTACTTTTCGAGACGTTTTAAAAATGTGCTTTTCGGGACGTTTTAAAAACGTACTTTTTGGGACGTTTTAAAAACGTCCTTTTTAGGTACCTCAAACTAAGGGCCCTAGAGATCTAAAAAGTACATTTTAAAAACGTATTTTTTGAGACGAAAAAGTTTGAGTCCTAAGGGTCCATCTCACCGGCTTTTTTTTCGTTACTTAGCTTAAAGCGTTTCTTAGTATAATCATAATATGACGTAATAAGCAACACTTAAGGCTAAGTAAAGAAAAAAAAGTCGGTGCGATGGGCTATAAGACCTAAAAAGAATATTTTAAAAACGTACTGACCACCACGTTATTAAAACGCAACGTAGGCAAACCACGTGATCAGGGGCGCAATTAGGAAGGGGCTAGCGGGGGCTTAGCTGCCCCAATTTTATAATTGGCTCACCTTTAAAATGAAATGAATATACAGTCGAACCTCTATAACTCGAACTTAAAGGGACAACCAAATCAATTCGAGTTATGGGGAGTTCGGAGTTAAATACATATAAAAAGTGCAGGGACCACTTAAAGGGTTCGAGTTATAGACAGGTTCGAGATAAAATTGCTGATAATTCCTGACTACGGCGCTTACACTTTTGAACCTAACCAAAACTTTTAAATAACCATGGTAGTTATATTTTATAATGTATGCCTGCAAAACAATTTTTTTACGACAAACCTTCTTCTTTAGCGTTATTTTTTCTAAAACTACTTTATTTCTCTAAAATTCTGGCCTACGACGTCAGTTTTTTCCTTATTCTTATCTACAAAATATTTCGGCAGCGCGGTTTTTTCTAAAAAGTGCTTAATTTGTTAAAACTTTTCGCATGCGACGTCGCAACTTTATTCATTTTTCCGATAGTTTCTAACAGCAATTTTTTTAACCATTACTTTCCTTCCTTTAGTAGGGATATTTTTTGCATTGTATACATATTTGGGTCCTAAGCTTGGGGCTCAAGCCCCCCCAAAATGGCCCCGCTTGTTGCGCCCTTGCGTTGAGCTCTGGCTTTAGGCATAACTTTGGCTTGTTAAAATTCAAGGAACACGTAAAATTGAAGGATTCTTATATTTACCAAGATATATTACATATTTCATAAATAAATAAGCAGTATTCTTGCCTAATACAAAAAAAAATATCAAAAAAATTAAAATTGAGAAATGTAATTGGATTTTCTAAACTCCGTTAAGAATATGCAAACAACTTACAGGAAGTAAATAATAAATCAATCAATCAAAAAATAATTTATTGTGGAGAATAAATCATCCTATTGACAAAGCAGATTAAAACTACATAATAAATAAAATAATGGAAAAATATAGTAATGAGAAAATAAAGAACCCTGTGCTAAAGGTGTCAGAGGAATAGTAACAAAATTAAAATGGAAATTTGCCGGTCATAATATCAGACAGAAAGACGATCGATAGAACAAATGTATTGTAAACTGGAAACCTTGAGAAAATAAAAGAAGTAGGGGACCTAAATGAGATGGGCGGACGACTTGAAGAAACACGCGGGAACTAGATGGATGAACACGGCGACAGACAGAGAAGAGTGGAAGATATTGGGGGAGGCCTATGTTCAAAGATAGATTGAAGAAGGCTAAATAGATAGATAGATAGACTCTTTTTTTCACCTTTCAGAGTCGCGGATAGTCCCAACCAAAATGTGAAAATACAATTTCCAAAAAATTAAATTCCAATATGAAATAATTTTGCCTTTCAATACTTTTTTCTTCAAACAAACGATGTTTTGAAAAATAGTGCCCACCAAAGTTTTTAAAAACTGCGGACTGTAAGTTCTCCGTTACCTGCAGAGATATAGAACAAATTTAAAATGTACAGCACTTAAAATAAATTAAACTAAACTATAAATAGAAGAAAAGTAGAAGAAAAGTAAAACATGCAAATCAACTAACAGAGAAAAAGTAAATCACAAAAAATACAAATCAATTCACAAACCTAAAAATAAGTCAAAAATTTTAAAACAATTCTAAACTTACGTGATTTTAGTTATGATATTTCAAGGGCGGATCCAGAGGTGCTTCTCGGGGGGGGGGGCACTTTAGGTGATATTCTCTGTTGGTAAAAAACAGTATATTTTATTTACAAAAACCTAATAAGTTTTTACTTATTTTTTGTATAATCAAAAAATTCTCGGGGGGGGGGGGCAAGTGCCCCTAGTGCCCCCCCCCCTGGATCCGCCACTGTGATATTTATATGAATATTATTTAATAATACCATCAATCTATTGGTCAAATCTGTCGACGAAAAATTATGATAAAACCTGGTATGGCCTTTTCAACAACTCCTTCCTATTTTTTTTCCTAAACAGCCTGATTGAGATAGAGCTTCTTATTTCTAGATAATTAAATATTTTTCTTCCTTCGTAAATTAGACATTTTTGTACAAAAGCGCTTTTTGGGATGGACAAAGGTAAATTGCCACTCTGTCTAGTCAGTCTTTGAGAACCTTTACTTTAAATACTATTTATATGTTCTTAAATACCAATGTAGCTGTGTCCAATATAAATAAAAAGTCTTCTACATGATTCTTGTTGGTTTACATTAGATATAAATCGAACAGCTTTTTTTGCAAAAAAACATACATTACAAAAAAAAATTAATAGCTTTTTTGCTCGTAAATTGTTTTAACTTATATTTCTGTTCAAGATTAAGTCACTGAGTCATCAAATTTTTATTCATTTTAGAAGAACCAGCTGAGTTCACAATTAGTTTCGAAACTTGCCCACTTAGTACCTAGTTTTACATGAATTTAAGGCGCGAAAGTTTACAACAAAGTAAGCCCATGCAAAAGCGGTAACCTAAGCACAGCTGCTATAACGTAGAAGATTAGACAATAATAGCAGTAGTTTGGCAATGTTGTGGCCCATAAAACACTAGCTTGTTTCACCGTTTAAAACCACGTTCAGTCGTTTATCCTAAAAATTATTAATGCATTTATGGCGCCCTATAGAGCATGGTTAACATCTATAGGATTCATAGAATGCTTGCTGTGCTTAATGTGTATAAGAGAGAAGTAAAAGGGAGAAAAATATACCGCGTGAAGTCCACATCTAAAAGACTTAATTTCTATAGAAAGATAAAAAACAGATAGAGTATAGCATGTATCAATAAGAGACCGCAATACGATCGATTCCCGTCGAAAGCGTTTCAGCGTTGGCAAATGTAACCTTGTAAACTACAGACGCAAGTGGTCGCAGACGTCCGAAGGCGGATAACCTGATATTTGCTTAGGGCAAGTAGTAAGGGCAAGTAGTAAGTAAAAATTTAATTCTTTTTAATGTGAGTTTTAGGTCCTAAAACACCAAAATTGGCGAATAAAATAAATTGGCTGTTTGAATACACACGATAAATCAAGAACACCTTAAACGATTTTATCCCAATATGATACAGAAGTCCTTTGTTGGCATTAGATTTTGGTTAAAAAGAAAAGATTAAAAGGATTATTTAACCAAGTTTACCTTAAAACTACCAGTTATGCATAACTTTACTTGTTGTATCAATATTTAAACATTTTTTCCTGAGGCGCATGTCGCTCTTTGACAAAAAGTACAGCATTGTTCTAAAAAGATAATTACCGTGGAAAGATTTCTGCTACCTTCGTCGTAGTTTTCAGGATTCAAACTTTTTTCTGTAGGTTTTGAGTTATCAAAAAAGTTTGCTTTATATCTACTTTCGCCTGCTAGCGGTTAAGGTATTATTCTTCCAATATTTTCTGAAAATTTTGTCTCCGACGCATTTACTCAAGAAATGTCTGCTCCTTTTTTCAAATTTTTTAATTTGTGGATTAAGAGAGACTCATAATTTTGATATTTGATATATTGATACCACCTCTGCCACCCCTAGGGGCCCGCCCCCTAACGCGTCCCCTACCCACGCTGCGTCAAATTAGTCCACCATTATCTTTTCTTTATGGTTGGACTAAAAATGCATTAAAAAACTAAAATTCAATAATAGGTAGCTTACCTGTAGATTAGATATCTTTAAAAAAAATTGACTTTAGTGAATGTGAAACGAAAATAATGTAATGCAAAAGTAAGTGAATTATTTACTTTTAGGAACAAGTAGAATTTTAATGTATTGTTCTGGTTGTGTATCGCCCCGATTGTCACTTACATAAAGCTGACTAACTACTGATATTTTTGCTAAACCGACAACGCTGTTTTTACGCATTTCTTTTCTCCCATGCAATCCCTATGGCCAATGCAAAAATCGTACCTCTAGATGGAAGGCTGGCCACGCTGTATTTTAGGCGGCGTCTTGAAACAGTTTTTGCTGTTTCAGACCCGTATTCGGGCTGGTAGTGGGAAAGTAGAAGAATACATTATGACCTCTAAAGGTTTTTGTCATTCCGTTGTGTGCAGCGAAACAGGCGTAAAGTGGAGACTTTTTTAAAACTTTTTTACGCAAATTAAAAATATTTGTTTAACAGGCGAAAGTTTGTTCAATTTATGGCCGTCACAATCCTTCCATTGTTCGCTACTGGTCACAGAAAAATAAATATTTGCATACTCCAGAATGGACTCTACCACTTTGGATGAACTTCGGTCAAAAATAATCACCACCCTACAATTGAATTTTATAACAGGCTTAGATACTGCTTAGCATGGAGCAGTTGTGTTTTTGAGAGTTTAAATCGTTAGGTAGTTTCTAAATCAATATGAGAGAATTTATCTTATACAGGGTGTCCCAAATAAAAGCAACTACATGGGGATTTTGGAAACGGTAAGATTCGGTTCATTTTTTAAATAAAAAAAGTTGCTTTATTGTAAGTCCAATCAGAGCCGTATAAAAATTAAAAATATCTACAGGGGTTTTTAAAATATCGATCAAAAACTAAAAATTGTGTTTTTTATAAAATTGAAATATCGTCGCCATCTTGCAAACAAATTTAATGAAATTTGGTAGTTTTGTTTAAACAACTACGGCCAATTGAATGACGTTAACAATTTTTTCTAGGCCTTCTAGATTTTTTGAAACTATAATCAACTTTGTTACTTCTTATGACCGCTATATTGGATTTATACTTCAATAAATAGAGCATAAAAGGAGCTTTTCAACCGTATATATCAAGCGTATCTTTGGATGACGGAAAATGTGAATTTATTTAAAAAGTAGTTTTTCAGTTAGTTACCTACGTAATTACCTTTCAAAACTTTTCCATTTATTTGTCTAAATGCAAATCTTTAAGGCCCTTGTTTTTTAATTTTTCGCTGGCTAAGATATAATACAATTTCTTAAAATCTAACTTTTATTTCTAAAACAAAAGTTTACATTTATTATTTAATTTAAAATAAAACAAAAAACCGATAACAAAGTTGTTCAGGAATTTCTTCTATGGCTTAAATAACGGCTGCCTCAAGTTCTTCTATCGTATTATGAGTAGTAAAATAAACTATAAACTTTAAGTATCCCCGAATACAAAAATCAAGAGGCGCAAGGTCCGGCGAACGTGCAGGCCAGGCAACTGGACCTCGATTTCCGATCCAGTTATTTCCATGTTGCTGATTCAAATAGTCGTTTATGATTCTCGCATTATGTGGAGGTGCTCCATCTTGCTGGAACTACATGTTTGTTACATCTTAGATATCGAGGTGCCGTCAAATTATTGTGAAAAATGTTAAATACTATGTGTCCGTTTATGACTCCTAGCCATACATTCAAACCCCACCTAACTTGATGGTGCGCCTCACGATTTAAGAACGGATTTTCATCGGCCCAGTACACGTAGTTATTTATGTCTGTTAAACACACCGCAGTTTGTAAACCTGCTTTCATCGGACCACAGAACCTTAAGCGGAAATTGAGGGTTTTCTTGGGATTTTTTTATGAACCAATTGTAAAACAAGTTCTTCTTTCTAAGTCACCATCTCGGTGTGCTTGACTAATATGTGTTGCATATGGATGATACTTAAATTTTTTAGGAATTCTTTGTGCAGTTGATTTGGATACTTCAACATTATTTTCCAGTTTACGAAGGGAGATGCGAGGATTGTCAACGACACTTTGTAAAACCAGAGCTTGTCGATTACGATTTTGTTTTTTAAAGGAACCATATTCAATTAAATTATTTCTAAGTATTCTGAAGATTGACAAACCTGGTTGTCGTCTTTCTGGATATCTCTGATTACACAAATTATAACATTCATACATATCTACTTTCCTCCAATTTGGAAACGTTTCCATTTTAAATTTGATTGATAATGTGAAAAACATCTTAAGAAATTTAGAAAATTTAAAACTCCAACAGATAAATTAAATAAATGACAAAATTTTGACAAATAGTTACGTAGGTATGACAACAAACGCAACTACGGCCTTTGTTTCACAGCCAACCAAGTGAAAAACAGTTTTATAAATATATTCATATTCAATATGGCGGTCATAAGAAATAACAAAGTTGGCTATCGTTTCAAAAAAACTAGAAGGCCTAGAAACGGCACTCGATTGGCAGTAGTTGCTTATACAAAATCACCAAATTTTATTAAATTTGTTTGCAAGATGGCGGCGATATTTCAATTTTTCGTTTTTGCTCGATATTTTAGTAACCCCTGTAGATATGGCTAATAATGCAGAAGCCTTAGTGGTATATCTTTGAGCCAAAGTGTTAAGCCTAAATCATTTATTGTTGTAATCTGCAGAGTTTTTTTATGTACTGGGTGGAAAAAAAAATATGCCACTTTAGTCAAACTCTGTATGTAGGTACGTGGGCACAATAGATCCATTTGTGGTCGCAGTGCATGGGGGTCCAGTAGGGCCTGCCACCACTTTTGAATACATACAATACATACCCCTGTAGATATCTTTAATATTCATACAGCACCTGATTGGGCTTAGAATAGCGCAACTTTTTTTTCATTTAAACAAACTCGTATCTCTTACCGTTTCCGAAATCCCCATTTAGTTGCTTTTATCTGGGACACCCCAGTAATAATTTCCCATGAATTCTATAGCATTCAACCATGCTGTATACGTAACAGATGTAATGGTGCACTAATAATTACCTTTTGCATGTCCTATTTTTCATAATATCTTTTATTTTGTGATTTCTTGAAAATAAAGGCTTGCAAGTAGGGATCAGTTTTTATCAGTCTTTCCTAGAAATACCTGAATCCCCCCAAGAGATGAATTTGGAGCATACTTTATAGTGTATTCAGTGTATATGAGATAAAGCGATCTAGTTTTAAAAGGAATTACTTTTTTGCAATATGGAGATATCTGTATTTATCGACACCTAGTAAGCGGGATCCGGGTTCTTGATTTTTTAATTGTAAAGTTTAAAATTTTTTTGAATTTGGTTAACCCCGTATATGTAAAAAAATTGCCCTTAAAGGCCATGCATAACTTAAATAATGCAAAAATCAGGATTTTTGATATCTTTTTCTGCCTTCGTAACGCGGTTTCTAGAAAATTCTAATAAAAATTCATCGAGTGTAACTTATTTTCCTAAAGCTATAGGCGCATTGGTTTTGTTCGCTCTTAGATTGGATACGTTATGACATGACGCCTCGAAGCTATCGGCCTCTAGGTGCTTTTTTTTATTTTGAAATATGGTAAAATCATGTGATCGACTACGCTCCAGAGATTATAGAACAGCTAGAGGTTGGATTTCACAAACAACCAAAATAAAAAGTGTGGGTACACCATGCGTTTGACATTACCAAAGTTTACACAATTAAAATCTAAGTTGCTACACTTGAGCCGGCGGCCGACATCAAACGCCGAATTACACAGCGCAATTTGCAGCATTGCAGCGAGATACTACCTGGTGAATCTTGATCACGTAGTACAGGGTGTCTTATTATATTTTTTTCCACCCTTTTAGACCATTAATAATTGTTATACGAATATAAAAGAAATTGTGTTCGAATTCGCAAAATTTTTACTTTTAAATTGCATCTTAACTTTATTCCTGATGCTTACCGTATTTGACAGGCGCTCAAATTTATAGTTTTTGTAAATTGGATGCTCCTTATATTATTTAATTAATAGATTAGGCTTGGAATATACTTTCCAAAAATACCCCATGTGTCGCAGTTTTGATAAATAGTTTCTGAAATATTAGCAATAATTTTTTTAATTATAAAAAAAACGTTATCACTTTTGTGCTAATTTCAGTCTCTTTATTTTGAACTATGTTAGTCCCCATGTATAAACAGTGACAATGACCAATATATTTTTTTTTAATTGACGCTCAAAATGACAACCGGTAACGACAACAAAGTTTATATGTCGTGTCACATCATATCATTGTCACTGTTGATACATGGAGACTAACATAATTTGGAATAAGGTTACTAAAATTAACACAAGAGCGGTACTGTTATCTTTTTATTATTTTAAAAAGTAATTGCTAATATCTCAGAAACTATGGCTCTAAACTACGGCATATGGGGTATTTTTGGAAAATATGTTCCAAGCCTAATCTATTAATTAAATAATATAAGGAGCATCAAATTTACAAAAAGTATAAATTTGAGCCCCTGTCAAATATGGTAAGCATCAGGAATAAAGTCAAGATGCAATTTAAAAGTCAACATTTCGTGAATTCGAACACAATTTCTTTAATATTTTTATATCAATTATTAATGGTCTAAAAGGGTGGGAAAAATATAATGAGACACCCTGTACAGTGTGGCTCGCTTTGTCAAGAGGTTGCTTGATATTATTCTCGGTCACGTTGATGATTTACGACTGGCGACAGCCTACATCGGCATTCGTTCGATGTCTTTATGTCCATTGATTTTTGACAAGTACAGCAGCTTATATTTTTTGTAAACTTTGACATGACCATTAAAAAACGGAAAACTAGTTTAGACAGCCTAACTAAACTCGTTATAAGTACTTTGATTTTATCGCGGTTTTCTTAAAATCGCAGAGACTGCCAGGTGTTGTTATTTTTGTTGTGCTTTTGTTGGAAAAGAAAGCAAATCTCGGACTTTCACTACTAATTGAAAGAGTAACATTTTAAGACCCTGGACATTTTTAGAGAGTTCGATTATATTCAAATTATATTAAAAACACTGGCAAAAACACAAATAAACAAAAACAGTGGTTGACAACAACTTGACATTTCTAAACTACAGAACGAAATGTCAATGGTAAAAAAGGACGAGACGGCAGCCATTTTGGATTTTCCACTTTAACTTTGGTCAAATCTATTAATATCCAATAATCCGTGCTATGAAAAAAATGCGAAGACCTTTGTTTATTTAAAGAAATCAATCCTTTTCGAACGATAGGCACCAAAAGAAGGGATCGTGATTGTGACTTAATCGTCGGAAAAGGATTGAATTCTTGACTTGACGTAAAAAAAAGCCAAGTAGGCGAAAATGGTATTCCGTAAAAATAAATAAGATAAAAATATAGCCAAGTTCTCCAATATAAATTTAAAAATGAAAGGTTTTTTACTTGGCTATTAAGGCTGCCAAGTGATTTTTAGGCGCAGAGCTCAATTTAGCCTAATTAGTTTGGCTGTAGTAGCAAAGTTTAACAAAACTTTTCCAAACTAGTAAAAACCTTTCAATTTTAAAGTATATTGGAGAACTTGTCAATACTTTTATCTCATTTATTTTTACAGAATAGCATTTCGCGTACTTCAGCTTTTTTTTAGAAGAAATGTTTTTGTTATGATTATATATTTTAGAACTTACACTCCTCGGTCACGTTTCAAATAATATTCCGGTGTATTATCTAGGCCTTAAGTAAATATTATCACCATTCAACGAAATAAGATTGTCGTTTTTCAAATCGTACGGCCCTTTTTATTGGTTTTATAAGTCGTATGAAGCTGTAGTGTAGCTTTATCATTTTTATTATCTATTTAGGATTAGAGCTTACGATAACACCGAAAAGTAACAGAAGTTTTACGAACATACTTTTTTTCTCTTGGCAAACATGTATTTTATTTAAATTGATGATTTACAATGGTTGCCAAAAATAACCTTATTATAAGAACACTCTTAGGATGGATGTCCATTTAGGAGAAATACTCTTAAGAATTGCTTTCAAGAATATTTCTCAATATTTAACGCGTGGTACAGCTTATTGGCTATTTGATGTCTAATTGATACTCACCAAAATCAATTCTACGCATAGCATTTTTAAATGGAGCGTCAAAACAAATTAAATCCAAGTCCACCAAAAATTTTAAAAAGCTTTAGACACGCGATTTACTTTACTTACAAGTTTTGGAAATATTATCAGGGTGGATCTTAACCCTTGATTTCAAATAAAATAAGTCCCTTAAACGTTTAAAAACATCGAGCTTTGGATACCCTGTAAATCCAGAAAAGCACCCCTGACTGAATTGTCAAGAAAGAATAACTCTGATAAGAAATATTTCAAAACTTCAACGTCCTCGGTCACGTTTCAAATAATAATCCACTGTATTATCCAGGCTGTAAATAAAGATTTTCGCCATTCAGCGGAATAAGTTTCTCGTTTTTTAAACCATGCGGCACTTTTTATTGGTTTTATAAGTCATAGTGGGCTGTAATATAACTTTATCGTTTTTATTATCTATTTAACAATATAGCTTACGATAATACGGGAAAGTTACAGAAGTTTTACGAAAATATGACTTGTCTTAAAACACGCATATTACATTAAATTAATGATTTAAAATAGTTGCCAAAAATAACGCTCGTAAGAAAGGTGCTTCTTAAACCAAATTAAATCTCATTTCTAATAGAAGTTTACCAGAACCAATTGAAGAGCACAGGGAAAAAACGTGCAAAGACATTTTTTATAAGAAAGTGGGTTATATATGCCAAATGATGTCTTAAGATGTGTATTATTATCTGGAATATTCAAACTGGGAAAAAACAGGCCATGTTACAAGATATTACTAATAATTCATTTGGTCAACAGGGAAAGAACGTGCCAGTTTTAAACTTTTAAAATGTTATATCTCCAAACTAACTAAGAGTGACTCCCTATGCTCTTCAATTGTGTATGTCGTGCATACATTGAAATTCTTAACCGTCAAAACAAATTATTTTCTACTAAAATTTTTAAATAAATACCTTAGGCTTCTAAAAAAGTGTCATAAAATTGATGTAATTTGTCGAAAATCATGCATTTTAGAGAGTAAATATCGCGTCGAAGAGCTTCGATTTGCTATTGGACAGTGATTAGAGCTACTGGCCAAACAAAATTTGATGTCTATAGAAGCTCGCCAAAACCAATTGCGCATGTCGTTTAGACATTGAGATTCTTAACCGTTAAAACAAATTATGTCCATAACTATGAAATATTGCCGGTGTAGATCTTGGCTCTTGATTTTAAATAAAATATTTTAAATTTCTAATAACCACCGAATTTGGGACACCTTAGAAGAGTGCCCCTTACTGAATTGTCAAGAAAAATAATTCTGTAAAGAAATATATTTTAAAACTTACAAGTTCGTGGGTCACGTTTCAAATGATAATCCAGTGTATTATCTGGGCCCTAAAAAAAGATTGTCGCCATTTAGCGAAATAAAATCCTCGTTTTTCAAACCGTACGGTACTTTTTATTGGTTTTATAAGCCACATAGAACTATAATGTAGCTTTGTCATTTTTATTATCTATTTAACATTAGAGCTTACAATAATACGGAAAAGTTACAGAAGTTTTACGAAAATACGGTGTGTTTTGGAAAACTTTTATTTTATTAAAATTGTTTATATACAATGGTTGCAAAAAATAAAATTAATATAACGAAGAATGCATTTTCACTTGCCAGAAATACTTGTAAATATTGCTCCTAATTGTACATCTCGAAAATAAGCGCATTTTGGAGAGTGACGTCTGAAATCTGCCTGCTGGTGGTCAAATTAAATTTAATGTCTAATAGAAGCTTGCAAAAATTTTGTTTGTACATCGAAATTCTTGACCACCAAAAGAAATTATGTCCAAAAGTACTAAATAATTTAAAAAGCTATAAACACGTCGATTTACTTTATTTAGATTTTGGAACACTAAAGATAAGCATAACACAAACGTTAATTTCAACTTTTTGTTTATTTGTATTTGTTTGTAATAACAATAACGGCAACAAAGTATAAAATACGCGACTCAACACGTCTATAATGTGCATCTAAAAGAGCGTCCCTTACTGCATTGTCAAGGTAATAATTCTGTTAAGAAATATTTCAAAACTTAGAAGTTCCTCGGTCACGTTTCAAATGATAATGCGGTGTATTATCTAAGCCGTAAATAAAGATTGTTGCTTTCAGTGGAATAAGATTCTCGTTTTTCAAACCATACGGCACTTTTTATTAGTTTTATAAGTCATGTAAAGCTGTAATGTAGCTTTATCATTTTTATAATCTATTTAAAATTCTTACTTATATAATAATATAACTTACGGCAATACAAAAACGTAGTTTAATCATAATAGGGGTGGTCTTTAAATAGGTAACCAAAAAGTAAATAACTTTTCTTTAAGTATAAAAACAAATTTTGCCATTTTTTAATTGCTTACTAACGCATTTGATTAGTTTTATCGAAATTTCTATAAAGGAACAAGGGATAAAAGTGGCACATTATCACAAGTTTTATACACTATTTTTCGCACTTCTTAGTTTATTTTTCGACATTTTTCTATTTTTTTTTTAGATTTTTATTGTTTATGTCTGAGCAGTCACTTTTCACTTGGATTTTTTGTTTATTTTTTAATTTTCATTTTGAGAATAATAACATTTTATTCCTAAAAATGAGTATGAAAAGTCAATTTTATTTGAAAAAAGTGCGGAAAAACCTTTTATTAGAGTTTGAACTGTACTAAGAGCAGGAAATAAAACAAGAAATCGGAAATTTGCCGTAGGTACAAAACTTTAAGTTTATAGTTAAACTTTTACTGTAAAGTGTTTTACTAACTTCTTGGAACATTTTTTTTGAGTTTACAGAGACGAAAAAATTAGATCAATTAAGCTTAATCAAATAACTAACTTTATAGTTAAAGCAAATGGCGAATAGAAAAGAAAAATAATAATGTTTTGAAATTTTAATTGTAAACTCCCAGTAGAAAGACAAATAGTGATCCGAAGAGTTCCCATCACTCTAAGAGGTGGGAGCGATCCCCCCCAAAACTTCCCACTAACGTAAACTTATGACACTTTTCGGCATTTATCTCGAAAACCGTAACTATTATACTCTTGTTTCATTACGTTTCTTATCATATAAAGTTCTTGCATATCTCTCACGCAACGGTCATAAATGGCCTTAGAAAATAGATATACATTGAAACCTCTCCTTGCGTACACCTCTATTAAGTGGACACTGCCTTTAGGCGGACAAATTTCTTGGAACCCAGCTTTTCCCTATTTCTTTACATGTAAAATTCACTTCTATAATCGGACACTCTAATAACCGGACGCGGAAAACTTTTTTGGTTAAAAAATTCTGAAACCTTCCTTAACTGGACGCAAACTGACAAGAGGACGGAGCGCTGCACGACATGGGCATAAATATTATGTAGTATGTTAACAACAGATAAATATTTTATTACTTTCTCTAAGGTTGGCAACAACGCACTCTGCAGCCAGGGAATTTTCTCTTTCCGTTTTAATGCGGATACTAAATACTTCTGTCATATTGACAACATATTTTATTCGGCAGGACTGCTCTATCTTATTTTTATTGCTTAGTTAGGTAGTTAAATAATTTTGTATTTTCTGAAATGTAATCATATGGTTTGAGTTTTAATACTCAGGGAGGGGATAATAATTAATCGTAAATTAATTGAATAATAAAAAAAGCAAAGAAAAAACCTCGACTTATTTTAAATATATTGGGACATCCAATGATAGGATCACTCTTATTCCAAAATAGCACTTCCATGTCCGAACACGCATGTGTTTTTCAAAATAGCACAAATTATAAATTAATTAGTATAATTGCAAAAAGTAGAAAAGTAGTTATTAATTCTACCTAATTTAAATCAAATTTTTAATATATTAATATTAATATAATAGTAAAAAGTAATAAAAAGAAACAATATAAATGCTAAAAATATTCTCAAAGTTATTAGGAAAAACCTATATACAAAAGATCAAAGACGAACTAGTAGTAATAGATCTCCTTGAAACAGCGGAAATTGTTAATAAATATATATTAAAATGTCGCAGTTCTCTCTCATAAGCGGACACCTCCAATAAGCGGACAAAATCGACGAAATCGTGAGTGTCCGGTTATAGGAGGTTTCACAGTAATTCTTAGCGCAAAGTCAAAATTGAGCGGCGATAATCCCGAAAAGGGGGAAAAATATATAAAAACAGCTGAAGACAGTGGCGGTTTCTCCATAAGTGCGCATGTGCACGTGCACTCCCAAATTTTACTTAAAAAAATATTAAACTTTGATCATTCCTTAATTTAATTCATAATTATCCCAAAAGAAATTCACTAAAGACTGGAATATACTCCAGGAATTAATACTTGATGAATGTGTTTGTATTCGTGTTCAAACACTCCATCAAACAACTATATACGGAATACTACGTATATGCAAACAACGCTTTTATTTACTGGAGCCAATTTCTATGCACCCTAGATGTCATGTCGCTTGCTAATTACGAAATATAGAAAGAGAGGACGACATGTCCCAATAGAATTTTACAGTACATAGAATCTGAACCTTCCTTCTGCACGGTGCGTATACAAAGACCAGCCTCAATGCCGCCCACACCCCCGTGATGACCCCTGCGTCGTCGGTTCGCGTTGCATGTTAGAGCAAATTACCGGCACTTTTAATTCGTGCACTTAGTAGTTGTGTGTGCAACGATTACTTTTGCAAGTATCGAATAGATACTGATACTTCCTATTCGAGTATCAGATATTTTGTATTCGGTACTAAGTAATCATTATATTATGTAATACTGAGTAGAGTTGAAATTTTACTAAGTATGCAAAAAATAAAAATATTGATGTTTTACATGTTTGTTGTTTTTGAAGTGTAAACTTCTATAGGCGCGTTTAGCAGTTTTGGTGGGTAGTGAATTCAACTATGCCGTTAGGCTCCGCTATGTAACGCTCATTCGGGTAAAATCGGTTCGAGTCGACTAACTGTGAGAAACATTCAGCGAGCGATATGATGATGCAGATGAAGGCCAGTACACAGAAGAGTTCGGTTCGGTCCGCTTTGCAGAATATGTTATGGGCCAGTATTATTAATTTCGCCTTGTTGAAATTTACACTTCTGCCGTGTGGTCTTAAGCAAACACAATTTTCTTTTTAGTACGAAAATGTATACATTTACAATATTAATCTGGGGAATTTTGAAAATAGCGGAAGTTTCTAATTCTGATAGCATTAGCGTGCAAGATTTAAATAAATTTTCATCTTTGCCATTAGAGGAGAAAATAAACTAGGTCTGATAATTTATTATTTCTTTATAAAAACAATAATAATAGGTAGGTAACTATTACTAAATATCTCATTTTTTAATTATTTGCTCTTAATTATATGATATGACTGACGGCCCACTCGAAGGCCCAAAAAGTTAGCGTGGCACTGAAAAAAGATTTTCGCCTACGCCGCAATTTTGATTTTTATTTTTTGGTGTGCACCCTCAAAGCTTTTTATCAAGCGCCGCCACTGGCTGAAGAGCAGTTTTTTCTCTACAAAACCCATATTAAAATAATTATTACTGAGAAAGTATTGATATCCGAATACTTGATTTGAATAATTTTTTGTTGTTATAAACACTTAAGTCTTCTTTTAAAAGTAGATATCAGAAAAAATTTGAGACAATTGTTTTCTGGGTTTGAGATATATTTTTTGTGTGTTGAGTTACCCTTTTGGAAATAGCATTCGCGTTTATTAAAAATAAATAGATCCATGACGGATCTGAGACCTTCCTAGCCTGCTTATCAGCACATTTTAAGTGAAGTTATGATATATCAGCCTTAAAAACAGTTTTGAGGAAAATTCAATCTACTATACTCCCAGAACCGCATATTAAGGCAATGCTCCGTTAAAAAGTTAGCATTTTTTAAAAATTTTATTTGTCAAAAACCTCATTAACATTAATTGATTTTAACCAAAATCTAATCAGCGGGATAAAGTGTCAAGAACTATTTTACTTGAAAATTTTATCAAAATCGGTTCAGCGGCTTAGGAGCTATCGTGCTACGGATAGACATACACACACTCACAGTCATATTGTTAAGATAGGTCAAAATACACCCAAATAACACATTTGCTGCGTTAAAAAGTTAGCATTTTTTAATTTTTTAATTGTCAAAAAACTGTCACTGTTCTTAATAGAAATCACATGAAAATTGATCCTGCCGTTCCAGAGCTATTGTGCGTCAGACAGACATACACACACGGAGTGACGTTTTTCTGATATTGCTAAGATAGGTCCAAATACACCCAAATAATACAATTTCGGCGTTATCAATTTTTTTTTCATCGGAAATATTGCCTTCCCTGGCCACTGCTATGTTGTCTACTTAAAAAAAAACTTTTTTAAAATATTTAATTGCTTTAACAAAAAAAGTAGAAAAAAAAACTGTAAAAATGTGAATTTGGATAGCAACACACAGCTAAATAAATATAATCTTAAAACAAGAAAATTGACAAATGCTAGGGCCAGTTATAAATAACTTTTGCAATTTCGCCAAAATTTCTTAAATTTTATTTTGTTACATTTTCTTTTATATTAATCTGTAACCCTTTTGCAGCATTTCTTTTACATTGCCTTATGTAATCTGACTTAACTCAAACAAAAAAGCACAGATTTTACCTCATATATCAAAAAAAAACTTCACGCTTATGCATACATTTGCAATGTAAACTTAATACGTGTACCCAAAAATAAAGAGTTCGAAAAAGAAATTCCCAAAAGTCAATAACTCTTTACGATCTCTTAAGAGATCCATTTCAGATGGCATTTTACGACCGAGTTGAGGAAGTAAAAATTGCGGTTACTTTTATTCTCAATTTTTGGTTTATTTTGTATTACCGTACTTATTTTGATGGAGTCAGGAAATTGGCTTTGTTATAGCTTTTACAAGTACGTAAACGTATAAGTAGGTACAAGGGAAAATTTTGATTTACTGCACTGCTAACCTTTGGATTTTCAGTAAAAGCATAAAGATATAACGAGTAGGTCAAAAAAATGGCACTTAATTTTTTTAAACGTGAAGCATGTTCTTTTTTTATTTGTCAAACCCACTGCGTTTATTGTATTACAATCTAGTCAATAAAACTAATTAGCAATTTTATTTTAACTTGATGAAATTAAACTGAGATTCATGTCCTCGTTGGGAACAACAAATAAATACTAATAATTGAAATAACGGACTTAATAGCTCTTGTGCTCTTATAAGACGCCTTAGAGATCTGGTTTTATTTGACAGTCTTGCAATGTGTGTTTTCCGAACGCAAAAAAGAATTATAAGGTGTTTACTGAAACTTAAACCAGGCACTTTATGTGCTCCGCATTTCACCAGACTAAGAATACTGATAGTGCCATTAATCTATTTCCTTCAACTTGTTATTTTTGTTAAAAAACCCAAAGCCCTTTTTCCAACAAACTGTGACAGATACGGCAGTAATATGACTGCTGGAACCAGACCCTGAGCTGAGCTCGTAATTCCTATGCTTAGATCAACATTTTTTAAAAAGGGACCATTTTATAAAGCTATAAAAGCCTACAACAGTTTACCAACAGAGATCAAATCAATTGAGAATGAAATAAAATTTAATAACGCTACAAAAAACTATCTTTTCCAAAAATGTTTATATGTATTTTTATACGACTGTCTTGTAAAAGGGGGTTTTGCGCACGGAGAACACGATCTGAAAATGGCATTTTGCGCACGCTGTGTGCAAAACGTTTTGCACATGCTTATCAATGCACCCATCAATATAAGTTGGCTTAGTTCCGTAGCAACCGTCACTGCTCGTATGTTTTGTTGATTAGATACATCAAAAAATTGTTGAATTTTTAAAGTTTTGTTGTTAAAATGTCGGAAATAGAAACAAGTTAAATTAAAATTTGATTTCGTATAAAAAATATTGTAAAAAACTCGTTTGAAAACCTCTTTGCACACTCCCTCGACTTGTAGACCGAGCCTTCGGCTCGGTCTACCAAACTGTCTCGATCATGTGCAAAGAGTCGTTTTCAAACCTTGTTGTTTAAATAACTATTATTTAGGTATTTCACTTACTAATTTAAAAATAAAATAATATAATAATATTGTTCCAACTATTGAGTTTGAGTTTTATAGCATTATTTTGTTTCATATAATTCATTTAGTTTACTTGCTCAAACGGCTTCACTCTTTTCAGTCTTCGATCTAGCATGGTATTGCCTAGAAGCTGAATTACTTCCACAGTCTAAAGTCTATCCTCATGGCTTTTTGCTCACTTTTTATAGTCTCTTCTACAGTTTCGATTTTTATGTCATGATGATGGTCGGTGGCACGATCAACGTATAGATGTTTTTTATGTACGCTGTTGCCATTTCTGATCTTAGACCCTCCCACATCAACCTTTTGAAATATAAAAATAATAAACTTCACAAAGTTTAGGCTGGATAGCGGACTAAATTTTAAAAAAATAAAAATATTTATTATAGATGATATTAGAATTGGAGAAAGTAAAACCATATAATTTAAAAAAAACATGTTATACAACAGAAAATGCCTCTGCATCGATGTAATAAATTTCACAAAGATATGTAATAAATGTAATAATCATGAAATAAATTTTACAAACATATATCTAGAGCAATATCACAGAAATTAATAAAAAATTATTTTTATTTTATTTACGAACTTTTTATTTCCAAACTTAAAAGTTTATTACATGGAAACTATTGAACTAACAAAAAGATATTTAAAAAAAGTAAAAATTATAAAAATACATACATTAAACACTTCAAAAAATCATACAGTATAAAAAATATTATTGCTAATGTTATTTTTTCTTATTATTCTTTCAAAAAATGTGTCTATGTATTTGATTTAAAGTTTTGAATTGTTGGTATATTTTTAATGCAATCATATGCATAATATTGATTTTGATAAACTTAATATTTGATTTTTTTTATTATTTATCAAAGAGTGAATAAAAATACATGTCTACTATATATACATTTTCTAAATTAAGATATCCAAGTGGTTTATACAAATTGGTAGTTTGTTCTAAAAACGGAAGATTATGTACATACATTTTATGATTTTGTTTTGTAATTTTTTTAAAGGATTTATATTAGAAGAATTTGTATGAAGAAATTTTAAGATGAGATAAAGGAATAAGATATCGAATTCTATACAAAAATTCTAGAAGGAGAAATAATAATTTTCGTGAATATTCTATATGATTTTCCCGAAATCAAGTTTTCATCTACAAAGTCCTAAAATTTTTGTGCATTTAATATATTTTATAGGTTGGATTCAAATTGAATTGATTCACATGGAAATGTTATTTGACTTTTATCTAGATATGTCAGAGGATTTGTAAAAATTAATTGTTATTTTATTTAAGTTAAGTCATATTGTTTTCTACTTTCCAAGTTTGTTGTTTAATTAAATATAAATGTTGCCTCTTACACCATAAATCCACAAGATTTTTAGTAAGATATTGTGATTAACAATATCAAACCCTTTACCTAAATCCAGCGATAGCAAAGATGCTTTACCATTTTGATCGATTTTTGTTGAATTTCTATTACAATATCTAATGCAGCAGTTTCTGTATCCCTGGATTTTCGAACGCGGTACTGCCCATCAACCAACATCTCATTCTTTTCTAGAAAGTCAATTTTTTTTTAAGCAGTAATGTTTCTAAAATTTTTAATTTGATTGATAAAATCGAGACTGTTTGAATTATTATGAAAATCGTCATTTTTAGTGGCGTAACTTTTGCAATTTTTAACTTTTCGGGAAAAATATTATTTTTTAAAGATATTATAAATAAATGTTTCAAAATTGGAACTAATTACTTCTTAACTGTTTTTCTAATTCTTACTAATTTTTATCATGAGCAGTAGCTTGTTTTGTGTTTCAACAACACCCTCTATCTCAAAAGTTAAGTTAAGTTAAGACTTATGCTCATATTAATTTATTTTGTAAAAATGGTCCCAAGAATTACAACGTTAAATATTAGTATGCTATTCAATAACACCCTAAATACATAAACGCACGCACAAATAGGTAACAGAACAATAATCCAAAGATGAAAAATTGGGCCCTTAGACGCTCCAACACGTTTTGACAATCTCGGTTGATTAGCATTCCGAAGTCTACGCGAATGTCTGCTCCACATTTATAATTTATCCTTATCTTTTCAGGAATTCAAGCGAAGCCAAGAAAAGCTAGACAAGGATAACTCCGAGGAGAGATCGTCGTACAAGGGTAATGGAAATGGAAGAGCCCCTTCGGCGGATACGAGGTTAGTGCACTGCGCCCGTTTGCCGCGATTTTACCCAGCGGAGTTTGAACATAAACCTATTTGCTTTAGATTACTTAACAAAGCAAGGCAACAGAGCAATTTCAAACGGTTGGTAGCCTTGGATTAAAAAAAAAAAATAGATTGCCAGCACTTCGCCGAGAAAATTACATGAAACACTACGGTGTCGTTATCCTTGAAATTTCCCCGAGCGAGTACTCCTCGAATTTCGAGTGAACGTGGGCATTTCTCCCCCAATCGTATTCTGGAAACTGTCACCCAAAAAACGTGTGACATTTTAGGACTTCACACCGGAGAGATCTCGATAGGTGCCGACCGCGACGTGGAGACTTTTGTCAAAAACTGGGAGATTACCTAAAAATTTTTGTTGACGTATGCGTTTTATTTTTTAAAGTTTTTCTCCCTGTTTGTATCATTCAGATTGGAGTATATTTTTTGCCCTCCATTTCAGGCCTTGATTTGATAAACTCCACCATTAAATGGGGAAATTTATTGGAATGGGACAATTCGCCGCGGAGACAATTTGCCGCTGGCCGATTAGTCGCGAGAATTTTTGATTAATTTTTATTGTAATGTATATTTGGTGTTTAGTTTAGAAAAAATAATAGATAGCTTATTAGCATACTTCAAGTGAACTCCATGATTTATCAGTCTTGAAAACAGTTTTTTGTAAATATCTCAGAAACGAAATCTCCTACGAAGTTTTTAGTTATAGCACAAATTATAGAGAAAAACGTGATCTACTATGTTCCGAAAACCGTACAATGATGCGATACCGTTAAAAAGTTAGCAGGTTTAAAAATTTTAATGGTTAAAAAACTGTCATTAGCATTAATTGCTCAAAATCTAATCAGGTCGTTAGAGTGGCAAACACTATTTTACCTATAAATTTTATAAAAATCGGTTTAGCGGCTTAGGAGCTATTGTGTTACGGACAGATACACAAACAGACAGACATCACGACGATATTGCTAAGATAGGTCAAAATATACCCAAATAACAAATTTTCAACGTTATCTGAAAAAAAAATGTTTTCTTCGAAACTAATACCTTCTCTAGCCATTGCTTCGTGGGAATATGAATTAGTTTTTTAAAAAAATGCCTTTTGAAAAAATATTATAAAGAAAAACGTTTTTTTTTTAGTTTTCTTTTTAATTAGTTTTTAAATAAAAATATTATTTTCAAAAATAAATTTTGTAATTTTTTTTTAATAATTTTTTTTCAAAAAACATTTTTTTGTGGGGACATTTTTTTTGCAAAATGCTGGTGGTCCACACACCGGTTAGGATATGTTTGCGATCAATTGGCCGCGGTTAAGGCCTGTTCAGCCTTGCAAATTGCAATAAATTAAATTAACTTACCCTGAGCCAAATTAGACTAACTAAGATTTTTTTTGTAAAAAAAGGGTTAAAGAAGGTTCTAAAGGCATAAAATAAAATCTTTTCAGAAAATTCAAGTAAGAAACTTTTGGAAAAACTGCAAATCTAGAAAATGTCTTCTTAAGTTAGTCTAAATTGGCTTAGGGTAAGTTAATCTAATGTAATTCATGATTCTGAACCGACTTTTTGGTTTAACACAGATTTTGATCTCTCAACATGAGGAGCTATGATTTAAGAAAAAATAAATTATATTTAAATAACAATTAAATCGGCCCGCAGCGAATCGGCTGAGGCGAATTATCCCCTACCCAAATTTATATAACTTATTTTTCACAATGTCCAAAAAAAATCAAGGAAAGAAAAGTTGGGGTTACTCCTCTTTAACTCTATTTGATTAGTTGTCTGTCAAAATGTTTTGCTTTTTATTGGTTGAAATTGTCACCCATTTCATATCAATTTTCACGTACTCCCCAAACCAAGAATACTGCATTTATGCAATACGATGAGAAATGAGGGAGTGCTCACTCCCGTCACTCCTCGGGGAGTACTCGCTCGGGGAGATTTCAAGAATACTGACGCTGAGAGCCATCGCGTTACCACACCAATAAATAAGAACTATTCGTGTGGCACCATTTTTGTTGAAAACACTGAAAATCTTTAAGAAGAGTATAGCATGGTAAACCACAGATTTTTTAATTTTAAAATAGATATTTGACATATGTATATCGCTGGAAAACCTAAAAATTACTGCACCCAATGACCATTTTTGTCTTTATAGTAGCTTACCTTTTAAAACAACCTTAAAATTTATTATTTGGTGTTTATGAAAAACTCTATAAACCCAATAAGTGGGTCAAAAAAGAGTAATAAGGTAATAACTTATTGTCAACACCAATTTATATAAATTGTAGTTTTAATGTAGAAGATCGAAAAATGAAAAATCAAAACGCAAAAGTTTAACAATACAAAATATTAAATATACACGAAGTAAGAATAAACATTTTACCATATCAAAATTATTTAGTTAAAATACTTAGGCTGCCTAAATAAGCTTAACCCAATCCATACTTTGCTGAACTCCGAGGATTATAGCCCTCAATAAATGTTTTATATCTTTTTTACTGTCAATCATTTGTCTTGGCAGGCAAGGTTTTTAAAAAGGCTGGTACAGGTTGGTTTCTTTTATTCTTTTTTTCATTTTTTTATCTGACCATTTTGATTTTAATCACTTGGTTGTTTTATTTCTCCAAAACTACACACTTGAGTAGGAAATCACTACAAAATACAAAAAATTTCAAGATCAAAATATATGTTGCCGATACCGATATAGCATTACATGTATAATACATTAAGATTTTTGTTGAAGCAATGTAAAAAAATCATTTTACACAACTAGTACTAGTACAATATTTTTTACCTACAGGTGTTGTTTTGAAATCGCGACTTGTATGTACACACTTTTTTTACCTTCCTAGCCCGCACGGTAATGGCGAGAAAAGGTATTATTTTCGACGATTTTTTTTTTTTTTTGAGATAACGCCGAAAAAGTGATATTTGGGTATTTTTTATCATCTTAGCAATATCGTCGTGATGTCTGTGTGTGTATGTATGTCTGTCCAGAGCACGATAGCTTCCAAACCGCTGAACCGATTTTAATAAAATTTTTAGGTAAAATAGTGCAACACTCTAACGAGCTGATTAGATTTTGGCCGCTGAACTGATTTTCATAAAATTTTTAGGTAAAATAGTGCGAGACTCTAACGAGCTGATTAGATTTTGGTCCATTATTTCCATTTTGCTCAATAATTTATGTTATAACTAAAAACTTAGTAGGAGCTTTAGTTTCTACGATATTTACAAAAAACTGGTTTCAGAGATGATATATCATGGCTTGAAGTGTGCTAATAGGCTAGCTAGGAAGGTATCAGATCTGTCATGGATCCATTTATTTATACTACCTATTTAAAAAATCACAAACAATCTTAAGGAATATATAAAAAAAGAGTGACAGTTTGAGAAAACATTTATTTTTTGCTTTAATGAAATATTGGCCTTGTGAAAAAACCAGCAATTAATACAGGATGTGTTCCATGTAGCGTTAGTAAAATAAGTAAAATAAAAAGGTCCACAAAAATGAAGATGACAAACATTAACATGAAACCAATTTTTGACACTCTTCCTAATTTTCTTTTTTGTTTTAGTCGGTAAAGTAACTGAATTTTTTGCTACTTTAATTTCAGATAATTTTACTATGCACTACTTATTTTGATGAAAACCTCAACTTTATTTTTTTCCTTGGCTAATCCGGATTTTATTTTTAACGCTAAGAAAAAGTTAAATCTGCGGCTCTATATTTTCTAAAGGAAAGTACATAGCAGGCCAAGATGCTTAATTAAAATAAATGTGACTTTATTAACACGTCAAAGCAGTAACAAAGTTTGTTAGACCTGTTCTTACTAAGCAAACGTAGTAGTTTTAAATGTACAGGGTTCGAGTTTATATGATTTTGGATAGCTTTGAATGAGATATGGAAAAAAACTTACTTAAATTTACTTAAGTTACTTAAATTTAAAGATGAAACCCATATCTTTATAAGAGCCAGTTTACAAATCAAGTTAGCCCCGGGCTATCACTAACCCGTGCTTGCATCAAATGTTAACGAGAGACCCTTAGCTTAGGTTTAGGTTTTCCCTTAAATTGAGCGTTATAATAATGAACCCTCGATTTATGAGGAAATTTAACTCCTTAACCTGCAACAAGAGTTAATTTAACTCAGGCATAACTTGATACTGATAAACTCGCACGAAGTAGTTTTTAAGCTTTTTAAATAAATAGTTTCCATTTTGGGAAGAGAAAACACCCTTCTAGTTTTTTAATTTATCTATATTTTATTAGAATAGCTAAATATTTCAACTGTCAAACTAAATTCTATCTGTCACTTTTAGTATTTGAGATATTACATATGATAACAAAAACAAAAACATTTCATGTAAAAAAAATCCAAGTACGCGAAAATGGCATTCCGTAAAAAGAATTGAAATAAAAGTAAAGCCATACAAATTTCAAAATGAAAGGTTCTTACTAGTTTGGAAATGTTTTTTTTAAACTTTGCTATTTTCAAACTAGTAAGAACCTCTCATTTTGAAATTTGTATTGGAGAACTTGGCTTTACTTTTATCTTAATTCTTTTTACGGAATGCCATTTTCGCGTACTTTTTTTACATGAAATGTTTTTGTTATGATTTCACTTCTTTTTTAAAGGAATTGGATAGATAATACTTAATTTTTAAAGTAGTAAAATATGCGGAATATTGTTCAAAACTTTTGCAATGCCTTACTTAAATTTTTGAGGTTTTTTAATTTTTTTCCATGGTTTTATCGTAGTTCCTATCAGCCTTCCAAAGCTCAGCTCTCTAGCGTTTCTGAAAGTACATAATGTTACTTTCATATAACCTTACATGTATAGGGGAGGGAAATAAATTAAAATTGTCGTGTTTTTAAATTTTGTCCTATAGTTTTATCATAGTTCCTATCAGTCTTCCAATGCATAGCTCTCTAGCGTTTCTATAAATGAGTAATGTTACTTTTACATAATTTTACATTTATAGGGGAGGAGAGTAAATGAAAATATTGGACTTTTTAAATTTTTTCCCATGGTTTTATCATAATTTCTATCAGCATTCCAATGCTCAGCCCTCGAGCGTTTCTGGAAGTGGGCAATGTTAGTTTTTTATAAATTTACATTTATAGGAGAGGGAAGTAAATTAAAATGTTGGTGTTTTGAAATTTTTCATATAGTTTTATTATATTGTTTTTCAGTTTTAAAAAGTTCAGCTCTGTAGCCTTTCTGGAAGTGGGCAGTGTTACTTTTACATAACTTTACATTTATAGGGGAAGGAAGTAAATTATAATTTTGGGGTGTTTTAATTTTTTTCTATAACTTTATCATAGTTACTATCGGTCTTCCAAAGCTCAGCTCTCTAGCATGTCTGGAAGAGGGCAATGTTAATTTTAAGTAACTTTACATTTATAGGGGAGGGAAGTAAATTAGAATTTTGGTGTGTTTTAATTTTTTCCTATAGTTTTATCATAGTTCCTATCAGTCTGCCAAAGCTCAACTCTCTAGCGTTTCTGGAAGTGGGCAATGCTAGTTTTACATAACTTTAAATGTTTAGGGGAGGGAAGTAAATTAAAATTTTAGGGTTTTTTGATTTTTTCCTATAGCTTTATCATAGTTCCTATCAGTCTGCCAAAGCTCAACTCTCTAGCATTTCTGGAAGTGGGCGATGCTACTTTTACATAACTTCAAATGTATAGGGGAGGGGAGTAAATTAAAATTTTGGGGTTTTCTGATTTTTTCCAGGGGTTTGGTCATAATTTCTATCAGTCTGCCAAATTTCAGCTTTGTAGCATGTCTGGAAGTACAGTAGAATATTGATGATCTATACATGAGTGAGTGAGTGGCAATTTCGACATTTTTTGAAATTTCGTCACTACTTTACTACTTTATGGAATACCATGAAACTTGGAGGGGTTGTTAATTCCATGGAGATCTACGACTGTGGAAACTTTGAGATTCGTCGCTCATTCCGAAGTAGAGTTTTAGGTAGGTTAAATATCGGCTGAAATGTTTCAAGAAAAGATGGTTACGGCGCGCGAACTTGGCGAGGCACTGCCGTGCCCTCAGATTCTGAAGTTAATTCCCACTAGGTTTTGTTCAGGATGTTCCATTAAGGATGGCAGCCGAATTTATCTCAGAAACTACATCACTACGACCTCGAGAAAAAACTTTTAAAACAAAATCAGGACTTTCGAACTTCCCTAAAATAATTTTGTTTCTGTGGTTCCCCGCTATAGGGCAGTAACCAATTCCCTCGACTCTAAAAATTGGATTTTTTGACCAACCACTATAATTCAAAAACGTAAATTGCACTATATTCATATTTCTTTAACAAAATTCATAATTTGGACACCTAACCTCTAGGTCACTTCCCCACAGAATGAGAATGAAGTAGTTATTTACCGTACGCGAAGGCAGTTGACTTACTTGGTCAAGCCGTCAAGGGTGGTAAAGACACTTTCCGCAATATTTTAACTATAAGTACCTTTTTTAATAATTTATAAATAAACATGTCAAATTAGATGGAATTGAAATGTAAACAAATATTGAATCTGTCTTTTTGATGCGTTGCTAAGGTTTCTAAGTGGTGCGCGCGCGGTAAAGTAACTTTACCGCACGCGAGTAAGTAAATGTAATTTTTTTCTTAAAAAATTAATTCTTCCAATGTGGTAAATAAATCTTTTCTTATTATTTATTAGACTTATTAAGTAAAGCAAAAAAAAATCAAATTTTCTTGACTTTGTGGCCTAATTTATATCTATTGGAGGAACGACATTTTTAAAAAGTAGCAAACCTAAGAACTTACTTTTCTTTAAAAATTTAGATACAATTTCAGTCCGCAAGTGAACATTTAACTAAGTTCTAATTACGTGTTCACACGTGGCCTTATTTTTATTATTTTTATATCACTCCTGTTGTAATTTTTGACAATTGATGTTTACTGACTTTTAATTTTTAAAACCAAAACATTGAAAGTAAATAAATGTCAAATAATACCACAAAGATACAGTACCTCGATGGTAAGATGCAATGAAGCAAAGTAAAATTAGAGACCCTGTAAGTATGACATATTTTAAAGTAATAGAGACGCGACAAACTCATCAAAGTTCATTGGTGTTTCATTAGAGTAAGAAAAAATGTTCTTACCATAGACGAATTCTTACTCTAAGAGTGTTTTACTAAAATAGTGTATGTTGTCAGCGGTGCCATCAATTGTCATGCAAAATATAAACAAAGGCATTTGTCTGTCACCCACTAATTATAACGCGAAAGGTGCGTTTTTCTCTAAAACAAGGCCAGGGTATAGAGGAGTGATATTTCTCTTCTTTATTTTGAAAATTAAATGAATTAATTTGACTCTGATAAGTTATCGCGTCTCTATTTCTATAGTATTAACACATGTACCGATATCAAAGTGACAGTCACTTGCACAGCGTGGCCAGCCCTCCATCTAGGGGTAGGGTTTTTGTACGGGCCATAAGGATTGCATGGGAGAAGAGAAAAGCGGAACACCAACGTTGTCAGATTACCGAAAATATCAGTATAAGCCGCTACTCGGTTTGGGAAAGGTCAACTTAAACAGTTTTATGTAAATGCATTCATCATCGAGGTGGGTCACTGTCCGTTTTCCGAAAACAGTTGCCGAAGAAATTTTAACAGAAAACCTAATAAATTTTGAATCACATTACATTCGAAAACTTCAATTTTAAATGACATTTTTCTAAATGACGTTTTTTTCGAATCAAAAACATTTTTTTCGAATGACACTTTTTCCGAAAATGTTTGTTTCGAATTAATTTTTTTTTCGATAACTTTCGATTATTTCAAAAACAAGTCTTTTTTCAAATGACTTTCCTTAAGATAGCTTTCCTGTCTTACTTTTGAGAGTTTGAAATCGGTGTTATCCTACCTTTTTCCATTGAAAGCAATCCTAACATGTCCAGACCACCCTTACATTCTTCCTTCTCAGAAAATGTCCCCAATGGACACATTAGGATATGTTTGCCATTAATTTAAGAGGGTTAGGATAACACCGATTTCGATTTCCCGAAACGAGGACAAAAAAGCTACCTTAAAGAAATAATTTTTCTAGAAAATATTATTCAATAAAATATATTTTTGAAAAAAATGTAATTTGATGAAAAGGTTTTGGAAAAAATGTCTTTTAAAAATAATGTTTCTGAAAAAACGTCATTCGAAATGTTACGGTTCGGTTCGGTTCGGTTCGGTTCGGTTCGGTTCGGTTCGGTTCGGTTCGGTTCGGTTCGGTTCGGTTCGGTTCGGTTCGGTTCGGTTCGGTTCGGTTCGGTTCGGTTCGGTTCGGTTCGGTTCGGTTCGGTTCGGTTCGGTTCGGTTCGGTTCGGTTCGGTTCGGTTCGGTTCGGTTCGGTTCGGTTCGGTTCGGTTCGGTTCGGTTCGGTTCGGTTCGGTTCGGTTCGGTTCGGTTCGGTTCGGTTCGGTTCGGTTCGGTTCGGTTCGGTTCGGTTCGGTTCGGTTCGGTTCGGTTCGGTTCGGTTCGGTTCGGTTCGGTTCGGTTCGGTTCGGTTCGGTTCGGTTCGGTTCGGTTCGGTTCGGTTCGGTTCGGTTCGGTTCGGTTCGGTTCGGTTCGGTTCGGTTCGGTTCGGTTCGGTTCGGTTCGGTTCGGTTCGGTTCGGTTCGGTTCGGTTCGGTTCGGTTCGGTTCGGTTCGGTTCGGTTCGGTTCGGTTCGGTTCGGTTCGGTTCGGTTCGGTTCGGTTCGGTTCGGTTCGGTTCGGTTCGGTTCGGTTCGGTTCGGTTCGGTTCGGTTCGGTTCGGTTCGGTTCGGTTCGGTTCTGTTCGGATCGGTTCGAAAAATATGTTTTCGAAATTTAGGTTCTCGTTCAAACTGTCTGCAAAAAAGTATTTTTGAACCGTTTGTTTTTAAAAATGGACAGTGACCGAAACGAGGTGTGATACAGAATCGGAATATAGAGGACTGATATTTCTCTTCTTTGATTTTGAAAATTAAATGAACTAATTTGACTCTGAAGTTGTCGGTCTATTTCTTTAAAATATGTTATACATACAGGGTCTCGAAGCAAGGTCAGGTTTAAAAAGATGTTTTTTACAATATCTTGAAAATTGAGTTAATCGTAAAATACGGGTTTCGGTAACTTATTAAAAAGTTTTAAAATATTAATGGGTTTGTATTAAATTTTTTTAAGAAATTTAAGTTTTTAGGTTAAATTTTAAAACTTTTCTCTGGAAAAAACTGGAATTAGGAAAAACACCGAGAAGTTTTACATTTTTAAGACTTTTCTTAAAGAAAGTCAAAGAAATAATAAACATGTTTCGGTACCACGTATAAGAAATTATTTTTTTGTTAAAAAGCGACATAAAGGTACATGTGAAGGGCCCAAATAATGTAGAATTTTTTAGGAAATATAAATATGACATAAATTATGTATGTTAGTTATAGCGTTTTGTTAAAAAATACAATTTTTCTATTCGGAAGATGTGATTACTGCCCCGTGAAACAAAAATATTCTAGGTGAATTCGCAAAGATTTTTCCCGAATTTGTAGTTTCTAAGATAAATCCAGCTGCCATTCCTAATGTCACCCTCTATATGAAAAAAAAATTAAATAAAAATACTTTTAACCAAACCAAAATGTCTAACGAAATTGTGGTGGTTGAGATAAAAATGAATTGAATCCCATTATATAAAAATTATCTGACAGAATTCCAAGAGCGACATTAAATTGTATTACACAAGAAATGAAGGAATAGCAAAGTGGAAAATATATGCAGTTTTATTTTAAAATAAGACGTTATCGTAAAATCCAATCATAACCAAAAAGATTTCTTCTAAAAAAAAGCCAAGTAGGTAAAAATTGTATTCAGTAAAAAGAATTGAGGTAAAAGGAAAGCCAAGTTCTTTAATACAAACTTCAAAATGAAAGGTTCTTACCAGTGTGGAAATGTTTTTTAAACTTTGATATTACAGCCAAACTTCTTTATGTTCAATTTAGTACTGAGCCAAAGTGTCATTGGCAGCTGTAATAACCAAGTTCAGAAAAACATTTTCAAACTAGTAAGATCCTTTCATTTTGAAATTTGTTTTGGCTTTCCTTTTATCTCAATTATTTTACATACCATTTTCGCGTACTTGGCTTTTTTTAAACGTAATGTTTTTGTTACTCCTTTTTTAAAGGTTTTCGATAATATTATGTTTAAAGTAGTAAAATATGCGAAGTATTGTTCATTTTGCAATGCCTTAATTAAAAGTTTTTTCATCATCATAGTTCCTATCAGCCTTCCAAATCTCAGCTCTCTAGTATTTCTGGAAGTGGGCAATGTTACTTTTACATAACTTTACATTTATAGGAGAGAGAAGTAAATTAAAATGTTGGGGCTTTAAATTTTTTCCTATAGTTTTATCATAGTTTCTATCAATCTACCAAATCTCAGCTTTCTAGCGTTTCTGGAAGTGGGCAATGTTACTTTTACATAACTTTATAGTCCAAGAGCCCAGTAGGATTTTGGGCTTGAATTGCAAACCGATACTCACATATATTAGTGGATTCGTCATAAAACCATGTCCAAAAAAAAATGAAGATACCTGCGAAAATCCAGCATAAAATAAATTGTGATTAGCTTCTACTATAATGGTCTTTCGAAAACACTATCAATACTTTGATTTTTATTGGTCTCTATACTGTAAATTCTGTAATTTCCTCAAATACACTGTTTTTTTTTTAGGTTTTTTGATTTTTTAAAGAAAAAAAACATAAAAAGCAAAAAATATGCAGACTGTTAAGGTGTAATCATGGTGGGTCTAATATATCCCGTAGGTTAAGCGGTTTTTGAGTTACACTCAAAAAACCACGAAATTGGCCTATACCTACCCCTGGGTACAAAATTTTCAGGTTTTCACCAAAGTCATGAAAGTTACTAAAAAACTATACGGATCGAAAAAGGATGTCAAGCTACATAAGAAACGGCTATTAGTTTTAAACAGAAACTGGTACTGAGGTAGATATGGCGGCTTAAACATGGCCGTAGCGTAATTTGCAGTTTAATTTTTGACAGTAATTTTTGTATGTAGAACGAACCCGTATGGGGTCAAAATGTACCCCCGCGAAAAGACCATTTAATTATCTCCAAAAAAGGATAGTACACTTTTTGTCGTAAAGTTAATAGTTTTCCTGAAAAAAACAAACAATATGCGGCATACATAATTCGATGTTTTCGTTCCATATAAGTACGACAAGGGCATGGGTCCATTAAGGGAAGAAAGATAGAAGAACCCGCAGTTACATATTAAAACTCAGCATCAAAAATCTTACTAAAGACATATTTGATAATTTTCTGTTAAATTGACAGGTGGTCACGTGATTTTGACAACTTCTTAACGGTTTGAGCTCTAGCAAGTCTCTAGACTTGGTTCTTTTTTTGAATTGTAGACAAAAATATCCGATCAAAATTAATCACCACTGGGATGTTTTTAAATTGCAAAAATATATAGAGGGTACCCCAAAAGTCCGGGTCCACCCAAATATCTGCTAAACTATTGAAGAAAACTGAACCATATTTGGCAATGATCGATGACATTGAAAGATATATTTTTGTGAAGGGAAAATCTGTAAAAAACTTAACTTTTTCAGTTTTTGTCAAAATTGACAAGTTTGTTGTTTAAACAAAAACCCTAATGAGAGATATCTTGTTTGAAAGGTCTTAGAAAAACCAAAATTGTGTCAAAATCTCTCGACTGTCAAACTTATTCTTTTACCATTTTTGACAAATTTTATAAGTTTTATCTAACAATAGCTTATTCGACAAGTGACAATTACGTCAACATGTTAGTTTTTGAAAGACCCCTCGAATAGACCATAAGCCGCAAATATGAAACATTCCTCCATCGTGGGAATTTTCGAGACATATTTCATTTTATTCATAATGTCATCTCCTAAGGAAGAAAAAGAAGAAACGTGAAAATATTGGTAAAATAACTTACACAGACTCTGTGTTTCTAAAAGGGTCTATAACTACAATAGCCTACGCAATATTCCTGAGGTCAAAGTAAGCCGATTTAAAGTCACTTACCTTAGTCCGAAATTGCTCCGTTTTCGAGATACAGGGTGCTAAAGTTAAAAAATAGAAATGGAATTTTTCATATATTTTGAACATTTTTCAATAGAAGTCTTTTGGGATTCGAAACTCGACTATTGACACCTTTTTACTATAGCTGCTAGAGGGCGCTTCACACTGGACTTCTGATCGTTTAAAATAGCCATTACTTTTTCTCGGTGTACCTTGTTGGTTTAAAGTTACTAAATTATAGATTATTTGTTTAAAAAGTCAAGGTGGCTCAATTTGAAAATTTGACTAGATAGCGTGCGCTTTTCCCAAAGATCCATACTTTGAGCAAAACTTGGCAGCATTGCGACCGCTCTCATGGTCAAATCTCAGAGCAAATCCCACGCATGTAAAACAAATGCTAGGTTGCCAAGGTGCAGTCCCAAATAGTTTTAGATCATGATTCGCAAATCAGTGGCATTTTTCAATAGCCACCCTGTACCTATTTATAAATCTTATGAGTTTATACTCATACTGGTGTCCTCAGCGAATGACCGTAATTGCTTTATACGCAAAACTGAGATAATCGCGTTTAAAGTATTTATGTTACATAATAACTCTGTTCAATAAATAAAATAAAACTATGTGGTTTTTGACTTTGGAGGAAATATTCCGATCACTTAGAAGTCCAAATATACAAATAATTAAATTTTATATTTTTCCATAGTTACGGTCATGTCGCTTTGTTTGCCAGCAACATGTAAGTTGACTTACTATTAGATAGACAAGCCTTTATAAGAAATTTTAAATTAATAAATAAATTTTGAACAAAAGTTTTTTTTTCCAAAAATTACAGAGCTATATATAATTGTTTAGTCAATACGGGTGTGTAATATGTAAACTTGCCTTACTCTACCAACACGAATTAAAAAATTATCAATACATTCTCTTCGTCACTTTTAGTTTGGGAAAATTATTTTTATTTGAAACAAGATATTGAATCAGTTAAACTTTAAGTAGTGCTACGAACTTTTAAATCAATGTAACTATTGAGATAAATGCCCCCAGTAACTCAGTGTCTCAGTACCTTATAAGGGTGTGTCGGTGCGTGCCTTTAGTCTATTGAGAGTACTTGAGGCTTACATCGTAAGTGTTACAAAGTTTTAATTTGTTGCTTTTTTAAGTTTTTTCATTTTTGCGTCTGTAAACAAATATTTTCTTAAAATTGCAATCTTGTATGCATACATATGACCCAAAATTTAAATATTGGTGTCTTAAGCAGTTAAAAGAACAAGATGTCTAATTCAGCGATAATAAAGGGAGTCATATCTCAGAAATAGAGCACGAAACTAAAACAAAACAATGTGCCGATCAAGATAAAATCTAGTTCCGAAGATAAAAATTGCGACCCAGCCTAAAATGACAACAAGGTGGCATGACATTTCGTTACTTTATTGACGGGGAAAAAGTAATCGCACGCCACTGTCCAGTATGTGTCTTCAATAGTTTAGCAGATATTTGGGTGGACCCGGACTTTTGGGGCACCCTGTATATATTTTTGCAAATTTAAAAACATGCCAGTGGTGATTAATTTTGATCGGATATTTTTGTCTACAATACAAAAAAAGAACCAAGTCTTTAGCTCAAACCGTTAAGAAGTTGTCAAAACCACGTGACCACCTGTCAATTTAACAGAAAATTATCAAATCTGTTTTTGTTAAGATTTTTGATGCTGAGTTTTAATATGTAACTGCGGTTTCTTTTATCTGTGCATAAATTATTTTTTTCCTTAATGGACCCATGCCCTTGTCTTACTTATATGGAACGAAAACATCAAATTATGTATGCCGCATATTTTTTGTTTTTTTCAGGAAAACTATTAACTTTACGACAAAAAGTGGTCTATCCTTTATTGAAGATAATTAAACGGTCTTTTAGCGGGGGTACATTTTGACCCCATAGGGGTTCGTCTTACATAAAAAAATTACTCTCAAAAATTAAACTGTAAATTGCGGTTCGGCCATGTTTAAGCTGCCATATCTACCTCAGTATCAGTTTCTGTTTAAAACTAATAGCCGTTTCTTATTCAGCTTGACATCCTTTTTCGATCCATGTAGTTTTTTAGTAACTTTCATGACTTTGGTGAAAACTTGAAAATTTTGTACCCTGGGGTAGGTATAGGCCAATTTCGTGGTTTTTTGAGTGTAACTCAAAAACCGCTTAACCTACGGGAAATATTAGACCCACCATGAATACATCTTAACAATCTGCATGTTTTTTATTGTTTATGTTTTTTTTGTAAAACCAATAGTTTTCTTTAAAAAATCAAAAAACCTAAAAAAAAAACAGTGTATTTGAGGAAATTACAGAATTTACAGTATAGAGACCATTAAAAAACAAAGTATTGATAGTGTTTTGGAGAGCCCATTACAGTAGAAGCTGATCACAATTTGCTTGAGTAAAATCGATGTAATAATAAAAAAGTTACGTACATTTGATTCAAACTCCTTTTCGCCATCTTTAAACAAAGATGGCGGGTTGTTTATGCAGGATTTTCGCAGGTATCTTCATTTTTTTTGAGACACGGTCTTATGACGAATCGACTAATATATGTGAGTATCGGTTTGCAATTCAAGCCCAAAATCCTACTGGGCTCTTATACTATTACATGTATAGGGGAGTGTTGTAAATTAGAATATTTGTTTTTTTTTAAATTTTTTTAACGGCTTGGTCATAAGTTCTATCAATCTGCCAAATTTTAGCTTTGTAGCATGTCTAGAAGTACAGTAGAATTTTGATGATCTCTACATGAGTGAAAGTGAGTGGCAATTTCCACGTTTTCTAAAATTTCCTTACTACTTTGCTACTGTATGAAAGTCTATGAATCTTGAAGGGGTTACCTTTATGAAGATCTACGACTGTCCACAGTTTGATTTTCGTAGCTTATTCCGAAGTAGAGTTTTAGGTAGGTCAAATATGGGCTGAAAAGTTTCAAGAAAAGATGGTACAGCAGTTTGCGCGAACTTGGTCGGGCACTACCGTGCCACTAGACAAGTAGATACCTTCCTTTTATCTTTTGGAGTTTACAAAAAATGCAAAATTTTTTACTGCAGCGCATAAACATTTTAATTTTTACCTTATTTTGATCCAATATCACAAAAAGTGGTACAACTTTTAGTGATATTGGTTTAAAATAAGGTATAAGTCTAAATTGGTAGATTAAAACTGCAATTTTTGTCGCCTTTGGCGTAACAAGTACCTCTAAATATGACAAAATAGTCAAAACTTTAGACTTCTCTTTGCGGGATACTTAAAACGTGCTCTTATTTGTTGTTTATATAGATATGTACGGGTTTTAAATATAAGGACTATCTTTCTAATTTTTTAGACGATTATAACAGTTTATAAAGTAGAGAAGACCGAGGCTAGTTTTAACACAATTTGGTTGTTTGGTAGTTACTATTCACTTTCACGGTACCCTTTTAAAACACCGATTTTTGGCTATAATTTCACTATAAATCATAATTTGATCAGATCAAAAATGCATAGTTGCTGTCGCCATAACAACCAATATACCACGTAAAAAACTCTACATCTAGGGGGCTTACTTTTTATGAGAGGACACAAAACAGATAGAGTAGAGCATGTAGTAGTAAGAGACCGCGAGACGCACGATTCCCGTAGAAAGCGTTCCAGCGATGCCAATGGTAATAACCAGAAGCATTGTTTGGGGCCACAATTATCACTTAAAGAAAATTATTAACAAGAAAAACACTTTAAAATTCTGCTTGTTTAGTATGTGAAAATTATTAATTAAATTATTTACTTTTTCATTCAGTTAATTTATTAAATTACACCCCGTTTGATTGATTTGATTTGATTTAATACAGATAGATTACAGTGAAGTACTTAGTGTTATGCCCGCAGTAAGAAAAACGATAAATGCAATGGACTGTAGAATTTAATTAATGAAAGCGCGAGCAAACATAAATATATTGATATGAATTACGAAATAATTAATAAGGTCCATAGGTTAATTGTTGGAACCACACAACGGTAATCAGATACAAATGCACTCACCAGTTTGCAGCCACTTTCTCCACGTTCTAAGGGGCCCCTGATTGGATCTAATGATGTCACCACGTAGCTGAAGGGCTGAAGTTTCTAGTTCTATGCTTCAGTACACCAAAATCGAGCACTTTGAGGTGTAGAAATTTGAAATAGTTGGAGAACGAAATTAACACGCCATTTTCTCGAGGCGGTCGACAAGGATCTCACTGGTTGTTGGTGCGCATGTCCAAATACGCGAAATGCGCTCTGTCCTTCATACAATTGTGTGGTTTTAAAAATATATAAACAACCGCGAAATTTAGCGGGAGCTAACACTTAGTAATAAATATAAATGTAGGAGTTCGCTCTTTTAAATAAAAAAGATTATTAAAAAGTGCGCTCTTCCACTCAGGCGAACATTTTTTCCAAAACCTTTTCATCAAATGACATTTTTAAAAAATATATATTTTTCGAATTATTTCTTTAAGATTAGTTTTTTGTCCTTGTTTTGGGAAATCAAAATCGGTGTTATCCTAACCCTCTTAAATTGTTGGCAAACATATCCTATCCTCTTCATTGGAGACATTTTCTGAGCAGGAAGAATGTCAGGATGGTCTGGACAGGTTAGGATACCTTTGCTTTCAATGGAAAAAGGAAGCATAACACCGATTTCGAACTCTCAAAAGTAAGACATAAAAGCTATCTTAAGAAAAGTTATTTAAAAAAATGTTTGTTTTTGAAGTAATCGAAAGTTATCGAAGAGAAAATTAATTCAAAAAAGCATTTTTGGAAAAAGTGTCATTTGAAAAGAATGCTATTTAATAAAAATTTATCTGAGGGCACGGCAGTGCCTCGCCAAGTTCGCGCGCCGTAACCATCTTTTCTGGAAACATTTCAGCCCATATTTGACCTACCTAAAACTCTACTTTGGAATGAGCTACGAATCTCAAACTTCGCACAGTCATAGATCTCCATGGAATTAACAACCGCTCCAATTTTCATGGAATTCCATAAAGTAGTAAAGTAGTTACGAAATTTCAAAAAACGTCGAAATTGCCACTCACTCACTGACTCACTCATGTATAGATCATCAATTCTACTGTACTTCCAGACACGCTACAAAGCTAGAATTTGGCAGACTGATAGAAATTATGACCAAACCCCTGGGAAGAATCAAAAAACCCCAAAATTTTAATTTATTCCCCTCCCTTATACATTTAAAGTTATATAAAAGTAGCATCGCCCATTTCCAGAAATGCTAGAGAGTTGAGCTTTGGCAGACTGATAGGAACTATGATAAAACTATTTAAAAAAATCAAGAAACCCCAAAATTTTAATTTACTTTCCTCCCCTATACATTTAAAGTTATGTTAAAGTAGCATTGCCCACTTCCAGAAATGCTAGAGAGTTAAGCTTTGGTAGACTGATAGGAACTATGATAAAACTATAGAAAAAAATCAAAACAACCCAAAATTCTAATTTACTTCCCTCCCCTATAAATGTAAAGTTAAGTAAAAGTAAGATTGCCTACTTCCAGACAAGCTAGAGAGCTGAGCTTTGGAAGACCGATGGTAACTATGATAAAGTTATAGAAAAAAATTAAAACACCCCAAAATTCCAATTTACTTCCTTCCCCTATACAGTATTGGACATAATTAAAGCAACTTTTTCAAAAGGTTCTTAAACCAACAACCGATTAGAATAATTTTAGTTCTTAATTTTTTCAGTTGAGTTATAGTAAAATAAAAGCCAATGATAATACGCAAATGATTTTTATTAATACATTACATATATAAAAAAAAATTAAAAAGCTATTTGCACTTTTTCCGGCGACACAATTAAAGCAACTTTGTATTCTTTCTATTTAAAATGGACAATAGACTTATCATAGTTAATATTTGGTCCAACATCCTTTACTTGCAATAACGGCTATTACGGCTGTAAATGACTCTTAGGCACAGTGCTAAATTGAACATAAAGAAGTTTGACTGTAATAGCAAAGTTTAAAAAAATATTTCCAAACTAGTAAGAACCTTTCATTTTGAAATTTGTATTGGAGAACTTGGCTTTACTTTTATCTCAATTCTTTTTACGAAATGCCATTTTCGCGTACTTGGCCTTTTTTTACATGAAATGTTTTTGTTATGATTAGGTTTTCTATTAAAACTTCTTCGACAAGTGTTTTCGGAAAACGGACAGTGACCCACCTCATTTAATGAATGCATTTACATAAAACTGATTAAGTTGACCTTTCGCAAACCGAGTAGCGGCTTATACTGATATTTTCGCTAATTTGGCAACGTTGGTGTTCCCCTTGTCTCTTCTCCCATGCAATCCTTATAGCCCATGTAAAAACTCTACCCCTACATACAGGGCTGGCCGCACTGTACAAGTGACTGTCACTTTGTTATCGGTACATGTGTTAGTACCTACTTATTAATATTCTTAAATTATTTTCGTTAATTAAAATGCTGAACAAAGCTTGCACACATGAAGAAAATCGAAATAAAGTATGTTTTCCATGTTTTCGAAAACAAAAACAAATGTGTTTTAATTTTGTTCAAAAATTTTGAAAACAGATATGGAAAATATAGCTACTTACACTGATGACATTAGTTTACCGGCAGCCATCGATCATTCCGTTTGCTTGGAGTTGTGAATACAGTTAACTTCCCCATATGTTAAAAGAATTTAAATAGTAAGATTTTGAATGTTACGCTCAGCTCGAAATGACAAATGGAGCTTCAGACTTTAAGGTAAACTCCAGTAAGAAACTTTTGGAGCATGTTATTTTTTATGCAGCGTTGAAAATCTGGGCGTAACGAAATATGTAAAAGTTTCGATCATTATATTGTCACGAGGGGGTTTTATCGTGACGTAACATAGTTTAAGTTAGGTTTTATGGTTTTATTTAAGAATACTTATAATTACTACTTACATTAAATACATCTTGTTTACAAAATGCGTATCTTCCAGATACGCTGGACTTCTGACTATTGTACTTGTCTTCCCTGTTAACTACGTGTGGGACGTTACGTTCTCAGCTTTCAACTAACTGCTCAACTCTTTTGAAGATCCTTTTATTAAAAACCGTTTGCCATTGATAGGATATCAACATTTGTTTTGTTTCCTGTATAAACATCATCGATGGTCGGTCAATCACTTATGATTTTTATTACGTTTATAGTTTATTACACGTTTTAATACAAATTGAACTATATACAAAAGTTCATTTCCTTAGATTGTTTAGGGTTAATGTGCACTTGCTTATAAACGTAACTGATGCCATTTAGTTAATAGGACATTATTTTCTATCCTAACAATATCATCATCTATAAAAAAGTTGTTAACTCCATTTTGAAAGTACTCTAAGCAGATTTACAAGACAAATATTCAGTCATTTACAAAAAGTTTTCTGCCGGTTCGGGAAAAGAAATGTATGGGACTGGCGTTCTTTAAAAAGCAGGCTATGGAATCTGCATTTTGGTTTTAACACTTGCTGGGAAAAGAACAAAATGACACACTACACCAATCTCTATATTAATTAACATTCTTGGACGTGATTTTATAGTCGCTTCTTTGGCTACTAGGCCAGTCATTGGAGAGAAAAAAGAGTCCCAGCTTGAGAAAGTTAGTGTAGTCGCGATTTTGACATATGTTGTCCACATAGGAGTCCTAAAACAAAATTAGAGTTTTCGATCTTGGGGGTGGTCGACTCCCTCCGCCATGTTGGATTTAAATTGCACAAAACTAACTTTGAATTAACTTATTTATGAGAAAATTTGTAATAACATAAAATAAAGACCAACTTATAACCTTTAACTGAGACAACATTGAGTCCTCTGGGTAGTACTCTTGCTGAGATACGAACCCTAAAGTGTTAGCTGTACAGCCGTTTCCTATGTATTTCCATAGAATATGCAAAATAAACCGAAATTATTCAGTTTTATGTCATTTTCTCAAAATAGGCCAAGCGTTGGGTACAATTTGCAAAAGGTCGAACAGAAATGAAATTTGGTGAGATGGTAGACATAGGTTCGTTGATAGTACATCTAAGGTTGGGACCTCAGGGAGCTGCCGCTCAAGAGGAGGGGGATGAAAACTCTCTGCATCGCGGCGCTTTGAGGAAAATAGCACCGTTGGAGTGGGTGCTATAAAAGAATAGTTTTAATAGAATATGAAAACAAAATTGCGCACAACTTTGGTTTTATGCATTTTTTTGCTCCGACCAATAGTTTTTGCTTTACGGCGCACCAAAGTTGGGGGATAGTTTGCAAATTTTAACAAAATCAGAGTTTAGTGTTTAAAAGCGTTTTTGTAAAATTTTATTGTCTTCAAACTTTTGTTTAAATTTTTTTTTCTAAAACAGATAATAACCAAGTAATTAAAAAAACTTTTTGTGCACACTAAATCTAAGATGGCGGGGGAAGCCGGCCCCGTCCAAATGGCGACTACACCACCTTTTGCAAATTAAAATTCTATATTGACTGGAATATACTAGGGGATTTTGAAAAGTCTGCATTTATAGAGGTTGTCTATAACTTTTTTTATAAAAAATTTATTTTATTCTAGATTGCTTTTTTATAAATAATTCATTTTTCAAACTGCATTTATTGTGTTTTAGTTTCTGGAATAGTACACAAAGTTTGTATTTTTTTATATCAGTGTTAATTTTCCATTAAAATGACCTATCACATTTGTTAATTAATTTTTTTTATTCTTTTTTATAGATTTATTTTTTAGCTATTTCCTTATGTTTAATTATTTTTTTAAATTTATTATTTTAAAATATTTTAAACCCAGTCAATTTAACATAATATAATAAAAATTTTAAATTGCAAGAAATAAAGAAATAATAGAGTCAGTCATTCATTAAAGAAATATACAATTGGATTACCTATCTATAAAAATAAACTATAAAAACATTTTACAACAAAAGGAAAGGTTCTTAAAAGGAAATTTTATATGCCACCTAAATGCAGAGTTGTCAAAATGCCCTCTTAGCTGAAAAACTATGAGATCTATAATTGAAGCGGTTTTGATAATTGCGTCTCGAAAGTCGCGCTCAGGACATGTCTACTAGTTTTTATCTAACTCGGCTACAAACTTATAATACCTGAAACTCCAAAAACATTGACTCACTCTGCACATATATTATAGGTAACATAAACTAAAAGTTCTACTAAACTAATAACTAATAGCAAACCTAATAGTAATTAATATATTTTGCATATAAAAAAACAGGAAATACATTAATCCATAAAAATATATCCGATATTATTGATCAATATGCATTGATTAATACGTACAGTTCATACCATTATTTTTGAGACAACTTTTTACAACTTCTTTTCGTTGGCCTATGATATTTGTTATGGTAAACAGCTGATAACTGTCAAAAAGTTATCTCAAAAATTATGAAAGGGAATATATTGAAGGTCTATCAATATGCTTCAATGCAGTGGCGGATCCAGGGGGGGCCAGAGAGGCCCGCCCCCCCTCCCAAACATATAACTTATTTTTTAGTTTAGCAGCATCACTTATTTAAAATTTGTCAGACATAGAAAAAATTGACGTCTGTCTTGTGTCAGAAACGCATTTCACTAACCAGTCTCACATTAAATTTAAAGGTTATAAAGTGTATCATACAACTCACCCTAGCAATACTGCACATGGGGGAAGTGCTGTAATAATTAAAGAAAATATATCACACTATGAGGAGATGGGATATAAAACCATAGAGATTCAAGCTACATTAGTAAGTGTAAAAACCAAAACATACACATTAGTCATAAGTGCTGTCTATATACCACCAAGGCACTTACTAAAGAAAAATCAATATATTAATTTTCTCAGAAAATTAGGAAACCGTTTTATAATTGGAGGTGACTTTAATGCAAAAAATACCTACTGGGGATCTAGACTGACGAATTCTAAAGGAAAAGAACTTTTGCAAGCTATTAGTGAATATCAATGTGAGCCGATATCAACTGGTAAGCCCACATACTATCCAACAGATCCAGGAAAAATTCCAGATCTAATTGATTTTTTTATAGTAAAAAATATATCTTTAAGTTTTGTAGATATAGAAGAAAGTTTTGATTTACACTCAGATCATTCACCTATTATTCTAACTCTTAGTAAAAACATAATAAAGAAAGAAGCAAATATCTCACTAGTTAATAAACCGACTGACTGGATTACTTTTAAAGAAAGTCTGTCAGAAAAAATAAACCTAAGTACCATTGCAAACGCCAGAACAAATCGATAAAGAAGTTGATTATTTTGTTACAAATATTCAACAAGCAGCTTGGGAAAACAGTCCAAAACCAAAGAGAATTTTTAAGGGAAAAAACTATCCAAAGGAAATTAGAGACCTTATATTGAAAAAAAGGAAACTAAGAAGAAAGTGGCAACAAAGCCGTGATCCTCGGGACAAAACAAATCTCAACAACATGACGCAGCGCATTAGGCGAGAAATTCTAGTAATAAAAAATTAATCTATTAACCATTTTCTTAATGAACTTACAGATGATAAAAATACCGACTATTCTCTTTGGAAAGCAACCAAAGATTTTAAAAGACCAATTATCCAAATTCCACCCATACGAAAATCTAACAACCAGTGGGCAAGGAGTAACGAAGAAAAAGCAGATATTTTTGCAAGTCATTTAGAAAAAACATTTCAGCCCCACGAAGCACCAGATGAACACTTTCATTTAAATGAACCCCATCAAATCGAGGACCATATTAAGCTTACATCACCAAAAGAAATATTAACAGAAATCAAAAATATTAATTCGAAAAAAGCCCCAGGGTATGATCTTATTAACGGGGTAGTCATAAAACAACTCCCCAGAAAAGCTATCGTAAAACTATGCAACCTAATTAATGCGTCTTTTAGGCTTAGGTATGTACCTAAACTGTGGAAAGTTGCAGAAGTTATCATGATTCCAAAACCGGGAAAACCACTCCATGACGTGTCATCTTACAGGCCAATATCTTTGCTGCCAATTATATCCAAGCTCTATGAAAAATTATTGCTTAAAAGAATAAAACCCATCATAGAAATACAAGAAATTATTCCATCTCATCAATTTGGTTTTCGAGACAAGCATTCCACGATAGATCAAGTACACAGAATTACTAATATAATAGAAAAAGCACTAGAAGAGGGAGAAGTTTTTTCTGCAGTTTTTCTAGATGTAGCACAAGCATTTGACAAAGTGTGGCATGAAGGCCTTAATTTTAAACTAAAAAGGTTTCTGCCAAAACAATATTCGGATATTTTGGAATCATACATATCTGATAGACATTTTAGAGTAAAACAGGAATACTCAAATTTAAGAGAAATTCAAGCAGGCGTGCCCCATGGTAGCGTACTAGGCCCTTATCTATACTTATTATTCACTTGTGATATCCCAAAGCCAGAAAATTGTCACTTAGCAACATTTGCCGATGATACTGGTTTATTGACGGTAGAAAAATCTATTGAAAAATGCATAGAAAAACTTCAGGATGCAGTCACCCAAATTCACAGTTGGACCACAAAGTGGCGAATAAAATTAAATGAAACCAAATCAATTCATGTTGATTTTACAAACAAAAATATAAATCACATACAAATTACAATTAACAACATTCCCGTACCATATTCAAATCAGGCAAAATATCTAGGTATGACACTTGATGCCAAATTGCGCTGGAAAGCACATGTTAAGAAAAAAAAAGAAGAACTTGAGATAAGGTATAGAAAAATGAACTGGCTAATTGGAAGGAAGTCCAATTTAACAATTCATAATAAGTTACTGCTTTATAGACAAATACTGAAACCAGTATGGACATATGGTATTCAACTATGGGGTTGTGCTAAAGAGAGTAACATTCTAGTTGTACAGAGATTTCAAAATAAAGTATTAAGAAACATTGTGAATGCACCTTGGTACGTTCAAAATAGTGACCTTCATCGAGATCTAAAAATCGAAACTGTAGCAGAGACTATAAAAAAGTACGCAAAAAGCCATGAAGATAGACTCCATCGGCATGTGAATGTGGAAGCAATTCAGCTTCTAGACAATTCTATGCTAGTTCGACGACTAAAAAGAGTGAAGCCGTTTGAGCTAGTAAACTAAGTGAATTACACATAAAACAAAATAATGCTATAAACACAACACAATTGTGAGTTACAGACTAAACAAAGCGGGGAGAACTGTTGAGTGAACCCTAAGTTTAAATCTGACTTTTCTAGTAAATTAAGTTAAAACAAAATTGCTAATTAGTCTTACTGACTAGATTGTAATTTAAAAAAAAAACGCAGTGTGTTTGACAAATAAAAAAAAAATAAAAAATTTGTCACAAATTCTACTTATTTTTTTTTTAAATTTCGCCTGCGGCAATTAATCTCCTTTAGCAACTAAATTTCACCCCTCAATTTCTATAAAAAACCATTAATTTTGTTTTTAATGTTTAGTGATCTTTTGGCCCCTCCCCCCCGGAAATCTTGGATCCGCCATTGCTTCAATGTAGATTTAATATACCTAGTTCTGTCAATACCATGAACAGTCAAAAGTAGACTGTTGTGCTGGGAAAGTTTGCAATGTGTTGTGAAAGTTTTTGTGTGTATTAGGTATTTTTTCGAATAACATGCAATGGTCTCCCGTACAGATTTAGCTTTTCTTACCTTGACTTTTCAATATCTGGAAGAAAACTGATGCGAATAATGGCCAATATACCTTATAAACGTCAATATGAGCATCAATATTGTTTCCATTAATATACTTGAATATAAATTTCTATCAATATGCTGTTTATATGTTTGAAGCACTCCTAAACAGTCAATACAGGCCTTCAATACGTATTGATCAAAACATATTGATCAATAATATTTACCGTCTAGCGGCTGCTTAACTGGTAGGATTTTGGTAATTTGGGCGCCCTTGCACACTGAGTTTTTTGTTAAAAATTATATAATTGTTTAAGTGCCATTTTATAATAGGTTCAGTAAAATTCAACCCACCAAACAAATTGAGGCAGCTCTTAAAAGTTCCGGGTAAATTAAAATTATGTAAAATAAAGTTTAGGTAATAATTTATAAAAGGTGATTTAAGAACGTATTTCTCCAGAGATTTTAAACGCACAACTCTAGGCTATTTTTCTGACCCATAAATTTAATTTATTTTCCATGTTTTTTCTGTTTTATAACACCGCATTTCATTCAGAACATTCTTTTAATCTTTTTAATCATAGAAATAGAAAAAAACCTATGTTTGAATACTTGTCAAACATGTGGAGACTGATATTAATAAAAATGTGCCATTTTTTTTCACTTTTGAACCACGCAAAACTTTATAAGAATACACTTGCATTGTACTAATTAATGTAGGCAAACACTGATTCAACACTGAAATTCTTTAGAAAGATTATAGTTTGGTTACATAAGCGCGGATTTGAGGGGTGGGGTAACGTAGGAAACACAAATATGGACTTTTTGTTAATAAATTTCGGGCTAACCGCATATCTCCCCCACCCTCGAAAAAAATTATTTTTTGCCATTTTATAATAGGTTCAGCGACAATAAACACTGCTGTCAATATGTTTGAATCTCTCATTAACGATCAATGCAGCCCTTCAATACGTATTGATCAATGCATATTGATCAATAATATTGACCGTCTAGCGGCTGCTGGATTTTGGTAATTTGTGCGCCACTGCACATTACGTTTTTTGTAAAAAAATTCTTTTAAGTGCCATTTTATGATAGGTTCAGTAAAATTAACACACCAATCAAACTGAATCTGAGGCAGCACTCAGAAGTTCCGAGTAATTTAAAATTATGTAAAGTAAATTAGGTAATAATTTATAATAGGCGATTTAAGAACGTATTTCTCCAAAGATTTTAAATGCACAATTCTAGGCTATTTTTCTGAACTGCAAATTTAATTTACTTGCCATGTTTTTTCTGTTTTATAATACCGAATATATAATTTCATTCATAGAAATAGAAAAAAAATGTATGTGTGAATACCTGTCAAATTTGCGGGGATTGAAAGTAATAAAAATGCGCTTTTTTTTCACTTTTGAAAACTGAATTGTCATTTATTTTGTCCTTCTATGGTTGTCTCAATAGAGCCTTGTCCATAGATATAGAATAAGAGTTAGATAGCGCTTCGAATACTGCGCAACCTCCGATAGGGGCGACGGAACGTTGGTCGCCATTTTTTTACAGATTTTAGGTACAAGAAGTTACCCCTAGAGGTCGTTTTCGTAATTAACATGCATAGTACAAGCCACCACCCCTAGATGTTGCCGTGGAAAATAAGCAGTGACGCTCTATCAAATATGTTGAATTAAGATCAGTGGCTCCAAATGATGTTTTACTACGAGTTTAGCTTAATGCCGCTACCTATTCAAAAATGCCTTCTCAATCTGTTAAAAAAATAGCGGATTTAAATTTCTTCTTACTTCCTATAGTCTGCGCAGGTTTGAAAAGCCTTCTGTAGATTTTTATATTTCTATGATTGAGTATTCATAAAGTAGTGCAAAGTGTGAAAATATTGCGGCGAATTTTTCATTCCCTTTATTTAAGGCTGCGAGGATGCACAGTCGTGAAAGCAGTTTTTATTTTTGCTTTTAATTTTCATGAGTTTTAATAAAATCATGGTTGTAATTTAAAAAAAATATTATCGGTATACCTATCTATTATTAATTATTGTTATTGGTCTAATAAAAAAGACATAGGTACCCATTAAAGAAAACTATATTGAAAGAAAATTATTGGGTATATCTAATGTTTAACAAAAAACTAACGAGAGAGTTACAATATATAATGACAAAATAAATTAAAAAATCTTAACTAAAATAAAATCTATACCGAATAAAATTAACAGCATCCTTCGCAAGTGACCAAAAAATAAAAGCACGAAAATACAAAAGACCAAAACTAATAGAGATTAACATGAGAGAGAAAGAGAAAGAGAGAGAGAGAGAGAGAGAGAAAAAGAAAAATATACGGTAATGAAACTAGTAGTAATCCGTTTTAATTCCAAATCCAAAAATCCTGATTTTTTACGTTACGTAATTTATGATAGCACTTTGGTTTGATCGCAATTTTTGAAATACATAGTTAATTTTTTGTATTTTTTCAAATTGATATTTAAGTTAGTATTTCTTTTGTCGGCACCCTTTAGTATATCGCGTGAGCCAGAAAAAAACCGGACAAAATGTTTTTCCTTATAACTTAAATTTTCCGATGGCAGACATAATCAAACATGACCCTTTAAAGAGGCTCGTTTATTCTTATATTCAGGAAAGTTTTTAGATTGTTTTTTAAATTCGTAAAAAAACACTATTTTCGCCAAGTTCAGCGAGGTATGAATCATTAAAATTGATTTAGTGGTTCCCAAAAAATTATAATTTTTAAAAACGTTGTTTTACGAATTATACGATCGCCTTCTCAATTTTGTCTCAATCGATTTAAATAGAATAAAAAGTATCATGGCAAAGATCAACTGCAGTGACCACAATCGAAATTTGCCGTCATCATAAAATCCAAAATGCTGGACTTTTTGACCTTTTTTAAGTTCGATTAAGCTCTGTTTCTGTCGCAAACAAATAGGTACATATTATAGAAATCGGTTTAAGCGCTCCCAAATTTTATTTGAACCATTGTTTTACAGATTATACGATTGCCTTGCCCATTCTTTAACCAGTAGTTTTCTTATATCCTTACCGTGTCGCATTATTGTTGATCAAAAAATCACTTTTTGGCAAGCACTAAACCGATTTTTACAATTAATACTGGTATGTGGCAAAAACAGGCATTTATTATGATTTCAAAAATCGTTCTAAAAAGTTTCCAGAACATAAAAATAAACAAGTTGTTTCTTTCTGTCTATCATGTTGGACAAGAGCACGAAAACAAAATTTTAGCGCAAAAGCTCGATTACGAAACCAAATATAAAAAAAGAAGATTTTGAAATTTATATATGGTTTTCGTCAGGCCTTTTTTATCATAATTTAGAATATTTAAATAAGTCGCTTTATTTATTTATTTATAACTTTAAATTATTAATGACAACAAATCGATTTATTATAATAAAAAATAGGAAAAATATAAATAAAAAATTTTTAGGCTTTTAAAATTTTAAACTTAAGGATTAATTGTACATATACCTATTTGATAAATAAACAAATAAAAAAAAAATTCTTTGCAAAGTGCAGTTTGTTCGATTAAGATCGATGGTGTAGTTCGAAAGTTAAATTGAAAAATATTTTGTCCGGTTTTTTTTACTCGCCCGTTATACCTATGATCTTTTTCTTTTTGTTTAAGGTTTGGTGCTTCCGATTCCGTTACGACGCCATGCTACGTGCCAAGTGAGGGTATTATGACAATTATTCCCAACAATCACCATCAAAGGCATTTACGTCATCAAGAGTCGTCCAAAGATAGCTTGTACAATCAAGACATCTACGCGGTGGACGAGGAAACCGTCATACCGAAAATGTGTGATTCTGCTTGTCAGACACGAGAAAGTTTATTTACTAACCAAGAGTAAGTATCACGGATTTCTTATCCTCGAAATAAACGGATGACATATATCCCTAAAAACCTTTAAAATCACTGCAGCATATATTTGACGTGCTGGTTCCATTTCTGTTAGAATTACTTGTTTTTTAGTTTGCGCTGTTTGCATCACTGAGTTTGAGAATCAGTTTTATTTACACTGGAGCTTCCCAAGTCCCAACACTGCGACACCACCTTAGACCCTTGTTTTTCGGTATCGAGCTCACTGCTGAAGACCACCGTGTTTTGTGTGAATCAGCGAATCGGTCTCGTATTTCCTGAAGTTCAATTTTTCGTTTTTATAACTGTAATATTTACAAATTTTATCATGTTTTGCTTGTATTAGCATAATGTGTGTCAAATTGTACCAGCCAGCCAGACGAAAGTCCAACAATTTCTCACTCAATCTGAAGTTAATCTATCAGTGTGGTAATACTGAAATCAGTGTTGCGACCAGAAATGGGTCCACAGCATCAAACGCATGGTGCAGTGATTTGTTGTAACAAGCATTAGCTATAGATAATTATACTATGGGTTGCGCGAATTTCTTGGAAAAAATGTCTTCGATTTTTTTTTAACAATATGTTTGGAAGTCATTTTTCGCCTTTGATCAAAGAAGGTTCTAAAGAATCGTTAATTGCTGGTCAAAAGTCTGCATCGTTTGACATCAACTTTCGCAGATTAAAACCAGAATTATGTAGGATCTATGAAATGTAACTTTTTAGCTGGATAGCTTATTATAGATCATTACAACCAGTGATAAGATCGTCCATGTAGAAATCTTCTTTAATAATTTGTAAAATTTTAGGCTTGTTTTGCTGACATTTCCAATTTTATTTAAAACGCGAATAGCAAGAACTGAACTGCTGGTTAAACCATAAACAACCGTATTTAATTTATAGTGTTTTATTTTTTCGCCTACACGTTGAAAGGATTTATCTGATTTACGGCTTTGTTTAAGTGGTGTATGTAAACGACCAACTAAAAACTATCCTAGCTTGGAATTCTTTACGATAGGTTGATTTGCTCCTAGTTTTATGTGTTGACTTTCAAGCAACTAAAAAATTAATTAGTTCTAAGCAAACATCAATTTCTTGACATTCGTGGAATTGAGGATCTGCTAGATGCAGGTTTGACTGAGTTTTAAGTAAGCTGAGATTAAACGAAATTTGAGGTAACTTACAAGTGATTCTCTCAATAACTAGCAAGTGAATGCTCGTCTTAAATCAGTGGTTCCCAAACTTTTTCCTATAGGGCCTTCCCTTTAAAATCATGAATTGGTCAGGCCCCTCTTCTCCCGAATATAGAAACAAACAAAATCTACTTTTATTACAGTTTATTAAAAATAATAACATTTGGATTAAATTAAAATAATTTGTTGTCATTTTAAATTAAAGAAAAAAGTTTAAGACTTCCTGCCAAAAAAAGTTTTTCCTCAAATCATAAAGTGGTTCAACATCGCTATTGCAAGATGAGGTTGACAAAATTATTGTTTGCCATGAATCTCGCAAAGTGCTGTCTTGCTGTTTTCGGAATATATGTCAAAACATTCCCGCTGTATTTGTTTTTTGCTTTCACTGTGTACCTTTAGTGAAACTTCATCATTTTCCTGTACAAATGCACAAGTATCTCTAAAAGAGTATCAGGTATAATGTTGAACTCATTGAGGATCGAATTATGACGTTGACAACAGAATTTGCAACTTCCTGATGGACTTAAGTTTAATTTACGACCTATACAGGGTTCGTCAACGATCGTTTGGCCATTAAAAATATGTGAATTGAAGTAAGATCGCTATTTAAATAAATGGCACTAAGAGATATAGATAGTTTAGCGCTGTTGTCAAGTTAGCAATTCAAGAAAATTGTTTTCTTTTCGCGATCTAATGACGTTAATCTTATCGGCTGAGTAGGCCAAAGACGGCGATGCATAAAATCCTTAGAACCCCTTGATTTTAATTGCTGTAGCGCCATCTCTTAGATATTATTTGAACTGTATGACTAATAATCAATACTGCAAATCCATAATTAAGTGTACAGTTAAAGCTTTCTCTAACATGGCAAAAATGTTAAAGAAGGTTACTACACGCACAAACAAAATATTCCACAAATTCAACTTTATGGATAACAAATTTCTTGGTCTTTATGTGTACCGATTTATTCTCAACCAGAGTTAGAAACCAATACTTTGAACCATTACAAACTACTTTACAAGAATGTACTTAGAAAGCTGTATAAGTAATTACAACAAAAAATAACTTAATTATAAATTTCCTACTTGCAAAATAAAAAAAAGAAGTTGACAATTATTTTTTATATATTTCTTTCACTTTTTCGTAATTTACAAAATGTAAAAATGCTTAATTTAGGAGCCCTCTTCCTTCGTAATACATTCCGAACTTACCCCTTAAATTCAGTACGAAACGTGGATTGCTTTAAATAATAAAAGCAAAATAGCTTTTTACAAATAATAACAATTACTTTAGTAATTCAATTGCATTTTTGTAATTTCATTATTGCTTCGTCCCGGCGTTTAGTTTTAAGATATAAAATTTAGAGACATTTATCTAAATTAGAATGCTTTTTATTTTCTTTTTTTTGCTAGAGTTATGCTAAAACTTTATACTTAAAGTTACTTTTATTTCTTGGTTTAAACTAATTTAGTTACGAAGATATGCCTTGCCTACAAAAAGGGTAAAAATTTGAATTTGCGCGGTGAATTATATGCTCAAGAATGCATTGACTTTACTTTATTATTTTTGCTTTTTTTTCTACCTTGAGTATATCCATTTTCCATCCTTTTTTAATTTAAGTTTTTCCCTAATTTTAAACATACCTTTACTGCTGTATTATTGCTGCATATAGCAGTGCTCCAACGTCGGTCTTGCTATATGGAACTCATGCGAATATTTGGGGTACTCTCCATACCAGTGATATATATTGATCGCCAAGTGAAATCACATGCGTGCTTTTAAGACCGCGGTCGTGTATAAACATTTTATGGATTGCTTTGATGTACTACTGCTACTACTTTGATTGGAATTATTTGGATTCGACTGTACAGTTGTCCATGTACCAAGTTCCTTTCATCCAAGGGTAAGTCAAAGTGTTTTTGAGCTGCGTTTCTTTACATTTTTTACTTATTCCCTATGCTACTATTCCTAACTAAAAACACAAAAGTGTAACCTAAGAGTGGGAACTATTGGACTGGAGATCCCTATTGCTGTCGTACATCCCTACCCTCAAAAATGTTGTCCCCTATTCGGTTTCCTGGATAGTGTATGGTCACTTTTAGCAACTTGACTTCGTGAGCCGCCGCCAGGAGATCAAACACATTTAAGCGCGACTTTAATAAAAGAGCAAGGTTATTGTGGAAGAAAAAATTATAAAAAAATTGAATTTTGCTCGATTGAATGTTTCCTGATTAAAGCTAAAATAACGAAATAAATAACAATGACTATTTCTTCGTCTTTTAAAAATGAAAATCTTACTTTGATTGCTCCTGTTTAGTAATAAAAAACTAATAATTAATTTTGAGTTACAGCGGCAAACGCTCCTGAATATGCGCGTCTTTGGTCCCTCACTGACTTCTTGCTTTCCTATGTTCATCCTTTTTTATACGCCTTTCATAAAGGATAAATGTTTTAAGTCGAGTCCTGTTAAAAGACAGTTTATGAAAATACTTTGCTTTTCTAGTTCACTTTTGCGAACCTTCATGGATAAAGCCAGCATTCAAAAACACTTGTAAGCAGAATCTGTATTTAAGGGAATGCCCTTAAATTACGTAACGGAAAAATTCAGGATTTTTGACCCTCTCTCCCCCCTCGTAAAGCATTTTTAAGAAAAAACACATTAAAAAAACATTGCGTTTAACGCAACGCCAACTCCCCCCCTATCCCCCTAGAACGTTACGTAATTTAAGAACAGTCCCTAAGAGACAGAATGAGCAAGAGAAGTGTGTATAGCCTGTCTGTTTTGTTTGTTCGTTCTATCTATAGATGTGAGAATGATTTTTGTGTTTTCTGAATAGTGTTTTAAAAATGTCCGATTTATTGTTTTTGTATTAATGGTTTCTAGAATCTGAACTCTATTTTTGAGAAAATTCATAAAATCTGCATACTTGGTTCTCTCACTTTTATTTGTGACTTCCAATTCACGCCTTGTAGTAATATCTAACTTACTGTTAACAAATACAACAATATAGTGTCCCAATATTCTACAGCTTCGTTAAGATTTTCGAGCTCACGAATATTGTGAGTACAATGACCAATGAACTTGCGCAATGATTGACATGACTCTTTTAACAGAGCAGGGTAATCTAAAAGATTTTTTAAATACTCTTTTATTCTCATACCTTTAATTTCTCGAAGAGTATTAATGACATACTGTAATTGCTTTCCATCACATTGAGTGATTTAAGAACTACTGCTGCATCAGCTGAATAAATGTCTGTTTTATCGGAATGTTTGGCCCGTCATCTACAATGGATTCAAATATCTGAAAAAAGTTTTCACATTGTTCATGCTCTCCATAAAATAAAGGTGAGGAGTGATTTTGAACATACTATAATTCCGGACAAGAACGACACATGTGGTTGCATTTTACGGTAACGTTTGTATTGTTGACGCAGATGTATTTGCAATGTTTGCAGATTTTTTTTTTCGTAAGTTTTGATCAATTATGTCCAGCGCAACTCCACTTATTGCAAGATAGGGAACTTCGTAAGAATCACCATTGGACTGTTGAGTAGAATGAAGCTGAAAAAGCTTTTCCTGTAAATTTTTAAATTGACTAAATGCCGTGTTTAATTTTTTTTAACCTAATCGGGGCTTGTGATGTGAATGAGTTTTTCGAAATTAGAAATAATGTTTTAAAACTTCCTCATCTTTCTACTAACTAAAGAATCTTTGCTTGGTTTTCTGCGTCTGTCATAAGGACAAAAATGAATAATAAAAATGTGTTGAGTGAAGCCTGAACTGCAAGAAAACTAACACTTATGGAGCCTGCCCACCTTGATTGCTGAAAGGCTTCACTGGCGTCTTGTTAGGCTATGCGGTTTTTCAAAATGATTTTTTGCGATGATTCGCTTGTAAAACCAAACTTATGTTGTGTTGTATGAATTACGGCGAAATGTTTTCGCGGCGAATTAGCCCGAGGTGAATCAGGTGTGGTGAATTGTCCCCGACCCCACCTCCATAAATGCAGACTTTTCAAAATTTTCCCCTACTTAAAAAACTTCGAGACCCACCCCGAAGCGGTTTTAATATTTAAAGACGCCTCGAAATACGATCCCAAGACATTGATTTTTATATATCTCGGCTAGGAATACCTAAAACGTTTAAAAAACATCGAACTTTCCACGCTGTACATTTTAAAGTTTTGTCAGCCCGTGTAAATTTGACTACCAAAGATGTACTTTGGATTCTTTTTTTCTAATAAGAACCTTGCAAAATTAGTTTTTAACATATTTTGTATCAAATGGGTAAAAATTGTAACACATTTTCATTTTAAATCAGTTGTAGTGGGTGACTTACGGCGAAACCGCCTCTGCTAGGTCAAATACTTCTCCTGTTCTGATAATACTAACAGTACGATATTTATTTTAATTCTTTTTAGCTTTGTAGTAAAAGTTTGTCATCACCGCGTACTTAATATATAAATACATTTATTTCCTTTACACGGAATTCAAATTAACTAATTTTGGAGTTTTCGTGAAACTAGTTTGAAAACTTTTATTTAGATTCTCAGAAATAAAATTTTATTTGCAACCCGAATTCGTATGCGAGCCAGAACTTTCCCGAAAAGCGTTAACTTCTTTCATATTCTTGTTTGTTGGAATTGTAAATGGCCTAATTTGGAGGTGCAAAACCCGCTTACAGTTCGAGGTGAGTAATATAAACCTCTCGATAAAATGTTTTATTTCATTTTTTTCTTTTATTTACTCAACAGAAAATCCAACTACAAAGTGGGAAGTTTAAGATTTAAAAAATAATTAATAGTAACAAAAAAAAAAGAAACACGTTAACGAACAATAAAATAAAAAAAATTGATTGCCAAAAATTCGCAGAAATAACCATGTCAAATAAATCAAACTTTTTTTTATAGTGCATACAGTCCATTTTATAATTTTTGAGATAACTTTTTGACAGTTATCAGCTATATACCATAGCAAATAGCAATAGGCCAATAAAAAAATTTTTTAAAAAGTTGTCTCCAAAATTATGGAATGAATGGAAGTTGCAGCTAAACATGTCATATAGAGCACTGCATTCGTAACAAGTACTGCAAATTCTGTTTAATGGAGAGTATTTACTGATATTTGTACGCTGGTTTGAAATATAAAAAGTTACAGAGTTTCCTGACTCAATGCTTGGGACATGAAAATTTATTTTCTGCCGGAATGTTGGAGAGTCGGTTTTGTAGTGAAGTTTATACATAAACTGGAGCTCTGCTGATTTACGTCTTTCAACAAGCGCCAAAATAGAAAATCTTTCACATAATGTTTGATTGGATATATCATTTTCTGGGTACACACCATCAGAGTTTTCGCTGAATTTTTTTAATACTTTCAATATGGATGTTGTAGTAAGGTATGATAGAGAAGTATTTCAGTTTAGATCGAACATAAGCGAAAAATAATAATATTATGATTTCTATGTCAGTAAAGTCTTGCAAGTTTCTGATAGACCTAGAGATATTAATATATCCAAATATGTCAACATGCAGGGACTCTAGTTAGGCGTAATAGCTGGTAACTTTTTTTTACTATTTTACAGATACTGGGGACATGACAACTTTTTATCCAGGTTATACCAAAGTTAGTAAATTCAGTACCCCTGGGTAGTACTGAGCTATCAATTTGATAGTCAAACTAAATGACCTGTTTTTTCGGAGAAAATGAAACTATATGACATTTGGCTGGATTAAGAGCTAAAAAATTGTTGCGATATCAAGTGTTGACGATATCCAACGCAGTGGCGGCGCGTGATAAAAAGCTTTGGGGGTGCACAACAAAAAAAATAAAAAAATAGCGGCGCAGGCGAAAATCTGTTTTGAGTGCCACGCTAACTTTTTGGGCCTTCGAGTGGGCCGTCATATCATATAATTTAGAGCAAATAATTAAAAAATTAGATATTTCGTTAGGTATTAGTTACCTACCTATTATTATTGTTTTTATAAATAAATAATAAATTATCACACCTAGTTTATTTTCTCTTCTAATGGCAAAGATGAAAATTTTATTGTCTTTAAATATTGCACGCTAATGCTATCAGAATTAGAAACTTCCGCCATTGTCGTAAATACCAAATCGTTGAAATCAAAACAAACCGCCCGCGCCCGACCGATAGTGCCAAGTTGTCTAAGCGCTAGTGGTGTGCAAATACTATCTACTCGATACTTTAATAATATCTGATACATGGACGGATTCGAAGTAATCAAATCCTTCGACGCCAAATACCCGTTACTCGAATCCGAAGTGTTACTTTCGTATCAATCATATTGGCAACGACCATATGAGTAACGAGTTTGGAGTACTTGTAATCATTTGAACCGATATTTATTTACTTAAATATATGATTCAATAGCTGTTGATGTGTTATGTCTAGCGGGGCGGCTTATCTGACGCAGTGTTGCCAGGCTCAGAAATACCCAGAATGTATTTGAAAAGTGGCCAGATTTCGAACAAAATTATCCAGATTAACATATCTCTACATTTTCGTAATAAAAAAAAAATTGTGTGTGCTTAAGACCACACGGCAGAAGTGTAAACGTCAAGAAAGCGAAATTAATAATACTGGCCCATAAGATATTCTGCATCATCATATCGCTCGCTGAATGTTTCTCACATTAAGTCGACTCGAGCCGATTTCACCCGAATAAGCGTTACATAGCCGAGCCTGATGGCTCAGTTGAATTCAATACCCACAAAAACTGCTAAACGCGCCTAAAGAAGTTTACACTTCAAAAACTACAAACATGTAAAACATCAACATATTTATTTTTTGCATACTTAGTACTTAAAATTTCAACTCTACTCAGTATTTATTCGATTTACCGATAATATAATGATTACTTAGTACCGAATACAAAATATCTGATACTTGAATAGGAAGTATCAGTATCTACTCAATACTTGGAAAATTAATCGTTACACACAACTACTAAGCGCACGAATTAAAAGTGCCCGTGATCTGCTCTAACATGCAACGTGAACCGATAACGCAGGGGTCATCACGAGGGTGCGGGCGGCATCGAGGCTGGTTTTTGTATACGCGCTGTGCCGAAGGAAGGTTCAGATTCTATGTACTGTAAAATTATATTGGGACATGTCGTCCTCTCATTGTATATTTCGTAATTAACATGCGACATAACATCTAGGGTGCATAGAATTTGGTTCCACTAAATAAAAGCATTGTTTGATGGAGAGTTTGAACACGAATACAAACACATACATACCAGGTATTAATTCCTAGATTATATTCCAGTCTTTAGTGAATTTCTTTTGGGGTAATTATGAATTAAATTAAGGAATGATCAAAGTTTAATATTTTTAGTAAAATTTGGGAGTGCACGTGCACATGTGCACTTATGGAGAAACCGCCACTGATCTGTATCGCTCTTTTTTAACTCGACCCGTAAAGTTAAGTACTGTAGAAGCAAAAAGTAGATTGCACTTAAAGATACTTAAAATAAAATTTAAACCTTAAGAAAAACCATTAATTTTGTTCAAGCCAAACAAAAAAACCAGTAAAAGAAAAGTATGAGGACACAGCAATCTAAATATGTTTACCATTATTACCAGAAACGAAAATAAAAGCAGATAAGGAGAAAAAAAATACCTACTCTGATCTGATGTTTAAATCGCAAAATGAGATTGTTTTTCAAATAAAATAAACATTTTCTTTTTAAATGATTGTTTATTATTTGATTTTAGAAGAAAGGAATGAAGCTGATTAAATAATCTGATATGAGAAGGATTTTTAGAGATTTGTAGAGGATGTAGTGGCGGTGTTAACCTTCTACTCAACTGAATATTTATATTGTGAACAACGGATCTGTATCTGATTTTGTTATGCAAATAGTTCGAAAGTTTATTTTTAATTATATAAAAATAAAATGTGGCTGCATGTAAATGTCTTCTGTTAAACATATTAAGCCATTTGCTAGTTATTAGGGTGAAGCTCATTATATTTTCTTACCATTCCATGGACCAATCGCAAGCAAGCGCAGTTTTTGAATTTTTTTTGAATCTATTTGATTAAAACACGGGTAAATGGTATTACAATAGTTGGCTTGTGACAAAACAAAACTTTTACATAACATAACATAACCATTTTTTGTTTAAACAGTGGCGATACTGGTAGATCGTTTTTAAGTTGGCATAAACAGTCTGCAGACACTTATTAACATGGTCTGTGAACCATAGATTCTGATCCATAATTAGGCCTAAGTTTTTGATAGTTTTGTGCTCAACTCCAATAATTTTTTAAACATTATTTTTTAAACCTTTCCACAAAATTTATGTAAAGGTTGTTCGGGTTTTTAAGGTATATAGAAAAAATCAAAAAAATAAAGTTGGAGATATATCGAGACCCAATATTCCATCTCTGGCGCATTTCCTCTATATAGCATAGATGTAGGAATAACTGGCCATACAGGAGCCTGCTTAAAAAAATAATTTATCAGGTGTTTAGATAAGAATTGAAACAGAAGGGTTTACCCCTATCTCAGCTAATCCTAGCGGCCCGTGAACTAAAAGTTAAAAGAAGAGGGAGACACCGGAGGAAAAATTGTTTACCTGAGTTGGCTGGAAAACAAATGAGCTCGCCTTACGGCATCCGTATTGTATTTTTTTAAATTTATTAGTTGACAATGCAGAAATTCACTTAACTCGACAAGATAAGAGTTTGCTTCCATTCATATCTAAACATCTGCTTAATTAGATTTTTTCTTTCTAAGCAAGCTTCGCCATAACCAGTAGGTATAGCTTTTTTTCTATATATGGTATGTATATTTGAGCAGTTTAAAAAAAAAACATAAGGCGAATTTACGCACGTACGCAATTTAGCAAGCTATATTTTATTGTTTCAAGAAAAAAAATCATTAAGATTTTTTGCAAATGTAATGCATTTATGACAGAATAAAAATAAATATCTTAAATTAAAGAAACATGCGCAAAGATGGCGTGCAAAAAGTTTTAAACACAGCGTGTGCAAAATACCGTTGTCAAATTGAGTTTGCCATGCGCAAAACCTCATAAAAATGTTGCAGTAAAAAATTAAATAAAAAATCCCTTAAAACCAGAAGTCACTAATAATAATGTGACCTTTTTGTTTGATTTAAACTTTTATGTTTTACAAAACTAATAGTTTTTTAGAATTCTTTTTTTTTAATACGCGATACCAAACCACCCTCCGAAAAGGGTTTTGATTAAAAAGATGGATATTTAAAATAGCGATAGTCCCATTTAGGCAACACATAACAGAGGGATATATTGAAATAGCGACATTTAAAAGAGCGAGTAACAGCGACTATAAAAAACGCGACATGCTAAAACAGCAACAATTATTTTTTTAAATCTAAACCAGTTAGCTCAGTAGCCTCGCACCATGTAAGGTTTGGGATATAAACCTACAATTTTATGTGAAAAATAAAGAAAGTTTGCATCTATCCGATTTTTTTACAAAAAAAAAATTAGAACCTTCGGTGCATGCGCTATTTGAAATAGGCCTTTTATGTTAAACTTTTTGTATTTGAGTAACCCTATACAAAAAACAAAAGCAATTAAAGATATTTTTCCATCTACGTTTAACAGCGAATAAATTGAAAAACCTATTATTGTAAAAAAAGTAAGCATTTCCTTTCCTCAGAATAAAATATAAAAACAGATTTTTCTCAAAATTTTGCTAATATTAAAATATATATGTCATATCTAAGGGCACTTTTAAAAATCTTTAGTTCTAACCCTTTGCAAGTTACCAGGAAAACATTAAGTCTCTTATTGTAACGAGATAACTATTTAAAAAATATAGTAAACGATGTTTTTGTTAAAAAAAAAATCTGAAATCCATATTTTTTCTCCCTTGTATAAAAGTACAAAATCAACCCAAAATTATTTGAACACATTTTTGGAGTTAAGAGGATCAAGTACTAAAAAAAACCCCAAAAATAAAAAAAAATCCGTGATATACAAGCAACGACTCTGTATGGTTTTCAAAAAAATAACCATCTTATTGTCTTGTGTTGTTGTTTTAAATATCACTCTTTTCAACCTAAAGCCGGGTACTCATTAGCGAACCTCGAGCCTCGATCAACGAGCGCGATCTATTCGCTAATGTGAACGGTAGTACGATTCGCAAAGACCGCATAGTTCGTAAGGTCACTATATAACGAAGTTTCTACTTCGTTATACAGTGACCTTAATTGTTCGAGGCTCGCAGCGCGATATCTAAACCTTAAATTAAAACAAAGTACCAAGTAAGTAGTAAATTTATTTGAAATAAATAGTTCACTAGTAAGTAAATAGTAAGCTGTGACAAAAAACCCTTTTAAACAAGGTCCCTATCTAAAGGCAAGGGGTCAAAACTACCCTAACTATGGGTCGATAGATATATTTAATTTAAGAATTTACTTTAAATACTCATAATGGCATACGTTTTACGTGAGCCCCTCTGTATATTTCTTTAATCATGGGCGCACCTAGGGGGGCGGCCCCGGGGCCTGGGCCCCCATCAAGCCTTAGATTTTTTTTACATATTTTCGAAATATTTCAGAAAAAAACACAAAAAATAGCTTAATATTCGACATCATGCTTCGCCCCCCCCCCAAGAGGCCTCGCCCCCCCCCAAGACATATTCTTGGGTGCGCCACTGCTTTAATTAAATGTTTTACATCTTTATAAAATCTATAAAGAGGCGCAAACTAAACCTTGATAATGATGATGATAACAGAAATGATGACACGCATTTTTTGTCGCTCTACTTGTTTTGTTAAAGGAGTTTAGTTTTGTTTCCTTTCTAGGTAATAAATTTTGTAAAATACATAAAATAAGTATAAAATGAAAAATAAATATATTCTATTTACCTCACTATACTGATAACGGTAATTTTCACTTATGATCGGACAAGCTTACCTATGCACGCTAAAAACATCAAATAACAGATGTGGCTTTACTTGGGCGTTGTGATCTCTATATTGAGAGATGTTAAAGGAATACGAACAATTCGCGGCGGCTCTAGCTGTAGATATTTAGGAATTACAAACTGATAACAGGTAATGATGCTCTACCAGGGTTCGCGTATAAAATGTTATTTTATTAAAAAAATTAAGCATAATATTTGTTTTTAACAAACGGCGATGCATACTTACATATATAAACAATAAACTAGACTTGTAGGGCAATCAATATAATATTGAAATTCATATGATATCTAGGTTTCTTTATTTTAGTGGATGCAAACCTCTAACCGGTAATAATAAAGGAGGAAGACATTTAGGCCAGTCTTACACAAATATTAACAGCAAATAGCAACTTCAGCATCAAACTAAATGTAGTGTTTTAGAGCAATATTGAAGGCAATTTTATTTGTACAAGAAAAATAACTAATATACTAAACACTAGTTTAATTTAGGATCGTAACATAAAAGTGTTAACCTTTTTCAGTAATGACCCATACATGTTCTATGAGTTATTCTGTCTGGTTAAAGCTATTTTTTTTACACTGCAGTTCGTGCGAGTCGGGCTAACTGTCAAAGTTATTTTCTTTTAAGCTAGAAACAAACAATTGGCACTCGAGTCCCTAAGTTTATAATTAAATTCCTAGCTACAAACCTAATCAATTATTTTAATAAATTTATTATAAAATAAAAATGACTTACCTTTTCCAGTCCCACAACTCTTATTTGTTGTTTTCCCTTCTCCAAGACGCCAATAAACTGATTTTTTTGCAGGAATCTGCACTTGTCCTCATCACACCCCCGATTTCTACCCACGCATCTTTTTTAAAATATTTTTTGTAATAGTCTGTTCTTTGGATCCCATAAAACAGGTCTATTCCTGTAATTTTCAATTAAAAGCAATACTTTTTCATCATGCATGGTATTTTTTTTTATTTGAAGCGCACTGAACGACGTCTCTGCGAATCCCTTTGTGTTCGCATCAACGACCGCCTACCCTTGGCTCGTCGCGAATGGTTTGTTGCGTGCTCGCGGTCATATCTTTTTCACGTCTACATTAGCGAATATACGTTCGTTGTTCGAGGCTCGTGGTTCGGTAATGAGTACCCAACTTAAGCCTCGAGAAAGACCCGGAAAAATACCATATCTTCCCAACAAACATCAACTTCACGGAACTGTACTAATGTTGTACTTCAACTGCTGGCAACTGCTGGCAAACGGTAATAAAGTGCTTATTTTTTACTGTAGTTAAACTACATTTATATTTATTGAAGTGTTAGAAAAGCATCATTTTTGTACAGCATTTGTAGCATTATCTGTACCATTAAATAAATAGTACTATAATTTCAATGTTTTAATAGTACATCTAATCTATTGTAAAAAAAAATAGTAAAAAAATATATTTGAACAGATAAATTAAAAGCATCTCTATTTTAATATAAAAAAACAATTATTTTAATATGAAAATATACTATTCACAAAAAAAACGTTTTAATAACATTTCGAAGGCACTCTTAAATTTTTTTTTTTAATTAATATTTGTTGTGTTACTTTTTAATAATATAAATTTTATTTTAAAATTATAATACACGCCCTTTTTGGGACACCTCTCTAAAGCAAAAGCATTTTCTTAAGCCTTCTTTAATATAAATGCTTCTTTTCTTCTAGGTAGTTAATTTCGCTTGGGTAAGCATAGAGCAACCTATTTTAAAGCACTCGAAAAGCGAATTAAGGCGTTCAGTTAGACTGGAGATTTTTTATTTAACGTTTACCCGAGCATGTCGCGTCTGAGAGCAGGAAAAGAATTTTAAGTATATCTTGAATTAGGAAAAAAAGTTTAATCCTTAAACTAGCGCATTACTTAAAAATAAATACCTTTCTAAACCATTAATACATCCATGTGAACTCCAATGTTATATCAGCATTGTAAACAGTTTTTGTTAATATCTGTTTTTAGTAATAACATAAGTTATTGAAAAAAACGTGTTCTAGTATATTCCGAGAACCGCATATTGATGCGATGCTCCGTTAAGGGTTAATGGATTTTGACCAAAATCTGATTAACTATATTGGACACTATTTTGCCTGAAAATTTAAAGAAAAGCGGTTAAGCAGTTTAGCAGCTATCGTGGATCGATGGACAGATACACGGACAGACATCTCGACGATATTGCTAAGATAGGTCAAAATACACCCAAATAATATATTTTCGACGTTATCTCAACAAAAATTTTTTCGTTGTGAACAATACCTCCTCTAGCACGGGCTAGGATGGTAAAAATAGTTATTTTTACAATTTATTATTTTTTTTTAATCTAAAATAATTACTAAAAAAGTTTGAGTGTGAGTTTATAACAAGAAAGTTTGCCGTTTTAGATGTCATTTTGATTTTTTTGTAATAAAAAGCAGCAGAACAGCTACCAAATTGTAATGCTATAAATATCTCAAGAACTAATCGAATTTTTACATAGTTGTTGAGACAATCAAGAGACTTTAAAAACAATGTATCATTCGGCCCACTTTCCTTATTAAAGTAACCTATAGAGGAAACGTAAACCCCTTAAGCATGCTACAAATTTTTCAAGATTTGACGTGATCCAGGGTTATTTCATAAACGCACGGTAACTATGCAATAAATACCTTTAAAAAAACACGTACCTTATTACCAATATAAATGTATATTTGTTTTACATATTTAAATTTTTATTTTATTATTTTAAAATTATAATATATTTATTTTTAAAGAAGAGTTTTTAAAATTTTTATTGGAGACTTCTTAATGATATATTTTTTTAATTTTTGCCTTTTAACCTTTAATTAAAAAAAAAAAAATATTTCTTAAGTACCTTTCGGTAATAATTAGATTGCGTTCTTTGTGTTGTTTAGCATTGAGGATGACGCAGAAGGCGTCGAAACATTGACTGTTGAATTGGTGATTTTAAATAAAAATCCAAAAAAACTGAAAACTATCTTTTATTATTTTTAAATTTTAGGGTTGTTAGCCTTCACACAAATGACCTATTTTTCTCCACATAAACTACTAGATACTTAAAAAAATAACAATATAAAATGTATAAATATCAAATCAAATTTTAACTAATGTAAAGTTTAGTACCCGTGAATAAAGAAAACAACATTTTTCGTGGCTAAGCGGGTATAGAAAGATTTTGTTTCCCTTGTATTTTTTCGCGGGCAGCTCGAAAACTGTATACCCACATGGCTCCAAGATCTAATGGACACCTATTAGGTGTAACTAGCACTGCATGGTCAATGTGACACTTTTGTAAAGCTAAAGAGACGGTATATAAATCTCATCTTACGATATTGGTAAGATAAATTAAAAATAATGCTTGCGATACCGTTTACTTTTTACACAAGTGACAACCTCTACCAAATACAAAAGAACAGCTTTCGAACTGCCCACGGAAAAATACAAGAGAAACAAAATCTTTCCATACCCGCTTAGCCACAAAGTGCTACCTGAAGACTTTTCATTTCATAGAGGTTTTTTATGTTTATTTACAAGTGTTTAGTTTTGGGATGAAATTAAAGTAAAATGCGCTCTATTATCATAATAATTGTAATTCTGATTTAGTAGACAAAGACCATTAAGTCGTAGGTATTTATAGGAATTAGTTTTGACTATAAAATTATTGCACTTAGATAATTGTTAAATCTAAATTAAAAGAAATGCAATAAATATCTTAATGCAAGAAAGTTTTTTTTTTAATTTGAAGGAAGTTCACGAGGTAAAAAGTCTTAGCAAAAAAGTTTCACGGGCAAGTCCTCAGAGGTAAAGGTAGCGGCCTCATTTATATTTATTTTTCAGATACCCACATCATCATTTCATCTCCTTCCATTTTATGGTTATGCTCGGGCTGAATGAGGCCTAATGAGGCCGAAACGCGTCCCCGAGCTACCTTTACCTCTGAGGACTTGCCCGTGAAACTTTTTTGTTAAAAGTTTTTTTTTTTCAAAAATAATTTTCTTGAAATAAAACAAATATAATTTATATATAATGAATACAATATTTCTAGAAAAAATTATATTCTTTTAAAGCGGGTATTGCTTTGTTTTGAAACCGATGCCATTTCCTTTAAATTGATATATTTTTTACCTTCCTAGCCCGCGCAGCAATGGGTTGAAAAGGTATTATTTTCGACGAAAATTTTTTTTTTCAGATAACGCCGAAAATGTTTTTATTGGGTTTATTTTGACCTATCTTGACAGGGGCGTGCCTAACTTTTTGGTTGCTTCAGACAAAGGGAAAAACTGCTGCCCCTCATTGAAAAACAAACATCTTGTGCAATCTTTTTTTTTTTTTGCACTCTGGGATCTAGAATTCGTTCTATGCACTTGGAGATTAAAAGTGTACTTCTAATTCCTCTTTTTAGGTAGTAAAAATACTTTTTAATCCTTCGGAGATTTAAAAGGGACCGCAATAATCCAGTAAGTAAAGTTTATAACACACACCCTTGGGATGGATTTTCAATGTATACATAATATTATGATTTCTTATTTATAATACTTCACTCACCCAGCAACTCACAGAGGCGCAACTAGTCAGGACATTTTGGGGGAGCTTGAGGTACAGCTTAATATCTAGAGAATTCAAAAAATAAAATCACAAAAGAGGCTGTGAGATGCAAGACAAGGCCGTATCTATCCTAAGGGGGGATCAATCCCTGAAATAATGATCGGTAAAGTGTGGTCAAAGAGTCGCCGTCGTGGTGTAGTGGTAGCAATGTTTGTTTCCCACAGCGGAGGTCAGGGTTCGATTCCTGGCTAGGTACTTGATTGTTTGCGCTTGTTCAAAAATGCTTTAACCTTGCTAAAACTTTGCGAAACTGGGCGATTGATCCTGATTGGATGGAAAGTCCCAGTATAAATAAAAAAAATAAAAAAAGTGTAGTCAAAGCGATTTTTTTATCAAACGAAGTAAGTAAGAAAAATTGGACTAAACGCAAATTTTTATAAAATTTGTTTAACCCCCCCCCCCCCCCCCCCCCCTTGAAGTTTTTTCCAGAGTACTTGCGCCGCAGGCGGAAATTTTTGGAAAATTAGTCTAAAGAAAATGTTTGCCATATCAAAAAAACTACTGGAAAAATAAAAAAAAATCAAATAAATTTCTGAAAAAATAGCTTTGTGGACAATATTTTTAAGATTTGTTGAAAATAAGAGCGCGTTAGGCGAAAATTTCAGAAAAGATAAGTATTTTTTGACGCATGCGAAAATTTCTAAAAAATAAAATAATTTTAAGAAAAAAAGGAGCCGCGAACTAAACATTTTTTAAAAAGGTTTGTTTACTTTCTTAAGATCCGCGCGGAAATTTTTACTGACTTATGTATATGTATAGTTGGTTCTACCCTGATAAATTAAGCTGATTTCATTTGGAGAGGTAAATTTTGCGCTAAGCCCCCCCTAATTGCGCTTTTTTAAAAACCTAATGCAATTAAATAACATTGATACCTAAACATACAAAGGTTACTTACCTAGAAGTCTTGAGACCCGCGAGCTTTGTCTGTACAAACTCATCTATCCGTTTCTTATATCCCAGTTTCTTTTGCACCACATAGTTTACCTTAACTTTTTAATTGCGGGATAGTTTTCAAAATGTTAAAATTTGGCAAACGTGAAATTTAGTATCTGTGAATTAGTTTCTTTCTTTTTATTTGTAATCGATCTTTTCATTGATCGCTATGTATAGCAGTTTATTTTAGCCTCCTATTGTTCTGGTTTCTCTCGTGTCTCGGTAAATGGCGCTTTTTGCGAGAGTTTTCTCACTATTTACATAGGATTAGACACAAAACCGTCTAATTAACTTCGCAAGAGTGTCACATTGGCCAAGCAGTGTTCTGAGAAGTCCCATCAAAATCAAAATCTTTATTAACGCATATAGCAGTTACAAATAAAAAAGTAGGACTAACTAATAGTGTCACATTAAAAAATAGTCATGTAATTTCAAAAATAAAATTACAAGTAAAAGTTAGAATAACTCACACAGTTGGAGTAAAACTTTTTATCACACTTTATCACTTCATTCATCAAGATGGCGGTTTAACACATAAAAATGTACTTAATTAAGAGGACAGCATAAACAACAAGAACCATCCCAATTAAAACGTAATTTTTACAACAAATCTAAAAAGATAACAATTCAGGCAAATAAAATTTTTTTAACCTGTTTGCAAAATACATTGTAACTACAATTAAAAAAGTCAATGTTATTATTTTCTTGCATTAGAAAATTTTGCAGTTTTACACATTCGATTTATAGGAATATTAGTACCATAATTAGTTCTATGAAATGTTAGACTAAATAGATCTTTATTTCTGGAATTCCTAGGTGGAATGTGAAAGCTAACCTCTGAGAGAAGCTCTGGGGCATCAATCATACCATTCAGAATTTTAAAGAGAGTGCAAGTATCAAAAAACGTTCTTCGACTTTCTAATGAAGTAAGATTTAAAAGTTTCATTATCTCATTACAATTAACTTCTTCATAGGGAATACCCAGCCTAAGTCCCACTCTTCTTAAAAATTTTCTCTGCACTCTCTCTAAGCTCTCCTTATGAACTCCATAAAAAGGCTGCCAAACTGAACTGGCATATTCGAGCACCGAACGAACAAGTGCACAGTAAACATCTTTTAACACATAAATATTATCTATATCTTTCAGAGTGCGAAAGAGAAACCCCAGTAATCTCATTGCTTTGTTGGTGGTTTTTTCAATATGTGTGCTAAATGATAGATCACTTTCTATCCACACTCCTAGATCTTTAACTAAGGTTTTTCTCTCTAACTCTTCAGAGTCAATAGAATAATTAAATAGAATAGGTTGTTTTATTTTATTAAAAGTAATGATATTGCATTTTTTAATATTTAAGGTAAGACTATTTTCTGTACACCAAGAAGAAAACAAATTCAATTGATCCTGCAAAGATTGACAGTCAGTAGGATTAACAATAATTTTATAAATTTTAAAGTCATCTGCAAAAGCCTTAAACTGGCAGTCATAAAAAATATTTTTCACATCATTTACAAAGATGTTGAATAATAGAGTCGACAGATGTCCACCTTGAGGTACACCTGATGTTACAGTGATTTCTGAAGATATATAATTTTTTATTTTTACAGCTTGCTTGCGATTAATTAGGTTACTTTCAAACCAACTCAAGATAGAGCCATGAAGTCCCACTGCCTTTAATTTAGATAGTAAAATTTTCTGATCCACTCTGTCAAATGCCTTCGAGAAGTCTGTATAAATAGCATCAACCTGATACTTATTCTCGAAGGCACCCAACAGAGTTTGTTCATATGTTAAGAGGTTAGATATAGTGGATCTTCCTTTCATAAAGCCATGCTGTTCATTAATTATAATATTTTTAAAAAGAGGAGTCAATCTGTCAGCTACTAATGATTCAAAAATCTTTGCTATTAATGAAATTTTACTTATTGCTCTGTAATTTTTTACATCAGCTCTGTTTCCATCCTTAAAAACAGGAGACACATAAGATCTTTTCCAAAGATCTGGAAAAACACCTGAACTTAAAGACAAGTTAAAAATTTTACATAAAATGTCAGATAAAACATACAGTTTTGTAACAAAGACACAGGAATCCCATCAGGACCCATTCCTAAGTTTTTCTTTAACATATCAATTTTATTAAAAACATCAAACATTGACAACTCTAAAAAACCTACATTAAGACATTTATCACAATTAAAATTTTTCTCTGACAATGGCTTATCAAAGTCAAAGTCAGAGTACACAGATGAAAAATGAGACTTAAACATTTCTGAAATTTCTTGCCCATTATCAGATTCACACTCATTAAAGAACATGCATTTTGGAAATTCTGCACAATCTTTCTTAGAATTGACAAAGTTCCAAAAGGAACATTTATCTTGTAGCTGGTTTTCTAAATCTTTAATAAAACTTTTATAAGACGACTGAGAGATGTTATAGCAGTCTGCTCTTAGAATAGCAAAATTATTATAGTCATCTTGAGATTGTGTAGATTTATATTTTTTGTGTGCAATCTTTTTTTCAACAATTAAATTTTTTAAGTTATTTGGCATCCATTTTGGAAATTTTGAAGGTTTATATCTTGATAAAGGGGTGAAAGCCTCAATAATACCATAAATGATATCATAAAATCTGGAAACTATGGTATTCACATCTGTGCACTCAAAAACTGAGTCCCAATTGACACAGGAAAGATAAAAATTTATTTCTTTAAAGTTAGCACACTTAAAGTTAAGATATAAATATTCACTAGAAAGATTTGACAGCTTTTCTGTCATGACAAATGAACATTCAAATGCAGGATGCGGAGCATCTAACTTTAACATAGGATTGTTACATATATTGACTTTTACATCACAGTTATCACAAAACATGAGATCAAGAAAATTTCCATATACATTAGGAATATCTATCATTTGGAATAAAGATAAATATGCTGCACAATCAGCCATACATGTCACTTCCTTGGAAAGTGAGCCTACAGGCACCGATCCTTCTAAAGTTTTCTCCCATTTTATATTCGGAAGATTAAAGTCACCCCAAATGAAAATGTTGGTAAAATTATGATTTTCTATTTGATGGATTAAAGAAAGACAGAAATTCTCATATATATCTAGAGGTGATGTTCCTGGTATATAAGCATTACCAACCAAAATTTGTTGTGATTCAATGGTAATTGAAATAAAAAGATGTTCAACATTTTCAATTGGTGCAGTTAATATTCTAGATGAAAGACAACTCTTGACTGCTATCAGTACACCCCCCTGAGATTTACATGTACTAGTTTTTATTGACCTGTCACACCTGTAGACCTGATAGCCTTCTAAACCCAGCTCACCAGACAAAATGGAACAATCCAGAAAGGTTTCTGTCAGCAATATCACATCATAGTCTTCGACAAGTACATTGCACATAAGATTATTGATTTTAGTTCTTATTCCTCTAACATTTTGGTAATAAACTGTTAAAGCTCCCTTAGGTTTGTAGGAGGTTGAGACAACTGAAAATTTTGTTTTTGATGTTTTTTTCTGAATATAAATGGCCTAGAAATTACATTTTCTGGCCAAAAACTATCAGTTAGTAACTGGTCATAATAAGTTTCGATGACACCAATTTTAAAGGATTTCGATTTCGCTTTGGATGGAAGTTCATGAATCAACAATGCATTAGATTCAATTACATCAGCTTTCTGCTTTATGTAATCTTCAACAATCTTTGTTGTGGCATTCTCTCTGACTCTACCCAGAAAGATCCACTTTTTCCCAGGTACACCTTGGAAAAGTTGATCTGAGGGTGCAGGCTTTTTATTATTATTACCCGACGAACCAGGGCCATCCATATCATGCATTACTTGTCCCATAAATGGTTGTAAAGTTTGAACAACTGCTTCATTGATTGCCTTGGAAGCCTGGCTAAGAGTAACTTCAGTGGTAGACTCCAAATTAGTTTGCAAAGGAGCATATCCACTCTTTTTTTTATGTTGTTTTTAAATTTGTATTTTTTCGCCAATATTTTTGTTTTGATCAAAATTGAGGTTAGAATCAGATGTTTTCCATTGTGACATTACCGCATTTTGCGCGCCTGGCCATTCAGCCATAGATGAAACAGGCGTTGGCGTGAGAGGACGAGGTGCGGTCGGGGACCGGGGTGGTTTGTTGTTTAGATTCAATCTAACCTCACTTTTCTCCAAAATGCTGATTTTCTCGGATAAATCATCCATTTTCACCTCCATTTCAAGCACTTTTGCATGTAGAAGCCCATTATTGTCCATTAATGTAAGCACCAATTTATTTAACAACTCATTTTCTCGACTTAACTCATCTTTACAAACACCATCGTCAGCTGATTTTGGCGCGCAGCCCGGACATAAAACAATACCCAATCCCAGGGTTTTTGCGCCCTTTAACCTTACCAGACATGCTGGATGAAATTGCTTAGCACATTGTTTACATTTTAGTTCAGTTTTCACTTCTCTTTTGCAAGAATTACACAGTATTTTTCCCGAATTTTCGGACGATAAAATTTGTTGACCTTCATTATCCGCCATCTTGATCACTCTTGGAATATGGACGAAACAGTTAACTGTCAACACTTATTAGGTGTCCATTAGATCTTGGACCTCCGTGAGGTTAAGCTTTCTAGCTACTCACGGAAAAACATGAGAGAAACAAAAACTCCTTTTTACCCGATTAGCCACGAAACTTGTTTGACTTTTAAATTCACGGGTACTAAGTTTCACGTTTGTTAGTATTATTTGGCTTAAAAATTCCGCTGATTTAACGCTCACGTGTCTGATGGCGAGTAAAAATGCAATAATAATAATAATAATAATAAAGGTCTTATTGTAGAAAAAAAAAGGTTTTTAACAAAATCAATGGTATAAATAGAAAACTATTCTACAATGGGCGAGATTCAGTTCATTCGCTTTTAGGAAGCCCCAGAAGCGGATGTCTGTTCTTCCACCTAACCCGGAGAAAAATATTAAATTTTATTAGTTTTAAGTTTTTAGATAAGAAGTAGATGATTTAAGTTAAAAAAAAATTTACAGAATAAATTGAACGTTTCTGTTCTTAATAAAATAGCGCAAAAATGTCAATAATAAATAAACCCGATTAAGTACCTACGGGATCGAAAAGACTTTACACTGAATGAATTGCGACAATAAAATATTGTTATCCTTTTAAAAGAAAAAAAAACCGAAGCGAGCACAAAAGATAATTTATTGCTCTTTAAATAAAATGTTAAAAAGTTTTTTTTTGAAATTTGATATGCTATATGATGTTAATATTTGAAACAACGGTTTGTTGGCTACTGTGGCTATCTGATAGGAGAATGATCTTTTAAATAATTCAAGATTATGTTTGGGGGGCGTCAGCCTTCCCCTAAAACGTAGGTTTAGAGTGTGCACATCTGACCTGAACCGTACTCTTGCATACAGGTAGTTTGGACTTTTATTTTTTAGTATTTTAAAGAAAAAAGTTGCGGAATGTAAGAAGCGTCGGTTATACATATTTAGCCAGTTAGTCCTTTTAAGCGAATGGGTCACATGATCATACTTTCTAATACCATGAATCAACCTTAAGCAGGAGTTCTGCAGCCGTTGGAGTCTAGTGGAGTCGACCTGTGTGATACAGGGACCATAAATTGTATCGCAGTAGTTAACCTGAGACAGGACGTATGATTCACACAGCATAGTTTTGACTTTTTTTGATAATATTTTTCTGTGTTCATATATTTTTTTTAGATGGAAATAACCTCTTTGTATACACTTATTAATATGCTCCGTAAACCTCAAGTCCTGATCCATGATCAACCCTAAGTTGCGGATAGACTTAAAAAAGGCAATAGGTGTTGAGTTTAAGACAAGTTGGTCTTTGTAAGTGTTCTCAAAAGCCTCCCTCTGCCCCCTTGGCCCAAAAACAATAGCTCCCGATTTTTTTGAGTTTAGCTGTAGACAATGTTTTCTAGAAATTTGAGATATATTGTTTAGCTCAAAATTAATTGCTGTGACGGCCTGACTGCTTTCATCTACAGAAAAAGATAAATATCCTTGAGTGTCGTCACAGTAAAAATGATAAAGACAGGACAAAAAGGCAGATGGAAAGCCCGAGACGTACAAAGAGTACAGAAGCGGCGATAAAACGCTGCCCTGCGGTACACCAGCGTCGATCGTCAAGAAACTCGATTTTTTACCATCATAGAAAACAGCTTGTTCTCGAAAGTTTAAGAAGTTTGATATCATTTGCATAGCATGATCTGAAAAGTACAGAAAGCTAAAAATTGAAAGCAATAAGGAGTAATTAAGCGTGTCAAAAGCTTTACTGTAATCAAGCAGAATCATTACTGTTAATTTGTTGTTATCTGTCGCACCAAGGATGTCGTCCACTATGGAGGTTAAAGCTGTATTGCAACTGTAGTGTTTACGAAAACCAGATTGATGCACGGGGATAATTTTATATTTTTCTGCATGCGCTTGTATTTGTTCTTGCATGACTTTTTCTAATATTTTGGATATAGAGGGCAAAATACTTACTGGCCTGAGTTGGTCAAATGCTTCTGGGGAATTGACTTTTGCTAAGGGCATAACCCTTGCTTTTTTCCAGAGAGTTGGAAAAACCGAATTTAATAAGCAGAAGTTAATTAAATGAGTTATGTAGGGAAGAAGAAATAGGAGGCATAAATTAATTGATGAAATCCCAATACCGTCAATCCCAATAGCTTTAGATTTAATTTTAGAGATAATTTTAATAATATTGGATTCGGTGGTAAATTTAAATTCGGCTGAAATACCTTCTTTCTTGTGAGTTTGGTAATAATTAAGAGTTTCAATGTCTGCAGGTATTTTTGAAATTGAGTTGACAAAATGTTGATTGATTTTTCCTATATCATTAAGAGAATCAGGTATATTGTAGTTTTGAGGATTGGAAAAATTAAGTTGTTTTAAAGTGGCCCACAGGTCAACTGTGATCCTGCCCTCTTGTTGCTGCAAAAATATTTTTTTTTCACGGGCAATAGTAACTGAAACCATATTGCGCAACTGCTTATATGTGTTCCAGTCAGCCAAGTTTTTATGTTTTTTATATTTAGCTAAAATTTTGTCCCTATCCGCCGCCATTGCTTTTATAGTGTCTGTCATCCAGGGTGCATAAGGTTTTGTAATCCGGATGGTCCTAAAGGGCGCATGGATGTCAAGAAGAGTGATTAAATTTGAGTTAAAAAACTCAATTTTTTCGTCTATTGATTTGAGGTGGTAGATATTTTGCCAAGGAATTGACTGAAGGTCACTATAAAATTGCTGCACGTTCATATTTTTGAAGTCCCTTGTTGTTTTAGTTATTGGAATTTTTTTTTCGTAGTCGACGCTGGTCTCGCAGAAGACCAACTCATGGTCAGAGAGGCCGACCTGAACAACTCCCGAGTTTTTTAAAATATTTTCATCGGAGACAAGTATATAATCAAGCAGTTTCAGGGTCGTTTGTGTAATCCGTGTGGGTTCCTGAACAATCTGCGAAAGTTTCATTAGCTAGTTTAAAGTCAGAGCAATCAATATTAAGATAATCTATATTAAAGTCGCCAACGCAGATTATTTTGTCTACCAAAGGGATTATAGAGGAAAGATAACCCTCAAAGTTATTTAAAAATGTTTTATAGGAGTAACTGGGTGGCTTGTAAACGACTCCTACTGCCAGATTAAACTTGCTCACTTTAATTTTTACCCAAAGTTGTTCATAACAATGCATCCATTTTTATATATTTTAACCCTGTTTGAAGGTAAAAGGCTAACCCCCCTCGGTCTCTATTAACCCTATCATGCCTTATTAAGCTGTAGCCATTGATTTGTACCAAGCTGTTTGGAATGTGATTTTTTAACGAAGTCTCGGAAACAGCTATTATATCGTATTTATTTTGCAAAATAATATTTTTAAAATCTGTAAAGTGAGCCATTAGAGATGAAATGTTGATATGAGCAATTGAAATAGGTTTATTTTGCTTCATTTTTTAAATCTTTCTATGAGTAAATTTCGTATATACTTTATCTAAATTTAATTTAGAAAAATAATAATTATAAACACAGTTGGTTTAGACGAAAATGGATATCTATTAAAGAAAAAAAAAAGTTTTCCGTAAAATTTCAATTGATTCCGTGCAAAATACGCCAATCTATCAAAGAACAAAAATACTTAAAAACCCACTAAAACTACACCAAGAACAAAAAAAAGTATTAGGTAACTAAATTGATAAAAAAAAGTAGAGTTTCACTGCGAACATTGCGACTCACTAGCATAACAAAAAAATCAGTTTTATACTAGAAAAAAAAAGTGGTGCTTCACAAATCAGTTAACCAGATCGCCTTCACTCTGAATGTGTTTTTTGCTGTTATTAATAAATGCATGAATCTTACCATTTATTGTCCAACAATTTTTGACACCCACTGTTTCACGCACTTTTTTTAAGAGCCAAAGTTTTTTAGAGGTAAGAAATTCACTAATAACAAAGCCACTGTTTTTAAGGTTTCTCTTCGTTTTGAAAATAACATCGCGTATCCATCGGTTTAAAAATCTCACAACGACGCAATAAGCGTTGATCTGGCCTGAAAGGCAGAAGAGCTGTCATAGGTCACGAATTAGTGGGTTTCTTTTTCTTTGTAATCGATCTTTTTATTGATCGATATGTATAGCAGATTATTTTTGCCTGCTATTGTTCTGGTTTCTGTCGTATCTCGGTAGATGGTGCTTCTTGCGAGAGTTTTTTCACTATTTGCATAGGATTAGAGACAAAACCGTCTAATTAACTCCGCAAAAGTGTCACATTGACCAAGCAGTGTTCTGAGGAGTCCTATAAGGACGAAACAGTTAACTGTCAACACTTATTAGGTGTCCATTAGATCTTGGACCCCCGTGAGGTTAAGCTTTCAAGCTACCCATGGAGAATATGACAACAAAAACTCCTTTTTACCCGATTAGCCACGAAACTGATTTTTAAATTAACGGGTACTAAATTTCACGTTTGTTAGTATTATTTGGCTTAAAAATTCCGCTGATTTGACGCTCACGTGTCTGATGGCGGGTAAAAACGCAATAAGCGTTGATCTGGCCTGAAAGGCAAATGAGCTGTCGTAGGTCACAGATTAGTTTGTTTCTTTTTATTTGTAATCGATCTTTTCATTGATTGATATGTAAAACAGTTTATTTTCTCCTGCTATTGTTCTGGTTTCTCTCGTATCTCGGTAGATGACGCTTCTTGCGAGATGATTCTTACTATTTACATAGGATTAGAGACAAGACCGTCTACTTAACTTCGCAAGAGTGTCACCTTGACCAAGCGGTGTTCTCAGGAGTCCCATAAGGACGAAACATTTAACTGTCAACACTTATTGGGTGTCCATTAGATCTTGGACCCCCGTGAGGTTAAGCTTTCAAGCTACCCACGGAAAAATATGAGAGAAACAAAAACTCCTTTTTACCCGATTAGCCACGAAACTTGTTTGATTGTTAAAATATGGTTGTTCTCTAAAGGTGGTTGCCTGAGGCGGCTGCCTCATTGCCTCACCCATTGGCACGCCCCTGATCTTAGCAATATCGTCGTGAGGTTTGTGTGTGTGTATGTCTGTCCGTAACACGATAGCTCCTAAACCGCCGAACTGATTTCGACACTGTAAGGAGATGATTTATATATTTTTGGTCAAAATCCATGATTGCAAAAATTTTTAAAAATTCCAATTTTTTAACAGAGCTTTGCATCAATATGCGGTTTTCCGAATATAGTAGATCACATTTTTCTCAATAATTTGTGTTATAACCAAGTGTCTCAGATATTTACAAAAAGCAGTTGTCAAGGCTGATATATTATGAAGTTCCCTTGAAGTGTGCTAATAGGCTAGCTAGGAAGTTATCAGTTCCGTCATGAATCCATTTATTTTTATAAAAGTTAGGCGTATTATAATACGACTATTAGCCTGCTACATCTACACTTCGTACTCTTTGTTATATATTTCTTATTAAGAATGTGTATTTGTTTTAGATACAGTTCGACGAATGCCTCGCCTGTACAAAGCATGCATGCGGAATCACCGCAGGCCCCGTTCAGCACCTTCGGCTACGGCAGCAACAGGAAGGAGCAGAACAAACACAAAACAGAAGCGAAGATTGATATGCATCAGAGGGATAAATCGCTGACGCCTTATGATAAAAGGTAAGGCAATATTTATCTAGCATGTGATCAGTGACGGCTGGTGGCGTTATAAATTGGGAGGCAGAAATTTATATTGCATACAAAAGAAGATATAAAAACTTACCTAAACAATTTAATTTTTGCATTTTACAAACAAGCAGCTACTTGGTGTAGTTTTTAGTTGATTTGTTTATATATAAAGTCTATTCGCCCTTCTTTTACGCATGCGCAAAGTGCTTGGATTAGGACCAGTTTCAGAATCATCATGGCCCCGTAGAGCAACCTCAAAAATCCCACAGAATTTTAAACAGTCTATTAACCTACTAAGTATATGTTGTGGCCAATTAAAATGCGTAGGGTGACATTTGTGGCAACCTAAAAGACGTTGCCGCCATTTTGTGACACTGTAAATAGAACAATAACGCTGTGCCAATTTGTGACACTAAAATCAAATTACTGAGTAACTAAACAAATATCTGGAAGCAGAACTGTATTTTCCGGCTAGGTAAAACATTGATATGCCCGGTAACTTTTATACAGTGGAGAAGGGGGGGTTCAAAAATAAGGAAATTTTAAGTGCGCCACAGTGTTTTAATACCAATGTTTTACAAAGAAGATCTTAAATAAAATACAGTTCAACTCAAACGTTGTAGCCAAACAATGAAACTCTACCTACTTCCGAGGCTTCCAGAGTATTTGTGTAATTAAAAAAAACCAAAAAAAAATTGACTAATAAACAAAATAAAATTCTGAAAGATTCCTAAATGTATCAAAATGACAAATAGAAAGTTCCTTATAGGTAGATGCACATTTCCAACAGGTCACAGTGTACCTACATTTGAGTCAGTAGTGTGAGACTCCATTATATAAATGATTGTAAAAAAAATATACACTTACAAAATAATTCCGTCATGGGGGAGATCCGGACCAAATATCTGCTGTCATCATTCTACGTTGGGTAGAATGAGACAGACAGAAACCCCGTCCGAGATCCACCCCATGAGGTAAAACAATGTAAGGAAACCGCTAAAAAAATATAACCTCATTTCTCTTTTGTCTCTACAAAGATGGTCATTGGGATTGTACAAATAACACAAAAATTTAGTTTATCTTTTGTATTTCGAATATGGGGTAAAAAAGGAAAATTATCAAAAAAAAATAAAGATGAAACCAAGTTGAAACAAACTCTTTCAAAGGTACAGTACAATTTAAATGGACCTTATCTTGCGTTTACAAGAATGCAAAAGTTGTACTTAATGAAAAATTATATGGAAAGTTATATGTAAAAAAAATTATATCTAAAGCTTGCTCCTACCTTGGTACTGGATTATTGTATGTTAAAAAAGAGGGTGTTTTGTTTTGTGAACCTGGAGTTGTTTCCAGACATTCCCCTACTACTGCTGCTCTGGTATGTTCGCGCCTCCCCTGAAGATCCCTTAGCACATGGTACTAGGGCAGCACATGGTTGTGGAAAGGTTGTGGGATCCTTGCCCGAGCGTAAAACCCTGTGGAAAATGAAATGTTTCAGTTTCCTGGAATTCGTCGGTTTTGCACGAAGTTCCCCTACACCGAGTAACTTAAATCAAAAACCCCATGTCGACTCAATAAAATAAAGTAGATTTAAACAGATGAACTAAAATAATCCTAACGTACCTTTCCCAGGGTTACAACTGGCTCGTCGATGGAACAGAACCTCGTTCCACCAGCACAACTGTCCCGTTGATGAAATGGACGGCGCTGTAACCAAAGGAGAAAACAATATATAGTTTTTATCCAAAACGTGGTTAAAAAAAAATATAAAAAACTCCAAAATTCCCCACGTCTTTTGTCGAAAAAGTACATTTCACACGAAAAATAATTACAATTTGGGAGGCAAATATTATCTTGAAGAATCCCCAAATAATAAAGAAAATAAAAAAAATAAAATCGAACTTACAACTGCTCTTTCCGTAGGAATGGCGTAGGTCGCCTTTTAATCCCTCTCGAAGGGTGTGAGTTTCACTTTAGATTCGCCTAAACAACGACGGCTCACGGTTATACCGTCTTTGGTATAATCTGCAACTACTGCAGTGCCATTAAGTGCCAATAACCACAAAAACAATGGCGACACCAATAGACGGCCACCAGCCCAGCCAAAATTCTTTAGGAAAGAGACAAGGCACTTTGTCGAGAACACAAAAAAAATGAAGTTGCCGGAAACCGTTCGTTGATCTGGTGGGGACAGTACAGAGTCCCAACCAAATTTTCCCGGTTAAATTCAAATAAGAATGCAAACGCATTTATAAAAAAATGCTCTCGCCGAAAAATCACTTACTCCGGTTTGCGAGACTGGAGAAAAAACCCGCGGTATTCAAACTAACCAATGAGGAAATACATTAATACTGCCGTACCGGTCTACAGGAGGCAGCACCGACCAAGGGGATATAGAAAATACGCAAAACGCACATTGAGGTGTTGTCGGATCTATTTCCACGGTTGAAATTTTTATAACAAGGACATCGAGACATCCTCCATACATAGACCGAACATTTGCCTACCGGACCCCCGCCAGCATAGCAAGTAGGAGGAAAATAACCAGCCGGACTATAAGAAGCTCAGCATTGAAACCATCAACTGTAAATTCAATTACTAGAGATCAGAGCATGCAGCAAACCCAGGAATATTCGAACACTCAACCAATTCCCATATGAGTAATGCTATACTAAGTGTAGAATTTAGTTGTATTTTAGTTACAGTTTTGACGCCATTTTTCTAAAACATTTCTACATTAATAAAGTTGTTTCTGAACTTGAACCTAAAATACACATTGAACTACTGCCCAAACTCGGCCTAAGAGTGTTCAGATGTTAAGTTTGCTCCCCACTAGCTAGCCCTACACAACCCTTCAATCCGACTGAATTAGTTATTAACTTTATTTAACTATGATTATATATAAATTTATATAATATAAAAATACGATTTTGTTTATTCCTTTAGTCCTGGTTTTTATTCCTCGTTTATCTCCCATTTACAAAAGTGCATAACTCGTATTTATTTTATCTTCTCCTTTTCAAATTAATAAAGATATCAAAGTGGGCCAATATCCTCCAAAATAAACATAAGCGAATGGAATGTTCATCTAAATGTTTTCTTCCTGTTACTGAAATCATTTGTGATGCGGCAACGCCGCCATGCCCCAGCAGAACAGCTGTTTATCTTCGTGAATGTCAAAGAAAATTACAAAATTTTACAGATAAACAAAACAATCGAAAGTTTTTATGTGATTTTTCCCGAAACCTGTGATCTCAAGTTCCAATTACGATGCCCAAATAATACGATGTGCGTAGTGTCCACAGTAATTCGATGGAATGCCTCCTTTATCAGGTAACTTTCTGGACACTTTATAACCTCCAAACCTAGCTCTATAAAATACCCTTAATTTGTGTACAGAAAGACGAGTCGAAGAGCCTTGATTATTTACCTAAATAAACAAATATGTAACGTTGCCTTAAACGTAAAAATGACACGTTACAATGTCTATTTTTTGCCTATAGAAACGATAATGTTTTGCCTATAGGCACTATTCAATTGGCACCTAATATCAGTCTTGTCTAGCATAGAAAATTTTATGTGGGTATTTAAATAATTTTTAGTATTTTTGGGTCCGGTCTATGTGGCCCTAAAGATTTTATTTGTAATCGAATTTCATATGTCAACGTATTTAAATTTGACAAACGATAATAAAAACAATGACACGCGACCGGCAATGCTTTTTCTACTGACTCAGCCCAAATCAAAACAAACAAATAACCCATAAAGAAGTGTTGGCTCCCGCTAAATTTCGCGGTTGTTTATATATATTTTTAAAATCACACAATTGTATGAAGGACAAAGCGCATTTCGCGTATTTGGACATGCGCACCAACAACCAGTGAGATCCTTGTCGACCGCCTCGAGAAAATGGCGTGTTAATTTCGTTCTCCAACTATTTCAAATATCTACACCTGAAAGTGCTCGAATTTTGTGTACTGACGCATAGAACTAGAAACTTCAGCCCTTCAGCTACGTGGTGACATCATTAGATCCATTCAGGGGCCCCTTGGAACGTGGAGAAAGTGGCTGCAAATTGGTGAGTGCATTTGTCTCTGATTACCGTTGTGTGGCACAAATATTTTACCTATGGACGTTTGATTATTTCGTAATTCATATTAATATTTATGTTGGTTCGCGCTTTCATTAATTCATTTATACTGTCCATTTCATTTATCGTTTTTCTATCGCGGGCTATCAAGAAGGGCAACGGACGTGTCCGCACGATGATGTTGGCCGACTTCAACTAAAACACACATTCCTCCCGTCCCCGCTCGAGAATATCCACCCATACCCCGCTAAAAAACGGGTAAAATTGAAACCTTGCCTCGCGCGGCGCTGCCGGCTTGTAATGATTTAGGCTAAAAAAGTTTACCAAATTAATAGCTAGATTTTTTGTACCATTACTGAAAGGTATATTTTATGTTGCAAAAGATGGACGCAAAATTCGTGTAGGAGAGTCGACAGCTATGACTAGGTCGCTGGAATTCTTTATAAATTTTGTAAATACTATATTTATTATAATTTTTTTATTACTTTTTATTTTTTAGATACGTAATTTAATCTTGGTTAGTTTTTTAATAAATAAAAATTGTCTTACAAAAATATTGATTCTAAATAGCACAACCGCTCCGCTTGTTTCGCCACATATAGGTACCCCATTTTATCCCGAATGCAGGGCAGAATGAGGCAAAGTCATATTTTAACTAAAATTAAACGAAAAGTATGAAGGAATTCTCAATCGCTTAAACTGAAAATTAAAACATAATGATAACATATCTAGCAATTTAATTCAATAAGAGAAATAAGCCTATAAAATTAAGTATCCCATTTTGCTTCCCTTTCCCCTACTGTATTTATCCGAAGTTACCAGGAATATTACATATTAGTGCAGGCGCTAGAGGTAGTAACACAAAATATGAAGAGCGTAGTTTGACAATAGATTCACCATCCGGATGTTGCCGGTGATTTTTAAAAATTGATTTAATTTACAGACGCCTCTAAAGTTTATTTTTTACAACCGCGTACAGTGGCGCACCCAGGAATATGTCTTGGGGGGGCCTGAGGCCTCTTGGGAGGGGCCCGAAGCCTCATGATGACGAATTTTACGCTATTTTTTGTGTTTTTTTCTGAAATATGTAAAAAAATCTAAGGCTTGGGGGATCCCGGGCCCCGGGGCCCCCCCCTGGGTGCGCCCATGACCGCGTATGAAAAACATTTTTTGATATAGAGCTTGGTTTTTATGAAAATCGGGTAAAACATGTGACAAAAATAATTTTATATTTTGTTTTAAAGTGACCCTAATTTACGGACGTCGCTGGAGAGTTTGTCATCAATCAAACTTGATTGACTTACACACACATAAAAAGGGAATTTTATCTTCCACAATAAAGTGTTGAACAATTTTTTTTCAGATTAGCTTAGTTTTTGAGAAAATCGGACAAAACAAAATTAATTTGTTTTGAAAGTTGTAAAAATTTATTTAATTTACGAACGCCTGTGAAGTTTTAATCTAGACATATTATGTTACCTTGTTATACATAATTTAAAGGTAAATTTAATTGTCTACAACTACAGAATACATTTTTTTTAATAAAAGACTAAGTTTTTAGAAAATCGGGTAAAACATGTGACAAACATGAGGTTTTTTAATTTTTTAAAATATTTTTTCAACAAACGGACGTCGCTAAAGAGTTCTCATTCACTTACACGTTGTTAAAAAGAGAACTTTATTTTTACAATAAAGTGAAAAACAATTTATTTCACAATGAGCTTAGTTTCTAAAAAAATTGAGAAAATTTGTCAGTTTGATGATTTTTAAAAATTGATTTTATTTCCCGACGCTCCTAAATTGTTACAGACGAAACTAACCTTCTCTCGTTTTACGTCGTGTAAAACGAAATTTTATGGTCTACAATAAAGTATAGGAGACATATTTTGATATAGAGCTGGGTTTTTAATAAAATCGTGTTAAACTTGTAAACAGCATGTTTCCTTTTCTAATTTTTTTTACATTACCTCAATAAACGGGCGTCGCTGAAGAGTTTATCATTCGTCGTATTCCACTGACTTATACAGTATGTCCCCCTAAGTTGGAATCATATGGAAAACTTTTTTATTATTAATTTTAGGAAAAGAAGTTATCCTTCATAAAAAGTTCTGCATTATCTGAAACCTAAAATATAGTCATCAAATATCCATTTTTTTCAGTGGTATACGAGGTTTGTCAAAAAATATGAGTTCTACTGAAGAATAAAGTACCTTTAAATTTGCAAAATAAATGAATATGCACTTATTACGCGTTTTAATTGCAAAATTATTAGAAAACATCAAAAAACTAAAAGATTATCATGTGTTTCGTAATATTCGAAATATTAGTAAAAAATAAAATAATCTGAAGTTTTAATTTAAATGGATGTATTTGCATATTTAAACGTAATTTTTAATTCTGAACTTTTTTAGTAACATTTTTCGATATTGTCAAATTTAAAGGTACTTTACTCTTGAGCAAAAAATTTGATATTTGATGACTGTATTTTAGGTTTTAGACAATGCAGAACTTTTTACGAATAATAACTTTTTTCCTAAAATTAATAATAAAACAGTTTTCCATATGATTCCAACTTAGGGGAACATACTGTATATCATTAAAAATAAAATTCTATTGTTTAAAATAGAGCTTATTACATTTTTTCCTATGAAGCTTGGTTTTTAAGAAAATTTGAAAAAAAATTAAAAATTTTTGATTTTGGGGGCTAGGGGTTTTTGGAGGTTTTTTTAGCTAAAATTTAAAAAACATATAATTTTACTTTTAGGTAGTACATACAAATTTTGGATGAATTTCTGTGTCATTGTGGTAAAGTCAATTTAGTTAATTTTTTAGAAATTCGAACACAACTACAAAAGAAGAAAAGTAAATTGGTCCGAAAACATCAGGATTGTTAGTTAATCTATGACCTATTCTAAGCTAGTATCAATAAATTAACTGCGGTCCTCATATTTAATTGATTTTTAATATTCTCGACTATGATTTTAGGCTATATTTTCTGAGTAATCAATAAATATTCAAGTTCTACTTGGAAAACAAGCTTGTTGGAAATTTGCAATCATAAAGTTGCAGTTATGTTAACTAGATTCAAAATAACAAACCCTGACTCCAAATAGGAATAATAAAATTGAGGGCCTATGCACACCAAGCAACTATCGGTGGCTGTGTCTGTCACCGGCGTCAAATTTTAACAATTAGCATTATTTTAAATGTACGTTTGCTTTTAAAACAGACTGATCTCTTATTTGTTTCGCTGGGAAGCCATAAACTTTAGTTTATGGCAGACACGGCATTAAATATAAAAAAACAAGCTTTAAAAAAGGATTATACGTTACGTAGTTATCGTTTAAATTTCCGATATTTTATATACAACGACCCTCGATTTTAACCTTTCTTAATGCGCCCGTCTTCGATTCTCTGATTTAAGACTACTTCAAAACCGGTTGGAATGGTTGTTTTTTGCCCATAACAGTTCAAGGTTCAGTTGCAGCGGAGAAATAACTTTTTAGACGGTTTAATAATTATAATCAGTTTTTAGCAACCTGGAACAAACCTTATAAACCATAGGCTTATGACTTATTGCCTGAGTTTAACACGCAACGAATAAAGCATTTTATTTTAACACTACAAGCGACTGCCGCAGGAAACTAGGCCCGAATACTTGTCAGCCTCTCCGAGGAGAGAAAATCTCACATATATTATCAATCAATGCATAAACGGAAATCCAGTACCTGATGGTTAGAAAATTGCATTCATATCCTCAATACATAAAAAAGAAACAATTACAGAGGAATTTCAGTAACCAGTACTCTTAGTAAATTTTACGGTAGGATTCTTAGAGATCTAATAGAGAATGATTTTCATGAAGAAGAAGAAGAGCGAAGTGGGTTTCGTGCAGGCAAATGTTTTTGTCTTAAACAAGTAATTGTAAAAAGGAGTGCTAGAAATATAGAGACTCGTGTTGCCTTTGTGGACCTACAAAAAATACGGACAGTGTTAGAGCAAACTAATATCAATCATACATACATAAAATCGATAAAAGAACTATATAAAGGGTCAAAATCTAAAATTAAAATTGGAAATCGACTTTCAAGAGAATTCCTGGTATCGAAAGGCTTAATACAAGGATTTTGTATCTCCCCAACTCTTTTTAAAATACACAAAGTGTCCCAAAAGTCAGATAGTATCAAGAGACCTGTTTTATGAAGTGGTGTTTGTGCCGCCCCTTCATAAAACAGGTCTTTTAATGTTATTGAGCACTGTCAAATTGGTTCAGCAAATATTGGGGAGGACTCGGACCTTTGGGACACCCTGTATATCGCAGTAGCCCTAAAAAACTGCAAACGTAAAGTATACGGCGTGGGAATACCACTTAAGGACTGATTTACCATATACACACTACAGTTTGCTGACGACCAAGTAATTGTAGCTATTGATAAAAAGACATGTAGTATATGATTAGTTAACGGAAGAATAACAAAAGTGGGGTTAACAGTAAACGTGGACAAGACACAGTACTTATGTATTGGAAACGAATCAAGTGAGTTAGAACTAGATAATGGACAATGAGTATGTAAACTTATAAGACAGACTGTAAAGAACTGGAAAAAATAATAGTCAAAGCAAAAAAGGTTATTGGATGCCTTAACTGTATTTTATGGAGCAGGGTGATAAAAAAGAATGTAAAATTTAAAATATATGAAACAATGGTGAAAAGCACGCTGTTGTATGAAATAGAGACTTGTCGCGTAACAGAAAAAAATACAAAACAAAAATGGAAAGTGTGGAAATGGATGCAATAAGAAGATCAATGAGAATATCTAGATTACATGAGAAATGGGATCATAAAAAAGAATGGGAATCGAGGGAAGCATAACAAATGACATCACTAAAAGACAACTAATATGGTACGGCCATGTACAACGGATAAATGGGAAAAAATTACCAAAGCAGGTCCTAGAATGGCAACCAATAGGGAGCAGAAAATGAGGGCGTCCTAAACTAGAATGGCAACAGTCAATCCAAAGATCAATGAGTCAAAAAAACCTGACAGAAAATGATTGTTAGGATCGAAGGAGGTGGAGAATAGGCGTCGGGCAATGTAGAAAAACGTTCTAAACCGACATAGTAGTAGTAGTATTTTAAATGCTGTGTAACCCTAACGGCCTCTCAGCTACTAGGCTTGCAAGCGGCCAATGAGTTTCAGTTCGAAAGCCGTTAACGACACTAATTATTTTAATGTAAAACCAGTTTTTTGGCAAGCTGAAACAAACCTTATAAACTATAGGCTTATGACTAAGTACCTGAGTTTAACCCACAACGGATAAAGCATCTTATTTTAGAAGCTGTGTGACACAAACGGCCACTCGGCTACTAGACTTGCAAGCGGCCAATGAGTTTCAGTTCGGGAGCCGTTAACAAGACTAATTATTTTAATGTAAACCAGGTACACAAAGGATCGTTTAAACGCAGTATGCATTATAGTTGGCGGTATCTACAAATATGTGTATCGACGCTGACCCGACACGACGCCATGCCCTTTTAAATTACAGTCGAACCTCTATAACTCGAAGTCAAAGGGACAACCACATCAGTTCGAGTTATGGAGAGTTCGAGTTATAGAAAATCTAGTTAAAGAGGTTAAAATACATATAAAAAGTGCAGGGACCACTTAAAAGGTTCGAGTTATAGAGAGATTCGAGTTATAGAGGTTCGAGTTAAAGAGGTTCGACTGTATATACTTTAAAAAAAAATTGACCTGGTTTTTTTATAAATATACAGCATGGCCAGCCTTCTATCTAGGGGTAGGATTTTTGTATGGGCCATAAGGATTGCGTGGGAAAATAGAACAGCGTTAAACCAGCGTTGCCAGTTTAGCGAAACCATCAGTATAAGTCGCTACTCGGTACGCGAAAGGTCAACTAAAGTCAGTTTTATGTGCATTTATTAAACAGGGTGGTACTCAACCAGAATAATAACATTTCTTGAGTAAATGCGTTGGAGGCAAAATTTTAAGAAAATATTTAAGTGTGCAGTGCCCTCCCAAAACTAGACAACAAATAGTATTTTTAATTGATTTATTTAAAAAAAGTTAAATCTTCCTTTACGACATGATTGTATTGTCTAGTTCTTTTTATTATCTGTGTTTAACATCAAGCGATTAATCTGGTGAACTTTTTCAGCGTAAATAATTACAAGCCGGCAGCGCCGCGCAGGGCAAGGCTTCAATTTTATCCGTTTTTCAGCGGGGTATGAGTGGATGTTCTCGAGCGAGGGCGGGAGGAATGTGTGTTTTAGTTAAAGTCGACCATCACAATCGTGCGGAAACGTCCTTTGCCCTTCTACACGATGCCGGTTCTACCCTTAGTGATGAAATATGAGTTTGTTTTAATTTGGGCTATGTCAATAGTAAAAAGCATTGTCGGTCGCGTGTCATTGTTTTTTTTTATTGTTTGTTTATAAAATGGAAATAAATACCGTCGATTACATAATTAACTGTGCACATTTAAATACGTTGACATTTGAACTTCGATTACAAATAAAATCTTTAAGGCCACATACAACAGACCTAAAAATCCTAAAAACTAACCAAAATTTTAGTGCAAGTAATAAAAAATTATACGATGCTGAAAACTGGTTGTGCGGTTGTGATAAACGAAATGCTTTTTTTTGCTTTATTTGTCTTATTATGAACAATCCACGAAGTGATGCGTGGGTGACAAACGGAATATGTGATCTCTAGCACTTTAGTGAAAAGTTAAAAACACAAAGTAAGTGCTACTTATTTAAATACCCACATAGAATTTTCTATGCTAGGCAAGACTGACATAAGGTGCCAATTGAATAGTGCCTATAGGCAAAACATTGCCGAACATAATGAAAATGTGGCAAAAAATAGACATATACTTAGTAAATTAATAGACTGTTTAAAATTCTGTGGAATTTTTGAGGTTGCTCTACGGGGCCATGATGAGTCTGAAACTGGTGCTAATCCAAGCACTTTGCGCATGTAAAATGAATTTCAATTTATTTTATTTAAATACAGTCTTTTACATTTTACAAAAACTCTTCTATTCCTTATTAGTACTAATGTTTATCAAAATAACAAAGCAATGAAATGAAAACTAATAAGAAGTAGCTGCTTGTTTGTAAAATGCTAAAATAAAATTGTTTAGGTAAGTTTTTTTTGTCTCCTTTTCCATGTAATATAAATTTCTGCCCCCCCCCACAATTTATAACGTCACCAGCTGCCACTGGATACAAAGCATTTTTTTTAATACCTAACTGAAAACCAACAGAAAAAAGTTTGAAATCGGAAAAATAAGTCGCAGGTAGCAAAAATCTTTTCTCGTTAAACACCTTAGAAATGTTTTATCTTTCAAAAATGTTTTAAATACAAAAGGAACATGTTAAATAAAAATCAATACAGCAAGTAAAGTTACATAACTGATAGTTTTAAGGTTAAATTGGTAAATTAATAGTTTTAATCCCTCCTTTTTAACCAAAATCTAATGCCAACAAAATACTTGTATATCATAATGGATTAAAATCGTTTGAGCTATTCATAAGTTATTGTGTATTCAGACAGACACTTTATTTTGTTTACCAATTTAGGTGTTTAATGAACTCACATTTAACGACATTTAAAAAAAAATCACGTTTTTAATAGTCCACCTTTTGTATGGTTAAGTCAAGTAATATCCCAAACAAATCTTTCAGGTTTTCCGCCTCTTGACAATATGTAGAAATTTGACGTTTTCTAAAAACGTGTCTAAAATTTTATACTTTTTATTGTCTTATAACTTAAAAATAAAAATTGATACATCTTGTTTATTCAAAATTTTACTTTAAAGTAGTTACAACATTTGATTCGATTAAACTAGTTTATTTAAAACGTGTATTTTCACTGAAAACAGCGCTACATACAGCGTTTCAGTTTAGGATCAGCTTGCTGTATGGAATAGCCGCATATTAGTGTTCGCCACCTTTAATTTTTAAAGTTTTTTTTTATTATCAAGAAAGTTTTGTTAGATTATTTTTTACAATATTATACAATGATCTACATAAATTTATTTATTTAACTTTTTATTTCATTTAAACAGTAAAGGGTAACAAAATGGAGAACTTTGCAGGGGTTTAAGGTACTTACAGGGAAGACAAAAAAATTCTGGCCTTATACTGCGTCTCTCGAATTTTAACAGATGTTTAATGGAAAAAGCCACATCATCATATGTTAAGCCGTTTTTGAGCTATAGTGTGTTATTTAAAAGTTTAAATTTTGGAAGGAGGCCTATAAGATTTAAGAAAGAATAATTACATAGTCCTTAATTTATTTGTTTCTACAGTCTGATTTTCCTGATTTTTTTATTTTGTGGTAGAAGGAAATACAGCACCATCAAAAGGAATCTGAATATTTTTTTGCTCAACCTCTGGAATTTTAGTAATTTTAAAAGGATTTTCAAAAAGTTTTGAATTAGCTGTTTCTCCTGATGGTGTTGCCTTTACTATCTTTTAAAATATATGATAATCTTTATGATTCATGAAATGACTGAATTTTGTCAGGTTCCCATGTACTAATTCAATGATTCAAAATAGTGACGTCAAAACCCTCTTTAAGCGGTTTTAGGATCCGGGCTTTTCTTAAAGTTATTTTCATTAAGTTGAGGTTTAGCATTCATTTTTTCTTTCACATTTTTACACAAAGTAAGTTGTAACAGCACAGTAGATATAGGGACTTTGGTTCTACAACCCCTTCTACTTAAAAGTTAAGAAAGTGAATAACTCATGCTTTTTAATGGTAAATTTCTATAATTTGATAAAGCAGAGCTTAAATCACATTTTCCTTCCCTCAATGTTTTTTTTTTAATTCGTGCAAGACTGGATAAATTATGAGCTCACAACTGCAGTAAACACATTTCACAACAATAGTTGTAACAAGACCCGATAGGAACCCAGTCCTGTTGGACGCTGTGCACATTTTACGGTGTCGATGACCCCTCGATTTGAGGCCTCTTATTGCGTGACTAAATTATCCCAACTATAACCCTGCTTTTCGTTTAAATTCGGCATCAGTTCTTAATTCGTGATTCAGTTCATATTTGCATCTTTATTGGACAATACCAATTCTTAAAAAACTTTACGTTTGTTAATTTTGTTCTTTTTATTATCAATGCCTCACATTTATAAAGATGGCATTAAATAAATATCCCTGATAGAAAGAAATTTCTTCATTCTGTCAAAAGTTTTTCTTGCTGTTTTATATACTAATTGCCCAAAGATTATGAGATTTTTGGATTCTCGTAAATCGGTTAAGCACTATCAAAAATGTAATTCTTAAAAGGTCTTAACAGAAATTTTGTATGCTAGGAGAACACCCTATTATTGTTAGAGCTGGTTCATTCAATAAACATAACAAAATATGAAATAATTATCCAAACTTCTCCTTAAAATATTTTTTTTCTATAAGCGTGCGGAAAAGTCCGGAAAGTGGTTTTAGATTTGGCATCTTAAATCACCATAGCAACAAAGTACAAACAAACTGTCAAAACAAAGCCAATTTTGCAGATACAAGCGTCTTTTGAATTTTTCAAACAAAAAAATCAGATTTTCAATGGATTCTTCGGACGAAGATCTACCCCAGTCAGTTCTAGAAGCCGCTAGAATGTGAATAATAATAATTGATTTGATTAAAACGTTTTGAATATAAATAATTTTCTGATTAATTTTTAGTTTTTTCCTCACGCTTATAGAAAAAATAGTGTACCTAACTCGTGCGTAAAGTGTCTTTTCCGCACTAGTTAGGTAAACTACTATTTTGTGCAGCTTTCTGAATTACCAGACTCACAATTCTTTGGGGTATGAAATGATTTAAATCTAGAACCGCTTCTCAATGCATCTTTTATCAATTTAAATACTCTTGTCTATAAGCGTGCGGAAAAGCCACTTTTCCGCACTTCAAACAACAATGAACACTAGACGGTATAGATTTGGTATTTCAAATTACCGTAGCAACAAAGTAGAAACAAACCTGTCAGTCAAAAGCCAATTTTGCCGTTTTTTGCATTTTTTCAACAAAAAAATTTTCACTGTATTCTTCGGAGGAAGATCTACCCAAGTCAGTACTCTAGCCGCTACAGTTGCTAATTTGGACCTGCTTCCTTTAAAATCCCGTTGCAGGTACGAGAGGGAATATAGTGTGTTTGAGGCCTGGTGCCACACTAACGGCATTAAATCCCTTTAAGAAGCCATTTTTTTGGCATTTTTATCCTTACCCTCTGGTCGAGGTATTGGATGCTCAAAAGTGTCACAAACAAAACGACGATTTGAGCAATTTTTCAAAGTTGCGTATTTGAAAAACAAAACGTTTAACGACCCAAAAAACCATACCTTTAGGAGTTTTGCTATTTCAGAAGAAGCCGAGAATGGAAAACTGCTTCAGTTGTTCCGAAAATATGCCAATTTAAGAAAACCAGAAACCCCATATAGCCGGTTTTTCGTAAATTACCAAAAAGGGGCATATACGGTACAATGCATTGGAATTAATACAGTCGGTAAAATGGCATCCAGAATTATACACGAGCCACAGCCTTCGACGTTCTGCTGCAACAATGCTTGCTGATTCCGACAACGGACTAACAATATCAAACGTCTCGGTGGTTGGAAATCTTTAAGTGTCGCAGAAAGGTACCTTGACAGCTCTACTGGATTTCAAACAAATATATCAAATAAAATTTTAAACTTTAGCGACCCTGTTCCTTCCACTAGTCAGCAACTTTCACCTATACAGACTTTCAAAGTGCCCCCATTTAGCGACAGTTACGTGGCCACAAGTGATGCTTTCGAAAGCTTAGCAGTGGAGAACCTAAACTCAAGTTTCAAGTTTCCTACTTCATTGAGAAAAGAACTTAGCCTCTGCTGTCAACTTACTGCAGCAACAAATTGCACTTTTAATATTAATGTGAATAATAATAATAATTGATCTGTTAAAAAGTTTTGAATATAATAAGTTTTATAAGTTAACTTTTTAGTTTTTTCCTCACGCTTATAGAAAATATAGTGTACCTAGCACGCGCGTAAAGTGACTTTTCCACACTTGATTACTGGCTGCACTCCACTATCTCGTCGTGCGGCCATCTGCAATCGCGTGCGGGAAAGTGACACTGTATTTCAGAGGTTTGTAGCAAAAAGTATTTTGAAAACAAACCTTTGTTATTAATATGCAGATACGTACTTTCTCACAAATAAACGCCGAGCATTGTTGAGGTCAGTGCGCGGGATATTTTATAGCCTTGTCCAGATTACCCTTTATAACCACTGCAGAGCAAATTTTGGCCTAGCTATTTCGGTAGACACAGGCTTTGCATTATTTCAGGGCTCTTCATAAAATCGACTTAGCCCTTGCGGATTCCTTTAAACTGTACCCTTAACAGATTGAACCTTAATAATGAATCTTTGTTTGAAACTCGTAGACAATGATTGAGTAGAAACACAATTTCGGACTTCCATTGTCTTTATTTATTTAAACATGACGTTTTTGTACAAGGCAAGCGACAATACTTTCATTCCGGTTGGTTTCCGCTTAGAAGCCAATATTCCGGGAGTGAGAGCTAAGAAGATCTTAGAGAGAACCAGCCAAGCACTAATCCGATCACAAATCAATTACCATCCAGGGAGGACAGCAAACTTCAACACTAAGTTGGAGAAGCGTTTTAAAGAAATTAGACAACACACTTGGGAGAAAGACTACGTGCCAATAATAAGTAAAATTGACAGTACGTGCAACAGACAACTACGTAAGATAAGATCAACTTACCAAGAAAAACTGAAGGAACTACAGATATGTACACAATATAGACCAAACTCAAAAACACCAAGCACTATACTGCCCTCCTTATGAACAACGCAGTAACTTACAAAACCCTAGTTTTGAAACGCAAAAAACGTTTTTTTGCTCTATTTCTATCCAAATGCATATTTTTGAAAAAAATTTTGCAGGATGATAAGAAATTATAAAAAAGTATGGTTTGCCTAGGTTTCATTAAATGTTGAAAAAAAATGTACAGCATCCACATTTCTAGGCAGAAATACAGCGTGCCTCATTTACTAGTGGTAACGCAGTATTTGCTGCATTTATCGCTAGAAAACTAGAGGAATACTTGTGCTAGCTTTCTACTCAAGAGCGCAGTATTTGTTGACCGACTCGCAAATACTGTATTTTTGACTAATTTTACCCTTTTTGCGAGACAACAACAGAGCGCATTATGTAGTTGCTGCGTTCTCGGCTAGAAGACCGTGACGTTTTGCAGTTAGTGCATATTTTTTATGCATTTTTTTCGTAAAATTTTTTTTTTCTTATTTTGTTTTTGCCAATCGATGAGGAACATCATTCTACACCATAATATATAAAAATCTCAAAATCATGTCAAAAAATAGCACCGATACAGACAACGATAATGGATATTAGGTAATAGACCGTTAGTCTACCTCAAGCAGAAGCTCTTGAGTTTCGATATAAATTAAGAACAACCTTGGGCAGAAAGAAGCAACAAAAGGCAAACATTACCAATCAAGAACAACGGGCAATCAAGAATCTTAAGACTGACAAATCAATTGAGATTCTAGCTACCAACCAAGGAAAGGCGACGGTTATCATGTATGCCGAGATACATGACAGAAAGATCGAAGAAGTTCTGGACAAAGGAGACTACAAAATACTATCAAATGATTCAACCACAACCATAAAAGGAAGCATCTACAGGACATTTAAGTATGCTGAAAATATCCCGGACGACGCACCGTTACATCCCGCTTGACTCCACACCACAGTAAGGCACCACATTTCTATAGACTACCAAAGATCCATAAGAAGAATATACTACTGCGACCAATTACTAGCTCCAGGGCTTCACCGACCAACACTTTGTCGAGGTTTTTGTCAAAAGCTCGGAACATTTGGTCGAGGTTTTGAAATGGCTTGAATTGGATCCCGAAGTTTTAAGGTAGAACGTCTTAACACCAATGTGCCAATAAATGAGTCACTCAGTATCATTAAAAACAAATTACAAACTGATGATACACTTCACGAGAGAACAACGCCATCGGTGAAGGGGGTGATGGATCTGTTGGAGGTCTGTCTCCGTAACTCTTACTTTCAAGTGAAAGATAAAGATGGACTTCCAATGTGTTCGTCTCTTCAAATCAACATGGAGTGATTTGAGGAAAATGCGATCAACACAACAAACAAGACCCAATCAACAACTATAGTTACGATACCAAGTAGTAGTAGTATAAGTAGTCACCTGTAGACTATATTGTGTACTGTTTACACGAAAACGGTTAGAGATACTTACTAACCGAAACTCTACTTGATTAGGAATTTGTTTAAAAAATTCGCATAACCTTATTGGAAAATTTTATGTTGGCTCAAAGTTTAATGTCTGTCTTAACCTAAGCAATTAGTCAACGTTAAATAAGCTCAATGGCAAACAAATTTCTAATAGCTTAACGAAACTATATTGTTTATTGTATTCACTGACGTTAGTTACATATTTATGTGACATTGTTAATTACATTTCTAAAACTTTTACGACACAAGGTGCATTTATTTTAATAAAAATAAAATTCTTCATTATTTATAACTGACATATAAATATTTTTAAAATAAAATTTGTCTAAAATAAATATTAAGTTTATTCTTATAAATTATAATATTATATATATATATATATATATATATATATATATATATATATTATAAATAGAAGTTAATGTTTTGTAAGTTTCGTTTGAATTAAATTGGTCAAAACTAAATACAAAGCTTACAAACCAATTGACATTTTGATTTATTTATTATTGGCAAGCAATAGTCTTTTAAACAAACACTTCTTTTAAAAACTTTACAATAAAAAATCTTTAGACGTTTCCCAAAATATTACTTTTATGAATCAAATTAAAATTCTTCTTTATTTGTAACTACTGTTTTAGATTACCATTTCCTGTACAAACTCTATAATTTTATAAATAGAAGTTATTGTTTTGTAAGCTTCGTTTGAATTAAATTGGTCAAAACTAAATACAAAGCTTACAAACCAATTGACATTTTGATTTATTTATTATTGGTAAGCAATAGTCTTTTAAATAAACACTTCTTTTAAAAACTTTACAATAAAAATCATCTTTAGACGTTTCCCAAAATATTACTTTTATGAATTAAATTAAAATTCTTCTTTATTTGTAACTACTGTTTTAGATTACCATTTCCTGTACAAACTCTATAATTTTATAAATAGAAGTTAATGTTTTGTAAGTTTCGTTTGAATTAAATTGGTCAAAACTAAATACAAAGCTTACAAACCAATTGACATTTTGATTTATTTATTATTGGCAAGCAATAGTCTTTTAAACAAATACTTCTTTTAAAAACTTTACAATAACAAATCATCTTTAGACGTTTCCCAAAATGTTACTTTCATGAATCAAATTAAAATTCTTCTTCATTTGTAACTACTGTTTTAGATTACCATTTCCTGTACAAACTCTATAATTTAAGCTTTTGATTATGGTATAAATATATTTTTTTAATAAATATAAAGCCTGTAAGCTATATTCTCTTCGATAAACCAAATTAAAATTAATTTATATTTAAACTCTTAAATTAATATAAAGTATATCAAGTAGGTACCACATTCTTTACCTGCAAGCTGTATTTTCTTCGATAAGCCAAATTAAAATTAATTTATATTTAAAATTGGATAGTAATATTTGAGCCAAGTTTTTCCTTCACAAACTATATAATAAAAAATTTGTTAGTTTTTAAAATTAGTTTAAAATTTATACAAAAAAAGATTCTTTAACTTATTAGGTTACATTAATTCTTCTTTATTTATTGTTTTAAACAAAAAATCCTAACCGAAAAATACAAAATCCGAAGACCTTGAATAAAGCTGGTTTAAACTAAATGGAAACAATGTTTCTTCCAACAGGTCAAATTAGGATTTTTCTGTAACTGCTAAATATTAGTTTTCTGGACCACCACTTTAAATAAAATACAAAATCTTTTTTTAAAAGGTTTAGATTCGTGGGTTATAGGGGTAGATGTAGAGAAAACACTTTGGTTTTTGGCGACGTTTCGTGGACAATTTCCACTTTTTCAAGCCCTAGGAAACAAACACTTTATTGAAACTTTAAAATGGTCTACAATAAAACTAATAAAATATGTAGCATAAAACGTAGCAAAGAAATGTTTGTCACTAAATACTATATAATTACACAACAAACGAGAAAAAGTTAAAAGTATTAAACAAAAATTGTTTCTTAAAAAATTAACCAATTAAAGGTTATGTATAATTTGTTATTATTTATACCTGTTTGATTTTTTATAATTGACTATCTATAAGGAGACTATTTACTTACTCAAATCTCTGTGTTACATCCAGGATGTCCGGAAGTTGGAGAACAAACATTTTAAAAAATGCCATAGTATCTCATAAAAAAATATTTTTGTTTTTTAAAATAAATATATAGGAGGCAAATTTATCAAGTTGTTTTGACAAATAATTTAAGAAGTTAGCAAAATATTGTATTTAATTTGAAATGGCTTTATAGCCGTGTTTAAATAAGGTATGTTTGTGCTGTATGCGTGTAAGGAGGTGTGTGCGTAGTGTGTGTGGTGTACATGTAGGTTTGTGCGTAGTGTATGTGTTTACGTGGGGTGCGTGTATGTGCGTATATGTACTTGTGTTAAAGTGCAGTAAAGTGAAACTAAACAAAAAAAAAATGTGCTTGTGTATTTTACCTATTATAAAATAATAAATATTCTCCTACTGTAAGATTGTCAGTTATAAAAAAAAATTTTCCTATAATAAAAGAAAAAACTAAAGAACTATTTTAATTTACAACAGTTACAAATAAAAAATTGTATATAGGACAATTACAAGACACAAAGGAAAAAACTATACTAAGCCTAGGTCTAAGTTGGATCAACTTTATCTTTATATTTTTTTAAAATATTACTATATGTGTTGCTCAATCCATTTGTGTCAGTTCTTAAATTGACAGTGTTATTAATATTAATGTGGATCATTTCAGCTAGTAATCTTTTATTGTAATTAGTTTCTATATCCACAATTTTGGTATTACTAAATTGAAATTGGTGTCCAGTATCAAAATGATGCATTGACAAAGCCGTCTTGTCAGAATTATACATTTTATCATTTCTGCAATCATTTTTATGCTGTTGGAGTCTCTTTTCTAAATATTGTTTAGTTTGTCCAATATAGCATTTACCACATTCACAAGGAATTTTGTACACAACATTTGATTTCTTTTTTGGAGGTACAGGATCTTTTAAAGGAGTATAAAATATTTGTGTACTTTTTGTGTTATAAAAAGCTAATGTAGAGTTTGTATCCGAAAAACATGATTTTATTTTTTGAGAAAGTTTATCAATATAAGGAAACTTAAAGTACTTTTTATCATTTGTTTTTTTATTATTATTAATCTGACCCTGTGTCCTCATTACGATTCTATTTATAAAATTTAATGGATAGTTGTTATTTTTTAAAGTTGTTTTAATTTTCTTTAAATTTTCTTCTTGAAATTTCAAGCTGCTTAGTTTTGTAGATCTATAAACAAGTCCAGTTATTACACTTATTTTATTTGACATGGGATGAGACGAGTAAAAGTTTAATATTCTACCTGAACTAGTGGGTTTAATATACCAATTAGTTAATATTGAACCATCAGGTTCATGACAAACTTGAGTATCCAAAAATGAAATTTTTTTATCTTGTTCAGACTCCATAGTGAATTGAAGGGAATTATGGAAACTATTAAAATGCTGTAGAAGTATATTCAGTTCATTTTTTGGTGCTGCTAAGATCGTGTCGTCTACAAAAACCCATAGAAAAGGAATAGAATAAGGTAAATTACTAAGAGTTTTTGTTATGAGATGGTTCATGACTATATTTGCGAAACGTCGCCAAAAACCAAAGTGTTTTCTCTACATCTACCCCTATAACCCACGAATCTAAACCTTTTACTAAAAATGCAAGGGGACGAATCTTATGAAAATTTAGAAAAAAAACAAAATCTTTTGTTTTGCTTGATTAAGATTGTCATGTATAAATAGAAAACATATTTTTAATCAAATAAAGTATTAAACTCTGGCTGTATCAGTAGCTCATCCAAAGTTTACAAATTAAGCTTTTTATTATTGCATAAATAAAATATGTTTTAAACATATATAAAGACTGCAAGTTGTATTTGCTTCGATAAGTCAAATTAAAATTATTTTTATTTTTCAAAATGGACAGTAAAATTTTGGACAACTTCTTCCTTCACAAACTATAAAATAAAAATTGTTTTTTAAAATTGGTTTAAAATTTATAAAAAACTTAAAAATATTCTTTATTAGGTTTAATTAATTCTTCTTTATTTATTGGTTTAAACAAAAAAAATCGAAACCCAACAATACAAAATTTTAAGCCTTTGAATAAAATTAGTTTAAATTAAATATAAAGCTTGCAAACAATGTTTCTCCCGACAGGTAAAATTAAGATTTCTTTGTTACTGCTAAATAGTAGTTTGTTGGACCACCACTTTATATAAAATACAAAATCTTTAGTTTTATTTCAATAAGATTGATGCAAACAATCAAAACTGAATAGAAAGCTTACCATCCAATAAATTAATAAAATCTGGGTGTATCACTAGCGCATTCACAGGGCGGCATCGGGCCGGGACCCATTCAGATTAAAATGATTTAATATTAAGACCACCACTGTTATAAAATATTTTATTCTCAAAATAGGTGGTAAATGAGTACAAAGTTTCCAAGCTGCGTTTATTTTAATAAAAATAAAATTCTTTGTAATTCATAACTTGTAAATATTACTGTTTTAAACAAACATTTTAATAACTAACTTTATAATAAAAATTATTTTTAAAATTAAATTTATCTAAAATAAATATTAAGAACATCAAGAATTATTTTCTTTACAAACAAATATAAAGCCTGCAAGCTGTATTTTCTTCGATAACCCAAATTAAAATTATTTTATTTTTAAAAATGGATAGTTATATTTTGGGACAAGTTCTTATAAAATAAAAATTGTTAGTTTTTAAAATTGATTTAAAATTTATAAAAAATTTAAAAATAATCTTTATTAGGTTAAAATTATTATTCTTTATTTATTGGTTTAAACAAAAATAACTTAACAATACAAAATCTTAAGCCCTCGAATAGAATTGGTTTAAACTTAATGTAAAACTTGCAAACACTATTTCTTCCGACAGGTCTTATTAAGATTTTTTTGTAACTGCCAAATAGTAGTTTTTTGGACCACCAACATTTAATATTAAGCCCACCACTATTATAAAATCGGTTTTAAATAAATACAAAGTTTCCGAGCGGCATTTATATTTAAAAAAAAAATCTTTGGTATTCACAACTGGCAAACAATATTGTTTTAAACCAACATTTTGACGAATAACTTTACAATCAAAATTACTTTAAAAACATTGTCTAAAATAAATATAAAGCATGTAAACTGTGTTTCCTTTGATAGATCAAATTCAAATTTTACTTTATTATAATTTGCAAACATTATTGTTTTGTAAGTTCCGTTTAAATTAAATTTATCAAAACTAAATGCAAAGCTTACAAACTGATTGACATTTTTATTTATTTATTTTTGGCAAAGACTAGTCTTTTAAACAAACATTTTTTTTACGAACTTTACAATAAAAAATCTTTAGGCGTTTCCCAAAATGTTACTTTTACGAATAAAATTAAAACTCTTCTCTATTTATCACTGCCGAGCAGTAGGTACTGTTTTAGATTACCATTTTCTTCGCAAACTCTACGATGATTAAAATTTCAAACTGGATATTAATATTTTGGACTAGCTCTTTGTTTACAAACAATAAAATAAAACAATGTTAGTTCTGAAAATTGATTTAAAATTTATAGAGAGCCTACAGAGTTTCTTTAATTTAATTCTACTTTACTTATATTTTTTCTAACCCAACAATAAAAAATCTATAGCCTATTAGGCTTGCCAACTCTGTTTTGTCGACAGGTAAAATTGGATTTTTTTGCAAGTGCCAAATAGTAATTTTTTAAACCAACACTTTAAATAAAATAGAAATTATTAAGTATTGATTGAATAAGCTGACAATCCAATAAATTATTAAAGTCTGGCTGTATTAGTAGCGCATTCAGAAGGCGGCATCGGGTCAGGGCCTATTCAGACTAAAATTAATTAATATTAAGACCGATACTATTGTAAAATCTTTTACTATTAAAATAGGTATTAATTGAATACAAAGTTTCCAAGCTACGTTTATTTTAATAAAAATAACATTCTCCCGTATTTAAAACTGGCAAATAATGGTGTTTTAAACCAACATTTTATTGACAAACTTTACTATAAAAATCATATTCTAAATAAAATTTGTCTAAGATAAATACTACTAATACTATGTCGGTTTAGAACGTTTAAATATATATAAAGTTCTGTTCTGCCTTCACAAACCATAAAATAAAAAATGTTTGGTTTAGGTTTATAAAAACTTTAAAAAAAGTTTCTCTAATTTATAAGGTTAAATTAATTCTCTTCTATTTATTGTTTTAAATAAAAACAAAATTGTTTACCAACAATACAAAACCTTTGGCCCTTAAATAAAAGTGGCTTAAAATAAATATAAGGCTTGCAAACTGTGTTTCTTCCGACAGGTGAAATTTATTTTTTGTGTAACTACAAAACAGTAGTTTTTTGGACCACCACTTCAAATGAAATAGAAAATCTGTAGTTTTGTTTGAATATGATTGGTTCAAACCATCGAAGCTAAATAAAAGCCTACCACCTAATAAGTTATTAAAATCTGGCCGTATTAGTAGTGCATTCACAAGTCGGCATCGGGCTAGAGATAAAATTTTTTAACTTTCAAATAGTAGTTTTTTGGACCATCACTAAATAAAACACAAATCTTTAATGTTGATTGAATAACATTGGTGTTAGGAATCCAAACTAAATTCAAAGATTACAATCCAATCAATTATTAATATCTGGCAGTATTAGTAATGCATTCACAGAGCGGCAGTGAGCCAGAGCCTCCCCAGCCTCTAATAATCAGGATTAAACTTTTTCAAAACATTTTTAACATTTTGAAACTACACTTACCTAGGTTGCACCCCCCCCATAAACATATTTTCTAGGTGCGCCACTGAGCTTTACTATGACAGGTCGAATTAAAATGCTTTAAACCTCAGGCAATGCTTTAAACACTTCTTTTAATTAACTTATAATAAAAAAACTTTAGTGCTCTTTATAATTAAAAAGATAAAATTAAATTTTTTCTGTATTTATAATAATTGGTCAACAGTAATATTTTAGACTGCTTTACTCAGAGACTCAAGAATAAAAAATATTTTTTCTACATGTATGCGGAAAACAACTTGCCACTTTTTTGTGTGAGTATTTTTTAACAAGTGCGGACAGTGTCACATTTCCGCACGCGATTGCCGTTGACCGACCGACACGCATAGCGGAGTTCGGTCAGCAGTTAAGTGCGGAAAATAAACTTGCCGCAAGAGTTGGGAACACCCTTTTTTCTTTAAACGTGCAAAAAACATAAAAAAACAAAACAAAAATAGTGTTCCAAACTAAAATAATTTAAAGAAAAAAAGGCAGGCTAAACATTTTTGGAAAAAATAGCATCAAATGAATTTTTTAAATATTTTCAAAAAAGATGAGTCGAAAATTTTTATTTTTTAAATTATGCTGTTTTCGTTTGGGGAGAGAGCAGCAAAACGTTCAAAATGTGGCTGTCTCGTTGCCTTACCCTTTGACACGCCCCTAGTTGGACAATTACATTCTTTGAATTACATTTGTAAACAATAAGTCCAAATCTTTAAAATTGCCTTTCGCCAGAGACAAAAGATTCATCTGTCCCTGCTTTCCCTTAATTAAAATTATAAAGTGCACTTTTTTTCCCTCTTTTTAGATATAAAAAAGTCACTAACACACGGATCGGGAATAAAAAGTTAAAATTGGGATAAAAAGTGACATATCACGCCTAAAAAGTAAAGACAATTTTAATATTTACTATTTTTACGTAAATACGGACTATAATTTCTACAAAATTTACTATACTATATTTTTTAAATATTTGTCATAGACTATATCTATGACCCAAAGCTAAATTTTAATTCAAGAATCCCCAATTTTCTGGCTTTAGAATTCTAGATGGCGGCTGCCAAAATTAATTTTAAAAAAAATTGCCTGTTTTGGGAGAAACTAAATTATATTAGATCCACTTAACTTAAACATTTTTAAAAATTTGTTTTTTCGATATTTCGTTTAATTTTTTGCGATATTTATTGTTGACGCCTATATTAAACTTACTAAAAAAAAAAGTTTCCCAGCCGACACAAAGATTGCGCCTAATATGGCAAAAATAAGAGGGACCTTTATAACATATAGACCAGATTTAGTTTTTACAAAACAAAATTCGGAATTTTATCAAGAGTAGGGAACCCAATTTTTGTAAGTATAATTCATTTACGTTTTAAAGATGGCAGCCGAATAAGTAAAGAAAAAGCATTATTGTTTTCAAAAGTGAACGAAAAAAAACCGTTATGTCCGTTAATATTGATCTGGCAGTAACGTTATATTACGTATGTCAAACACGCCAAATTTTTGACACATGGTTTTTAAATAAAAGCCCTGTATTTAATTTTTTTAATCGATAGGGCTCCTTTTCTGATGTCAAAAATCTATAATACGTTGACATTTAGTACAGCCGTTGTTGAAATATTTGCATATTAAAATATAGGTAATAAATATATTGTATATACTTAAATAGCTAAAACAATAAAAAATACAAATTTAGAATATAAAAAAGAGCATATGCGTCACATCATTTTATAACATATAGACCAGATTTAGTTTTTACAAAACAAAATTCGGAATTTTATCAAGAGTAGGGAACCCAATTTTTGTAAGTATAATTCATTTACGTTTTAAAGATGGCAGCCGAATAAGTAAAGAAAAAGCATTATTGTTTTCATAAGTGAACGAAAAAAAACCGTTATGTCCGTTAATATTGATTTGGCAGTAACGTTATATTACGTATGTCAAACACGCCAAATTTTTGACACATGGTTTTTAAATAAAAGCCCTGTATTTAATTTTTTTTATCGATAGGGCTCCTTTTCTGATGTCAAAAATCTATAATACGTTGACATTTAGTGCAGCCGTTGTTGAAATATTTGCATATTAAAATATAGGTAATATAGTAGTTTACCTAACTAGTGCGGAAAGTGCCTCTTTTCCGCACGCGATTGCAGATGGCCAAACGACGCGATAGCGGAGTTTGGCCAGCAATCAAGTGCGGAAAAGACATATTACGCACGAGTTAGGTACATTATTTTTTCTATAAGCGTGAGGAAAAAACTAAAAATTAATCAGAAAATTATTTATATTCAAAACATTTTAATCAAATCAATTATTATTCTTAACATTAATATTAAAGGTGCAGTTTGTAGCGTGCTGTAAGTTGATAGCAGAGGCAAGTGTTTTCTCAAATGAAGTGGCAGATTTGAAACTTGGGTTTTGGTTCTCCACTGCGTTCTCCAAGTTTTCGGAAACATCTGTTGCAACTGTGGTCATGCATTTGGGGCTGGATTGAGGCACTTTGGAAGGTTGTATGGTAGAAGAAAGTTGCTGACTAGTTGAAGGACCAGGGTGGCTGAACTTCAAAATTTTATTCGAAATATTTTTTTGGAATCCAGTTGAATTGTCAAGGTATCCTTCTGCGACACTTGAAGATTTCCATCCACCGAGTCGTTTGATATTGGTTATTCCTTCGCCTGAATCTGCCAACATTGTTGCGGCAGAACGTCGGAAGATGTGGCCCGTGTATAATTCTGGATTTGAAAGCTTCAGATAGCATGCGATATCTGATGGCATTTTACCGAATGTATTAATTCCAATGCATTGTACCGTACATGCTCCTTTTTTGTAGTTTACGAAGAACCGTCTATGTGGGGTCTCTGGTTTCCTTAAGTTGACATATTTTCGGATCAATTGGAGAAGTTTTCCATTCTCGGCTTCTTCTGAAATAGCAAAACTTCTAAATGTATGGTTTTTTGAGTCAGGAATTTTTATAATGATCATATTTCCTTTTTCTTCAATGTCATCTAGGCACATTTTTGCTAGTTCTTCATGGCGACATGCGCCCTCCAAACCAAAAATCGTGGCAACTTTCATATGCAAATAAACTAGGTCAGGAGCTTCGCTTAAAAACTTGAAAATTTCTTCTTTTGTGAAGATTTTTGCCTTCTTGGGTCTGAATCCAACGTTTTGTTTTTTCAAGTAGGCCGTAACTTTAAAAAAATTGCTTAAGTCAACGTTTTTTCTGAGTTTTATTACACTTTTGAGCATAGAATACCTCGACCAAAGGGTATTCGGTTTGCACGTTTTGGAAATTTCGGAGAAATATGCCAAAAAAACAGCTTCTTGAAGGGATTTGATGCCTTTAGCGTGGGACCATCTCTCAAACAAACTATATTCCTACTCATACCTGTGACGAGATTTTGAAGGAAGCAGGTCCAAATTAGCGATTCTAGCGGCTTCTAGAACTGACTGGGGTAGATCTTCGTCCGAAGAATCCATTGAAAATCTGATTTTTTGTTTGAAAAATTCAAAAGACGCTTGTATCTGCAAAATTGGCTTTGTTTTGACAGTTTGTTTGTACTTTGTTGCTATGGTGATTGAACTAGCATATAGGTCCACTACCAACTGATAAGTATCAATTTTAGATTTGCGTAACGTTTTAATTATAGAAAAAAAATAGCGAGGACAGAGCTCACACTTACCAGTCTTGTAATGTCCATATGCTGAGTCGAACAAACTGCGGGTTGGGTTTAGAGAACGTTTTGGCACTTTTTAGATGGAGTTTTTCTTAGAATGTTGAAGTTTTATTTTCACTCCGCGCGCGGTTAGCTTGACATTCTTTTCTCAAGTCCTAGTTTCATGCGCACTTTCTTGCGCCGTTTTTACGTTGCATTTTTTCGCCACCAGAGGGCTCTTCCTGTGCTCGCTCTAGTCCTTTCATTGGATACACGAGAAATTTAAATAAAAGTCGCGGCGCGGGAAATAAAGGTTTCTTATATTATTAGGCGTAATTTTATAGTTATAATTTAAATAATAAAACGAAATAAAATAAACAAAAAAATTCTAACTTATTTAGCTAATAAATTGAGGATGAAATCCGAACATGCTCCACCCCCAAAGAAAGTAATTTCTTTCATTCAGATTTTGCAAAGGGTAGCGGGCATAATTTTACTAGGGGTCTCTTAAAAGTCCCTAGACTAGTTACCACAGTCGCTACACGACAAATGTTATCCTTGCCAGGATGTAACGCGGAAATTCGGCCTAATGGCCAGTTAGAAGGTCGAATATTATCTGCTTTAATTAGCACTAGAGTTCCAACTTCGGGTAAAGGAGAGGAAGGTTCTAACCACTTGCCCTTTTGTTGTAATGTGTTCAGGTACTCGTTTTTCCACCTTGACCAAAAGTCCTGGTGCATTCGCTGCAACATCTGCCACCTATCTAAGCGGTTTAATTTAAGATGCGTTAAATCATGATCGGGTAAAGCAGAAAGAGGTTCGAGGGTCAAGAAGTGCCCAGGCGTAAGCACTGAAAAGTCGTGAGGGTCTGTAGAGACTTGACAAAGCGGTCTACTGTTCAGAAGAGCCTCAATCTGCACAATGACAGTATAAAGCTCCTCAAATGTTAAAATTTGTTCGCCGATAATCCTATGGAGATGGGTCTTAAAAGATTTTACCCCTGCTTCTGCCAAGCCTGAAAAATGGGGTGCAGAAGGTGGCTGGAAATGCCATTCGATATGTTGGGATTCGACTGAGGTTTTGAACATATCTCGCAGCTGTTTTTCCGCAGCCGTAAAGCAAGTTGCATTATCGGAGAATATTTTGCAAATTTTACCACGACGCGAAGTGAATCTTCGTAGTGCTGCCAAGAAAGCTTCACAAGTAAGATCCGAGACTATTTCTAGGTGAGTTGCAGTGGTTGCAAAACATTTAAAAATGCAGACATAAGACTTTGAAGTCTTGGGATTGCGGGTTTTTGATAGAGCTGTCGTAAAAAAGCCTACGTAGTCTATACCCACGACACTGAAAGGTTTGATTTGAGATACGCGAAGAGTAGGTAAGTTACCCATGGGACCAGGCTCATAGGGCCTGAGTTTAAGAATCCAACAATTTCTGCAGTTTGCAACTACTGAGTTTATTGCGCGTCGCGCAGACAAAATCCAGAAACGCTGTAAAAGAAGAAAATGGAGGGTGTGTTTTCCTGGATGCAGATAGACCTTGTGGTAATATTCAATAACAAGAGTGGTTAGGCGATGATCTCGCGGCAAAATAGCGGGATGTTTTTGGTCATAATGTAATTTAGAATTGACTAGGCGCCCGCCGACGCGAAGGATACCATTTTCATCCAGAAAAGCACCTAGTTTTCGAAGATTTTTAACAGGCAGCCTTTTAGCGGTAAGATTTGCAATATCTTCAGAAAACGATTTGTGTTGGATGAATTTTATGAGCATGAACAAAGAATTATCTAACTCTTGAAGAGTAATAATTTTAGGTAAGTTAGTCTGATGGATTTTTCTTACGGCGTAAAAGTTTGATAAAACGTAGTATATAAGTAACGATTCTTAAAATTTTTGTCAGTGAAGAAAATTTGTTTATTAAATTTTCGAAGCAATTAGGGTCTTCCGCAAAGGCGGCGAAGGAGAGATAGTTTTTTTCTTCACAGGAGATTAGCTCCTTATCTAATTTAATATCTATAGATTTTGGCCAGTCGTCTTTAGACCCTTTTAACCATTGGGGTCCCTTAAACCACAAACTGCAATTTAAAATTTCATTCGGAAGAAGGGATCTCGAAGCACAGTCGGCGGGATTCGATTCTGATACTACATGATAAAAAATGGAAGGAGGGAGAATTTCTTGAATTCGGGAGACTCGATTTGCAACAAATGTTTTAAATTTATAGGGAGGACTTTTTATCCAATATAAGGTAATGGTTGAATCAGAAAAAACATATATATTTTCAATTTGAAGCTTGTCTTTAAAAAGTTCAGTGACATAAGAAATAAGTTGGGTCACCATCAATGCGGCTTCGAGCTCTAACCTGGGTATAGATAACTGTTTTTTAATAGGAGCTACTTTGCTTTTGCCCATTACAAAAAATGTCTGAAACATGCCTGTAATTTTATCAAAAAATCGGAGATATGTAACGCAAGAAATTGCACGCTGTGAAGCGTCACAAAAACCTATTAGATCGCACTGAGTTTTTGTGCTGATAAGCGTCATTTGGCGGGGAATTTCAATTTGTGATAAAGCGGGTAATTTTTCTTTGAATTTTGTTCAGCGTTCTACTGTTTCAGCAGAGGGGATAGAGTCCCAGTCTAAACCCTTCATCCAGAGAGTTTGGATAATCAGTTTTGCGAATAAAGTAACAGGAGCGAGAAATCCTATTGGATCAAAAATGCGTGCGACAAGGCTTAATATTGCCCTTTTTGTGCAAGTCAAATTATTATCTGAGGTTTGAATAGAATAGTGAAAAACATCACTAGATGGTTGCCATCGAAGGCCCAGAATTTTTATTGTAGCAGAATCATCGTCAAAATTAAGAGAACCTGATTGAATATGCGACTCGGGAAGATCAGACAAAAAAGATAATTTATTGCTGCTAAATTTTCTTAAGTCAAACCCACCTGTTTTTAGACAATTTATAAGGTCGTCACGGACCAGCTTAGCTTCAGAAAGTGAAAAACAGCCTGTGACACAGTCGTCAATATAAATTGAGGATTTTAGAACTTCATATGCTCGGGGGTAGTTAGATTTTTCATCCTCAGCCAATTGAACAATCACTCTATTAGCAATAAATGGCGAACTAGACAGACCGAAGATCATTCTTTTCCAGCGGTATTCCTTTAGTGGCTCGTTTGGCGAAAAACGCCATAATATGCGCTGAAAGTCCCTATGAGGTGGTGTGATTAGAATTTGATTAAACATGCCTTTGATATCACATGTAAAAACCACAGGATAGAGACGGAAATTTAATAAGATTTTTACGAGGTCATGTTGGAGTTTTTGACCTACTAATAAGGTATCATTTAGGGATGTATGTTGAATAGTAGTTTTCATTGAAGCATCATAAACTATGCGTATAGAGTCCCCCTTTGTTACGCAATGATGGGGAATTATGTAAGAAGTAGAGGGGTTTGAATTACTAGGTACTTCCTCGATATAATCCAAGTCTATATATTCTTGAATTAAGTCAATATATTTTTTGTAGATATCTGGATTTGATAATAATCTTTTTTCTAGCATGAAATATCGACGAAGTGCGGGAATTCGGGATTCATCTCTTTGAAATTGCGGTTCTGACTTATTCTTAAATGGTAAGGAAACCTGGTAACGGCCAGATTCGGTGCGAATATGCGTTTTAGAGAATATTTCTTCAGACAATTTTTCATCGGGAGAGAGACAAGAGATACTTGGCAACTCTTCTAGCTCCCAGAACTTTTGCATAGTTCTTTCTAGTGACAAGGGGTCACTTTGAGAGTGCGTAAAATATGAAAAGCTAACATTTTTTATGGACGGCACAATGTTTCCCGAGAGAACCCAGCCAAATGAAGTTTCTAAAGCTACAGGTTCGTGAGGTTGGCCTGACAAACGACCCTGTTGGAGAATATAGGGGTAAAGATTCGCACCTATGAGTAGGTCAATAGGTGATGTTTTATGCCAATTTAAATCTGATAACTTGAGCTGAGAAATATGCGGCCAAGAAGTTTTTTGAAAAGAAGCGATCGGTAACATTGGGCAAAGATCAGCCATTACAATGGCGTCTATCGAAAAAGTAGGGTTATCTTTTGCCACAGGTTTAAGAGTGCATGAAACACCTCCTTTTGATGTGTGTTGACTCATTTGTCCTAAGCCATAAATAGACATAGAACAATCGAACCTTTTTAATCCGAGTCTATTAACACAATTTTCAGAAATGTATGTTAGCTGAGAGCCACTGTCTAAAAGAAGCCTTACTTTATGATAATTACCATATTTGTCAGAAATTTCAGCTATAGCGGTTGATAAGAGGGTGTTGTTGGTAGGAATAGAACTTACTCCACAAAATGGGGGTTGCTGAGTGGTTTGGTTTGGCGGTGTGGCTTGCGGCGGACTAGATTGCGAGTGCGAAGAGTGATCAATATTTTGATTAGTGCGGTCATGATGTAAAAGACTGTGGTGTTTATCGTTGCAGAAACGACATAAATGGGTAGAGTTGCACCCCTTATAGCGATGACCTTGACTCAAACAGTTGGTACACCAACCCTTAAGCCGTACAAAATTAAATCTATCTTGAGGAGACTTATTATGAAATTCTTGGCATCTATAGATTGTGTGATCAGAATGACCACAGCAAGGGCATGGATTCTGAACAAAATTGTTATTTTGAGTCGAGCGAGAGGCACTTGGTGCGGTAAAGAAAGAATTTGATCGCGGTTTTGGACTGAAATTATGAACTGCTTGCGCAGGCGGTTTGGATTTTCTATATTGCGGGTTAGAATAATAATTTGATTTCGAATTGACTGATGTAGAAAACTCTATGGCGTCTAGGGCGTTGCATTGATTAAGAACAAATATCTTTAGAGAATCAAATTTGGGGATAATTTTGCTGTTTTTATTTTCTTCGAATTCAAAACGAGTTATAGTATCATCATCTAAGTGCTTAGATAACATATAAAATAGAAGGAAGTCCCACTCATTTACAGGAAACTTCATGCTTTTTAGCGCAGATAGATTTTCAGAAAAAGTATCAATTAGAGTGCGAAGTGACTTTGCGTCTTTACAATTGGTTACGTAAGGAGCGTTTTCAATGGCTTTAAGATGCGCGAATGCTATAAGTCTGGGGACGTCATAGCGATCCATTAATGATTGGTAAGCGTTTGAGTATAGGTCAGCTTCCAAAGGAGTACACTGAACCAGGTCTTTAGGTGGCCCTGAGAGGGCTGAAAGCAGGTGGTTAAATTTTTCAATATTTTCGAGATCAGAATTTTCGTGTACAAGAGATTTAAAAACGTCTCGAAAATATCTAAAAGTTTTTGGATCACCTGAAAAGGTCGGAATCTCAATCTTAGGGAGTCTGACATTGCATGATTTTCTCTGAGATGCAGAAGACGCCCCTTGAGGTTCTGACCCCGTTTGGCTTTCATCCAAATTTTCGAAAATAGCGCGTACATAAGAAGCATTAAATTGAAACTGTGTGCGTACTGATTCTTCCTCGGTTAAGACTTCATCAGCCTCTGAAAGCGCGAGTAAAGTTAAAAGGCTTTGATGATTTTTGCGAAAATCTGATTCAATTTGATCGTAATGAATGCACATGGACTTAAACTGCCTTTTTGTGTGCTCATTTTCACCAATACGATCAGCAAGAGCTTTTAGTTCTATCATTTGGTTACAGGCCATTGTCCGTAAGACTTTATGCTGTTTGATTTTTCCTACGTTAGCCATTTTAACGGCTTAAATAGGTAACTAGAAAAGCGACTTTTAATTTTTAAAACACCCAATACAAACGTATATAAAAGCGTTCGGGAAACCCTATAAAAAAGTGTTTATAAATATCAAAACAAAAACGGAATCCCCAGCTTAGATTGTTTGTTTACAAATTCCTTGGGAAACACCTTAAGAAATAGGAATATACCACAAAAAATTGCAACTCGGAATTCCCCACAAAAAATGTTTTTTGTCCGGCGTCGAGCGCGGCCTTGAATTTATTTGGGCGAAAATATAAAAATTAAATAAAAATTTATAGCAATGTGTGGGACAAAGATAGTACTATAATTTTAATTAGGGTAAAAGAAAATGCTTTTAATTAGCAGAAACCTTTATTTTTTTAAAAGAAATTTTGAGCATCTATGGCTGCGAAGGACCAATATGAACTAGCATATAGGTCCACTACCAACTGATAAGTATCAATTTTAGATTTGCGTAACGTTTTAATTATAGAAAAAAAATAGCGAGGACAGAGCTCACACTTACCAGTCTTGTAATGTCCATATGCTGAGTCGAACAAACTGCGGGTTGGGTTTAGAGAACGTTTTGGCACTTTTTAGACGGAGTTTTTCTTAGAATGTTGAAGTTTTATTTTCACTCCGCGCGCGGTTAGCTTGACATTCTTTTCTCAAGTCCTAGTTTCATGCGCACTTTCTTGCGCCGTTTTTACGCTGCATTTTTTCGCCACCAGAGGGCTCTTCCTGTGCTCGCTCTAGTCCTTTCATTGGATACACGAGAAATTTAAATAAAAGTCGCGGCGCGGGAAATAAAGGTTTCTTATATTATTAGGCGTAATTTTATAGTTATAATTTAAATAATAAAACGAAATAAAATAAACAAAAAAATTCTAACTTATTTAGCTAATAAATTGAGGATGAAATCCGAACAGTGATTTAAGATGCCAAATCTAAAACCACTAGTGTTCATTGTTGTTTGACATTGACAATGACGATATTTATACCGGGGAGGTTAAAAACTTATAATTTGAACCTATTTTACTGAAAACTTTATTTTATCGAAAATATTGAAAATATAGCAGAATTTTAGTCAATTTGAATATTTTTATGATATTTCGTGTGGTAGGAAAGATACAAATGTATTTTGAACGGTCTAAATGTTATAGAACACCTCAAAATCGTAACAAATTTACTTTTCCGCACTAGTGCGAAAAAAATATTTTTCCAAAAAAGTGGCACTTTCCACACTAAAATGCATGCGGAAAAGTGGACTTTTCCGCACGCTTATAGAAAAAATATATTGTATATACTTAAATACCTAAAACAATAAAAAATACAAATTTAGAATATAAAAAAGAGCATATGCGTCACATCATTCCAAAATTAATAAAAAAAACACACAATTGAATTATTTTGTTATTTAGATTTAATTCCGTTTTAGTTTTTGCCAGTTTGAAATGCTTTTGTTTTAAATTTATCAAATAAAATAAAACCCACATATTTCATTTTAGTATGTCCTGCAGATTTATGTGTACAACTGCAAAAATTTTAACATTTAATAAATGACAATTAAAAAGAGAATTTTTATTTGTTTCAGAAATAAAAAAAATATTTATTTTATTATAAAATATTAAGAAATATTATCGCAATTAATTATTAAATACAAAAATTATTTCTACAAAATAATTTCCGCCTACTCTCGATAAATAAAATATTTTTTGACTCGAATAATTTTAACTTAACAACAAATAAATAAATAAACTCATATACAGAGTGTACCTTAAATGACGCACTAAAATTTAGTGCGTCATTTAAGGTACACTCTGTAAAGTTTAGTTTAGTTTAGACAGAAGCAGAAAAAAAATCCTATAACATCAAATGGTTTGTTGTTTGGATAGAAAGTGTCAAAATTAAATTGGAACTTGTATTTTTTTATAACTTTCCTAAAAAAAATATCAATCGAAATTTTTTAGAAATATGCATTACATTAAAGGAAATATTTAAAAATCAAACAAGTTTTCGTCTCTAATCAAATGTAAATAGTGAGAAAACTATCGCAAGAAGCGCCATCTACCGAGATACGAGAGAATCAAAAAACACAAACAGGCGAAACACTGGTATACAATATCGATCAATGAAAAGATCGAATGCAAATAAAAGAAAACAACTATAGTCCGTGACCTACGACAGCTCTTTGTCTTTCAGGCTGGATCAACGCATATTGCATTTTTACCCGTCATCAAGACAGTGAGCGTCAATCAACGGAATTTTTAAGCCAAATAATACTAACAAACGTGGAATTTCGTACCCGTGAATTTAAAAATCATCATCATTCCACGTTTGTTGGTAATATTTAAGTGATAAAATTATTTTAAAAAATACTTAAAATTATTACTAAAAATCAGTTTTCGTTTTCAACAAATATTTGTTTTTCTTTTACCCAAATGCAACACGGCGAAAGGAAGGGTAATGTTTTTCGATTGGGATATGTATGTAAGTATATTTGTGTCACGCTAGAAGCTAAACGGCTGAACCGATTTTGACAAAAAAGGCTATATTTTTTTAAACAGGATTTAACATAGCGGTCTTCAGACGCCATTATTTCACATGATGTAGGCTTTAAGAGACACAAATTATCAAAATTTTAGGCGATTTTAATGAAATTCCTTTGGTCACCCATTATAAATGTCCTGTAATTTGCTGTTGTTACTTTGTAGTCCTCCCTGCTCCCACTTATCTCCCCTCTTGTCATTCCCCCCACCTTATTCAAAAACCATATTCGCACAATTTTATCAAATTTAAGGCGATTTCAAAAATTCTTTCTGCATACACTTTCAGAACACGATTTTACTAGTCCCTCCCCATCTCTCTATCTCTCCTCCTCCCTCCTTATTAGTAAAAGTTGTAGCTAAAACTTTCACAAATATTAAGCGATTTCAAAAGTTCTTTCTGCACTCGCCTTAAGACTTTTTTCCAACTTCATTTTACTAGTTTCCTCCTTCCTCTCCCTCTCTTCTTCTCACCCTCCTTATTAGTAATAGTTGTAGCTATACCTTTCAAAAATATAAAGCAATTTCAAAAATTCTTTCTGCCCACGCTTTAAGACTTTTTTCCAGCATAATTTTACTAGTTGCCCCCTCTCTCTCCATCTTCCTCTCTTCTCCCTACCCTCCTTATTAGCAATAGTTGTAGCTATACTTTTCATAAATATAGAGCGAATTCAAAAATTCTTTCTGCACATGCTAGATTTTTTTTGACACCATTTTACTAGTTTCTTTTTCCCACTCTCCTCCCCCACATTCACTCAATGGAAGGTAACCCTGTTCGCGTCCGTGCAAAATCTACAAGTACTTTTTGACTAAAGCTAAATGAATGGTAAATGCATAGTGATTTTTATAAGGCTAAATAAGAATTAAACTTAAAGTTTGAAATTAAAAAAAGAAATAAAAAAAAAACACCCAACTGCTAAATTTACTTGTAACTACTAGTCGCAGTTGGGTACAAAATTACCCAATAACCTGATTCAATGGCAAATGAACGATTCTTTTGTCAATTTAGATAAAAATCTACAACGATTTTGGCAAATAGATGACATACCTAATGTCAAGGCCATTGACCCCGAAGATGAGTTTTGCGAAAATTATTTTTTGAAAACTACCTCAAAAAATGAGGAGGGGAGATATATTGTATCTTTACCATTTAAAGTTACTGCTCCAGATTTTGGCGACACTCGATCCATTGCCGTACGTCGTTTTTTCTCCCTTGAGAAGAAATTGCTACAAAACCCTGATTTTTATGCTGCCTACAGCTCTGTTTTACAAGATTATTTAGATAATAATCATATGCAACCGGTTTCTGCACCTTTGCCGACCGAAATTTCAAATCATTTTTATATTGCACACCATGCGGTGTTTAAAAAAGATTCTACTAGCACCCCCCTGAGGGTGGTTTTTGATGCGAGCATGCACGCCCCTGGCAAAATCTCGCTCAACAACGCTGTTTATACTGGGCCCCCTTTACAAAGGGACTTACAAAAAATTTTATTACTTTATCGTTTGCATAAATTTTGCTTTTGTTGCGACATCCGTCAAATGTACAGGATGATTTTAGTTGACCCTAGTCAAACTAATTTTCAAAGAATAGTTTGGAGGTTTGATCCTAACCAGCCTATTCAAGACTTCGAAATAAATAGAGTTTTATTCGGGGTCTCTTGTAGCCCCTTTTTGGCTATCAGAACTTTGCTGCAACTTGCTAGAGAGCATGAGGACCTTCCTCTTGCCTCAAAAATCATTGAGGAGGCAGTTTTTGTCGATGATGTGATTTCGGGAAGTGATGACTTTTTTAAGGCCACTGAGATGAAAAATCAATTAATCGAGCTACTTAGCCGAGGTGGATTCGAATTGCGTAAATGGGCGAGCAATTGTCCCGAGTTACTATCCGATCTTCCTGAGTCACACATTTCGATGAAGGCTCTTTCTCTCGATTTAGATGCTGAAAATTCAACTTTGAAAATTCTCGGTTTAAATTGGAACCCTCATACTGATGAATTTTTTTATACTTTCGACTGTTCTCTCCAAACATGCACTAATGCAGTTTTGGAAGAACAGCGAAAAAATATTTTTAACGTTTTTACTTGCGAACAAACAGTTGAATATTATGTAAACAACTTGTTTGAAAAATACAGTTCTCTTTTTAAAATTAAGAGAATAGTTGCTTACTTTTTGCGAGGGTTACAAAAGTTTAAAAATCCCTCATACAATTTTGCTACTGATTACCTTACAAATCAGGATTACTACAAAAGCTTACTTTTTATTTCGAAATGCGTACAATCTTTTTCTTTCCAAAAAGAAATTGAATTACTAAAAGATAAGAAACAGCTTCCAAAAGCTTTTCAAAAATTATGTCCATTTTTGCATAATGAAAGCTACGATTTGCTTCGTGTTGGAGGCCGTTTATGCCATTCAAATTTATCATACGATAAAAAATTTCCAATTCTTTTGCCTTCTAGTGCAAAATTCACTGAATTACTGATTTTAGATTTGCATCGCAGCAATCTTCATTGTGGTATACAGACCACAACTTTTTTACTAATGCAAAACTTCTGGGTATTGTCTGCTAAAAAGGTAGTGAGAAAAGTTTTAAGTTCTTGCCATACTTGCTGGAAAACTAAACCTAACTCCCTTCAACCCCCTATGGGTAACCTACCGAAATTTAGAGTTTCCGAAGCAAAGGTGTTCGAAAATGTAGGTATAGATTTTTGTGGTCCGTTCACGATTACTCTTGGTCGGACCAGAGGTGCAAAAACCATGAAAGCATATGTCTGTTTATTTATCTGTTGCGCTGTTAAAGCCGTGCATTTAGAGTTAGTCTCTGATATGACAACAGAAGCCTTTCTGGCTGCTCTGCGCCGCTTCATAGCTAGAAGAGGACTATGCTCAAAGATCTCTTCAGACTGCGGGACCAACTTCGTGGCCTCTGAAAAATACTTGCGACAAATTTTTTCTGATTGCGTGAAGGGGGAAGGTATAGTTTGGTCTTTCAACCCACCTGCTGCTCCCCACATGGGAGGCATTTGGGAATCAAACATTAAATCTTTAAAGACTCATCTTCACAGGGTAGTTGGAAATCAAATACTCACCTATGAGGAATTAAATACGGTTTTAACCCAAGTTGAAGCCATAATGAACTCACGTCCTTTATATGCCTTAAGCACCGATCCTACTGATCTGGCGGTCTTGACTCCTAATAATTTTTTAAATTTGAGGCCTCCAGGTACAATACCCGATCCAAACTACTGCGATATTGCGTTAAACAGGCTGTCCAGGTGGCAACTGTTGCAAAGAATGCACCGCGATTTTTGGATTCGCTGGCATCGCGAATATTTGCACACTTTGCAACAGCGAGCCAAATGGCACCAACCTCTTGCTTCCATTGATATTGGTACTATGGTACTGATCAAAGATGAAAATTCCACTCCATTGGATTGGCCCCTAGGCCGCATTGAAGACCTTATTAAAGGTTCTGATAATGTTCCACGGGTTGCTATTGTAAAGACTACTAAAGGTACCTACAAACGGCCTTTGGTAAAACTATGCGCCCTGCCTACAAATTAAACTCTCTGAAATGCCCCTGGGCATTCTCAGGGGGGTGGGAAATGGTTCGTCCCGCCTTCCTTTTTGTAAATATGTTCTTTTTACTATAATTTACCAAATTGGTTCGAATTAGGCTATTTGGTGATTCACTAGAGCATTTTCTATTTTTTGTTTATTTAGTATTAATTAACTAATTAAGTACTTAAAATTACTGGGTTATTTGCATTTGAAACTCCCGCGGTTTTAAAGGCAAATATTACAATTTGCTATAATTAATTTACTTTACATAAAATGCATTTTGAATTACTAAGGTTCCTAGTTCCTTTAATATGGACCTTCGTAATCTCATTCCTTCCTACTTATTCCTTTTCTCCTACGCCTATGGATTAACGACGCCACTGGGCGCCATGTGGGAGAATGAACGCAGCAGCGATATCTGCTGCAGCAGGGAGAACCGTTTCGCCTTCGAACGAGTATACACGCGTGTTAGCGACTCTCCTACCACATGAATGTGGGTGCAAAAAAATACGGGTTAACAGCGCGTCCTCCCATGAGTTCCACTTCCTGTATAAAAATGGTAAGTGAAAATGCATTATTTTTACCTTACATACATTTGTTTATTGCTACACTAACCTAGAAGGTAAACTAGACCATTTCAGAATCCCTTGTACCAGCTTAGCCTATGACCTTATTCCCTTAACTTTATACAGTCCACACCTGACACCGTTAAATTCCAGACAACTCTCCTTTCTGGACCACCAGGGAACCCACAGCAATTTCTTCTCAAGGGAGAAAAAACGACGTACGGCAATGGATCGAGTGTCGCCAAAATCTGGAGCAGTAACTTTAAATGGTAAAGATACAATATATCTCCCCTCCTCATTTTTTGAGGTAGTTTTCAAAAAATAATTTTCGCAAAACTCATCTTCGGGGTCAATGGCCTTGACATTAGGTATGTCATCTATTTGCCAAAATCGTTGTAGATTTTTATCTAAATTGACAAAAGAATCGTTCATTGACGTAGTAAAAAATGTTTTAATTTGATTTGTAGTTGAAGGTGAAAGTGAAAGATTGCCCATTATTCCCCAACCAAAAATAGTATTAATGCAGACGGGGTTGTTGGGTCCCGTAGACAAACGACCATCTAGCAAAATGTAAGGGTACACATCGCCGCCCAACAATAAATCAATTTTATCGCTTTTATTAAAGCCTGGGTCAGCTAGTGCTAAGTTGGCGAGAAAAGGAAAACTTTTAATCGAAAATGAGGAATGAGGTAAATCACTACAAATTTTATCGAGTATTATCGCATCAAAATTAAAAACAAAATTATTATCACGCAAAGAGGATATATTGCAATTAATTCCAGATTTTGCCGAAGTTGTCATTCGATCTAAGCTTTGTAGAGTCATGGCGATATTAAATTTAGGAAGGCCCAAACTATCAGCACATGACTTAGATATAAATGAAGATTGAGCACCAGAGTCACAGATGGCGCGCACTGTGTGCCAATTTTGAAAAACATCCTGTATTTGTATTAAAGCGGTACAGAGAAGTACTTCGCGATCATTTAAAGACATACCAGTAACAATGGTGTTAGTGGTTCTATTAAATTCGGTAGCCACGGGGCTCCTCGGGGGTTGCACTGCAGAAGTAGAGGGGCTACTCGCAGAACTAGGTGTAGAATTAATAGGAAAAAATGTAAGAGACTGTGATGAAATTGGCCACAATGTAAACATCTTTTTTCTGATTTGCATTGCTGGGGTAAATTATGCTTTGAGGCCAAACAGTTGACACACGCTTTATGTTGTTTAACAATCTCAAAACGTTGCTGGGGAGTTTTCGCCAAAAAATTAGGACATCTGTATATTATATGATCGCCACCTTTACAGAGAAAACAAAATTTTTGAGGGTTTGGAGTATTATTTAAGCCACTTTGGCCATTTGGAGACTGGGAGGCATTTTTGGAGGCTCTCTGAGTATTAGCAAACAAAGCAGATCGATTTTGAAACTTTGCTTGATTTTTCTGACTTGAAATTGACAAATCTTTATTTTTTAAGTAATCTTGAGTTTGTTGTATTTGTTCCAACGCAATGCAATGGCTAGAAACAAAAGCACGAATTTTATCATAAGAGGGGATCTCATTGGAGCAATAATTTTGCTCAAATGCCTTGCGCGTGGTTAGGTCCAACCTATCCAAGAGCATTTGTGCCATAATATAATCCCAAAACTCCGTTTTAAAACCCATGACTTTTAAAGCACTTAAGTTTTTCGAAAAACAATCAAGCAAATTCCTCAAATTCGTAGCATTCTCTTTAGTAAGAGGAGAGAAGCCTTCAATTGCCTTCCAGTGAAGGTAAGCTTGTAATCGTTTATTTGTATACCTATCCACCAAGGTGTGGTAGGCATTTAAATAATTTTCAGCAAGGATAGGAATGTCAGAAATGACATCCAGGGCAGGGCCCTTTAAATTAGAAAAAAGCAAATTGAATTTTTCAAAGTTTCCCAGCGACCTATTATTGTGCACGGTAGCATTAAAGGCTTGCAAAAAGGTTGGAAACTCCTTAAATTCCCCTTGAAAAAGAGGTATTTTTATCCTAGGCAGTAAACCATGCTGGTCTGTGGAGGCACAGGGACTGCCCATGGGATTTATCGTACTGCTCAAAAGCCCTCCATCTTCAAAGGGTAGTTCGAAAAGTTCGTAAAATATAGTGGAAATCTCGTCACAGCGTTTGCAAAAGTCCATAGCCACTTTGTTTTCTACTACTAAGCGATCCTCATCAGAGGCTACCAACGTCAACAAAGTATTATGGTGCTTTTCAAAATCTTTTTTGATTTTTGACAATGTCCGAAATTTGACTTTAAAGCCGCTGTGATAGGCAGGGTCATTTTTTGCGAGGGTCGCGGATTCAATGATCAAATTTAGCTGTGAAATCGCACTATAGCGCAAGGCTTTAGCCTTTAAAATTTTATCCGAACTAGACATGATTTAAAAAAAAAAAATCCAAAAAATAATTGACAAAAATTAGGTAAACTGAAAAAAAAATCAAAATTTGGACACCCTGTATAAATATTAATGTCCTACGTTTAATTACAATAATCAAACTATAAGCGCACAAAAGTAAAGAAAATACCCGATGCAAACTAATGATAACAAAAAAAACTTGTGTATAAGTTTTTTTATCTTCGCCTCGCGAATTCAAATAAGTAGGTACCTGCTATGTATTAAATTTAAAAATAAATACCTACAAGTCAAAAGCATTTAATTTGGTAAAACTATTTATCTGCCTTTACACGAAAACAAATTCTCAAGTTAAGAATTAAATTTCCTTCAAAATTTATTATGCACGCAAAAAATGGATACAATCATAGCCATTTGCAGACAGATATTATAATAGTAAATTAGAAATAGATATATTCATAGCAATTTTTACGCAAAAACGAATATAGTAAAGCATCCGCAATCGGATATAGTCATAGCAATTTGCAATAAGCAAAAATGAATATGGCAATTTGGAGATTTTTTTCGAGCAAATTGGATATAATTATAGCAATCCACAAATGTGAAGGCACAACGGCTAAAATAATAGCACTTTGCAGACACTATTTTAAACTATTTCCAGTGACAAACAAAAAAACACCCAAATTCCATACGGTTTTTTTTTTTTACAAAAAAGAAACGAAAAAACTTGATTTATTCGAAACAAAAAAAAGCATAGTAGTTTACAGATTTTATCTGTGTTTGGTTTTTCGCATGAAAAGGCTAAATTTATTGGTAAAAATATTTAATTTTTACACAAAAAAAATCGCTAAATGTATTTTAGAAACCTAGGGGTTTTCTAAAGTAGGCATGTAAGAAAAACAAGGGTTTTTCTTGCATTTGTTTTTACACAAAAAAAAATCGCAAAATGTATTTTAGAAACCTAGGGGTTTTCTAAAGTAGGCATGTAAGAAAAACAAGGGTTTTTCTTGCATTTAAAACCAGTAAAAAAGGCATTTAGGAAAAACAAGGGTTTTTCTTGCATTTGAAACCAGTAAAAAAAAACTAACCTAAAAAGGCAAAAAAACGATTCCAGAAATCCGGGTCGCTAAGGATCAAAAATGGGGTTCCCTGGTGGTCCAGAAAGGAGAGTTGTCTGGAATTTAACGGTGTCAGGTGTGGACTGTATAAAGTTAAGGGAATAAGGTCATAGGCTAAGCTGGTACAAGGGATTCTGAAATGGTCTAGTTTACCTTCTAGGTTAGTGTAGCAATAAACAAATGTATGTAAGGTAAAAATAATGCATTTTCACTTACCATTTTTATACAGGAAGTGGAACTCATGGGAGGACGCGCTGTTAACCCGTATTTTTTTGCACCCACATTCATGTGGTAGGAGAGTCGCTAACACGCGTGTATACTCGTTCGAAGGCGAAACGGTTCTCCCTGCTGCAGCAGATATCGCTGCTGCGTTCATTCTCCCACATGGCGCCCAGTGGCGTCGTTAATCCATAGGCGTAGGAGAAAAGGAATAAGTAGGAAGGAATGAGATTACGAAGGTCCATATTAAAGGAACTAGGAACCTTAGTAATTCAAAATGCATTTTATGTAAAGTAAATTAATTATAGCAAATTGTAATATTTGCCTTTAAAACCGCGGGAGTTTCAAATGCAAATAACCCAGTAATTTTAAGTACTTAATTAGTTAATTAATACTAAATAAACAAAAAATAGAAAATGCTCTAGTGAATCACCAAATAGCCTAATTCGAACCAATTTGGTAAATTATAGTAAAAAGAACATATTTACAAAAAGGAAGGCGGGACGAACCAATGAAACTACAAAACTGTATAATTTCGTAAGTGCACTTTGGATATTAAAACTAAAAATTGAAGCATGTCGGACATTATAGGTATACCTATCAATTTTGTACCCAACTGCGACTAGTAGTTACAAGTAAATTTAGCAGTTGGGTGTTTTTTTTATTAATTTTTTTTAAATGGTTTAAATCACTTTTTTTTTTGAAAATTTTAAGAGGCCTTTGGTTATGAACAAAAACTTATTCTCACTTTTTTTTGAAAATTACTTCCTTAAAACAAAAAAGGTACGTAAAATCAATTAATTGTATGCACATTAATTTTCTGCCGATAAACGAAAAACATTGATTCATTGAACACAAACAATAATATTATGAAATGCTCTGTAAAAGTTCGTTATTTTATTGTTTGTGAACATTGAATCAATGAACTGCAGGTTATTGGTAAAAATTATAATACACTCTACATTTTATTTCGTCTGTGTATTGCAAAGGATCAAACCGTATTTTCCTGAAAAATTGCAATGGCAAATTTTTTGCATTTTTGTCGTAAAAAGTGCACTTCTAAATAAATGAATAAATCATAATTTTATTCTATACTCCACGAAGCTCAGCAAATCTGTTTTTAACGAAGTTTTAATGAAAGTTCAAATACAAAAATTAACTATATATTTACTTAGCATAAAAATTTAAAAAATATATATTATAATAAAATTTCTTACATAATCTCACAATCAGTTTTAAGAATTAGAGTAAAATATAAATAATATGCATTTTTACAAAGCCAAACAAAAACAGAAAAGGATTAAGTAGGACTGCAAATATTTGGATTATTTATGCTTTGTTCTCAGCTTGGATGTGACTATGTTTGCAGTAAGAATTTTTTATATTCACTTTTAAAGGATTTTAACGTTTTATTTATAAGTTTATGAAACTCAATAATATTTAATATTTTTGGCACGTTATATGAAAAAGAACGTTTAAATAATGCAGTCTTGTGTTTGGAAATATCAAACAATTTTCTTCTATGTCTGTTTTTAAAAGTTTATGTATTAAGAATGTATCTTTTGAAGTCAATCCTTATCAGCTACTTCAATTCAGGGCTCATAGACATGTTATAATAGCAAGGACTCGCAAAGCTGAGTTAAAAAATTTTATTTAAAATATATTAATTTTAAATAAATTGCAAAGAGAGAGATAGTAAGCATTCTGGATAACTTTTGATACTTGATCTCTGAACTTTAGCTGCGAATCAAACATTATAGCAAGGTCTCTGAATCCCTTGACAACTTTTTTTTAGGCAAAAATTCCGATTCTCCGCAGCCTTTTCAACATTCGGTCTAAAGTAGATTAATGCTGATTTTTTTGGATTTACTTAGACCATTGCTTTCAGAATATTGATACAAAGTCGTCATTAACTAATTTTTCAGATATTTTTGCGTCAGCTTTGCGAAAGCTTGTGATTCCTTGCGAATCATCTGAAGGAGACATCCTTCCCTCGAAATATTGTTGCTTTTTTAATAAACCCGTAATAATTAAGTTTTGTACAAAGAAGGTTGGGATTTAGTGTATCGAATGCTTTGCTATAGTCTGACGAAAAAAGTGCACATATGTCCCCCATATCTATGCCAGCTATAAGATCATCTAGGACCAGAAGCAAGGTGGTTGCTGTACTAAACTTCTTCCGAAAACCCGATTGACATTGTGACATCAGTTCATTATCCAACAAGTATTGTATGATTTGTTTATAAATATTTTTTGCTAAAACCTTAGATAATATTGATAGCAAACTCATCGGTCCTAGGAGTCAGCAAGTACGGGGATAATAGTAGGACAACACAATTTTAATATCTGAAGCGATATACTGTCATAACCTGCAGCGGTTAATTTTAGTCCCATAATAGCAGTAGTCACATCAATTTCACGTATCTTGGCAAAGTCAAACTTACTGTCAGTAACTCGCGTTTCTAGGTACTTTTTCAAAACACGTCGAATCGACAAAAAATGAGTTTACTTCATTAGGTTTTTGTCGTTCTTTTAAGGCGTTCCAAAGCTTTTTTTGAGCTTTAGATATTTAGTTTATTATTAAAATGTATGTAAGCTATTTTTCATTATGTACTGCTTCAATACATAGATTGCGTGCCTCTTGGTATGCATTAAAATAAAGTTTTGAATAGGAAAAACAGGCGATCCCTTTGGTTTTTCATTATCTGTAAAACCAAGATGCCCTCGGGTATTTTGACGCTTCGTAGTGGTGCATGTTACTCAAAACCGTTAATATTTTGTATCAAAATTTTAACTTTTTTGTCGATAGTGGCTTATTTAAGCAACTCTGTCCTGTTTAGGTGTCTTAAAACTGTGTCAAAGCTACATTGAACATTTTTAAAATTTCTAGTAGTGACAAATTATGCGGGTATTGTGAGGACCTTCACATTTGTTTTACAGTTTATTAGTTGACAGTCTGATTGGTCATGCCTATCTTAGTGATTCACGTTTCCCAAGAGTACCTTTTCGTTAGATATTTAAACAACATCTATTAAAGTTGTTTTTGCGAATCTTGTGGGATTTGGTACTAGTTTGAAATCGTAAGTATCTAAAAGATTGTCAAATCGGTCTACAGGAGTTTGCAGCAGCAAGTTAATAAACAATCACAGAGGAATTTTAGTACTTAAAGTAAATTGTAACGTACAATTTACTTTGAGGACTAAAATTTCTTTCCTTTCCTAAATTCTTAGGATTTAGTAGAAAATGATTTTCATGAACAGGAAGAAGAAGCGCAAAGTGGGTTTTGTGCAGACAGATCTTGTAGTGATAAGGTTTTCTGTCATAAATAAATTATTGAGAAAAGGAATGTCAGAAATATAGAGACTTATGTTACTTTTGTGGGCCTACAGAAAGCATATGATATTATGTTATAAGAAAAATCATGGACAGTGTTAAAGCAAACTAATATCAATCATACATATATAAAAGCGATAAAAGAACTATACAGAGAGTCAAAATCTAAAATTAAACTTGAAAATCAACTTTCAAAAGAATTCCTGGTAAGGAAAGGCTCAGACAGGAATGTTGCATCTCTCCAACCCTTTTGAAAATATATATCAGAGTGGCTCTAAAAAACTGGAAACGTAAAGTACACGGCATGGAAATTTAACTTAACAACCGATTTATCATATACACACTACAGTTTGGTGACGACAAAGTAATTGTAGCTAATGATGATGAATGAGTAAGACATGAGAAAGTTAAAGAAGAGTGAACGTCGACAAGGCACACTATTGGACAATGGAAAAACAATATCTCCAGTATGTATACATCTCCAGTATGTATGTATACTTGAGTGTCATATTTATTAAGACAGAAACAGACTGTAAAGAACCAAAAAAAAAACAGTGAACGTGGACAAGACACAGTATTGGAAGCGAATCAAATGAGTTAGAACTAGAAAACAGATAAACACTCCACGCATTGAGTATTTTTGGATGTGTGTCAAATTTATTAAGATAGGAACAGACTGCAAAGAACTGGAAAAAATTAGTAAAAGCAAAAAAGGTTATTGGATGTTTTAACAGTATTTTAAGGAGCAGAGAGATGAAAAATAACGCAAAATTTATCATGTATAAAACAATAGTGAAAAGCACACTGTTTTATCGAATAGAGGCTTTTTTTTACGGGTATGCGCACTCGCAAGGAGATCCCTATCACGCTCGAGAAGCGGCAAGTGCGCGGAAATGTTGGTGTGTGTTGGTTTTGAAACGGTTCAGGTTGTAACCTGCAGGGAAAACTGTCGCAGGGAGTTTATTCCACAGCGATGCTGTTCTCCAGAGATATGAATTCTGATATAATGAGGTTCTTGGTGCCTCTATTTTGACAATAAATTGATGGTTACCATCTGTTTGACGTGTTCGCCGGGGGGATCATACGTGCCAACTCTTCAGAGCATTTTCCGTGATAATACCTGTAGAAGAGAGATAGATCGCCCACAGTTCTTCGATGTTCGAGACTATCCAAGCTACGGGTAAGTCTGTGGTCATTGATCAGCTTGATAGCTCGTTTTTGCACGGTGTTCAAAAGCATTAAGGTATGTTTGGGTGCTGCACTCCATATATGTAAGCAGTACTCCATAGTTGGTCGAATCTGGGCTTTGTAGAGTATCAGCAGTTGGCTTGGTGTATACAGATGTCTTGTACAAAATAGCACCCCAAGCTTTTGGGACGCCCTTTGACTTGTCGTGTAACAGAAAAATATAAAACGAAAATCGAAAGTGTCGAAATGGAGGCAATAAAAAAATCAATGAGAATATCTAGAACAGATCATATAAGAAAAGAAATCATAAAAGAAAAAATATAAATTGAGGGAAACATAACGGATGACATCACTAAAAGACAACTAGTATGGTACTGCCATTTACAACGGATGAATGACGAAAGATTACCAAAGCAGGTCCCAGAATGGCAACGATAAGGCACAGAAAAAGAGGGTGTCCTAAACTCAATTGGCAACAGTCAATTTAAAGACCAATGAGTCAAAAAAACCTGACAGAAGATGATTGTCAGAATCGATGGAGGTGAAATATATAGAGAACATTGGGTGAAACACGCTGGCGCCTGCTTGTTCTAGATTAGGGCTTAATTCGTTCAAAATTAAACATTTAATTAAATTTTTATATTTTGTATTTAAAATCTTTTGACAATTTTATATAAAATGCAGTTCAAAACACAAAACATTAAATCCGTTTTAGTTTTTATTAAATTAAATGCCGACTGACACGCACAAAACACAAACGTTATTATCCACATTTTATTATCTGTAAAAGGTACTTGGAAATTTAATTTTGAAAATTTATACTTTTACCTCGGTATTTTCAGTCAGCAATGTATTGGCATTAAAATGAAATACATACAAGTCGGGAGTTTTTATATTATTTTTCCAAAGTGTAAGAAGATTTTTGGTGATTTTATTTTAACATGATACACACTTAGATATAACTCGGGGGACCACCAAATAAATATAAATTTTTCAGCGACGGCGTGCAACGTTCATGTGTCGCGACGCCCTAAACTTTTTTCAGACATAGGCTCACTTCGACAGCTATATCTCTCTCAAACATAGGTGCTTGAAAATTCTTAAAATGGTTTACAAAACATATTTTTTTTGCTTCGGCTAACTGTATATAAAAATGTATATTTCGTTTCCAAAAATGTAAAAAAATAATCACATTCTCTACTTATGAAACATATTCTACAAATCATTCTAAAATTGTTATAAAAAGGTCTTGGCTATTCGCCAATATAAAAAAAATGCAAATTTATTTAACACAAAAGTTACAAAAAATTGGAAACGCAACGCAATGTTAAAAAAAATTTCTATAGTCCAGGCAAAGAATGATTCATATTCATTCAGAGGTTGTAGAGTGGCATAGTAAGTACAATATGTTAACAATGCTTTATAGAAGGCTAATTGTTATAACTCAATCTAAAAATTGTTCTTATTATACGTAACTAAATATACTTCCATTGTAAGTGAGAACTAATTTCGTTAAGGTTCTTTTCAAATAATACTTATTCATTTTAAATTACCCCGTTCTAGTGCTCTTGATAGCTTCAGCGAAGACTCATAATGATGATGATAAGAAGGGTATAGTAAAAGCAATTATCCAGTTTTTTGTTGAAAATCCGGAATATCAGCTTAAAACTAAAACGTCTGTAACTTTTAATTTAGGATCAGATATTTAAACAGATAAATTAATTTTTTAAAATTGAATGCACTACGTTGTCACTTTTTACGATTTTTTTCTAAAATTAAAAACAAAAGTGTTAGATGAACAAGTCTGATAAAAAATATGAAGCAAAAATGGGTTCATCAAAAATTAACGGTTTTGGTTGCCACTATCTCAAAATCTGTTAAACTTAAAGGCCAGGTTAGGGTATCCATTTTATAGGGAATTTAATGCTTTAATTTCTGTTGTAATACTTTTTTTGTGCAACGCGCCGTAATTGAGTTATAGACAAAAAACTGAAAAATTGCACTTTTTGACCCCCCCTCCGCCACTGAAGCGGGAGGGCTAGGAGTAAGGACTTTTGATATGTTAATGTTCCAACTACCCTTAAACTATTCCCGGTGAGAAAAATTCTCCCCCCCCCCCCCCGTCCATGCACTCTACAACCATCTCGTTGACTGGACTACTAAACACGCGTCCATTTCCGATTTTTTTGTGATTTTCCCGTTGCATGAATTTGTCCTTTTTTGATATTTACAAATAGCCAGAACCTTTTTATAATAATTTCAGAATGAACTTAAATTCGTTTAATAAATAGAGAGTTGTACATTTTTAGTATTTTTTTTTTAATTTATCATTTTTTTATAGAATTTTCCGAAATAAAAAATCTATGTTATGTAAATAGTATTAAAAGCCTTTTATACCGTTTTAAGTAGTGTAAGAAGAATTTTAGAACACCAATGTTTGACAGAGATATAGTTGTCAATGTGAACCAATATCCGAAAAAAAATTAGGGCGTCGCGACGCCTGACCGACACCGTCCCTGAAAAAATTAATATTCATTTGGTAGTCCCCGGAGTCATACCTAAATATGTACCAATTTAAAACAAAAACGCCAAAAATCTTCTTATAGGTTTGAAAAAACTCCCGACTATACACAAAGTATAACTAACGCGCATAACTCAAAAATTGATTGCCCAATTTTAATAATATTTTTTAGTTCGATTTGGTTTTGGTTTTAGATGGTCCCATTTCAAAATTAATAAAATCCACTGAAAAAAAGGGTGGGGTAGATTTCAAAAAATAGGCTTTGGATATAAATACTACTAAAAATGGTTAAAATTGATTATACATTATTCGTGTAAGCTTAGGTACTTGTAAAAATTAGAAACCTACATACACTCACAAAATTAAAGGTGTTTTTAAAAAAACAACATTAACAAACGCCTAAAGTTAAAGAATGTCAAATACAGCAATTTAGAAACTACAAAGCCAACCGACTTTCTATTGCAGGCGGTGCAACAAGGGCACTTTACTCATGTAGAATCTCTAATGAGTACTCTTAAAATTGTGCAGCTAGCTCGATTTTATAAGGGCATATAAACACAAGCTGGAAAAATAAGAAAAACCTAGTTAGTTTTACTGTTTACTTTTGTTTTCGTTGGAATCTAGTCGCACCCTTCTTTATTTTGCAATGTGCAAGTAGAGGCTGATTCACCATATTTTGACATGCAAATATTTGTGTTAATATTAAGGATAGAAATTCATTTTAAACATAAAATTTTTATGCATTTTACATGGCTTTTATACAGGGTGTGCCCGAACTAATGGTACATAGTAAAACTGTGGATTGCTTTGATTAAAATATTACAGTTTATTGTCGACGGAAACACTATTCATGTAATTATTTTTTTTTCTAGTGGGGGGTTATTATGCGGTTTACCCGATACTTATTATCTAAAAGTCCATTTTTTGTAGGAGTAAATACCACGTTAAAAAACACACTCTAACAGCTAGTTGAAGCAACGTCTTATAAAATATTTTTGTACATAAATATTATCAAATTTTAAATTTTGAATAAACAAATTAACAAAACCGTGATTTTTTTCAAGTTATAATGAGATAAACCACCCCTCGGAGGTCGTTCAATATTTAGGAATATTTTTACTCGGAATCCCATAACCTAAGGTAAAATACTAAAGTGACGCAAAAATCCAAACTTGAGAGGTGTAATAAGAATCAGTTTTTCATGTTTTCTTCTTTTTTCCGGTCTATATATTCTATTTCAAGAAAAAATCTTTGTACAATTCAAATTAAGGGATATTTTGTTGTCCATGCAGGTAAAAATACCATATCGATTGCGGCCAGTTTTAGCAAAAAGTCCGTTTTTTCCAACCAATTCATATTTAAACTTTAGTCCAAGACCTTAAACTTAAACCAAAACTTAGGCCTTAGTAAATATCGGTAGTTATAGGGTTTATCTTAAACTGCCAGAAAATGTTATCGAACTAATCCAAATCTTTTACAAAACACCCTATAAATCAGAAGCCAGTAATTTGTCTTGGAGGGGACCCCAATGATGTCGTAATTTATGCTATTTTTGCTTTTATTCATGAAATATGTGGATAATAAGTCCCCCCCTCCTATTATATTGTAAATATATGATATGTTGTTGCATTTAAAACACCTGAATAAATAATAAGAAGTTGTTTATTATTGTTGTTTTATTTATTATTGTTGTTTTATTTATTATTGTTAAAAAATAAAATTGTTTTTTAAATGCATAATTTTCAGCAACAGCTAGACCAAATGTAAATATATCATATATTTTTAAACTGAGAAACAAATATTTATTTATTTTCAGTTAATTATATATGGTGCGTTCCAAAAGAGCTTTACCTCTGTATCTTTTTATAACTTTACGATATTCATTTTTTTTGTTCAACATTTTCTCCCGGCATAGGATAAACCCTACAACTTTGCAATTACACTTTTTTTATCCCTTACAATAAGCGCAGCAGAACTTGGTTGAAATATACGAAAACACCCTGTCTGTACGTACTCTGGAAGCAGCACCTTGAGTGTATATTAATAGATAAGAAGATTAATAGATAAGAAGAAATGAAAAGATCATAATATACCCTTAGTTAGTCTGTTGTTTTAGCAAGAACTTCGCGGCCGCCGGTAAGTGAAATATACAGTTGGTATTTTAGTTACATACAAAATAGTTCGAGCTAAGATCATAGTTGCAATAAGTTACGTTATAGCACGGATTATTGAGTATTAACGGATTGGATTTGACCAAAGTTAAAGCAGCAAGTCCCGTCCTTTTTAACAATTGACTTTCGTTTCCTAATCTCTGGAAAGAAAATTTGGAATAAAATCTACTGTCGAAAACTGTTCCGGGTCTTAAAGCATTACTGTTTCTATTATAGTAGAGAAAGTCTGAGATTTGCTTTCTTTTCCAACAAATACAAAACAGAAATAACCACAGCTGACAGTATCTGTCATCAGGGGCGTGCCAAAGGGCTCAGGCAACCACCTTCAAAGGGCAACCAAATTATAATATTTTTAAAATTCTGCCGCTTTCTAAAAAATGTAATAATCTGCAATTAAAAAGTTAAGGTAAATTATGTGGTGCAGGAGAAACGGTATGGCAAACTGATAGATGTATTTGCATAAGTGTAGATATCTTTCTTAAAAATTAAAATTTCAAATTACTTTAACCAGCTACCAAAAGATGTCGCCAAATATTATCGTTATATGGTGGTGGAAACAAAAGGTGAAAAACGACAAATTTTGAGTTGTGTCGTTTTTGGTCTGAGGATGCGATGTATTAATTTAAACCGTAGTTTAGATGGAATATTTGCAAATAAATTTTAATTAATATACTTATAAGTGTCATATCATAAGTAACGCAGGGGCACAATTAGGAGAGACTTACCCCCTTTCGCTCAAAATTGGTCTTCCCAAACGAAATTAGCTTAATTCGTCGGGAGAAAACTAACTATAATATCGACTTTAGTATAAGTTACTAAAATTACCGACTCGGCTCTTTTGAAACTACACAAAACTATTTCATTTAATACCGTTTTTCCCAAAAATGTTTAGTTCGCGGCACGTTTTTTTCTTTAAATTATTTTATTTTATGAAATTGTCGCCTGCCCCTTTTTTCCTTTTTAACAAAATCTTTCTAGCCAAATTTCTTAAAAATACTTAATTTTGTCCAGTTTTCGCCTGCAGCGCAAAATGTTTTTCATAACACGATTTTTTCCAAAATGTATTTGAATTTTACCACATTTTGCCTGCTTCGCAATTGTTTTCAATTTTTTAGTGACGCTATTTTCTCCGGTATATCTACAAAAATTTTTCCGCGGCGCGATTTGCCTAGTAATTTTTTTATTTTACACTTCTGTAGCCCCTTTTGTAGTAGTATTTCTCGCATTCTCTAAGTATTAAGCTTGGGGCTTAAGCTCCCCCAAAAGGGCCTGACTAGTTGCGCCGCTGATATATGAGTAAAAAGTATTAGAAATCTTTTTAAAAAATTTAGAGAAATTATTAAGACTGGGCACATTTAATCCCAAGGCGGGAATGTTTTCAGGTCTCCTCAAAGTTTTGTGTGTTGTGTACTTACTTACTAGATTTTTGCGGTTGCTTCTATCTTCCGAAGGATTGAAAAGTATTTTTTTAGTACTTTAAAAGAGGGATCAAGCTTTGAATCTCTAGAGTACATAAAACGAATTATAGTTATTAAAAAAAAAACGATTACAATATTTAAATGAGCGGCAGCAGTTTTCCCTTTGCCTTAGGCAACCAAAAAATTAGGCAAAAGTATAGCGAGTATGGTTAGGCTGTCTAAACCAATTTTCCGCTTTTTCAATGGTTTATGTCAAACGCATAGTTTACCCACTCTTTTTACTTTGGTTGGTTGTGAAATCCAATCTCTACTTGTTCTATAATCTATATAGGAGTTGTAGCCACTGAATGAATACTTGTTTGGATTAAGTACATACGCGTTTGGTGCACCATACACTTCGAGTTTAGTGTGGCGCTGGCGATAATGTAAGGTTATTTTTTTATACAGATACGTAAATGTATAGTGTGTTTTCTGCACAAAAAAACAAGTTTTCTTCAAAGAAGTTTAACAGAAAAGAAGCCCTAACAAAGAGATTAGGTAAATTTAAAACAAAAACTGCTTCCCATATTTTAAATTTAGCGCACGCTGCCACACATGGTGAGCTTGTCGGTTCTGAACGATCGAAATTCTTTTATGGTTGTAATTTTGACAAATTGATGCTGAAAGTTAGGAAAGTCAACCATCGTTTAAAAAATGTTATTTTAATACACTGTGCAGTCTGGAGATGGTACAGTCGCTTCCACATATAATGTCGCGTATCGTTTTTTTTCTATTAAGCAAGTTACTTGAAAAAAAAATATTTTGAGAGTGTATGTACGTAATTAGCTTAAAGCTTTTTTTATTTAAAATAGTTTTTTCATAAAAATTTAATTAAATTTATTAATCTTGCTATACTATATATCAATATAGATCAATCACTATCAAATTTTGCAAGGTTTTTTTACCATGCAATGATATTATTTATCGTAGACTTTATATTCACTATTTTCACATACATAGTTCAAAACGGATTGATTTTTATCCTGTGAAACCGGTGTCTTGTACCACACGTTAAATAAATTATGTCGGCCAATCCCATGCGCCAATGCTGAAACAATAAATCATAGCTAATACTCCGGCACGAACCGGTAGCTGAATGTAGCATCACATCAAGTCACAAACGTAATTGATTCGTAATGATACGGACTTTTTCAGTCCAATATATACAGGGTGTTTCCTAAACATTGGTCAAAAATTCGTGGTGTGATTCCTGGAGTATTTTCATGAAACATTTGTCGAAAAATGATCCCTTTAAAAATGGCACCCTGAAGAATGTTTTTCCTCACAGAAAAATTTTACAATTTTGAGGTTATATTCGAATTTTTCGTTAAAATCTTTTGCCGTGTACCAAATTTCATGATGTTTTTATGAGGGGTTTCGAAACTATTGAGGAAAACTCATCTTGAGGGTATTGATACATCAATGTCGAAAATTGTGATTTCCTCGAAAACTTCTTGCCCTATCGATATGAACTAAGAGCACATTTTTTACGTAAAAAACCTTTAGGTATCATATTCTAAAATCTCAATGTAAGAAAACTACCATAGAAAAAATGGAATTTTTTTACCTTTAACCCCCCTGGTATGGTACGCCCCTGATTAAAATTTTGCAATTCTGAGCCGAAATTCTGATGCAGCTTTATACGTTGTATCAAATTTCATGATTCTTGCATGGACGGTTTCGGAAATATTGAGGAAAAGCAGTCTTCAAGGTGCCCTTTTTAAAGGGGCGCAGCTCTCTTAGGAACCATTTTTCGACAAATATTTCTGGGAACTTTTTTTCATGTAAGTACTCCAGGAATCACACCACGAATTTTTGACCAATGTTTAGAAAACACCCTGTATAATACATATTTGAAAAATTATAATAATTCAATACACAACTTTTATCTAATTTTTTAATAATCAAATTGAAACTTGGCAAATGATTTAATAGTAAAGAATAAAGATACTAACCCATATTTAGAATATTCGTGAAGAAATCTGGTTTACCCACTTGGATCACTTTTGAAAATCGCCTTTCCGCGCGGAATATGTGCGGATTATTATACAGGCTATCAAGCGGCCTATGAATTGTCGTCGTGACAAGTGACAACGAGTTGGGGTTTACTAATAAGGTAATTGGGCATTTTTTTAGGACTTAGTGGTTATGATAGAAAATATTTCAATATTGAGGTTTTGACCGTCTAAATTAGACAAGCAAATTTGAACTAATATGGAGAATAGAAATATAAGTAAGCATTTTACATTCATACAAAGAAATGATAATTATTTTTTTTTGCGCTATTTAATTAAGATTTTAAAAAAGTATCCAAAAGTACTTTTTTAATTTTTTTAAACAATACTGTCCAAGCATTTTGCTTTTTAAAAATGGGGACTAGATAAATCGCAGATGACCGCGAGTATTAAAAAAATATATATTTTAGGATAACCGTAGATGCTTAAAAACATAAATGCGTTTTATTTGGAGGAGAGCTTAAGCAATCTGGAAGAAGAAATCTAATAGCTCCAGTAGCGGATCCAGGGATGGTTCAGGGGAGTTTGCCCCCCCTCCTTGACATAAAGCTTATATTTTTTAGGACTAGTAATAGCTAGGTAAACCGCAATCTCTTATAAAATATATTTTCTTTTAATTTTCACAAAAATAACTTGATTTTCAAAAATTTTTCACCTGAGACGCAGTTTATTTGCATGTATTGCTTGACCCTTTATGAAAAACGGAAAAAATTGTTTTGGTTTTGGTTGCCTACTTGGCCCATCCCCCGGGAGATCCTGGATCCACCATTGCCAAGCTATAAAATTCGAAATGGAAAATATGGCTTATAGTTTACTTATAATTCGGTAATAAAATTTATAATTTTACACTTGCAGTTTGCAAGGTCTGATTTTTGCCATTTTACATAACATAACAATTTACGGCGCCAAAAATCTTAAATTTGATTTTATGTTACAATATGATCAGAAATGCTTATGAGGAGTACATTTAATACTTATGTTGCTAAAACATGTACAATTAATGTTATTTGAGGTTAAGTATTTTAATTAAAGAAAACACTTGCATACATTTATTTATTTTTATTATCCATGGTATCTGCATCTTATTCATTATTCATATCATCATCATCATCATCATCATCATCATCATCATCATCATCATCGCTATCACCATCATCATCCTTATCTTTACCATCTTTAATACCTTTCTTATATCCGCCATAGAAAATTGGCCTTAGCATACTTAATACCACTCTTTTTAATTATTTTTCTCGTTTTTTTCGTTTATTATAGCATCCAGTTAAATATATCGCTATTAGAGTTAATTCTTCAGGTTTTCCTAGAGTAATATTGTCGAAATTTCTTATACTCCTTATAGCTTTTACATCAATTACATCTTCTGACAGTAGCCCTACTGGCGAAGGTAGCGATTTTATTATATCAGCTCCATGCAGCAAAAGTTATGAACGCTAGCACTAGTTTTATACCATCCATAACCATTTTCAAAACCATACTTTTAAAAATTTTACTCGTTGATGTAGTGCCCACAAGAAGTGATGGAAAGTATATTTGCAAATCTATCTATTAATCCTTTATTGATACCGGATATTTTGGAAACAAACTCAGGTTTTTAAAAAAATTTACCTGCTGTATTTCCTTCATTGCTATTGCCTCAACTGTTTAGGTTGATCAAAAACGAGATCCGTTTTATCATAAAGCTAAGTTGTTATTTTAGTTTTTTTTTTCTTTTACTGGAGCTTTTGGATAGTCACCTCTTGCAGTCACCTCTTGTTTACCGCTGCTGTAGTTCTTGATAAATATCGACTCATAAATTAGAAAGTCCGCCATTTTGGATCGGCCATTTTAATGTTTTATGGAACCAAGAATTATAATGAGTGACCTTAAGCAGTGCAAATTTTTGAATTTGAGGCAAATTGGTTTACAAATAAACATGTCCGCCAATTTAAATCCGACATTTTTATTTTTTAATATTTAATTTTTTTTTTTAAGTTATATTGTCACCGAAACTCGATACATATACCAAGTTTTAATTCTCTAGCTCATCAGAAAGTATCTGAAGTAACTCTCGCAAGATTTGAAATAGAAATAAATATGGAAACAAGTATACGGAGTCCAGTAAAATAAAACCATTTAAAAATGACGGGATAAGAGGGGGACGTAACTTATACTTTTTTAAATTGGCTATAAGATATTGTCACGAGGGGGTTTTATCGTGACGAGCACAGTTTAAGTTAGGTGTAATGGTTTTATTATAATACTTATATTTACTACTTACATTGTACTTAAATACATCTTGTCTACAAATCTTCTTTGATAGGCTTAACTTCTTATACTTGACTAACGTACTACTTATTCACTATTAACTAAGCCTGGGCGTTAGGTTCTCAGCGTACAACTAACTGCTAAACTCTTTTGGAGATGCTTTTATTACAAACCGTTTGCCATTGATAGGATATCGAGATGTGTGTTTCCTGTATAAACATCATCGAAATCCCATTAGCCACGTTGTTTATAATACTTCTATATACAATTTATTACTTTTAATACAATTTGAACTATATACAGAAGTTCATTTCCTTAGAATGTTTAGGGTTAATGTGCACTTGCTTATAAACGTAACTTGTGTCATTCACTTAATAGGACATTATTTTCTATCCTGACACATCCCCCTTGCTTTTAAAAAAATCTGTCCCCACAGATTGTCTACTAAACTATTTTTCACAGAAAAAAAATATAACAGTCGTCTGTACCTAATAAATTATAAAACTAATTAACTAAAATAATTGTCTATCCATTCCCATCTACTCGTTCCGATTGTTTTGCATTCTTCAGGTGACGCAACCTAGTCCAATGTAGGTTTATAAAGAAGTATCAACCGCAGTGTTGCCGTGACGAATTTGTGGGTCTTGCACGCTGCCTTGAAAATGTTCAGATCTCGCTTTGTTGCCAACTGTCCTTATCTCGTTTTGACTTGTGCGGTCCATTCCCTCAGGAAGACCTGGATGGTAGGTCCTTTTTTCTGTTCGTAGTGTTTGATTTGGCGGCACGATTGGCGGGGGTTTAGAGTTGGCTACCCCCGGTTTTTTCATGCTGCGCTCTGGGTAGCTGTCTTGCCTTGTGGTATCGACTGTTGCCTTGTGGTATCGGCTGTTGCCTTGTGTTATCGGCTGTTGCCTTGTGGTATCGGCTGTTGCCTTGTGTTATCGGCTGTTGCCTTGTGCTATCGGCTGTTGCCTTGTGGTATCGGCTGTTGCCTTGTGTTATCGGCTGTTGCCTTGTGGTATCGGCTGTTAGCTCTGTCTGGGTTGACTACTTGGTGGGTTGGCTCTATGGCGATTTGTCTGCTGTACACCAGTGCTAATCGGCCCTGCTCACCACTTTTTCGTCTTTTGCATTACTTTGGTTGATCTTTTTGGCCGCTTTGCTAGGCCTTTTGTGACGTCTTGGTTATGTCAGGTTGTCATCGTTCTTCCATGTCTTCTTTCTTCATGTTGGGAACGAGTAGAATAGGTGGATCTAAAAAATTAATGTACAGACGATGTTAGGACATAATAAATATTTACATATGTTTACATTGAAAAGAGACAAAAATTACAAAAATGAGAAAAAAATTATTTAATTGTTCTCGGTTCATTTTAGAATTATTTATACCCTGGCAACCCTGCTTATTTAGCCTGCTTATACTTATATCATTTGATAACATTCGAAAAAATATGTTTAATTTAATACACCTTTGTTTATACATTCCACAATTTGTTTTATTATACATTCAAAACAATGTGTGCGTTTTGCACCTTTTAAGACATTATAGAAATTATTTAACTAAGTTTAAAATATGTATGTCATACATTTATTTTTTCTATGGTATACGCCCTTCATTATAATTTATTCCCCTTACATCTCTCAATCTCACTCCTGTGATTCATAAAAATTATTAACATTGTAATAATATACAATTATACTTGGCGATCTCTTCTATGTGGCAATTAGCTTGTCGGCAAATGGGTTAGCTCCTATCATTTACTATAATATTTCTTGAATAATCTTTTCGCGTAGACTTTGACATGAAATATCACGGTAAAAATGAGTTCTTCCATTTGCGGACTACGACGCGCAGTGCAGGTCGTAAACATTTATAAAAATTATTTATTATACAAAACTACCGGCATAGTATACGGTTATGTAATCTATGCGGTTTTTATAATTACATTGAGCACGTGTATAAATAAAATATACCGGCATTTAATTATACGACGAATTTTTTATTCGCCGGAGCCACAATTGACAATGTTTGCATTAACTTTTTCGCCGATTTGAAGGGAGAATAAATCTTTTTGTTCTTTCAATTCGATTTGAAACTTTGTGTGACCGTAGTTGATTACGATTTCGGGTATATTTTCGTTTAAATTTAGTGACGCCGATTTTTTTGAATGTTTTTTGAGAAGTTTTATACTTACATAGGTTAAAAACAAAAGCAGGGCAAGGCACGTGACACCGAATAATATAAATAAAATCTATATGTTTTTAGCTGATTCATTTTACAAACACAACTTTTTCTGGGTATTACGCCACTAGTAATGAAAAATTATTTTAAAAAATTATAAAAAACCACTGCGTTTCTCCTAGAAAAATAAAAATCACTAATTTGTCAGTGGCTTTCTATAAAAATAAACAGTTGCCTAGTAAAACCTAAACCACTTATCTTTTGATTGAATTTGAATACGCTACGTTTCGATTGCCAATCTACAATTACTTTAAAAAATTATAAAAAACCACTGCGTTTCTCCTAGAAAAATAAAAATCACTAATTTGTCAGTGGCTTTCTATAAAAATAAATAGTTGCCTAGTAAAATCTAAACCACTTATCTTTTAATTGAATTTGAATACGCTACGTTTCGATTGCCAATCTACAATCGTTTTCAAGCTTTTTATTTATATTTTGTCAATAAAATCTATATGCTTGAAAACGATTGTTGATTGGCAATCGAAACGTAGCGTATTCAAATTCAATCAAAAGATAAGTGGTTTAGGTTTTACTAGGCAACTGTTTATTTTTATAGAAAGCCACTGACAAATTAGTGATTTTTATTTTTCTAGGAGAAACGCAGTGGTTTTTTATAATTTTTTAAAATAATTTTTCCTTACTAGTGGCGTAATACCCAGAAAAAGTTGTGTTTGTAAAACCGAATAATATGTCATATTCGTAGTGTATCTGTGTTGTGTTTAAAATATTTTGTGCGTTAGCAACTTGAACTGGTGATGCTGCCAGACTTATAATCGGATGATGAAAAAATAGGTATGCAGTCGACACTGAGAGCAGAAAATTCCATAGCAGAAAAATTCCGTGACTTCCCATACCGTATTTATCGCTGACACTGTATGTTTGCGGTATGATAGTGTCTACTGAATTTTCAATTTGTTTTAATGTTGTCTCTGATGGCGTCAAATTTAAATGAGGTATATTTAGTGTCCAATTTGAGTTAAGGCACTCTTGCATATCTTTATATGTGGGTTGCATGTGTTGCATTTTTGGTCTTAAAATAAATGATTTTAGATTTGACCAAACTGCAGGTATAATGTGAGCTATGCTCGCTGTCTCGATTTTATTGTTACACGGGAATTTTTGTGGAATAATAATTTCTCCGGATGACTCTAACTGGCAATTGCATGGGATTTTAATTTTTAAAGCTCCTTTTTTGTTATAAACGTTTTTTAGCTCGGTTTTTTCACTACCGCATGAGAGATAGGTTTTTTATTGCAGATGTGTAAGTATGTATGTTATGTCATTTATTTCTGAGATGATCAACGAGTTACCCGAGTGGCAATTCATCGGGCAGTATGAACTTATTTCTTCTACAGACGCGCCGTGATACAATTTTTGGCGCACTCTGGTCCCTGTATATTATCAGCAGAAAACCTAGGAATAAAACATAATTTGTCGTGATAAGGTCTTCATAAATGTAGCCCTGTACCTGAAATTTGTCTAATCTCTTCTTTTCCGTAATTATTTTTTGAGACAGCGATGTACAATGCCTGGTGTGGTATTGTACATGTTTGATTGAACCATAAACTAACACAAAGACGCCTGATCCAAAAATGGCCCCTGTTACCGAAATCTCATACCAGATGGCTATACGCGACGGTGTAAATATTAATTGCTAATTGTCTCGCCTGAATGAGTCGGCGGTGTTGCCATACCAAAGACAATTATACCTATCTACTTTACAATTCTCCTACTTTCCCCAGATTGATTTTTCAATAGGTGGACAGTTAGTGAGTTCGCGTAGACAACCCTTCGCTTGGCAATTCTTCCGCTCTTTTGAATGTGGTGCATTAAAGAGAGAGAGCCTCTCGGGAGCCCCGGTGTGTTTGGTCGAACTCGATCATTATGAATAAGGTATTTAGAATTTGATTGGTATACCGCGTAATTTAATCAAATATTATTCCTTTTCTAGCTACTGCCTATTTAATATGCTTAGGCGTTTACGTTTTCGACTTATACATATATAAATGTATATATACAGTATGTCCTCCTAAGTTGGAATCATATGGAAAACTTTTTTATTTATAATTTTAGAAAAAAAAGTTATTTTTCATAAAAAGTTCTGCATTATCTAAATCTTGGGAGGGGATAATTACCCCCATTATCCCCTTTCCTTGCATACGCGAATGGGCAGATGAAATTCAATTTATAAGTTGGATTGGCGGATTCAAAATCGAAGATTTTCTTCTTTACATTTTATAAATTTTAAAAATAAGTATAATTTTAGTTTTTAACAATCAATATTTAGTACTTTTTACTTTTTTTTTCTATTACAAAGCTTGGTTTTAACGACCGAAATTAAGCGGTCCGTTCAATGTCGTTATAACCGATATTTACTGTAGTAGCACTACATATTAAAGAGTTTTTAAAATTTGTTAAAGAAAAAAAGAGATTTTTGGTAATAATTTTGAGTATTTCTATTTATTTTTAAATAATTTTGTCATTTAATTATTACCCCTATTGTCATGCAAAATTTCAAAAAATATCGATTTTGTTGTAATTTTTCAGGAAGTTATAATAAATTAATTTTTCAGGAAGTTATAATAAAATATAAAATGTGTGTGTGTGTGTGTGTAATATGGCCTTGATCGAGCCAACTGGCCAGCATTTCTCCTTGTTTATTACAAGGGAGTAAAAAATATAAAATAAAAGCTGTTAAGTTTGGCACCCTTTTTCTAAAAAACAAAGAGGTTTGATGCAAAATATAATAAGAAAAAAATCCTTAGTTTGATCTTTTCTAGCGCCTATTAGTTTGCTATTATTACACCCTGATATAAGGGCATCGAAGAAATAACTGTTATTTCTTCGATAATAAGGGCAAAAGAAAAAAATATGCCATCTATATATATATTATATTTATTGTGTCATACCGGGTGGGCAAAAAACCGGACAAAATGTTTATCGTTATAGCTTTCCAACTATAGATTTTACCAAAGCAAGCAGTAATTTGCAGGGAATTGATCGGACAATTGTGTAAAAGTATATTTTTGTCCACCATCTTAAAATCCCAGATGGCAGACAGAATCAAACTTGACCTTGAAAGAGGCTCGTTTATTCTTCTGTTACGGAAATTTTAGATATATATTTTTGTTTGTCGAAAAGCTCTATCTTTGCTACGCACAACGAGATATGAATCGTTTAAATCGGTTTAGGCCCCTAAAAATTAATTTTTGCTTTAACAATATTCTTTTACATACAGGTTAACGATTGATTGCTTTTAAAAGATCACAAACAAAATTTGCCGTCATTGTAAAATCCAAAATGGCGGACATAAAAACTTTACTTTTTAAAAAGGTTCGTTTATTTTTATATTCCGAAAATGTTTTGAATTTTTTTAGAACTATAGAAAAATTTTACAGAATATGCGATTGCCTTGCCATTTCTATGTGCATTTATTTCCTCATAAATTCATTACTGGTAAACCGACAATTAAATAAAAAGCATCATGGCAAAGATCAAGTTCATTAAAGATCCGTATTTAAATTTTCAGCCATCTCTAAAAATAATATGGCTTACCAATTCGAATTTGACCCTCCATAAAGGGTAGTTTTTTCTTATGTTGAGAGAAATTTTTCGACCTTTTTTTGAATTTATTTAAAAGATCCTAGGTCCACCACGCACAAGTTAATCATAAAAAAATAAATCTTCGCAACATACAAAGAAGCGATCCTTCATAGAAGGACAAATTTGACTTTTGTTCAATTTTAATAGTTTTGATCAAAGAGCAATCGGGTATCACCATAATTCTTTTTTTTTTTTTCATTGAAATCGATTCAGTGAGTTTATAACGAAATTATTGCAGACAGAAATTGAAATAACAGTTGCTATAACAATTCTAATTTAAAGAACCACTGAACCGATTCTAGAGATTTTATAGAATCCATTCAGTATTAATGGAAGAATGGATACAGAATTAAGGAATAATATTTCGGGAACCACTAAACCGTTTTAAAATTAATGTTTCGAGATCCACTAAACGGATTTTAATGATTCGTAACTAGTTGCATGAGGGTGACGAAAACAGAGCGTTTTTAAGAGTTCCAAAAATCCGTAATATAAGAATTAAAAAGCCTCTTTGAAACGGGCAAGATTGATTCTCTCAGGCATCTTAGAATTTATAATATCAAATCTTTCTGCTTGAAAGCCTAATCAATTGGTTAGTATAGTTATAACAAAAACATTTTGACCGGGTTTTTTTGGTCCACCCGGCAGATATGAGTACCGGGTTAAATTACAGTTTTTTTTTATTAGTTATACAGACACACCCTATAATACTCCAAAAACTTTTTCAAGACTAATTTTTAACTAGTTTTGGGTTAAATCGGGAAGGGTACACAAAACAGCGGCGCGCGGGCCTTTTGAAAAATTTGGATACGCAGTAAAAAATCACTAAAAGATGTTAAGTAGAACCGTTGTATGATGAAGATCCATCAAACAACGATAGAACCAACAACTTCGTAACTTTCATTTCCGATAAATTTAGAAAATACTTTTTAGGGCTGGTATAATAGGGTGGAGTTTACTTATTGTGTGCTAATTGGCTAGTCTAGGAAGGTATCTTATCCGTCATGGATCCATTTATTATTACTTAATAAATAAAATAAATTTATACTAAAAACACCTTGGATATTTATTAAAGATTCTATTATTTGATTCACCTCGTGGTTTTTTAGGACCGACGGGATTTTAAAAAGTTTGCATTTAATAAGGTAAATTACACCAAAATAAAAAAAATTGTAAATAAAAAAGTTGTAGGCCACCTTCATAAAGTCAGACTTTTCATAATCCCCTCGTATGTCTTCATATTTACATAAGTTTTTATAAATTTCGACTACATTGAATTTGGCACACCCGGTAGTCCCTTTGCTACTCCGACACTGTTAATTTCTAGACAGAAAGAACACACAAAAAGAAAGGCGGGCGAACGCTTATTTGAGCAAAGAGAACTAAATAGAATGTAAGAGAAAAAAAAGCGCAAAGGTATCAAATTAAACTTTTGTTTGTTAATTATTTTTATAAGAGGTATTTCATATGCAATATATTTTTCCTACGACCACACATGAAAATCATGGGTTTCACACCATTTTCATCCTCAGAAAACGTTAGGTTTCACCCATGGGCAGAAATTTTTTGAAAAATACTTTTTGCACATGTGTTGCAAAGTATCTTTCCACACATGTGCGGAAAAGCAGTTTCATTTGATTTGTGCAAAATTGAAGAACCGTTTTTACAAAAATGAGTATAGCTCATCAGTGTTCGTAGGAAAGATAGCGTACACAACTCGATAGAAAGTAACTTCTTACACTCGCCTGTTGTTTCACTCGGCTGGCGCCTCATTCTCAACATTCACGCTCGTGTGAAATTTGTCACTCTCTTCTCTTGTTCATATGTAATAGACTATTTCGTTTTTAACCTTACCATATGAATAATAAGGTTACTCGTTCCAGACCTTACTAACTAGAAACCACAAAAAGGGTCCACTTATTACAAAAAAAGAATGAAACTGCGTCTCCTTTCAAGGGTCAGTCCCAATCCTTTTTCGTTGTTTAGGGATAAAAACATAAAAGATAAAAGTGTCACTGTTTATCCCTGGGATGAACAGGGATAGATCAGGGATAAAAAATTAAATTCAGGGATGAAAAGTGACAGGTAAGGAATTACAAACCTGGTTTTTAGCGCATTTGATATTTTAGACAAGTCATTCTTATTTGATTAAACAATCGTTTATTAACACTATTTTTATACACCCCACGCTTTTACCTTAGTCTGTTAAAAGTCACGTTAGTGTACTTAAAATTTTTTAGTTTTTTATACAGCTGATGATTTCAGTTGAACCGTTTAACTTAAAAGTGTTTTACGTATTTTTGAATTTAATATTTGGCTAAATAAAAAGTTTAAAAAATTCAGACAAATAAATGTAAAAATAACTAAATGCAAAATTTTTAAGTAGTTATACTACTACAATGAAAAAAAAAACAAATAATATATAAAACTAAAAAAAAGTTATGAAATATTCTTGAAGATCAGTTTCTAGTTAGTTAGGTATCTACTTATTTATTTAATTTAATTTTGGATAATTTTGAAGTAACCAAGTGCTTATTTGTTTTTTAAAAGATTTTTTTGACCTTTTGTTCAGTTCAGATGGTAGCAGGTTAAAGAGTTCTTTTCCAATGTATGTTTTTCTGTACATTTCTCGAGTTTTTTTGAACATTTTCCGTGTTTTTCTGACCATTTCCCAAGTTTTCCAGGATTTCCGAAAATTTTCCCAGTTTTTCCGAGCATTTCGCGAGGTTTTTCAAACATTTCTAAAGTTTTTTGAAAATTGTCCGAGGTTTTCTAAACATTTTCCGAAAATTTCCCGAGTTTTTTCTAACATTTCTCGAGTTTTTTGAAAATTTTCCAAGTTTTTCCAAACATTTTCCGAGTTTTTCCTGACATTTCCGCAAATTTCTTGAGTTTTCCCAAAAAAATTCTGAGTTGTCCGAAAAATTTTAAAGTGTAAGGACTGTACATTTGCCTCTGGCCTTAACTCTTGGAAGTCAGAAAATATATCTACTTTTTCTTACCTACATATCTATGCCTACACTGGGCAAGACGCGTCCACCCCTACAGAAGGTTGCATGTATACTGAAAGGAGTGACTGAAAGATTTTTCCAAATGATTTTGAATTAAATAAAATATCGGCAACACTGCACTATGGCACTCTTTTTTCCTATGTAAATTATTGCATAAGAAAAAAAAGACAGAGCGAGCATTGGAGTTCATGTGGTTACCTGCTATTACCAAACGAATAGCGACATCAGCGCCCTCACCGGTCGTCACCGGCTGATTTCAAAGGTCCTCAGTGCGTGAATTAAAGAGTATGCTATTGGCCTAATGAAAGCTGAGCGTCTATGATATTATATTAGTTTATGATTGAACCATGCGAAGGGTGTGGTGGTCAGTTCATAAAGGTCCCACTTTTGTCTGTGTTGTATAATCGGTATTTTAATGTGAATAAAAATTTTATTTTCCGTGATGCTGCAGTCGCATATTGGAAGTTCGTAAAATTTTGAAATTTTTTCTTTTGAAATTGCCAAACCTTGATTTGACGAATAGATTTGTTTTTCCAGATTATCTAAATCCTTTCGTAGAACCTCTGGATTGACTATTTCAATAGGGATTTTTCTTGCTTTGCATGATTCAATAATTTTTTGTTTTCTTAGTGCGCGAGTTAGAGATATTATTCGCCTTAAATTTTGATACTGATTGACCAGAGACGTGCTAGCAAAACTTTCTTCATCCCTCAGGATTACTTTAACCTCTTTATTTAAAGTTGAAACTTTTGAGTCGATAAATTTTATTTTACGTTCTGTATCTTTAAAAGTATCGCCAATTTTTGTAGTGTAATCGGAAAAATGTTTTGACTGTTCCCCGATACTGTGAAGGGTTTCGCCTAGCCCTTTACTGATTGTGTTAAGTTGCCTTTTTACTGTTTCGTCATCCTCAGAAATTATATCGAGTTTTTCTTCGGTCGCGACCCCACAACACCAATTCAGAGCGTCTCCGATGAAGCCTAGTGCCCTTTTTGGCCTTAAAAATTTGTTTAGATTTTTGTGTCCTCATCGAAGATGCGCCCCAGTTACCGTTTAACAAATCGAATTCTTTTTTAAATGCCTTCCCTAACTCATGTGTGTGTGATACCAAGTTACAATTGTCGCCATATGACTCGCAGATATATCTTGGTAACTCTGGTTCTGTCATGGTCTCTTCTGACCAGTCCATTTTATATGTAATCGGAATCGTAGCTTCGTATGCTACAGTTTGCGGTAGTGCCTTCCAAAATGCTCCGGCACTGACTTCTACTAGGTAGGATTGGTTGTTTCGGCTTCTGTGACCTTAATTGCTACGATGCACAATATGAAGTTCCATCTAAAAAAATTCTTTGCAAATATATGTTATTTACATGCCATTAGATGTGTTTTTAAAAAATTAAATGTCTCTTTTTAAAATTAAAATTTACTTTAATAAAATAATAAATAATAGCATTCATAGTGTTTGGCTACGATATTTATTTTGTATTTTATTTGTTTTATTGCCGTCTGTTCCTTGTTAGCAAAATATTAAAAGTTATCAAAATAAAGTTGTGGTTTATTTCCACAACATCTTAATTTATTTAAAAAAAATACTTTAATTATTTATAAAGTTTTGATCGTTAATATAAATGTTTAACGAAAAATATTAAACTTCTAAGTGTTTTTAAAACAACCGGCTTGGATATTATTAATATCAAAATATTAAAAGTTATCAAAATAAAGTTGTGGTTTATTTCCACAACATCTTAATTTATTTAAAAAAATACTTTAATTATTTATAAAGTTTTGATCGTTAATATAAATGCTTAACGAAAAATCCTAAACTTCTAAGTGTTTTTAAAACAACCGGCTTGGATATTATTAAACAAACTCCGAGTTGTCTCAACAAATTTAATCAAAAATTTTTATATTCCTTAAATGTTTTAAAAACAATTTATCTAATTAGTTGATACTTATAAGTTAAATATTTCAATAATTTTTAACTTATTTTTAAACTTTGCGGGAGTGTTATCCCAACATTTAATTTAATTTATTATTATTACTACCTAATTGTTTTCTAAACTTAGGTTGGTGAACACTAATTAGTCGATCGTGTACCATTGATATTATATTTCCTATAAACAGTTTATATTTATGTATGTAAAGATTTCAAAGCGGTCGTTGCTTGACACTTTGTTATATTATCTGGTGTAGTGTTTTAATAACATGATACCGTACACCTCCTAATCGGTTTTTAATTGTTTTATTTATACTTGCACTGAAAATAAAAAATAAAAATCTAATTTAATTATAGGTAGGTATCTTTTTTTTTTTTAATTTAAATTTTGCATTGAATAAAAATGTCTTTTTCACTTCACTAAAATAGCGTCCTTTATTTTATTTCACTTCACTTTAAATAGTGTCTTTATATACAGGGGGATATTTGTGACACAAGGTCTTGTTATAAGGGCTTTGCCCTAAGGGCCTTACCATAAGGGCCTTAAAAAAATTTTTTTGGCAGCTTAATTTTCTGTCACTGGGGACTACTTCCGGTGTCCATGGGTCATAGTAAGGTAGCATCCTGCTGACATGAACCACTTCTTTTTTGCATTTGTTTGATGGTCCTTTTCTTATTTCGTAATCCACATCCGACATTCTGCGTGTAACGTAATATGGGCCGAACCATCTGAGCAATAATTTTTCACTTCTTCCTACTTTTCTGACGGGAGTAAAAACTTTCACTTTCTCGCCTTCTTCATATTCTACGTGTCTGTGTTTTGCGTCATAGTGAATTTTGTCTTTTTGCTGCTGATTTTTTATATTTTCCGCTGCGGCATTTCGCACTGCGAGTGCCCGGTTTCGGATTTCTTCCGTGTTACTTGTTGGTGGACTCATCATGATATTTGCTTCTATAGGTAATATTGGTTCCCTACCATAGACCAGCATAAATGGCGAGTACTGGGTCGTTGCTTGTTTTGAACAATTATAGGTTGATGTCACTAAAGGTAAAAATGTATCCCAGTCTGTATGTGACGTGTTTGTGTACATTGATAACATATCTGCGATAGTTTTATTCATTCTTTCTACTAGTCCGTTGCACTGTGGATGGTATGACGTAGTAAACTGGCTTGTGACGCACATCATTTTTAACATCTCTCTTATTAGTTCGGATCTAAAAATTTGACCTCTGTCACTCAGTAGGTACTTGGGCGATCCGTGTCTTGTGATTATTTTTTCGACCATAAATTTTGCGACAGAATTTGCTTTTCCGTCCGGCAATGGCGCTGTTTCGGCCCATCTTGTCGCATAATCTGTCGCGACTACAATCATTGTATTTTTTTGTTTTGATAATGGGAATGGCCCGAGAAGGTCTATAGACACTCTCTCAAAAGGAACGCCTATCGGCATAGGTTGTAATAGCCCTATGGGAATTCTATTCTGTTGTCCTTTTCTGGCTTGGCAGTCGGGGCATCTTTTAATAAAATCTTCGATATGTTTTTGTTGATGGTCCCAAAAATATCGATTTTTAATTTTTTGTTGTTTTGGCCACTTCTAGGTGGGCGCCTCCTAACGGCTCGTTATGATGTGCAAATAAAATCTCTCCAATTAAATTTTTTGGTATGGCTAGTAAAAATTCTCGCCCTTCTGGCCTAGGATTTATTTTGTGTAAAACTGTGTCTATAAGCCTAAAATTTTTTATTCTTTTTCTTAGTCCAATACTGCCAATTTTGTCAGGATCTTGTAAACCGTCTATGATCTCTCGCAAACTTTCGTCTTCTCTCTGTAATTTTCCCATATCTTCGGGTTCAATGATGAACGTGGGTATCTCCTCTAATTGTTCCTCTTCATTTTCGCTCGGTTTTAGCAGGGGATTTCTACTCATGCAGTCGGCATCTCTGTGTTTTGCTCCACTTTTGTGTTCTATTGTGTAGTCAAATTCTGACAATTTTATTGCCCATCTGGCTAATCTTCCTACGGGATCTTTAACTGATTTTAACCAGCACAGTGCTTGATGATCGGTTACGATTCGCACATGCTTACCATATACCAATGTTCTAAAATAGCCTAAACTGTATATTATTCCTGCTAGCTCTAATTCTGAGATTGACATATTTTTTTCTGCGTTTGTTAAACTTCGACTGGCATAGGCAACAGGGTGAAGATGGGTGTCTTCCCCCTCTTGCAAAAGTATGGCGCCTAGGCCTTGCGTGCTTGCATCGACGTGTAAAACGCATTCTTTTTCTGGTTGATAATGCGCTAAAACTGGTGATGTGATCAGCCTTCGTTTTAGCTCCTCAAATGCTTTTTGATGTTTTTCTTCCCAAAAGAAAGGTGTGTCTTTTTTGGTTAAATCGTGAAGCGGTCTGGCTATAGCAGAAAAGATTTTATGAATTTTCGATAAAAATTTGCAAGGCCTAAAAATTGCATGACATTTTATTGTGTTTTAATTTTTGGAAAATTTTCAATACAAATTAATTTCTTTTTGTCGGGTTTTAGGCCTTGGCTCGATACAGTATAACCGAGCAGATCTAGTTCTTCTTTTATATATTCGCATTTTGAGGGTTTTAGTGTTAGCCCTGCATCCCGTAGTCTTTGAAAAACGGTGCGCAATTTTTCTAAATGGTCAGAGAGTGTTTCTGAAAATATACAGATGTCGTCACAATAGACCAGGAGCGTTTTCCATTTTAGATCACGAAAAACCATATCTGCCAATCTTTGAAATGTTCCAGGAGCTCCCGATAATCCAAAGCATAGCTTGTTCCAAACGTATGTACCACCTTGTCCGGGGCAACAAAAGGCTGTATACTGTTTAGAATCGTCGCTAAGCTTTATTTGCCAAAATCCACTGAACATATCGAGTGTTGTGAAGTATTTGGCCTTCCCTAATTAGGTCAAAAGGTCGTCTATGACTGGCATTGGGTAGTTAGCTCTACGTGAAACATGATTTACGCGGCGAAAATCGCAACAGAACCGCGTCTCTCCACTCTTCTTTTTCACCAGTACCACCGGACTTGCCCATTCTGACTCCGCTTCGCTTATAACGCCTGCCTGAAGCATTTCATTTACTTGTTTGTCTATAATTTCCTTTTCCTTATGAGATACCCTATATGGCTTTTCACGTATGGGTTTCGCATCACCCACGTCAATCACGTGTTCTACAAGGTCCGTCTGGCCCATATATTTTGGACTTTTTGCGAAAACATCGCTGTACTCCTCTAATAAATTGTATAAATGCGATTTAATTTTTTCATCTTTTATGTGGTTAATTTTGTGGTCCGCCATTGTCACTCTCTCTTCATCCTGTATCTCTTGTGTCTCTTCAATGTTAAGGACGGGTAAGGTGTCTATATCGTACCTAAACCCCTTTTTAAGGTAGCCTAAGGTCGATTCCTTGAAAATTTTTATTGGGTTATGTTTTTTGGTGGTTAATTGCATTGTAGTGTCGTCATCAAATTCAGGGGGAGAGCAAATAATTCCTTTAGGTCTTAAAAATGCGTCATTCTCTTCAAAAATAAAATTTTTTAAATCAACTGAACCGAATTTTTCTATTTTTAATTTAATTGTTGTATGCTCACTCGGTATAATAAAATAATCATTTAAACAAGTTACTTTAAAAATATCCCTTAAATCCTGGCTTTCCTCCTGTACTAAAGGTAAAGAAGGTGAAATAAAATTTTCATAAGTGCCCAATTGATAATTTTCGTCTTTATGAAACGAAAGTGTTGTTGTTATGTAACCGTTCGTTAGTCGTACAGTCTTGTCGGTGAGATTGATTTGGGCGTTATTTTTTTCTAAAAAGTCCATTCCCAAAATTAAAGGTTTTGGTAATTTTTCTACGACTATGGCTTCAATGTATCCACACATTTCGCCGATTTTAATTTTAAATTCTGTTAGGCCGAGTGGCATTACTTTATTTCCACCGGCAGTTGATAAAGCAAATTGTTGTTTTAAAGGCTCTATGTCTCTACATAGAGATTTCTCTATGATGCATTTTCCAGAGCCGATATCCAGGACTATGTCTACCCCCTTAAAATTATTGACGACACCCTTAACTACCAGAATTTTATTGCTTGCCCCTGTTTGGAGGACGACGCCGTTGGGGCACTCTAATTGAGTCGTCCTTGCACATTTGGGGATGGCGACCTACTCGCTCTACTAAACGATACTCTTCTTTGTGGTCCCCTTTCGCTGCTACGCTCCCTGCTACATGCATAATGCCCACACCTATTGCAATCGTTGCATCTCGGCCTGCCGTCGTGACACCTCGTATTTGGAAGATCCCTGCTTCCTGAGTGATCCCTTCTGGGTGACTCTACGTGACTATTTTGCGGCCTTCTTTGTTCATTCCTGTTGTTTTGTCCAAAATTTATATTTTGGCCAAAATTCCTCCTATTATACCCATGATTTGAGTTTTGATTATAATTTCCCGTATTTCGATTATGATATTGACCTATCGGCCTGTTTAGATTACCCCTATAATTGTTTGATCTACCTCTAAATTCGCGAAACCTCGACCTACCTCTACCATTTTGATGATAGTTCGACGCGTTTTGCCTAAAATAGTTTGTTTCATTTTGTCGCGTGTAATTTGGGCCATTTTGCCTTAAAAAATTAAGACCGTTTCGCCTAGGATAGCTTCCCTCATTTTGTTCGATTGTCAAAACTTCTGTTTGTCTTGTCATTTTGTCTATTAAAACGTTTTGTCTAATAGCACTTAATTTCAAAACTGTTTCTCTTAGTTTTTTGTGATCCAGGTCGGATGAGGTTATTAATTCGTATGACTCTGTATAGGAGCTATGTAGCCCACTTTCAAAATGTTCTCTAAATTGGTCAAATGGCATTTTTTCGTCAATTTCATACGCCATATTGAATAAATCATAATAATATTGTTTAATATCCTCAGCACTTCCCTGTTTTCTATTTTTAAATTTAATTTTGAGATTTTTTAGAGGTTGGTCACCCCCAAATTCTTTTAAAAAATCTTGTTTTAAGTGAGCCCAAGTTTTATTTGCATTCTCGGTTTTGCTACTATATTCTAAAAACCATCTGAAGGCGGCGCCTTCCAAATAATTTTTAAAATATGCTATCTTATGCGTTTCGGTCCAACCGTTTACTTGAGATACTTTTTCGTATTTTGTAATGAAATTCACCGGGGAGTCTAACCCTGGGTTAAAGTAAGGTGGGTCTATAAATTTGGGTGATGCCGGATTACTGGTCGTACCCGTCAGAGCGTCACTTAGCGTTGTATTTGTCATTTTAAAAATTTTTGTGATGGCTGAGTCCTGTTTTTTATTGAAGCTAGATTTTGTATTCAACCCTTGGTTGATTATGGTTTGATTTTTTTTGTCTTGCAACGTTTCTTGGGTCGAAGGAATTTCCGTTTTATTGGAAATGACCGTTAAATTATTTGAATCTTCAAAAGATAAATTTTGCCCACGGGATAATTTAAAATCTTGTTTTGAAATTCGTAAAACTTTTTTAGGAGTTGAGTGATTTTCGGCACTCGGATCCACGAAGGATAAGTCGAAATTTACTGTCTTTCTGACAGGACTTCTTGAGAGTTTAGTGCTTTTTAAAAAGGGACTGCTCGCAGATTGCGAACTAGAGGCGAAGACGTTATTTTTATCGTCTTCACTAAGACTTTTTGTGACGCTTCTAGTGACTCTGGCTGGGGTACCCATTAATTATAGAAACCATCTTTTTAAGAGGAAAAAAAAACGTATAAAAATACCGAATTGAAAATGTCGAGACAAAATGAATTAAACTAATATGCGAAAAAATATACACTAATAATAGGTAACATGTCACCACACTTAAACTGCGTTTTTTGATTTAAAAAAAAATATATTATTTTTTCTGTCCATCTAGTTTGAAAATTTTATGAAAATGATATTTATATAGGATAAATAATTCTAATGACAGAAAAATTATAAAAAATAGATAAATGTAATATTCAATATTTAGTTAATGCATGCCGGAATCGATTGTTTCGGCTGGAGCGTCATAATAATTTCGATACTCCTTAAAATAATTTAAAAAAAATAAAAATAAAATAACAAATAGTGAAAAGAGTGAAATTAAGACAAATAAAAAAATTAAAAATAATTTGAAAAATAAATTTTTTCCACTATATGCCTATATGTCTTTCAAAAAAGACAGCGGCGCCTCCACCATATGTCACGAGGGGGTTTTATCGTGACGAGCACAGTTTAAGTTAGGTGTAATGGTTTTATTATAATACTTATATTTACTACTTACATTGTACTTAAATACATCTTGTCTACAAATCTTCTTTGATAGGCTTAACTTCTTATACTTGACTAACGTACTACTTGTTCACTATTAACTAAGCCTGGGCGTTAGGTTCTCAGCGTACAACTAACTGCTAAACTCTTTTGGAGATGCTTTTATTACAAACCGTTTGCCATTGATAGGATATCGAGATGTGTTTTGTTTCCTGTATAAACATCATCGAAATCCCATTAATCACGTTGTTTATAATACTTCTATATACAATTTATTACTTTTAATACAATTTGAACTATATACAGAAGTTCATTTCCTTAGAATGTTTAGGGTTAATGTGCACTTGCTTATAAACGTAACTTGTGTCATTCACTTAATAGGACATTATTTTCTATCCTGACAATATGTTTACCAGATAGGAAAAAAATATCGGTGTACTCGGCGGAACTTTTTTTATAACTCTAGCTAAGTTAAAAATTTTAATATTTTTTAATCAAAAATACTTTTCTATAAAACCTTGTATTATAACAAGTCTACAAATCACTGGTTTGTTAACAATTATTGCAAAATAAAGTACCTACCTGCTGCCTTAATATCCATGTTGACACCGTCTAAATTTGACGTCTGACAACAAATGTCAGATTTTTTCAAATTTCGCCAGATTTTTTGAAATGTAAAGAATGGCCCCCAAATAACAAATAAACCTTTTTCTGTCACAGTTTTAAAAACACCTAATTTAATAAGCAGCGTCTAAGCAAAGCCAAATTTGCGCTAATGCTAATACATTTGGGTAAGTTACCAAAAAAAAATTCTTATGTTACCTTGCTAAAGTTAACATTTTAAAGATATGTGTCATTAGTTTGAACTAATTTTTTTTGCTACTGTTGGCGCCCTAATGCAGCTATTTATCCTTATGTGCGCCGCTAACAAGATATAGCACATATAATATTACGATTACCTCACCCATTGCGAGCTCTGCAAAGCATTTTCCGTTAATTTCATGGGCTATCAAGTATTATATATAGAACGGAAATCCAAAATTTACGCATTGTGTCGTTTAGCTAATCTGCCTGCAAAACTAAGAGGTACCTTTCCTGTTACACATTTAGAAGCTTACGATGCGACATGGAAGCAAGTCAGGTATATACGCAATGCGTTTGGGCGAACTAAAATTCACCTTATCTAATTATTTTTCTTTTTTTACCTTTCCTAATGTTGAAACTTTTTAAATACCTAAAAGAATATCTCGATGCCAAGTGTTATAAGCAAAAGGGCTTTGTAACGAAATAGCGCCTATCAAAATAGCTCGTTTCTAAAAAGCGCGCTCATTTAAGCGCGTGTTCAAAATAGCGCGTATAAAAACAGCATGTGCTCAAAATTGCGCGTGCTCAAAATAGCGCATATCAAAATAGCGTGTGATCAAAATAGCGCGTGTTCAAAATAGCGTGTATCAAAATACCGCGTATTAAAATAGCGCATATCAAAATAGCGTTTTTCAAAGGATCGATAGTAGATAGTTTAAGTTGTGCTACGTATTTTTACGTAAAACTGCACGTTAAGAATATGGAATTCGGCACTGTGTTTTTTTGATGTTACAATTTTGTTTTCTGTCTTTTCAACTACAGTAGGAATATATTTGCAAAGAATCGTTTGTACTGAAAGCGGAAATTATCGTCTAGGCCTCATTTTTCGATCGGTCAATCAACCAATTCTATTCTTTGGTAACGTTAAGGTGCCCGCAGACTGCCGTAAGCTAACGTAAATACGTAAGCTTCTAACGTGACCTTGACGACGGTGTGACGAAGTGCGCTTGCGTAACTGTCAAATCTCATGCTTACGTAAAAATACGTAGCACAAACGTCGCTGTTACAAAAGAGTTCAACCAAAGGCTTTCTATATATATATTTATCGGTTTCACAACGTTCTATGTCTTCCGATACCCAATCTCCACTCGTTTCTGTTTGCCCATAATTCATCATCTAGGCCTCTTATTCTTATTTCACTGTCTATTCCTTCTCTCCAGCTTCTCCTTGGCCGCTCTCGTTTTCTTCGGCCAGTTGGTTTCCATTGTAGTATTTGTTTAGGTAGTCTTTCATCATTCATTCTTTGTACATGTCCGTACCACACTAGTTGTTTTGTTCTTATATCATCCACTAAAGTACGTTCACCCACTGTCATAATTTCTCTTATTCTTTGATTTGTAACTCTTTCTCTTTTTGATTTCCCTGCTGCTCTTCTCCAATAGTCCATCTCTGTAGCGAAAAGCATTTTTTCTGTTCTATCCTTGATTGGCCATACTTCTGAGCCGTATGTAATAATACTTTTTACAATGCTGTTATATATAAGCTTTTTGTTAAGTTTTGATATACTTTGGTCCCAAATTATTCCATTTAATAAAGTTATTGCTTTTCTTTCTTGTTCGTTTCGATCTTTTATAGCTTTGTCTAGTGTTCCGTCAGCTGTAATTTTTAGACCTAAGTATTTATACTCATCACAGGACTGAATTCGCTGCCCGGTATTTAAGATTAGATCCTGTTTCTTTCCACCGATACACATATACTCTGTCTTATTGAGATTAACCTCTAGTCCCCACTTATTGTACTCTTCTATTAGTTTTCGTGTCATATATTCGAGGTCGTCATAATCCTGAGCCACTACTATCTGATCATTGGCGAAACATAAAGTATACAAGGTGGTTTCGTCCAACGGAATTCCCATGTTTTGGAATTTTCTCTTCCATACTTTAAGGACTTGTTCCAAGTATATCTTGAAGAGCATAGGCGAGATACAGCAACCTTTATTTACTTAAAAGCCTTTGGTTAGTTTTGCTTTTATTTTAACTTTTGCCTTACTATTGCGGTATAACTCTTTGATGACCTTAATTAGTTGTACGCTTATGTTTGTGTTTTCCAACGCTTTCCAAAGCAGATTTAGTTTTTGGTAAACTTATCACGTCCTTGCAATTCAACTACACGTAAATTTATTGGGAATAAGGACACTGTTGTTCTGGTAAATATACGTTTTAATCCATCGGTAACGTTTCGACAATGGTTTTTGTCTTCATCAGACCTTCAGACTACATCGAACATTGGAACAACAAAAAACAAGAATTCAAGCACATCCAAGCGTTACCGATGGATTAAAACGTATATTTACCAGAACAACAGTGTCCTTATTGCCACTAAATTTTCGTGTAGTAGATTTATTTATTTTTATTTTTTTTATTTTTTTTTTATTGTGTAATCTACAGAACAAGTTCCAATAATCGATTACAAAAATTTACTAACTAAATAACCATTCTTGAAATAAATGTATAATAATATAAAAAAGTCAACAAAAAAGTAAAGAGAACTCCTTTGCACATTGCACATAATGTACCTAATGTTTTCATTTACAAACCGGCCGGCGCGCGGACCGGGCGGTGGTAAATTTGATAACACACTAAACTAAAAGATAGTGTCTTCCAATGAAATTAGTTCATTTTCCACTTTTATTCTAAATATTTTTAAATTGTTTATACTAAAGAAGCTTAAATCAAGTAAATTTCCGAGAGAACACATTCGGTATAATGGGGAGCTTAAACCTAAGTTAGTTCGAGGTTTCGGATAACCAAAAATATTTCTTTTTCTTATGTTTAAATAAGGGTTACAATTAAAACTTATTTTTGATAGTAAATGAGGATTGTCTATTTTATTACAAAGTAATTTGTAAAGAAATAAAACTTGCAATTTTCCGTCTAAACTCCAAAGATCTAAATTGAAATTCAGTAAGAGAGGTTTTATAGCTAAGATTATATATATATTCACCATGTATTTTGTAATACAAAAATCTTAAAAACTTTTTTTGAACCTTTTCTATAGCAATTTTGTAAGTTATATAGAATGGTGACCAAATTATTCCAGCATATTCCAATATGCTGCGAACAAAAGAATTATAAAGCATTTCTAGTGTCAATATCTTATTAAATCTAAATGAATTTCTAATTATAAAACCTAACATTCTGTAAGCTCTATTTACAATATTGGTCGTATGTTCAAAGCTTAGTCGGTCATCGAATGTTACTCCCAGATCTTTGCACTCTGTTTTTTTATTTAGATTTTTATTATTTATTTTATATTGAAAAATAATTGTTTTGTTTTTCTTTGTTATTGACATACTATAGCATTTTTCAATATTAAATGACAGGCGGTTTGCCAGGGACCATTCATAGACTCTATTGAGATCATTTTGAAGTAAGATAGCGTCTTGTTCATTTTTTATCTCATATAATTTAAAATCATCAGCAAACAAGGCACACAGGGAGTCCTGAACGACCCCTGGCAGATCGTCTATCAATAGCAAAAAGAACAGGGCCAAGATTAGATCCTTGAGGTATACCAGATTTTGCAACAAATTCCCTTGATTCCTCTCCCTTATATAGAACATATTGTTTTCTATCTGATAGATAGGATGCAGACAGTTTCAAAAGTCTATCGGACAGTCCAAAAGAGTGCAATTTTTGTAGCAGAACGTCATGGTCTACTTTGTCGAAAGCTTTACTAAAGTCTGTAAATATGACGTCCATTTGTCTATTATTTTCAATGATTTGACTTGCCTCTTGTACAAAACACATAAGATTTGTTGCTGTTGATCTTTTAGGCAAGAAACCGTGTTGCTCTTTACTAAGCCAGGGATAAACATGATTTAAAATTTTTTCATAAATAATAGATTCAAAAATCTTGCTGGGTACACAGATAAGTGCAACTGGCCTATAGTTTTGTATATCTTCTTTGCTACCATTTTTGTAAATTGGGCACACTTTTAAGCGTTTCCAAGACGTAGGGTAGGTATTTGTTTCTAATATCAAGTTGTAAATAATCTTAAGAGGTTGTATGAGAAACTGTATGCATCCTTTAAATATATAAGGGGAAATCAGATCAGGGCCCAAAGATTTTTTTGGTTTAAGTTTTTTTACAGCTTTTAATATATCTTCGTCGTGTATTTTGTCAATATCTAAGCATGAATTAGTTAATATTTATCCAGAAAAATTTATTGTATTATAAATAAAATCTATATGTTTGTGGCGGATTCATTTTACAAACACAACTTTTTCTGGGTATTACGGCACTAGTAAGGAAAATTACTTTAAAAAATTATAAAAAACCACTGCGTTTCTCCTAGAAAAATAAAAATCACTAATTTGTCAGTGGCTTTCTATAAAAACAAATAGTTGCCTAGTAAAATCTAAACCACTTATCTTTTAATTGAATTTGAATACGCTACGTTTCGATTGCCAATCTACAATCGTTTTCAAGCTTTTTATTTATATTTTGTCTCAAAATCTTAAATGTTTCTTGTTCAAATATATTTCTCCATTAAATACACTAGGCCAGAGCCAAGATTCCGTTAATATAATGACATCATAACAGACAGCTCTTAAACTCAGTAAAAACTCGTTGATTTTAGAATTTAGTCTTTGCACGTTTTGATAATATAAGTTTAATTTTTTATGTTTAGAGTTAATGCACATCGTTTAGATTCGATTCAGATTTTATTAAAAATACATTTGAGTCTTCGGCCTGCCTCATAAAAATGTTGCCGTTTTTTACCCATAAAAATCTTACATTATTTGTTTTTTTGAATTCTCTGCACTTGGCAAATAGTACCTTATTCCTTCCAGTTAGTGCTTCATTGATGTAAATTGGAGTCTTGGCTTCCGCTCCTTTTATCTCCGGAAAAACATCTGCAACTGTTAGGGTCTGCTTTATCTTTCTTGCTTTTATAAACTGATCTTTTTTAGCCGTGACACAAACCCCAAAAACAAAGTTTTTGGTTAATTTTTCCTATTTCTTCTCTCAGCGCGGTAGCAAAAATCTATTTGATTTTCTTCAATTTTTAAACTTAATGTTCTACATAATGACATTACTGTAAGAAGTATGTTATCCTCCTTAAACTCAGGTAGTCCTTCAATTTCAACCATATTAAGTTTTGATCTCTGCTCTTGAAAATGTAAAGCTGACTTCAAATCCTCGTTTTCTGTTTTTAGAGAGGCGCATTCTGTTTCAAGTTTATCAATTTTTCCATACATGTTTGAATTTGAACGGCATGCGCTTTTATCAATCCATTAGTTTCATCAATTTTATCGTGGCAACTATTAAGGGATGTTTCTATGTTACCTACTTTGCCAGAAATATTTTTTATAACCTTCATTAGGTCCGCTATTGAAGGGTTGCATTCTTTGCATATCCAATCTTCGATTTTTACACAGATTTTTTTTGCACAATCTATATGACACGTTTCATTACATGTATCTGTTTTGCATTTTGTTTCCTTACGTTGACTTAAAATTTTTGTATTGCATAAATTGCAAGAGTTCATTGTGCCTTGTTTTTTTTTAAAGAACAAAATAAAAATCAGCTGCTCTAAATTCGAAGTAAACACACCTCACAAAAAATGTAAACAGATTTGACCGCGAACTCGAAGCGATATGATATTTTTCTTTCACCTTGAATTTATTTTATTTTTATATATGTAGGTATTTTTAAAATTACTATTTTGGGAAATCAAAATCTAATTTTATTGCACTAATTAATCTATTTAGGCAGTTGTCCTTTTAGTATGATGCACACTTGTGCCAAAAATTAGCAATACTTGACTATAAAACACTACATTTTCGCAATTTGACGGAGCTCTCAAAATACACGTGCGAACGGTTTAAATAAGACAATATATTTTAGTGGTATACTATCATATGCCTTCTGCAAATCGACGTAAAGCAGATGCAGCTCTCCTCTCCGTATGCCATTTTATTTTTAATAACTTGGGTTATACAAAAGAGATGATCTGAAGTCGATCTACCCGCCCTGAAACCAGCTTGTTCTTCTGCCTCCATGTCTTTATATTCGCTCTCCATTTTAAGGGCTTTCTTACGTATGTGAAAAAAATTTCCTGACTTCTTTCCTGGAATCGTAAAACTGTGAAACCGAACCGATACAAACCAACATTTTTTCGAAAAATTAGCTTTCCGGTCTTTATTTTGGGAGGTTGAAACCGGTGTTATTCTAACCTTTATAATAGAGCGCAATCCTTTCCTAACCTTTGACTTGGGGAAAATTTTTTGGTGGCCAAAGGTCAGGGGGTTTCTGGACCATTTAGGATACGTTTGCGATCATTTAACAAAGGTTAGGAAAATACCAATTTTGACAGCCCAAAAGCAGGACAGGGGAACTAATTTAAGAAAATAAGTTTCCGAAAAAATGTTGCGATTCAGTTTGGTTCGGTTTGGTTTCACACCTTCTAGAATCCCGAGAAAGTTTTCTTTTGAAAAAATTTGTTAAACAAAAAAGACCCCCAGTCAAACTATATGAGTTGCGACCTTGCATAAACTATTTAGGTAAATATACCTTGTCAGACCTGATCCACGCCATTTTGTAAATGCGCTATTTTGATAAGCGATATTATGAGCACGCGCTATTTTGAACATGGGCTATTATGAACTGAAATGAAGCTTTTTTGATACGTGCTATTTTAAACACGCGCTGTGTGATACTCGCTATTTTGAACACGCGATATTCTAAACACGCGCTTTTTTAAAAGCGCTGTTATGATACACGCTATTTTGATACTCGCTATTTTGATACGTGCTATTTTGTTACAGAGCCAAGTAAAAGTAGAAATATACTTGACAGTGGGATTCAGTGGCGTAGTGGCGTAGTGACGTAACCCCGGGTCCGTCTTCGAAAATTTTCGCCGGTTCGGTTCGATTCGGTCTAACTAAACTAACCGAACCTAAAGCATCCGATCTGCTTTTGTCTTTCAGTCTGTGGGACAAAACTCTTATCTAAGTTTTAAGCATTTATAGTCCATCGCAACGACTTTTTTTTTCGTTAGTTAGCCTAAAGTGTTCCTTATTACGTCATAATATGATTATATTAAGAAACGCTTAAGCTGTGGAACCGAAAAAAAGTCGGTGAGATGGACCCTTAAAGACCTTATCTAAAAATGTTTATTATGATTTGCATCTATTCCTTACAAATCGTAGACAGACTTGCTCATAAAAAATATCGTGTCTTACGAACTTGCGGCAATTCTCAATAGTGCAAAAGCAGACTTTATCGCCCAAATAACAGTCGCCCAAAGCTGAGTCTTAAGGGACGTAATATTTTACCTCTTGCCTCGTAAAAGCCAAACAAAATTAGGAAAACTGCTTATAGTTTATATCGTAAGCTCTGAGATATGACGCTATTAGGACGCCTAATTATTTTAGTATGTTATAGCAAGGTACACGTACCGGCTTTGTACCTTCCTTGACAAATATTGTGAACTTAGCTTAACAACGAGAATGGGATGAAAAGTGAGCTATACTTAGTAGATACGATTTACTTCATTTTTTGAGCGTGTCTATCATTGACGCCTATCATTTATCAATCTAAAATTGATTTAAAATGTTGTCTAGTCATGCAAAATAGCGAGTTGGAGAGAGACATATTTCGGTTTATTCTGTTTTGGCAACTTCACGTTGTTGATCTCTGACGTTCGATACTTCATACAAAACATCAAAATATTTCCGAACACACTATATTTCCGAAATAAACCAAGCCAAACCATGTTGTCTATTTTCGTCGTACAGGGCTCCCGTATATTTTTACACCATATCTAAAACGTTTATTTGAATAGATATTAAAATATGATAAATACAAAAGTTTAATATTTTTTTACGAAGTTTAAGAATATTTGTGTCAGAATGTCACAAAGAAATTCTAAATGTCAATAATTGACAGCTCGATGGTTTTTTTTAAACGGAACACTGTATATTATTTTAGAATTGTATAGATCTTTTGTTTTTGGTTGTTATTATTTCGTTAATTAGTTTTGGAGATATATGCGTTAAAATGTTTTAAAAACCTAAATTAGTACTATTTGCATCAAGGCAGCCATGAAAAAGAGAATCGCATTGACACAAAAAGTGATGCTATTGTTTTGTCAAATTTTGTTTTAAGAGCGTTTAAAGATGGTTTTTTCCTAGGAAGAAAATCTGGATATGATTAAATTGTTTTACTCAAATAATAAAAACTTATCTATTGCGGGCAACCAGTATTATATTTAGTTTCCCGACAGAAGACAACCAACCTGTCAAACCATATTAAATACAGTAAACATATTATGGCCAGCAAATAGCCCTGATTTGTCTCCCCAGGCTGGAAACACTTCAAATTTTACAAGAGTAAATAGAGCAGGCAATCGTCGATCTTAATGGAAATTCTGTGCACTCTATCTATCAAGCTACTCACAGAAAATTTATAAGAATTATTCAAAATTGTATTAATAATCAAGGATGCTATGTGAAAAATTACCATTGTAGTATTAGATATTTATTTCTTTCTAAAACAAATGTATTATTTTTGATTTTCCTGGCTTGCGGCGCACACAGGGGCCGGGATCCATAAAAGTTACCAAAAATATGAAACTCAGGATATGAAATTTAAGTGAAAAAAACGCTTGAAAATTATCCTCCTTGCATCTCTTTCTTTATTTAAGGCATCTGTGAAAAAGTGCGTACAACAAAACAATTGATAGCGCTTGTCAAAGGTAACGTCATTTTAATTGTGTTACATATACATTCTTTAAAGTAAAATATTTGGTACTTTCAAAGGTCATTTTCTCTGTGACAGAATTTCTTAGAACTAAAAAGTAAATGGCTAGCACTAACTACGGTAAGTATAGATTTGTTTAGTGTAAATTTATTCAGTTTATTTTTTAATGTTATTTAGATAATTAAATTCTAATCAAAACGTAACAGAAATTGAGTTTTGTTTTAAAACTGTAGTTTCAGCTGGCTCAAAAGTTAAGGATCCATTCGAATCCATCACAAACTTTTATTATTTCCTTTTCTACAAAACCTAATGTGGTATAAGCATTTTTTGCGGTTTAACTCAAGAAAACGATTTCCAGAGTTTCAAGCATTTGCATATTGTGTGACATTTTAACAAGCCACATTTCCGTCTAAATGTCCCTCACACTATTATTTAAATTTAATAAAAAAATTTCACTCTGTTTTAATTTATTAATAACTTTGCCAAGTTAAAAAAGGGACTAAACACATTTTAGAGTCATATTCTGCCAATTCTTGGGCATTTAAGCTTAAAAGATTAAAATCAGAATTGGAATAAAAAATAAGTACTTATTTTCTTCGCAACTAATTATTAATTTTCTAAAAAAATTTAATAAATATTTTTTGAGTTATAAGCTTTGGTTACAGTTATATAAACATATAGGCATACATACAGACAAAATGGCTTCAAATTATTTTTCACAAAAGCAAAGATATATAATTTTGGTAAAATCATCGCACTTTGTGTTCTTGTAGCTTTCAGTAGGATCACTATAGATAATAAAAATGGCAGGAGAAAATAAGTTTGTTATATTTTAATCAAGGCAGAATTTAGAAATATTAGGGTCAAATTTTTTTTATTTAAATAAAAAAAATAATATGTGGATTATTTTGAAATCAGCCGTCATGATATTTCGATAAAAGTAAAAGAATGTCCGTCTTTAAATTCAGACCAAAAGTGTCAAAATGTATGTTATATTTTAAAGAGAAGTGGAAAAAAGCTGCTAAAAATGAGTCAACTTTTATTTGAACAAACAGAAATTGGTTGGAAAGTAATTTAACCAAAATTTGTCTATTACACAGTATGTCGTCTGCTAACAGAGTTTACAGAATGCAGTGAAAACAGTAAACGTCAGAAAACTGTACATTTGAGAAAAAAAAAACACAATTGAGGAAATATTATATGCTGCCCAAATGGAGTATATTACATATTTAAGCTTCCAAACTATTAAAAGAATTATCTTTAAATCCCGATTGAGCTTCTGAATACATTAACTTTTTAACAAAAGTAGTAAAAGAAACGACTAAAAATCAATTGTCACAAAATGAGACGCTCTCGGTTCTTGTAGAAGTTGGCTTATCAAGGAATCAGTACAATCTCATCCGAGAAAAAGATAAAAATAAATTTCCCTGCTTAATGCTTTCGTTACCTGGCTGGTTCCATTAAAATTGGTTGTCGGGAATCCGCAATCAAAAGACCCTCAAAAAATTATTTGGCAAAATCCATCTCCATCGTCTCCCCTCTACTTCAGATTGTGATAATTATAGCGTAGTTTAGTTTTGTTTTGTTGTTTTTTTATTCCTTTAAATATACTTTTTTTAAATAGATCATTTTTAAATTTATTCATTTTATTAACATGGGTTGTGGGCTATCAAATTTAAGGTTATTTTACCTAGATAATGAAATTACAATCAGGGAACATAAGCGTTGTTGTTTTTTTTAAAATCACTTTAAGTTTTAATATTACATTTTGTTGCTATATGTAAGTATTTTTCATTAAATTATTAATTTTAAGAATAAAAATACGTGTGACAATTTCAATAAACATTATATGCATATAGAATTTTTGGTGACTTTTATGTGTCCCGGCCCCACTGTGCGGCGCACAGAGGTCTGTATAAAAAACTACGGGGACATTATGTTCGTAACTTGATGGTATAATATAAAGATAAAATATACAGTGTTAAAGGCCGAATAAACCCCCACTTTGAACTCATATCAGTGAATTTTTTTTGCACAAAGTAAAAGCTATAAAAATGAGGATGAAGCTAATAAAAATAAAAACGTTCATTTGTATCAAAATTGTGGTCGATTGTTTTCGGTTTAATTTTGGTGTTCGTGTACAAATAATAAATAATTTTTATTTTTTTTACTATTTCGACATGGATGCTAATTTATCAGGTATGTTTATTTAGTTATTTTCTAGATCGAAATTAAATTTAAAAAAACATTTCATAATCATTACATACTTTGTTGAATTTCCGGGAAAACGGCCCAGAAAAAATAATTGACCTTTTTTCCACCGTAAAACCAAATGCATTTAACAGGTAGTACCTTTACTCATCTCAAAATATAACATTCATCTGCTAACACGCGCGATGTTGTAAAATATTATTTTTTTTCTCGCTATAGGTATAGCTCCTGGAATAACTCGAAAACAGTTATTTGATTTTCTTTATGAAAATAGTATGGTTGCTAGTGCTAGTTCGTCAGTTGCGAGGCAAAAGATGGTCGACTTTGTCAAAAAGTGCTTTACTAGAGACGATAAAGAACTGATAGCCAATACTTTGTTGAATTTCCGGGAAAACGGCCCAGATAAAATAATTGACCTTTTTTTCCACCGTAAAACCAAATGTATTTAACAGGTAGTACCTTTACTCATCTCAAAATATAACATTCAGCTGCTAACACGCGCGATGTTGTAAAATATTATTTTTTTTCTCGCTATAGGTATGGCTCCTGGAATAACTCGAAAACAGTTATTTGATTTTCTTTATGAAAATAGTATGGTTGCTAGTGCTAGTTCGTCAGTTGCGAGGCAAAAGATGGTCGACTTTGTCAAAAAGTGCTTTACTAGAGACGATAAAGAACTGATAGCCAACAAAATATTGTGGTTTTCTTCAAAAATTGCTTTTCGTTGGAAAAGTTGCAAAAGGAATAAAAAAGCATTTTTTAATAAACATGTTATCTGGCTTAATGAGCATGTTTATAAAGCTAAATGCCAGAGCACCTTCCAGCAACATGGAACAACGCACAAAGGTGTAAATGTAAAAATTAGCCTATCACCTTATGCCCAATATCAGATTTTTTTTTGATTGTTTGGAGTACAAAAAATTGTGGTCAACAAAATGAAAATAAAAAATTAGTTTGATGAGCTGTATCACATTTACTGAAAAAAAATTCTCATTTACCCATCTAGGTCTACAAAACTTAAAAAAATGGAAATATCGTCAATTTCTGGACAGCCTGTGTCTCAAAAATAACTCAAAAGAAAGGTTTAATTTTTTTATAAGTTCTTCACAGAACCAAGATCTAGATGACACCTAAATTCCAGCTAATTTAACCCAGACACTTTTTCTCATGTTAATGGTGCCACATCCTTTATAACTGTGCTACTTATGTATTGAGTGTAAAGGTAAAAGCTAAATAGTCTTCACGATCACTGTAATTTTTCCTTAAATCATTATAAAACAGAATAATTTCGTTTATTTCAAAAAAAAGTTGAATGTCCCCGTAATTTCTACATTTAAACCTCCGTGCGGCGCCATCAAAACTAAGTAAAGTTTCAGATTGGGGGGAATTTCCCCTTTTTCCCGTCACGTAGATTCGCGCCTGAATAATATCAAAATATATATTTTTGAAATCAGCAAGAAAAGGTCAATTAAAATCTAAAATAATTTACAGGATGTTAAATAATCGACCTGTCAAATTTTGACAATATATATTTTTTAATATTCTGTCCCAAAGATTCTTAAACTTTGTAAAAATTCATGAAACTATTGTATTTATCATATTTTGATTTCTATTCAAATAAACGTTTTAGATATGGTTTAAAAATATACGGGAATATCCCGTTTCTTTACACAAAACATCAAGTTTTTTACACACACTAAATACACTTTACAACCTCTCTATCGGTTAAGGAAATAGCCCAAATGACAATAGTGACTAAATAATAGTTTATTTTTCTACATAGTCCCCTTGTAAGGTAATACATTTGGCCCAACGATGTTCAACTGATTTGATGCCATCACTCAAGTCTGATTTATCCAACTCGTCAAAATAGGCGTTTGTAGCTGCAATGAGTTCTAAATCTGAGGAAAATTTTTTTCCAGCTGGGGTTAGGTCTGGCTAATAAGGTTAAGTTATTAAAAAGTGGATGGTTTAACAGTTCAAAGCCTAGTTTCTTACACACTTTTTTGCTTGCGCAACCCAGTATTTAAAAATTAATATTAATTAAATTATTAATCATTATTTGAAATTAAACCAAACACTTGGAGTAGAATATAATTAAAAGACATGAAGATCGGTTTTTCCAATAGCATATAATAAAAAAAAAATTGGTCAAGTATATTTACAACTCAAGGACGTCGTATTTTTAATACCTAAATATAAAAAAAACTAAGATAAGCGCATTCACATTTTTAGATTTAAAAAGATGTTATAAATCTAAATATAAAAATTTAAGATACCTATAATTTGTATTTGTATAGTGGAGTACCTACGGAGTGATCACTCTTTAGTTTATAGTAAGAAAAATAATGAGCAAGAATAAGTCACATGTAGGTAAAATTAAAAACAATGAAGTTCAGTCATATTAAAAAAAGGAGTTCAGTCATTATCGGACGCAATAAGTTTTCACCTTGTTTTATTTTCTTTGAAGTCACCTGAGCAAACCACAGCTCCTAAACCAGATCAGCAGCATTTCAATTTGAACAGTTTCGGACTGTAGATTTGGTACCAGAATGTGGAACCGAAGCGTAAGTGACACGTGAATTCGGACCATAAATTTGGGCTCAGACTTGGACTTTGGACCCAGCGTTGGATTTGGACCAGAATTTGAATTTGGACCGGAATTTGGACCAGAATTTGAAATCTGACTTCGACCAGAATTAGGGATTTGGACCGGTGTTTGGAACCCTACAAAAGTTCAACTTTTGTAGAAAACGAATTTCAATAAATAAAGCATCTTCTGTTAGTTTTATTTTTAAGAATAAAAATTAAGTTGTAATTAGTTTTTTTTTATTCATTTATAATAGGGAATTGAAAATAAATATTTATTTAGTTTCTAGAATAATGTATATTTTTTTCTCATTCAAAAAGAAAGTACCAATTTTATGTTTAATTATATTAAGAAGTTCTATTTTAATTTAATATTTTATGTAATTAAATTTAAATTAAGAAAACTACCCATTTTATTTAAATTTATGAATAAATGGCAATAATTTCGGTTTTAAAAATTACCAATCTTTGTAAAATCGAGCAGAAAATTATTAATTTTACGGAAAAATTGTCTCTCAAACACGTGGTTATTAAGAAATCGCACAATAATTTTCTTCTTTGCATCGGAAAATTATTATAAATTACCGTAAATAAAATTATATTTAGCAAAAATCAATAATAAAAAGGCAAAATAAGATGCAATATTTAATAAAATAATAAAATATTAATTTACCTTTTGAGATGTTCAAGGGTCACAAGCTTCGTCTTTGCCGCAAAATGGCTGTCGGCACTACGACGTTCGTTTTAAGTCTAAAATCCTCTATACAGAGATATTGTGAAGAAAACATACCATCTATGGGTAACTACAAAATCTTCACAATGAAGGAATGAATACGGCAAGAATCCCCATCAAAGCGGGTGAAAATAATTAATCAAAAATCACCATAACAAAATTAAAACCAATCAAACGCTGTGACCAAAGATTATAGATTATAATATATATTATTGCTGTGACTTTTTTACGAACGTCGGACACAAGGTGAAAACGGCCGCTCCGTTTTCCAGCAACTCTTTGCCGAGAGGGAGCTAGTGCGACTGCGCGGATGCGCACACACTCAAAAATGACCAAACTAATCAAACATATCAGATCAGAAATAAATCATAAAATAATACTTCTGTCTTTATTTAACCCACACGGAAAGAGACAACCTCATTCGGTGGAGTCCTTTTGGGAGAAGTTCCCAAATCGGGAAAGCGAATCAACTGCATTGCAGATAATTTCGTCAGTAATGTCAGCGCCAGAAGCGATGCTGTCACATGTCTAAATCAAAAATCTTAATAGAAAATTTGAGAGGTTTTTATCATAATCATAAATTCAAAAATAATAATAATCAATATTTTCTGGACTTGAGTACCACGAATAATAATTAATTAATTAATTACCGTAATTAGAACTAAAAATAAGAAAAATAATATACACTACTAATTTACAAAAGTTAACTTTATTTACTCACACCCAAAAGAACAAGAAAATAAAGTAAGTACGGCAACGCTGGCATAGACGTCAAAATTTGCGTCTAAAAATAAATGGAATTACTGGAAAGCAGTAAACAAGAGAACATTCAAACGAAAAACAATATTTTATCAAGTGTAGTGATAAATAAAAATATAATAAAAGTAGCAAATCATTAGTGCTTTATTCAAGAAAGATATGTGCCAAAGGAAAATTTTCTATGAACAGAGTAAATAGGAAAAATTACGCCTCCAAGGTAAGTAATGTTTTTGACAACATCACAAAAATAATAGTAAAATAAAATAGGCCAAAAATCATATATCTTTTTCTATTTCGTAGGTATTGAACTAGAAATAGACTGCTCATAGACCACCAGATCCTAGAGTAGCAAAGAATTTCCATAGATTACTAAGGAATCGTTAGAAAATAATTAAATAGTAGGCACTGCACTGATGTACAAAGTGAGCTAGAAAAATAGGAAAATAGGCCAGAGAATTAACTAGGAGACTAGATGAACCAAGATGAACAACAAATAGGATGGACTCAATGTAATAATATCAAGTAAGTACAAAACAATACAATATACAAGGTAATAAATTAATATATTCATAATGATCAACAACATCTATTATTTTAGGAATCCTAGACCAAACTAGATCATAGATTAATCATAGACACAACCAGGAGGATGTACTACAGCCATGGAAACTACTTAGGATTACCAAAATGAGGTAGGTATGAAAATAATAGTGAATTTATACTGATATAGCCATTAGCAATGTCATACAACAAAGCATATTTTCTAGGTCTATTAGAAAATCATAGACAAGTGCTAGAAGGATACCAATAGTACCAAAACAATCACTGGAGATTCCTCCAATGGATTTTAGTAAGAAAGGTTAATTTTGATAAAGGAGTTATTCAGAAATAATGAAGTTATGAAATGATGTACCACCACGTGATCACCATATGAAAACTTTAATGTAAAAGGCAAGTTATATCTAATTTTCTATACAACTTTAACAACATTCTAATTTGTTCTTACTTTTAGAAGGAAGCAGAGCAACATACTCAAAAATTAGACAAAAAGGAGCAAAAATGGCAATGCAGAGATAGATTGAAAATTTACTGAAACACACAAATGGGTCTACTAGATAAGTTAAGCTAAATATAGGATAGGAGAGTTGTAACTTGGTCTTAAAATTAAAATAAAGTTAAAACTTTATTAAGTAAAGGTCTGTATTTGTTTTTAATTTAATCTTAGATATTTTAAGTACGAAATTGCTATAGAGAAGTCCATTAAAAATAAAAATCAAAATCAAAATATTTTCAAAGATTCACAGTGATGCTTTTAGCTACATAAAGCTGTAGTGTGCAACAATGGGTTTTGCCCTAGCTCAGAGTTTCGAGAGTGTTGTCGGGGTCTACGAAAACATTAATTAGTAATTAAATCAAAGCTAAAAATAATTTGGACGACAGAAAGAAACGGACCTTCCAATCCCTCGTTATAATGAGAACTTTATATAACTAAAGCATCAAATCAATAATTAAATAAACAATTATTAATGCATTTTTCTGCCCAGAAATAAAAATAACGTAATGGTAAAATTAAGATGTTACAAGTTGATGGATTTTAGCCATTACAAGAGCGGACTTGTGGCAAGGTGCATTGTCCTGATAAAACCAAATTTTCTTGTTTGCCAAACCAGGGCGTTTTTCGCCTATATTCTGCTTGAGCTGGTCTAGTAAGTCGCTGTAGTACTCTGAATTTATTGTTCTTCTTTTTTCGAGATAATCTATGAGGAGTATCCCTTTAGCGTCCCAAAAGACCGTTGCCATGACCTTTCGAGCAGACGGTACTGCCTTTGCCTTCTTTGGAACTGGTTCGCCCTTTGCCGTCCATTGTTCAGACTGTTGCTTAGTTTCAGGGGTATAATGATGAGCCCATGTTTCATCAACCGTAATAAATCTACGCAAAAGTCCCCTGAATCACGTCTAAACAGTGCCAAATTCTCCTCTGAAATGGTTAGACGCACGAGCTTTTGATCTGGCGTGAGCAAACGCGGCACCCATCGGGCGGATAGCTTTCCCATACCTAAAACTTCACATAAAATATGGTGAACTCGCTCTTTTGATATGCCCACAGTCTCAGCTACATTTTGCAGTCTTAATCAGCGATCTTTTAGAATTAGTTTGTAATTGGTTTGCACCATTTCTTCAGAAGTTGCCGTTTTTGGCCTGCCAGAACGCGGAGCATCATCACGACCACGTTTAAAGTCCGATACCCAGGTTCTAACTGTAGTGTAGGAAGGAGCAGATTCCCCAAGTGTAGCATCTAGTTCAGCTTTTATTTACGTCGGCGATATCCCTTTGATATGAAAATATTTTATCACGGCTATTCGCTCGTTTTTTTCCATCTTTTAAAATTGACACACTGTATAAACTTTCAAAATAAGCAGGACACAAACTACTCGACGCACTTACTTTAAACTTCGAGCGTATACTGATCACAAGCAAGGTTACACAAACATGGTGTCTCCAAAAACCACTAATAATGTGGAAAACTAGCGAACAACATCGCACAACGCACACGAATGGACCTGTGATGGAAAATTCAGCAAAATTTTACTACCGCTAACTTAGTTTATTGTGTCGGTGTGACAATACAGTGGGAAATGGTCTGACCGTCATCGTCACCCTCAATACAGTAGGCAATGGTCTGACCCGCCGAGTTTTTGGTGTGCTCAAGGTAGTCTTGGAGAATATATAAGATTTATTTTTATTTTAAGGTGTTTAATCATCATCTGCTATTACTTAAAGAATTAAAATGTTGGCTAACCTGAGGTTATCATGGAAACCTATGCATTTATCGTAATGTAGTAAAAGACACGGGCAATAAATAATCAATGTTCAATGCTGGCCCCGCGTACTAACCCATTTATAATTTTGTCTATGGGCTATTGCCGGAGCAGCGTTTACAATAATTTTCAGAAATGAAGTTGTTATGAAACTCAGGGAAAAGCTCTATTCTGCAAAAAATATATTTATGACATCTATCTTACAGTGAAACAAATTCTATTAATACACTTCAAAATTTGGTAACGAAACAAAATTATAATGGCGGGTCTAAAATGGCGGATATTATAAAAAAAATTATAAACTGATGTTCCCCAAATATGTAACTTCTCGGTGCTTAAGATTAGTCAATATTTTGCCTCAAACTTAAAAGCTCGCGGTGCTTTACAATTGCAATACAATTTTTTTTAAAAATCGTTTTACATCAAAATCATAACTTCGCAGAGCTTAAGGTCACTTAATACAATTTTTAACTTACACTCAATAATTTTAAAATAGTGGATCCAAAATGAACATTTTGCAAATCGATATGTGTCAAATTCAGAAATTAACTTAAAAAAAATACGAAAACGATTCAATTCAATATCTTTTTTAAAAACGGATTGGCTTCAAACTTAAAACTTCGTTCTGCTTAAGGTCGCTCAATACATTTTTAACCTAATTTTATGATAACTAAATTATATTAAGTGACTTTGAGTACCACGAAGTTTTAAGTTTGAGGCAAATTGGGATATAATAAGCAAATCCGTCATTTTGAGATGAGAGGAAAACTAGATAAATCAATCTTGACTACGCGGTTATATTCAGTCTATGGGACAAATGACGATGAATATTGCGTACTAGAAGAATTTATTTCAGCGCGATCTGCCCCTCAATGTTGCAAGGCTCGCTGGTTGCCACTCTAAATGGGCCATATACTCATTGCTTGCACATTGTCATACTTAACTAAGTTTCAGGAAAACAACAAGAAAAAATAATAAGATGCTTTTTAGCTTGGAATGGGGCATGAAATTGACAATTTTGACATATTTTGATCGGTAGTACGTTATATTTGTTGTGGTCATCTGATCTTGTTTTTTATTGTTTATTTATTACGTATCTTTTTTATCATTTAAATAGTTTTTTAACAATTTTTAATTAGTTTTTAACAATATTTGTTATCTCTAGTTTATAAAAGTGATTAAATATTCTAGCTTAGTTTTATTTATATCACTTTTGTACAAAATAATCTATCTCTAAGAATTGGTAGTTGTGAACATATTATGATTTTTTTTTTGTCAAACACACTGTGTTTATTGTATTACAATCTAGTCAGTAAGACTAATTAGCAATTTTGTTTTAACTTAATTTACTAGAAAAGTCAGATTTAAACTTAGGGTTCACTCAACAGTTCTCCCCGCTTTGTTTAGTCTGTAACTCACAATAGTGTTGTGTTTATAGCATTATTTTGTTTTATGTGTAATTCACTTAGTTTACTAGCTCAAACGGCTTCAATCTTTTTAGTCTTCGAACTAGCATAGTATTGTCTAGAAGCTGAATTGCTTCCACATTCACATGCCGATGGAGTCTATCTTCATGGCTTTTTGCGTACTTTTTTATAGTCTCCGCTACAGTTTCGATTTTTAGATCCCGATGAAGGTCATTATTTCGAACGTACCAAGGTGCATTCACAATGTTTCTTAATACTTTATTTTGAAATCTCTGTACAACTAGAATGTTACTCTCTTTAGCACAACCCCATAGTTGAATTCCATATGTCCATACTGGTTTCAGTATTTGTCTATAAAGCAGTAACTTATTATGAATTGTTAAATTGGACTTCCTTCCAATTAGCCAGTTCATTTTTCTATACCTTATCTCAAGTTCTTCTTTTTTTTTCTTAACATGTGCTTTCCAGCGCAATTTGGCATCAAGTGCCATACCTAGATATTTTGCCTGATTCGAGTATGGTACTGGAATGTTGTTAATTGTTATTTGTATGTGATTTATATTTTTATTTGTAAAATCAACATGAATTGATTTGGTTTCATTCAATTTTATTCGCCACTTTGTGGTCCAACTGTGAACTTTTTCTATGCATTTTTCAATAGATTTTTCTACCGTCAATAAACCAGTATCATCGGCAAATGTTGCTAAGTGACATTTTTCTGGCTTTGGGATATCACAAGTGAATAATAAGTATAAATAAGGGCCTAGGACGCTACCCTGGGGCACGCCTGCTTGAATTTCTTTTAAATTTGAGTATGAGTCTTCCTGTTATACTCTAAAATGTCTATCAGATATGTATGATTCCAAAATATCCGAATATTGTTTTGGCAGAAACCGTTTTAGTTTAAAATTAATGCCTTCATGCCACACTTTGTCAAATGCTTGTGCTACATCTAGAAAAACTGCAAAACAAACTTTTCCCTCTTCTAGTGCTTTTTCTATTATATTAGTAATTCTGTGTACTTGATCTATCGTGGAATGCTTGTCTCGAAAACCAAATTGATGAGATGGAATAATCTCTTGTCTTTCTATGATGGGTTTTATTCTTTTAATCAATAATTTTTCATAGAGCTTGGACATAATTGGCAGCAAAGATATTGGCCTGTAAGATGACACGTCATGGAGTGGTTTTCCCGGTTTTGGAATCATGATAACTTCTGCAACTTTCCACAGTTTAGGTACATACCTAAGCCTAAAAGACGCATTAATTAGGTTGCATAGTTTACGATAGCTTTTCTGGGGAGTTGTTTTATGACTACCCCGTTAATAAGATCATACCCTTGGACTTTTTTCGAATTAATATTTTTTATTTCTGTTAATATTTCTTTTGGTGATGTAAGCTTAATATGGTCCTCGATTTGATGGGGTTCATTTAAATGAAAGTGTTCATCTGGTGCTTCGTTGGGCTGAAATGTTTTTTCTAAATGACTTGCAAAAATATCTGCTTTTTCTTCGTTACTCCTTGCCCACTGGTTGTTAGATTTTCGTATGGGTGAAATTTGGATAATTGGTCTTTTAAAATCTTTGGTTGCTTTCTAAAGGGAATAGTCGATATTTTTATCATCTGTAAGTTCATTAAGAAAATGGTTAATAGATTCATTTTTTATTACTAGAATTTCTCGCCTAATGCGCTGCGTCATGTTGTTGAAATTTGTTTTGTCCCGAGGATCACGGCTTTGCTGCCACTTTCTTCTTAGTTTTCTTTTTTCCAATATAAGGTCTCTAATTTCCTTTGGACAGTTTTTTCTCTTAAAAATTCTCTTTGGTTTTGGACTGTTTTCCCAAGCTGCTTGTTGAATATTTGTAACAAAATATTCAACTTCTTTATCGATTTGTTCTGGGGTTTGCAATGGTACTGATAGGTTTATTTTTTCTGATAGACTTTGTTTAAAACTAATCCAGTCAGTCAGTTTATTAAAAAGTGAGATATTTGCTTCTTTCTTTATTATGTTTTTACTAAGAGTTAGAATAATAAGTGAATGATCTGAGTGTAAATCAAAACTTTCTTCTATATCTACAAAACTTAAAGATATATTTTTTACTATAAAAAATCAATTAGATCTGGAATTTTTCCTGGATCTGTTGGATAGTATGTGGGCTTACCAGTTGATATCGGCTCACATTGATATTCACTAATAGCTTGCAAAAGTTCTTTTCCTTTAGAATTCGTCAGTCTAGATCCCCAGTAGGTATTTTTTGCATTAAAGTCACCTCCAATTATAAAACGGTTTCCTAATTTTCTGAGAAAATTAAGATATTGATTTTTCTTTAGTAAGTGCCTTGGTGGTATATAGACAGCACTTATGACTAATGTATATGTTTTGGATTTTACACTTACTAATGTAGCTTGAATCTCTATGGTTTTATATCCCATCTCCTCATAGTGTAATATATTTTCTTTAATTATTACAGCACTTCCCCCATGTGCAGTATTGCTAGGGTGAGTTGTATGATACACTTTATAACCTTTAAATTTAATGTGAGACTGGTTAGTGAAATGCGTTTCTGACACAAGACAGACGTCAATTTTTTCTATGTCTAGAATAACTTGCAAGTCTTGCTGATGTTGCAAGAGACCATTGGCATTCCAAGCTAGGATTCTAAGATTACTGACCATTTTGAGGCATATTGGTAGCTCCGTTATTGCTACTTTCTAGTTTAGTTAATCGCTCATCAAGTTTGTTCAATTTCTCCTAAATTAATTGTAGTATTTGTTCCATAGTATTTTGACTACTGATATTAATATCAGGTATAGTAGCTGTTGCTGCTGTTTTGTGTGACGTTGTTTCTTGTCTGTTGGTTTTGTCTATTTGTACTCACGTTTGGTATGAGATTCGGTTTCTTAGGTTTATTTTTCAATTTTTGTATTTCCTTAGCAACAAGGCATCCTCTGTAGTTAGCAGGATGCTTGCCTCCACAGTGGATGCATTTTGGCTCAGATTCTTTTGGTTTGGGGCATTCTACAGTAAGATGTTTCCCCGTGCATTTTACGCAACGTGGTTCTTTAGCGCAATATTTTTGCGTGTGTCCATAAGATTGACATCTTTTGCATTGAGGGACTAACTTTGAAGTTTTTAGTGCTTTTATTTCCACTTCAATCCGAAAAATACTGGAAATTTCAAAAATTTTGTTGATATCTTCATCGTGTCTAAATGTGAGCATAAACATGTTAAGAGGTTGTCTTGTTCTCCATTTAAGTTTGCTGCTGGCCTCCAGTGCCTTAAAACCTTTTTTTTTGTAGATCAGCTACAATTTTTTGTGGGTCACATGAGAAGTGTAGCCTATTCGCTATTACTCTAATTGGCCTTATTTGTTTGTTTTCGTATGAGTGCCATTGATGCTTTATTTCCTTAACCATTTTAGTAACCAGCCGATAGCTGTCTGCGTCTTGTACATTTATTTTAATATTTTCGTTATTTAAAACTTTTATTTTAACTCCTTGTATGATATTTAACTTTTCATAAATATCATTAAAATTATTTACGCCATTTACCATAATCGGTGGAGGTAATGGAGCTTTTTTAACCTTAGTAGGGGGTTTTTCATTTTGTGTTTTATTGGAGGGCTCTCCAGTGCCCGACCTTTGTTGTGGTGGTGAGAGTGAAGTATCCATTCGACGTTTTTTCCAACCTTTTCCTTTTTGTCTGCTCCACTCAGTTTCTCTTGCCAGATCGTCCTCATCAGTAATGTAGTCCATGTCAGACTCTTCTTTTTTAGTGACTTTTGTCTCTAAATCTGCAAATTTTCCTTGCATACTTTCCAGTTGACTTCGGAGATAATCCACTTGTACACTAAGTGAATTTTTTTTGTTTTGGGATTTTTTCCATTCGCTATATAAAACTTCTTCATTTTGTGTTCTAGCATGGCTATCCTGAAATAATTCGGCATTATCCATTTTTTCTTGATTTTGTTTGGGCTTTTCGCTATTTTTTAAAACAAGCTTCACAGGTGATGGTACACTTTTTTTGCTTTTAAACATGATATATTATTTATAATAAACATTGTTTATAGATGTTTAACACAGATTTTTATTATTATTAATATTATGATGACTGTTGACACTAAAGGAAACAACCTGGGTCTTAATGGAAGTTTGTTTTATCTCATATTTTTAAGTTTTTATCCAAATGTTTTAAAACGAGATTGTAAGGAGTTACATTTATAACATTGATACCACTGTAAGTATTGTTTTTTTTCTTAATTTATGGAATAGTGTTCTGTAAAAAATGTCTTAATATATTCCTTAAACCTCGTTTAAAGGCCGGTTCACATGCAGCCAGTCGTTAATCAGATTAAAGTAATTTAGTTAAGTGGGTTTTAAGTCAATCGACTGTTCACACAATTTAGTTAATTAGTAGAGTTTGCTAAATCAAGTCAAGTTAAAACAAAATCTTTCCAGTGCTTTAGTTAAATACTTTAATAGCATGTCAAGTAGTAAAACTGTTTGGCTATATACCAAATTTTGTGGCTGTCCTGATATGTTTAGCTGGTACATAGCCAGTCGGTTGTCTTCGTGGTGGGGGCTGCTACTTGATAAAAAAATCAAATAGAGTTCTATTTACTAAACTCGACCGCTGAATTGACTAAGCCAGTACTTAACCACTCAACAAAGCTTATGGTTGTATGTAGTTTATTTATAATTTATATTTCTGTAAAAAAAGAAATAGAGAAGCAACAAACTCAAGGTCTTTACACTTTTACACAGGTTATCTACAGAATTTGAAAGGTCATTGAACCTAACTGGCCAACTGTTCTCAGATTTAAAAATCTACGTCACAGGGTTGCCTTATACCATTTGTTTTATGGAAACCCGATGACGTAGCTACAATCGTTCAGTTAAGTTCACATGACATTCATGATCAAAGTCTGTAGGCAACCTGTGTAAAAGTATTATGTTATTTTTTTGTTCAAGTTTATTGGCATTTTACTAGAATAATATATGTTTGCAGCGGTAAGTGACATGAATCGTCATGTAATATAAACAAACGGGTTTGTCTGTCACCCCCTGTAAATGATGATCAAAAATCGTTTATTTTTATTTTCCGACGATTATGAAATAACAAGAACGGAAGGTGCGTCTCTCTCTTAAGAAGGCTAGAATATAAAGAATATTTTCCTCTTTTGACTTTGACATAAATATATTTTACTTTGATAAGTTTCGCGCGTCTCTATTTCTTAAAAATATGTTATACCTACATTTTCGCATTCCCTGACTAGTATACACCGTCAACGGTCGGTATAGTTTTTCTTGTTCTTACTATGCTCTAGGTTGTGAAGTGAGTGCACTAAGTGATTTGCATCCTTCGTATTAAAATAGTTTATAAAATTTGTCCATTTATACTGATGAAAAAATACTCTGCCAATCTATGGGCACCTAAGCTCACACTAGGTACTATAGTTATAGTGTGAGCTAATATAATCAAAAACTGAAATATATTTTATTCAACTCCAGACTCAATTACCTTTCGTTTGATACCACACAAGCCATGTTTTGACTTAAACTCAAATTTTTTTAATCTACCCCACACCCTTTTGAAAAAAACTAAAATGTATTTTGTTTAACTCCAGACTCAATTACCTTTCGTTTGATATCACACACGCCATATTTTCACTTAAACTCTAATTTTTGACATCTACCCCCACCCTTTTTCTAAAAATAAACTAAAATTAATTTTTTTTAACTCCAGACTTAATTACCTTTCGTTTGATATCACACACGCCATATTTTCACATAAACTCTAATTTTTGGAATCTACCCCCACCCTTTTATTTGGCTTGCGTTTGGTGGATTTTGTTCATTTTTAAATGGGACCATCACGGTCCAAGACCCAACTTAGGTACCAAATATCATTAAAATCGGACAAGCGGTTTTTGAGTTATGCGGGTTGGTCGTTACAGACAGACATACAGACAGACAGACATACAGACAGACAGACAGACAGACAGACAGACAGACAGACAGACAGACAGACAGCAAAACAAAAAAGTTTCAAAATCATCTGAAACGCAAAGATATATAAAAATTTTTGAAATCGGAGCAACTTTTTTTTTCTCGAAAAAAATAGGATCACCATAGCTCACACTACTTATAGTAGTAGTGTGAGCTAAAATGGGAAACGTGCTGTGTTAAAAGACGGTAAAAATGTAGGATTATCGCCAACCAAAATAAAATCTAAACTAGATGCTGAGTAAATTGAGGGGTAGGCTCTAGGCCTGGCGACGACGACTTTTCAGCAAAGTAAATTGTGCAAGTAAGCTCCTTTATTTTTCATATTTTAAACCTGGGTGGTAGATTTCTTTTGCACTACTCCATTTTAAACGAGAAAGATAAATATATGGATATTAACTAAAAGTGAATTATAATAAAAATTTTAAGGTACGCAGATATGAAAAGACAATTATGTTTCATTGTGTGTTTGTCGGACGCATATAAAAATATAGGAGTGCACCTGATTGACCATTCTTAAATTACGTAAAAAGGAGGAGAGAGGGCCTGACCCTTGTATTACACTCAACATTTTAAATGCGTTTTTTATTAAGAATGCTTTACGGAGAGGGGAGTGGGTGTCAAAAATCCTGATTTTTTTGCTTCATGTAATTTAGGAATGCTACCTATGATTTAAATTAGATTTACATTAGGCAAGAAATTCCGAATGTAGGTACTGCGCATAATTATAGATCTCCCTTGAATTTATAAATAGAGTTGGAGTAAAAGCTTTTAGATGGTTTTGTTCTCTAATAACAAAGTAAAGCAACAATGGATTTGGAAAAGCGATTTCTTTGTACAGCTTGAAACAAAAAAGGTTTTCTCATTAAAGCCGCGTGTCGTTTTTTTACGTTTTCGCCTCAATGACCAACGAATACTCAACCAATGTTTACTATGGATGATAAAATAAAATATTTACATTTGTAGAGATAGTTTAATTGATCTGCTAGAAGTTTTGGAAGTTTTGTCTAAATCAAAAATTGGAACACAAATTCGCAAAATGCGCTAAACTTTTAATTACCAAATACATACTTTTACATTTTGTAAAACTAGTACTTGCTTTAGTTTAATAATATTTTTATTGTAAACCCTATGCAACTTAATTGAAAACAATTCTTTTTCATAGAAGATCATTCACACGAAGGACAGTCACATGTTCTCTCATGGCGCTAACCATAACATAACCTCCAAACTTAGGAAAATTTTAATCTTTGGAACCTTTATAGTAATTTAGTACTTCTTCACTTTTTGAAGTGTGAACTTCTTTAGACGCGTTTAGCAGTTTTTGTGGGTCGTAAATTGAACTGAGCCGTCAGGCTCGGCTACGTAACGCTCATTCGGGTGAAATCGGCTCGAGTCGACTAACTGTGAGAAAATTCAGCGAGCGATATGATGATGCAGATGGAGGCCAGTACATATAAGAGTTCGGTTCGGTCCGCGTTGCTGAATATGTTATGGGCCAATTAATTTCGCCTTGTTGAAGTTTACACTTCTGCCGTGTGGTCTTAAGCGCACAATAATTTTTTATTTAATAATTATGTACGACACATTTCGGTTATTTTGTAATTCTGGCTTCGATTCTGGTGCTGAAAGAATGATGAATGACGGAAGAAAAAAAAGGTTTTTTTCCGATTGTAAATCGGTACTCTAAATACGAGTAAAATCAGATTACTGAAAAAATACAGAATTACCTGGGTAAACCTATTAATACACACTTTTTTATGCCGGCTCCAGACGAAGAACGCGGAGCCAATGCGTGTGCGAAAATGTAAATGGAAGCTCTCGCCTGCCACAGTGTGCCTCCATGACTCGCCCTTGTGTCGATCTCTACGCACAAGCTAAAGGCCCTCGCAGGAAGAGCATAGTAATCTCTCTTTTGTTTCTCCTAGTTAAAGACTGGCAAGCGTTGTTTTATATTTCAAGGTCCAGACCGAGCCTCAAACGACAGTGTAAATCGGCCATAGTTTTGCAAACCCTAGTAACGGGGTTTATGAAAACTTTTCAGAAGAACGTTTTTTAAAAATATTTTGCCTTAAGCTATAACAATTTATAAACATGCGTAGGCTATTACAGCAAAACCTTAAGAGAAAATAATACAAATTTGAAGTTTTGCTAATCAGTGCGCAAAGTTAGGTATGTTTACCAGCACGCGAAATTAGTTAGAACAACGTCCCAAAGTGGTGTATATGTAATAAGCTAAAAGTGCGGAGAAACTATTTTGCGCATGTGTCAATTTTTTATTCTTTTAGTTTACAAAAACCATTAAAATAATTAACTATAAGAAAAATAAACCAAACACATCCACACCACAGTGAACTACTGAAATAAAATATAGCGATGCACTCTAATGTAACGCAGTAGCATGACTAATGCAACTTTTTGGCGCCCGTCACTGGTTCTGGGTGGGGAAATACTTTTTTTTGAAAAGTATATTATGACAAGGATTTATTTCGAAAATCATCCTAACCTAGCCTAACCTATATTTTTCCATAAGGGGCCCTAAACTACCTTATTTTTCTTAAATTAGCTCTCGTTTCCTCGTTAGGAGGTCTAAGTCGGTGGGAATATAACCTTGATCAACTGACGGCAAAAGTTTTCTAAAAAAAGTCAGGGGACGTATTTGGACAGGTTGGGATGCATTTTGCGAACAATGGATTAAGGTTAAGTTGACACAAATTTTGACCTTCCAAAACATTGGCAGCAAAGTTAATATTATGGGTCAGAGGCAACCTTTGCTGTACATAGTAAAGAATGTTTTTATTTGAATAAATAATATAAGTTGAATTGTTTACTGCGGCGAAGCAGTAAAAAATGTATTTACCAAGGGCCTGTGGTAAAACTTGAGACACGGGAGGCAATTTTTTTAAAACTTGCTTATCTTGTATTCTTAGATCATTTTTAGTTTTCGGTAAACTTTAATTTCTTGCTTTAGCCTACCGTTGTCAATTTTGAAAGAAAACTTTTAGTTAACGGCCGTTGGAATATCCTTTACTGAAACCGAGGCCTCTTGCTGGCAGGCCTGTGTGAAACGCGTATGCACGTAATCGAACAGACTGGTTATTTAAAGGCTAAAGGGAGCAAACTTAATTCTCGCATTGGGCTTGCATGCATTGATCTCCAACCATGTTTTACATAACAAGCAATTATATCGGCCGCGTAGAGCGGTAGAAGCCGAATGTTATCGCGAAAGCGACGCTGCTCTCGGTCAAATCAAGACGGGCAGTCAATGAATTCTTATTTGTTTTCTACGCGTACGACAAAGACTTACTTACATGATGTCTATTCTTATACGTCCTTCTATTATATTCAAATAAGTACATAACATAAGAGGCCGCTTTATCTAGTACATAGTACGTGAAAAATATATTGCTTCTGATACAGTCTTGCCACTTCTACAGGACTGGAGCTAATTACGTCAGGTTTTAATGGTGAACTATTAACAATTTATTTTTAATATGTCTGATTTCTGAACATATGCACAGCGGCGTACTGCGCTAACAGCCAGAAATACTATCTAGAAACTTGTTGTTTTGTCCCTTGGTTAAAGATGGTAATAAGAACCAACTTATCAGTGGAATTCGCAAGAAATGGCTCCCTTTGGTTTTTCAAAAGGCAGGATTTTAAAGTCTTCTGCATTAACACAAATTAGGTCAACGCTAACTAATTTGGTTTTTAAAGTTAAATCTTACCAAAGAAGAAGTGATATCAGCGTAGTTAACAGTATAGGCATCTAGAAAAAAGCTATACCTGGGAAACCCTGCTTATAGAGAGAAAAAACTAATTTAGCAGGTGTGTTAAGATACGAATAGAAGCAAATTCAAATTCTTCGCTTCATGCCATCTCGATTCTTGGTTTGCCTGCAATGCTCAAACGAATGAATTTTATTACATTGTCTACAACCTCAGAGTAATAACATATTACTCTAAGTCTACAACGCAGATTTAAACTAATATACAATGCCGATGCACACAGCTCATTTTTTCACCCGTCAACTCTGGTGTATAATTTTTTTTCCGGTGTTTCCCCTCTTCTTTTAACTTTCAGTTGATGGCCCACCGGGATTTGCAGAGATGTGTATAAACTCTTATATTCCTATTCACACCGGCTAAATTAGTTTTCTTTTTCTATGCAGGCTTCGCCATGGCTGTTATAGCTTTTTCCTATATGGCATGTGAGATTACAGTTAACTGTCAACACTTATTAGGTGTCCATTAGATCTTGAACCCCCGTGAGATTAAGCTTTCGAGCTACCCACGGAAAAATACGAGAGAAACAAAAAAACCCTTATTTTTACCTGATTAGCTACGAAAACTTGTTTGATTTTTAATGTCCTAAACGTCTTATCATTTATTTTATAAAAAATTCCCTCTATAGATATTTTTCTGAAATTTGCTACACACTGTTTATTCAACAACAGGCATTTTTGGATGTAAACCATGTTTATTTTTTAATTATAACCAGTGGAGTTCGTGCAAAAATTGCTTTCGTACCGTTCGTGCAGGAACGGCTTAGGGCAAAGCTGTAGGTACGTGAAAGAATTACAAAAAATAATTAATTAAAAGAAAAAGAGCGTTGTACCATTATTTTCTTCGAAAATACCGAGGGCGATTTCCGTATGGCCTTTGATGTAAAGAAAGTGTATACCAAATTTCACAGAAATATCTAAAGCAATATCACATACCTTAAAAAAAGTTAACACCCTGTATCTACAAAGTTAAGGCGTTGAGGGCATAGTTATATTTTCTCAAACATTGACCCAAGAGTTACATCCCTCATTTTTAGTACTTTATTTTATTTTATTTTATTTTATTTTATTTACACCACTTAACAGGAGTTAACCCAATTACAAAGTGGGGAAGAATACAGTAATTAACAATAACAGAATCTAATGATAAAATGAAGTACAAAATAAAAGAAATTTACTACATCTACACTGAGTGAGCAGAAATAAAAATTATGAAAATCGTATATTTTTTAAGGTAGAGATACTGCAATTAAATATGTCACATCTGTCGCAAGCCTGATTGCACGTGTTACAAGCCCGAATTATTGGAGAATTTTTGCAAATATTGGTGCGCTGGTAAGGAAGATAAAACGGAACAGTAGTGCGTGCTGATGTTCTGGGTACTAAAAAATTAATCTTATGCAATAATTCCTGGGAGTCGATTTGATTATGTATTAATTTGAAAATGAATTGCAACTCTGCCAACTTGCGCCGGTCCTCCAATGAAGATATACTGAACCTTTCACAAAGGACCTGGTTCAGAATACCAATTTCGGGATACACACCATCAAGCTTAAAAACAAGGTACTTCAGAAACTTACGTTGAATTTTTTCAATAGTATTAACGTGAGTATCATAATACGGAGACCATACTATGCACGAGTATTCCAATTTAGATCTGACATAAGCAAAATAGAGTAATTTTATACTAGAAATATTTTCTAGGTACTGAGAATTCCGTATTATGAACCCAAGCATTCGGTAGCTTTTCTTTACAACATCCTGGATGTGGGGAACAAATGATAGAGCACTATCGAATGTTACTCCGAGATCTTTAAATTCCAGACTCCTGGGTATTTCGGTTGTATCAATGGAGTAATTGAATTGAATTACCTGTTTTCTAAGGGTGAAAGACACTACATTGCATTTAGACGGATTGAGAGGGAGAGAGTTATCAAGACACCAAGTATATACCTTATTTAGAGCAGCTTGAAGTTTTTCACAATCAGCAATGTTATTTATTCTACAGATAAGCTTTAAGTCATCAGCGTACAATAGGCAAATAACTTCTATGTCCTGAACTATGCTATTTATAAAAGCTATAAAGAAGAGAGGACCTAGTATAGAGCCTTGAGGAACTCCGGAAGTAGCCTTGATCGTAGAGGAGGTTTGTCCATAGCATTCTACATACTGAAGCCTTTCAGTTAAGTATGAATAAAGAAACTTAGATAAATCATCAGAGATGCCAAAGGTTACAAGTGTACGGAGAAGAATACTATGGTCTAGTCTGTCAAAGGCCTTAGAAAAGTCGGTGTAAATAACATCAATCTGAGCACCCGCATCTAAGGATTCAGCTATTAGGTGTGTAACAGTAATTAAATTGGTTGTGGTAGATTTGCGTTTCATAAAGCCGTGTTGACAGGAATCTATTTGACTGCTCAGGGGAAAGTAAAGCGATGTATGGAGAACGCGTTCAAAACATTTTGAAAAATTGTTTATTATGGTAATTGGCCGATAATTTACAATACGATCTTTTTCTTGTTTTTTATGGACAGGTATAATTTTAGAATTTTTCCAAGTATCAGGAAATGTGCAGAATTTTAAAGATAAGTTAAAAAGAACAGTTAATGGGTAAGCGAAGAAGTATGCACAATCTTTCAGTAAAAATGCAGGAATTTTGTCGGGACCGACAATGGCCTTGGGTTTCATGGTCTTTAGTGCTTGCAATACCTCAGATTATTATTATTATTATTATCCATAAGCAGATAGACAGACAACTTTGTCTGATTGACTGCACACTAGTCCCTAACTAGTTTTAACTTGCCAGGTGAGGCCAAAACTTGTCTAATTTATTTTTAAAACTATTTACACTTGGGGCGGTCACGATTTCTTCGGTTAAGCTGTTCCAGTCTTTCACCACCCGGTTATACAGAATGTTTTTTCTGGACATTCGACTCCATCGAAGAGGGTCAAGTTTCAAAGAATGGCCACGAAGTTGAGGGTTTTCATTTCTTTTAAAGTAGTTGATGTCACACGAATAGTACCCACTGAGTATTTTATATGTTTCAATCAGGTCGCCACGTTTCCTTCTATTGTATAATGTTGGCAACTTTAGAGTTCTTAGACGTTCTTCATAGGTCTTGTTTCTCAAAGAAAGTGGTATTTTTGTAAATCTGCGCTGTACCCTCTCTAGAAGGTCAATATCTTTTTGAAAATATGGATTCCAAACTACCATGGCATGTTCTAGAATCGGTCTAATGTAAGTTTTATAAATTTTGATGCACATCCGTTCTGAGATGTTACCAAATGCGCGTCTTACTAGGTATATCATGGAATTAGCCTTCTTCACAATCTTAGCTATATGCGAGTCCCATTTAAGGTCTATGGAGACTGTTACACCTAAGTCACTCTGGTTTTCAACAGTTTTTAGTTCTTTGTCATACAAGAAGTAAGCTAAGTTTGGATTGTTGTTACCGATATGTAGAATACAGCACTTATCGATGTTAAGCTGCAATTTCCACTTTTGTATCCATCTTTCAAGTTCTGCTAAATCTTCCATTTCTAGCCCATGGTGTATGCTTGGGTCGCAGTAAGATTTCATATCATCAGCAAAGAATTTTAAAAGATTTAGCATGTTTGTTGGTAAATCTGCTATGTAGATAAGGAACAGCATTGGAGCAAGTACTGAGCCTTGAGGCACGCCACTTGTCACTGTATTTGTGGTTGATAGATGGTTGTCAATCCTGACCTGGAATGTTCTATTTGTCAAGTAATCTTCTATCCACCTAAGAAGCTTTCCTCGTATTCCAATGTGCTCTAATTTTTTAATCAATCTCTGGATTGGGACAGTATCAAATGCTTTTTCAAAATCGACATATATGACATCAATTGGATATCCCTCATCTTGTGCTTGTGTCCATGCTTCCAGACAATCCAACAGGTTAGAAATTACTGACCGCTTTGGAAGAAAACCATGTTGTGCAAAGAAACTGTTCTTGTGGTGGTCTAGCAAGAACTTTGTTAGTTCTATTGCAATTATTCGTTCCATACATTTACAGGCTATAGATGTTAGACTTATCGGTCTATAGTTTTTTGGAGAGAGTTTGTCCCCCTTTTTATGAATTGGGATGACTATGGAGTTTTTCCATTCAGGTGGCAGTTTTCCACTGTCTAGTGATTCTGTAAAAACACATGTGAGAATTGGGCAGATTTCGGGTGTGGATTTTTTTAAAAACACAGCTGGAATATTGTCAGAGCCTGGGCTTGAGTGGATTTTTTGTTTTTTAAGGGCATTTGATACTTTTTCATTTGTAAAGATTATATTCTCTAAGGATTGGATAGATCTTGTCTCAGGTGTACAAGTTGGCATGTTAATGTCTTCAGTTACAAATGTACTCTTGAAGTAATTACCAAACAATTCACTGACTGTCTCAGGGAGTGCTGTGACATTTCCATCATTGTTGTATAGGGCGAGGGTACCTTTGAGTTAAGAGTATTGCTAATGTACTGGAAAAATTGTTTTGGGCCTTTTTCTAGAATGGATTCTTCGAATAGCCTTTTGGAATGATTTAGTTCATATGTCACTGTGTTTTTAGCTTCTTGGTATTGCTCAAAATCGATCTGATCTTGGGTGGTCTGATATTTATGCCAAAGCCTCCGTTTTTTGTTGATTAATCGTTTATGGCGTTTCATGATCCATGGTTTTCCTCCCTTTTCTTTTGTGGAAGTTAAGGGGACATACCTTGTAAGTTGGTCAAAAATGATTTTCTTCATATTTTCAAATGCCGACAATGTTTCATCAATAGTTGCTTCCCTCAGATGTTGTTTTATGGAAGCATAATCTGCTTTCCAGTAGTTTAGATGTGATCGTGATCGTGATTGTGGGGCCAATGTTTATTTGCAGTAATGATGTTACAATAATGTGGTCACTCTTACCTAGTGGAGCGCTACTTTCAATCTCTGCGACTAGGTTTTTATCAGATGTAAAGAAGACATCTAGCAGAGATGGGGTATTGTTTCTTCGAAATCTGGTTGGAAAGTTAATTAGCTGGTGAAGGTGGGTGCTTTTGTAGCTAGTGAGAAACTGCTCAGCCAATAGATTTGGTTCTGTAAGAAAGTTGTTTTCCCAGACAATTTCTTTATAATTCAGGTCTCCAAAAATTAGGATGTTGCTCGTTATTTCTGATAACTTTTCAAAACCTTCACAGAATTTTAAATTCTCAAATGAGGAACAATCTGGTGGTCTATAAACACATCCAATCAAGAAGCTTGCAGTTTTTATTTTGATTTTAAGAAATAAGTAGTCTATTTTATCAGAGTTGGTATGTAAAATCTTAGGGACTTTAATGCATTCAGTTATGAAACCATGTATTTTTTGCTTTATGTATATACACACACCACCTCCCTCTCTGTTTTTTCGGTCCTCGCGAAATAAAGAATACCCATTGATTGAAACAAGAGAGTCTGGAATTGACTCTTTAAACCATGTTTCTGTGATGAATATTATATCTGGTTTAGATGCGTAGACAGAGACTTGTAGTTCATTAATTTTGGTCATTAATGAACCAGTATTTGTGTAAAATAAGGTGAGGGGTGTGCTACTTGGTTCTGTATTCACTTTTTGGTTGGAGGCTCTATTTGACTGTGGGGGGGACCACTGCTTTGCAATTGGTGATTCTGTTGACGGTTGTCTAAAAAATTCTTGCCTAAACCAAAGTTAAAACGGCTATAAGAGACCCCACGGGGCCAGAATTTTGGGTCATAAACCACATCTTTGAGTTTTGGGTCAACTCCTACCATAAAGTATGTTCTAGCTTTTCCATCTGATAACAGGTTTCTTGGGACACATTTTTTGACAGAAATTTCTTCTTGTGTTTTTGTATATTTAGCTATAAAATTTTTCACAGTCTCCTCTCTAAAATCACTGTCGTTTTTATCGTGCTTTATGCGTAAAAACAGCCATATTTTCTGATCTTTCTTTGACTGGCCTAAGCCTTTAAAGTCTTCACACTCATCTCGGTTACCTGAAAGCATTTTTTTGTGTCTTATTTTTGGATTCCTCTCCTGATGAATAATTTCTGAGTTGTCACTGTTTTTCCGAGACGAGGGCCTGCGTCGTCGGTGGTAATGAGGGATTTCAAACTCATTTTCGCCTGGGTCCTCCTCTGAATTGTTTACTTTTTTATTTTTGAGAAAAGTTTGGTTAGGTACCCGGATTTCGTTTCTAGTTGGTTGGCCTTGCTTTTTATCCTTCTCCCCTTGTTGTTTTGGTTTTGAGTCAGCTGATTTTCGGACAGCCTCAGAATAAGGAGGGATAGATGTGGTACTCACTGGTAGCACTGGTGTTGGGTTACATAATTTAACCAATTCTTTGTTGGACTCCTTTAAGTTTGTTATTTCCTGAGAAAGTGTGTTGAAGTGGGCTAGAAATTGCTTTGTCAATGAGTTCTCAAGTTTTTTGCTTACTTCAAGTATGGATTTCTCTATTGTTTGAATTTGTTGGTTTACATGAGTTTTGGCTTCAGTGAAACTTTTCATCTCCTGTAGGATGTCGTCCTCACGGACTTTCCTTTTTTTGCAATCTCCACAGTAATATAATAGAGTTCTTTGGTTGAGGCATAATGAATCTATCTCAGTAGTTGTTAAAGATGCACAATCTTTGCATAGAGCTCTCCTGCATCTATCACATTTTGTGCCGAATTTTTCCTCGTTCGTTAGTGAGCGTCGTGCTTTAAACACGCATTGATTCTGACAGTTTTCACATATGAGTGATGTCATTTTACCCTCTAGGGCTTTTTATTCTGTGGTTCACAAAAAAAAACTATGTTTGTTTTCTAGACATTGGGATTGAATGCAGAACACCCGGTTTTATTGGATAATCGCACTATTTTCGTACTCGAAACTTGTTTTATTTGATTAAGCACATTAAGATGCACTGGCGCATAAAAATTCACGTTTTTTTTTTATATAGATTTACTGTTGTTTTTAACGATTTTCCGCAGGAGTCACAAAATGACGCTTCACGTGAATGCACGGAAACCCTACCAGATTCATTGAAGCTTTTAAGTGAAATGAAATTTGAGTTAAGGTTAGAAGGAATATTATTTTGTACTGAGGTACGCTGCTGAGATTGTGTATATGAACTCTGAAAGTAATCAGCAAATGCATCAGCTATGCGCTGGGGATCCGTCGTACTCTCTTCATTGTGATCTGTCATGCACTGCGGCAGACCATTATTCGACTGCAATGATTGTATTAGGCGCCAGAAATTTCCAGGTTGAGTTGTCAGGTTCGCTTCAAGTCTAGCGCAATACTCGCGGTATGATGTTTCTGTATCGCGTTTTATTTTATTACGAAGTTCTCGAAATTTAAGTAAATCATTATCGCTGCGACTTTTTTTGTATTTTTGAAAGTATTTATGTTTTTCTTTAATCGACCGTATGATGAGGGAAGTAAACCAGGGAGGATATTTTCTACGCCGCTTAGATGTTTTTGGCACGTGGGTGTCTAGACAGGAGTATAATTTGTAATAAAATAATTCGACAGCCTCATTGACGTTATCAACCGTTTCCAAAACACGCCAGTCAATCTCAGCTAAGCTCGCATATAGATTTCTCAAGTCAGATCTCTTGAAATTATAAAAGATGTCATTAATTTTGAGTTTGCTCACCTTTTTGTCACCGGTCATTTTATAGTCAATTAATAAAGAAGGATGGCACCTGTCCTCGTTTAGCAGGATGTCATAACATCTCTGCACAGAAGTGAGGTTTGAGGAAGATGTTAATACTAGATCAAGCAGTCGATTATCAGAATTTTTGACAGTGTTAATCTGATGCCAATCAAGAAAATTAATAAAATTCAGCAAGTGAGTTAACCTACTGTTGGGAGGAGGATCCCTCTCTATGTAGGTTACGTATTCAGGGTAATTAAAATCTCCGAGAAAGACTGCTTTAGCACTATATAGGAAATTCAGGGATGACAGATATTCAAAAAGTTGTTCATATATGTATGAGATTTTGCCTGGCGGAATATATACAAGGAGAATATAAAGAGATAGTTTGTTCGAGAAAGATACTTTGATTCCAGCTATGTCTATTGTGTCACGGATTGATACAGGCAATTCAATTTCCAGGTTCGTTGTCTGTAGATTTTCCCTTACAGCCAACAAGACACCACCCCCCAAGTTTTGTTCTACTTCATCGTAGTTTCTGTCAGATCTAAAGATGCAATACCCCGAATGAAAAAGTTCTGTATCGTGAATACCCGGGTACAACCAAGTCTCAGTCAACGCTATGATATCAAATTCACAAGCGAGTGTGGAATTAAAAATAGTTTTTGTTTTTGTCCTTAGCCCGCGTACGTTTTGATAATAAATTGAAAGGATATCACAGCGCCTACCAGACTCAGTCGACTGTAGTGAAATATTGTGGGGATCAACAGTAAACTCAACTAAGGAGGGGGCTAGCGCGGTTGGCTGCTACATGGTGGACCCAAAAATTTCCTACTTGTATTTTTGGTTTGCTTGTTTATAAGCGTAACATGCATCATAATTCCAGCAAGCATGATTTATTTCGATGTTTAGGTCGAATTTAGTTTACAGATGCTTACAATTGACGCAGCATTTATTGGCAGAGTTGTCACACGCGTTTACCAAGTGTGGCCCAGCGCAGAGAGGGCAGGTGGGGTCTTTTTGACAATATTTTTTTGAGTGGCCAACGTTGTTGCAGTTGAAACAGCGTGATAAAGAAGTTGAATCATAAACGGTACAATAATCAAGACCAACTACAAGGCGTTTTTTATCATTTAGTTTTTTGTGTGTGACCATATCTACTTGCAGTACCATCTGAAAAATGTTCGCGTTATTTTTGGTTGGCCAGACTTTTAGAATATTTATATCTGGTGAGTTATTAAAGAAAAAATTTTGAGTTTTTAGGTGTCGTAATAGTACGTCTTTGTCGTACTCGGCTGAGAGACCAACAATCTTGACCATCGGCGATACGGATTTTGATTCCCGAACCTCGTAATCGTCTGCTAAGTTTTGGCTAAAAAGATCTTTCATGCGTTGGGCATCATTGTGGTTGGTGGACAGTACGATACCTCCGTTGGAAATGTGCTTTACCCGATTGATTTGGATTTTTTCTTGGTCTGGCTTGATTTTATGGAGAATATCGCTCCTTGTTTGCGTATTGTTCTGATTTGTAACTTTCGGTTTGATGATAATATTAGAACGAAATTGATTCTTAAGAACGTCAGAATACCTGGGTTCGCTGATTGTTTGAGGACTGACATCTTGGAGCTTTTTTGATCAATGTTTGTAAATAATTCCTCTACCATTGATTGTTTCACCGAGTTGAGTTGTGCTTCAATACGACCTTCCAAGTTAGCTGTAAAAGTTTCGGCAGGTAGGTTACGGCACGTGGGACATTTCCAAGTTAGCCCTGGTACACTCTGTATTACTGCTACTGAATCGTTTGGTATACGCAAACAATCTGCGTGATATTTTCTCTTGCAAACCCCTTCGCAAGAGAGAGATGGATTGCGTGTTGACGTGTCGCAAACACCACAGCTGCGAGATGACATCGTGGAATTTTATGGCGGGAATTTCATTAAAGGGCCAATTTACAGTATTGTGGAACAGCTACAGTAATTTTTTCAACTCACCAATGTGCTAGACCATCTGATGGTATGGTTCTCAGAGAATCACAATTTTCAAGCCAATAAATCACTAAAAATGCGATACTTTAGGATGAGTGATGTGAAACACGTGCGCTTGGGTCGACGTGAAGATTGAAGATTTATTCAATAACACCCTCTATATCCAGAACCGTACCCAGAAAAAAATTGGGGGGGGGGGGGCGGATAAGAAGTTTTAACCTGAATTTCAAAAAATTTGCATTTTGTGTTGGGAATTGCACGAAATGGTAATTTCCAAAAGTTTTTCTTAATATTAATATTGTATCCTGTCACTTGTGTCCCATTATTAATGTTGATCCTGGATTAGAATATACAGGGCGTCCCATAACTTATAGGCCATAGTGCAGCAGGTGGTAGAGGAGGTTATTTCTGAGAAAAAAGTTTATATAACATGGGTGTCAACATACATCTGTTTTTAAGATATGAGATTTTTAAAGTTAGAGGAGGGGGGAAAAAGGGTTTTACAAAAAAAAGAAAATCTGTCACAGCCAGCTAAATACTCAGGTAATTGTAATTCAAAAATGTGGTATATAAAATAATAATTTTTTAAAAAATAAATTTTTGCTTGCTTATTCTTTTAAAAAATATCAATAGTATTTTATTATGTCTCCCTAGAGACTTGTTTTTGCTATCAAAAATATAAAAATAACATTGCGTTTAATATGGCCTTTATAAAAGTTATTACCAAAAAAATAGTTTTTTTCTAAAAAAAATGAAACGACTAATTAAAAAAAAAAATATATTTCAATTTATTGCTCTTGTTCTAGTACACGACTTTACCCAATTTCCTATTTCTACTGTGTTTTTAATATTTAGTTATTATCAAAAAAGTTTAAGAAATCGCCAACTTTGATGCTATGTATCTCGACAAAAAAAAAGTTTTGATCCATGCATTATAGGAACTTTTTTATCAGACATGACCTCCTCTATCCCCTGCCGGCCTATGGCCCCCAAGTTATAGGCCACCCTGTATAAACGAACGAATTATATTGGATTTAATACATAGACAAATGACAGAGATAGACCAGACTCTTACACGGTGGGAGTTGTATTACTAAATTGGCGCAGTATACCGGGGTGTCGTGCACGAATCAGCGCCTCTCCAACTTTGTGCTCCGTACTAAACATTTACAGGGGGATTTGAAACAATATAACGCTTGCGCAGTTTGTCTCTAAGCTACAGGATGGCTTTTCAAATTATTGTATACCGGATGCTCGTAGCCATCAATGAAATCGTTCTCCAATCAAGCTACATCTTTTAATATAGTGTTTTGAACAGTTTTTATCAAATTAAATTTTAGCACTAAAAAACTCATTCTACTCGTCAATTACATAGATTTAAATTTAAACGATGCGCGCTGATAAGAATGAGTTATTTTGTGTCAAAGCTCAATTTGCTTAAAAAGACACTATAAACACCAATCAATAAGGAAGCTTAATCAAAGAATGTTTAAATTAATGACTACTAGCAATAAAAAAAAGGAAAGTTAAATTTTTCTTCAATCTATAAGGTTTAAAAGTTTGTTTCCCATTCATTTAGGTACATAAATTTTCTTGAGGCTAATTTTCTAGTTAAAAAAGGCTTTTTGACGAATATTCTACAGTAATTTCCTTTTTATTAGTGCATAGAAAATATTTACACATTCTGCATTAACTTAAATTAATAATGTATACTTTTACAATACTTTATACATAATAATGTTGCAAATATAGGTTTCTATAAACGGAAACATTTTTAATTGTTTTTTCATGAAAAATAAAAAAATGTAACGTAAGCCTTTTAAAGTAAAGTGGATATTGCCGGTTATTCATTTAATTAAACAGGATCCGGCATAATGATCTCCCACATTTTGCACTGCCACTGTGCCTGAATCACTGAAGAGAGGGGAAGCTTAGCGTAGTTGGTAGCTCGCGGCTTGCCATTACCTTGCCATCGTGCCTTCGTTACCGAGACATTAAGCAAAAGTAGGTAACGAATCTGTGATTACGACACAAATAACTTTTCGTACTCACTTCGCACTTGGTAGACATGTTTTAGTTCCAGATACTTTGGGAATATCTGAACACTATTCCCGAACCATTGACGAATTGAAAGCAGCAATACACCAAGAAATTACAGGAAAATCGCTTTAGAGTTACTGCACAATGGCGTTTTTATTGTGGGAGATCATTCTGTCGGACCCTGTATATAAGTATAGTGAAATAATCTATGTTTTTCCAAATATTAACATTTAAAACTCCGTCCAGGTTCAACGTGTCCAGCACACACTATATATTTGCGAATTTCGTCTTTCGTCAAAGTTAGTTTTTTTGCCGAAGTAATTTTTTTTAGGTTTCGTTTGGGAATGGCGCTTGCTAACATAGTCTTCGCACCCACGAACACAAAATTGTTTTCTTTTAAATGTCTTAATTACCGATAGGTCACAATTTAGCAAAATACACTTTTAAAAATAAGGTAGAAAGTCGAAAAGTCACGAAAAACTGCAACCACAAATGAAAAACAGCACAGGAGTCTGTACATAATAGTTTTATACCAGGGGTGACGGTCTGTAATAAGCGCCTCTCGAACTTTGTATTCCGAACTATTGTATACAGGGGGTATGTATAACAGTATTATGACAAGACCGGGGTGCTTTCCTTACTATAAATAATTAGTATACTGTGATTTAATACCTATTTCCAACTAAAAGATATTGAAATTGAAGATATTAAATAGTCCATTTTGTCTGAAAAATACTGCTTTAAAATTGAATTTTGCGTTTATTTTCAATATTACAAAAATGGTTACACGCAATCTTATTCAACGCCGATTTTCAATATATTTTGTGGTTTAAAAGGTTTTTTGAATATTGTACTCGGATGGAGTGACACTTGTGTTTCTAATCTCACCTAAAAAGTTTAATCATGTGTCAATACTACGTTACTTTAGTTAATTAGAAAAAAAAAAAGATTTTGTCACATGCCTAATTAAAGATGGTTTTCTGAAAAGCTAAATTCAAGTGCAAATTATTTATAAATGTGAAAAGGTTACAAAATTTGAACTGTTAATTTTGCTTTTTTTATAAAAAGTATTAAAATGAAATGATTTTTTTTTAAACTAGCAAACATATTGCCTAATTACTAAAAATATGTGTTCTCAAAATGGGAACGTTGGCAGTTAAATGGCTAAAATATATTTATTAATTTTTGAGTTATCGTGCCCCAGACAGACGAAGTCATTAAAATATTACTTATTTTTTTTTTGACAATCCCTTCCTACCTAAGTATGGCTAAAAAGTCAGTCAGTCAACTCAGCATTCATTTTCACTAAAATTTATATTTATCATATAAAAACTATACAGGGCAAAAATCAAGTTCAAAATCACGATACAAAAAATTAAACAATTTTTCAGCAGCTGAGCAAATCTTGGATTCATTTCGCAGTCAAGTCCAGTAATATTTTTTAAAACACAACTGTTTCTTGGTATTATTAAGCAATACAGGGTTTTTTATAAATTGTGGGGGACAGGACTATTTTGTTACCCAGTTTATCTATAAAATACTAACTAATAATACTTAACCAAACTTTAGTCAGGGGCGGCTCGTCCATAGGAGCGCTGGTGCGCGCGCACCCCCAGCAAAAATAAGAAAAAAAATAAATACAAACTATTATTAAATAATTACTGTTGTTTTTTATTTATTTTTTAATGATCCCGATCCCGCTAGTGGCATCTATCGGCCATTAACGGAAGTAATTAATATCTTTTCGAGTTGACGCTTGCTGCCGCATACGGTGGCCTTCGATCGCCTCGCTTGAATCTAGAGATATGAGAGGGCGGGCTTGAATCTGGAGGTGCGCGTGGATTCGGCGTTCCTCTTTAATCCAATTTTTGCCACGTAATTGGTTCGGAAATGCTCGGGATATCGGCCGAGAAAAGGGCGGGCTGGTGCGCTAAATCAATACACACTTGCATCGTTTTTTATAGTTCTCAGCTGATTACTGTTTATATTATCGTTAGTATGCGTGTATTGGGCGTAATTAAAATTTATTTACGCAGTTTTTAGGTGAATTTTATGCTGTTTTCGGCTTCTTGTTTGTAATTTTTGGGTTAATTATTATCTACAAGTGTCGAATATGTCTGAGGCAGTTATAAGTTCGGGTTCGGGTAATCCTGGAAGTAATTCAAGACTTAATTCTGTACAAAACATTATAGCAAGCTTTTCCTCCTTTAATTTAAATCAAAAAATTGAAATTAAAAGATTAGGAAGGCCGACTCCAGAACTAGAATTATCGCAAACTTGCTCCAAAAGAAAAGAAGGTAGGAATTTTAAAAGATATTTACCAAAAAAACAACTGGATTTTTGGATGCAATGTTACAAACTCGTTATTATTATTATTTAAGGACTAGGAAACTAAACAAAAAGCAAGACTGACAAAAAGGTGCGTAATATCAATTTAACATTAATTTTCAGCCGATGACCGGATAACATTGAATCAACGTATACGAACATTACAATACATTGGCGTATATACGGGGGGGGGCCTGGGGGCCCGGGCACCCCCCGAAGCTAAGATTTTTTTAGTATTTTCCACATATTTCATGAATACAAACATAAAATAGCATAAAATACGGCCTCATGAGGTCTCCGGCCCCCCGCCCCCCCCGAAACTTTTTTCTATATACGCCACTGTTACAACATGAAATGGTATTTGAATCAAAAGCTAAGATAAAACGGTTTTATATATACTGTAGGTAATTTTTTTTGTGTAGGCATATTTTTATTTATTGGAGACCTGTTTTTTTCTACTTTGACAATCTTATTACCTAGTGGGCACCATAAGTTCTTTTATTTGGCTACAAATAAATATGCAATTTTTTTTAACTTTATTTTAAATTTATTTCGACTCACTTATTATAGCGCACACCCATTCTTATACTTCACGAGCCGCCACTGACTTTAGTGTAAACATGTTTTCAGCTGTAATAAGCAAACCCCCTTGATCTCCACCCTTGGTACGGCCGTGTATATCTCATGCATGGTCGTGGCCCTTTCGGTTACTTTATATATAATTTGATGCAAAAAAGTGTTTCAGGGCTTTCTGCCAACCACCAAATCTATCCTCTCTTTCAATTGAGCCTTTATTTAAGGAAAGTAAACTTCACTGTTGCTGCCAAAGCTGTTATTTTGACGACTATTTTAACGGAATTAAATTTTTAGTTTTAGTTCAAAATAGAAGAGAATAAGTTGGGACACTTTTCTAGTATTTTGTGATTAATAGGAGGACAGGAAAGCTATCACTTTTCTAGTATTTTGTGATTAATAGGAGGACAGGAAAGCTATTTTAAAGTAATAATATTTAGAAAAAAATATAACTCGAAAAACATTTAATTTAACAAAAATGTTTTTGACAAAAATTTTCGGAAAAAATGTAAAATAAAAAAAAATGTTTTAGAAAAAAATGTCTTTTATACTAGGGAATAATTGTACAGTCAGGGACTTTTTAAATTGCCGGTGTGTTTTTTCTGTCAAAATTTATCATTTAAAGATATTTTATTTTAAATCGAACCCTTAAACGAGGGTACCGTAGTAGATCTCTTGTGGGTATAAAATAAATATATAATGAGTACAAAATAAAACTCTGTTTCAATTTACAAATTGTTACAAGACTTTTCTTGCGACCTATAAAACGAACAAGACCCAAAATATTAAAATAAAAACTTTAACTTACCATAATAACAAACTGCAAAATATTATTTAAATATAAAAATCTTATGTTTCTTTACTGACAATTACTTTTAGAGGTTTTAGTTAAGTTCAACAAAACTTAGAATGTAACTACCCACTTGTCCCCTCAAAGTTTGGGTTTTTATAAATGGTAGGTTGGACCTAAATAATCCATTATCCAAATTTACAAATTGTTACAAAACTTTTCTTACGACCTATAAAACGAACAAGACCCAAAATATTAAAATAAAAACTTTAACTTACCACAATAACAAACTGCAAAATATTATTTAAATATAAAAATCTTATGTTTCTTTACTGACAATTACTTTTAGAGGTTTTAGTTAAGTTCAACAAAACTTAGAATGTAACTACCCACTTGTCCCCTCAAAGTTTATGTTTTTATAAATGGTAGGTTGGACCTAAATAATCCATTATCCAAATTTACAAATTGTTACAAGACTTTCTTACGACCTATAAAACGAACAAGACCCAAAATATTAAAATAAAAACTTTAACTTACCATAATAACAAACTGCAAAATATTAATTAAGTTCAACAAAACTTAGAATGTAACTACCCACTTGTCCCCTCAAAGTTTGGGTTTTTATAAATGGTAGGTTGGACCTAAATAATCCATTATCCAAATTTACAAATTGTTACAAAACTTTTCTTACGACCTATAAAACGAACAAGACCCAAAATATTAAAATAAAAACTTTAACTTACCACAATAACAAACTGCAAAATATTATTTAAATATAAAAATCTTATGTTTCTTTACTGACAATTACTTTTAGGGGTTTTAGTTAAGTTCAACAAAACTTAGAATGTAACTACCCACTTGTCCCCTCAAAGTTTGGGTTTTTATAAATGGTAGGTTGGACCTAAATAATCCATTATCCAAATTTACAAATTGTTACAAGACTTTTCTTACGACCTACAAAACGAACAAGACCCAAAATATTAAAATAAAAACTTTAACTTACCATAATAACAAAATGCAAAATATTATTTAAATATAAAAATCTTATGTTTCTTTACTGACAATTACTTTTAGAGGTTTTAGTTAAGTTCAACAAAACTTAGAATGTAACTACCCACTTGTCCCCTCAAAGTTTGGGTTTTTATAAATGGTAGGTTGGACCTAAATAATCCATTATCCAAATTTACAAATTGTTACAAGACTTTTCTTACGACCTATAAAACGAACAAGACCCAAAATATTAAAATAAAAACTTTAACTTACCATAATAACAAACTGCAAAATATTATTTGAATATAAAAATCTTATGTTTCTTTACTGACAATTACGTTTAGAGGTTTTAGTTAAGTTCAACAAAACTTAGAATGTAACTACCCACTTGTCCCCTCAAAGTTTGGGTTTTTATAAATGGTAGGTTGGACCTCAATAATCCATTATCCCCTCTCTGAAAAGTTTCGAGGAACCAAGTCAGTAGCGTTGCTGATAATCCTAAAATTTACTTTACATTCTAGCTAATGAGCTAAACAAGATAAGCTAAACAAAAACAGAGATAAAATACATTTTATAGACAACATTTTCTTATCTCACAGTTTTTCCATGTCCAATCACTTTGAAGGGATCCCCACGCTTAACCATTACAACTCCCACTGTAGACTTTTCAGTAGTTTTCCTGGCAGCAAACCACCTGCTGTGTGGTAGGCGGCAACTAGTTATTTATCATTTTGGAGGGAGGCGGAACCAGCTTCTTATCTCAACAGAACCATAATCGCGTTTTTCGTTTTTCCAAGATGGTTTCGTGCAGTGGCACAGTCAGGGGTTATTTGCATTTCTGACAATATCAGAAAAAATATTTTTTTAAATATGTATGTAAACAGACAGAGGTAATCTTCACTATTTTTTTAGTTTGGTTCAAAGTGGTTTTTCTCATTTCAAATAGGAATATTTTTTATTTTTGAGTGCGGCAATTTAAAAAGTCCCTGACTATACATACAAAGTTGGCTACGTATAGCATATAGTAAGCGTGTAAGAGTTTTAAAATAATACTTTTATGGGAAAAGCATTTCATATTTTTTGATAAAATTTTTGACAATTAGTAAAGAAAAGAATTTGTTAGCGCGCATTTAAATCCTCAATAAAAAAATTAATCTCAACCCTCAAAAAAAGTGCCTAGATTACCTAATTTCTAGTAATTTTTTGATACATTATTTACACTTATCGCAATGGGTTTTTAAAGTCTCTTCTTAAAAGTTCCTTCCAGTATTAAATATTTTTTATTCCGATATAACTCACCGCCTGCGCCTTCAAAGACTTAACGGCTAAAGGAAATTTTAACTAACTACTCAAAATGAATTAAGAGACACTTTTATATCTGCCTTAATTCCTATAAACCAAAAATATTTTGAAAAAATAAATGTTACAATCTGATAGTGTATACTCTATGCTAATTTCATATCATGTTCTTTATAAATGCTGATATTTTTTTTTACTTAAAATAAAAAAAGACAAAAAATTTTAATCTTGGACAATTTATCAATACTCTTTCATTCCGTTTTAAGCATTCAAATATTAAATTTAAAAATGAATGTTGACGTTTTAAATAGAAGAAGGGTGCGAAGGGTATACCTAAAGGAATTTCAAATAGCTAGAGCAGTGGCGTTGATAGAAGTAGGCGTGTAGCTCAAATGCTCAATGTTAGTCATTCTGCAGTTTCCAGAGCTTGGAACCCATACCTTATATTCGGTATCGTACGAAGGGCCCCTTATCCTCAACGCCAAAGGGCAACCACCCCCCGACAAGATCGTCTTTTGCAACTTTGGGCAGTCAGAGGTCGTACCAACACTGCTACAGCATTACAAAATTGACTAATAGAAACTACTGGGACCTGAATTTCCGATCAAGCGGTACGCAATAGGCTTCACGAAGCTCAACTACGTACCGACGACCCGTTAGAGCCCCCCGATTAACCCTAACTCACCGCAGAGAACGCATAAACTTTTGTCAGGAACATGGAAATTGGACCATAGAGCATTGGGGCATTGTAATGTTTAGTGATGAGAAAATTTTTTGTTATTCACTAATGACGGACGCGTACGCGTATCGAGACGTTCAGGTGAACGATATTTGGACGAATGTGTACATGAAACTGTCCCTTTTGGAGGTGGATACATAATGGCATGAGCTAATATAATTTTGACAGGACACACAGAGCTCGTCGTGTTTCGAAAAGGAACTTTGACGGCTATACGTTACATACGGGAGATCTTGGAACCTCATGTTGTCTCTTTTGCCCAAAATATGGGAGCTGAATTTATTTTTCAGCAGGATAATGCCAGACCGCACACTGCACGAGTAGTAAGAGATTTCTTAAATGATAATAATATCGATGTTATGAGGTGGCTGGCTAATAGCTCAGATCTTAATCCAATGGAGCGTCTTTGGGATGAATTGGCAAGGCGCTTAAAAGAACATCAAGCCTTCCAAAATCTTAATCAAGTTGCTGATATGCTTTCGGAAATCTATGAACAATTACCTCAGCCAGTAATACGAAATTTGATCAAAAGTATGCCTAGTCGTTTTGCCGAAGTTATTAGAGCCAGTGGTGGACGTACTCATTACTAAGGTATTTCTTTATTATTTTTTATAAAATCAATTTTTGTTTTTTGCGTGTTTATTTTCAAGTTTAACTTTTTTTGCCGGAGCAAGCATTTAAAAATTATATAATAGTAAATTTTACACAATTATATATTGTTTAGAATACATTTATATATTATTTAAAAAATATAAATGCAGAAAAAAGAATAAATCTCTATAAAGTTTTTGAATTTTGAATATATGTCTCTGTATTCATTTTGAGTAGTTTATTTTATATTTTCTATTTTTTATTTTAAAACTCTTACGCGCTCATTATATGCCATATGCAGAGCTCTCTCTTAAGGACCATGGTTCAATGAAAAAGTATTTTATCCGTGTCGCATCGGTTCATCTACGGCACTTTTTTTGATTGGATCGTCAAAAAAGGTTTAAAGCTCTCAAATACTTTTTTCCTGCTTGTTTTTGTCCTTTGTTATACGTTGACATTTTTTAAAATACTTACCTAAATTTAAAACCTTAGTATTATCGATATTTTAGCATTTTTTGGGGCTTTGTTTTGAAGAGTTCGCAAATATTTTTCTCGACTTCGAGTTGCAATACAACTCTCGCACTAGGTAGCTTTACAGGGGCGCCAAAGTTTGCAAAACCAATTTAGCTTGTATTTTGCTTATTTCGCCTTTTCGTAGAGGAACATCTGCCTAACATATAAATCCATCCTATGCAGGCTTCCAGTTTTTACGGCGATGGCGTTTTCTATGCAGACTCAAAACATTTCAATAAAAATATATTGTAGTATACTGTAAATGAACTGGGAACAACAGATTTTACCTTGTTTGATAGCTGAATTGAAAATATTCTAGTATTTGCTATCGCAGGTAGGGTCAATCGACCAGTGAACGACCACTTAAGAAAAGAGTCATTTTTAATTGACTATCAAAAAAAAATTTTGATTTTAAAAGAAAATTAAAATAGTGGTTGGAAAATGTGTTTTTTCTTTTAAAATTTTTCTGTAAATGAAATACTATATTTAAGTTTGTTTAAAAGATTTAACCATTTTTAGAGCAAATTGCACAAAAACCCAGTAAATGAATATAATAAGTGTGAAAACTAGGTTAATATCGAACGAGCATTTAATTTACATACCGAACCGGTGAGGTGAGGTGAACCATGTACGGGGTGATTCTTTAAACTGGAACACTCAGTATAACTTCTTAGTTATTAAAAATAATGGGCTATATTAAATGGACAATTTATTTGGTTAATTATGGCGACTTTAACAGCCATAATATTTTTGTCTAACCCTCACTATGTACAAGGTGTGACAATAAATTGATAGATTTGTATTTGGCTTTGGATTTAAAGCAAATCATATCCAAAATCTGGAATCCAAAATTAAAAATGAAATGGAGAACAAGATTGAAAATGAAATCGAAAACAAAATCAAAAAAATAAATCAAACACGAAATCGATATCGAAATCAAAATAGAAACAAAATTCAGGTTAAAATACAATGCCATGGAATATTTACACTTAAAACAATTTTTTACAAATCGGTTACAAAGTAAAAAAGTTAGGTTAGGTTAGGTTTTTTAAATATTGTATAAAAAGTTCGGCAACATATTTTGTGTTTGCCAAAAGTTCAATAAGCAGTTCATTTGTCCCTATCGGATCTAGGCCCTAAAAATTGGGGAGGCCCAAAACTTATAGGCCCTAAAAGATAGGAGTGCCCAGGAATAAAACTACTTAAATTATGACCTTTTTGTAAACATTTACCATTTAAGTCAAAAAAGTTGGGGGGCCCGGGCCCATCTAGCCATTCGATCAGTGTCGCCCTCTATGTTTCTATATGCAACATATAAAAGACAGCCCTCGTATTTGTTTAACTGTGATCATCTCTTTATTGCAGGTACAGCGCTCAAACGACGAAGTCCGCCCCTGACGTCATAGTGACGCACTGACATTTGCTCAAGGCCAACTGGGAGCCTTACCGAAGACGGTACCCGCGGCACGCGCATGCTCAGCATCTGTCCGATTGTGACGTGCATTCGCCATATTGTGAGAAGCATTTAAAGGTGCCTATTCCCCCTTTCAGTAAGTGCGAACTTGATTTTGAGGCGCTTGCACCACATGAAGAACCACATTTATGTTGTCATAGTGATGTGTATTGTACGACTCCTTCGGGCGCGCATGCGCCACGACTTGTCAAAACTCCTCGCCTAAGATTCGCAGAGTCATCTGAGGGTGATGACTCGGCCTATGGTACCACTAGTAGTACCAACAATAGCTCAAGCGACAATGGGACGCAATTTTAATTTTTTGGTTTTTTGGGCCATTTGTTATACTTACTTTAAAACTTCATAAATATACGTTGCATTGTTTAACCATACTTATTATGTCAATTTTGAAATAAATCATCGGTGGTGGCAAGGTAATTAAAATTAAATGTTTATGGGATATAAAGGTACTTGAAGGGGAAATCAAGAAAAGCTAACCCCATTTTGTGATGCTCAAATTTGTTAAGAAGGTTAAAATCGTCCCCTTCATGGCATGACACCGACGTAACTGACTATTTGTAAATTCTAAAGGAGAGACAGAAACCAAATGAACCAAAGTTGACTTCTGGAAGATCTATAAGAAATATAGATACGCCAGTTTGTCATATTAAAAGTGGACCAAAATAATTTATCTGACGACGTAACTCAATTTTTATATTTTTGGCACTTACGTCAGTATGTCATGAAGGGGACGAAATGTTGTCGAGAATTTTGGGAGGGAGTTTATAATGATAATATATATAAAATTTTTATTTATAATTGTTTTTTTATCACTATTAGTTTTACTACTACTATACTATGACTACATCGGTTCAGAACGTTTTCCTACGTTGTCCGACGCTTATTCTCCACCTTCTTTGATCCTGACAATCATCTTCTGTCAGGTTTTTTCACTCATTGATCTTTAGATTGACTGTTGCTATTCCAGTTTAGGATGCCCTCTTTTTCTGTTCTCAGGAAATCCTGAGTGGAGAGGATACCCTGCATATGGTTTCTACTTTTGAGTCCCCTTCGAGCATATCAAAATGTATCAGATTTTCCCTACATCCCCTTAAATTAGCTAATCCCATCCCACCCAAAAATTCTTAATTATGGACTTCCTTTAATATTTAAAAAATATATTTATTGTATTTTGAGAAATTTCTTGACTTGACAAAAACGTTTTTCTTAATGATCATAATCAAAGCTCGAGTTAAAAGGCTGGGAAAGATTTTTGGTAAAAGGAATTTATCGTTTCTTATTAATGCAGAAAAAACAGATTTTTTATTTAAATAATAAATAAAAATAATAATAATAATAAAAAACTTTTCTACAATTTTCTTTACAATGCATTTAGTTAACTACTGTTGTTTGGTTATAAGGAATCATGTTCTGGGCAACTCTGACAGCCGCAGATAGCGGTATTTTATACTGTAAGCTGGCCAAAATTATGTCATTTTGCATTTATTTTTGCAGATATCGGCTGGTATACCCTAATTAATAAAGAAAACACAGTTTGTGACAACATTATATTTTCAAAGATCAGTTTTGAAATTATGCTAATAAGATAATTTTTTGAAAAAATTACACATTACAAATGTTATATTTCCAATAAAAATAATTAAACATTTTTTTACTCAAACTTTTCGTGCGAGTTTGGAAAAACGCTCGAATGCGTTGATTTTGTTTCTAAGGGGGACACTTTTTTGCTATCTTGAATTTTTTTTAACACGCCCCAGCTTCGAGGGGTATACTTTACCCCTATAGTTTGAATGGGTCGCGGTTCGTTTGTCGAAAACACGTTTATCGAAAACATCTTTATCGAATACATTTTGATCGAAAATCTTAATTTCGAATGACATTTTGACCGAATGACATTTTGATCGAAAATCTTAATTTCGAATTACATTTTGATCGAAAATCTTAATTTCTATCTACATTGACATGGTTCGGTTACGTTGGCGATCGATTAACAACGGTTAGGTTTCACATTCTCTAGGATCCCGGGAAAGAGGTCAGGAGAGTATGTTTTAAAAAATATATGTATGTTAGAAATGTTTTCGATTAAAAAGTCATTCGAAAAAGTGGTATTCGATAAAAAAGTTTTCGATCAAAATGTCATTCGATCAAAATGTCATTCGAAATTAAGATTTTCGATCAAAATGTCTTCGATAAAGATGTTTTCGATAAATGTGTTTTCGACAAACGAACCGCGACCCAGTTTGAATAGGGAAAGTGGGTCAAGTAATACCTTGTTTTAAAGGCCTCTGGAATGTCTTTACAACCGTGTAAAAATTTTAAAAATCTGTCCATTAGATTTTGAGATAATTGCCTTGAAACTTTCAAATTTAACATGGACTGATAAAATAAAAATCAAAATTTTATATTTTTTGGATTTAATTTTTATTTTATCATTCCAGGTAAAATATGAAAATTTGAAAGAAAATATCTCAAAAACTAATATATGGATTTTCGAAATTTTTATCATTCCATGTAAAATTTGAAAGCAAATATCTCAAAAACTAATCTATGGATTTTCGAAATTTTTACACGGTTGTAATAGTTATTTAAACAACAAGGTTTGAAAACGACTCTTTGCACGAGATCGAGACAGTTTGGCGAGGTCTACAAGTCGAGGGAGTGTGTAAAGAGGTTTTCAAATGAGTTTTTTACAATATTTTTTATACTGCTAATAAAGAAAGAAAAATCAAATTTTAATTTAACTTGTTTTTATTTCCGACATTTATACAACAAAACTTTAAAAGTTCAACAAATTTTTGACGTATCTAATCAACAAAACATACGAGCAGTGACGGTTGCTACGGAACTAAGCCAACTTATATTGATGGGTGACAACAACAAAAATCACAATGACGGGAGACCCGTATGCAGAAATGACATAGGCGTGCGCAAAAATGACATAAGCGTGTGCAAAACGTTTTGCACAAAGCGTGCGCAAAATGCCATTTTCAGATCGTGTTCTCCGTGCGCAAAACCCCCTTTTACTAGAAAGTCGTATAATAAGATATTTAAGATAATTTCAAAACAAGGTATCACTAGGCCAACTTTCCCTATTTAAAATATAGGGGTAAAGTATACCCCTCGAATATGGTGCGTGCTACAAAAATTTCAAAAAGGGACCCCCTCAAAAAATACCCAATAACACCTCTGTTACCTTTTAGTTGGGATACCCATATTCCTAGGTAAGAAATTAAAAAAAAAATAGCAGTATAATTTTTCAATATTAGGAGTAAAGAAAACAATCGTAAACATCTCAACCACAAAATTATTATATTACACATACTTGCCTCCGACACATCTATAAGAATAATGAAAATTACCACTTGAATCAAAAATCTAAGAAACTGTTTATTTGTATCAAAGTATGCAATGTTAAGTATGCAATAGGTCTGCTAAAAATCATCGAAATTCAGTGGCATCGTTTACCCAAAAAATGGAAACATTTTTTTTGTTTTGTATTATTTTATGTATAAAACAAAAAATTATTTTGATTAGCTAATGTTTGAATTGAAATTTTGGCCAGCTTTTATTATAATATACCGTTTTGTAAGCCGGTTTTATATTAGAAACTACGACAGCTACGACTTCGAGAAAAAAAGTAATAACAAAATTGGGCCTAGCGAATTTACCTAAAATATTTTTGTTTCTGTAGTTTCCTGCTAGGCGGCAGTAATCACATCTCCCAACTAGGGTCACTGCATCTTGGAAGCCTCGCGACTCGAGCCCCATTTTCGTGATCTAGTGACCTTACTGCGAATTAGATTTTTTGACGACGACGAATCCAAAATTTGAGCAGTGTATTTTGAGTCACTATCAGCTTTATTAAAATCTCAGTATTTCAGCAATAACAAAACTCTTAATGACAATGAAAAAAATAATAACATTATTATCAGTCACAGAATAATAAATACATAAACATAGCATTTCATCCTAAAAGCCAAAATTGTTACTAAGTTGGAAAAAGGTTAAGCCTTTCCAGCGCAGCAGTAGCTTAGCATTTTACCGTAAGCCGAACAACAGTTTGTTGTATAAATAAAAGATGGACAAAAGAACAATCACTTGAGACAGAAAGCAAGGATGATCTGGGAGGCCAAAAGTAAGTCAAGTTCGGGAAGATCAGGCGCTACTTCGAGTACTCAAAATCACCCTTTCGAGAGAGCAAAAAAGACCGAACTTACTTTTTAAATGTATTAATAATTAGCAAAGCTAATTTAACAGAAACGACCAAAAATATAATTCTAGCTATTTTTATCCAGTTTTATTTTATTTATTTTATAAACATGCAAAAGGAAATAAAACAGTCCTCTATAATTTAATATACAGTGTGTCCCCGGATGGAGAGATAAGAGGAGAAATCCTTTTTGATTTTACATAAAAAACTCCCTTTTATGCAAACAAAATTGTTTGTATCACAACATAAAATAAAAGTACGATATCTAGAAAAACAAAATCTATCCAGGTTTTTATTTTTAGAAGTTAAAAATTGGTTATAAAAACAACATAACATAATATGGAACAAAATGTAAAACAGCTATTCTAAATATTCTCCTCCAACTTCCACACATTTTTCCGCTTGACGAATAAATTTATTGTACACATTACGAATTATAGCAGGTGAATTTTAGTCTGAATTATCTCGTATTCATTACTATAGAATTTCTTTATCATGAGGTAAGTTATCTGTATACACCTTCTGCTTCAATGCACCCCACAAGAAAAAATCCATGGGCGTAAGATCGGGAATCCTAGCAGGAAAATTCGTCGAACCAAATCTTTTAATCCATCTTTCTTCAAAGTGTTGCGATAAAAACTGCCTAATCGAAAGGGTAGAATGTGCTGGACATCCGGGTTGTTGGCAAAAAAGCTTGCGTCGAATTTCTGCTGGCAAAGTACGTACAAAGGGTAAAACAAAATTAAATTTGTCAAGAGGTCTAAATAAACATGTTGATTTAAATTTTCATCAATAAAATATGGACCAATAATTTGACCGTTAAAGTCGCCACACCAAACATTAACTTTTTTGTAGCGCTGACTTCGTTTGCGCACGACATAATTGGGATTGTCAATAGCTCAGTATCGACTATTTTGTAAGGAAACATGCGCATTGGTACAAAAAGTCGATTCGTCAGTGAAAAAAACAAATATGTGAAAATTACACCAATCCCTAAATCTCTTTTATCATCCCCGTTATTAGGTGTATGTCTAAACCTTGATTTAAAGCGAAGAACTTTATTCTCATAAAAAATTATTTGGAAATAGCTTTTACTGATATCCAGAAATATTGAACTTTTACGTAATGATAATTTCGGTGCCTTTGTCGCTGAATGCATTGCCATGAGGGTAGCCGCATTATAGTAGTTGAGTTTTTTCTTGGGCTTTTTTTATCTATTACAGATCCAGTTTCATCAAAAGTTTGCTTCACGGGATACCGGAGTATTAGGAAATTTCTCGTGGAACAGGTCAATTGCGTACTGATACGATACATTTCCAATTCCGTAGCACTTATTTAAATAAATCTGTTCTGCTTTTGTAAATATTTTATAGAATATAAAACCTATTCGTTACAAATCAATATAATCAAATTATTTTAATTAGCAAACAATCAACAAAATAAATCTTATAATGTACATTAAAAATAGTGAAGTTTTTCGTGAAATTAAAATTAAGGTTTTTCTCCTCTTATTAAGGACCTCCTGCCATAAAATTAAGCAGTAGTTGTGCTGGGAACTATTGTGACAGTTTTTCATTGAAAACTTGACAGTTTTCCATTGAAAACTGACAGTTCATCTTTCAAAATTGACATACCAAAGCCCAGTTTATAACCCAGTCGTTTATTTTTCATTAATAATGGCGGCACTATTAATTCCGGCTTTTACAATACACAAAGACCTAATTTTAAAAGGAGACAGCTGTTTTTATAATGCGAAACTGTCAGAATAGTGCCCGGCACAATTACTGCCTGGCTGTATTTCAATAAGCTACAAGTTTTTAAATTTGATAACACCCTGTAAATCTAATTAAATATTTTATTATGGTTATCTTAATTTTTTAACAAGCAGAATTTTTTATAAAGAGTGAGGTTTTTTCGTAAAATCAAAAATAAAGGATTTTTTCCTCATCTCAACTCCATCCAACACAGTGTATATACTACTTAAAGTAAAAAACAAGTTTTTCCAGTCGTATCAATTTTTTTTAATTCAGCTGTACCTCTGTATCACTTTTCCACAGGAAGGGAAAAAATGTCAGTTTCTATTAAAAAAACAATTACTCCGAGGTAACTATACTGGTTATAATTTATTTCACTTATTAACAAAAGCCTAGAAAATGCAAATCTGCTTAAGTTTTTGTCCAAATTTTTGTTTTAAAGTACTAAACCTAAGAAATTAAATTTCTTAAAGAATGTATTAATAATATTTTTGAAAAAAAATTATTTTTTGATGTTAGTTTTTAAAACCGAGGATATGAAGAAAATTTATTTTTCACAAATAATATTCGGCAGAATAAATTTTCCTTTCTTACTTAGACACACTGTATTCTATAACATTTTTAAATTTCTCTTTGTCCGTTTATTTCAAAAATATATGCTATAAAAATATTTGTTGAGATATGATAGGTATAAGGCATTTAAATTGGATGTCATTTTAGTCCGGCTTTTAAAATGTACCCTTTAAAAAGAAAATGGGTAGTGAACATTGACTTCTTTGTATAAGGCCCTTTCAGGGCCTTATACAACTCAATGGTAGTGAAGCAATGTGGGCGAATGAAATATTGACGGAAGAACCTGAGACAAAAATTTAACTAGCGATGAAACCAATTAAAATTTAATTGCCTGAAATTTTCGACGCAGGTTTTGTTCTTATTTGAAAAAATTAAATTAGTATCAATAAAAGTATTACAGTTACTAAAAAAAATATATCTTATGGTCCTTCTGATGAAAATGGGGTAAAACATGAAATCTTGTAAATAAGTCGCTAAAACAATATAATTTAAACAATAATTGAAAAATAATCAATTTCTTACAGTGGAGTTTTCTAAAAGTTTGCCACAGTCATGTATTTCGAACTTGTTATGATCTCCTCAGTGTTGCATAAGTCAAAAGTAGATTCACGGCTGACGAGGATCACAAGAAGAAATAAGAACAGGTTCTTTATCTCTATTTTCTATCTTTGGACATAGGCCTTCCCCAATATCTTTCACTCTTCTCTGTCTATCGCCATGTTCATCGTGTTTCCGCGTGTTTCTTTAAATCGTCCACCCATCTCATTTGGGATCTTCCCCTTCTTCTTTTATTTTCCCAAGGTCTCCAGTTTACAAAACATTTGTGCCATCGATCGTCTTTCTGTCTGATATTATCACCGGCAAATTTCCATTTTAATTTGGCTACTTCTCCTCTGGCATTCCTTACTTATGTTTTATTTCTTATCCATTTATTCCTTTTTCTATGTGTTAGCTTTACATTAAACATTTGTCTTTCCATTTATCTTTGGGCTTTTGTTACCTTATCCATGTTTAATTTTGTAAGTGTCCAGGTCTGGGATCCATAGGTAACTACAGAAATAATACATTGGTTATACACTGTAGCTTAATCCACCGAAAGAACAGGATATCCAAATTAAAATTGAAAAATAATCCATTTTTCAAAGTAGAGCTTTGTATTACAAAAAAAAACTTCTATATTTTCCACTAGTATTCAACCCTTTCTTCATGCATCGAACCTTTAAAGTTTCATCAGCAGGGAGGCTTCGCATGTATGACAAGTAGCTAAAAACTGACTAGATACAGACACGGTGTTTCCAACTTATTATAATCTCTTTGGTAAATAAAATCTATATGTTTGTGGCGGATACATTTTATATGTGTTTACGTTGAACTTTGAAAATTTAGACAGAAAAGGGGGATTCGCTAAAATACAAATTATTAAGGTTTCATTTTATAATAGTTGTTTAGAATATGTTAAACTCATTCATGTCAATACTTAAAAAAAAAATCTTCTTTATTTACATAAATATTTTTGATTCTAAAAATTTTTCTTTTAATATCTTCATAATATTTGAAATGTAATATTTTATGAAATTTCATACTAAAATTTAAACCAGTTTCAAAAAATTTCTGTAAATCATATTAAAGAATAGAACGCCCAATTTTTATGTTTTATGTAATTTTTTCCTAAATTTACTCATTATGAAATTGTTTATCAAAATCACATTAAAAAAAAATAATAATATTAATCAAAATATTATTACAGTATTAATTAATTATGAAAGAAACTTTATGTATGTGAATCTTGTTTTAGAATAGAAAGCCTTAGTTTTATTTTTGTCAACAGATAAACCTAAAAAAACAGTTAACTTCATTTAAATAAATACATGTTGATACTTATGATCATTAAGTCTTACTTCAAGTGGCCTAGAAGTTTCACCAATAGAAATTTTACCACATTCACAAGGTATTATTATTTACAGGTGTTGTTTTTGTTAAAATAGATCTAAGTTTATTTGCTGTCTCAAAAATTGTTTTTATATTATAACTATTTGTTATTCTCTAAACTTGATCTGATGTACCAGGTATGAAATGAATCATTAATTTTTTTATACCTAAATTCTCTTCTTTTTGGGACTCTATTCTATAAAAGCAATTTTTCTTTAAAATTGTTAGGATATGAATTTTTTTAATTATTTATGTTTTTGATAAGAATCTGTTATTATCAGAAAAAAATAGGTTAGGAAGTTAAAAACTTCTATAATATTAGTTAAATAAATTTTTAAACTTTTTTGATTGAACTTAAATTCTGTCGTCGACTGTACGAAAAAAAGCGTTTATATAGGATTTTATAATTTATATCATTTTGATCGGAAAAATATAATTAAAAATTCAAATGTTGGAAATAAAAGTTGTTTTGAAGTTGTCGTTTTTGCAAACTGTGATTAACTCTATGTCAGGCACACTGTTAATAAGCGCGGACAAAGTAACGAAACCTGTATCAGTGGTTCCCAAATTTTTTAAATCATGAATTGGTCACGCCCTCCTTCTCCCAAATATAAAAACAAAGAATCTATTTTATGTACAATATAACATAGTGTTTCTCCTCAAGTCTCATACAGTGGTTTAGAAAATTTGAGTATATGAGAAGTTTTGATACATGAATTCGGAAAATTTTAAAAAAGTCTTATATAAAATCTTCTATATTCAATAAAATAAATTTCAAGTTTTACTATATTTTAGAAGATTTTATGAGGTCCTCCTCAAATCTCCTCGATCTTCTAAAAGCTTAAAGTAAGTTATGAGATTTAATAGGTACTTTTTGACAGGTCTTCCGGGCCGCCATTATTGTTGATCTGCCCGCTTCCCAATTTGGGAACCACTGATGTATATGTATATTTCCTTTTTTGTGGACAAAGTCGACTTTGTGGGCATAATTAATATACTTACTGTCTCACCAATGTGAATTTTGAATCAGGTACCTGGGAGCTCCCTAATTATTTTTCATTTTTATCCTGCTTAACCTAGACCTTCTATCTTAGGTAATAAAATTTGCGTCATTTAATGAATCTAAGGAAGTGTTTAAATCACAGTAATATATATATATATATATATATATATATATATATCGTCCATAAAATGTCTAGGTTAAGCAGGATAAAAATGAAAAATAATTAGGGAGCTCCCAGGTACCTGATTCAAAATTCACATTGGTGAGGCAGTAAGTATATTAATTATGCCCCAATTTTTAAAACTAGGAAAAGGGGAATCTAAAAATTCAATAATATACCATTGTGGTGTCAGGCAAGGTGGGATTAGTCGGCCTCTGTTCTACAAGATTTTTTTTGCAGGACTGTTTACAAAGTTATTTAAATAAAGTTGGATATTTATATAAACTGCTCCACAAGAGTTAGGGATATTGCTGATTCTTGCAGAAATATCCAATAAGGGTAAATTATTTTATTAAAAATAAAACGTTTAGTTTATAAAAAATCAAAAACTATATTTTTTTGAAATAAAACAAAAATAAAAACGAAAAAACTCTTAAAAAATTAAAAATTCCCAAAAAATAAAAAAAACTATTTTTTCAAAACAATATCTTAGTAAACTGTATAGCCACCATCAATTACTGCTTGACAACACCTCGACATGCTATCTATCAGGTTATTAAACATGTCCTGTGGGATACCATTCCATATTTGTGGTAAAGCGACTCTTAGCTGTTGAAATGTTTCAACTGCTGGTACATACTGATCCAACCTTCTTTGGAGCATGTCCCAAGGGTGCTCAATACAATTAAGGCCTGGCGATAGTGGAGGTAGCATAACATGCGAGATTCCATTGGCTAATAGCATCCAGAACTATAGCGGCTCTATGTGGTCTTGCATTATCGTCCAAAAACTGAAAATTCGGACCAATAACAGCATGAAAATTTGGGAGTATATGGTTCACAACATGGTCTCTATACTGTGCACCATTCATATTGTTATTACATATGTGAAGGTCTGTACGGCCATTGAAACATATACCTCCCCAAACCATTATGGTACGTCCTCTGTACGGATAAAAGTTCTGAACAGGACGGCGATTTCTGGGTACTCTAGGTAAGGTCCAGACTCTTACTCTTCGACTATCTGAGAATCTTGAATATCGGGACTCATCGGTGAATAATACAGACCTCCATTCATTTACCCAATTAACGTGATCCCTTGCCCACTGTAATCTGATGTGATGTAGAGTGAGTGGAACTCGCCTCAAAAGACAACGGGATCTTAAGTTCGCATTATTTAGGCGTCACCTGATTGTTTCAGTTGAAACTTGAGTCCTTGTGGCATTAAAAAGCGCTTAAGATAGATGCCTGCAAGTAGACCGAGGGTTTCTTCTAGCGTTAAGTGTTACATATCGATCTTCTGCTGCCGTTGTTTTTCTGGGACCACCTACTCTAGATCGTTCTTCTACCGAACCAGTCGCATTAAACCGTGTATGTAGTCTACTAATTACACTTTGAGACACATTAAACTCTTGGGCCACATTTTGCTGGATACGACCACTTTGTAACATTCCAATTGCTCTATTGTCTTCTGGGTTTGTTAATTTACGTCTTATTTTTATTTTTAAATGCACAGCTTTATCAACAACTACAGAATAAATAAATGTATGGTGTCTTAAACAATATTCTTAATCTGAACATAAAACCTAACATTCCCAAACAGCAAAAAACTATCAGAAAAACCTATTTATTTGTAAAGATTTAGACACAGTGGAGCGTCAGAGATTCGAGCCTTTTAATAAGTATCAAAAATATTATATATATTATAATAATTTTATATATTTATACAAAATCCTTAACTCTTGTCGAGCAGTTTAGTTTAATCATTTCCTTACCCCTAAATAATTTTTTCTTCTAAATTGCGTTAAAAATACTACAAAAAATGCACTTAGATTTACTGGGCGATAGCAAATAATACAAATTTCTCGCAGCGATAGTGTTTGACGTGTTTTGTGTCAAATAGATGCCACTGCGGGTAACAATTTCATATCCTGAATTAAATAACAAGAGCGATAGCAACAATTGCATTTTAAGGTGGTCGATTTATCCCACATTGCCCTTTATATGTTATGGTATAAAATGTTTGGCTTTACGCTTTTCATTTTCTTAAAATATATTATTTATTTCGGTTATACGAGCTGATTTTGATAAATCCCTGTTGTCAAAAAAATTCTCTGACGATATCATTTTCATAAGATTTTGCCAATAAAAGAGGGAAATTATTTTTTGAGCGAATGTTCAAAAATTATTCTACCAATAAATAACTAAATAGATAGTCGGTAAAAATATGCTCAAACATTTACTTTTGTTTACTTTCGACAATAAATCTTTTAAAAATATTAAAAAGGGTTTGCATTTATGAAAAATCTTTCTTTACTTGACCCGCCTTTATTTACCAGTTCATAAAAAAACTTTAAATAAATAAAAAGAGATATCTTTTGAAACAAAATATTACTTTAAAAGTGTGATTTATACGGTAGATTTTTTTTCCATAAATATCTTGACAACCAAGGCTCTATTATAATAAAACTTGTTTGTAAAAAAATATTTTTCCTAAACGTCGACAGTCAAAATATTATGTTTAAAAAACTTGATATCACATTTTTTAAGCAACAAATTTTGCTATAACTGAGTTTTATATTTTTTTAAAATAATTATCGAATTTTCTTTTAAAATAAATTGTAAAGTAATCTTTTGGTTAGGGATGTATTTTTATGGTATGGTTTTTTATTTAAATATCTTTCAATGGCTTTAGATCTTCTGACAATGCAATGCAATGTCAAATTTTATATTTTTTAGGTGTTCTTTATAGCTCCCGCAGCTTTAAATTTAAAGCCTAGTTTAAGCTTTAGGACCTATGTCAGTTTAAGCTATAGGAACATGCCAAATGATATTGAGGATACACTACCGGTAGATTCCAAAATACATTTTTTTTTTGTTTTTTTTTCTATATTATATCTGTGACCGTTGTGTGCGGGAAAAGAAAAACATGTTTTTAACGCACATTATTTTTTTGACGAAAAAAGCAAAGACAATGGACTATGAATATAGCTACATGGAACGTACAGGGATTGAATCAAAAGTTGGACATTATTGCAACCGAAGCGCAGAATTGCAAAATCGATATTACTGCACTCACTGAGACAAAAAAGAAAGGAACAGGTACGAATAGTGTCGGTAATTTTGTCTATATATTCACTGGAGTCCCAAAAGAAAGAAAAGCAGCCAGAGGGGTATCCTTGTTAATAAAGAAAAATCTAAAGAATAAAATAACAGACTACGATTGCATTAGTGAAAACATACTTCGAGTGAACATGAAGATGCTTGGACATAATATAAGCATAATAGCAGTCTACGCACCATCAGATGACGAAAGAGTAGCTACAAAACAAATGTTCTTTGATCAACTGGATGAGACTATCACAAAAATCGGTAATACCAGAGAAATAATTATGCTTGGCGATTTTAATAGCCGAACTGGTAGGCAAACCCAGAGCCAAGTGATAGGACCATTTGGAGAGGAAGTAACAAATGATAATGGCTTAAGACTGATGCAATTGTGTGAAACCCACAACCTAAAAATAAATAATGGTTTTTTTAAACATAAGGATATTCATCGATATACCTGGATTCAGCCAACAAGAAATCTTAAATCAATCATTGATTATGCTATAGGTGGACAACACTCGCAATTAAAGTGGTATGATGTGCGAGCACTTCGTGGTGTTACCTGTGGATCTGACCACCATCTGGTAAGAGCAAAAATATTATTCCCTTTAAGAAAAACAAATAAGGACGAAAGTATTAGAGAAAATGAAAACCTAGAAAGCATCGAAGACAATCAAAAATAGAACTTTAGAAGTCTAGAAATCGAAAGTACTCAAAGATTGTATCAGAACCGATTAGATGAAAAATTAATAAACACAAATCACCCATTTGAAGAGATATCTACAAACATAATAAAAAGCTTGAAGGAAGCAAGCAGCGAAACTTTTGGGTACCAAGATAATAGAAATAACAGGAAGATGTGGTGGACGGACAAAATACAGGAAATGGTCAAAGAGAAAAAACGTACATACTTGAAATGGCTCAGTACTAAGGAGCAAAGAGACCTAGAAATCTACAGGGAAACCAGAAGACAGCTAAGAAATTTGATACGCACAGAAAAAAATGAAATGTTTGAGCGCAAGTGCCACGACATAAATACACACGTAGGAGGTAGGCAGAGTTCTGAAGTATGGAAATTCATTTCTACAGTAAAAAACCCAACAAAAGAAAAAGTAAACATCCAGATAATCAAACCAGAACAATGGACAGAACATTACAAGGGACTGCTGCAGGAGACGAGACCCGAATATCTGGCAGCCTCTCCAAGAAGAGACATAGAAGTACATGGAGACGAAGTAATCATCGAAAAAGAAATGATAAAGAATAATATTAAAAAGCTTAAATCTGGAAAAGCTAGCGGACCTGGGGGAATATATGCTGAAATGCTCAAATATGGATCAGAGAAACTAGTCGAAAATCTCACATATATTATTAACCAATGCATAAACGGACATCCAGTACCTAATGATTGGAAACTTGCATTCATATCCTCAATACATGAAAAAGGAAACAAGCTGGATTGCAACAATTACAGAGGAATTTCAGTAACCAGTACTCTAAGTAGATTGTACGGTAGGATTCTTAGAGATCTAATAGAGAATGATTTTCACAAACAAGAAGAAGAAGAGCAAAGTGGGTTTCGCGCAGGCAGATCTTGTAGTGATAATGTTTTTTGTCTTAAACAAGTAATTGAGAAAAGAAGCGCCAGAAATATAGAGACTCATGTTACCTTTGTAGACCTACAAAAGGCATATGATACCGTTCCAGTAGAAAAATTATGGACAGTGTTAGAGCAAACTAATATCAATCATACATACATAAAATCGATAAAAGAACTATACAAAGGGTCAAAATCTAAAATTAAAATTGGAAATCGACTTTCAAAAGAATTCCTGGTAACAAAAGGCTTAAGACAGGGATGTTGTATCTCTCCAACTGTTTTTAAAATATATATCGCAGTAGCTCCAAAAAACTTGAAACGTAAAGTGCACGGCATGGGAATACAACTTAACGACCGATTTACCATATACACACTACAGTTGGCTGACGACCAAGTAATTGTGGCTAATGATAAAGAAGACATGGAGTATATGATGAGAAAGATAACAGAAGAATACCAAAAGTGGGGATTAACAGTGAACGTGGACAAGACACAGTACTTATGTATTGGAAACGAATCCAGTGACTGACTAGTACTAGAAAATGGACAAACAATATCTCCATGCAATGAGTATGTATACTTGGGTGTCACATTTGATAAGACAGGTACAGACTGTAAAGAATTGGAAAAAAGAATAGTAAAAGCAAAAAAAGTTATTGGATGTTTTAACAGTATTTTATGGAGCAGAGAGATAAAAAAGAATGTAAAATTTAACATATATGAAACAATGGTCAAAAGCACGCTGTTGTATGGAATAGAGATTTGTCGCGTAACAGAAAAGTACAAAACAAAAATGGAAAGTGTCGAAATGGATGCAATAAGAAGATCAATGGGAATATCTAGAATAGATCACATAAGAAATGAGATCATAAAAGAAAGAATGGGAATCGAGGGAAGCATAACGGATGACATCACTATAAGGCAACTGATATGGTACGGCCATGTACAACGGATTAACGACGAAAGATTACCAAAGCAGGTCCTAGAATGGCAACCAATAGGGCGCAGAAAAAGAGGGCGTCCTAAACTAGAATGGCAACAGTCAATCCAAAGATCAATGAGTCAAAAAAATCTGAGGATGATTCTCAGGATCGAAGGAGGTGGAGAATAAGCGTCGGACAACGTAGAAAAACGTTCTAAACCGACATAGTAGTAGTATTTTTTTGTCCACATAACGCGGACGGTCGCAATAGCAAATAAAGTAAAAAGCAAGAGAAAAACTTTTTACTGAAAACAAAAAAATATTTTGTTAAGAAAATACATTTATTGTGTCCTGCAAAAATGAACAAGAAATGAAAATAGGAACGTGGCCGCTAAAAAAGTTTGTAGATCGGTATCAGTCTATGGATAGTACATAATCTTTAAAAACAAACAGGGTACAGTGCGACGATTTTCACATACCTGCAAGCAAAATCTCGAGTGCTTATTTTTAACTTGAATTTTCAAAAACTGATAAAACAATTGCCCAAAGATATTTTGGACCCATTTTTTCTAATGTTAAAAATTAATCAGGTATTTTTCAAGTGCTTCATTTTCTTAAATTTATATATAAGAAATCATTTTGAAACGCAATATCTCGAAAACTAATAGATGGAATTTTGTGAATTCTTTTGTTTTGGATAATTTATATCAGAATCAAAAAATATAAATAAAAAGGGGTTGACGGAGGACGGTTTTTTGTTTCAAAATTCTAAAGCTAAAATAAGCGCTCCAAATGTGCAGGTGCAGGTATACCTATTTAAAGAAGTGATCGATTACACTGTTAATATAATATATAAAAAAACTGATGTAAAACGTGATTTGTTTTTAATAAATGCAAACCCCTCTATAGTTTGTTTTTTTATTTTGGCGGTTATGTACATCTTTCCATTAGTTTAAATAATAAAATGCCAATGACGATCCGCCAATATACAAAAAAAAAACTGTTTTATTTTGTATGGGTATTGTTTTTTTAGTAATTATAAAAAAATTTGTTTGGTATTTATTTAAAAAATTGTTTTTATCCCTGCCTGCATTGTACTCAGCTAAACACAGTGTGCCTGAATGAAGTATAGGTTACATAAAAATGGTTCCAAAAACTAATTGCACATTTTGAATATGGACTTTTTCCTGAGTTCAGAGCCATATTCATATAAATCCTAGCTGATCCTCTTCTCGAAATTTTTGACATTTTTCTAGTTAGTCTAGGCGCTAGCTCCTGTCACGTGTGACCTAATATGTGCGCTCAGTTTGACTACGGTGCTTTATTAAGCACCCATAGGAGTATAAAAAAAGTTTGGTCACGTGGTCGTACTCATGGTTGTTTGGCGCCATCTTTGAAAATGGCCGCCAAATTGATAGATTTTTTGTTTTTCTCCCTAGCTAGTGGTCCGATTTTAATTTCTTGAAGCCCATTTATCTCCTTTTGTAAAGACAAACAAATTTTGTCATTAGATTTTTTTGATAAATTAAGTAGCTTTTGAGATATACCAAGATTATTGATATTTCCGTCCGCAAAAGAATTAAAATAATACCCATGCTCATTTTATTGTAGCTACAATATTATTAACATTTGTTTCTTTTTGTTACATTGATGGCTTTAAACCTTTCACAGAAAAGGATATTGACTTTATGTTTTTAAAGTTTGATGGATGGTACCCCTATAGACTGCCTTAAATAGGGTGGTTTCTAAAACTGTTCACAAGTTTATAGAATAAATTAATTTGCAGCGAGACAATGCATTTTAGCGAAAAATCATAAAATTAATTTTTTGTAGTACTTTTAATTCCGCTTCTTTTGATGTATCACTTAGCATCCTAGCTTTGATACTTAGCTGGAAAAGCCAGCTAAAATATACAGTGTTGTAAAAATTTCAAGTTTTCGCTCCAAAATCGATTTTTTTCTTAAAAATTGTAAAATATATGACAATGATCAGAAGAAGCGGAATTAAAAGTACTATAAAAATTATTCTTAATGTTTTTTGCTAGGATGCATCGTTTCGCTGCAAACTCACTTTTTCTATATTCTTGTGAACGGTTTTAGAAACCACCCTCTTTAAGGCAGTCTTTAGGGGTACCATACATCGAACTTTAAAAACATAAAGTCAATATGCTCTTCTGTGAAAAGTTTAAAGCCTTCTATGTAACAAAAAAAAATAAATGTCAATAATATTGAAGCTACAATAAAATGAGCATGGGTACTATTTTAATTCTTTTGCGAGCGGAAATACTAATAACTTGGTAAATCTCAAGAACTACTTGATTTATCAAAAAAGGTGTAATGACAAAGTTTATTTGTCTTTAAAAAGGGGGTACCAAAAGCTTTAAAAAATTAAAATCGGACAACTGGGTAGGAAGATACGCTTAAACAAAAAAAATCTATCAATTTGGCGGCCATTTTCAAAGATGGCGGCCAAACGACCATGAATTCGACCACGGGACCAAACTTCTTTTATACTCCTATGGGTGCTTAATAATGCCCCGCAGTCAAACTGAGCGCACATATTAGGTCACACGTGACAGGAGCCAGCGCCTAGGCTAACTAGAAAAATGGCAAAAAATTTATAAAATTTCGAGAAGAGGATCAGCTAGGATTTATATGAAACATATTCATATTCCTGAACTCAGGAAAAAGTCCATACTCAAAATGTGCAATTAGTTTTTGGAACCATTTTTATGTAACCTATACTTCATTCAGGCACACTGTGTAAAATACATCAGAATTTTTTAGTTATAATTTACTTAATAAACATAAAAAAATATGTAAAGGAGTTCTCTCTCAAAAAATCCCTAATTTGTTTAAAAATTAAAAAAAAATTGATAGGTTATATAAATTATATATTTTGTTAAGGAAATGTTGATAATTTGTTTGACTATTTACAGATTAAGTGTATCAACTTACCTGTATCTCCAAACCTTGCAAATGTCTAGAATAAAGGCCTATAACAATTTTGTATTAGATATTTCTTCCTAAATTTGGTAGAAAAAAGTCTAAAGCTTAGTTAAAATTGATTTTGTATAAATTCTAGTTTTAGTTAGAACAAATTTGTTGATACTAAACTTAGTTTAATTTTTTGTTTGATACTGGTAGACAATGAATTAATTTCGGACTTCCGTTGTCTTTATTTATTTTAAACATGACGCACAGTGAAACGTTTTGAAGATCTAGGTGGACAACCCCTGAGCACATTAACACTCTCTAATGCTTGATTTTTTTAGCTTTAAAATAACATAAAATATTTAAAAGCATTTAGTATTTGCAATATTACCTACCTCTTATATAGGATGATTCAGATTTTAACGATTTTAAGATTTGTAGTCATACTGTATGTTTTTAACGAAAATTGTTTCAACAAATTTTATAACAATGAAGTAACTGTATATATATTTTTTTTAGTTTTTGCAGGAAGGAATTTAAATAAAACAATTTTGCAATATACAAGGTGTTTCAGAAAAATTTAAATAAAGACGTTTTAGGCGGTAAGGGACGATCAAGAAAAAAATTCCGTTCTCATCTGTCACTATATGAAAAATAAATGCATTAAACATTTTAAATCTCTCACCCCTTGCCGGGGGTGAAACCAACCCCTAAAATTATAATGGAAAATGTTCATCGAATGGCATTATCTTTAAAGGGGTCTAATGTGAGAAAATTTAAGAGATATTTGGATTTTCATTTTATATACCTAAGAAAGTTTAAAAAAATATTTATTAAATTGGAAAATTCCATTTTTATTAGAAAAATATCATTACTTAGCATAACAAATAATAGAATAATTAACTAACACAAGTCCATTTTATTATTATCTTGCAAACTAAACTGTGTTAATTAATTTCTCAGTCTGACACAAAAAATATAATATATATTATCATATTCCTAAAACCGTATAATAATAACTCGCTCCGTTTAAAACTTAATTTTTTGGATTTTTTTAACCTCAAAAAACTTCCCTTGGGGTTTGGGGCAGATGCATTTTTATTAACCTTGGTTAAGCTTGTGATAGAGTGAAAAGTTACTGTTTACAAAAATTCGTGAAAGTCGAGAGTTTCAAAAACCCATCGTACAGACATACATAGGGCATATTCTTAAATTACATAACCCCTCCTCTCCCCTCCGTAATGCATATTTAAGAAAAACTATATTCAAGAATCCTGACAGTGTAACGCAAGGTTAATAACCCTCCTTCCCCCCTTGAGCGTTCCGTACTTTAGGAATCGGCCCATACACATAGGTACATGGGATAGGGTGTCTCAGATAAAAGTAACTACAAGGGGGTTTATGAGGATTTAGGAGACGGTAAGACATACCAATTTTGGTAAAAAGGTGGCGCTATTCCGAGCTGTATAAAAGAAAACATTTATATGGGTTTTCAAAATATTGGATTGGATGGAGCCTATTAACACACTTCAAGTGAAGCCATGATAATATGTCAGCTTTGAAAAGTTTTTTGTATATATCTGAGAAACTGAAGCTCTTACGATGTTTTTAGTTATAACACGAATTATTGAGCAAAATATAGTCTACTGAAACTGTATATTGATACGATGCTCCGTTAAAAAGGTAGATTTTTTTAAAATTTTTTCATTAGCATTAATAGATTTCAGCGGTTTAGGAGTTATCGTGTTACGGACTGAAATAATATACACACACACAGACACCTAGAGAGACATCACGACGATATCGCTAGGATAGGTCAAAATACACCCAAAAAACACATTTCCGGCGTTATCTAAAAAAAAAATTTGTCAAAAATAATACCTATGCTATGCGCGCTAGGAAGACAAAACCTAAAAATTGTGACATTTTGAAAAAATAAAGTCCTAAAATATTGTTAACGACATTTTATTGGCCTAGTCATATTTATATAGTTTTATTCAATTTGTTTAAAAGAAGGCGACAATATTTTAATTTTTCGAATAACACAATTTAAGTTTTTAAGCATTATTTTGAAACCCCCTGTAGATATTTTTAACTTCGACACTGCATCCGATTAAGCTCGCAATATCGCCACTTTTTTCTTTTGAACGAATATCGTAAGTGTTACCGTTTCTCAAAATCCCACAAAGCCCTATGTACTTACTTTTATCTGGACACCCTGTAGACAAACAGACACATTGACTCATCGTGATATAGAAAAATGCACGAAGATTGACTAATTTAGGTTAGAAAATCCCCAAAGGGCACATTTGTGAAGCTATCAAAAAGAAAATGTCATTAAACACAAATAATACGTTTTCTATTTTTAGAGTTGCAGGCTAACAAAATAAATAAGTACAAGTTTACCGCAAAAAAAGGACAAAATTTTAATACTGCGTCAGAAAGTAGAGATATCTAACTTTTCAACAAATTCTAACAAACTAAAGTTTCAGTCCAACAAAAACTATATAAAAATAAAATTTTCCTTACCAAAACACCAGCGAATTCATAAAATCATAGCAAGTTAAACACTGCAACAATGACAGTCAAAATGCTTCCCTAGTCTTAAGGACATGTCACTCTAAAAATGCCTGGCACTTGTTTTACTCCAGCGCCTACTACGCGGGAAAAAACAATATTGTTTTAAAGGGCAAATGAATCTAAGATTAAAATGTCTAAGCAGAAAATTTTTAAGATGCAACTTTCAATGCAAATATCTTGACAATCAGAGGGGATAAAAAAATAATATTTTGGATCTAGGATGTATGGAATATGTTCTTTAATTGTAGGTAGCTGAAATGTTAATTTATAGTACTTAACCATGTCCACCTAGATTAGTCAAACGTTCCACTGTGTGACGTTTGTGTTAGTAATTATCTCCAACCGAAAAGTCGTGTTTAAAATAAATAAAGACAATGGAAGTCCGAAATTTTTACCATAAAATTTTGTTTCCAAATCCTTAAGTTAACACCTAAAACTTGTTTTTAAATTATTAGTTAGATATCAAATTAAAATACGGCGTAATCAAACTAGTTTTGAAGCAAAAAAGACCCATTTTATATCAAAATTAAAAAGTACTAATCAAAATAAATGTTACTTAATAATATTATTGTTTTATTTTAAACAGAGAGGTCTTAAAATACGCAAAAATTTAATCTGAACCAGTGGCGGCTCGTGAATTTCTCAATAGGTGACGCACGATTTCCTTCCCCCCATTTTTTAAAACACATATAAAAAGTAAAAATATAATAATATGCTAATAATGTTAATATCTATTCTATAAAGAACTTACTTAAATTCAGTAAAATCGGCGTAATCAGGTAGGTAGTAGGTTTACGATGATGGAATTGCAATCTAATTTAAATTTTACTCCTTGTATATAAGGCAAATTTATCCTTAAAATTTTTGTACCTCGATTCTTTAAAACGTCAAATGTACACTTTCTCTTTATCATAACACGGTAAAAAAATTGTCTTAAATAAAAGCAAATTGCTTTAAAGTAAAATAATTTGTGCTTTCCTGTTCACCAAGAGAATATTTTCTTAATAAAGCACAAAAAATGTCTTGCCACTTGATTTTAATGTGAAACAGAAATTGTTTTAAAAATAAATATTTTAATTTAAAACAAATTGTTTTAAGGTAAAACAATTTATTCAAGAAAAGGACGTGTTTTCATTTTAGACAAATTTTTTTACCGTGTAGCCGGTTTATTTACCTTTAATATAGGGGACGGCTTTTCAGAGTTCAAAAAGTCGTTTTTGTCATCGTCGTTCAACCTCGAAAACGCTTTTCCAGTAAAACACACACTGCATCGTACACAGGGAACATGGTACAAAATAATTAAAATAAAAATCGAATAAGAACCGAATGTAAACAATCCGCCGATAACCGGATTTCATTAATGTTCACACACACAGTAACACCTAATTCTTTGCCCTGCGAAAGCATGCGACGTTGTGATGACAACCAACGGACGCCTTTAGTTTACGCTTTAAATCGCTTCAACAATGCTTGTCTGTACGCTGGGCCCGCACAGAATACGCGGCGGGGAGCACTCACGGTTTTTTATCGGTCAATAGGTAATAAGGTGACCAACTAACAGCTCGTTTGGTTTAGGCTGGAAAAAAGAGGTGAAGCAGCGCTTCACCTGCGTCATTGGGCGAGCCGCCACTGATATGCACTCTTTGATCTCTAGCTCGTAAAGCCATGTCTCCACTTTTGCCCCACTTATGTGGAAAGCAAATCTGCCGATATAAACAGGGTGGCGATTGTAAATTGAACGCCCCTATAGCCGATTAATATTTATTTTTTGGAAAAAATTAATAAAAACATGACATGTGAGATTTCCCACAGGCTTTCTTCCTGAATTTTTTTTTATCGGATTAAGAAAGTGTCTACTCAAACAAAATATACCACTTGTTTAAAAGCTTGTAAAAAAGAGAAAAAATCGTCAACAAACAATTCTTTTTTTTATTCGTCAACTAGAATGTCAAAAATGTCTCTCTAAAATTTTTCAATTATGGTAGGGGAAGTGTACTTAAAATGGGATACTTGACGTTAATGGACACATTATGCTGTTTATAAAATATTCTTTTTCGTTTGTTATAGATCATTTTTAGTACCTTTAACAATTAAAAATAATTTATTTTTCTGCAAAATCTAGACCATTGCAGTTTCCCATTTTACCGTAATTATGCAGGTAAAATGGGAATTACTATTAAGGGAAAATGGGATATAAAATTTACATTAAAAATACAAAGAAACTGGTTAAATAAAAAAAAATATATGACACAAAGATAAAACTAAAATGAGATATAGTTTGTTTAAACAAATTATCTAGGAATCATAACAATAATATGCTCTTTTTTCTTAACATGGCACAAAGATAGGTGTAACTAAAACAAATTATTTCTTACTTAAATAATAACCTAATAATAACCAGTAAAATAATTCCAATAATGCTTATTATAAAAAAAAGACACAGAGACTTAACGAAAACAAAAAATTGTTCGTAAAAGGTAGCATCTAAAAAACACAAAATTAATTAGTTTTCACAGTCATTTAATTGAGGTAAAACGAGATATCGCATTTTAGCTAGGTATTGTGTCACCTTTAGTTTGGTCAGGAGTGCCTTACTATCCCATTAAGTACACTTCCCTAAGAAAGCTTTTTTGATCTGAACGTTTATGTTTATTCTTGACTGCCCGTGAGGTGACGTGAGCGAAAAGTTCACTATTACGGGTGACCTTAAATACTTTCACCACCTTTTTGCACGGGAAATCAATCCACAGAGGTGAGCGCTCAACTCACATTATGTCAAAGGCCGTTAAGAATAAACGTCCTGCACCTACGCCGCTAATGGCCCTGTTCACAGACTCAAGGTAACAATGTGTAGATTTTTAAAGGTTGAAAGGACGCTCAAACAATTAAAGAAAATAGGAGAATAATGTTTTTGTGTTAATAGGGACTTATTGCAATAAAAGAAGGCTGTAATAGTGACAGGCAGTATCTTGACACCTTTACATTATAAGATTAGCTGTGATCTTTCAATATACGAGCTTTGTTTACTATGTGACCCGGAATAAATACTGCCTTCCTTTATTAATGGAAAATTAACACACACACACACACACACACTTCGACTTTCGTATGCTAATTTTGAAAGATCAACTTCAAGTTTTCAATGTGAAAATGTCAAAATACTGCCCGGCACTATAATAAGTCCCTAATAGTCATCTAGTAAACAAATGTCGTATATTAAAAGATTACAGCTGATTTTACGATAGGGAGTTATTGCAATAAAAATAGGCTGTAATAGTGTCAGGCAGTATTCCGACAGTTTCACATTGAAAACTGATCGTTGATCTTTCAAAATTGACATACCAAAGTCGAATTTAAAAGTAAATCGCTTATTATCCATTAATAAAGGAAGGCAGTATTTATTCCGGTTCAAATAGTAAACAAAGGCCGTATATTGAAAGATAAGTTTTAAATTCGACATTGGCAGGTATATCGATTTCGAAAGATTAACTATCAGGTTACAGCCTGGCTTTATTGCAATAAGTTCCTATTTTAATTTGTATATTATTTTACGCCCTCCGTAACATACTGTCGCTTTTTATTACACGGGTAAAGAACAAGACAGCCATTGCCGGTTTGTCGCCGGCCGCAGCGCCACTCGAGTAAGCGAGTTTGTTCGGTTGGGCTAACTTGCTGGGCACATTCACAATTCTCATCCAGTGTAATATGAAAATCAACGGCAAGGGGTGCATTCACAGACTCTTTATAGCTATGAGTGTGATTATGCTCTTATTATGCGATTTGTCCTGAATTATGCGCAATTATGCTCTTTTACTTGGCAACATTGCTGTGGAGAGCTGCCACAGTTCACCTGAAGCGGAAACAATGTGAACTTATGCAAAGAGCAGGCGGCTGAATCAAAGACCTGTTTAACTAATTTTGGTTTGTCTGTGGTCAGAACATTTATCGATACACGTGCAAATTCATATTAAGGTAAGTAATAAAATTGATATGAAGTAAAAATATATTTTTTTCTAAAATTTTTCTGCATTTTTTGATTAGGATGGTGAAAGGTGTTTTAATTAGGGATATCGTTTTGGTGTATTTCTTTAATGAGTCCCACTGACCCGAGGTGGCTTCTGTATCCAAAGAGAAACGACGCGTAGAAGCCCCTCATAACAAAAAGGTCTGCCACCTTAGCTCTCCAACCGGCGGTTTTACGATGGGTGACTTGCTTTATCAGAATGCCAAAAAAAGCGCACACAAAAAAATCGAACATAGAAAAAGTGCACACGAAAACGAGCGCATAAAAACACTAATTATATTAGTGGCTCATAAAAATAATAATACCTATCTAGGTATACCTACGTCATTGGATGCGCCGGCATTGAATCTAAATACGTTATATGCACTGGCGTGTCGAATAGGGGGCCAGGGGGGGCGAACGCCCTCCCCCACGCCCATTTGTGCTTGGCGCCCCTGGCGTCCTTTGAGAAAAAAATAAAAATAGAATTAATAGTGTTTTTAAAAAAAGGTTTGTAATTTATTTGACCCCCATATATTTGCGCTCCTTAAGGTCTTCGCCCCCCCTGCCCTTTTATCCACGATACGCTACTGGTTGTATGTTTCCCGTTGACACCCAAAATTTTGAGTAAATTGCGAAAATTTGATCAAAGTATTGCAATATTACATGGTGAAGTTGCAAAAATAGTACATTTTTAAAGTCAACAAATAAATTGTTTACATTAGATCAGCTAGCCCTTAATTAAAAAAAAAAGTTAAAAATAATTGAACCGAACTCAAGACTTGGTAAAGTAACGTTGACATTATCAAAAAATTCAGGGGTGAAAACGGATCCCAGACAAGTAGGTCTAATCAATAGCACAAATCACTTTTTATTTTATGTGCCGGTTCGGTTCATTAAATTCGGTAAATTTTACCTATATGACCATAACAATACTGATTTAAAATATAATAACCCATTTATGCTCCCCGGATAATAATGAACCTTAGACGTAAACCAAAAGGAGTTTTCACAAAATAGTAAAAAGTTTTAATTATTTTGATAATTTTTAAAGTTTTGATAAATTTTAATAATTCTGCAAATATTTCAAAAAATATTCAAATATTTATAAAATTTGAATTTGAATTTTTTTTTAGAGCCAGTTTGAGATGATCACCTCACAATTTTTAAAGGTGTTTCATAATGATTTTTCCATATGTCAGAAATTTTCTTTATATGATTTCCTTGTCTGCTGTTTTACTATCGTGTTTTTTTCTTTGAACGCTTTTTTATTCTGCGCTTTTTTGCGCGCGCACATTTTTGAATGTGTGCTTTTTTTCTTGTGCGAATATTTTCTTTTCGCTTTTTGCCTGTGCGTCAATTTACAGTCACCATTACCCCCCCCCCTCGAACCGAACCGAACTCTTTCCCCCAGACTTTTGTTTCACAACCCCGTTGCCTCGGCTAAAACATGCACAATATCGTAACCGAAAACGTTCCACTGATGGGAGCAAAATAAAATAATTAACACGGAATATACTCTCCTTTAATAAAGTATACCCAGCGACAGGAAACAATAAAATTATTATTAACGCAAAATCTTAATACAATAATCTTAAAATCTTCATATATCCCCAAGTATGGAATAGCATCTTAGATCACCCCCTAAAAGAACTTCCATTCTATTAAAAACATAGAAAATGAATTAGCAAGTTCTCACCATAAATAAATAATAACTGGTGAAACGGGTCTTCATTCGATCGATAAAAGTTATCTTTTCCTTATGAGGGCATCAAAATATTAGGAACCTATTGGAATAAAGCCATGCAATAATAGTGTCAGGCAGTATTTTGACAGATTTACGTTGCAGGCTGACAGTTGATCCTTCAAAATTGACATACCAAAGTCGAATTTAAAACTTAGTCGCTTATTTATCTATAATATATATATATATATATATATATATATATATATATATATATATATATATATATATATATATATATATATATATAAAGTCGACAGTATTTATTTCGGTTTGTATTATTATACTTATAACAAGATCCTTATGTTAAAAGATTAGCTGTCATTTTCCAATGCAAAACTGTCAAAATATCGCCTGACAATATTATTGCATGGCTTTATTCCAATAAGTATTGGCATCCCTCCATACACAAGGAAGAAAACAACTTTTTTAGGCGCATTCTTAATGCTTTATATAATTTGAAGATCCATTGTTTAATAAAATATGATTTTAGGAATAACCTTATTTACTGTAAATATTATTTCAATTATTGCATTTTTTTTAAAGCGCGGCATCTATTCGGCCTTACTACTGTTTTAAGCTCCTTCTTGCGCTTGACGATATTCAAATACACTGCCTCTTTCCACAAAGGTCTTGTCCAGTTTCTGCTTCTTTGAAGGACCTGGTTGATTTTCATCATCGTCTTGGTGACGGTTCTCGTCATTGGAACGGCCGTAGCCACCTCCTCCTGGGGTTTGAAGTACAAAGGTATCCTGCAAAATAAAGAAAAATTTATGCAGAATTTACAAAACTGAAAAAAAAATAACGTCGTTTCACCTAGCACGGATACCGCCCCATCGAATTCAAGTACATTCAAAAAATGTCACTTGTCAAAAGTGACATAGAGCCTTGTGGTCATTAGGCAAGACCTGTCTCTAAAGGCCGAAGTACCACAACTTTTAAAAATATTTATCGATTAAAAAAAATATAATGTTAAAGTCAAAACTTTGATAAATTTACCAAAGTAGTGATTTTTTTAAAACTTGAATTTTTGGACGCTGTCAAGAAATTTCTAAGGCAGATTTTATGTGACAGTTTTTTTTTCCACCTTTTTATACTCTATAACATTATTTTTGGGATAACTTTTTTCATACCATAGCATAGCAAGGCAAAGATCAAAAAATTGCTTGCTTTGGTTACGAGACAATCGTTTTTCTTGAATAACTTGTTAAAAAAAGACAATGTTATATACAGCTTCAATGCGCTAATAGAGATAAACCTATATATGAGGTATATTCGTTTCATAAAACTAAACTTATCCAGTGAATTAATCATATAATTAGCATGCGAGCAGCCAGTGCATTTAAAAAGAGATGGATCGAGGTATTGAGTTGCTCCGGTACTAAATCTATATAAGTATTTGATTAATCCAAGCTGTGAATACCTAAAAGACAGGTTCGTATTAATTCACATTTTGCTCTTTTGTTTATCTGAGATTTTTCTATAAACGAGCATTTGTGAACAAAACTTAAATTTCTTTAAAACTGAAGTTTTTTAAATTTTGGATTGTGGATTTAAATTATAGATGTTAAGTACAGTACAGCTGTATATCATAATGGATTTTAAACAGATAATGTAGCTAGATAAAAAAGCATATCTTTGTTTAATAAAAATCTTAATATGTCAAAAACCATAGCAACTGCACCATGGGGATTTCACTGTTTATTGAGTGTTTTTATGTTTTCAAAAATTTTTGTTTTGTTTATGAGATCTCAAAAGAGAGAATGACATGTTTACGTATTGAAAAGGCAACTTCTAAGGAATCTTGCGTCAAAATTAGTATTTTACCCAAAAAAAGACCTAAAAAAGTGTTAAGGGTTTGCCAGCATATTTAAATTACTTTGGGTGACAGAAATTACAAAAAAAAAGACTGGGGAAAATAAAAAGATTTATCATTAACGATCCAAAATGGCGGACTTTCTTATTTATATAAGTACCGATTTACGAGAAACTTGAAACTTTGCTTTTTCTAGAATGTGCAGGGACCAAGTGATTTAAACAAAAACCCTATCGTGCATACTAAATCCAAGATAGCATGGGGAGCTGGTCCCCCCTAAGGTCAAAAACTCAATGTCAAGGAGTCCAATATAAACAACATCAAAATCACGGCTACACCACCTTTTGGGGGTCTTTTTTTTCGCTCTAATGACTGGCCTATAAGAGCTTTTCTTTAAATCACTCAAAGAAGCACCACATACTTTATAAATACTCAGTTACGAATATATTAGTCTAATTGTGAACGATTCCTCATCTTTATTTTTCCTCTTGTCTGAATCCGGACCTGTGTACTCTTGGACAGCTGTTTTCTTGATGACAATTGACACAGTCCAAAGTTATCTCAAAGATAATGTTATAGAGTTTAGTCTTGCTATACTACCCTTTTTAAAATATTAAAAAATACTCTGCCAATATATGGGCCCCTAAGCTCACACTAGGTACTATAGTTATAGTGTACGTGTGAGCTAATATATCTAAAAACTGAGATATATTTTATTCAACTCCAGACTAAATTACCTTTTGTTTGATACCACACAAGCCATGTTTTGACTTAAACTCAAATTTTTGAAATCTACCCCCACCCTTACAAAAAAAAACAAAAACTAAAATGTATTTTGTTAAACTCCGGACTCAATTACCTTTCGTTTGATATCACACACGCCATATTTTCACTTAAACTCTAATTTTTAAAATATACCCCCACCCTTTTTTTTAAATAAATTAAAATGTATTTTGTTTAACTGCAGACTCAATTACCTTTCGTTTAATATCACACACGCCATATTTTCACATAAACTCTAATTTTTGAAATCTACCCCCACCCTTTTATTTGGTTTATGTTCGGTGGATTTTGTTCATTTTTAAATGGGACCATCTCGACCCAAGACCCAGCCTAGGTACCAAATTTCATTAAAATCGGCCAAGCGGTTTTTGAGTTATGCGCGTTGGTCGTTACAGACAGACATACAGACACACAGACAGACAGACAGACAGACATACAGACAGACAGACAGACAGACGGCGCAACAAAAAAGTTTCAAAATCATCTGAAACGCAAAGATATATAAAAATTTTTGAAATCGGAGCAACTTTTTTTTTCTCGAAAAAATTAGGATCACCATAGCTCACACTACTATAGTATAGTATATGTGTGAGCTAATATAGCAGGAAAAATTTGTAGCAGAATCACAAAAACCAAGCTGTCGCGTTTTTCGCAAAATTCAAAGACTTTGCACTGCTTATACAAATCAATTTTTTTAAACTTTATTTGAAAAAAACGTAAAAGGCTATTTACTGCTTCTAATAGACAACTAAATATAAAATTTACTTTCCTAAAAAAAAACTTAGAAATATAGTCCAAAATATTTAAAAATTTACCTCAAACATGGAAAAATCACTGACTCAAAATAACGATCTTTTAAGAAAAAGCTACATATTTGGAGATAAACGGCTGGGGATTTTTTATTTTGCGTTTAATTTTGGGTCCCCCGAAAACCTTTGTTCTAATATAGATAGGCTTTTAAACGGTATGAAATTTTTTTCAAAATATACTTAAGTGGCAAGTGGTAGCAGAAAAGCGTTTTTTTAGTTTTTTAAAAAAATATACAAATCGTATACTGGTCGGTTCGGTTCGCCATTTTCGTCAATTTTGATGGGAATTTCATAAAAATTGACAAGTTTGTACATAGACTTTAGAGAAGTAAAAACTAAGAAAAAAGTTGGTTAATATTAAAAAATACTCTGCCAATATATGGGCCCCTAAGCTCACACTAGGTACTATAGTTATAGTGTACATGTGAGCTAATAGAACTAAAAACTGAAATATATTTTATTCAACTCCAGACTAAATTACCTTTTGTTTGATACCACACAAGCCATGTTTTGACTTAAACTCAAATTTTTGAAATCTACCCCCACCCTTACAAAAAAAACAAAAACTAAAATGTATTTTGTTAAAGTCCGGACTCAATTACCTTTCGTCTGATATCACACACGCCATATTTTCACTTAAACTCTAATTTTTAAAATATACCCCCAACCTTTTTTTAAAATAAATTAACTGCAGACTCAATTACCTTTTTTTTAATATCACACACGCCATATTTTCACATAAACTCTAATTTTTGAAATCTACCCCCACCCTTTTATTTGGTTTGTGTTTGGTGGATTTTGTTCATTTTTAAATGGGACCATCTCGACCCAAGACCCAGCCTAGGTACCAAATTTCATTACAATCGGCCAAGCGGTTTTTGAGTTATGCGCGTTGGTCGTTACAGACAGACATACAGACAGACAGACATACAGACAGACAGACAGACAGACGGCGCAACAAAAAAGTTTCAAAATCATCTGAAACGCAAAGATATATAAAAAATTTTGAAATCGGAGCAACTTTTTTTTACACGAAAAAATTAGGATCACCATAGCTCACACTACTATAGTATAGTATATGTGTGAGCTAATATTGCAGGAAAAATCTGTAGCATAATCATAAATACCAAGCTGTTGCGTTATTCGCAAAATTCAAAGATTTTGGATTACTTATGCATTACCACTTCCAAACTCTAGTTGACCATAATTTAAAAGGGCATTTACCGTTTCTAATAAAAAAAAAACGATTGGTATGTCGTTTCTTTCACGAATTCACTTGTTTAAAAAAATATATTAATATAATGCAAAATGTTCAAAAATTTGCCGCAAACAGGAAAAAATCGTTGGTTCAAAATACCGGTTGTTTTAGCAAAAATGACGCGTTTGGAGATAAGCCGGTGGGGATTTTTTAGTTTGCGTTTAATTTTGGGTTCCACGAAAATCTTTTTTTTTACTACTATATTGACAAGCTTTGAAACGGTATAATTTAAAAATAATACAAAATAAAAAATCCCCAGACGTTTATCTTCAAACATGTCATTTTTGCTTAAAAAACTGAACCTATGATTTTTCCATGTTTGTGGTAATTTTATATTTTTTTTTTTTTTTTAAGAAAGTAAATTTTGTATTCAGTTTTCTATCAGAACCGGTAAAAATTATTTTAAGTTTTGGTCAAAGAAAGTTTTAAAAAATTATTTTGCCCAAAATCTTTGAATTTTGCGAAAAACGCGACAGCATGGTATTTGTGACTGCAACAGATTTTCCGTGCAAGATTTTTTCAAATTTTAAAAAGTGAGATATAGCCGACTTAAAAGAAAGAAAAAAAAGTATGTCAGATAAAATCCGCTTCTGAAACTTTTTGACAGGGTCCAGAATTTCAAGTTTTAAAAACATTACTACTTTGGTAAATTTTCAAAGTTTTGACTTTTTCTTAATATAAAAAAAAATATTTTTTAAAGTTGCGTTACATGGGCTTATAGAGACAAGTCTTACCTAATTAAAGTTGTCATGAAAAATGTTTTAGCTGTTTTTAGTTACCAAAATCACCAAAAATTGTGTTTTGCTGCCCGACCATAAGACTTTAAAACGAGCAGTGCTCTACAAAATTTTTCATTTCTTTTGACGGAGCAATGTTTCAGATCAAACAAAAACATAAGCCCATTGCTTAAATCGTCGTTGATCTTACAAACTGATGTATCTCAAAAAAAAAGTTTTGAGGTAAGACTATAATCCTACTTTATTTGTGTCGTTCTTTCCTTTAAAATAGCACAAAAAGCATTAGATCCAAGAACATTTTTAGTGATATAAATCCAATATAAACTTTCCCTAAAACTTGAAATTGCTCTCTTGTAAAATTACAATTAATGAGTTATGTCAGTACGACGAAATGTAATTAATTTGTTTCTAATTTTGGTGTATTTGTGTTTTTATAAGTGTTTTGCATCTAGAAAATTTACATCCAAAATTATAAGACAACAATATTTTTTATTTGTTAAGGTTTTAAAACCCACGAAATTTGGATTGAGTGTTTAAAAAATCCTGTTCGCCCTTGTTCCGAAGGCGAGCAATCACGAGTCGTTAAATACCGAGATGAATTCCATCAAAGGAGCATGCGCCAAAATTAACATCAAAATGTCTAATTTAAATTATTGGCGCGAATACCGGGATTGGCGCGAGATCGAAGAGCTTAACGTATAATAAAAAATTCAAGGTAAAAATAATGGTCAATTCTAATTTTTAGGTATGATTTTATGTAGGTATCGGGTGGTTTTTTATAACCTGAGCACTCAGCAACTTTATCATTGAAAATAATGGGCTATAATAAATTGTAGATTTTTTTGGTTAAAAGCCAACATAATTTTTTTCTGTCCGTCACCATGTACAGGGTGTCCCAAATTCGATGTTTTTGGGAGGTTTCGGGTATTTCTAGAAGGGCTAAAAAAACGTGATCCCCCTTTGCGACACTCAAATTTCAAAAGAAGCTTAAAGGTGAAAATCGCATTTTGATATAGCAAGCCGTTTTTAAACTACGGGGTGTTTCTAAAAAGTCTGCATTTTGGGAAGGGGTCTATAACTTGTTTATTTATTAATATTTTTTATTTATGTGAAAACAATTCTAAGACACTTTTTTAAGAGGAATTAAACTGTTAAATTAAATTTCATTTGTCACGTTTAGTTTTTGAGATATCACATAAAATTATTTTTTTTATTTTTACCACATATTTTAGTTTGCTTAATGGGTTTAAAATATTTTAATATTATAAAATCATAAAAATAAAAAAATAATAAAGAGGTGATTCAAAAATAAAAATAAAGAAAACAATAAAAAAAAATAAAAAATTAAAATATTGGGTGTGATACATCATTTTAAAGGAAATTTTAAGCTGATTTTAAAAATCGAATAAAAAGAGAGTTATTCTGTAAGAAAAATAACAAATTTATGCAATATTTTAAAAACCAAAACAGATAAATAAAAACCGTTTACATCTGTCAATTCTTAAAGAAAAGATCTATAAGAAAGCTATTTACACAAAAGCAAAATGCAGACAAAAACACTCCGTAGCTTAAAAACGGCTTGCTATATCTAAATGTGGTTTTCACCTTTAGGCTTCTCTTAAAATTTAAGCGTCGCAAAGGGGGCTCAGTTTTTTTCTATTTCCCCTAGAAATACCCGACACCACAAAAAAACAACGAATTTGGGACACCCTGTACAGGGCGTGACAATGAAGTCGATTTTTTGAGAGGGAACACCCTGTATATTTTTGCATTTTAAGATTCGCCTTTTCTTTTTAATTTCAAAAATTTACAATATCTATGTGCTGCGATTAATATTTTTTGAGGTATATGCAGTATTTCTTCTATATTGCATTTCACGTTTATTTTGTTTTGCCATGGGAGTATTGACAAATTTAAATGCGCTAAATCTTAAAAAATGTTTATCGTAGCATAGACATACAGTAGAACCCCGATGACAGTGTTTATTCAAATTAAATTGGGCACTAAATAATTTGTCACACAACTTGCACGTCACCGGCATTTTCACAGCACAAAAACGACGAATTTTCATAAAAAAGAACTGGAAATTATTAAAGTTTTGCTGTATAAAACCATACTGAAATATCTCTCAGTTGATTGGTTGGCAGAAGTGACAGAACAACGCTTGCGCACGTCTTGGAAGTCATCTCGGTATTTAACGACTCGTGAGCAATCCCGGTTGATCTCAGATCAATCCTCGTGACGTTACCGCTCTACCGAGTGACTTCGGAGCAGTGAAGTCGAAAAAACTATAGGATTGGATATGTGGATTCTTTATTTCCACATTAAACAGGGTGTAATATTAAAAAGAATCCACCTGGATTTTCAGACTGTTAAAAAATGTAAAAAACGGTCAAACACGTCGAATTTATTTGCAAGCGGGACACTTTTTAGCTATCTTGAAATTTTTTTAGCACGCACTTCCATCACGGGGTAAACTTTACCCCTATATTTTTTATAGGGAAAGTGGTTCGAGTGATACCTTATTTTGAAGGTCTAGTGAATGTCTTTACAACAAGAACTTTTTTCTTATTCAAAATGTAAAGGTTCGATGGGATGTGCATTCTACCAAAATTCCAAGAGAGCCATAATGTGTCCTCCTTACAAACAAAATCGACGTGTTTTTTAAATTTTCTAAAAGTTTTTGTTAAAATCCAGGAGGATCCTTTTTAATGTTGTTGTTTGGTGTCACATTCCTCAGTCAATAAAAATTTTATTTTTGATTTTTTCCACTTATTTTCAATTTAAAAATTTCACTTTGTTTTGTCGCAAAATGTAATATAAAATGTCCACGTATTTAACCTAAACTAAATTTAATTGACTAAATATGATCCCCTGGTGCATATTCAGTAACTGCAGCTATTATAGTAATTACACAAAAGAGTTAGCTATAATAAAAAACTAAATTTTTTGTACTAACCTAACCCTATCAGTGTAGGTTTTTTTTGTAAACCTAACCGAACCTTAATGTTAAGGCAATGGGGCATCAAAGGACACTGTTGCCTATACAGGGTTATGGGCTGTAGTTGCGTGGCCTTTATCAAGGGTTAAGACAGTGACAGAAGAAAAATTTTTAATACGAAAATTTTATAGGTTTTTTTCATATTATATTTTGAACTATGTCAGAAGCATGTCAGATGTCACTCCTCAAATTTTGGCAGCAACTTTCTTAAATTAAAAGGAACACCCTGTAATGTAAATCTGGAACCTAATTAACTCAAAAACCGCTTAAATAAATACTAGTAAATTATATATTTTAAAAATCAAGGGGTTCTGACAGAAAATATACAGGGTGTTACCCTTAACTTAAGAAAGTTGCTGTTAAACTTTGACATAAAAACTGGCATCTGACACAGGTCAAAATTTAATATTGAAAAAATTATACAACTTTTGTATTTAAAGTTTTTTTCATCCACATTAACCCCTAATAAAGGCCATGCAAATATAACCAATGACCTTGTCTGTTAATAATTTTATACGAGTTGCGAGTTTCGTCCATATTTAAAGCGATAAAACTGATGCCTCCGCTATTAAAATTATGTCAATGTTATCAAAATTTTAATGAAGTAAGTAATGGTTCGCTGCCTCTATAATGGACATCATATAAATATGATCGAAATTGCCAATGGGGGTTTTTTTAAAAAGTGTTGTATATCTATCTAGGTACTCATTTTCATTTCCCATTTTTTTTTAAATTTTAAATTATGGCTGGCAAATTCAGGTTTTGATTTTTTAATGGAGTTTTTGGATTATTGGTAAAATTTTTCACTTGCAGGGAGTTAATTGAGATGATTATAAATAAATTGTACATGGTCATTGGTTATATTTTCGTGGCGTTTATTAGGAGTTAATCTAGGTGATGGCAAAAAACGTTAAATACAGAAGTTGCAAAAATTTTTCCATATTATCTTTTGGGCTAGGTCAGAAGTGTCAGATGTCATTCCTTATGTCAAATTTTGGCAGCAACTTTCTTATGTTAGAAAGAACACCTTGTATACATTTTATTAGAAAGAAAGAAATATATTCCCTGATTTTAAAAACATATGGTTTGTTGATATCGAGTTAAGCCGTTTTTGAGTTAATTAAGTTTACATTGAATTATACGGAACCTTGGGCCAAGTGGATTATCCTAGTTTAAAACTAATATAACTCAAAAACGGCTTATAAAAATGTCAACAACCTATATATTTTTAAAATCAGAGTAAACATATCTTTAGGTTTGACAAATAAAATACACGGTGTTCACTTTAACTTAAGAAAGTTGCTGTCAAAATTTGACACAAGGTATGACATTTGTGACTGATATAGCCAAAAGATAACATGAAAAAAACACTCTGCTAATATATGGGCACCTAAGCTCACACTAGGTACTATAATTATAGTGTACGTGTAAGCTAATATAACCAAAAACTGTAATAGATTTTATTCAATTCCAGACTCAAATACCTTTCGTTTGATACCACACAAGCCATGTTTTGACCTAAACTCTAATTTTTTAATTTACCCCCACCCTTTTTTTAAAATAAACTAAAATGGATTTTGTTTAACTCCAGACTCAACTACCTTTCATTTGATATCACACAAGCCATAGTTTCATTTAAACTCTAATTTATGAAATTTACCCCCACCCATTTTTTAAAATAAACTAAAATGTAATTTGTTTAACTGCAGACTCAATTACCTTTCGTTTAATATCACACACGCCATATTTTCACATAAACTCCAATTTTTCAAATTTACCCCCACCCTTTTATTTGGCTTGCGTTGGGTCGATTTTGTTCATTTTTAAATGGGACTATCTCGACCAAAGACCCAGCCTAGTTACCAAATTTCATTCAAATCGGGCAAGCGGTTTTTGAGTTATGCGCGTTGGTCGTTACAGACAGACAGGCAGACATACAGACATACAGACAGACATACAAACAGACATACAGACAGACATACAGATAGACATACAGACAGACATACAGACAGACATACAGACAGACATACAGACAGACATACAGACAGACATACAGACAGACATACAGACAGACATACAGACAGACATACAGACAGACATACAGACAGACATACAGACAGACATACAGACATACAGACAGACATACAGACAGACATACAGACAGACATACAGACAGACATACAGACAGACATACAGAGAGACATACAGACAGACATACAGACAGACATACAGACAGACATACAGACAGACATACAGACAGACATACAGACAGACAGACATACAGACAGACATACAGACAGACATACAGACAGACACAGACAGACATACAGACAGACATACAGACAGACATACAGACAGACATACAGACAGACATACAGACAGACATACAGACAGACATACAGACAGACATACAGACAGACATACAGACAGACATACAGACAGACATACAGACAGACATACAGACAGACATACAGACAGACATACAGACAGACATACAGACAGACATACAGACAGACATACAGACAGACAGACATACAGACAGACATACAGACAGACATACAGACAGACATACAGACAGACATACAGACAGACATACAGACAGACACCTATACGGACATAAGAGGCGCTGTGGGGACTCCTACTTTTCACATGCGTTGCGCGGACCACTAGATAGAATAGAGATAAATTAAATGTTTAAAAACAAGTGTTTTTTGAGGCGCTCCAGTAAGGTGTAAACCTACTCAAAATTTTCAAAAATGTCAAAATAAAGAAAATCTGTCAAACAGGTTTCACATGCGATGTGAGGTCCCTACGTTGTGAGGTCTATAAACGATGTGTGGTCCTTAGTCACGTCGGCGTCGCGGCGCCTCGAAAAGTATGAAAATCGAAATGTCGCGTCGTTGCGCGGTCCGCTACAACAAATGGCTGAGATAAGTACGATAGGGATTTATTTCGCAGACGGACCGATATTTTATATATGATGTGTGGATTTTTTGCGACACGAGGCCCTAACAGGGTAAAAATATGGACAGCGCGTCGCTGCGTGGACTGCCTGAATTAATAGCTACTCTACAAAAATAAAAATCAAATTTGAATTTATTGGATAAAAACTACATTTCTTGGACAGAGGTCTGTTTATGAAATGTACTTTATGCCTAGTACAATATTTATACACGCCCCAGCTGGCGTAAACTTCAATACTCCACTTAGCGTAAATATGGCTAATTAATAATTTGGGCACTGTTCAAACTTGACCCCTTATAGGGCTTGTCTATTCTTATATTTTGAGAAAATTCTGAACTCATTCCTTCATTGCCTTGCCAATTGTGTCTGAATTCATTTCCTTAATTATTACTGAACCTATTTAGATGAAAACAGGCATAATCGTAAAAATCAATATCAACATTTTCCTAAGTATATAATTATCCATTTCGGTTCAGTTTGCTTTATGCTCGAAATAAAAAGTTATTTTTCGACAACCACCAAACCGATTTCAACGGCTCCTAGCTTATTGTGTGGCAGAAATAAAGTTTTTTTTATAAATTCAAAACTATTTCTAAAAAAATTCTGGATCATAAAAATAAAAGGGCCTCTTTAATGGGTCAAGTTTGATTCTGTCCGCTATTGTGGATTTTAAGACGGATTAAAAAGAAAGATTTTTATATATATATATATATATATATATATATATATATATATATATATATATATATATATATATATACACGTTTTTTCACCGAAAACTGTAAATGGCCTATATCTTAAAAACGGTAACGAATTTGGAAAAACCCTCGGACACGTCGATTTTGTTTGCGAGGGGGACACTTTTTGGCTATCTTGAGATTTTTGTAGCATGCACCATCTTCGAGGGGTATACTTTACCCCTATATTTTGAATAGGGAAAGTGGGTCTAGTAGTACTTTGTTTTGAAGTTCGCTTGAATATCTTTACAACCGTGTAAGAGTTTCGAAAATCCATCGATTTCTTTTTGAGATATTTGCTTTCAAAGTTTCAAATTTAACATGGAATGATAAAATAAAAATTAAATCCGAAAAATATAAAATTTTTGATTAAATTTTTATTTTTTTAGTCCATGTTCAATTTGAAAGTTTGAGGGCAATTATCTCAAAAACTAATAGATAGATTTTTGAAAATCTTACACGGTTGTAAAGAGATTAAAAAGGCCTTCATTACAAGGTATCACTAGACCCACATTCCCTAATCAAAATATAGGGGTAAAGTATACCCCTCGAAGGGGGTTCGTGCTACAAAAATTTCAAGATAGCCAAAAAGTTAGTTTTTTTTTCAGTTTTCAAAAAAATTAAGCATTTTAGAGAAAAAATGTTACAATACCTTTTTAGAGAACATAAAATGTTCTTATAAATAGCGTATTACAAAGTAGTTTTTAAGCTATTATTGGCACTACAGGGGCGTCCGCATATTGAGGTGATTTTTTTCTAATTATTTTTTAAAAAAAATTATTTATTTTGTTAAAAATCAAGCTTTTGGAAAAACCTGTTTTGCTCTATTTTGTTGAAAATATAATTATCTTTAAAACGATATATATCTAGTGGGTTTTTGTAAACAGGGAACACTCATAAAGAATATACGCATGAATAGTGATTTTTTTTTAATCACAAACGCCCCTGGTGTATTAACGGCTATGTAAATGTTATAACTACACACATGGTTCAAAAGAAAATTTAATTGTCGATAACACATGGTAAAACGTTTTTCTCGGTAGAGCTGGTTTTACAAAAAATTGGTAAAATACTTGATAACAATACTTTTTTTTGTGATTAAAAAAAAATCCCTAAATATGTTGTAAATTCTTTGAGTTTTTCCCGTTAACAACAACCCACTAGATTAAACCAGTGGCTTTAGTTGGATTGCCTAAAATGGTAATAAAACACAAAAAAAAACGAAAAAGAAAACAAGTATTTTTTGATTCAACCAGTGGTTTTAGTTGGATTGCCTAAAATGGCAATAAAACACAAAAAAAAACGAAAAAGAAAATAAGTATTTTTTGGTTAAACCAGTGGCTTTAGTTGGATTGCCTAAAATGGTAATAAAATACCAAAAAAAAAACGAAAAAGAAGACAAGTATTTTTTTATTAAACCAGTGGCTTTAGTTCGATTGCTTAAAATGGTAGATAATAAAACTCTGAAAAAAAACGAAAAAGAAAACAAGTATCTTTAGATTAAACCAGTGGCTTTACTTGGATTGCCTAAAATGGTAATAAAACACCAAAAAAAAAAAACGAAAAAGAAAACAAGTATTTTGTTAATTAAACCAGTGGCTTAGGGGCCCATATATTGGAATGCCTAAAATGGGTAAATAAAACATGAAAATGAAAACAAAATTCTACATCAAAACGAAAACAAAGGTCATGCGATGCGATTTCACACATGCGCAAAAATAAAAATATCTATTTTTTTTTTAAATTTTAATATTTATATTTATTTTTATTTGTATAAACCCAGCATAAGAAACTATGGCTGAATACTAACCAAACAAATCCTGAAGTCCGTCTTTAAAAGTATTGTAGTTCAAGGGGCCGACTACTGGTTTTGAAAAAAATATTCAGTTGGCCGCCCGGCCGACTAGTAGATTTTTAGAATTATGCGCTACCAGTAGTCAGCCATTAGAAAAAAAAACTAGGTTGTGATTATTTTTTACAAGCTTTTATCAAAGAAGATATATCAACAAGAAGCGAAATACTGTCACTCAAAACATTGTTCATATGGGAAATAAATATGTGACGTCACGCTTAGACCAAATGAAACTAATGCAGTTATATTACACTGAGAAAAATTTTGTGTAACTGTGGTTTGTGGTGCATTTTTATTACACGAAGAAAAAAATCAAATTAAGAGGGACATTACACCTATATAATCATATAACTGTGGTCACAGAAAATCGACCCTTTTTAAATTTTTATTTGATTGTTTGCAAGAGCGGTTATATATTTTTATCGAGAAAAATCGGTTACGGAATTAAATAGAAAAAAAAATAACTAACAAATACACAATAATTATTGTAATATTTATAAAAATCTAAGTAATATTATATTGTTTAAAGATTCTTCCCGGCCATTTTAAATTTAAAAATTATAAGAAAAAGGAAATTAAGGGGATTGACAATAAAACAAATTTTCTTAAAGTAGAGATTTTTATAAAACGTTTATTGTTTTAGAAACAGGAACAAACCCAACCACAATTGGGAGAAAATACAATTAATAGCTATTTACGTTACTAGACCTGTAAAGATTTCCGGTCGTGTATCGTACGTATTTTTTTTAAACCGGTATAAAACAGCACAAACACAACTAACATGTAAATAATATTTTTTTAAAAACGATATGAAACACTACAACCATGCTACTCTACATGTAGATATTAAAGTACTTACTCAAAAGCTTTTATATTTATAAATATCAAAAAACCCATAGGTTGCATTTATAATTGACTATATTTCAATTAATTCTTGCTTAATTTTAAATGTCACTTTATATTTTAGATCATTTTTAAAAAAGGGACCGTAAAAATGGATTTCCTGGTCTTTTTTTCCGTGCCTTTTGAAAACGGAAAATTTTCCAAAAAGAAAAAAGTATACGCAAAATACTTGTTTTCCAGTCGGTTTAAAAAAAATTAATTACAGCTAAAACATGCAAAAAATTGTGTTTATAAAACAAATTCTAACGAATATAAAAATAAATAAGGTGGTCTCAGGCGGGGGCAATCGCCATTTTCCAGAGAACTTCAAAAATAAGAGGCACATTCTGGTGTATTACACACCTAGATGCAATTCTTTTATGTCAACATTAAGAAAATTTCCACTAGGCACTAGAGAAATGGATTAGTCGGATAAAATGATTTGGAGTCAGCCGCGGCTCGTGCCGGTGGCGAGCTGAAGACGCACATTATAAATAACGGGTACAAACCTTCTCTTTTAAAACTCGTTACATCCTAGAACTCATAGAACATGCTAGACCAGTTGAAAGGGATAACTAATATATTTATAGGCCAAAGTGAAACATGCATCCCTATATACAGGACGTGGCTCCACTATACAAATAAACAAATAAGTTTACCATTCAAACACAGTAAATTACAGGGATTCCTGACAGTATTTTTGCTAGTAAAGTTTTGATTTTTTTTTGTTAGTGTAAAACAAAAATTGCACAGTTTTTTCTTTGAGTGTAGTAGTACTGCATTACTGTCATTCAGGTTTTGTCGCTTCTTGTTGATATATTTTCTTTGCTTTTATTTAGCTTCAGATGTTCTGTCTAACTAACTATCAAATCTTGTGAAGCGTTTTTGACACACTTCCCATTATCCGATTTGGATGAAATTTGGTACACACATAGTGGTCCCATGACAATACAACAATGAGAAAAAAATATCCTCCCACCCCTACCTCCATAGAAAAATTTGTTTTTGACACACTTGCCATTATCCGATTTGGATGAAATTTGGTATACATATAGTGATCCAATGACAATACAATATTAAGACAAACATATCCTAACCACCCCTACCCCCACCCCTTCTATAGAAAAATGTGATTTTGACACACTTCGCGTTATCCGATTTGGATAAAATTTGGTATTCACATAGTGGTCCGATGATAATACAATAATAAGAAAAAAATATCCTCCCACCCCTACCTCCATAGAAAAATTTGTTTTTGACACACTTGCCATTATCCGATTTGGATGAAATTTGGTATACATATAGTGATCCAATGACAATACAATATTAAGACAAACATATCCTAACCACCCCTACCCTCACCCCCTTAATAGAAAAATGAGTTTTTGACACACTTCCCCTTATCCGATTTGGATGAAATGTGGTATTCACATAGTGGTCTGATGACAATACAACATTAAAAAAAATATCCTCCCACCCCTACCCCCACCTCCTTCCATAGAAAATGCATTTTTGACATCCTTCCCATTATCCGATTTGGATGAAATTTGGTATACATATAGTGGTCCGATGACAATACAACATTGAAAAAAAAATCCTGCTAGATTGATTCTGGCAAATAGTGATATTTAATTGATACGGATATCTTATCGTGCTAACATCGTCAAAATGTCCATCAGTCGGCCATAGCTTTTATTATTATGATAATATTAGAATGTTAGAAAATTATTTTTTAATTTTTAGTGCATTTTATAAAAGCTTGTGACTTAAAAAAAAATTTTTACCAATTTATTTACGATTTTTAGCTTTAAATTACTACAAAAATACCTCCCAAATAATATGCAATCTAAAATTTAGTAAGCAGACTTTACAGTTCGCTAAAAAATACTATTTCCCACACCACCTACATGTAGCAAAAATCTTAAAATTTCGTACTTTAAACGAACATAACGTGCATGGCAACACACGGCACGGTCATTTTAAAATGACAATATTTTCTATTTATATAAAAACTCTTGGTATTAATAGAAAAATGGAATAAAAATGCATAGGATTAGCGCTGAATTTTCTAAGCACAGTCGAACCTCTATAACTCGAACTCAAGGGACAACCAAAACAGTTCTAGTTATGGAGAGTTCGAGTTATAGAAATTTGAATTAAACTGGTTAAAATACATATAAAAAGAGCAGGGACCACTTTAAAGGTTCGAGTTATAAAGGTTCGAGTTAGAGGGGTTCAACTGTACATTATTTTTCTTATTTTTTTATAAAAATGACCAAGATTGCCGAGTACCGGTTGGGGGCCGACTACTGGTGCATTTACGCTACATATCGTCTTAACGATCATTTTATTTTCAAGAATACAGAGTTAAAAAAGATTTTTTCGAAAGCTTAGTTTTTAAGAAAAATAAAAAAAGCAAGAAATTTTTTTTTAATAATAAAAAAAATTACCTCAATATGCGGACGCCCCTGGAGTGTCGATAATAACTTTAAAACAATTTTGTGACAAACCCTTTAAATGAACATTTTATTTTCTCTAAAAAAGGTCTTTTAAGATTTTTCCCTAAAATGCTGGGTTTTTTGAAAACTGAATCAAACCTAAAAAAACAATTTTTTTTGGATCTTAAAAAATAACCCCAATTTATGCATACCAATTAAGTGCTAACTGTAGACTTGGCCCACTTTGGTGATACATCATTTAAAAGATAATATAATTTTCCATAATTAAGTTGATTATGTATACACACTTTCTGTAACTTTTTGAGAAAATGACATAAACCTGAATAATTTCGGTTTATTTTGCATATATATACCATAAAAATAATTACGCACTGTAATAACTGTCAAGCACCCGAATTTGCCGAATTATGAAATACAAATGGCCCTCTCTCGGCACGTGCCCGGCGTTAAGGGGTTTGATTAACTGGACCTCACATCGTAGGAATGTAACCGAATTTTCACACATGACCAAGAGACGCACGGATAGGTGTTGGCGTAGCATACCTTGTGAGGACACACGCCAACCCCTCACCGGAGCTGCGAGGTCCGCTGTGTTTAGACCGTATTTCTGCACTCTTTATAAAATTTTAAAAATCACTTAAATATTTACCTGGACCACACAACGCATGTGAAAAACAGGAATTTAGCTCCAACAAATTTCTTGAGAGTATCGTAGAGTGCGCTTTTAGTGTGTATGCGAGTGGACCTAGAAATCATTGTGAGGACCCAACTCTTTGCGTATGTATTGTGTAAATTTAATACACACTTTGGTAATTTTCAAGTATGGTCCTTACATCGTCGGTTCTGTTCGGTTTGGTTTGGATACCTAAACGCCTTTGATAAAACGTGTTCATCAAGTGCATTTTTTAATTTTTTATAATAGCATAGAATTGTCTGATTCTTATAGCATCGTATAGATATTAGGGACCTATTCCATGTCCCATTTTTCTTAAGCCAAGTTTAGAAAAACATTTCCAAACTAGTAAGAATCTTTCATTTTGAAATTTGTATTAGAGATCTTGGCTTCACTTTTATCTCAATCAAAACATTTTTTATTTCGTAAGCTAATAAACTTTTTCAATGCCTTATTAAAACTTTTGAGGGTTTTCTGAGGGCACGGCAGTGCCTCGCCAAGTTCGCGCTGCCGTACCATCTTTTCTTGAAATATTTCAGCCCATATTTGACCTATCTAAAACTGTACATTTCCAAACTAGTGAGAACCTTTCATTTTAAAATTTGTATTGGAGAACTTGGCTTTACTTTTATCTCAATTCTTTTTACGGAATGCCATTTTCGCGTACTTGGCTTTTTTTACATGAAATAATTTTGTTATGATTAATTTTTTCACAAGGTTTTATTATAGCCTATCAGCCTTTCAAATCTCAGCTCTCTAGCATTCCTGAAAGGCCAGTTTTGCTGTTTTTAAATTTGTTCCTACAGTTTTATCATAATTCCTATCAGCCTTCCAAAGCTCAGCTGTCTAGCGTTTCTGGAAGTGGGCAATGTTACTTTTACATAATTTTACATTTATAGGGGAGGGAAATTATTTAAAATTTTGGGGTTTTTTAATTTTTTCCTATAGTTTTATCGTTCGGTTCGGTGCTTATTGAAATGGGCAATTCTAATTTTACATAACTTTACATGTATCGGGAAGGGAATAAATCAGAATTTTGCGTTTTTTTTGTTCAAAGGGTTTGGTCATAATTTCTACCAGTCTGTCAAAATTCAGCTTTGTAGCATGTCTGGAAGTACAGTAGAATTTTGATGATCTCTACGTGAGTGAGAGAGTGAGTGATTGAGTAAGTGGCAATTTCGACGTTTTTTTTAAATTTCGTAACTACTTTACTACTTTATGGAAGTCCATGAAACCCGGAAGGTTTATTTTTTGAGAAAATTTGGAAAACCCTAAACATTTTAGGTTTTGGGGGATCTAGGGGGTTTTTGGAGGTTTTTGCAGCTAAAATTTAAAAAACTAATATAATTTATGTTAGATTTTACACATTTTTGATGCATTTGTGTCATTGTGGCTCTAGAGCGTTAACTTGGGGAGGATAAAAAAATTTGCCCAAAAACTGGCTTGGTAACATCAAGACCGTTAACCTGTGACCTATTCTCAGCTAGAATCCATGGTCAAACTTTGGTCCTCATATTTACCATAATCAACTACCTTTGGCGCCTGCATTAATATCTCAAGGCACCTTAAATAATATGAAGAATAGTAATATTAGCAATATATTTTATAACATATTTGTTATGTTATGAAAAAAAAAACTGATTTGAGAATTAATTTTTTTAAAATAATTATTATTTTTATTGTAATGCTGAATTCCAAAAAATGTCAATTGTCTGTTGTCATTTTTAAGAAATTCAATTAAAAAAATATATTTTATTTTGACACCCTATATCTAAAAACAAAACAATATATATATATATATATATATATATATATATATATATATATATATATATATATATATATATATATATTGTTTTGTTTTTAGATATAGGGTGTCAAAATAAAATATATTTTTTTAATTGAATTTCTTAAAAATGACAACAGACAATTGACATTTTTTGGAATTCAGCATTACAATAAAAATAATAATTATTTTAAAAAAATTAATTCTCAAATCAGTTTTTTTTTTCATAACATAACAAATATGTTATAAAATATATTGCTAATATTACTATTCTTCATATTATTTAAGGTGCCTTGAGATATTAATGCAGGCGCCAAAGGTAGTTGATTATGGTAAATATGAGGACCAAAGTTTGACCATGGATTCTAGCTGAGAATAGGTCACAGGTTAACGGTCTTGATGTTACCAAGCCAGTTTTTGGGCAAATTTTTTTATCCTCCCCAAGTTAACGCTCTAGAGCCACAATGACACAAATGCATCAAAAATGTGTAAAATCTAACATAAATTATATTAGTTTTTTAAATTTTAGCTGCAAAAACCCCCAAAAACCCCCTAGATCCCCCAAAACCTAAAATGTTTAGGGTTTTCCAAATTTTCTCAAAAAATAAACCTTCCGGGTTTCATGGACTTCCATAAAGTAGTAAAGTAGTTACGAAATTTAAAAAAAACGTCGAAATTGCCACTTACTACATCACTCACTCTCTCACTCACGTAGAGATCATCAAAATTCTACTGTACTTCCAGACATGCTACAAAGCTGAATTTTGACAGACTGGTAGAAATTATGACCAAACCCTTTGAACAAAAAAAACGCAAAATTCTGATTTATTCCCTTCCCGATACATGTAAAGTTATGTAAAATTAGAATTGCCCATTTCAATAAGCACCGAACCGAACGATAAAACTATAGGAAAAAATTAAAAAACCCCAAAATTTTAAATAATTTCCCTCCCCTATAAATGTAAAATTATGTAAAAGTAACATTGCCCACTTCCAGAAACGCTAGACAGCTGAGCTTTGGAAGGCTGATAGGAATTATGATAAAACTGTAGGAACAAATTTAAAAACAGCAAAACTGGCCTTTCAGGAATGCTAGAGAGCTGAGATTTGAAAGGCTGATAGGCTATAATAAAACCTTGTGAAAAAATTAATCATAACAAAATTATTTCATGTAAAAAAAGCCAAGTACGCGAAAATGGCATTCCGTAAAAAGAATTGAGATAAAAGTAAAGCCAAGTTCTCCAATACAAATTTTAAAATGAAAGGTTCTCACTAGTTTGGAAATGTACAGTTTTAGATAGGTCAAATATGGGCTGAAATATTTCAAGAAAAGATGGTACGGCAGCGCGAACTTGGCGAGGCACTGCCGTGCCCTCAGAAAACCCTCAAAAGTTTTAATAAGGCATTGAAAAAGTTTATTAGCTTACGAAATAAAAAATGTTTTGATTGAGATAAAAGTGAAGCCAAGATCTCTAATACAAATTTCAAAATGAAAGATTCTTACTAGTTTGGAAATGTTTTTCTAAACTTGGCTTAAGAAAAATGGGACATGGAATAGGTCCCTAATATCTATACGATGCTATAAGAATCAGACAATTCTATGCTATTATAAAAAATTAAAAAATGCACTTGATGAACACGTTTTATCAAAGGCGTTTAGGTATCCAAACCAAACCGAACAGAACCGACGATGTAAGGACCATACTTGAAAATTACCAAAGTGTGTATTAAATTTACACAATACATACGCAAAGAGTTGGGTCCTCACAATGATTTCTAGGTCCACTCGCATACACACTAAAAGCGCACTCTACGATACTCTCAAGAAATTTGTTGGAGCTAAATTCCTGTTTTTCACATGCGTTGTGTGGTCCAGGTAAATATTTAAGTGATTTTTAAAATTTTATAAAGAGTGCAGAAATACGGTCTAAACACAGCGGACCTCGCAGCTCCGGTGAGGGGTTGGCGTGTGTCCTCACAAGGTATGCTACGCCAACACCTATCCGTGCGTCTTTTGGTCATGTGTGAAAATTCGGTTACATTCCTACGATGTGAGGTCCAGTTAATCAAACCCCTTAACGCCGGGCACGTGCCGAGAGAGGGCCATTTGTATTTCATAATTCGGCAAATTCGGGTGCTTGACAGTTATTACAGTGCGTAATTATTTTTATGGTATATATATGCAAAATAAACCGAAATTATTCAGGTTTATGTCATTTTCTCAAAAAGTTACAGAAAGTGTGTATACATAATCAACTTAATTATGGAAAATTATATTATCTTTTAAATGATGTATCACCAAAGTGGGCCAAGTCTACAGTTAGCACTTAATTGGTATGCATAAATTGGGGTTATTTTTTAAGATCAAAAAAAAAATTGTTTTTTTAGGTTTGATTCAGTTTTCAAAAAACCCAGCATTTTAGGGAAAAATCTTAAAAGACCTTTTTTAGAGAAAATAAAATGTTCATTTAAAGGGTTTGTCACAAAATTGTTTTAAAGTTATTATCGACACTCCAGGGGCGTCCGCATATTGAGGTAATTTTTTTTATTATTAAAAAAAAATTTCTTGCTTTTTTTATTTTTCTTAAAAACTAAGCTTTCGAAAAAATCTTTTTTAACTCTGTATTCTTGAAAATAAAATGATCGTTAAGACGATATGTAGCGTAAATGCACCAGTAGTCGGCCCCCAACCGGTACTCGGCAATCTTGCTCATTTTTATAAAAAAATAAGAAAAATAATGTACAGTTGAACCCCTCTAACTCGAACCTTTATAACTCGAACCTTTAAAGTGGTCCCTGCTCTTTTTATATGTATTTTAACCAGTTTAATTCGAATTTCTATAACTCGAACTCTCCATAACTAGAACTGTTTTGGTTGTCCCTTGAGTTCGAGTTATAGAGGTTCGACTGTGCTTAGAAAATTCAGCGCTAATCCTATGCATTTTTATTCCATTTTTCTATTAATACCAAGAGTTTTTATATAAATAGAAAATATTGTCATTTTAAAATGACCGTGCCGTGTGTTGCCATGCACGTTATGTTCGTTTAAAGTACGAAATTTTAAGATTTTTGCTACATGTAGGTGGTGTGGGAAATAGTATTTTTTAGCGAACTGTAAAGTCTGCTTACTAAATTTTAGATTGCATATTATTTGGGAGGTATTTTTGTAGTAATTTAAAGCTAAAAATCGTAAATAAATTGGTAAAAATTTTTTTTTAAGTCACAAGCTTTTATAAAATGCACTAAAAATTAAAAAATAATTTTCTAACATTCTAATATTATCATAATAATAAAAGCTATGGCCGACTGATGGACATTTTGACGATGTTAGCACGATAAGATATCCGTATCAATTAAATATCACTATTTGCCAGAATCAATCTAGCAGGATTTTTTTTTCAATGTTGTATTGTCATCGGACCACTATATGTATACCAAATTTCATCCAAATCGGATAATGGGAAGGATGTCAAAAATGCATTTTCTATGGAAGGAGGTGGGGGGTAGGGGTGGGAGGATATTGTTTTTAATGTTGTATTGTCATCAGACCACTATGTGAATACCACATTTCATCCAAATCGGATAAGGGGAAGTGTGTCAAAAACTCATTTTTCTATTAAGGGGGTGAGGGTAGGGGTGGTTAGGATATGTTTGTCTTAATATTGTATTGTCATTGGATCACTATATGTATACCAAATTTCATCCAAATCGGATAATGGCAAGTGTGTCAAAAACAAATTTTTCTATGGAGGTAGGGGTGGGAGGATATTTTTTTCTTATTATTGTATTATCATCGGACCACTATGTGAATACCAAATTTTATCCAAATCGGATAACGCGAAGTGTGTCAAAATCACATTTTTCTATAGAAGGGGTGATTTTTAAGAAATTCAATTAAAAAAATATATTTTATTTTGACACCCTATATCTAAAAACAAAACAATATATATATATATATATATATATATATATATATATACCCAGTGGCGCACCTATGAATTTTTCCTGGGAGGGGGTTCGGTTCGGTTCGAGGGGAGGCCTTATGATGTCGTATTTTGTGCTATTTTATCGTTTTATTTATGAAATATGTGGAAAATACATAAAAAAATCTTAGGTTTGGAGGGGGGTGGGGCGCGGCTCAAAAAATAACAAAATATTGATTCGATTCTAATTTTTTGTTTTGTATTTGATCGCTTGATAAGATTTAGCAAATTAATTAAAAGTAATACTGATTTTGCTCTCGCATGTCTCTTTTTCGAGATATAGATCAAAAACTGAAAATTTAAAAACTGTTCTTTTTAAAAACACAAGGTCGGTTTTCTCATCTTTGCAGTATCTGGGTGAGATGAGGAATGTTAATTTTGTGGTTTTTTAAAGAAATTGATTCAAACTAGTAGATCAAAAACAAAAATCCAAAATTTTCTGAGATAGTCCCATTCAAATGTTTAAGGCTATACGCTGGAATGTACCTCGGAAACTATCAAACCGATCTAAATTTGATTTTCGTTTTTAAATAAGAGAGGCTTTCCTATGACTTCCGTAAAAAAAGTAGGGAGGATGTATTCTAAAAACTCGATTTAAAAAAAAATAGTTGACTTTCCTATGTTCAAATGATTCTTTTTACAATTATTATTATTTTAGAAACAAAATTTCGGACTTCCATTGTCTTTATTTATGTTAAAGTATCTCTATCCGTTTTCAAGTGTAAACTATTTACACTTGAAAATGGTTCGAGATACTTACTAACCAAAACGTCGTGTTTAAAATAAATAATGACAATGGAAGGCCGAATTTTTTTTCCTACTTAATCATTGTCTACGAGTTTTAAACAAGGAATTACTTTGTTATGGGTTCACTCGCTGGCACCATTTATGTAAAGAAATAACACAAAGACTTGCAGTGATAATTTGATGAGGAAAAAAGCTGGAGAGGGCGGTTCGGTTTTGCTCCAGGCGGCCAGTAGTCTAGCGACGCGGACGGCCTTGACATCGTTTAAATTACAGCCACCTTTTTCACTTAAATATTTAAAAAAATTATAAATTTATTTATTGGTTCTTCTATAAATACCGATTACACCAAGATAAAAAATTAGAAAAAATGTTGCGATTCCTTAAATCTACAGGGTGTTTTATCTTCTTAATTGGCCAAAGCATATCTATGGTTTATGATTTTACCTGAAAAAATACAAGCTTTGCAAAAAAAATTTACTACTGTTTAGAAATAAGCATTAGGAAAAAATAATAAAAATGACAAATAATCGCATCAATGACCTTAGTACATGACAATAAATTTAAAAAACCGCCATTTTGAAAATGTGACACACATTTTTCTAATTAGACTAGGTACCTATTCCCACACTTTTATGACACTGGACGCCCTATACAGGGTGCCCCAAATTCGATTTCTTTGAAAAGTCTCGACCCTCCCTTTCAAATGTCCAGTAAAAAGGAAAGCGATTTTTTTTAAACTATGCGCTTTGGGAGCGGGGCTTAACTTGCCTAAAAAAATACCTAAAAAAATTAAATACTGAGTGATACGTTTCTTTAAAGGAAACTTTTCACTGGCTATTTCACTTTATGACTAAGTATACCCTAAAAATTAAAATTTCAGATGAAATTTGAGCAGAAATTCAATTTGTATGAACATCAAAGTGATAGCCTTCCTCCCAAAACGCAGAGTTATATAACAGTGCAGGACTAGGTATTCTAATTAGAAAAATGTTCCACAATGTTGGTAGCTGATAAGATTTTAAACAGTGGAAGGCCAAGGCCCGTCTTTTTTCAATAAAACGTATATTGATTCACACGTTGGGCGCCTCAATTGGACTGTTCTCTTGCCCATATACATATAAGTACGGCCAAGGCCTCCGCGCACTTACACAAGGATTTTTCTCTTTTGGCATTTATATGGAGCATCTTTTTTCAAAAAATATAAAAAATCAAAGAGGTCACGTTTTCAAAATGACGATTTTTTAAATTTATTGTCTTGTACTTTTCCTAAAACCGCTTTTTCTTATTTCTAAACAGTAGTAAATTTTTTTTTTCAAAGTTCGTATTTTTTCAGGAATAATAATAAACCATAAACACCCTGTAGATTTAAGGAATCGCAAATTTTTTTAAAATTGTTTATCTTGGTGTAATTGGTATTTATAGAGGAACCAAAAAATATTTTTTTTTAAATCAAAATTGCAAAAGGTAGCTGGTTTGACATGGAAAGCCCCATATAATATAATTATTTTGTTGACCACCTGTTCGTTAACACTCTTGCACATGTGACCTATGAAAATTCGGACCTAGCACAAGATGTGAGGTCGCCCTGTGCATTGTATCCCAAAATCCTATTCTTTTATTATGTGATAATTTTGTATAAGTATAAAACTCTATTTCAATCTTGTATGTGTATAAAATGCTTTTTTTAATAGGCGGCTAAATTGATTAACTTACACACTTGACTGCATCTTAAAACTCCTATTTTACTTTTGTATTTGCATTCATATTATTTGATAAATGAATATGTGAAGTAGCACTTCTTTTCTCGAGCCAAAAGTTTGCAAAGGATGCATAGGGTAGCTCAATCTTACCTAACCCGAGCCCATGAAAGGTAACAATTTGCTTATGGATTTAAACACTTTTTGACACGTGAATATCTGAGGGCACGGTAGTGCCCGGCCAAGTTCGCGCAGCTGCTGTACCATCTTTTCTTGAAACATTGTAGCCCATAATCGACCTATCTAAAACTCAACTTTGGAATGAGCTACGAAACTCAAACTTTGCGCAGTCGTAGATTTTTATAGAGCTAACAACTACTCCAAGTTTTATAGTAGTAAAGTCGTTACGAAATTTCAAAAAACGTCGAAATTGCCACTAACTCACTCACTCACTCACTCTTCTTCCCTATACATTTAAAGTTATGTAAAAGTAGCATTGCCCACTTCCAGACATGCTAGAGAGCTGAGCTTTGGCAGACCGATAGTAACTATGATACAGTTATAGAAAAACATTAAAACACCCCAAAATTCTAATTTACTTCCTTCCCCTATAAATGTAAAGTTATGTAAAAGAAACACTGCCCCCTTTCAGAAACGCTAGAGAGCTGAACTTTTTAAGACTAAAAGGCAATATGATAAAACTATATGAAAAAATTTAAAAACACCAACATTTTAATTTACTTCCCTCTCTTATAAATGTAAATTTGTATAAAACTAACATTGCCCACTTCCAGAAACGCTAGAGAGCTGAGCATTGGAATGCTGATAGAAAGTATGATAAAACCATGGGAAAAAATTTAAAAAGGCCAATTTTTTCATTAACTCTCCTCCCCTATAAATGTAAAGTTATGTAAAAGTAACATTACCCACTTCCAGAAACGCTAGAGAGCTGAGCATTGGAAGACTGATAGGAACTATGATAAAACTATAGGACAAAATTTAAAAACACGACAATTTTAATTTATTTCCCTTCCCTATACATGTAAAGTTATGTAAAAGTAACATTGTGCACTTTCAGAAACGCTAGAGAGCTGAGCTTTGGAAGGCTGATAGGAACTACGATAAAACCATGGAAAAAAATTAAAAAACCTCGAAAATTTAAGTAGGGCATTGCAAAAGTTTTGAACAATATTCTGCATATGTTACTACTTTAAAAATTAAGTATTATCCAATTCCTTTAAAAAAGAAGTGAAATCATAACAAAAACATTTCATGTAAAAAAAAGCCAAGTACGCGAAAATGGCATTCCGTAAAAAGAATTAAGATAAAAGTAAAGCCAAGTTCTCCAATACAAATTTCAAAATGAAAGGTTTTTACTAGTTTGGAAATATTTTTCTAAACTTGGCTATTACGGCTGTAAATGACTCTTAGGCACAGTGCTAAATTAAACCTAAAAAAAGTCTATTTCTGCCACACAATAAGCTAGGGGCCATTGAAATCGGTTTGGTGGTTGACGAAAAATAACTTTATTTCAAGCAACGAACTGGATAATTATATATAGAAAAATTTCGATATTGATTTTTACAATTATGCATTTTTTCATCAAAATAGGTTCAGTAATAATGAGTCAATGAGGAAATTAATACAGACACAATTGGCAAGGCAATGAGAGAATAAGTTCAGAACTTTCTCAAAATATCAAAATATACAAGACGTATAAGTGGTCAAGTTTGATTCTATTCACCATTTGGATTTTAAGATAACTGAAATTGGTTAAAATGTTCGTAGGGCCTCGTATCGTAAAAAATCCACACATCATACATAAAATACAGGTCCGCCTGGGTAATAGATCCCTATCGTCCTTCTCTTAGCAATTTGTTCTAGCGGACCGCGCAACGACCGACGCAACATTTCAAGTTTCATACTTTTCGAGGTGACGTCCCTAAGTACCTCACATCGTTTATGGACCTCACAATGTGGGGACCTGTTTGACAGATTTTTTCTATTTTGACATTTTTGAAAATTTTAGGTAGGTTTCCACCTCAAAAAACAGTTGTTTTTAAACATTTCATTTATCTCTATTCTATCTTGTCGTCCGCGCAACGCATGTGAAAAGTAGGAGTTTCCACAGCGCATCTTATTATTAGGGCTGTAATTTAATGATGTACCATACTAAGGCGTGGTAGGAAGTCAACAGCAAAAAAAAATATACAGTGTGCCCCGGATGGAGTTGACAAGAGGAAAAAATCCTATATGTTTGATTTTACGAAAAAAACTTACTCTTTATAAAAAATTCTTGTTGCTTGTTGAAAAATAAAGATTGCCATAATGGGGTGTTATCAAATCTAATATAATATAATATGGTAATATAAAAAATCTATCAATCTAGATTTATTTTGTTCATTGTCATATTGATTTTCAAGTAATAGGTTTTACATTCTAAAATGTTTACAAAAGCAGAACGGATTGTTTTTTCATCAAATGATTAACTTTTAAAAATTAACACCTGGTTAGATTTTCTGGTTTCCCTAGATTTTGTTATGTTGTGATACAAACCTTTTTGTTTACATAACATTTTGCTTTACTGAATAAATACGGTCCTCTTCCTCTTGGATTATTTTATGTTTCTTAATTTAATAACACCCTGTACATCTAATCAAAGATTTTATTATGGTAATCCTAATTTTTCAACAAGCAGATTTTTTTATAAAGAGGGAGTTTTTTTCGTAAAATCAAAAATAAATGATTTTTTCCTCTTGTCAACTCCATCCGGGGACACACTGTATAATATAGGTATATCATGGCGCCAGCAGCGGCGCGTGTTCTTAAATAGTGTATAATTTCTGAAGTAAATAAAATTTTACATATTACCAGAGAACACCAGTTATTTCTTCGATGATTACTTTAGAAAAATTACAAATATATTATGGATTTTGAAAAAATATTATGTGGTTTGAAAAAAGTGTAGGGGCCAGTGGGGAGGGGCCTTGGGACACCCGATTTTCTTAAAAACCAGGCTTTATATCAAAAATGTGATCTTCGCTTTATTTTAGACAATTATATTTCCTTTTAAATGATGTAATAAGGCAAGATCAGGAAGAATAATTTAGGGGGTCCGAATTTTAAATTAATTTTAAAAAATCACTAAACTTACCAATGTTTTACAATTTTTATCCAATTTTCTCAGAAATTAAGCCTGGTTATGGTATTGTAGAAAATAAAATTCCCTTTTCACAATATGTATATATTTTAGTGGGATCAATTTAATACCAGCGGCGTCGGGTAAAAAAACCACATGTTTGTCACATGTTTTACCCGATTATCTTAAATTTATCAAAAATTGTAATCTATAGTCGATTGTAGCCAATACAGTTTCCTTTTAAACTCTTTATAATAACGCAAAATTTAGCTTCAGATTCAAACTTTACAGGTGTCCGTAAATTAAATTACTTTATTACAAATCATCAAACACATGGGCGTAGTCAGGGTGTCGCTCAGGGTGGGGCAACAAAGGAAAAAAATGTACAATCAAATATTTATTGAAAACTTTTATAGCTCCCCTTTAATTCTCGTCTTACTAAATGAGCTAAAGCCAGGTGGGGCAGGTGAAAAGCCAGGGTGGGGCAAGTGCCCCCCCTGCCCCACCCTGACTACGCCCATGATCAAACACATTAATTTTGTTACAGGTTTTGTCTAATTTTCTCAGAAACTAAGCTCTATTGACAAAAACGTATTCTACACTTTCTTGCAGTGGAGCTTCGTAAACAAACTCTCCAGCAACGTCGTAAATGAGGGTCATTAAAAAAATAAAATAAGCAAATACATTTTTCTCACCCGATTTTCCTAAAAACCAAGCTCTATAAAAAATGTGCCCTTAGGTTGTTTTAAAATCTGAGGGCACGGCGACAGTGCCTCGCCAAATTCGCGCGCCGTTCCATCTTTTCTTGAAACATTTCAGCCGATATTTGACCTATCTAAAACTCTACTTCGGAATGAGCTACGAATCTCAAACTTTGCACAGTCGTAGATCTTCATGAAGTTAACAACCCCTCCAGTTTCATAGAATTCCATAAAGTAGTTACGAAATTTCAAAAAACGTCGAAATTGGCACTCACGCACTCACTCATGTATAGATCATCAAAATTCTACTGTACTTCCAGACATGCTATAAAGCTGAAATTCGGCAGATTGATATAAATTATGACCAAACCCCTGGAAAAAATCAAAAAACCCAAAAATTCTAATTTACTCCCCTCCCCTATACAGGTAAAGTTATGTAAAAGAAATGATAGAGAGCTGAGCTTTGGCAGACTGATAGTAACTATGATAAAACTATAGAAAAAATTAAACCCAAAATTCTAATTTACTTCCCTCCCCTATAAATGTAAAGTTATGTAAAATACCTTGGCCCACTTCCAGAAACGCTAGAGAGCTGAGCTTTTTAGGACTGAAAGGCACCATGACAAAACTATAGGAAAAAATTTAAAAACACCAAAATTTTAATTTATGTTCCTTCCCTTTAAATGTAATGGTATGTAAAATTAACATTTCCCACTTCCAGGAACGCTAGAGAGCTAAGCTTTAGAAGGCTGATAGGAACTATGATAAAACCATAGGAGAATATAAAAAAAACCTCAACATTTTAAATAAGGCATTGCAAAAGTTTTGAACAATTTTCCGCATATTTTACAACTTTAAAAATTAAATATTATCCAAATCCTTTAAAAAAGGAGTGAAATTATAACAAAAACATTTTATTTAAAAAAAGACAACTACGCGCAAGTGCTATTCCGTAAAAATAATTGAGATAAAAGTAAAGCCAAGTTCTCCAATACAAATTTCAAAACGAATGGTTCTTACTAGTTTGGAAATATTTTTCTAAACTTGCAAGCGCGGATTTGGGGGGGTATCGGGGTAATTACCCCCCCCCCCCTAGAGAGAAAAAAATATGCACTTTTTCCTAATAAAATAAGGGAAAACAGGAGAATTACCCTCCCTAGAAAAAAATTATATGACAAAAAAAAATTTTGTCGACCATTACCCCCGCCTAGATTTTAACCCAGATCCGCGCTTGTAAACTTGGCAGTTACGGCTGCAAATGGCTCTTAGGCACAGTGCTAAATTGAACGTAAAGAAGTTTGGCTGGAATAGCAAAGTTTAAAAAAACATTTCCAAACTAGTAAGAACCATTCGTTTTAAAATTTGTAATGGAGAACTTGGCTTTACTTTTACCTCAATTCTTTTTACGGAATACCACTTTCGCGTACATGGCTTTTTTTTACATGAAATGTTTTTGTTATGATAAATCCTTTTAAATGATGTTTAACAAGGTAAGAATAACCTCATTTTTAAAACTGCAAAGGCGTCCGTAAACAGAATAACATTTTAAAAATAACCAAATGAATCATCATACTATAGCCGCAATCCGCATTGATAGTTTCCAAACCCCCTAAACGACCTTATCCCCCCTACGAAAAAAAAGATAACCCCTTCGAATCAAACCTCCCCACGAACCGAACCTAATCTTATAAAAGTAGTTCAAAAGTTTGGTGTTCCACTTTTTGTTAATCCACTTCTGATGATATTAACAAAACCTCCATAATATCAAAAACAAAAATACCACAAAATGACTTCGTTTTTTTTATGTAAAATTTTTCTGCGACGGCCGAATAAAAAAAAATGCCATGGCAGGTTTGTTTGAGCCCATCCAACCCTGCCCATATAGCGTTTTTTTATCGAATTTTATTGGGGAAGTGCAGGGTGAGACTTTCTATTTTGCTTTAACATTACCTTGTAGCACCCCCTCGCCCCACAGCATTCAGTGTTCTACAGAGATGGATGCACAACGTGAATTACATTGGGTCACATTTGAGGCGTGTTTTACAAAAACCGCATAAGTCCAAATTTGACGAAAATAAGTTAGTGGCGTCATCTAGTCGAAAAAATGAATGACTTTAAGACCATGAAATAAGATTCTGCAAAAACGTCACAAGTGCCAAGATATGAGCAGTTAAAATTTGTATTATTCCGCAAAAAGCACATATGTCCCTTGTAGTTTTCTTTGTATTAACTTTTTCTTTCTTGCAAAAACAACTTATGTCCAAAAGTTTTTTCTTTTTCTAAAGTAATTAGGCAACAAATGTTTTTTCTTATGTAACGAACGGAATTCGTAAGTCAATAGTTACTGCGTGTAATAAACAAATATTTAAGAAAATCATTCGTTTTAAAATAAACCGTTTTCTTTATTTTCTGAAATTTTTTTGTGTTTGATATATGTTGTTTTTGTAAAACACGCCTCAATTGCTTACGCGCAACCCATTTTGGATTGCCATGCGTGATACGGGCCAAATAGATTGTGAGAGGAAAGGTACTATTCGGCACTGCCAACTCGGCGCGAGCGATTCGGCGCTAGTCGAATCAGCGGGAAAAACCTGGCGCAGGTTTAATTTGATATTAAGTTTATTGTTTTCATATGATGTTTACAAAATTTTTATGTAAACTCACTTAGTTGATTTATATTATGTTACCAGGTATATTTTGTCAGACGACCTTTTTATAAACATACTCTCCTTACCTCTTCACCGGGGTTCTAAAGAGTCTGAAACCTAACCGTTGTCAATTGATTGCCAACTTATTCTAACCGTGACAATAAAGACCCCTAATCTTTAATTGGCACGGTTAGGTTTGACATTATCTATAATTCCCAGTCCCCTAATCATTATCCGTAGCTTAGTGTTAGCAAAATTTGCTTCACACTCGGTCGAGCCGGGTTCGATTCCTCACTAGGTACTTGGATGTTTTTGATTGTTTAAAATGCTTTAATTTTGCTGTAACCTTGCGAAACTCGGCGATTGATCCTAATTGGAAGGAAATACAAAGTATATAAAAAAAATTCTAGGATACCGGAAAAGAAGCCAGGAGAGTATGTTTTGCTTCCTCGCAGGCAATAGGACATATAAATTGGGAATTTACGATTTTTTAAAGAAAGATTGTGGTTCTGAAAAGAACTGGTTTTGTTGATTCGGTCCGCGTCCAATAGTACAGGCGTTAAAAGTTACTCACGCACCTACTAATTTACAAGAATTGGTATTTTAAAATTTTACAGAAACTAGCCTAAAATTATCTAAACTAACCTGAAAGAACATTAGGTTTTCGTCCAGGATTGTAGTAATAAAAGTTTTCAGCTTTCTTTTTTCCTCTTTTCCAAAAAAGCTAAAATCTACTCCTTACAAATAGTTTTAGTTCTGCAACCTAACCACAGGCCTTTAGGTTTGTAAGCTCATATGGGCATAATAATAGGGACCTTTACCCTTATAAATGCGACATTAAATGACAGATGTTACGTGTTATTTAGAAGCCCAATTTTGACCTTTTGCAGACACACATTATCCATTACCCTTTATTTATCTGTCAAAAGCCTTTCTTTTTGTACTGTAGGCAAAATTAATTAAAAAGTTCAGATGACCACTAAGGAAAAAACTGAAAAAGCAATATTAGTGAAAAATCGCCAGGAAAGTATACTGCCATCATAATCAAAAACACAGTAAGTACATTTAACAGTTCACAGTCTCAGGTAATACTCTATTCAAAATTTTATTTTTTGAGAAGGTTTGACTGTAAATTATCAAATTTCCTTCTGATCCTGTTGCCAAACAACACCTACCAGTTTTTATAAAAAATAGTGTTCAATAATTGGCATAAAATTAAATCTCCGGATTATCCCGCATTGGTAGCTCTTGAAATAAGTCTGGTATTAAAAATATTTAAATTTACATTATATTTTGTCATAACGTTATATGAGCGGCAACACTTTCTTTATACTGTGCGTCCGTAAAGTCTGAAATCACCGATTTTTAAAAAAAACTACAAGTTCTTAAGAAAAAAGTTCGAAAACTTCGATTCTTATTCTGAAACACGGCATAGGTACCTTTTTTTAAAATCGTGTCTTGGTTTAGAATAAGAATCATAGTGTTCAAATTTTTGTCTTAAGAACGTGTAATTTTCTAAAAAATTCGGTGATTTCAGACTTTTTGGACGCACAGTATAAAGGAACTAGTAGCCTGCGATATTCGAAAATAAGTAAGGTCAAACACTATCTTTTAGTAAAGGATAAGGTTTAAACCAGGTAACTGCACATGCGTCAAATAAAAGATAAGAGAAAATGGTACATGCAAAAGATCCGTTATATCTTCATACGACGCTGTAAGGATCAGACAATGCTACACTACTATAAAAAAAATTAAAATGTACTAGTTGAACGGGTTTTATCAAAGGCGTTTAGGTATCCAAACCAAACCGAACAGAACCGACGATGTAAGGGCCAGACAATGCTACTACTATAAAAAAATTTAAAATGCACTCGGTGAACGAGTTTTATTAAACCAACCGAACAGAATCGACGATGTAAGGGCCAGACTTTAAAATTACCAAAGTGTGTGTAAAATTTATACACACGCAGAGAGTTGGGTCCTCACAATGATTTCTAGGTCCACTCGCATACACACTAAAAGCGCCCTCTACGATACTCTCAAGAAATTTATTGGAACTAAATTCCTGTTTTTCACATGCGTTGTGAGGACCAGGAAAAATTTAAGTGAAATATATCAAAATGTTGGAAATTTTATGAGGACGACCAAAATAAGGTCCAAACGTTACGAGGTCCAGAAATTGGACCTCCCAACGTAAACGGTCCTCGCAACTCCGGTGAGGGGTTGGTGTGTGTCCTCGCAAGGTATGTTACGCCAACACAGACATACAGACAGACATACAGACAGACATACAGACAGACATACAGACAGACATACAGACAGACATACAGACAGACATACAGACAGACATACAGACAGACATACAGACAGACATACAGACAGACATACAGACAGACATACAGACAGACATACAGACAGACATACAGACAGACATACAGACAGACATACAGACAGACATACAGACAGACATACAGACAGACATACAGACAGACATACAGACAGACATACAGACAGACATACAGACAGACATACAGACAGACATACAGACAGACATACAGACAGACATACAGACAGACATACAGACAGACATACAGACAGACATACAGACAGACATACAGACAGACATACAGACAGACATACAGACAGACATACAGACAGACATACAGACAGACATACAGACAGACATACAGACAGACATACAGACAGACATACAGACAGACATACAGACAGACATACAGACAGACATACAGACAGACATACAGACAGACATACAGACAGACATACAGACAGACATACAGACAGACATACAGACAGACATACAGACAGACATACAGACAGACATACAGACAGACATACAGACAGACATACAGACAGACATACAGACAGACATACAGACAGACATACAGACAGACATACAGACAGACATACAGACAGACATACAGACAGACATACAGACAGACATACAGACAGACATACAGACAGACATACAGACAGACATACAGACAGACATACAGACAGACATACAGACAGACATATAGACATACAGACAGACATACAGACAGACATACAGACAGACATACAGACAGACATACAGACAGACATACAGACAGACATACAGACAGACATACAGACAGACATACAGACAGACATACAGACAGACATACAGACAGACATACAGACAGACATACAGAGAGACATACAGACATACAGACATACAGACATACAGACATACAGACATACAGACATACAGACAGACATACAGACAGACATACAGACAGACATACAGACAGACATACAGACAGACATACAGACAGACATACAGACAGACATACAGACAGACATACAGACATACAGACAGACATACAGACAGACATACAGACAGACATACAGACAGACATACAGACAGACAGACAGACAGACATACAGACAGACATACAGACAGACATACAGACAGACATACAGACAGACATACAGACAGACATACAGACATACAGACAGACAGACATACAGACAGACATACAGACAGACATACAGACAGACATACAGACAGACATACAGACAGACATACAGACAGACATACAGACAGACATACAGACAGACATACAGACAGACATACAGACAGACATACAGACAGACATACAGACAGACATACAGACAGACATACAGAGAGACATACAGAGAGACATACAGACATACAGACATACAGACAGACATACAGACAGACATACAGACAGACATACAGACAGACATACAGACAGACATACAGACAGACATACAGACAGACATACAGACAGACATACAGACAGACATACAGACAGACATACAGACAGACATACAGACAGACATACAGACAGACATACAGACAGACATACAGACAGACATACAGACAGACATACAGACAGACATACAGACAGACATACAGACAGACATACAGACAGACATACAGACAGACATACAGACAGACAGACATACAGACAGACATACAGACAGACATACAGACAGACATACAGACAGACATACAGACAGACAGACAGACATACAGACAGACATACAGACAGACATACAGACAGACAGACAGACAGACAGACAGACAGACAGACAGACAGACAGACAGACAGACAGACAGACAGACAGACAGACAGACAGACAGACAGACAGACAGACAGACAGGCAGGCAGACATATAGACAGACATACAGACAGACATACAGACAGACATACAGACAGACATACAGACAGACATACAGACAGACATACAGACAGACATACAGACAGACATACAGACAGATATACAGACAGACATACAGACAGACATACAGACAGACATACAGACAGACATACAGACAGACATACAGACAGACATACAGACAGACATACAGACAGACATACAGACAGACATACAGACAGACATACAGACAGACATACAGACAGACATACAGACAGACATACAGACAGACATACAGACAGACATACAGACAGACATACAGACAGACATACAGACAGACATACAGACAGACATACAGACAGACATACAGACAGACATACAGACAGACATACAGACAGACATACAGACAGACATACAGACAGACATACAGACAGACATACAGACAGACATACAGACAGACATACAGACAGACATACAGACAGACATACAGACAGACATACAGACAGACATACAGACAGACATACAGACAGACATACAGACAGACATACAGACAGACATACAGACAGACATACAGACAGACATACAGACAGACATACAGACAGACATACAGACAGACATACAGACAGACATACAGACAGACATACAGACAGACATACAGACAGACATACAGACAGACATACAGACAGACATACAGACAGACATACAGACAGACATACAGACAGACATACAGACAGACATACAGACAGACATACAGACAGACATACAGACAGACATACAGACAGACATACAGACAGACATACAGACAGACATACAGACAGACATACAGACAGACATACAGACAGACATACAGACAGACATACAGACAGACATACAGACAGACATACAGACAGACATACAGACAGACATACAGACAGACATACAGACAGACATACAGACAGACATACAGACAGACATACAGACAGACATACAGACAGACATACAGACAGACATACAGACAGACATACAGACAGACATACAGACAGACATACAGACAGACATACAGACAGACATACAGACAGACATACAGACAGACATACAGACAGACATACAGACAGACATACAGACAGACAAACAGACAGACATACAGACAGACATACAGACAGGCATACAGACAGACATACAGACAGACAGACAGACAGACATACAGACAGACATACAGACAGACATACAGACAGACATACAGACAGACATACAGACAGACATACAGACAGACATACAGACAGACATACAGACAGACATACAGACAGACATACAGACAGACATACAGACAGACATACAGACAGACATACAGACAGACATACAGACAGACATACAGACAGACATACAGACAGACATACAGACAGACATACAGACAGACATACAGACAGACATACAGACAGACATACAGACAGACATACAGACAGACATACAGACAGACATACAGACAGACATACAGACAGACATACAGACAGACATACAGACAGACATACAGACAGACATACAGACAGACATACAGACAGACATACAGACAGACATACAGACAGACATACAGACAGACATACAGACAGACATACAGACAGACATACAGACAGACATACAGACAGACATACAGACAGACATACAGACAGACATACAGACAGACATACAGACAGACATACAGACAGACATACAGACAGACATACAGACAGACATACAGACAGACATACAGACATACAGACATACAGACAGACATACAGACATACAGACAGACATACAGACAGACATACAGACAGACAGACATACAGACAGACATACAGACAGACATACAGACAGACATACAGACAGACAGACATACAGACAGACATACAGACAGACATACAGACAGACATACAGACAGACATACAGACAGACATACAGACAGACATACAGACAGACATACAGACAGACATACAGACAGACATACAGACAGACATACAGACAGACATACAGACAGACATACAGACAGACATACAGACAGACATACAGACAGACATACAGACAGACATACAGACAGACATACAGACAGACATACAGACAGACATACAGACAGACATACAGACAGACATACAGACAGACATACAGACAGACATACAGACAGACATACAGACAGACATACAGACAGACATACAGACAGACATACAGACAGACATACAGACAGACATACAGACAGACATACAGACAGACATACAGACAGACATACAGACAGACATACAGACAGACATACAGACAGACATACAGACAGACATACAGACAGACATACAGACAGACAGACATACAGACAGACATACAGACAGACATACAGACAGACATACAGACAGACATACAGACAGACATACAGACAGACATACAGACAGACATACAGACAGACATACAGACAGACATACAGACAGACATACAGACAGACATACAGACAGACATACAGACAGACATACAGACAGACATACAGACAGACATACAGACAGACATACAGACAGACATACAGACAGACATACAGACAGACATACAGACAGACATACAGACAGACATACAGACAGACATACAGACAGACATACAGACAGACATACAGACAGACATACAGACAGACATACAGACAGACATACAGACAGACATACAGACAGACATACAGACAGACATACAGACAGACATACAGACAGACATACAGACAGACATACAGACAGACATACAGACAGACATACAGACAGACATACAGACAGACATACAGACAGACATACAGACAGACATACAGACAGACATACAGACAGACATACAGACAGACATACAGACAGACATACAGACAGACATACAGACAGACATACAGACAGACATACAGACAGACATACAGACAGACATACAGACAGACATACAGACAGACATACAGACAGACATACAGACAGACATACAGACAGACATACAGACAGACATACAGACAGACATACAGACAGACATACAGACAGACATACAGACAGACATACAGACAGACATACAGACAGACATACAGACAGACATACAGACAGACATACAGACAGACATACAGACAGACATACAGACAGACATACAGACAGACATACAGACAGACATACAGACAGACATACAGACAGACATACAGACAGACATACAGACAGACATACAGACAGACATACAGACAGACATACAGACAGACATACAGACAGACATACAGACAGACATACAGACAGACATACAGACAGACATACAGACAGACATACAGACAGACATACAGACAGACATACAGACAGACATACAGACAGACATACAGACAGACATACAGACAGACATACAGACAGACATACAGACAGACATACAGACAGACATACAGACAGACATACAGACAGACATACAGACAGACATACAGACAGACATACAGACAGACATACAGACAGACATACAGACAGACATACAGACAGACATACAGACAGACAGACATACAGACAGACATACAGACAGACATACAGACAGACATACAGACAGACATACAGACAGACATACAGACAGACATACAGACAGACATACAGACAGACAGACATACAGACAGACATACAGACAGACATACAGACATACAGACATACAGACATACAGACAGACAGACATACAGACAGACATACAGACAGACGTACAGACAGACATACAGACAGACATACAGACAGACATACAGACAGACATACAGACAGACATACAGACAGACATACAGACAGACATACAGACAGACATACAGACAGACATACAGACAGACATACAGACAGACATACAGACAGACATACAGACAGACATACAGACAGACATACAGACAGACATACAGACAGACATACAGACAGACATACAGACAGACATACAGACAGACATACAGACAGACATACAGACAGACATACAGACAGACATACAGACAGACATACAGACAGACGTACAGACAGACATACAGACAGACATACAGACAGACATACAGACAGACATACAGACAGACATACAGACAGACATACAGACAGACATACAGACAGACATACAGACAGACATACAGACAGACATACAGACAGACATACAGACAGACATACAGACAGACATACAGACAGACATACAGACAGACATACAGACAGACATACAGACAGACATACAGACAGACATACAGACAGACATACAGACAGACATACAGACAGACAATACAGACAGACATACAGACAGACATACAGACAGACATACAGACAGACATACAGACAGACATACAGACAGACATACAGACAGACATACAGACAGACATACAGACAGACATACAGACAGACATACAGACAGACATACAGACAGACAGACATACAGACATACAGACATACAGACAGACATACAGACAGACATACAGACAGACATACAGACAGACATACAGACAGACATACAGACAGACATACAGACAGACATACAGACAGACATACAGACAGACATACAGACAGACATACAGACAGACATACAGACAGACATACAGACAGACATACAGACAGACATACAGACATACAGACAGACATACAGACAGACATACAGACAGACATACAGACAGACATACAGACAGACATACAGACAGACATACAGACAGACATACAGACAGACATACAGACAGACATACAGACAGACATACAGACAGATATACAGACAGACATACAGACAGACATACAGACAGACATACAGACAGACATACAGACAGACATACAGACAGACATACAGACAGACATACAGACAGACATACAGACAGACATACAGACAGACATACAGACAGACATACAGACAGACATACAGACAGACATACAGACAGACATACAGACAGACATACAGACAGACATACAGACAGACATACAGACAGACATACAGACAGACATACAGACATACAGACAGACATACAGACAGACATACAGACAGACATACAGACAGACATACAGACAGACATACAGACAGACATACAAACAGACATACAGACAGACATACAGACAGACATACAGACAGACATACAGACAGACATACAGACAGACATACAGACAGACATACAGACAGACATACAGACAGACATACAGACAGACATACAGACAGACATACAGACAGACATACAGACAGACAGACATACAGACAGACATACAGACAGACATACAGACAGACATACAGACAGACATACAGACAGACATACAGACAGACATACAGACAGACATACAGACAGACATACAGACAGACATACAGACAGACATACAGACAGACATACAGACAGACATACAGACAGACATACAGACAGACATACAGACAGACAGACATACAGACAGACATACAGACAGACATACAGACAGACATACAGACAGACATACAGACAGACATACAGACAGACATACAGACAGACATACAGACAGACATACAGACAGACATACAGACAGACATACAGACAGACATACAGACAGACATACAGACAGACATACAGACAGACATACAGACAGACATACAGACAGACATACAGACAGACAGACATACAGACAGACATACAGACAGACATACAGACAGACATACAGACAGACATACAGACAGACATACAGACAGACATACAGACAGACATACAGACAGACATACAGACAGACATACAGACAGACATACAGACAGACATACAGACAGACATACAGACAGACATACAGACAGACATACAGACAGACATACAGACAGACATACAGACAGACATACAGACAGACATATAGACAGACATACAGACAGACATACAGACAGACATACAGACAGACATACAGACAGACATACAGACAGACATACAGACAGACATACAGACAGACATACAGACAGACATACAGACAGACATACAGACAGACATACAGACAGACATACAGACAGACATACAGACAGACATACAGACAGACATACAGACAGACATACAGACAGACATACAGACAGACATACAGACAGACATACAGACAGACATACAGACAGACATACAGACAGACATACAGACAGACATACAGACAGACATACAGACAGACATACAGACAGACATACAGACAGACATACAGACAGACATACAGACAGACATACAGACAGACATACAGACAGACATACAGACAGACATACAGACAGACATACAGACAGACATACAGACAGACATACAGACAGACATACAGACAGACATACAGACAGACATACAGACAGACATACAGACAGACATACAGACAGACATACAGACAGACATACAGACAGACATACAGACAGACATACAGACAGACATACAGACAGACATACAGACAGACATACAGACAGACATACAGACAGACATACAGACAGACATACAGACAGACATACAGACAGACATACAGACAGACATACAGACAGACATACAGACAGACATACAGACAGACATACAGACAGACATACAGACAGACATACAGACAGACATACAGACAGACATACAGACAGACATACAGACAGACATACAGACAGACATACAGACAGACATACAGACAGACATACAGACAGACATACAGACAGACATACAGACAGACATACAGACAGACATACAGACAGACATACAGACAGACATACAGACAGACATACAGACAGACATACAGACAGACATACAGACAGACATACAGACAGACATACAGACAGACATACAGACAGACATACAGACAGACATACAGACAGACATACAGACAGACATACAGACAGACATACAGACAGACATACAGACAGACATACAGACAGACATACAGACAGACATACAGACAGACATACAGACAGACATACAGACAGACATACAGACAGACATACAGACAGACATACAGACAGACATACAGACAGACATACAGACAGACATACAGACAGACATACAGACAGACATACAGACAGACATACAGACAGACATACAGACAGACATACAGACAGACATACAGACAGACATACAGACAGACATACAGACAGACATACAGACAGACATACAGACAGACATACAGACAGACATACAGACAGACATACAGACAGACATACAGACAGACATACAGACAGACATACAGACAGACATACAGACAGACATACAGACAGACATACAGACAGACATACAGACAGACATACAGACAGACATACAGACAGACATACAGACAGACATACAGACAGACATACAGACAGACATACAGACAGACATACAGACAGACATACAGACAGACATACAGACAGACATACAGACAGACATACAGACAGACATACAGACAGACATACAGACAGACATACAGACAGACATACAGACAGACATACAGACAGACATACAGACAGACATACAGACAGACATACAGACAGACATACAGACAGACATACAGACAGACATACAGACAGACATACAGACAGACATACAGACAGACATACAGACAGACATACAGACAGACATACAGACAGACATACAGACAGACATACAGACAGACATACAGACAGACATACAGACAGACATACAGACATACAGACAGACATACAGACAGACATACAGACAGACATACAGACAGACATACAGACAGACATACAGACAGACATACAGACAGACATACAGACAGACATACAGACAGACATACAGACAGACATACAGACAGACATACAGACAGACATACAGACAGACATACAGACAGACAGACAGACATACAGACAGACATACAGACATACAGACATACAGACAGACATACAGACAGACATACAGACAGACATACAGACAGACATACAGACAGACATACAGACAGACATACAGACAGACATACAGACAGACATACAGACAGACATACAGACAGACATACAGACAGACATACAGACAGACATACAGACAGACATACAGACAGACATACAGACAGACATACAGACAGACATACAGACAGACATACAGACAGACATACAGACAGACATACAGACAGACATACAGACAGACATACAGACAGACATACAGACAGACATACAGACAGACATACAGACAGACATACAGACAGACATACAGACAGACAGACAGACAGACAGACAGACATACAGACAGACATACAGACAGACAGACAGACAGACAGACAGACATACAGACAGACAGACAGACAAACAGACAGACAGACAGACAGACGGCGCGACAAAAAAGTTTCAAAATCATCTGAAACGCAAAAATATATAAAAAATTTTGAAATCGGAGCAACTTTTTTTTTCGAGAAAAAATTAGGATCACCATAGCTCACACTACTAGTATAGTAGCAGTGTGAGCTAATTAAGCAACTTTTGTATTTTAAGGTTGTTTCTAGCACCTACATTAACCCCTGAAAAAGGCCACTGACCCTGTATATAGTTATCAGAAATTTTATACAATTTTTTTTTTTTTAATCTATACAATTATTTGCCCCATTGGGACGTTTTAGTTCCAAACAAATGTTTACCTTCCTTCTAGCCCGCGTAGCAATGGCTAAAGAAGGTATTGTTTTGGACGAAAACATTTTTTGAGATAAAGCCAAAAACGTGTAGCGAATACATTTGGGTGTATTTTTACCTATCCTAGCAATATCGTCGTGACATGACGCCTGTCCGTGTGTGTGTGTGTGTGCATATATCTGTTCGTAACACAATAACTCCTAAACTGCCAAATCGATTTTCATGAAATTTTTAGGTAAAATAGTGTACAGCGTGTCCGTATCCAAAATAGTGTCATTCTCGTTGGGTGTACCGGGATAGGGGTTTTCAAACAAGCAAATGCAGAAAAGTGGTTTTTGAGTTGGTGTAATACTGCAAAAGCAAAAAAAATACAAACAGGATAGTGTGACTAGTTAATAGTTAGTCATAAGTTAGGATATTACAAAAATAAGAGATAAATCCCTACCTGCAAAAGCACCAGGTCACTAATTCTATTATAAACACAATGGAAAAAAGCAAAACCAACAAGGCTGCCTCTACGTATTAACACCAATAGTTTTAAATACCGAATCTAAAGTGTGGCACACAAACGAAACGCGATAAAAACTGAGATCTCAAATAAAACAAAAAAAACAGCGCGCCGAGAAAATAAATAGGTAAGGAGGAAGCAAAACAAATATTTAATAGTTGGATATCATAATGGGAATTATTCGTTACAACTGCCCCCCCTGAAGCCGTAGATTTTCCTAGGAAGTAACGGCGGCTTCACGAGTAATATATTTTCGCAAATGGCTGGCATGAAACGTGCCTCTTTCCCTGTTGGTGTCGGTATTACATAGCACATACGTAGCAGCCCCCACCCTTTTCTTAATCCGAAAAGGACCCTTAAAAAGCAGCATGAGTGTTTTTGTTTCTGAATTAATCGCAGAAGAGGTTGGATTAGCCCTCAATAAGACCAGCTCTCCTTCATTTAGAGGCCCATGTGGCTTTCTGGGGTTACGAGCGCATCTACGGGCAGCACTACTCTCCAGGGTCTCGCGTGCCAAAACAATTTTGGTGTTAACATCAGTTGGTTCCATTTTGTGGTATTCATCAGGGCGCAAGCGCGGAGGTAAAAACTTAATTTTGTCCTGTCCAAATTGTAGCTTATTAGGAGCGAATCCGTGAGATTCATGAACAATGCTGTTCAAAAGATTGGCGAACTTGGGAACCTTGAATGCCCAGCGTGTGTGTTTATCGCAACAATAGGCTCGAAAAAGTGGACCTAGCTCACGCATGCATCGTTCAACTGGGTTCGCTTCTGGGTGCCTAACAGAAGTGTATATGATCTTTACGTCCAAGGCGGTAAGGGCGTTTTTCCAACGAGCCGAGGTAAATTGCGTGCCCTGATCCACTAGTATACTAACGGGGCGACCGAAATTTGGAAAGTAATCAACCATAAGGCGATTTAGGCAAGCTCGTGTAGTGGCTTTTTTGAGCGTATATAAGGCAAGATATTTAGTAAATACGTCAAGTACGACAAAAATATAACAAGCGCCCGCGCGACTCGATGGCAGTGGCCCATAAAGATCCGCGGACAATAACTTACCCTTGCTCGCAGGCAGGATCGGGATTAATGGCGGCTTCGGCATGGGAATCATCTTTGATTTCTGGCATAGATCACATGACTTGATTACCCGTTTGACATCCTTGTATATGTTTGTCCACCAACACTCAGACTTAAGGGCCGACCAAGTCTTATATGCTCCAAAATGGCCTAAAGGCCTCATGATAAGCAATAATAAACTGATCGCACAAGCTTCTAGGTACGCATAAAAGGCAAGGCTCATCCTCGCTAAGGCGTGTATATAAAATCTCGTTATAAATTACAAATTTTCGTTGTAGGCCCTCATCAGTGCTAAGTGCCTCGCGAATGTCACGTAGTTTTTTGTCAGTTAACTGATATTCCTCAATTTTACGTAAAATTTTGAGGAACTCTGATGACAATTTTAGTAGCGAAAATATCTGAAATGTTTTATCTGAGGGACTTGGCAAACGTGAGCAAGCGTAGCGCGAAAGAGTATCTGGAATAATATTGAGACTTCCCGGTATGTACCGTATCTCAAAATCGTATTCTTGTAAAGCTAGAGCCCATCTGCTTATACGGGGTGATAAAAGACGACATGAATTGAGGTATGTCAAAACCTTATTATCCGTGTGGACAACAAAATGTCGACCTAGTAAATATACACGATACCGCGTAAGCATAAAAACAAGGCTCAAAACTTCCTTCTCGGCCGCAAAATACCGTCTTTCTCTCTCCAAGAGCAAACGGCTGCCCCAAGCTATAACGTGTCGTTGCCCATTGCTGATTTGGAAAATTTGGCCCGCGATACCCGTTTTTACTTGCATCGACCTGAACATGAAATTCTAGGGTATGCTCGGGGTAATACAACAAAGTAGCCGACTGTAACTCTTTTTTGATACCCTCAAAAGCTTGTTCCTCACGCTCGGCCCAGGGGGTCTTCTTGCGTAGCAATGACGTAAGCGGCTCGGTTAAATCGGCAAATTTTGAAGAGAAGCCACGATCAAAATTACAGAGGCCCAGGAATTTTTGTAACTCTTTTTGATTTTGAGGTCGCCTATAGTCAACGATGGCCTGTATGCGCATTGGGTCAGGTTGGATGCCCCGGTCGTTTATATAAAACCCGACGAAGCGCATTTCGTTTTTGAACAGGTTAGTTTTCTTCAGCTTTAGAGTAAGCCCCGCGGATGATATGCGGGTGAATACGCGGTCCAAATGCTCTAAATGTTCATCAAAATTAGCCGAAAAAATACCAAGGTCATTTAAGTACGAGGTCATAAAGTTATTAAATTCAGCGCCGAAAATTTGGTTAATCTTTCGAGTAAACGACGCGACCGCCGTACTAATCCCAAATGGGAGTACCCGGAACTGATAGCTTTTATTTTCAAACAAAAATCCCGTATACTTACGACTATTCGGCGAAAGAGGTACCTGCCAATACCCATGCGTTAGTTCAAGAGTTGACATATATTTAACATTAGGCATGGTCCGTAGGAGATCTTCAATTTTTTTCGGCCGTTCGTGGTCCTTTACCAACAATTTGTTCAAAAAACGCCCGTCAAAACATACCCTTATCGACCCGTCTTTTTTGAGGGTAGTAACTAAGGGTGAGATATAAGGGGTTTCCGCACGCTCAATAACGCCCCAGGACTCATTATGATTTCATTAATGATTCTTCTAACGGACTCTCGATGAGCGATTGGAATTGGGTAAGGTTTTATAAAAAATTCCTTATCAGCTTTTAAGACAATTTCATGATAATATTCATGTGTTAGGCCGGGCTTATCGGAGAAAATGTTTTTATGCTTTTCGAGTAAATTTAAAAGGCACTTTTTTTGCTCTTCATTTAAATTGGATATATTATTATTTATAAACTCAGAAAAGACCGAAGTGTTTGGGGATTTTAAATTTGTATTTTGAGGGGTCCTACATCATTCAAGCTCGTGCTAGAACAATCGCGGACTACCCTATATATCTTTTTACTCATTACTAAGCGTGAATTAATCGCGGCCGGAAATTCAAAATTATATCCGGGGTCTACCTCGGAAAATTCCAATTGCTTATTTTCCACCAAAAGAAAAACTTTTTTATTTTTTAAATCTAAGGAGGCCCCAAAACGCCGCAAAAAGTCCGATCCTATTATAACTGGATAAGACAACCCATTAATAATTAAAAATTCATGGGAAAATTCCATTGGGTTATTATCCAAATTAAAGGAAATATTACTTTGAAAATTTACTTTTTGTTGTCGAGACTGGAACACACCGCTTACGCGCACTCCAGTGCATGGAAATGTTGGAAAATTCTCCCGAAAATCAGAGAGTTGTTGCCACACTGTTTCTGATAAGCAACAAATCGTACTGCACGTGTCGCAAAGGGCCGGAAAAGTAAAATTACATATTTTAATAAGTAAAACTGGCGAGCAAACGTCCTGGTATTTTTCGCACAGTTCCGGTTCGTCTAAAAGTTGATCACGGGGGTTATTTTCCACACTTAGCGTTTTCATAGCCCTCAAAACCCTTGGTGGCACCGTTGGGCTTGTAGGTGCTGGGTTTTTTAGTTTTTTGAACTTTTACCTGCATCATAGTTATTATTGCCCGAAGACTGACTAACTGCAGGGGATCGCGACCTATAATTTTTTGACCAGCTATTAGATCTACTTCTTGAGTCGCTAAAATGAACTCGATTCTCGCGATAACTCTCGCGGTTAGTTGGGTCACATACGGACTGACCTTCAAAATGATATTCGGCCTCCTGAAGGTGTTCTAAAGCCTCCAGAAGGGTGTGACACTTAATTAACGTCAAGGACAAAGTTGATGGAAAATGTCTCGCTATTTTTGAAATGAGTCGCCTTTCCGACAAGGGAGGATCTAGGTGTCTCGCCTTCGCCACATATCTACTAAAATAATCAACTAATGAACCCTCACTATCCGTATATTTACCATTTATTATTTCGTCTCTAACTTTGTCTTGTTTTGCTTCACCCCAAAACCGAAATAAAAACGCATGCTTAAATGACGCATAATTTGGAAATTTATGTAAGAACCCCTCGGCCCACTGTTTAGTTTTTTCAGTAAACAATTCAAGTGCCATTTTGCAAAAGTTTTCGTATGCCATCCTTTCCTCACCAAAATTTGCCTCGAGGTGATTTAAAAAATCTACTGGGTGTACCAAATTATTGTCAAAGTAAGGCAGCTTCTTATTGGTTTCTAACATATTTCTATTCCCTAAACTAATATTTTGTAACAGACAAGAAAACTGTTCTTCTGACAAGCAAATTGGTTGATTTTGAAAGTTTGGATTAATTGCAAAATGGGGTTGAGAGGCTGAGTTGCTAGAAAAAATCGGCTGTAAATTGGAAAAAACAGGAACATTTTCCATATTTAAAGAATTTGTTGAAAAAATCGGTTGCGAATTAGAAAAAACGGGAATACCGTGCGAATTAAAATTTTGTTGAGACGTTGAGGTTACTATTGGATTATTTTCATTGAAAAAAATTGGAAATTGATGAGAAACTGTAGTTTGAGTGGGGAGAAAAGAACGTTGGTTTTGAAAAATAGCCTGCGAGTTCAAAAAATATGGGTTATTTTGAGAAACTGATGTTAACAAAGAAAAATTATTATTTTGACTATAGCTAGGTAATGGAAAACTATGGCTACTACTACTTGATCCATTACTAATCGACGAAATAACTTCTTGCACAGGTTCATGGGGTGGTGGTGATAAACCCACCCTTGGCTGACGTTCTCTGCTAGCTGAATTATTAACTATAAATCTCCTACCTTGATTCTGTGTTTCATTTAATACCTCTGGAACCACAGGTGTTCGAATGCCCCTTCCTCTGCTGAGCCTTCGATTTAGTAGCTGTTCATCTCCCGGGGTTCCAGCCCGGGATGTAGTTTGAGGGATGTTGTTCTGGTAACTAGCATATTGACTTTGTTGGTCGTTTCCGACACTCTCCCAGCGGCGGCTACGCAAATTATAGCCTGATGGATGGCTAGGTGTTCCATTCATTTTCTGCTTGCTTGTCCCGTCGTTGGAGCGCCAAAAGATGTACCGATATAGGGGTTTTCAAACAAGCAAACGCAGAAAAGTGGTTTTTGAGTTGGTGTAATACTGCAAAAGCAAAAAAAATACAAACAGTATAGTGTGACTAGTTAATAGTTAGTCATAAGTTAGGATATTACAAAAATAAGAGATAAATCCCTACCTGCAAAAGCACCAGGTCACTAATGCTATTATAAACACAATGGAAAAAAGCAAAACCAACAAGGCTGCCTCTACGTTTTAACACCAATAGTTTTAAATACCGAATCTAAAGTGTGGCACAAACGAAACGCGATAAAAACTGAGATCTCGAATAAAACAAAAAAAAACAGCGCGCCGAGAAAATAAATAGGTAAGGAGGAAGCAAAACAAATATTTAATAGTTGGATATCATAATGGGAATTATTCGTTACATGAGATTAAATGGTGGTCTTTTTTTGAGCTCTTAAAAATGGTTTAATGAGATTTTTGCTATACCCCCTAGTTTCGCTAATACAGGAAGTTTTTGAAAAAAATGTATTTTTAATAATTTAATAATTTTTTTGATTTAAGGTTAAAAAAAAATATATAATATTTTTAAAAAAATTAGTCCGAACCTGGTAATTTCCAACGTAAATATATAATAAAAATCGCAAGACACGCTAGTTAAACGATTTTTAGTTTATCTGTTTTGAAACGTTAATTAAAAGGTTTATAAATAAAGTAAAAAACGTTAAAAAGTTACAATAATAATGGATATCATAGTAATTATTTGATGGTGCACAACAACTCATGAAATTTACTTCAACATAAAAAAACAAATGCATGGAATTGACATTGACATTTTACTTGTCATGTTTGTGAATGGCTCACTCAAAATTATTCGAAAATGGCTAGAAATCGACCATATCCAGATTTTTAAAAATGTGATAATTTTGTTTGACTATTTTATTCAAGCAACAAAATCCCAATATTTAAACGGCAGAAATATTTTTATGCAAAATGGATGAACAAAAATTACTCAAAAATGCCAACAATGTACTACACATAATGGCAATCAGTTTAAACAATTATATCATTAAAGAAAAATTAGTTATTATTTTTGGTAATTCGTTATTTTTTTGTATTTGTTGTAGAGTTTGTCTCAAACAAATATTTAAATTAACGGAAAACCAACTAGCAATTTTTAATTTATATTTATGTTAGAAATTTCTGGGTTCGGACTAAATTTTTTTCAAAAATAATAAATATATTTTTTTTTACCTTAAAACAATTTTTTTTATTTTTTTTATTTTGTGATAATAATAGCATGAAAGCAATCAAAATAGTAATAAAAAAAATCCAGGTCCGTATTTAATTTTTTTATGATAAATACCATATCTCAAAAATTAAACAACATCTAAAAAATTGTCACTATTTTCTTCTAAAAAAGCCATAAAAAGGTTATTACAGTTTAAAAATATCTTGCAAAATAAATGAGATATAAGGGATTATTAAAAATTCAAGTTTTCTAAAACTCCCTGTATTAACGAAACTATGGGGTATAACAAAAATCTGATTACATCATTTTTAAGGGCTCAAAAAAACAGCACGGTAGGGTGAGATCAGAAAATCGATATCTTTAATAATAACCGAGTTTCCCCTTTAATCCCATCGAAAATGGGACACGCTGTACTACACTGTAAAGAGCTGATTTTGGTTAAAATCCATCAATACCAATGACAATTTCTTGACAGGTTAAAAACTAAAAATATTCGAATTTCTTAACTTAATGTCAAAATGCAATTTTTTTGAATATAGTAGAACACGTTTTTATCAATAATTAATGTTATTGCTGAAAACTTCCTTTTGAGATATTTACAAAAACTCTGTTCAAGGCTGATATAGAGTGGAGTTTACTTGGAGTATGCTAATGACCTAGGAAGGTATGGATCCATTCATTCTATACCTACCTATTTATACTAAAATAGAAATCTAAAGTGTCTTTATTAATTCCCCATCTATATCTTGGTTATCTTGATGACGATTTTGGGGTCTAAAAGTCAAGACCGACACCAACAAGTGACAAGGGTTTCAAAACTTACTCATATAAGCATAAAGTTACTTTATGATATAAGGGTTGACTTTTCAAAGTTGATGGTTAATTGACCTGCCCACCCTTGTAAACTTTATCTAAATATAGTTATCTACAAGTTATAACGAGTTTATACAGGATCAATGTAAACTAAAATTCAATGAAATTGAAAACTGAAAAAACATGAATGAATTTTGTTTTGTTCTGTGTTTGTCGTTTTTAAATATTGTGTAAAAATCCCAAATAAGGGGTGACCTACAAAACTTTTTAGATTTTCTAATTGGTACCGCTACGGCATGGCATCGGCAGCACAACGGATTATTTTGCATTAAAGCCTAAAATCGGAAGTTAATTATTAAATTAATATTTTTGCAAATTCAGTCACGCATAAAAAGGAGAAATATAAATACTTCCACGAAGGTTGTCCGTATTAAGGCCTCCAATGCCTTTTTACATAGTACACATAATTTTATTGCAAAACTAATTACATATTTTGAAAGGTTAGACCTTAAGGCGACGAATTCGATTCAGTTAATTTTTTAGGCAAAAGACAACAAGGCAAAATATTTAAATATCAATCAATAGGTGGCACTACATATTAGAGTCCTAGGGACACCTATTCGGTTTCCAAATTGTGGACCTTACTAAAATTTTAGGGATGACAAAAACAAACAACACATTTTGAGTTTGACACTGACGTTAATTTTCGCCTAAAAACACAAGTGGGCGGCCAGTTTTCCAATAGCAACAGAAAAATAAAAGAATAGAGTAAATAACAAAGCCTATTTTTTTGTCAAAAACCAGGGGATGACATTTCATGAATACATATTATAATCTATTATCTTTGATTTCATGTTATAAATAAAAATAGAAAAAAAAGTGTTTATTTACTGTGATAGAAAATACTGATAATCCCAAAGATGACTTAGCCACAATAGGATGGAACACATACTGTTACTATGAGCCTGCCTCCAAATACATCCAGAGCAATAGTTATTTACCTAACTAGTGCGGAAAGTGATACTTTTATGCACGCGACGGCAGTTGCCCGAACGACGCTTTGCGGAGTTCGGGCACGCCGTCAAGGGCGGAAAAGGCACTTTCCGCAAGAGTTAGGTACAAAATTTTTCCTAGTTGCATAAAAAGCTTGGTTTTACATTTTAATATATTTGGTATTTTTTACATTAAAACAGCAAAAAACAAATTCTATTTTCATTTTTAATTTAATTGAGTTTATAAATGGGTCAATAAGTCTAATTAGGCCTCATTTTTAATTTAATTGAGTTTATAAATGGGTCAATAAGTCTAATTAGGCCTAATTTTCCATAACCTCGTAGAAAAAATATTTTTTCTATAAGCGTGCGGAAAAGTCCACTTTTCCGCACGCATTTTAGTGTGGAAAGTGCCACTTTTCCGCACTAGTGCGGAAAAATATTTTTTCCGGAAAAGTAAATTTGTTAAGATTTTGAGGTGTTCTATAACATTTAGACCGTTCAAAATACATTTGTATCTTTCCTAGTACACGAAATATCCTAAAAATATTGAAGGTGACTAAAATTCTGCTATATTTTCAATATTTTCGATAAAATAAAGTTTTCAGTAAAATAGGTTCAAATTATAAGTTTTAAACCTCCCCGGTATAAATATCGTCATTGTCAATGTCAAACAACAATGAACACTAGTGGTTTTAGATTTGGCATCTTAAATCACCATAGCAACAAAGTACAAACAAACTGTCAAAACAAAGCCAATTTTGCAGATACAAGCGTCTTTTGAATTTTTCAAACAAAAAAATCAGATTTTCAATGGATTCTTCGGACGAAGATCTACCCCAGTCAGTTCTAGAAGCCGCTAGAATGTGAATAATAATAATTGATTTGATTAAAACGTTTTGAATATAAATAATTTTCTGATTAATTTTTAGTTTTTTCCTCACGCTTATAGAAAAAATAGTGTACCTAACTCGTGCGTAAAGTGTCTTTTCCGCACTTGATTGCTGGCCAAACTCCGCTATCGCGTCGTTTGGCCATCTGCAATCGCGTGCGGAAAAAAGGCACTTTCCGCACTAGTTAGGTAAACTACTATTACGTACATACTTAACGAATGCATGTGCGTCTTCCGCACTGGTTAGGTAAATTACTATTTCCTGCGACCACATATGAAAATGTTGGATTTTACACGATTTGCATCCTTAGAAAACATTAAATTTCATCCGTGTGCAGAAATTTTTTCGCACATGTGTGACAAGTACTTTCAGTACTTCGGCACATGTATGGAAAGTGTTTAACTGTCTTAATACTTTTTCGCACATTCGTTGCAAACATTGAGTTGTATAAAGCCCTGAGCAAACTACTTTCCCATACGTGCGGAAAAGCAGTTTCATTTGATTTACGCAAAATTAAACACCAATTTTTACAAAACTTAGTATAGTTCAACAGTGTTCGTAGGAAAAATAGCGTCCATAACTCGACAGAAAGTAACTTTCTCACGCTCGTGTGAAATTTGTCACTTTCTTCTCTTGTTATGTAATAAATAAATAAATAAATAAATGAAAAGGGCTTTATTCAAAGAAGATGTATCAACAAGAAGCGAAATACTGTCACTCAAACACGGAACTGTAACATAAACTGGAATGCTAATTGGCCCCAAAACATCGTCCAAATATGACCGCTAGATGTAGGTGACAGATTGGATGTTAAAAGAACGTAGTCACGTCAATCAAATCAACTTAACTTTTTTTAAAATTTTATGTATTGCCTGTATAACCCGCAAATTATATGTTTTCTATATTATTTATTACTTTCATGTTTGCCATATTATAACATTTTTTAATATTTGCTATTTTATGTAAAAAATTCAAGTTCTAAACTTTTGAAATTGGTTTAAAATCAGCATGTAAATAAGTAAAATTTCTTACTTGGTTTTTTACTAGCCGCACACAGATTGACAGAAATGATAACAAACACAAAAATTCCCAGATTATTTTTGCGAAGTTCTACCGGGTCGAGTTCGTTTAATTTGTTAAATAGTGCGTTATTTTTTTCAAAGCAAATACAAGTGCCCTTTATACATGATTAACTGTTTTGTTGTGGTCTGCTACTTGCAGTCGCAACGATTTGCCGTTGTTTTCCTTTCACCGGTAAGTTGCGTTATATTTAAGGGCTATCATTGTACCCAACATATTGCACAATGGACAAACCTAATACTTGCATAATGACTGTCTTTTTGCTTCCTGATTAGTATGGTAAGATGCACTAAGCACCAAATTTTTCCATTGTGCTTTATGTTGCTGGGTAAATCAGCAATAAGTTGCAAGGTAAATTAGGAATTAGTTTACACAAGTTTTGTGTTTTTTTAATTAAATTTTATTAAATCTCTCTCTGTCAGTCAGGATTTTTATCAGGGGATATACAGGACTGGTCCCAGACTTTCAAAAATTAGGGCAGTTGTTAGCTCCCGCTAAATTTCGCGGTTGTTTATATATTTCTAAAACCACACAATTGTATGAAGGGCAAAGCGCATTTCGCGTATTTGGACATGCGCATCAACAACCAGTGAGATCCTTGTCAATCGCCTAGAGAAAATGGCGTGTTAATTTCGTTCTCCAACTATTTCAAATATCTACACCTGAGAGTGCTCGATTTTTGTGTACTGAAGCATAGAACTAGAAACTTCAACCCTTCAGCTGCGTGGTGACATCATTAGATCCAATCAGGGGCCCCTTGGAACGTGGAGAAAGTGGTGAGTGCATTTGTCTCTGATTACTGTTGTGTGGCACAAATAATTTTACCTATGGACGTTTGATTATTTCGTAATTTCATATCAATATATTTATGTTGGTTCGCGCTTTCATTAATTTACCGCGAGTTAACATAAGTGATCCTTTTCGAGCCGAATTATTTTTAGAATAAATCCATACGACGGTATTAATAATTATTTTCACGCCAAGCCACTTATTTACCTAATCTGTGGCCAAGCCAAACAAGGCGGCCTTGAATTTTCGCATCGTATTTGAAACGAGAAAGTCGTCGGTGCAGTGCACGTGTCTTTCGCGTGCTCGATTCAGTAAACAAAGCGAAGGAACCACAAAACAAAACAAACAAAAACATTTCTCATTTATGTGTTAGGGTGTTTCATATCATTTCGATATTTAAAACAATTTTCATCAATTGCGATAAATTAGTGCATATTTTCGACAATTCGTCATTTTTCTATTTTAGAAGCATTAATTTAGCGTTAATTGTATATTTACCGAAAATTTCGTCATTTCAAAGGTAAAATCATGTCTGTCAAAAAAGCCGTACAAAAACGCAAGGGTTTTTTATCTGCGATCACCGAGTGTTATGTGTTTTCACAGACCGCGGCAAAGGATGAAAAAGCGAGAAACGAGTTTCAAGTGAGGTATTCCGATTTGGATGAAACCTTCGATAAATGCATGCTGGCACATAATGACGTCATTATGTTGATAGACGACATGGAGGAGTTTAAAACGCAGGATGGGATCCTTTCAGAAGCTCGTAAATATTTTTATGCGTGTAAGGGGGTTTACTCTAAAATATTTCCGGTTGAGGCCCCATCCTTTTCGGGATCATATGTTCGACAAAACGAATCTGAAACTCCAAAACTCAAAGAGTTAGGTATTCCCATATTCCGAGGTGATAAAAAATTATGGCCAAGCTTTTTCGATCTTTTTAATAACATTATAGATCAAAATCAAAGTCTAAGTAACGTTCGAAAACTTCAATATTTATTTTCATATCTCGAGGATGAGCCTTTAAAATTGATATCAGGGATTAGCTTATCTGATCAAAATTATAAAATTGCTTATGACAAATTAGTCAATAGATATCAAAACAAGCGAGACCTCGCAAATGATGCTTTAAGCTCAATTATGAACTCCACCTTAAAAAACGAGTCAGCTAAAGAATTGCGTAATTTAATTGACACCTTTTCTGAATCCCTAGAAATTTTAAAATCACTTAGCTTTGACGTTGACAGTTGGGACTTTATTATTTTTTTCATTTTGTTAGAAAAATTGGATATTCCGACGCGTTCAACTTTCGAAATGAGTCACGCCAATACTAATACCGAAATTCCCACTTTTCAGTCACTTTTTCAATTTCTAGAAAAAAGATGTAAAGTTTTGGAATCACTTCCTCAATCAACAGCACCCAAAAAGGTGCCTATCTATCAAAAATCAAATTCTATGCAAAATCAGTCTGGGCAAAAGCCTACCTATCAAAATTCAAATTCTATGCGAAATCAGTTTGGGCAAAAGCCTACCTATAAATCATCCAATTCGCCTTTTATAGGACTTGCTGGCACCTCAACTAATTCAAGTACGGGAATAAAATGTGTCCGGTGTAATCAAGGTCACGTGCTTTCGAAATGTCAAACATTTCTTGATCTCTCACCTATCGATCGCCTATCTTTCGTCAAACAGAAAAAATTATGTCTAGCGTGTTTTCATCCCTTGCATGATGTAGATACGTGCAAATCAAAATATTCATGCAGGACTTGCAATAGTAAAAGGCACCACACTTTAACTCATATCTTAGAAACTAATCAAGAGTCTGGAAGCCAAGATACTAGTCCTGTCATTCACACACCACCTGTCAATAATCTTCATGTGTCATTAAATGCCTCAGGACCTTCAGGTACCTTTCTTTTATGCACCGCCATAATAGATGTTATGGACGGTTGCGGAAATTTTCAACCTGTAAGGGCACTGCTTGATTCTGGATCACAGACAGGATTCATCAGTGAAAAGTGTATTCAGCGTCTTAATCTTCCTAGGCGAAGTTACACCACTGAAATATTCGGATTAAATCAGATGTCTTCTTTTACTTCCAAAGGGCTCGTTCAATGTCACATTAAGCCACAAGGACAAGTCACTCCTTTACTTAATTTCGAAGCAATTGTTGTTCCACAACTATGTTCCAATATGCCTACATTCTCTTTGAACGATAATCAGTGGAAACACTTGGAAAACCTTAAACTTGCCGACCCATCTTATTTCAAATCTAGACCTGTGGACCTGGTTATTGGTTGCGAGCTATTCGCACAGATATTCAAGGAGGGCAGGGTTCTTGGACAGGTAGGGCAGCCTTCAGCCCTTGAAACTATCTTTGGCTGGGTCGTCATGGGAAAGGTTGATGAAGTAGGTAGTCTTAAGGAACGAACCAGTTGTTTTCTAACGAGTCATTCACCTACTTTAGAGGTCATTCTCCCTAGGTTTTGGGAAATCGAACATTTGCCTAAAAAACAAATCTCATCAAAGGAAGAAAAACAAGCAGAATCAATTTTTACTGCTAGTGTATTACGGCAACCGAGCGGTAGATTCATGGTAGATCTTCCGTTTAAAGACAAAATAAACCTAGGAAATACTTATCCGCAAGCTTATCGTAGATTTTTACTTCTAGAAAATAGATTAATCAAAAATCCTGATCTGTACACTGCCTATTCAAGTTTCATGCAAGACTATATCGATTCTAATCATATGAGTTTAGTTTTATCTAGTCAACCAAAAGTCGACGTATCGTGTTTTTTAGCACATCATTGCGTACTAAAGCCGGAAAGCTTAAGTACAAAATTAAGGGTAGTCTGGGATTGTTCCGCAGTCACCCCAAAAAATATTAGTCTCAATGACACATTGTTATCTGGACCGAAACTTCAAAAGGATATTGCTTCTTTACTCCTTTTGTTTCGTCTTAATCCTATTGCCTACATTGCTGACATCAAACAGATGTTCCGTCAAGTCCTTATCAATCCCTATCACCGTCCTTATCAAAGGATATTGTGGAGGTTTTCTCCACAGGACCCACTTTCAGTGTGGGAACTTTCTCCTGTCACTTTTGGCATGACATGCTCACCTTTTCTAGCCATGCGTACCTTAAATGAGCTGGCAGAGAGAGAAAAGGAACGTTTTCCTATGGCTAGTACTGTTCTAAAAACGTCAATCTATATCGACGATATCTTGGGAACTAGCCCTTCGCTTTCTGCAGCTCTCTCCCTTCAAACAGAACTCAATGATTTGTTGAAGTCGGGAGGATTTGAACTTAAAAAATGGGCAAGCAATTGTCCTGAGTTATTGGCAACATTGCCAGAGTCCGATCGTCAAATGCCTCTCTCTTTCGACAAGGAGGAACCCCACTTTATCAAAGTTTTAGGACTTCAATGGCATCCAAAAAACGACATTTTTTCTTATCAATGCCGAATGAAGGACAAACCCCCAACCAAACGTTCTATTTTATCTATCATAGGAACAATCTTCGATCCCTTAGGTTTTCTTTGTCCCTTGTTGCTACAAGCAAAATTTATTTTGCAACAGTTGTGGATATCGAAAATAGGCTGGGACGAAGAACCAGATTCTTCTATCATCGACTCTTGGAACAAACTTCGTTCTGAATTCCCGCTTCTTTCCAATTTTCAATTACCCCGACAAATCAAACTGTCAAAAACCAATACCTGTCAAATCATCGGCTTCTGTGACGCTTCAATTCGAGGCTACGCAGGCGTCGTATATTTTCGTGTAGAAGAGGGAAACAATATATCTGTTTCTCTCATATCTGCAAAATCTAGGGTCGCGCCTATAAAGTCACAAACTTTGGCTAGGCTAGAACTCCTAGGCGCATTTCTTTTAAGCGAATTAATTGACTTCGTTTTATCTAGCTATGAAGGAAAAATAACTTTTACAAATATCGTTACTTTCTGCGATTCGCAAGTCGTATTGCACTGGCTTTCATCCCCTCCTAATCGCTGGCAAACCTTTGTTGGAAATCGAGTCAGTAGAATCCAAGAAATCATTCCCTCAAACTCGTGGCGCTACATTCCTTCTGCTTTGAATGCAGCCGATATTGCGTCACGAGGGGCCACCCCTTCACAGCTCATGTCACATGACATGTGGTGGAACGCACCGTCGTTTTTGTGGTCTCCCGAAAACGAATGGCCCGATTTTCATAAATCAAAAATGCCGATTGATTTCGGAGATATTAATCTGGAGGAAAAGCCAAAGGTCTGTTGCAATGCGATAATTGATGTCAACTTCTTAGATCAGCTTCTTATCAAATATTCATCTATATTAAAAATTCAACATTTGTTATGTCCTTCGAATCGTTAACCTTTTTCAAAACCATTCCTATCAAAAACCCACTAAGCCGCCGGACCAAAAGGTTATTTTTGAGAATATTGTTTTTCCTACCACCGGTGAGATGCAAAGTGCGTTACACCTTCTTATCAAACGCGTTCAAGGTTCTTGTTTTTCTGAGCTTTTTTCCGCGTTATCTAAGGATAAACCAATACCGAAACCTTTGCGAAAACTTTCACCTTTTCTTGATGAGAATAATATCATTAGAGTCGGTGGCAGATTACAAAAATCTGACCTTTTGTCTTATTCTGCAAAACACCCCGTCTTACTTTCGAGTGACCATCGTTTAACTACTCTTCTTATCGAGTCCGCTCATCGACAATATCTTCATCCTGGGTTTAAAACATTACATAATCTGCTTTTACAGCAATTTTGGATATTATCTGCCAGACGGGCAATTCAAAGAACCATATCCAAGTGCTTGCAATGTTTTAGAATCAACCCTAAACCCTATAGACCGCCCATAATGAGTTCACTTCCGGCTCATCGAATCAATCAACTTAAACCTTTTTCGAGTGTAGCTATCGACTTTTGTGGACCTTTCTTTGTGATTCCTCATCGTTACCGTGGTTGTAAAGCTTTCAAATCGTATGTCTGTGTGTTTGTCTGTACGGCCACACATTGCGTGCATTTGGAATTAACCATGGAACTGTCCACCGAAGGGTTCGTAGGTGCATTCCATCGGTTCATTTCCAGACGCGGAAGCGTGACGCAATGCTGGTCAGATCAAGGCAGTAATTTTATAGGGTTTCGTAACCAATTACTGGATTACGCAAGAAGTGCTGCCACCAGACTTTCTATTCGTTGGCATCTGGGACCTCCTCTCAGTCCACATTTCAATGGCCTGGCAGAAGCTGGCGTCAAAAGTTTTAAAACTCACTTTGTACGAGTTGTCGGCGACCAGAAGTTGTCTATCATGGAGATGTCCACCCTTACCTGTCGCATAGAAGCCGTACTTAATAGTCGCCCTTTATCTCCTGCCTCTTCAGACCCACACGATCTTCAACCTCTTACCCCTGGGCATTTTTTGACACTTGAACCCCTTAATTCAGAAATTCCGGAGTCAGATTTGTCCGAGGATCCCCTAAATCGGCTCTCGAGATGGCAACTAATCCAAAAACTACATAATGATTTTTGGAAACGGTATTCTATAGAGTATTTGCATACGCTCCAAAAGCGACACAAGTGGGCTGATTCGTCCCCAAATATCAAATTAAATGATTTGGTTATCATAACAAGTGATTACATTCAATCGCCTTTGAAATGGCCGGTCGGTCGGGTCATCGAACTGCATCCCGGCGGGGACGGTCAGGTGCGTGTTGCGACGGTACAAACGGTTACCGGTGTTTATAAGCGGCCAGTTGTAAAACTGTGCCTCTTGCCAAATTAAAAGTAATTTTAATTTTCTACCTTTTACCGGGTATTACAATAGGTTTTTTTTATTTTTATTTTTTTTAAAATTTTTTGTTTGTTTGTTTTGCCTTTTTCGGGATTTCGTTATCTCTAAATAAACTTACGATACTTATCTGTTTTCAGTCATTTATATTTATCGGTCGATTCTTTTTCTTATATCTATATCTGTCCGGTTGAGATTCTAAAATTGTGTGTTTTGGAGGGCAGTTATGTTAGCTCCCGCTAAATTTCGAGGTTGTTTATATATTTCTAAAACCACACAATTGTATGAAGGGCAAAGCGCATTTCGCGTATTTGGACATGCGCATCAACAACCAGTGAGATCCTTGTCAATCGCCTAGAGAAAATGGCGTGTTAATTTCGTTCTCCAACTATTTCAAATATCTACACCTGAGAGTGCTCGATTTTTGTGTACTGAAGCATAGAACTTCGTTCCAAATATGTTGTTAAAAAAAGATTTTGGAGTAATCTGCATTAGCGCTTCTTTTTAAATTTTTTCCCACGGTCGCCATAATCCCAAAAGTTATTAGCTACTTTTATAATGGGGTTGAGCAGAGCTCTCAAAATCTGTAAGAAAAATCATTATTAAAGTATTTTCGTTAAGACTTCGCATACGGTTTAACCCAAAAACACCCCTGCGGAACACCCCAAAATCTACTTTTAACAAAAGGTTTGCATTCAGCGAATCCAAAAACCCTATAATTGATGTATCGCATGCATATGCTTTTCTTTTGTATTTTTTTCACGGCCACCATCTTGAATATTTAAATATATTAAAATAATGGCTGATGCCCAAGAGGCATTGGTTAGTTTTATAATAGGGTTGAGCATAGCTGTCAAACTCCCTAAAAATATTTCATAAAGTTTGTTCGTTAAATCTCCATATAAACAGTTTTATTGTTTGTACAATAAACCAGATTACCCCTGAATCTTTTTTTAACATAATATGTGAATTCAGCGTACCCAAGAACCCTATAAGTAAGGTATCACATGCATATGCTCCTTTTCTAAATTTTTGTCCACGGTCGCCATCTTGAATATTTCAAAATGGTGGCTGATGGCCAAAAGTCACTGGTAAGCTTTGAAATAGGGTTAAGCAAAGCTGTCAAAATCAAAAATAACTTAATTAAAGATTGTTCGCTAAGTCTCCATATAAACAGTTCTACCGTAATATCATAAATTCCCGGCTATCCCCTGTTTCTTTAAATTACTCCTTTTTGCTTTAACTGGATTAAGCGAAACCAAATACCCTAGAATCGGTGTATCGCTTGCCTATGTTAACAGGTCGATTTTTTTCATAAAATCTTTCTCCCTCCGTTGGGGTACCCCCAGAAAAAATAATGTCGAATTTCAATTCTGGCGACCAAAGGCCGACTGAAATAATAGAGAATTATTGAAATACAGCCAGGCTATAATTATGCCAGGCACTATTTTGATACATTCACATTGAAAACTGACAGTTGATCCTTCAAAATTGACATACCAAAGTCGAATTTAAAACTATCGTCGTTTATTTTGAATTAATAAAAGAAGGCATTATTTATTCCGGTTCCTATAGTAAACAAAGGCCGTGTGTTGAAAGATCACAGCTGATATTGGAATGTGAAGGTGTCAAAATTGTGCCTGGCACTATTATAGCCTGACTTTATTTCAATAATTCTCTGTTGTACATACCACACACACCTATGCTTGATTTAGATATTCTTTTATTTAATTTTTTCACTTTAAAATGGCCGCTATCTTGGATTTTTAAAAATGTTTAAGGGTGCCAGAGTGGTTCACTCGGATTAACAATATAGAGCATCCTGACTAACAAAATCTGTAAAAAAAATTCTTATACCATTAATTTCCCACTTAAGGCAAAAATAGCTGTTTCGCAACCAGATTATTCCAATTCGTAACACAGTTTCCGGGCTTGGGGGCCCGAGGCCTCTTAGGGGGGGGGGGGGGGGGCGATGCCTCATGATGTCGAATTTTAAGCTATGTTTTGTGTTTTTTCCTGAAATATGTGGAAAATATGTAAAAAAATCTAAGGCTTATACTCTTCAGTACACATTTCTTAAAACTTTGTAACATTTAACATACTAAAATACATTTTATCAAAAATTAAAATCTTGAATAATAAAAATCTCGAAACAATAAAATATCAAAAAATCAAAAGCTGATAAAATATATTCAAAATAGGTTTGGTTGATTTGGTTAACATGGCTGGTGAGGTTGGTTGGGTATGTTATTTATTTAGGTTGGTTGGGTAGTTTGGTAGTTTCGATTTTCAATATTTTGTAATTTTGATTTTAAATATTTTAATTATTCGACATTTCAATTTTTAATAATAACATTTTTAATATTTTAATTATTCAAGATTTTGATTTATGACATTTTAGTTATCGATATTTTAGATATTCGACATTTTAATCGTTTTCAATTTTCATTATAAAGAGTTCGCGATTTTGATGTGCGATAAAATATAATTTAATATTGTGAATGTTAATCCTAAAAACTCTCACAATCAGTACACAGTCCCTATAAAAAAAGTGAACCAATCAAAAGTGTGTTACCCAGTTCAACCGAAAATGAACAGTGGATACTAGTTACTAAAGTTGTCTTCCAAAGTGCTAAGAGACAGCCAACACGATAACACCTCCCAGGTTTGCCATTTTGTTATTCAGTTAGGGGCACATTTCTGTATGAATGATTTACCGCCTCAAACTGACTATCTTTCTTACATAATTTTTAAACAGTCCCATGTTTCCTTCATAGCTTTTTTTTAATTTTTAGCCTCAAAGTTTTGGGGAATTTCTAAAGGTGCCGATTTGGGAATATTTTGGCAATACCAACCCGTTTAACATCCCAACTGTCAAGTACATGTAGCGGTCATTTTCTTTCTACGTCATTAGCATTCCAGTTTATGTTAAAGTTCCGTGCACTCAAAGCATTGTTCATATGGAAAACAAGTATGTGACGTCACGCTTGGACCACATGACACTAATGCAGTTATATTACACTGAGAAAAATTTTGTGTAACTGTGGTTTGTGGTGCATTTTTATTACCTGAAGAAAAAAATCAAATTAAGAGGGACATTATACCTATATAATCATATAACTGTGGTCATAGAAAATCGACCCTTTTTAACTTTTTATTTTATTGTTTGCAAAAACGGTTATATATTTTTATCGAGAAAAATCGGTTACGGAATTAAATAGAAAAAATAATAACTAAAAAATCAATAATATTTATTGTAATATTTATAAAAATCTACGTAATATTATACAGGATGTACCAGACCACCCGTCCACCCCTTTTAAAATCTAGGGGAAAAGTTTATTTAATGATCCAAAAAATTACTTGAGTACGCTCTTTTGATTATTGGTAGATGTTTTCAACTTTGTTAGTCGACCGGAAGTGGCCTATTTAGGCCTGGAGTCCATTTTTCAAATAGGTATGGGCATATATTAAAAAAATAATGACGTTTAAGAAAAAATATTTCAAATAAAAGGTACGTATTTTCGTGCGTAGAATTCGAATTCGTTGCAAAATTATGCCCATCCTTATCCAAAAAACGGACTTTAGACCTGAATAGGCCACTTCTGGTCGGCGCCGGAATCTAAAAATACCACCAATTGAAAGAGCGTACTCGATATGGCTACAATCATTTTTTAAATCATTGAAAAAATCCAACCCCTAGGTTTTAAAAGGGGTGGACGGGTGGTCGGGGACAGCCCGTTTAAAGATTTTTTCCGGCATTTTAAATTTAAAAATTATGAGGAAAAGGAAAAAAAGGGGATTGAAAATAAAACAAATTTTGTTAAAGTAGAGATTTTTATAAAACCTTTTGAATCTCCGTTATATCGTTTTATTGTTTTAGAAATAGGAACAAACCCAACCACAATTGGGAGAAAATACAATTAATAGCTATTTACGTTCCTAGACTAGTAAAGATAGTTTTCGGTCGTGTGTCGTACGTATTTTTTTTAAGCCGGTATAAAACAGCACAAACACAACCAACATGTAAATAATAATTTTTTTAAAAGGAGACAAAACACTACAAACATGCTACTCTACATGTAAATATTAAAGTACTTACTCAAAAGCTATTATATTTATAAATATCAAAAAACCCACAGGTTACATTTATAATTGACTATATTTCAATTAATTCATTATTAATTTTAAATGTCACTTTATATTTTAGATCATTTTTTAAAAAAGGACCGTAAATAGATTTCCCGGTCTCTTTGTTCTTTTTCTGTGCCTTTTGAAAACAAAAAATTTTCCAAAAAGAAAAAAATATACGCAAACTACTTGCAAACAAATTCTAACTAATATAGAAATAAATTAGGTGGTCGCAAGCGGGGCAATCGCCATTTCTTTTCCAGAGAACTTCAAAAATAAGAGGCACATTCTTTTATTTCAACATAAATAAAATTTCCACTAGACACTAGTCGGAAAATGTTTTGGAGTCAGCCGCGGCTCGTGCCGGTGGTGAGCTGAAAACGCACATTAAAAATACCGGTACAAACCTTATTCTCTTTTAAAACTCGTTACATCCTAGAACTCATAGAACATGCTAGATCAGTTGAAAGGGATAACAAATATATTTATAGGCCAAAGTGAAACTTATATCCCTGTATACAGGACATGGTTCCATTATACAAATAATCTAATATAATTGCCATTCAAAGAAATCAAATGACAGGGATTCCTGACAATATTTTTGCTAGTAAAGCTTAGATTTTTATTTTCGTGTGAAACAAAAATTGCACAATTTTTTCTTTGAGTGTAATAGTACTGCATTCCTGTCATTCAGGTTTTGTCGCTTCTTGTTGATATATTTTCTTTGCTTTATTTTCAACTCAGCGAAGTTAAGTTAAGCACAAGCTTCTGTTAACTGAGCAATATACTAATTATCAAAAACTATCTTATAAATTGGTTCGTAATCCCGTGATTTTGTTTGTTACGCTATGGCCTCAGCCCTTAAAAAACGTTTTGTAAATAGAAAAAAATTGTATGTCTTTAAATACCTACTTATAATCATTTAACTTATATTAACTTATATTAAACGACATTTTTGATTTTCTTTTGTACATTTCCAAAAAATACAAAAATCGATACAATTTCGCTACAGTTTTCTATAATACAACTAGGCTACTGAAATGCCAAACATTGTTTTGAAATATCTGTTGTGTTTTAGCCAAAACTTTTTTTTTTAAATAAATTGATTTGGCGAAAAACTGCTAAGATACGTTTGTTAAAAATGCTTTAAAAAACTACCCCTCAAAATTTCGACGCGTCCCGCTTTCTCGTTTTCTATTTCTATTAGAACAAAGATTTGGCCAAAAAACGCGACATCAGTGTTGTCAAATGGTAAGTTTTCCGACGAAGTTTGCCCCCTTAACGTATTTTTCAACGTAGTCTTTATAGACGCTCTGGAAGTTTTTTCATACCCGCGTCGTACCATTCTTCCGCCGACTCACGTAGGAAAGAGTTTTTTGTGCTTTTGGTCAGTCACTGTAAACGTCAGTTTTTTGATAATGCAAACTACTAATTACTAGAACTCTAATTACAAATATTTTAAACATATAAAAAAAAATATAAACCATTTCATTCAAGTCTTATTTGTGCAACTTGTCCCGTGGGGATAGTGGTAAAAAATGTTTTAAAACTACCCTAGATCGATTGGTAGTAGATTACAGAATTTTAAGGAACCAAGTGTTTGCCTCCAATTGGAGTAGGAGGGCTGGTGTAACTTCATAAATCCTAGCTTTTTTAATGTTGATTCACAAACTTTGGCGTGTAACTTTTCCCAAATTAATTTTACAGAGAAATTGGAAATACGTTTTTGGTTTACAATGGAACACCTATTATTATAGAAAATATATTTTCTTTATATTTTAAAAACTAACAAAGTTATCATTTTTTTTAAATACCTAAAATTTGAAACTTTTAATGAGCTGAATATCTCAAGAACTAAAAAAGATTTTGTATTGTTTAATATTAAAAAAATTATAAAACTTTATGATTAAGTAAGAAAGTTTTAGGGTGTTTGTCTCCAATTTAAGTAAGAGGACCTGTGTGACTTCATAAATCCAAGATGGCAGCTTTTTCATGTTTATTTCAAAAATTTTGGTTTATAACTTTCGCTAATTTTTAAAAACACTGTAGTGGGGTCTCGGCCTTATATCAAAGTAGAAGTCTTTGGTAACCATGTATTTTTAAAGTGGTGCAAGTTGATATCGTGATAAAATTGAGTACGATATCTTAATTAGTCAAATTAAACAGCTTGGTAAAGTATAAAATTCAAAATGTTTGTGCAGATTGTTGACACAGGTTGTAGCAGATTTATATCAACAACTTTGGTCTTATAAGCTAGAAGCTATTCTATTTAAACAAATTTTCAGAGGGTACTGTCTGTACAGGTCACCACACTGAAATGAAAATGAGTATTATTTTCAAAGAGGCACTCCTAGAGGAAACGTACACTACCGGCAATGCTTTGGTTGTCTGTGGTGATTTTAATTTTAATTTTAATTAAAAAAACGGATAATGCTTTGTCAATGATTCAGCACTTTTCCAGCTTTGGGCTTATCTCTTATAGATAGTGTAACAAGGCCTCTATCAAAAAATCAATTAGACAAAATACTAATCAACTTTAATAATAAGCGTATCAGTGGCGTCATTGATTTTACAAAACCATCCAAAAATTTTGAACAATACTTGGATGTAAGAATCAACCACTAGCAAGAAATTAAATTTGGTAAGAAAAGGTTCTTTAAAAGCCAAAACATCAATAGCTTTAAAGACTCTTCACACTGAAAACTGGGGGGGGGTATATCTTGGCAATGATGTAAATACAAAATATGCTAAATTTGAAAGTATTTTTAAATATCACTTCGATATTTGTTTTCCTTTAGCACCGTTTAAAGTAAAACATACCAAGAAACATTGGGCAACTGGAAAATTAAAGAGTATTCTGAAAAAATAAAAAATCTTTATTTACTTGCTAAAAGAATAAATAGCGAAAATATATATCAAAAATATAAAATTGAAAGAAAATGGTATAAGCACTTTTTGTCTCAACATAAAAGTATAAATCAAATTAAAATTGCTAATTCTTCTAATAAAATAAAAAAACGTCTGGAGTATATTAAACCAAGAAACTAATAAAAACAGGCATTATAATGATATACACCTTAAAACAAATGATGATGCTCTACCTAGAGATTCAACAACTATAGCTAATATATTTAAAGATTTATTTGATTTGTCATCAAATCTTAACTTAAAAACATTAGAAGAAAATATTAATCAAGATCAACAAAACACACATGCTAAATGGCTGGGCTCCATCAAATGTTGAGGAAATTTCTGACATTATTAGGGGACTCCCCCATAAGTATAGAGCAGGTGTAAATAATGTACCCATATACAGAGCTGCTCCGGTGTGTAGAATAGTAAACAGCTCTCTGTCCTGTGTGGTTTTTCTCTCGGAGGGTCTTATATAAATTAACTCTTGAGTTTGTGGTCTCCAATCAACTTCTATCTGTAACACAATTTGGTTTTTGCCAACAAATCAACACAGTTAGCTATTTTTAGAGTAATAACATTTATAGTTGAACCACTGAATACAAAGTAACATGTATATAGACTGATTTCTCGATCTTTCCAAGGTTTTTGATATAGTAGACCATCAAATACTACTAAAACCTGCTGAACTTTGAAATAATAGGGACAAAGCGTATCAACTCATATCAAAGTGACAGGAAACAGACCCTTAGTGTGGGGCAGGCAGCTGAATCCTGCTACTCTAAAATCATCCATATAAATCCCATTTTCTTTCTACTGTACGTTAACGGCCTGTAGGGACTAGATGACGCAGATCTCGTGTCGCAATTTGCTGATGACACAGGTGTAGTTGTGTCTGCCGAATCCTTGTCTCAGCTGTTCGGCGGCGGTAGGAAGAATGAAAAATTGGTGTAAATCTAATAGCCTAAACTTAATGTTGAGAAAACCCATCTCATTGCATTTAAAAAAATTTGGAGTGCTAACGTCTCTTTGTATGTTCCATCCAGTGGTAAATCCATTCAAGAAACTAAAAAAACGAAGTTTCTTAGTGTATTTATACAAATTTGGACTGGAAAGCTTAGATTCAGTCAACCGCTGCTACCATTAGCAGTTATTGTGCAGCTATACGTCGGCTAAGACAAAATTTGGGTATTGATAGCCTAAAATCCCTTTATTTTGCTTCTGTTTAGTCTGCTATATGCCATGGACTGCTATTCTGGTAGACTCTTTAGAGCTCAAAAACAAGTCGTTCGGTGTATATTGAAATTGCGTCCAAGAAGCTCTTGTATGCCACATTCCCTCAACATTTTAACAGCTCCCCCTCTTTTTTTTAAATACTTGGTTGTGTTTATCAGAAAACAACCTGATTTATTCACAACTAACCAGGATTCTGCTTTGGAAACAACAATGACTAAAAGAAGTCGAGGTGACCTGAAAATCCTCTAACATAGTACAACTTTTTATGAAAGAGGGCAATACTATCGGGCCATAATATCATACTAAATTATTCATAGATCAATTATGAATATGGCAGGAATTGTGCCTTCAAAAAAGAGGTAAACATATTTCTGATGGAGAAGCAATATTACTTATTTGATTTTATGTCCTAATTTACCTATAATTTTTATATAACCAAAGATGGGTTTTATTTGTTTGTGTAACTGTATTTTGAGAACTTTTATGATTGTTAATTAGTGTTTGTTTTTTACACAAATATTGAGTTTAACGCATAGGAATAATTGAAAAATATGTTGAAAAATTTGTAACAAAGTAACAAAAATTTTATTAAATTAGTGCTCAAGTATCCATCTCAACCCTAAGTTGTAAATTTTTAAAAAGCGGCTAACCAAGACCTTAAAACAGAAACCCTTAAACCGAGCTACACGCGTTTGCCCATTTTGCAGATTTTGATCATATACATACGTACTAAGTCTAGATATACATTACACTTCTACGGTGGGAATACACTGGATTTTCCAGAATAAGATGTATTGATCCAGGTTATCCACCCTTTCAACATCTAGAAAAACCAAGGGATATATAACGCACTTGCCAAATTTATAAAAAACTGATTTACAAACCGTGTGTCTGGGTTCATTGAGCACTCAAGCTCTATGTCCCTTACATTAAGTATACATTCTTAAAATTATTTTGACGCAGATGTGGTACCACAATGGACCGGTAGCTCCCTGGAAGACTAGCTGACGTTGCTCGTTAATGGTATAACCTATAGACAATGATTGCTCAGCAGAAACCAAATTTCGGTTCGGTTCTGGTATAGCCTAAACAACAAAAGTTTGTTAAATATAAGAATGGTATTAGAGAATATTTCGCTTAATTTCCTAAAAATTTATAATAACGTGTTGAAAATATAGTAAAAAAACTCCACAAACACCCAAGTAAAAAGAATCATAACAAAACATAATCATAATTCAAGTTCTTGTACGCTAAAATTGTATTCCCTAAAAAGAATTGAGATAAAAGTAAAGCCAAGTTCTCCAATACAAAGTTCAAAATAAAAGGTTCTTACTAATATTAGAAAAATTATTACAAACCACAACTAATAAAAATTAAAACATTCTACATTTTTTTAAAGTTGTTTCAACTGTATCAGCAGTCGAAACCTCAAAATTTAAATCCCAGTTAATGCTGTAAACGTAGGCCATGAACAAAGTTTCAAAAATTAATAGACATTATCAGCACATCGACTTCCAGTACTTAAAATTTTTCGATTCGGCAATATTCACAAAGCTTCTGAATGTCAAATACAAAACATTAGCTGCTGTTTCTGCCAAAAGAAAGGTCATTTTCAAAAGCAAAAAAATTCAAATTCAATTGAAAGTTGTGTAAATAATGCAAACTAAAAACCGATACGGGAGCAGTCATTACACCCTTAGGGGAATATTAAGTCCATATTCAATAAACATAAAAACCAGAATGCTATGGGCAGACTATTCATACTTACTGACTTGGCAACACATATTTTTGGAAACGACTGGCCTCCTTTATTCAAACTAAATTGGATAGAAATTCTCTGTTACTACTAGAATATGAATAGATGCAAAAAGAGCATCTTAAATTTTAAATTCTAGTTCATGGATAAAAGGTTATCAAATATGTTTGATCAATTATGATCAACAAATTATTTAAAACCATTACGTTCACATACTCCCACAAATTTAAACACAGTTCCATATACTATACCGACATTTAAAAATAATCAAAATAAGGGTGATGAAAATATAGTTAATAATAAAGTCGGAAATGCAATCCACGATGATGTGGAAGAGCCTGATATAGGTCAGTTACATGACAGTAATCAAATCCCAAAACATTCATGAGCAGAGGAAGATGAAGATAGTCCTGCAAATTATATAACCAGTAATGATAGTTTTTGTGGATTTCCTATTAGTCAGTACACAAGTAATCAAAATGATTGAGCAGCAGAAAAAAAATGTCACTACCACTGAATGTTCAGAAACGCCTCGAGGTTCCACAAGAATAGGAAGACCTGTACAAAAACTGAACATTTGAATCAGTTGACAAGACGATGTTGGTGTTTATGTTTCGTTTTTGTATATTGTTTTTTATAAATTTTATTTGTTTATGTATTTTGCCAGTTACTTATCAAATAAACTTTAATTTCATTAATATCAATTTTACAAATAATTGACTGATTAAAACTACAAGAACACAACAGTTTTGTTGGTCTTGCCCACATCTTTGGGTACGTCAGTATATGACTTCCTTAAATAATTAACTAGGTAGTCTGACAAGGATAAACCACGTCACCTCCCTAATCCGAGTTTTACAGTAACTTTGAAAAATAATTCGCATTTTCTTTAAACAAATAGAGTATGTTTGCGTGCCGACTTCGGGCTAGCAATTTATTCTGCTACACTAAAGCAGTGGCGACATAAAAAATAGTACATTATGAAACTAGTGGCCGAAATAGTGTTAACTTATAAGTGCTGTTTTAGTGAACGAGCGCAACGAGAGTGTTCAAAAAATAATTTTTAATAAAGAAAGACTTTAACCTTTTGAAACGTTATTTAAAAAAGCAAAAGTCTTTGACATTCGCCAGTTATATACAGAAAATATAGCTATGAGGCAATACAAAAAAAGACATATTAAACGTACTTGATCATAGCCACTGTACTCATGCAAAAGGGATTAAAGGTAGCCCCCAAAAAGCAAAATATCATTTGCTCAAAGATCGTTTACCTACCTCAGCTGAAAAATACACACAGTTATGTATATCTATTTTGGAGAGTATAAATATTAATTTTTCTTTTCGGTACATAATAAATAATTATAATTGAGTTTGCTCAATATTATACATAACAAGTTAGTAACAAGTTTTTGCCACGTACAAGGCTCGCCTTTTGTGGACTAGTGTTAGTTTATTTACTTTTTTAAAATTTAATATTACATCTACATATGTTATTGTATTATCATTTTGTAAATAAACTTATATTCATTTATTTATTTCTGCAGTACGTTGCGGACAGGAGAATTAAACTAATAATGAAATCTTCTGCGCTTAGTTGGCGATTGTGACTGAAACTTCAACTTGACAATTAGGTATTTTGATAAATGTCCGCAATTTATCTCCGGCCCAAACGAACTGATAAATTCTAGTAAACAAGAAACACCGTTGTCTACGAGCTAGGCTGTCCCACTTTTGAGAAACAACCGACAAACCTATTTTTGACTATTTCCTTGTAATATCCCTATTGTTTTATCATAAATATAAATAAATAATAATACAAAGCACTAAATCATCGAGAGCAAGCAAAACATAATTATATATAAATAACTAAAATATGAAAATAACAAATTATTATTATAACCAATTAACGGCTTTTGATTGCGATTTAAATAAACTTATCAATAACCTTGCAGTAACAAGCGTAATATATAAAAACGATTAACTTTTTTATTTAAAATGGATCACCTCGTGGTATTAGGGACTTATTGGAATAAAACCTGACCTTATTTTAAAATCGACCCTATGGTGACAGATTTACATATAAAAAGCAGCTGCTCTCTTTAAAAATTCGGCCTTTGTGTATTTAAAAGCCGGATTTATTAGTGTCGGTATTTATTAAATGAAAGTTAGGGTTTGTATTATTAAATTTGGCTATGGTATGTCAATTTTGAGAGTTCAGCTGTTAGTTTTCTGTGCAAATGTGTCAGAATAAAGTCGAATCTAAAATAAAGTCAGGTTTTATTCCAATAAGTCTCTATAAACTCAGCCGGATTCTTAATTTCTTAACTGCCTGCCATATTTCCAACTGACCGCCCAACGTCTCTATTAACCGCCAACGATGGGATAGGACTCCCCCCTACTCTTGACCACTCATATGTTAATAAAATAATAACTGCATGAGCCAAATTTATTCTAAAATGTCTTTAAATTTTTTCTTACGAAAATTACTTACCGTAAAATAAGGTTGGTATGTGACACTTTTAATAGATTTTAATGATTATTTGGGATTTATGAAAAAAATGGTTTGGTGATAAACTAACATCCTGTGGGTACCAAAACATCAAAAATTATTTTTAAGAACTAAAGCCCAGCTTTCCAAAACAAATTGTCACTACTTCATACACAGCGGGACTTTGTGAGAACAATACTTTTGAACACCTAGCTAAGAGCAAGGTTGTAACAAAAATAAACTTTTGTTCTAGCTTAATTCTTAACCTTGTTTTAAAATAATTATTTGGAGCTTGATCACCTGTAACAAATGCGTCACAAAGTGCCCTCAATTTTTTTAAAGAAAACAAATTTTGTATTGTCTAATTTTTTAAGATACTCACATTATAACTTTTCCTTGAAGAACTTTCATTAAATTAAAGCAATCCAGGGCTTAGGATGTTACCCAAGAGCAAATTATATCGCGATGTAAAAATTCTTCTCAAAACAAGGCTAACCTGACCGAAGCTGCAAATTGACAAAAGGTCTCTCTTCAGTAAACACCCTGTTTTTTATATTTATATTGCAGATACTCACATCAGTGTTTATTTTTTTCCATAAAATATAATTATGGTTATGGCTCAATTTAGCCCAATGAGGCAGAATTGCAGCGTGTCCGATCTACCTTTAATTCTAAAGGTTTTCCGTGAAACCTTTTTTGCTTTGTCGTTTGACTTCACTTGAATAAATTTCCTTTAACCCGTAACGGATGAGATCACTTTTTTTGTTACATAACTGGTGAGGGAAGGTTTCCCAAACCCCAAAATAAAAACGGCTATTATGTTAAATAAAAAAATCGTGTAAATGTTTTAGGTAACCTTATTGACTACTACACATTTTTATGTACACACACAAAACACACTAATTTCTATAAGTATCAACCTAAAGAATGAAACAATAAAAAAACTAAATATTTGAGAACAATCCAAGCAACCAACTTATAATGCAGTTCCGTTTGATCAATTTTACAGTTGTTGTTTGATCAATTTCACAGTGAGGTTCGCATATAACGAACCAGTTTAAAATAAACTTATAGCAAATCCCGTTTAAAATAACCAAACATTTTTTTACTAGTTATACAAAAGTCTATATCTCTTCTTATAATAAACATCGGATATAGCGAACCAGTTTCCGTGCAATCTTCGAGATCACTATATCCGGACTTTACTGTATTACTAGATTGTCACTTTCATTATCACTTCCTAGTTCACCCAAAACATTGTCAACCCAGTCCTTAAAGCGGGGGTCATATGTCTTTATTTCACGAATAAAAGATATGAAAGCTATAGCATAAACCAGGGTTATCAAGACGGACGGGCCACGATCCTGGAGGTGGGGTTACGCAAGCCCCATTTTATACAAACATTGTAATATTGTACACCAAGTAAAATATTTAGCTTTGTTGACACTGCACGGTGTCGCTCAACCAGTTTTAAGTTTGGGTAGAAACACCCCAAAAAAACTAAAAATGTGGGTTTGTAGGGAAGCTTCCCTTAGAAACAAAAACATAATTTTCATGATCTCAGCTGATCGTTTTTTCGAGTTTTTTTTATTTTTCCGAAAATTTATAAATATAATTTTATGATATTAAATTACATAATTTATTTCCATCGTAAACAAATAAAACTGGATTCAAACTATTTTAAAAAAATGTAGTGATAATTCTCAGGCCCGACAACCCCTCTTCCCCCTTTCCTCTCATTCCTAGCCTCCTTTTAAGTAAATTTTGAGCCCTATAAGGCGAATTGTTGGTAAAGTCATTTTATGTTCTTTTTTGTTTTGTTTCCTTATCTTAAAAATGAAACATGTTGATGGTGGCACAGGCCATAACAATTATAGCGGCCCTCGATTAATCGGTAGAATACCAATACAAACAAAATTTAAAATAAAAACATGTCTGTCACAAATATATGATATAATTAGAAGGGGGTAAAAAAACCCGTAGATTTTTTTTGGCCCACCTTATATATTTTATCTGTCACAAAGTTAGAAGTTACCTTTCTGACAGAAATCCACTATTATGGTTTCAAAAATTTCGTCTTTGCACATATGGTGCTGTGGTACTCTCTAGATGAACAGAAATCAAACAACAACAAAAACGAAACTTGTATGATAGAAGGGTGGTTAATAGCTCACAGAAAATAAATTATCTTTTTTCTGGAGGCGGGGGGGGGGGGATTAAGGGGTTCGGTTTTCTGGAGGGTGGATGAAAATCGCCATACTGGGTAGGCAATTTTCTCTTATTAATCTGTGAAAATCGACACGCTTTTACAATGGATAAAATAAATAATCGTTGGAAAGCCCTGTAACAGACTAGAATTATTATTGCTGGAATTATGCAATGTTAATCTCAATCAGACAGAGTATATGTGTATCGGTGGAATGAAACAGGATCTAATCTTAAATACCGGGCAGCGAATTCAGTCCTGTGATGAGTATAAATACTTAGGTCTAAAAATTACAGCCGACGGAACACTAGACAAAGCTAAAAAAGATCGAAACGTACAAGGAAGAAAAGCAATAACTTTATTAAATGGAATAATTTGGGACCAAAGTATATCAAAACATAACAAAAAGCTTATATATAACACCATTGTAAAAAGTATTATTACATACGGCTCAGAAGTATGGCTGGTGAGGTTAGGCCTTCTGTAGAAAATAAAATATACCGAAGGACCACTCGAGATAGCTCGAGAAAAACGTGGGGGAGTTAAGAGGGACTGTATCTTTCCACAGGGCTCCAACAGGGAAAAAAGAGCCTAAAAACTTAAATACTAAAAATAGCGCAGCAATGAAAAATTATCAAGAAACGACTTACCATTAGATGTCTTTTGTAGCTACTTGGCTGGCCAGCCCGATTATACGCGAAGTACCAGACTCTCCATTGTTCTATAGTTCAAAATGTTCCAAACACTAATATCTAATAAACTAAAGCGTAAAATTAATAGTTTCCACAATTTTAATATGAAATAATAGCGGTGCGGTGACTTTCCTTGCACGTGGCGCGTGGTTGAGTTTCTGTATTGTGTTCGCGCAGACAATCGGGTTTTCGTCTGCTAGGCCGAATTTAGCCGCTTATCTCAAATCCTTCATTGCTGGAAGAAGCGCGCGAAGTTTAAATTTAAAATATGGAAAGATATAGCGTAAAGTAAATCAAAATAATATTCTAAAAACGCTTGTAAGCGTAGAAAATGTAACCCAAAAATATTTAAAAACTAAGAGAGATAGCTTCTCTAATTTTAAGTGAAAATTAGAGAATATAATTATTTACAAAAATAAAAACAAGTTGAGAAACTTGTTCATTCGGCCCACCAAAATGAGCATCATTTTTCGGTAGGTGAATCTGAATCAATTGGAAGGGGGCAAAGCTTGACTAAAGGTCGTTTAAAGATACCGGACGCGGTACGAACATTTGCCACCCTAGCGTGCCCATCAGGCCCTTTAAAAATTTTAATAATGCGACCTACCCGCCATTGAAGAGGCGGTGATAACTCGTCTTTGATAAGAACGACGGTACCTATTTTTGGCTCTGCGCATGGTTCCAACCATTTATTTCGTACTTGAAGGGTATGTAAAAATTCTTGGCTCCAACGACGCCAAAAATCGGCTTGTATTCGTTGGACCAAGTTCCATCGCGATAACCGATTCTCAGGTTTACTTGAAAAATCTTCATCAGGAACAGAAACTAAAGGTCCATGTGTTAAAAAAATGTCCCGGTGTTAAAACCTGTAGATCGTTACAGTCGGTAGATTGCGGGGTCAAGGGGCGAGAATTTAAAATCGCCTCAATTTGACAAAGAACCGTGTACAACTCCTCATAACTTAGAATTTGCGAGCCAATGGTACGAATTAAGTGAGTTTTTACTGATTTTATCCCTGACTCCCAAAGACCGCCGAAGTGGGGAGCTGATGGAGGGATAAAATTCCAGGCGATAGCTTGTTGCGTGCAAGCATTTCTTGCAAGATCAAGCAATTCTTTGCTTGATTTAACGAAATTTGTGCCATTATCTGAAAAAAGAGTTTTTATGTAACCTCTTCGGGCAACAAAGCGACGTAGCGCAGCTAAAAAAGCGTCCGAAGTTAGATCTGACACTAACTCGAGATGTAAAGCTTTAGTATTTAGACAAATAAAAAGGCAGATATATGCTTTTTGTGTTTTTACACCTCTGTGTTTACTGAGAGTGATAGGTATAGCACCACTAAAATCTACTCCACTAAAAGTAAAAGGCTTCTGTGGAATCAAGCGGTAGGACGGAATTTGTCCCATGATTTGCTCATAAGAATGTGGTTGGACGCGAAAGCAACGAACACATTTGGATAAAACCGTTTTAATTAAGCGTTTGGCAGATAAAATCCAAAAAATTTGACTAATGAGATATTGGACTGTTTGCACTCCAACATGCAAATATTTTTTGTGCATATATTCAATAAAAATATAAGAAAGTCTACTTTCCTTGGGTAAAAGAAGAGGATGTTTTTGTCCGTAAGAAATAGTCATGGCTTGTTGAATGCGTCCTCCAACTCTTATAAGACCATCCTGGTCTAAAAAGGGATTCAATTTTTGTATGGGTTTTATGCACTTTTTCTGGTTTTGAAGGTTAAGAATTACTTCAGAAAAGTATTTTTGTTGTTCGTGCTTAGCCAAACATTTTAAAGCGTTAAAGAGATCGATATAATCTATATTTGTCTTTTTTCTGACGTCTGCGGATAGTCTACAATTATTTATGAATCGCAAACTGCAGGCTAAAAGTAGTTGAATAACGTAAAAATCGGATTTATTATTTAAAAGCGAATCTAAAAAATTTTCCGTTATTCGGTCACAAGAAATCAGAGCAACATTTTTTCGTTCCTCGGTCTCTAAACTGTCATTTATTTTGACTTGCGGGATTTTTGTTGGCCATTTATCGAAAGATTCTTGTAAAAAACTAGGGGCGGCCCACCATAGGGGATGATTTAAAAGCTCACTCGGCGAGCAGCCGCGGCTGGCTACATCGGCACTATTGAGAAAGGTGGGGGTATATAACCAACATTCTGGATTAATATTATCTTGGATAAGACTAACACGATTTGCGACAAAAGTTTTCCATTTACTTGGATGGGATTTTATCCAGTGTAAAACAACCATTGCGTCCGAAAAAGCGTAAATATTATTTATTGTGAACCTTTTTATGAAGATATCATATGTGTATTTTAAGACCTCAGATAAAAGAGTAGCGGCTAGAAGTTCTATTCTCGGAATACTAACAAATTTTTTAAGTGGAGCGATGCGACTTTTCGCAAGAACAAAATATATGTGATATTTAGCGTTTCGTAAGACACGTAAGTATATTACGCATGCGTACCCTCGTTCACTCGCATCACAAAACCCACAGAGATCGATGGATTCGGCGTTGGTGATGTCAATGTGGCGGGGTAAACTAAATTTTTCTAAAACTTGAAATTCAGATTGATAGAGTGTCCACTGACGAACTATTTCTAAAGTAGGCGTGGCGTCCCAGGAAATACCAAGTAACCAAATTTGTTGAATCAAATATTTTAAAGTGAATGTTACTGGGGTAAGATACCCATGGGGGTCATAGCAGCGTGCTAAAAAAGAGAGAAGCGTCCTTTTAGTACAGCTTTGCTGATTAGGTAATATGTTAAATCGAAACTCGTCGTAGGAAGGATGCCAGCACAGGCCTAAGACCTTAGTGACGTCATCCGAATCGAGAGATAAAACTGCGGGGTTGACTAAGGAGGGATCTAAATGAGAGATCACTTCTGAGCGATTGCTAGACCATTTGTGTAATTTCAAGCCAGCGTTTCCTAATAACTCCGTAAGCTCTTGCTGCAAATTTAACGCCTCTTGAACCGTTTTACATGAAGTAGTGACGTCATCAATATAGGTATCGTTAAGTATAACTTGAGCAGCGTGAGGGTAGTTATCATATTCGGACTCAGCTAAGTGCTGAAGGGTGCGTAAAGCGAGATATGGTGAACAGTTCACTCCGTGACAGTTCGTAGTTTAAAAACGGAAACTTTTTCATTAGGGTTAAACCGCCAAAATATTTTTTGGTATTTTTGATGATCAGGGTTGATATTTATACCCCGATACATTTTTTGAATATCGCAGGTGAGCGTCACAGGGTTAAGGCGAAAATGTAATAATATTTGAATAATATCTTTTTGTAGTTTTGGACCCGATAATAATACTTGATTAAGCGAAATATGCGTAAAAGGGTCAGTAATACTCGCATTAAAAACTACCCTTGTCTTAGTAGTGATAGCTTCATTTTTAACAACAGCGAAATGTGGAATAAAATAGCTGTCTGAATCGTCTTCTTTTTCTGAGTCATAGTCCATATGACCCAATTCCAAATATTCATTCATAAATTTAGAATATTCACAATACAAGTTTTTATCGCGAAGCAGTTTTTTTTCTAAAGATAAGAAACGATTTAGCGCGACTTGTTTTATTGCGGGAAACGGCGGTGGATTTTCAAATGTGCGAAAGGGAAGGGAGACAGTATACCGGCCGTCTTGATTACGCGACACGCTCTGTTTAAAATAATTTTCACAAATTTCATCCTCTGGTTTCAAATGAGTTTTTTGGGGGACGCAGTCGGTTTCCCAAAATTTTGAAATTAATTGCGAAAGCGAGTCATTTTCATTTTGACAAAAAAGAGCATTAATTGGCGGGGTAGAAATTAAGGGTTGATTTATTTGTCCCATCAAAATATAGCCGAAAATAGTTCCCATAGCAAAGGGATGATTTGGATCATCGCTAGCGATTTTTTCACCCTGTATAATTAGTGGAAAGAGATCCATACCAATTAGTAAATTTACAGGCGAAGGGTTGTAAAAAGTGGGATCTGCTAAGGGTAAATTTTTTATAAAATGCCAATTTTCTGTATTTATTTTTACTGACGGTAAATCAGTACAAACTTTTTGCAAAATAATCGCTTGCGTAGACACAAAAATATCTGGTTTTTGAAAATTACAAATTTTAATAAAAATCGATCCTAGATCAGAAGTAAGAGAGTTGCCTCCAACCCCCTGTATATTTGAACATAAGGGTTGTCTGGGAAGGCCCAATTGTTGCGCTAATTTTTGAGAACAAAGAGTGTTTTGCGAACCGCTGTCTAAAACGGCTCTAACTGTTTGAAAGTTACCGCGGACATCTTGAATTTTTACTAGGATAGTTGACAATAAAACTTGCGATTGCGCAGAAATAAAACCACAATGCGTGGGGTTAGAACCCGAAGGAGTTGCGATTGGTACTTGTGAATTAGAAGACGTCGAAGTAAAATTTTGATTATTTTGAGAAGAGGCACTTTGAGGGAACTTATTTTGAGTAGAGTAATTTTGAAGCGGACAACCAGTAGCCGGGGATCTAAAACTTTGCTGGCTGGCGAAGTAACCACGTGGTGCGCTACTTGGAGATGCGTTGGGAGAAATATTAGAGAGATTTTGTGAGAAATTCACGTTAGCATCAAAATGTGATCTATTTTGATTTTGGGAACTAGAGTAATTAAAATTTCGCTCAAAATGAATTAATGAGTGATGTCTTTGATTACCAGGGCAATAGCGACATGAGCGTAGACTTTGACAAGAATTTGTTAAATGTATTGAGCTTAAACAATTTAAACATAGTTTTTTATTTTTAGCGTAAGAATAGCGTTCGTAGGGAGATTTACCTTTAAATGCGTGACATAAATATATTGAATGTGTGTTAGAATCACAAAAAGCGCATCTATCTTTAGAATGAGTATTTTCCGTACCAAGTAGCGTTTTTGTGTAATAAGGCGAGGCGTTATTTTTATAAAACTGTTTATTATTTTTAAATCTATTTTTAGAGTGTAGCGAATAAAGCGAATTACATTGACTTTCAAGGAAATTATAAATTTCTTGATATTTGGGCATTTCATTAGACCTAGAATTAGCTAGTTCAAAGCGCGAAAGTAGTACCTCAGGCAATTTATCTAGTAAAATGTTGGCGAGCGGAAAACACCATTGATCAGTGTCGTAATTTAGAGTTTTTAAAGCCTCAATGTTTTCTGAAAAAACATCAAGCAGCGTGCGCAGCGTTTCTGGATTGTCGTCTTTGAGAGCGGGAAAATTATACACGGAGCGCCAATAAGTTTGAGCCGATAAGCGGGGGTTATGATAGCGTTTTAGAAGCGTATTGTAAGCGATTATATAATTAGCGTCGGTTATTTGTAAATGTTTAACTACGTTTAAAGGCGGTCCTTTTAGGTAGGACAGTAACAAATTAAATTTAGCGTTTGTAGGAATACTAGGATTATTGTGTACAGAACTATTGTACATATCTAGAAAGGTTGGAAACTTAGTGATGTCGCCATGAAATTCGACAATGCGCAGTCTTGGCATTAAAGACGCCATAAAGCGGTCTGGATCAGAAGAATTTGAAATTTGCGTTAAGTTTTGAGGTTGAGGAGCTTCAATTTTCACCTCAAATAGTTGTTTTTGAATTCTTTTAATATCATAGAAGCTGTCGTCAAACTCAGTAAGGCGTTCATTTTCTTCTTCCAGTCTCTCCGGACTTGCCGAATAAGCCTCTATTATTTGATTTTGATAAATAAAAAATGATTCTTTCATTTCATCAAAGTCGCTAAGTCGAACCTGTAAACACGGTTTTTTTGTATCATCCGTTAGGCAAGCATTAGCTAAGTTATGAAGAGTATTAATGCGATTATGTTGCACATTACGGAGTGCTTCTAACTTCTTAAGTTGCGTACTCATTGTAATGTTTTTAAAAAACTCCGTTAAAACAGGTGAACGATTAGTTTCCGAAATTTTTAATATTTAAAAATTAAAAGCGTTTAAAAGAAAAGAAAATAGGCGATAAAAAATGAAAACAAGTCTCATTTACCTCTCTAATCGTTTACAGCGATGTGGTGGAAACTTTTCCTACGTGCAGTCGACGCCAAGCCAAAAAGAGGTAGGAAATGCGCGAAAACAATGCGCGTTCGGTACTTTTTTACTTGTTATTTTTACTGCTAGCACAGCAAAAAGATCAAGGTCATGCGTATTTATTAAAAATTTTATTTTTAACAAAATGCGATTTAGACTTTAATTTTTCCCGGGGTCCTGTTATCAGGCTCGAACCTGGACCAAATGGTGAGGTTAGGCCTTCTGTAGAAAATAAAATATACCGAAGGACCACTCGAGATAGCTCGAGAAAAACGTGGGGGAGTTAAGAGGGACTGTATCTTTCCACAGGGCTCCAACAGGGAAAAAAGAGCCTAAAAACTTAAATACTAAAAATAGCGCAGCAATGAAAAATTATCAAGAAACGACTTACCATTAGATGTCTTTTGTAGCTACTTGGCTGGCCAGCCCGATTATACGCGAAGTACCAGACTCTCCATTGTTCTATAGTTCAAAATGTTCCAAACACTAATATCTAATAAACTAAAGCGTAAAATTAATAGTTTCCACAATTTTAATATGAAATAATAGCGGTGCGGTGACTTTCCTTGCACGTGGCGCGTGGTTGAGTTTCTGTATTGTGTTCGCGCAGACAATCGGCGTTTTCGTCTGCTAGGCCGAATTTAGCCGCTTATCTCAAATCCTTCATTGCTGGAAGAAGCGCGCGAAGTTTAAATTTAAAATATGGAAAGATATAGCGTAAAGTAAATCAAAATAATATTCTAAAAACGCTTGTAAGCGTAGAAAATGTAACCCAAAAATATTTAAAAACTAAGAGAGATAGCTTCTCTAATTTTAAGTGAAAATTAGAGAATATAATTATTTACAAAAATAAAAACAAGTTAGGAAACTTGTTCAATGGCCAATCAAGGATAGAACAGAAAGAGCAGCAGGGAAATCAAAAAGAGAAAGAGTTACAAAGCAAAGAATAAGAGAAATTATGACAGTGGGTGAATGTACTTTAGTGGATGATAGTGTGGTACGGACATGTACAAAGAATGCATGATGAAAGACTACCTAAACAAATACTAAAATGGAAACCAACTGGCCGAAGAAAACGAGGATGGCGAAGGAGAAGCTGGAGAGAAGGAATAGACAGTGAAATAAGAATAAGAGGCCTAGATGATGAATTATGGGCAAACAGAAACGAGTGGAGATTGGGTATCGGAAGACGTAGAACGTTGTGAAACCGATAAATATATATATTATGCAAAATGTTTGTATGATATAAGAAATGCGTCATACCAGTTTTATTGACTTGACTGAATGAACAGAGTGCAAAGCCATTAAAGAAATCTCATTCTTTAAATATTTAAACATAGCCCGACCCAAGCAAATTTACAGAAACCAACTAAACCGTGTCACCCTTTAATCCTTTAGGTCCATAAAATAAATGACCCTCTTCATCTACATGGTTTTCGTTTTATATATTATTAGGGTTAACCAAAAGGGCAATAATTTTTGGTAAAGTACAGCATACTAATTATTTATTAAGGCTCCTTTGGCGTTGACACCTTTCATTGATGCCCATATACAGGGCTATCAAAACGGACGGGCCACGATCCTCCACTTTGTTGACGTCACATCGGCAGAATTTTTTTTTATGATCACGTCACAGTGTCGCAGCTGATTTTTTTTTGTAGCTTTATTGTCAAAAACATATCAAGTACACATAGACAAAGCCTTGTCTAAACTAAATAAATAGGTAATACATACAGCACTACAAATTAAGCTTATCGTTATCACCAACACACCTTTGTTAAAAAAGTAATTAGTATATTATCATTTATCATGTGGTCGTTTATGTATGAACAACACCTTTCCAATTCATAGCAATATTAATTTTGATTTTCTGCAATAGTATTGAAGAATACTTGACCACATGTAAAAAAAGTAGGAACAAATATCCAAGCAATGTCAGCCACATTGAGTTGTATAACGCCCTAAAAGGGCGTTAGAGACGGAAAGACAAGGCATTTTTTATTGACCCTATCCAATTTGGTTCCTATGGTCGGGTATTTCTTTTACAATAAAAACAGAGATAGACATTATTGAACATGTGAAACGGACAAAGATAGGGTGATTTTGCATGCTAATAATACCCTAGATAATATAAGGGTACTTTTATCTCTTTCACACTGACGGCATAAGTGCGACAGAAAAGCAGCTGGCTACCTTTAATCCACCTGCCGTATTTTGAGTGATTCTACCTGTTAGTCCGTGTATACAGGGAAAACTGATAGACAATGTTGTCTAAGTACGGAAATGATTTTTTTTGAATTTTGTGCGGGAATATTACAAAAAGAAATCTTAAAACGCAAAAAGAAATCTTAAAACGTTTAAAAACAAGTTTAGAAGTAACTATTTGAGTTTAAACATGGTCCAAAATTGTTTTTTGTGCAAAGGAAGAAAAAAAATCCATAAAAAAACAACATTTCATGGGTAAGTCGTCTTGACGGATAGTTTTTCCTAAAACACGAGAAAGTTCAGTAGCGTCACGATAGATAGTTTTTTCTGCGACCGTGCGATTTTACCCTCACACATTTTGATTCAGAAAGTGTCACTTCCCCGCACTTTTTTTGCATTGCATGAAAATTAACAAAAAGTATTTGATTTTCTTAAAAATGATTTCTTTTTAAATTCTTACATACCGATTTTTATCCAGTTGTTTTTGTTTTTTCGAACCAAACTTTTGACATGTCACGGTCGAGTTTCATACATCTTGATGAATTGTTACACACACTGATCTATGTTTTTATAAATTTCGATAAATTTAATGTTTTTTGCGGACTTTACAGTAATTTTAAGTTAAATTTTGGTCTTTCATCGCGAAAGTATATATTTATTATTATATGACCACCGCGACCGGTCTACAGGCCGGTATCATATGTTTATGTCCTTCTAATGTCATTTGACTATCATGCTGTCTTACTTAATAAGGTCACTTAGTTTAATTAATAATTTTGTCCTACATAATATAAAAGAAGAATAGAAACCAACAAAAAATTTGTGACACTTCGATTACCCATTTTCTTTGATTGCGATGGATTAGGGTGACCAGATTACGGTTTATTAGGGTGCCCAGAGTGCGCAAAAAATGATTTTGAAAAATTTCCCTAAAAAAATTGAAGACCAAACACTCACTCGCCACTCAATGTTTATGGTCGCATACACTAATCCTAACTCGATTTCCGACGATTATGGACAATGGTTACCCCCTGGACATAAACCTAACAACTTTTACTATATTTATTAACAATAGGTAGGTTAGGTTTCGTTAGGTTGGGTTAGGTTGGGTTAGGTTGGGTTAGGTTGGGTTAGGTTGGGTTAGGTTGGGTTAGGTTGGGTTAGGTTGGGTTAGGTTGGGTTAGGTTGGGTTAGGTTGGGTTAGGTTGGGTTAGGTTGGGTTAGGTTGGGTTAGGTTGGGTTAGGTTGGGTTAGGTTGGGTTAGGTTGGGTTAGGTTGGGTTAGGTTGGGTTAGGTTGGGTTAGGTTGGGTTAGGTTGGGTTAGGTTGGGTTAGGTTGGGTTAGGTTGGGTTAGGTTGGGTTAGGTTGGGTTAGGTTGGGTTAGGTTGGGTTAGGTTGGGTTAGGTTGGGTTAGGTTGGGTTAGGTTGGGTTAGGTTGGGTTAGGTTGGGTTAGGTTGGGTTAGGTTGGGTTAGGTTGGGTTAGGTTGGGTTAGGTTGGGTTAGGTTGGGTTAGGTTGGGTTAGGTTGGGTTAGGTTGGGTTAGGTTGGGTTAGGTTGGGTTAGGTTGGGTTAGGTTGGGTTAGGTTGGGTTAGGTTGGGTTAGGTTGGGTTAGGTTGGGTTAGGTTGGGTTAGGTTGGGTTAGGTTGGGTTAGGTTGGGTTAGGTTGGGTTAGGTTGGGTTAGGTTGGGTTAGGTTGGGTTAGGTTGGGTTAGGTTGGGTTAGGTTGGGTTAGGTTGGGTTAGGTTGGGTTAGGTTGGGTTAGGTTGGGTTAGGTTGGGTTAGGTTGGGTTAGGTTGGGTTAGGTTGGGTTAGGTTGGGTTAGGTTGGGTTAGGTTGGGTTAGGTTGGGTTAGGTTGGGTTAGGTTGGGTTAGGTTGGGTTAGGTTGGGTTAGGTTGGGTTAGGTTGGGTTAGGTTGGGTTAGGTTGGGTTAGGTTGGGTTAGGTTGGGTTAGGTTGGGTTAGGTTGGGTTAGGTTGGGTTAGGTTGGGTTAGGTTGGGTTAGGTTGGGTTAGGTTGGGTTAGGTTGGGTTAGGTTGGGTTAGGTTGGGTTAGGTTGGGTTAGGTTGGGTTAGGTTGGGTTGGGTTAGGTTGGGTTAGGTTGGGCGGACTTTCTTATTTATGCATCGATATGTATCGAATATGGAACTTGGCGGTGTTTCAAGTCGCAGAACACTACACCTACCAAATTTCAACACTCGACTTAATAGATGTTGAAAGTTTTGTATAAATAACATATTTATTTTGTTTTTATCTGCACATTTTATCGAAAAAAAAATAGTCCGGCGCTGAGTTGGCCCGGCGCCCATTAGGCCCGGCGTGGCGCCCTGTTGGCGGCGCCGAGTTGGCCCGGCGCCCGGTTGTCCCATTCCGAATTGAAATTTTTAGTTCCAAAATTTCATCTGACTCGAGCATAACTTGTAGTCCACCCAAGAAAAGAAGAGTTGAAGAAGACCCTTGTTCAAAGAAAGAAAATATTTTACCTGGAAGGTACAACATTTGTAAAGTTCTAAGATGAAAACAATAATTTTAATACATCCACTGCACTTAGCATGCTTAGAAATTCTTTTTACTCTTTTTTTTTACTGAAGAGAATTTTGTAAACACACACAAGTAAGTATTCATGAATTATTTATTATTCAAACAGAAAATTGTTGATAAAAAAATTCTAGTGGAATTCAAAATTTTTATTTTGCGCCGCCACTGCCCTTTTTTATCCAAGACAAGCAAATAGAATATTTTTGCGATGTTGCATGTTTCCGGACTCACCAAACCGAAATTCTATTTTCATCCCTATTTTGCTCATTAAATTCTTACTTGTATTTGGTCAATTGCGATAAAAGCTTGATATAATGGCAATTTTGGCCCATGCCGGGTCTACCCGTAGGGTATAGAAAGAAGTCAATGGTCAGCCATCATTAGGTAGATTTGCTATTAAGCTGTCTTTAAGATATTAAAGTTGGAATGACGGTTCATAAATATTTGATTTTTTTTTAAATAAAGCCGTTTCTAAGATTGTTTTTACTATATTCTTGCAGAACAATTTTTTTTAAATAGTAATCCTTAATTTTTCAGAGCCGCTTCATTAGCTCACACAAAAATTAAATTTAAAGTGAATGTGTTTTACAAGCACAGATGACAAAGTCAAATACGTGTCAAATATAACAGTTGGCATGCGGTACATGGCGGGTAATTTGAATCCAAAATAAGAAATGCAAAATTTTGAAGATTTTAACCTTTTTATCATCTTGCATCCTTACAAAAGTTTGGTAAAATATCGTGATGGTATCTGAGACTATTTCACTGATTTTGCGGAAATCTCTAGAGCCATTTTTAATTGGTAAAACTACATTTTTAAATAACTATCAATAATTATTTTACGTCCACTAGGATAATTAATTCAAATGTAATCAATAAAATGTGTCCAAATATACTATATATTTGGACACAGTTGATTGATCTCATCCACAGGCAACGTTTCGGCCCCAAGTCTGACCCATTTTCAGGTTGGATGTTGATGTAATCAACAAGCACAGTGAACTCTATACTAATACCTGGAGCGGACCCGCCCATGGCCGACCAGCTGCAAAAGTGAGGCAAGTAGAGATGGAGAGTGGTTACGGCTATCTATCTCTTTTTATCTCATTGTCTTATATGGAGAAATGGTGCATTGTACGAAGTTTTTTAACTTTTTTAGAGTTAATTAGGCAATAATCAAATTTTATCTTTGAACATAATCAAGTTTGAACCATATCCGAACATATTCCGTTCACAAAAAATGATAATAGTATTTAGAAATGGGGTGCAGATAGAGAATAACTACAGATCATTGGTGTATCGTGCCTTTAAGTGCTTATTTGTTAGCTCCCGCTAAATTTCGCGTTTGTTTATATATATTTTTAAAAACACACAACTGTATGAAGGACAAAGCGCATTCCGCGTATTTGGACTTGCGCACCAACAACCTGAGAGATCCTTGTCAATCGCCTAGAGAAAAAGGCGTGTTAATTTCGTTCTCCAACTATTTCAAATATCTACACCTGAAAGTGCTCGATTTTTGTGTACTGAAGCATAGAACTAGAAACTTCAACCCTTCAGCTACGTGGTGACATCATTAGATCCAATCAGGGGCGCCTTGGAACGTGGAGAAAGTGGATGCAAAGAGGTGATTGCATTTGTTCGGATTACCGTTGTGTGCCACCAATATTTTACCTATGGACGTTTTGATTATTTCGTAATTTCATATCTATATTTATGTTGGTTCGCGATTTCATTAATTAAAATATTTACAGTCCATTGCCTTTAACGTTTTTCTAACCGTGGACTAACATAAAGTGTTCCTTGCGAGCCGAATTATTTAGAATAAATCCATACGACGGTATTAATAATTATTTTCATGCCAAGCCACTTATTTACCTAATCTGTGGCCAAGCCAAACAAGGTGGCCTTGAATCGAGTCGAGAAAGTCGTGTTCGCACCGAAGGTCGGTGTGGTGTCGGCAGTACCTGTTTTCGCGTACCGCGTGGTATAAACAAACCAAGCGAAGGAATCAAAACAAAACAAACAAAAACATTTCTCATTTATGTGTTAGGGTGTTTCATATCATTTCGATATTTAAAACAATTTTCATCAATTGCGATAAATTAGTGCATATTTTCGACAATTCGTCATTTTTCTATTTCAGAAGCATTAATTTAGTGTTAATTGTATATTTACCGACAATTTCGTCATTTCAAAGGTAAAATCATGTCTGTCAAAAAAGCCGTACAAAAACGCAAGGGTTTTTTATCTGCGATCACCAAGTGTTATGTGTTGTCAAAGACCGCGGAAAAGGATGAAAGAGCGAGAAACGAGTTTCAAGTGAGGTATTCCGATTTGGATGAAACCTTCGATAAATGCATGCTGGCGCATAATGACGTCATTATGTTGATAGACGACGAGGACGACGAGGAGTTTAAAACGCAGGATGCGATCCTTTCAGAAGCTCGTAAATATTTTTATGCGTGTAAGGGGGTTTACTCTAAAATATTTCCGGTTGAGGCCCCATCCTTTTCGGGATCATATGTTCGACAAAACGAATCTGAAACTCCAAAACTCAAAGAGTTAGGTATTCCCATATTCCGAGGTGATAAAAAATTATGGCCAAGCTTTTTCGATCTTTTTAATAACATTATAGATCAAAATCAAAGTCTAAGTAACGTTCGAAAACTTCAATATTTATTTTCATATCTCGAGGATGAGCCTTTAAAATTGATATCAGGGATTAGCTTATCTGATCAAAATTATAAAATTGCTTATGACAAATTAGTCAATAGATATCAAAACAAGCGAGACCTCGCAAATGATGCTTTAAGCTCAATTATGAACTCCACCTTAAAAAACGAGTCAGCTAAAGAATTGCGTAATTTAATTGACACCTTTTCTGAATCCCTAGAAATTTTAAAATCACTTAGCTTTGACGTTGACAGACTTTATTATTTTTTTCATTTTATTAGAAAAATTGGATATTCCAACGCGTTCAAATTTCGAAATGAGTCACGCCAATACTACTACCGAAATTCCCACTTTTCAGTCACTTTTTCAATTTCTAGAAAAAAGATGTAAAGTTTTGGAATCACTTCCTCAATCAACAGCACCCGAAAAGGTGCCTATATATCAAAAATCAAATTCTATGCAAAATCAGTCTGGGCAAAAGCAAACCTATCAAAATTCAAATTCTATGCGAAGTCAGTTTGGGCAAAAGCCTACCTATAAATCATCCAATTCGCCTTTTATAGGACTGGCTGGCACCTCAACTAATTCAAGTACGGGAATAAAATGTTTCCGGTGTAATCAAGGTCACGTGCTTTCGAAATGTCAAACATTTCTTGATCTCTCACCTATCGATCGCCTATCTTTCGTCAAACAGAAAAAATTATGTCTAGCGTGTTTTCATCCCTTGCGTGATGTAGATACGTGCAAATCAAAATATTCATGCAGGACTTGCAATAGTAAAAGGCACCACACTTTAACTCATATCTTAGAAACTAATCAAGAGTCTGGAAGCCAAGATACTAGTCCTGTCATTCACACACCACCTGTCAATAATCTTCATGTGTCATTAAATGCCTCAGGACCTTCAGGTACCTTTCTTTTATGCACCGCCATAATAGATGTTATGGACGGTTGCGGAAATTTTCAACCTGTAAGGGCACTGCTTGATTCTGGATCACAGACAGGATTCATCAGTGAAAAGTGTATTCAGCGTCTTAATCTTCCTAGGCGAAGTTACACCACTGAAATATTCGGATTAAATCAGATGTCTTCTTTTACTTCCAAAGGGCTCGTTCAATGTCACATTAAGCCACAAGGACAAGTCACTCCTTTACTTAATTTCGAAGCAATTGTTGTTCCACAACTATGTTCCAATATGCCTACATTCTCTTTGAACGATAATCAGTGGAAACACTTGCAAAACCTTAAACTTGCCGACCCATCTTATTTCAACTCTAGACCTGTGGACCTGGTTATTGGTTGCGAGCTATTCGCACAGATATTCAAGGAGGGCAGGGTTCTTGGACAGGTAGGGCAGCCTTCAGCCCTTGAAACTATCTTTGCCTGGGTCGTCATGGGAAAGGTTGACGAAGTAGGTAGTCTTACGGAACGAACCAGTTGTTTTTTAACGAGTCATTCACCTCCTTTAGAGGTCATTCTCCCTAGGTTTTGGGAAATCGAACATTTGCCTAAAAAACAAATCTTATCAAAGGAAGAAAAACAGGCAGAATCAATTTTTACTGCTAGTGTAGTACGGCAACCGAGCGGTAGATTCATGGTAGATCTTCCGTTTAAAGATAAAATAAACCCTGACCTAGAAAATACTTATCCGCAAGCTTATCGTAGATTTTTACTTCTAGAAAATAGATTAATCAAAAATCCTGATCTGTACACTGCCTATTCAAGTTTCCTGCAAGACTATATCGATTCTAATCATATGAGTTTAGTTTTATCTAGTCAACCAAAGGTCGACGTATCGTGTTTTTTAGCACATCATTGCGTACTAAAGCCGGAAAGCTTAAGTACAAAATTAAGGGTAGTCTGGGATTGTTCGGCAGTCACCCCAAAAAATATTATTCTCAATGACACATTGTTATCTGGACCGAAACTTCAAAAGGATATTGCTTCTTTACTTCTTACGTTTCGTCTTAATCCTATTGCCTACATTGCTGACATCAAACAGATGTTCCGTCAAGTCCTTATCAATCCTTATCACCGTCCTTATCAAAGGATATTGTGGAGGTTTTCTCCACAGGACCCACTTTCAGTGTGGGAACTTTCTACTGTCACTTTTGGCATGACATGCTCACCTTTTCTAGCCATGCGTACCTTAAATGAACTGGCAGAGAGAGAAAAGGAACGTTTTCCTATGGCTAGTACTGTTCTAAAAATGTCAATCTATATCGACGATATCTTGGGAACTAGCCCTTCGCTTTCTGAAGCTCTCTCCCTTCAAACAGAACTCAATGATTTGTTGAAGTCGGGACGATTTGAACTTAAAAAATGGGCAAGCAATTGTCCTGAGTTATTGGCAACATTGCCAGAGTCCGATCGTCAAATGCCTCTCTCTTTCGACAAGGAGGAACCCCACTTTATCAAAGTTTTAGGACTTCAATGGCATGCGAATGAAGGACAAACCCCCAACCAAACGTTCTATTTTATCTATCATAGGCACAATCTTCGATCCCTTATGTTTTCTTTGTCCCTTGTTGCTACAAGCAAAATTTATTTTGCAACAGTTGTGGATATCGAAAATAGGCTGGGACGAAGAACCAGATTCTTCTATCATCGACTCTTGGAACAAACTTCGTTCTGAATTCCCGCTTCTTTCCAATTTTCAATTACCCCGACAAATCAAACTGTCAAAAACCAATACCTGTCAAATCATCGGCTTCTGTGACGCTTCAATTCGAGGCTACGCAGGCGTCGTATATTTTCGTGTAGAAGAGGAAAACAATATATCTGTTTCTCTCATATCTGCAAAATCTAGGGTCGCGCCTATAAAGTCACAAACTTTGGCTAGGCTAGAACTCCTGGGCGCATTTCTTTTAAGCGAATTAATTGACTTCGTTTTATCTAGCTATGAAGGAAAAATAACTTTTACAAATATCGTTACTTTCTGCGATTCGCAAGTCGTATTGCACTGGCTTTCATCCCCTCCTAATCGCTGGCAAACCTTTGTTGGAAATCGAGTCAGTAGAATCCAAGAAATCATTCCCTCAAACTCGTGGCGCTACATTCCACTGCTTTGAATGCAGCCGATATTGCGTCACGAGGGGCCACCCCTTCACAGCTCATGTCACATGACATGTGGTGGAACGCACCGTCGTTTTTGTGGTCTCCCGAAAACGAATGGCCCGATTTTCATAAATCAAAAATGCCGATTGATTTCGGAGATATTAATCTGGAGGAAAAGCCAAAAGTCTGTTGCAATGCGATAATTGATGTCAACTTCTTAGATCAGCTTCTTATCAAATATTCATCTATATCCAAAATTCAACGTATCATTTGTTATGTCCTTCGAATAGTTAACCTTTTTCAAAACCATTTCTATCAAAAACCCACCAAGCCGCCGGACCAAAAAGTTATTTTTGAGAATATTGTTTTTCCTACCACCGGTGATATGCAAAGTGCTTTACACCTTCTTATCAAACGCGTTCAAGGTTCTTGTTTTTCTGACCTTTTTTCCGCGTTATCTAAGGATAAACCAATACCGAAACCTTTGCGAAAACTTTCACCTTTTCTTGATGAGAATAATATCATTAGAGTCGGTGGCAGATTACAAAAATCTGACCTTTTGTCTTATTCTGCAAAACACCCCGTCTTACTTTCGAGTGACCATCGTTTAACTACTCTTCTTATCGAGTCCGCTCATCGACAATATCTTCATCCTGGGTTTAAAACATTACATAATCTGCTTTTACAGCAATTTTGGATATTATCTGCCAGACGGGCAATTCAAAGAACCATATCCAAGTGCTTGCAATGTTTTAGAATCAACCCTAAACCCTATAGACCGCCCATAATGAGTTCACTTCCCGCTCATCGAATCAATCAACTTAAACCTTTTTCGAGTGTAGCTATCGACTTTTGTGGACCTTTCTTTGTGATTCCTCATCGTTACCGTGGTTGTAAAGCTTTCAAATCGTATGTCTGTGTGTTTGTCTGTACGGCCACACATTGCGTGCATTTGGAATTAACCATGGAACTCTCCACCGAAGGGTTCGTAGGTGCATTCCATCGATTCATTTCCAGACGCGGAAGCGTGACGCAATGCTGGTCAGATCAAGGCAGTAATTTTATAGGGTTTCGTAACCAATTACTGGATTACGCAAGAAGTGCTGCCACCAGACTTTCTATTCGTTGGCATCTGGGACCTCCTCTCAGTCCACATTTCAATGGCCTGGCAGAAGCTGGCGTTAAAAGTTTTAAAACTCACTTTGTACGAGTTGTCGGCGACCAGAAGTTGTCTATCATGGAGATGTCCACCCTTACCTGTCGCATAAAAGCCATACTTAATAGTCGCCCTTTATCTCCTGCCTCTTCGGACCCACATGATCTTCAACCTCTTACCCCTGGGCATTTTTTGACACTTGAACCCCTTAATTCAGAAACTCCGGAGTCAGATTTGTCCGAGGTTCCCCTAAATCGGCTCTCGAGATGGCAACTAATCCAAAAACTACATAATGATTTTTGGAAACGGTATTCTATAGAGTATTTGCATACGCTGCAACAGCGACACAAGTGGGCTGATTCGTCCCCAAATATCAAATTAAATGATTTGGTTATCATAACAAGTGATCACATTCAAACGCCTTTGAAATGGCCGGTCGGTCGGGTCATCGAACTGCATCCCGGCGGGGACGGTCAGGTGCGTGTTGCGACGGTACAAACAGTTACCGGTGTTTATAAGCGGCCAGTTGTAAAACTGTGCCTCTTGCCAAATTAAAAGTAATTTTAATTTTCAACCTTTTACCGGGTATTACAATAGGTTTTTTATTTTTAATTTTTTTTGAATTTTTTGTTTGTTTGTTTTGCCTTTTTTCGGGATTTCGTTATCTCTAAATAAACTTACGATACTTATCTATTTTCATTCATTTATATTTATCGGTCGATTCTTTTTCTTATATCTATATCTGTCCGGTTGAGATTCTAAAATTGTGTGTTTTGGAGGGCAGTTATGTTAGCTCCCGCTAAATTTCGCGGTTGTTTATATATATTTTTAAAAACACACAACTGTATGAAGGACAAAGCGCATTCCGCGTATTTGGACTTGCGCACCAACAACCAGAGAGATCCTTGTCAATCGCCTAGAGAAAAAGGCGTGTTAATTTCGTTCTCCAACTATTTCAAATATCTACACCTGAAAGTGCTCGATTTTTGTGTACTGAAGCATAGAACTAGAAACTTCAACCCTTCAGCTACGTGGTGACATCATTAGATCCAATCAGGGGCCCCTTGGAACGTGGAGAAAGTGGATGCAAAGAGGTGAGTGCATTTGTTCGGATTACCGTTGTGTGCCACCAATATTTTACCTTTGGACGTTTTGATTATTTCGTAATTTCATATCTATATTTATGTTGGTTCGCGATTTCATTAATTAAAATATTTACAGTCCATTGCCTTTAACGTTTTTCTAACCGTGGACTAACACTTATTTACTTTTGCAAAATCCATATTTGTGATCAAATAATTTTTTTTTGTAAATACTTAAAGTAGAATTAAGAGACTATATTTCAATCAATAGGCATTTTTTTTTAACATTTCATGACTGATGTCTGGTTAATACTAGTTTGGAAACCCTAACAATTTATATTGAATTAAATGTTTGAACGCTTTGAATTTTGTTATAATTTCTCAGCATAAGATTTTATTTTTATTTTTCAGTTCAGTTCAGAGGATTATTACCTAATAAACTCTAAAAAAGTTAAAAGACTTCGTACATTGCACCATTTCTCCATATAAGCCAATGAGATAAAAAGAGATAGATAGCCGTAACCACTCTCCATCTCTACTTGCCTCACTTTGGGCGCAAGGCGGATCCGTGCCAGGTAGTATATAGAGTTCACTGAACAAACATTGTCCTAAGAAGCCATGTCAAAAATTATAATCAAAATAATTATGATTTCTCAAACTCAAATTGGATAACTGACATACAGCGCAGAAAAATCTTATGCCGATATGCAACAAGGCAAAAATTCCCAATTAAATTTTAATTAACAATTACTAAACAATTTTCAATTATTATTTCTTATGCACCAAGCTAAAATTTTCACGAATCTGCTGTTCTTACTAATTGGCCAATATTCGCAAATAAAGATAATTGCTGATTAACTAACAAGTGAGGTTATGAAATTGTCATATCGAGGGCAGCGGCGTAGTGAGGGCAGGGCGACCGGGGCACCTGCCCCGGGCGCCAAAGTCAGAGGGCGCCAAAAGGCGCTTCTTACAAAGATTTTATATGGGGGGGGGGCCAAACTTTAACCTTGCCCCGGGCGCATGAAACCCTCACTACGCCGCTGATCGAGGGCCCAACTGCAATACCCCGTATCTGACATTTTGATAATTTCTAGATTATTTGTGATTTAGGCAAAATGATGATTTAGGGTACTTTCATGGTGTATATATCATGGTAGTATATGCGTGTAATTTATGCGTGGGAAATCACAATTATAGCAAATATATTCTTTTATACCTAATAACCCTATATGTGTTACCTAAATTGTTTTTCGCTTCCCCTGTAAAGTGCATTTTTTCAGATACGGGTTACAGTTTACAGCAAAACAGATAAAAAACGATTATGGAGCTTGAAGATGCGTTATTCGATGATCTCGATAAACATAACATTATATTATGAAGGGACTCCTTCGACGATGGACTGAGAGGCCAGAGTACTTCCACGACATGAATGAGTTGGAATTCTTTTGGCGATTCGGGCTCACAAATCAAAAAAGTAATAGATTATCAGACCAGGGAATGCGACAATTTTCCGGCCTCGATATGCAGCAGGACCAACTCGCCATCGACCAAACTCGCCACCGCCCAACTCACAACCGACTTTACTCGCCATCGACCTAACTCGCCACCGGCCCAAATCACCACCGCTGTTATTTAAGTTTGCAATTTTGTTTGTGTGTCGTATAGCTATTAGAAATAAAAGCATGTTTTCTTCGGAAACCATTTTTTTTTTGGAAATTGGTGGTGTCTCGACAGGTTAGGATAAGTTTTGGATATTCTTGTCAAACAAATAGACTGAAACAGTCAAACCACTGTAAGTATAGGAAACCTACATACACGGGACAGTACCTACATTTTAAGTCTAATCATTCTTTGCTACAAAACAAAGAGCTATAAGAAGTTTGTATTTAAGAGCCGTAAATATTTGTAGTAATAATGAAGAATTAACCACGGAAATTAACAACATTATAAAGGACTTACCAGTGACGGATCCAGGGGGGGGGGGGGGCAATAGGGGCACTTGCCCCCCCCCCCCCCCCGAGAATGTTTTGAATATACAAAAAGTGAGTAAAAAGTAATGTTTTTGCTAATAAAAACTCAAAATTTTTGCCTGCGGCGCATGAAAGTGTCTATTGTTGTTATCATCGAAATTACACCCACTGACTAATTCAATAAAATGCTGCTTAAAAAAATATATACCGTTTTTTACCAACAGAGAATGTCACCTAAAGTGACCCCCCCCCCCCCGAACCGAACCGAACCGAACCGAAGCACCTCTGAATTCGCCCTTGGGACTTACAACAAAATGGTTTTCCGAAAATGAATAAGCTCAGCGGTCTCTAAAATTACACAGAAAACATAAGACGAATAGCCAAATACTATAATATAAAAACAGTATTTTCATTGGTAAAAACAATAAGGAGCTTTGTAACTAAAACAAAACTAGAAAATCCCTCAAATAATAAGAAAACCAAATCCGGTCTGAATGTGGTAAATCATATGTAGGTAAAACAAAACGCCCACAAAGGTTACTAGTTTTAATTTTTTTTCCTGTTTACATACTGGTCAATGCTTGTCCGTTACCAGACTACCCATTTACCCATGGATCGATGCCCCTTTTAGTTCAGGCAAGATTCGGGAAAATCCACTTTCTAGAAGCATTTTATATTACTTTTTGGCAAATGGGCAATTCCCCCTATTTTGACCCCGCTGAATCCGAATATTCCTGTTGCCAACTCGAAATATTGACCGGGGCTGAGATTATCAAGACGGCGGACAAAATGGCGGCGGAATTTTAAATTGCCACTGGAAAGCCCAAATTGTCACAGGTGTATATTCAAAATATATATTTGTATAATTAAAAAATATTAACATATTATTTTTTTTTAATGGCTGCAAAAACCTTCAAAATCCCCCCGGACCCCCAAAATCTGAAAGTTTGAGGTTTTTTCAAATTTTCTTAAAAATTAAGCTTCTAAGAGAAAAATGTATAATATACTTTATTGTAGACAATAAAATTCTTTTTTCAATATGGTATAACTTAATAAAGTTAGACTAATAATAAGCTCTCCAGCAGCGTCCGTTAATTAAGGTAATTAAAAATACCTATGTTTTTTCCAAGATTTATTTAATTTTTTTAAAAACTAATATCTACAGAAAACCACGTATTACATTTTGGTATACTCAATAAAATTTCCTTCAAAATGACGTATAACATGATTAAATATAACCACCGGTGTTTTTTTGCTTTAAAGAACTTATTTAGATAAATCAAAATATCTAATCTAATCAAAAAACAGTTTATTTTAATTTGGAAATATTTTATTTTAGTAGGTATAAATTACGAACCTTTTTGAAGTATTTATCATAACATTAACCTCATTTTGTAATATATCATTTAAAAAGAAATTGTCTTATCCTCAATAAAGAATAAAGGCACATTTTTTTCTGAAAATCTTAGTTAGAAAAGATATTTAAATATGCAAGAGAAACTGATTATTTCAGTTATTTTTGCAAATAAGTTTATATTAGTACACCCCTGAAGCCTTAAATATGGCAACAACCCGACATTTTAATAAAGTTTTTAAAAGAAAATGTTATGTTCTACAATAAAGTATACCACATATTTTTTCCTAAAAAGTGTAGTTTTTGAGAAAATTTTGAAAAACCATGTTTTTTTCTAAATAATCCCAATTTCCTAACCTTATTGACCAATACATCGTTGGAAAGGGAATTTTATTCTCCACAAAAAACTGTTCTTTGCAATTTTTTATAAAAAGGTTAGTTTTCGAGAAAATTGCATAAAACTGAAAAAAACAGGTTTTTGGGGGTTTGGGGGGGATTTTCTCCGTCCCTGTCGATTTTTCGAGTTGACAACAGAGATATTCGGATTCAGCGGGGTCAAATTAGGGGGAAATGGTCTGTTGCCAAAAAGTAATATGATTTGCTTCTAGACCGAAAACGGAAAGCCTTTTAAAATAATATGCTCTAACTATTTAGTCGCATCTCACAACAGGCCTAGGGGTTACCTTGGTGCTATTCTTATCTCCGGACACCACTGCTTATAGGAAGCAAAAAATGATAGTAGGTTGACGATACCCTAAATTTAAAGTTCAAAATATTAAATCGAACAGGGATCGCCGATCGTATAGAAATGTCTTTTGAATCAAAATTTCAAATTCATATTGAAATCGATCTTAACCTTATGTTAACAAGGTAAAATTTTACATTAATCTCTGCCAGGAACTCAGCTTTAACGATCAGGATACACAGTGGATAGTTTTAAACTTCTAGAATAGAAAGTTTTTTTTATGTTTGGCTTTGGTCTAGTTATATTTTTTTATTTACATTTAAAATTTAGCAATATAATTATTTGCATAATAACAAGTAAACAAGCATTTTGAGTTATTTTTTGCTTGTTGCAGAATCAGATAATTTTTTTTCTTAAAAATTTTATCAAAATCTGTTTAACAATTTTTAACCGAATTTTTGGAACATTTATTTAACACATCTTTGCAGGCTCGAGGGAAAAAGGGGAAAATTCCCCTCCCAAATCCCAAAATATATTTAGTTTTGACACACACAATACACCTTCTGGTCAGGTTCTAGGACAATTCGCCAACACCTGTCGTCAAATTGCCGCAGGACAAACTCGCTGCCGAGATAACTCGCCGATAACTTAAATAAATTCATTAAAGTAATATAAAATATATTTGGTATTTATCCAATTAAATCGTTTTTGTTAAATTTCCCTAGATTTTGCAACAAGATCCCTACCATACATCGAAAATCCCTAGATTTGTGATAAATCCCTAGACTTGCCCAACAAAAATTTTAGTTGATTCCTTTAATTTATTCAATCTGAAAATTGTCCAACTCTGTCGCTAATATAGGCCACTAGTAAAATTCTATCTCTATTCGGCGGCGCCAGCAGCAAAGCGCGGTCAGCGGACCAGACAGTGTGATCCACTGCATTGCGCAGGGTTTACCATATTTTATATAAATTAAAAAGAAATGCATAAAGTAACAAACATGGATGTTTTAAAACATGTGTTTTGTAGACAAATACGGTAGTGACATGGCTCCGTGACTGCTTCCATGTTCTAAAGGGCTGCGGCAGGCGGGATTAGTAAAAAGGTGGGATTTTTTGCGACATCTCGCCGCGACTGCTGGCCGTCACGGCTGCACGCTGCACGCTGCGTCTATGTGTTTTCGTTGGAACGTCTCGAATTGTGGCAGTTGCCGGTTGTGTTGCAAGTTGTGAACATGAATTCTGCAGATCTCGCTAAACTAATTTTAATTGTGGATCAAGGAGAAGATGAAGAAATGTTAGAAGTATGGTGGTTAAGTCAACGAGAAGATTGTGACAACTTGTATCAATCTCGCAAACAAGAGAGTTATTGTAAAAATTTTTATAAAAAATCACTTGAATTTAAATAAAGAAAAATTTCGTGAATTTTTTCGTTTAAATAAGAAACAGTTTGAGTTTGTTCTGAATAAGCACTTCGTCTTCAGCTTCTTTTTTCCGAGACATTTTGGAAAATAATCGCTCGACGGTCGCGTCTAGACTGGTCCCAAGAGCAGTCCGGACGTAGCCGTCGTCTGCCGCACGCTTGTCGACAAGACGAGCCGCGCCAACCAAAAAAGCATCATTGTATTAACAAGACGCTAGCCCTACCAAGTCCACTTCCAATCCCTGACTTCGCATGCGTAGATCTACCAATATTATTTACCTCATGTATTAGAATAGATGTACAGGGTGATTTTCACTTGAATGATTCTAACCACATGAAAATAGAAAGTTTCAAAAACCTAACTTAACGAAACCTAATCACATCTAACCGAACCGAACCAAAGCAAACTAAACCAATATTTTTTTTCAAAAAAAAAAAAATTTCCTGACTTCCTACCCGGGATCCTAGAGGATGTGAATCCGAACCGGACCGTACCGAACCGAACCTATCCAAACCTAACCCTACCCAACTAAACCTAATTAGCAGTACGTGTTGTAGTTTAGTTTGGTTAGGTTTGGTTCAGTTTAGTTAGGTTCGGTTTGGTTCGTTTCGGATTCACATCCTCTAGGATCCCGGGCAGGTAGTCAGGAAAGTTTTTTTTTTTGAAAAAAAATATTGGTTCAGTTTCCTTTGGTTCGGTTCGGTTAGATTTGATTAGGTTTTGTTAGGTTAGGTTTTTCAAACTTTCTATTTTCATGTGGTTAGAATCATTTAAGTGAAAATCACCCTGTATTCATCTATTCTAATACATGAGGTAAATAATATTGGTAGATCTGCGCATGCGAAGTCAGGGATTGAAAGTGGACTTGGTAGCGCTAGCGTCTTGTATTGTATTACATGTATATTAGTGCAAGGCGGCCAGCAATCGCGGTCGCAACGAAAATGCACCTTAAAATTGTAGTTTTGAAAGAAAAAACACTTTTTCACGACGCGCGGTATTGCACCAGCGCAACAAATGAAAGTGGCCACCGTGCGGTTGGACCGGACATGACCGTAATAAAAAGGTTGGTGCTTTTCATGCACTTTTTGGTTATAAAATATTAAAAATAAACTTACCCCGGGCTGAACAAACACTGCCGTTTTCGGACCGAGATTAATGACCCTTCCATCACTCCGGACCAGCAAATTTAGTCCTCTGGCTCCCGGGTCACCGCCTGAAAAATGACAAGAAATAAATAAGATTTATGCCCAGTTTATTACACACACACAAAAAACAAAGACACTGAAACAACCCAAAAAAAGAATTAAATTAATTACCACCGTTATTGATTATTATTAGCCGAGATTCAAAAGTAAGAGTTCAGTCTCATTAGTTAGAAGTGATCTAGTCCATGCGCAAGAATACTCATGTGAGTTATTTGTGTTTATTGAATAAAAATACGTTATAGCATAAATACATGTTCAAAGAATCGAAAAGTGAAGCGCTCATAGCTGGCTTTGAAAACAATGGCAAATTTAAATTCGCGGACGCAAATTTTCAAGTGCGCATGCGTTTGTTTTGTCAAGTAGGCACACAGCTGCTATGTGGCTAGAGGCCATATTGACATTTTGCGGTGTTTTGCGTTTGTCGTGTAGAATTATGTTTTTTTTCTGTGAAAAACAGGAAATAATTCACGTAAAACATGTGCGGTTTGTGGAAAAATATCCGAAAGAAGTAAGGGAGTGCCATTTCATAGGTAACTACGTGCATTTTTCTTTATAATTTGTTAATAAAGTTAAAAGTGGTTTATAGATGCCATTAAACCATTAACGTATTAACAGGATAATACGTTAATGCATTAAACACTCTTCTTGATGTCCACAATAAATCTGCACAATTAGTTTGAGAAAAACTTCAAAATTAATCCACAATTTGATAAATTTTCACCCAATCAACTAGTTTTTAGAAAAAAATTATAAACATAAACCTAAACATTTGACAACTGTCAAATAATGTAGTAACGTAACGGAGTATGTTCCAAAATCACCAAAACTGACGCATACGCAGTAACCGATATCCTGCCTACCCAAAAAAGGAACATTAAGAATTAAATATGGGTTCTGGCTTCAAGCATCGCGTGTGAGAATGCATGGGTATGCCCCATATTTTTATGCTCTAATACCCTGTAATACAACGTGATGCGTTTTTTGAATCGGGGTGGGAATGCGTTGGTGGAAACAGGGTATAAAATAATTATTTGATGATGAGTGGGCCACCGAAAGTGTTTCAAAGGCCATTTTTGGGTCGCTGTAACTTGTTTGAAAACAATATGTTTGGAAGCATTTTGCTCAAAATTATCGGTTTCCAATAACGTTTTGTTTAAATGCCATTTTTTCAAAAACATTTTGTTCTAAAACATTTTTTAGAATTACATTTAGTTTGAGAGCACTCTGTTCGGATAAAATTTCGTCAAAATGGTATTTTCTTCAAAAACAATTTGTGCGAATGACAAATTTAATCGAGTAGATTTTGTTTAAAAAATATCTATTTTTTCAAATGACATTTTGTTCGAATGGCGTTTTGAATAAAAACAATTTGGCCCAAAATATTTTTTCGAAAAACTATTCAAAAACATTAAAATATATAAAATGCACTATCAGTTTTTTTTAGCTTTCGCGATATTACAAAATTTGACTTAAAGAAATCATACAGTATGAAAAAGTCAAAAGGAGTAAATTCGATATCGAATAAATGAGGGCGTGTTGGGAAAAACGCTTGGACACGTCGATTTTTATTTTAAAATCAGCATTTTCTTCAAAAAAAAATTGTATAGGGTGTGTCATGTGTCAATACCAACTTTTCTAATTAAATGCAACTCGGTTCGGTTCGGTTTGTATATTATTTATTTTTTGGATTCTTCAGAAAATTCTAGACATCTAAGCTTAAACCATTTTTTAAATATTGACAGTTCAAAAACGACAATTTTCAATTTTGAGGCGAAATATTTCGAAAACGGTTAGAACTATGAAAAAACGGCTTACATGTCCCTATCCTTATTTTTAATTATTGTAACAAAACGGGATTTGAATATAAATGGTATTTTTTCCATTTATAAGCTTTTAAATATTTTTCATTAAATATTGTTTTTGACATCAACAAGCATTAATTATATGCAAGACTAGGTTAAGAATAAGTACAATTTATGGCAACACCGGCGACTTGTTTTTAGGCATGTTTTCAGGTCCGCTGTATTTATCACTAACATCAAAATAATTCATATTTTGTAACTGGAAACAAATTTGCTAAACTATTTTCAACTTTTAAAAAAACGCACTGTGTAATTTTAACTACTGTCGATTTTCTCCCGTCTTAAGTCCACGCATCTTAGCCTGCGTTGGTATTTTGTCTCTTAGTGAAGCGTTTAAAGCGCAGGCTATCTCTTTCTCGCCAAAGGAAGGATGTTGATATTGTTCTAGCCAATCAACGGCAAGTTTTTTGTGCTTGCAAGCGTAGAGTTGCTTTAACTAAGACAGGAAACTTTCGAAAGTCGCTAGCGAAAACATTCTTTAGTTGGGCTTGGCTTGGTTCGTTTCAATTCTTTAGTTGGCTTTGCTTTCGTTCACACTTCTTAAGAGGTGTTTTATTTCAACTGGGGAAATTTATCAACTATTTTAACTTTGTATAAAACTGTTAACTTTATTATTCATAATTATTTTAGTCTTTTCTTTTGAAGTTTATTAATTTTAAAGCTTTTAATTATTACTGTTTCCAGTGTTTTGAAATAATATTTTTAACTGTTTTATGGTTTTTTAACATCAAAATACAAACCATTCGTTGCCCTAAAATCGGCATTTTTAATCAATGATATATCCCAAACCTAAACAGTAATATTAAGTAAATTAAACAGTTGATTGAATAGTTTCACCTATTCAATAAACGTTTAAAATGTTGATAAATAAATATATTTACAACAAATATAAAAAAAGGTTTATAAAACCTAAAAGTTTAGGTGTAAATATTTGAATACAAAAGCTTAATAGTAGTAAAATTTGATATGCAATTAATAAATATAAGAAGTGATAATGTAAAGTTTCGGGAAGAAAATTGTAGGCAAAGATTTTCCTACATTATTTATACATTTGAGACAAATTTTTATAGCATAAAACTTCCTCCAAGAACCATCAAATTCCCTTTCGAGATCGTGTAAATTTAATAACATACAGTAACTTTTAATAATTTTATCAATTTTCAAATAGTTGCATAAATTGGTAGCTCGCAACTTTTAAGCCTTGGCCACTTAAGTTGACAGTACCACTGTCACACAGCCGCCTGTTACATTATCTATCGATTGACCCTACATGCAAACACTTCCGGTTTAACCGGAATTTCCGATTTTCCGTTAAAACCGGAAAATGAATTTGAAGTTTTTTTCGAACCAATCAAATATTAACCAACTAGAGGCAGTATTCCATAAAGCAGCCACCCTTTAGGTGTTGGTTTGGTATAATATATATATATATATATATATATATATATATATATATATATATATATATATGCGCTAAGTGCTCTCTTCCGCAGAAATGTCCTCCTTGGGATACTGGCACCCATGTGGGTTAGGTTTGACTATGAGTGGTGCAAATGTCGCTTCACCACTGCGAGGAGGGATGACCCTGTAGCAAAATGGCTTGATAAATGTACTGATAATTTAAAATAGCTATACTACCAATACGAGCACAGAATATATATATAGCGAAGCAACAACATCATTCAAAATCCACGAAGGAATCAAGCCAGTCCGCATAAGAAGAGGTGGCAGCCAGGGTGACGCAATATCCCCTAAACTGTTTAACCAGGCCCAAAAAGATGTTTTAAAAACTAAGACCGGAAAGAAATGGGCATCAAAGTAAACGGACAATACTTAAACCACCTAAGACATGCTGATGATATTGCCTAAATAACAGATAACAAAGAAGAACTGATAAAAATGCTAAAGGAACTGGATACAGCAGCTAAAAATATAGGCTTGAGTATGAACTTCACTAAAACTAAAGTCACAACAAACACGGATGAGGATATCACGATCAGAATAAACCAAGAGAAAATAGAACAAGTAGAGAAATTGTGTGAAGCCAACAGAAACAACTACTCCGAGGGAAAATACCCCCTACCGGCATTGAATTATACTGATAGTTTGATGTTTTCATTAGGAACTTGTTAAAACTGTTTGGTTTTCACTATCTCCAACGTCGATCACAAGGATACAAATGATCCCCGTCTGGAACACGTTCTGACAATCAGGAACAAGTGATTCATGCCAATCCACGACCGGTTTCGGCCTTTTTGGCCATCCTTAGGTGAATGTAGGCGTTAGCTCCGTGTAGAGCATAAGTTGTGTGAAACCAACAGAAACAACTATTGCGGGGGAAAATACCCCTACCAGCATTGAATTATACTGATGGTTTGATGCTTTCGTTGGGAACTTGTTAAAACTGTTTGTTTTTCACTATCTCCAACGTCAATCACAAGGATACGAATGATCCCCGTCTGGAACACGTCCTGACAATCAAGAACAAGTGATCCATGCCAATCTACGACCGGTTTCGGCCTTTTGGGTCATCCTCAGGTGAATGTAGGCATTAGCTCCGTGTAGAGCATAAGTTGTGTGAAACCAACAGAAACAACTACTCCGAGGGAAAATACCCCTACCAGCATTGAATTATATTGATGGTTTGATGCTTTCGTTTGGAACTTGTTTCACACAACTTATGCTCCACACGGAGCTAACGCCTACATTCACCTGATCATGGCCCAAAAGGCCGAAACCGGTCATGGATTGGCATAGATCACTTGTTCCTGATTGTCAGGACGTGTTCCAGACGGAGATCATTCGTATCCTTGTGATCGACGTTGGAGTGAAAACCAAACAGTTTTAAGTAGAGGAATATATATAACTGGAACAAATTATTAAACTAAAAAAGGAAAACCAAACGGCTGAAATCAAGAGACAAGTTAGCTACATAAGCTACATATTAAAAAATAAAAAATATTCTCACTACCTCAAAACGAAAGTGTATAACCAATGTATCCTTCCTGTACTTACCTATGGGTCCCAGACCTGTACACTTAGAAAATCAAACATGGATAAGGTAACAAAAGCCCAAAGATCAATGGAAAGACAAATGTTACATATAAACCTAACAGATAGAAAATGGAACTAATGGATAAGAAATAAAACAAAAATAAGGGATGTGAAAATTTGCCGGTCAAAATATCAGACAGAAAGACGATCGGATGGAACAAATGTATTGTAAACTGAAGACCTTGAGAAAATAAAAGAAGTAGGGAAGACTCCAAATGAGATGCGCGGTCGATTTGAAGAGACATGCAGGAGCTAAATGGACGGACACGGCGATAGACAGAGAAGAATGGAAGATATTGGGGGAGGCCTATGTCCAAGATGGATCGAAGAAGGCTATATAGATAGATAGATTCTACCAACTTAGCAAATTAATCAAAAGAAAATAATAATTTTTAAACCTTTTGTAGTGGCCTCCTGGATCAACAAGTTGATACACATACGTGGCATAGCATCTTGTATATTTCTGGAAAAATAGTTGAAATTAGACACAAAACATTGCTCGCAGCTACTTTAGTTAAGCTAAATTAATCAAGTGTCATTGCGCTGCAGAGTAAAACCTGTTACTAGCTGCCTTAATTGGTTAAATTTAGTAGCTGGCAAGCTATAGCTTCCAGCTTGCGAAGGACGGGCGCTGCAAATTACAAAATTCAATAACGGACCTAAATAAACAGAAAAGTAAAAAGGGCAGCAGATTCTTGCCTTGAAAAATGTACTTCAGTCAATCTAGCAAGAAATGTGATAATAAACACACATATTTATTTTTTATATTTAACTTATAGTTCAGGCCCTACATCCGATAGTTAAGCGGTATGCTGCATTTAATGATAGAAGCAACACAGTTGGTATGGATAGACATAAGACTCGCCCAAATATTTAACGAAAGCCAACCAACCCTGGCAGGGAGGTGCCCCCCCCCTAAACGTGTTTTTAGAGAGTTTTTAGCTGATAACTCGAAAACAGTCAACTTTTCCAAAAAAACTTCTAAAAATTATTTTTCGAGCGGATACAATTTCCGTTTCAACTATGTACCTTAGTCTCTCTGACGGCAGTGGTGCACATTCTATTAGCGTGCGATAAAAGGGGAACATTTTTAAAATATATTTTTTATATTTTTTGTGGTATTTTTATCCTTAACACTATTTCTCAAAAAGGTAAAAGCCCATTGTATACAGTTAAATACTTATATAGCTAGACATATATTTTCTAAACAGCCGAGCCGCCTTGAAATAAAAATAAATGTGTTTGTAGAAATCCTTAAATGAAACAAAAATGTTAAACATTAATTTATGCACCTCAGTAAATAATAATGAGAGTGAGTAAAAAATTATTTTTGGTTAGTAATAACTTAAAACTGACTTTTTCTAGTTAACCTTTTATAAAGTGGGGGTAGGGACCATCTTCCCTCTCACCCCCCTCAAAAGTGCTCTCTTACAGTATTTTCCCAATTATTTCCAAACTTTTAAGTTGGCAAAAAACAACTAAGTTGTTGTTGAGGCTAATAAAAAGTCCTCTCCAACGATGTATAAAACGCCCCCCTTACATCAGTGGCGCAACTTTTAGGTATCTAAATAAATGAGAGATGTGGAAAAAACTATTTTTTTTTAATTTTCTTAAACTTTACTGTCCCACATGTCTGGTTTAAAAACTTATTTTTAACGCCAAGGAAATTTCCTTTCCATCGATGTACACCACTCCCCCCTCAACGCAGCAGTAGATCTTGCAGAGACGCCCCAAATTTGATGTACCAAGTAATAAAAAATGTCGAAAATAATATTAAGGGGGGAACCCCCCCACCAAGAGTGGGCGGATGGTTCCCCCTCGTTGTGTTTTCGTCGGAGTATACTGTATATTCATACCAAGTGTGTTGCTTCTCTCATTGAACGCAGTGTGTTTACTAGTACTGTTCCAACATGGTTGTCTTAGATGAAGATTCAAGTGTATACCAAATTTGACCATTTTTGGTGCGTCTATGCCAGATCTACCGCAACCTTGAGGAGCGAGTGATATACATCGTTGGAAAGGAAATTTCTTCAGCTTTAAAAATGAGTTTTAAAACCAGACATGAAGGACAATAAAATTCAAGAAAATTTAAAAAATATTGTTTTTTCCACACCTCTCATTTATTTAAATGCCTATAAAAGGTGAGCCTCAATAACTATTACATAGTTGGTTTTGTCCAAGTTAAAAGTTTGCAAATAATTAGAAAAGTACTGTAAAATATCACTTTTGAGGGGGGCGACAAGGGGGATGCCCCCTCCCCCCAATTTAAATAAATTCAACTCGACAAATGAAGTTAGTTCTAACCAAAAATATTTTTTTACTCACCTTGAATATTATTTACTGGGTTACAAAAATGAATGGTCAAAATTTTTGTTTGATTTAAGGATTTCTACAAACACATATATTTTTATTTCAAGGCGGCTACTTTTAAAAGTTATGTCTAACTTATTAAATATTTAACTGTATACAATGGGTTTTTAAACAAAAATACTCTTTTGAAAAAAGTATTAAGGATACAAAATGCCACAAGGATGAAATAAACATATTTTAAACATTTTCCCTTTTTTCGTAGGCCTATGGAACGTGAACCACTGCCTTTAATGTTACTAAAGTACATGATTAAAAAGGAAATTTTATCTGCTTGCAAAATGATCTTTAGAATATTTTTAGAAGAGTTGACCGTTTTTAAGTTATTAGCAAACAACCGTCAAAAAGCACATTTAAGGGGGGAGGGAACCACCCCCCAGCCGAAGTTGGGGGGGGGGTGGTTCCCTTTCGTAAAATGTTCGGGCGGGTCTTATATCTATCCATACCAAGTGTGTTGGTTCATTAGCGGACCCCGTAGGGCCTGAACTATTAAGAATGAAACCACAAGTAGCAGAAGTGCCGCTCCACAGCGGCCACAACATTGGGAAAACAAATACAGCTAGGGGTTGATGGGCCATATAGGAAAATTAAAAAATTATCGGTGGGCCGGTGCCTTATGGCCAGGATTGTATGAGCCTGCGCCGTATGGGCCGCTGACTTACGGCCGGTGCCTCTTGGGCCGCTGATTTATGGGCCGGTGCCTTATGAGCCTCTACTGTTTGGGCCGGTACCAGTCACGAGACAAAAAAAGTAAAAAACTAGACGATAAGTGCTACGTATGAGTATTAGTGACTGCTAACTAATTAATTTTGTATAGTCCTGATGGTGTCTGTATTTATTGTTACCGGTTGACGAAAGACTAAAATAAGAACATTCCTTTCCCAGCCAAAATCACTTCAAGAGAAGCTATGATAATCAGTCCTTAAAACAGTTTTTTGTAAATATCTCGAAAACTGAAGCTTCGACGAAATTTTTGGTTATAATACTAATTATTAAGCAAAATGTGGTCTACTATATTCCGAAAACCGCATACTGATGCGATGCTCCGTTAAAATTTATTAGTATTAATGGATTTTGACCAAAATCTAATCAGCTCGTTAGAGTATCGAACACTATTTTACCTGAAAATTTTATGAAAATCGGTTTAGCGGTTTAGGAGCTATTGTGTTACGGACGAAAAAAAAATACACGCACACACACATACACACACACACAGACAGACATCATGACGATATTGGTAGGATATGTCAAAATACACCCAAACAACACATTTTCGGCGTTATCTCAAAAAAAAATTTTTTGTCGAAAACAATACTTTCTCTAGCCATTGCTACGCGGGCTAGGATGAACTAAGAGGGTTAACGGACTTCAAGCTCCAGGCGTTATAGTTAGAGGGGCGTCGGGCTGATATATAGAGAGAGACACCCATTATAGAAATGATTTTTAGAATCTTTTTGTTCTTAAAAAATACATTAAGGATCTTAATGCGCTTACTATTTTATGCATTAGCAATGAGCTTTTGGAAGAGTTAAGTTTTAATTTAGTAACACCGGCTGTTAAAAAAATATAGTTTGCAAGAGAGACCAAAGTATTCTTGGGCAGATCCAGCGGGACAAGAGATTAAAAACAGGGAATGCATAAACAGAAGTTTTTGCACAAAATTTACCTTATTTTTCAAAATTTTAGCCTGCAGCGCATTTTAGCACCCGATTATGCTAGATTTCGAAGTTAGGATCTATTAAAAACAGCAAAGGAAAAATATTTTAGCTTTTGGTGCGCTTTACCTCGGAGATCCTTGATCTTGGGTACAACATCAAGGCTGATAATGTATATTTAGTATTTAATAGGAATATAAGCCGTGTTATTAAAAAATATTTTTTGAATAGCGTTGTTGAATTTTGCCTTTGTTTGAAATGGGTAAGGGACAATTCGCCGCAGCCAATTCTCCGTGGGCCGATTCGACGCAGGGACAATATGCCACGAGAATTTTTATTTAATTTTAATCCAACTTAACTTATTTTTCTTCATCGGACCGCGCCAAATTTAACCGCGACAAATCGGCTTACGGCGAATCGGCCTGCGGCAAATCCACCCCCAACGAATAGGCCCACGGCGAAACGGACGTGGCGAATTGTCTCATCCCCGTGTCGGGTATGGGTCGGTCGCCTATTTTTTCCCGGGCCGGTTTAGAGTTCCCATCCACCCCTGAATATAGCTATCAATATTAGGCCAAGTGTTTATTAGCAAAACTTAGCTTTCTTCTAAAAGACACTAAATAGAAATGGTAATAAATATGCTAGCTAGTTGTCTAACAGATATAGTTTCTAAAAATGGATAATGACCCGATATAAATACCCCATATTTTTTCCAAGTTTGCAAAAAAATTAGAAAATTTGGAGAAATCGTTATACTCTTGCAGTTAACAAGCAAAATGTATGTAAATGACGTACATAGTTTTGAAAATAAAAATATGATTCCAAATTAAAAAAAAAACCTTAATTCTAAATGTTGTCTTGCCTAGAAATAAATGACTATAACTACATTGTTTTTTTTTTACTTTTTCGACAAATTCACCGGACTATTAACTATACTTTTAACGTATGATCGTTTAACTTTTTTTGCAAAGCTCAGTGATTGTTCTCAAATAATGTTTGCGTAGAAATATTTGAATTGTAATAACATTTAAGCCTAGGGTTACCAAATGCCATGATTTAGGCGTGATTCCTAGGCTTTTCCACGTGGTGCCACGCGCCACGCTCGAGTAGCGAATTTTTGCGCTTTTTAAATTTAAAAGAGATTGAAGAGGATGCAAGAATACGAATAAGTAATTGACAAAGAAGGCAGAATTATTTTAAGTTTGTAGTGGTAGGTAAAACTAGTTATTTTTCAAATAGCTTGCTCCCTCCCTGGATTTATCTATCTATTTAGCATTTTGTATTTGTATATAGGCCTCCCCCAATATCTTCTCTGGTTGTCGACGTGTTCATCGTGTGCTTTTTCAAATTGTTCGCTCATCTCATTTGGGGTCTTCCCCTACTTCTTTTATTTTCCCAAGGTCTGCAGTTTACAATACATTTTTTCCATCGATCGTCTTTATGTCTGATATTATGACCGGCACATTTCCATTTTAATTTTTCTCCTCTGACATCTCTTACTCTTGTTTTATTTCTTATCAATAAATTCCTTTTTCTATCTATTAGCTTTACATGTAACATATTATAAATAAACGTGGTTGTGATGAAGCAATCAAACGCAGACTGACCATAGCACTTAACTCAATAATAAAACAATAAAAACTCGAATATGGAAATACTCTGCAATATCTCAACCATAGACGAATGACAGAGTGTACTGTGATCACAACGCAACAAACTGAAATTTTTAAACTCCTTGATCTTTCCTATTGCCACATATGCCTCTGACACCTGGACTTTAAAAATGGCCAATCGAAGGAAAATAGATGCTTTTGAAATGGGCCTACAGAAGAATGCTGCGAATTTCTTACAGAGAACATCGTACGCACAGTGTCAATTCTTAGGATACTAAAAATCACCACAAGGCTATTAACCAGGATTAACCAATCATATCTATGTTATTTTGGACACATTTCAAGAAGAACGAATCACGAGAGTAAACGGACAAGAGACAGATATAATATTCCAATTCCAACTTTGTATTTTTTAAACAAATATTTTAATATTAATTTAATTAATATTTTTTAAATAAACAAAACATGTATTAGCAAATATTGCCTTTAAATTAATATAACCGTCCCTGCTCTATTTTGCCCTATATTTGCACGGCATTTCGCCCCATATGTGGGCAAAATAAATTGACAAAGTCAACTTTGTATAAAAATAGAAATAAAAATATAATGAAAATTTGATTCACTTAAATCAAAATTAAAATATAATAGATAGATAATTCATCTAACAAACCAAATCCTAAAGGACGAACCTCAGAGTAATAACATATAAAGAGAAGTAGTAGCCCCGGTTTTGGCGGTCATTCATTCATTTGTTGGTAAACATGGTGGCTTTTCCGATGTTGTTGCCTCCTCTGCCTCTGTAAAATATTATAAATAATAAGTACGGTTCAACTTCTTACCTTACCAAAATATATAGTGCTTTGAGTTGGTTAGGCTATTCAAACCATACGATAATTTGTCATGCGCTTATTAGCTCGCGTCGCGTCGTTTTATGCTGTGTATTTCTTAATACATCCTGCAATAAATACTCATTTAGACAACATAATTTATGAACGACCCCTTTTCCCACAATTTTTTCAGGACGTGGCAACAGGTATATGACATCATATTACGGATTTCGTGTTCGCAGGACCGGGCTTCGTTTTGAGCTACTTGGACTATATCCCCAGGTAAAAAGAGAATTTCCTATTGTAGAGGATGATTAGTCATTATTCCAACAGTTTTAACCGGATTAAGGATATTCTATTTTGTTATTTTAAAATGCGGCTTTTCAATTTGGAGAGTTGAAGCACTATTTACCATCCAAACGAAAATTTCATGGGATTGTTTTAATTTTCTCTAAGTATTTAGTAGTTTTAAAGTTATTCTGTGTGAAACCACTCCTTAAGGAAAACAAGCGTCTTGGAATTAAATAAATGGTTCCATGACGGATCTGATACCTTCCTAGCCCATTAGCACACTCCACGTTATATCAATCTTGAAAACAGAAATGAAAGCTCCTGCGAACATTTCGGTTATAACATATATTTTTTCAAAAAACGCGCGCTACTATATTCCGAAAACTGCATATTGATGCGACGTTCCGTTAAAAAGTTAGCATTTTTTAAACTTTTTAACTGTCAAAAAACTGTCATTAGCATTTATGAATTATCACTAAAATCTAACCAGCTCGTTGCAGTGTCGAGTAGGTACTATTTTACCTGAAAATTTCATGTAAATCGGTTAAGCGGTTTAGGAGCTATCGCGTTACGGACAGATATACATACATACACACACAGCACAGACAGACATCACGACGATATTGCTAGGGTAGGTCAAAATACACCCAAATAACACATTTTCGGAGTTATCTGAAAAAAAAATTTTTTGTCGAAAACAATACCTTCTCTAGCCGTTGCTGTAGCTGTAAAACTATATGTATCGCACTGACTTTTTAAATTTAGGTCTTTGAGGTTAAGTTTTAGTAACGACATTCGATCAGAGTCGCTTTCTATAGCTGCGTTCGGCATGGGCGTACTCAGGGTGGGGCAGGGTGGGGCACTTGCCCCACCCTGGCTTGTCACCTGCCCCATCCTGGCTTCAGCTCATTTACTAATACGGGAATTAAAGTGGAAATAAATATTTGATTGCACATTTTTTTTTTGCTTTTTTGCCCCACCCTGACCGAGACCCTGACTACGCCCATGGCGTTCGGTATTTGCATCTCAGACGTGACAGATTTTTGGTCACGTGATTACAGATTAGTCTGAGCAAACTGGAATTAACGAACGATCCAGATCAAATCGATCAAATTTTTATAAATGGTTATAACCTTAAATATAATCAAAAATATTATGTACATATTGCAACTTACGCCCAGCTATAATTTTGACAAAATTTTCCTGTGATGTCGGAAATTAATATAATTTGATGTCTTCAACATCAAATAATTCGATTTCAATCCTTTTACATAAAAAAAATATTTTTGTAAACAAAACAAATACACAACATACGTCACAATCTCAGATTAATCTGTTTCGTCGATCAAAATGTACGGAGCAACCAGATTTACGTCCGACTAGTCTGAGCAGAATTACCGAATGATTCATATCTACCTCCCCTAGATCTAGATGGAATTAACGAACGATTTCGATCAAAAAGATTAATCCGACGTAAATACAGAACGCAGCTTATGTTCGTATATGCAAAATATAAAAGACATCTCGTATTTTGCGAATAACATATTTGACATGCTTGAGTTTTTTTGCTCGGTTCGGTTCGGTTCGGTTCGGTTCGGTTCTAGTGTGTGAATAGCATGTTTGGAATTTTTGCGAATACACCAAACATTTGATTTGGCCAAATACAGCGAAACCAACGAATAGGTACGATGGGCCAGGGGAAGTGACACTATTAGGGCATGCATCATAGAATAAAGAATATTTTTGAAATTAATGTAACATGTAGCAAGCAAATGCAGCTAACAAAATAGAGGATGTTTTGTTTAAATTAAAAAACGTCCATTCAATATTTCTTGATATTTCGAATGACAGTTTTTTACACTGGGACTTTCATCCTTTTGAATCAATTACCAGTGTCCCAGTGTAACTAAAAAACGCACACAACACCGAAGACAAGGCGAGGCCAGGAAATAATACTTGAAAACTTTAACGTTAAGCAAAAAAAATTATTTATTTTTGGTAGTTCTGCGACCTTTCAAAAAAACGTTACATCACGAGTGAAGGAAGTCACCATAGTGGAAGATCCTGACCCGATCGCTTTTATTGCCCTAGTCAGATCTGAATTGGTTTGTTGCTTGCCTATTCGTGATACAATTTTGTGTGATACATCAAAATTTTCAGAAAAAGTCGAAGAATATGAATTTCTATGGTGGAGTTCTGGCATATGGTGCAGAACCACTCTGCAACCCCTCCAAGGAGGTGGGGGTTGAGGGGTTTCAAAAAATTAAAACTCGGTTTAGTTTCAGCATTCTTAAAATATAATTTAACCATCTACCCCCTATAGGGGGGTCAGCAACCTCCAAAATAAGTTTAAAAACGCGGTTTCTGCATTTTTTTTAAATTTCGGCTAAAAACACCAATAAGATACCAATGCTGATAAAACTTATTGAGCACTTTTAAAAGCACTGGATCAGAGCTTTTATTTTGTGTATCGCTTAGCTATATCGTCCTAAAAATGAGACCCATAGAGTAGAGTGGGACAATACTCCGCGTGGGGCAAAAGTATCAAAAGTCGTTTTCTCAGAACTAGATAAACAATTTGGCAACACAGTCATATCATATCGCTCGATCCTAGAGGTAAAGCTGTCCAATGTTTTTAAAAAAAAATTGTGAAGTGGTGTTGTATACATTTTGCAACTATTGCCCCATATGAAAGTATTTGTTATTGATTTGATGATCAGAAAAGATGAAATCGAAGCCAAAAATCTGAAATTCTGTCAAGCACGCCCTTTAAAGATAAACTCGCTCAAGAAAAAGAAGAAAAGCTTCGAAAAGAAAAAGCCTACAAATCTTAAAAGAGGGTGGTCGGAAAAATATATCAATCCACCCACAGAAGACTGGATTCAATGCGGAATTTGTCAAATGTGGTGGGCACGAAACTTGCACAGCCTACGAAGACCTAGGAACATTTGTTTCTGACCTCTGTGTGTAAGAAGCAGTGGCGTATATAGAAAAATGTTTCGGGGGGGGCTGAACAGTTTCAAGGGGGGGCGAGACCCCATAAGTCCGTATTTTATGCTATTTTATGTTTGTTATCATGAAATATGTGGAAAATATCCAAAAAAGCCATATATACGCCACTGGTAAGAGGATTAATGCCCCACATATTTGTGACTTTTGCCCCACATACGGGGCATAAGTCTCATTCTGCATTTTTTTGTATTTTTTGAATTTTCTTTTGCGTTGTGGTTTTTATCAGAACCGAATATTCATATTTTTGTACCCAAATAAGTGTATTAACAATCCAAAAATTAAAATATTTGTTTCCTTTACATTTGCATTTTTTATAATTATTTAAACCTTAGATGCGTCCTTTTGCTCCATCTTACTCTACAGGGTGTAAAATCAAGAGTAGTATCTTAAAAGTAAAGTGATTTTTTTAATTATTTATTTTTCTTAAAAATCGTAAGTGAAACCAAACTTGTAAAGATTAAAACTGCCTACAAAAACATATATAAATTGGCTTCCTGGTTTGAATTTCTATCTGTCCAGGACATCTTCAATTTACGACTTTTGGTAAAATCTATGTTTTCGTTATATAACACACGGATTTCTGAACAACCAATATGAGAAAAGTCAAAATTGGGTATAACATTTTTGATAGCCTGTAAAATTGCCAATCGACCAACGTCTGACACAGATACATAGCGATATTAACAGGACTAAGAGCAGCACTTATACTTGATTCTTTTTTATACTTGATTTTTTTTTGTCAAAGAAAATTTTATTGTTTGCAGCGGATTTTTTGAATGATTCTGCTTGAAACGGTGAACTTAAAAGCTATGTAGCTTAGATAAGGGTAGCTGTCTTTAAAATTTTTATTTCATCATATGCCAAGTGCTGCGTAGGTATACTTTTGAAGGCGACGCTCATGGCCGATGGTTTGAGCACCTTATGGTTGGACACTAACAGTTTGGGCGCAGATTTTTTTAGCGCTATCAATTTAAGAGCCGATCGTTTGGACGATGACCATTGGGCGCTTAACATTTGAGCCATAGCAGTAAACAACAAAAAATAATAATGACTTGATACTTAGTTTTTTGCGATGATCGTTTAGACGCCTGCTGTTTTGACGCTGACAATTTGGGTACTGAAGGTTTGAGGAATAAGAGCCATAAACAACAAAAAATAATAATGCCTTGACACTCACTTTTTTGCAAAGATTGTGGGTGCCTGCCATTTTGGTTTGGTCAAGAACACGTACCGTTTAGGCGCAGACCATTTCGGCGCCAATCATCACCAAAACAGCAGGTGTCCAAACAGTCCTCGCAAAAAAAGTGGGTGTCAAACATCACTAATTTTTGTTGTTTACGGCTATTGCCCAAACGTTCAGCGTCCAAATGTTCGGTGCCCAAATAGTCTGCCACCAATCTTCGCAAAAAAGTGGATGTCAAGACATTAATATTTTTTATTGTTTACGGCTATTATTGAACAAACCTTCAGCACCCAAATGGTCGGCACAAAACCAGCAGGTGTCCAAACAGTCGTCGCAAAAAAAGTGGATGTCACAGTATTATTAGTTTTTGTTGTTTACGGCTATTGCTCAAACATTCACTGCCCGAATGGTCAGCGCCCAAATGATCGGCGCCCAAATTGATAGCGCCCAAACGGTTTGCTCCTAAACGATTAAGGTCCAATCCAGTGGCGTATATAGAAAAAAGTTTCGAGGTGGGCCCGAGACAGTTTTGGGGGAGGGGGGGCACGAGACTTTATGAGGCCGTATTTTATACTATTTTATGTTTCTATTCATGAAATATGTGGAAAATATCTAAAAAAATCTTAGCTTTAGGGGAGAGGACCGAGTCCCCCAGGCCCCCTTATATACACCACTGGCCCAATTAGTAATTCCACAAACAATCGGCCGTGAACGTCGCCTTCAAAAGTAAACCTACGCAGCACTTGACATATGATGCAGTGGCGCGTGGTTGTTATCGCGCATGAAAGTGTTAAAAACAGCTAAATTTATATAAGCTACATAGCTTTTAAGCATATCGTTCGAGAGAGAATTGATCTGGCTATAAGATTCACCTATTCGTTTAGACTTCGGTATTGCAAAAAATCCGCTACAAGCAAAAAAAATTTTTCTTAAAAAAACATGCAAATATAAATGCTGCTCTTAGTCGTGTTAATATAGCTATGTAGCTGGGTTATACATTAATTGATTGCAAATTATATGTGCTATAAAAATTGTCATGACCAATTTTGATGTATCTTATATTGGTGTTTTATATAACAAGAACATAATTTTTTTCTATTGTCTCAAATTGAAGCTGTCCTAGACAGCTACGAATTCAAACGAGAAAGCTAATTCATACAGCATTTTGTAGGCTTAAGTCTCTCCAAAAGTGTTTTCTACAAGTTTTTTAAAACAAATTTAGACTTTTTAGAAAAAAAAAATTATACAAAAATTACTTTAACTACCCCTAATTCGACCCCTTCAAGGGGTGTTATTTTTGAGACAATAGAGATAAGAAATACATCAAATTAAAGCTCCAATCCTGTGCATTTGAATGAGCCCAATAAATATTATCAGCATCGATTTCTCAAAGATGTTTTTGCAGAAATTAAAAAAAAATAAGAATTACGTTTTCAGACATAATTTCGAGGTTGCTGATCCCCCAATGGCAGTAGATGACTAAATTATGTTCGAAAATGCTAGAAAATAGTGAATTCAAAAAACCAAAGTCAAACTAACCTAATGTTTAATTTTTTGAAAAAAACTCTACCCTAGGAGGGGGTGCAGGAGGTTCTGCACCATATGCCAGATCTCCAGCATAGAAATTCGTATTCTACAATTTTTTCTCAAAATTTTGACGTATCACACAATATTGTATCACAAATAGGCAAGCTGGAGCTAAAAATGGCTTATTTCAAACCTGACTACCCTCGTTTAGTTTCCGAAAAAGCTTTTTCCCTTTGTATAATGTCATTCATAATTAATTAAATTTCGACCCTTTTTATGTAATTATGCTGGAGTACAATTTAAATCCAATGGTAAACTTTTTTACTTTTAAAACAAAGCGTAGGCCAGATTTTTTTTAGCTTTTTATAAAAAAAAATATATATTTCCAACTTTGACATAAAACAAGTTTCCGCAGTGGTAAAATGATTTAAAACGAGCAGCACGAGCCGGCAGTTTTTCAAATGACCTATTTTATAAAATAAAGTTCTATGCCCTCGGTGGCTTTTAGTATGTTAATTTTTTATTATTTTCCCATTAAGTTCAAACATCAGGATTTTAGTTTTAATTTTTCTCTTGATCGAGGAACTTTATAGCCCAGTAATATTAGGTGAAAAAACTGTGACACTTGGAAAAAAATAGGTGCAGGCTGGATTTTTGTATAATTATTCCTTAGTATCTGGGACACATCCGCACATATACTCCGCCCAAAAAACCATTAAGCTTCGTTAGATATAAGGCCCCAAGCTCCTAAAAATCAGTACTTTGCGATTTTCTCGAAAACTAATAACTTTTTATAAAGTAACAAGAGAAAAAATACGCAAAATCATTTGGTCTATAATGTGAAATTAAGAAACAACGTCAATAAGACATGAAAATTTTTTTTTATACAATTAAGCACTGTATGAGATAAAAAAGCGTATATAAAAAAAAGTTGAACTTCTGGTTATAAGCTTGAAAATATGCGCAAATGTGCTGCTATTGATAGCAAAAATAGTGTTTCACTAAACTTTAATGGGACAAAGGGGTTTAAACCAAATAAATGTTACCTAAGGGTAGTTTTTTAAGGGTTTAAAATTATAAACATGAGTACATAAAGTTTTACCGAATAGTCGTTGTATCATGAATTTTTCCCAAATATATATGTATACTAAAAGCTTTAGTCTTTTAGATATCTACAAAATATAAAACATATAGCCGGGGTTTTGACAGCCTTGGCGAAAATTCTTGACATAAAAAACTGAAAATTTAATATTAAGTATATTGCTAAAACGTTATGTAAGTAACTACCCCTGTTTATAATTTTTAACCCTTAACTAACCACCCTTATGATAGAGATAATTATCCTTATGTTCCATTTATTTTGTCTAAACCTCTTTGTCACATTTAAGTTTAGTCAAACACTATTTTTTCTAAAATTTTATACAAATTACTTTGTATCTGTTAAGCTGGAATTTCACAAAAAATAAAAGTGTGCGCATTTGCGCATATTTTAACACTGCTTCTAACAAGAAGTTAACTGTTTTTAATATTACGCTTTTTTGTGTCGTAGAGTTCCTAATTGTATACAAATTAAATTTTCAAAATCCCAATGGTGGTCCGGCTAGTATTAACTACTTTCCTAACTTTTACTTAAAGTTGTTTAACTTTAAAGAATACAAAAAGTAAATTTTAGTAACGGTGTTTGATAAAAATGGGGATCAAGCTTACTATTATAAAGTATTAACATTTTAAAACAAGTTACCTACAGAGTGTAAAAATTAACTAAAAAAAAATAATTTTTTTAAATATGTTCTTTAACATGTTAGGTTAGGTTTTTTTCTTAATTTTATAGTATAGACCGAATGATTTTGCGTATTTTTTCACTCCTGACTTTTTTCAAAAAAATTATTATTTTTCGAGAAAATCACAAAAAAACTGATTTTTAGAACATTTGGGGCCTTATATCTAGCGAAGGTCAAAGAGGATTTTGGCGGAGAATATGTGGTGATGTGTCCCGGATGCTAAGGAATAATTATAAAAAAATCCACCTATTTTTTTCCAGGTAAATTCCTAAGCGTAAAAAATGCAACTATTTTCTCGTCCAGAGTTTTTCCAAATTTTTCAAACCCAACCAGAGTCAATTTAATTGAATAGATTAGGAAACATTAAATTTCTTATCGCAAAAATTCAGGATTTTTTGACAACCCCCTCCCCCTCTATACACATGTTCAAGAAAAAATACCTTAAAAAACATCGAGTGCGACAGAATAAACCCCTCTCCAACCTTGTTCGTTACCAATGATTACACAACTTCTATAGATAGGCAACCCAACAAACTAAATAACAGCAGCAGCAGTCAATCTACGATTTTTTTTATATGTTGGTTGGATCATTGAGGGTAGTTCATACCCAAGTTTACAACCCTGTTCTACTATTAGTAATTGACTAAGACAAGATCATTAAGTCGACGAAATGTGCTATGAATAATTTAGTACGTTTTTTTTGTTTTCTGGAACATCGATATTTATATAGTTTTTGCTTAATCTCTAATACCTGGAGTTTTATTATCTTGCTAAATCCAATATAATATTCTATAAATTCCTTCCCTATTACTTTTCTCTAGAACGATTGACTTAGCCGGTACGTGGCTTGGAAAATGACCCTACCGATAAAATTTTACTCTTTGTGAAAATCTTTACATATTTTTGATCAGACGTACCTTTCCAACTAATGATCCGAGGAAAAAAAGGTAAAGTTTTTTTTCGAAAATATTCAAACAAGTACAGGTTTTTGAATTCCACTGGAATAGCATGGTTATTTCAAGGATCCTAATATTATATAAAAAAATTGTAAATACATGTCCGCTTGCAATGTTTGCCTTTTTTATATTGATATTAACTGGCGTATAATATACAGGGTGTCCCAAACTAAGGGGCCATAGGCCAACAGGTGAAGGAAAGTCCCTATAATGCATGGGTCAAACTCTTTCTTTGTTGAGGTACAGAGCATCAAAGTTGGCAATTTTTTTAACTGTTTTAATAATAACTTCTAGGGGATTCAGCTTTGGCCGACTGATAGGAACTATGATAAAACTATAGGAAAAAATTAAAACACCCCAAAATTCTAATTTATTTCCCTCCCCTATAAATGTAAAGTTAAGTAAAAGTAACATTGCCTACTTCCAGACATACTAGAGAGCTGAGCTTTGCAAGACCGATAGTAACTAAAGTTATAGAAAAAAATTAAAACACCCCAAAATTCTAATTTACTTCCTTCCCCTATAAATGCAAAGTTATGTAAAACTAACACTGCCCACTTCCAGAAACACTAGAGAGCTGAACTTTTTAAGACTGAAAGACAATGTGATAAAACTATATGAAAAAATTTAAAAACACCAACATTTTAATTTACTTACCTCTCCTATAAATGTAAATTTATATAAAACTAACATTGCCCACTTCCAGAAACGCTAGAGAGCTGAGCATTGGAATGCTGATAGAAATTATGATAGAACCATGGGAAAAAATAAAATAAAATAAAAAAAATCAAAAGTCCAATATTTTCATTTACTCTCCTCCCCTATAAATGTAAAGTTATGTAAAAGTAACATTACCCACTTCCAGAAACGCTAGAGAGCTGGGCATTGGAAGACTGATAGGAACTATGATAAAACTAGAGGACAAAATTTAAAAACACGACAATTTTAATTTAGTTCCCTCCCCTATACATGTAAAGTTATGTAAAAGTAACATTGTGCACTTTCAGAAACGCCAGAGAGCTGAGCTTGGGAAGGCTGATAGGAACTACGATAAAACCATGGAAAAAAAAACCTTAAAAATTTAAGTAAGACATTGCAAAAGTTTACTTTAAAAATTAAGTATTATCCAATTCCTTTAAAAAAGAACTGATATCATAACAAAAACATTTTATGTAAAAAAAAGCCAAGTACGCGAAAATGGCATTCCGTAAAAAGAATTGAGATAAAAGTAAAGCCAAGTTCTCCAATACAAATTTCAAAATGAAGTGTTCTTACTAGTTTGGAAATATTTTTCTAAACTTGGCTTTTTATCTCAATTCTTTTTATGGAATGCCATTTTCGCATACTTGGCTTTTTTTTACATGAAATGTTTTTGTTATGATATATATATATATATATATATATATATATATATATATATACCCTTGCGATCCGTGCGGACACCTGATGCACTGTTGCCATTTTTGAAAAGCCGACTCTGTCCACAGACGCTCGTGTAAACATTATGACGCTCAAAATGAAAGAAATTATATGCGTGTCACAATCAGATGCATGTATTCGAGGACAATTTCTCGTTTCTCCCTGAGAACAAGAATCGCTACACCAATTCTTTGCACCCGTGTTTTTTTTGCATCGTTGTGAAAAAGGTGTGATTCTAATTCAATTCTTTAAGCCAGAAGTCACGAGTGCGTGGGACAAGGTATATAATCTAAGTGTGCAAGGCAGAGAAAGCGAACGGCGCGGCGTGCATCCAAAAGGCGCCTAGGATAAGCATTGCATTGATAAAGGGCTGGCTATCCTTTTCATGTACTTTTGAATCGTATACCTTATTTCTCAAACTTGTTGGAAGAATTGAAGTGGAATAGGCTGGCATAGAAAATACACTTTAATAAATAAAAGCCACACACAGGTAATAGATAATTTACTCTGTGCCTCTAGCGAATGCTCTGTGATAAATTATTTTAAACCGAAACATTCATAAATCATTTAACTTTAATTCCGATATAGAGTTAGTAGAGTTTTTGTTCAAGCTCAAAAAAACGTGTTATACTTTAATTTATTGATTTCAAAAACAAACTAAACTTATAATAATAAAAGAGTTGAATTATTCACAAGGCGGACAATGGTAAAAAATCGGCCGAATGAGTTTACACGAACGGTAGCAAAGGCGAACGATTTTTTTCGCCCATAGGGGAAATGGGGGCAAAATGGGGTACGGGGGATAAAACGAGATACCGCAGTGTTAAGTAAACTGCGCAAGAATAAAACCTCTTAATACCAGATGTTTTATTCCCATGACCAACTCCCTGCAATATGATTGGTGCCGGTCGGCTGAGCTTAAGTTGGTTTTCTCTCAGCATGTGATGTTGTGCGCTGTTCATTGTAAAAATAGCTTGCATATTTTGTGAAGGTAAGTACATTTTTTACGGACTTTTCAAAATTTTGTTTATATTAAACAGATAGTGGGTTATGTATTATTCATAACTAAAAGCGTTTCCCGTAAAATTAGCCTTTTACTTTGTATGATTTTTGTTTGAATTTAACTGGTGGTTTGGGGAAAACGGGGTACCTTGTTATACCTAGTCACCTATACCGCATTTTGCATTTTTGATTTAATAGGAGAAATAACCCTATAAAATTAAGTATCCCATATTGCCCCCCTTTCCCCTATTACGAATCCAGATACTATCCGAAAAAGTTGCAGCCTCTGGTCATAAAGTAATTTTACTTTATGGTGTGTTGAGCGAAAGATAGCGAATGCGAACTTATTCGTTCGCTTGTCTTTTGTCAGAACTACTTACACGAATTTATCTGCTACCATTTTTCAGCGTGCGGCTCATTTGTGTACGCAATCCCTGATCTGTCACTTTTTATATACGATTTTTATATTTATCCTTGATCCGTCAACTTACATCCCTGGGATTTAACCCTAAATTAAAAGATAAAAAGTGCACTTTTAATTCCTTAACTGCGAATAGTATAGGGGCTATCCCAAGGCGAAAAGTTTGTACAATTTTTCGAGGGATAAAAAGACACTCTAATTTGAATTTTTATTGTTAAAGTCTGGAGAGATGAAAAGTGAACTTTATGTGCCAAAAGATCAAAAAAGTAGTTATTTTTCGATATACAGGGTGTTTCCTAATTGAATGTCAATATTTATGGGTGTGATTTTTGGGCCCGTTTTAAGAAAAAAACTTCGTATGAACATATGTCTTAAACGTCTTACTTTTTGAGATACAGGGTGGTCATATTAACGATATTGTTATGATCATGCAGAGAAACGATTTTTATTTTTTTAAGCGAAAACCGTGCATCGGATTGAAAAAAATCGAGTAAACAACTTTGGTTAGAAATGATTGGATATTTCAAAAATAATTTTTATTTCAGGAAAAATCAGTGGCGTGCCATTAATGTCTGCCAAAATAGGCAGGTCAAATTACGTCCGAACGCCACTGATGAAAATTTAAAAAAAAGTGATACATTGAAAAATGCCTCTTGATTCGTAGTACATGTATTACAAATTTCATTAAAATATCTGAAGTGATATTGTAGATATTTTAATGAAATTTATTTTTAAAAACTTTACCAGTATGTATGTATCTCAAAAGGTAAGACGGTTAGGACATATGTTATGAAGTTTTTTTCTTAAAATGGGCCCAAAAATCACCCCCATAAATTTTGACATTCAATTAGGAAACACCCTGTATTTTGGATTCCAAAAGCGGATAGAAGATGGTACTTTAGAGTTGCAGAGGGCACGATCTCCTCCTCATATACCCGGTGGGACAAAATTAACAATATGTATTTCGTTGCAAGTTTCAAACAAAACCACTGATTTTATTGGAATAAACTAAAATGGCACACAGAATCAAACTTGACTATTTAAAAAGGTTCGTTTATTCTTGTGGTCAAGAAATTTTGATGATATATTTGAATTTATAAAAAGCTTTGTTGAGTGAATCATTAAAACAGTACTGGTTCTCAAAAAGTAAAATTTTTCTGAACCGATTATAAACAAGTAAAAATCATTATCAAAACTTGCAGCCATCTTAAATTTCAAGAAGGAGGAGATTCAAACTTGGTCATTAAAGACCGTTAATTTCTTGTGTTTCGAGAATGTTTTCAACTTTTTTTAAATTTATGAAAAAGCGCACAACATTGTTTGGTATTGTTTGGTGTAGGGAGATGTAGGTTGATCATTATAATCGATTGAGGCGTTCTCGAAATATTAATTTTTGCCTCAACCGTTGTTTTGCAGATTATATGATTGGCTTGCAAATTCTGATTACACCATGATCTTTCTGAAAAGTGATTTCAATAAAACAAAAAGCGTCTTGGGAAAAAGTGATTCTTTCATAAAGATTCAAAAAAAAAGATAACTATAAAAATTTTCCGGTGCCTTAAAATCCAATAAAGCAGACTAAATAAATTTGACCCTTTATAAAAGATCGCCTATCTTTACAATGTACATTTTCAAAAACTGCATGCGTGCATTATAGAGAGTAGACTACGCAGACGTTAAATCAGTACCTACTTTAGCATCCGCGGGCCTTAAAACCAACTTTAAGGCCTTACAATAATAAAATTATAGATCAATTTAAAAAAGTTATCAATTGATGATATGTCTAATTAAAGAAACTGAGACTCACTAATATTTCCTAAAATATTGGTTGAACACTATACACACGGCATCATAAAAGTGGTACACAATAATTTTTATAGTAGGTAAAAACTTGGTCTTTTCTTACAAACAAAGACACCCATATAGTATTTTTTTAACTGTTAAAGAATATGTCATTTTGTATTCCTGACATATAAACAGAGTGTTTCAATAACATAATTTTAATCTTAGTTTCCCTGAGTGATTTCAAGACAAAAAGTTCATATAAACATAGGTCCACAAACGATTAGTTTTCAAGATACAGAGTGTTAAAATTTTGTTTTTTTATAGCTCTTACAGTTTTTAAGATATTTAGCTCAAATTTGGCACGTATATTTACTTATAGGTACTACAATATTAGGCATGCCAAATAAGTTTTAATTTATTTGTTTATTTTGATATACTCGCGATGCCGTACTGGCGCATTTTTTAATTTATAATAGCAGCCCTTTGGTGAAAGAGCGACTTTCTCTAAACCGGTTAAAGATGCAAAAAAATTGCAAGAAACAAAAAAGTTTGCAAATGAAACAAGGATTTTATTTCTTGTCTTAAACTACCTAGTTCTGCCTACCAGTGGCTTATAAGGAAAAAAAATCGGACAAAAAGGCGACATGACCCCATCAAAGTATCACTCTGTAGATTTTTACCATTATTTGGCATGTCTTATAGTGTAGTGTCTATAGCTTAATACACGTGCCAAATGTGTACTAAATATCTCAAAAACTGCACGAGCTATAAACGAAAAGGTATATAAAAAACTACATTTTATCACCCTGTATTTTGAAAATAAGGCATTTTTAAGGAATTGAACATTAAAATTATGTTACTGAATTTTGAAACACCCTGTATATAAACATACCAAAATATAATCCGAAATAGCCCTATGATCATGCCATTTCAAAAATATCTGTGTTTATCATGTACCACTTTTATTATGATACTGATTACTGTTACAGTTCCATGTAGTGTACATGTATTGTATGCATTTCATTGATGCCCTTGGCGTGTTATAAACATTGGCGGCTCGTGTTTTTACTTCCACGCAATGGGCGCTTAACGCTTCATTTACAACCGATATATACAAATACTTAGGTATTTCTTCATCTTTATCACCATACATATGTAGGTACACTCAGTTGCACAAGAAAACAATTAAATCCCCTATATATTTAATAGGGTAACAAACCTATATTTAGCGTTTTGATGTACGAATTTTTTTGCAACAAAATATACGTAATTTGCAAAATAAACATTTTTTCTTTTGCGTAATGGTTTTTTTTAAAGAACTTTTAGTCATTATACGTTTTTCTTTAAATGTAACGTTTTAAAATATATATATACATATATATATATATATATATATATATATATATATATATATATATATATATATATATTTAGAACCATCTGAGAGAAATACAACGCTGCCTGCGCAAAAACAAAAAACTGCTGGGGTTAAAAAAATTAAGGTGAGTTATATTTTTATCTTCCTAGCCCACGTAGCGATGGCTAGAGAAGTTATTAGTTTCGATGAAAATTTTTTTTTTCAGAAAACGCCGAAAATGTGTTATTAACGGAGCATCGTATTAATATGCGGTTTTCGGAATATAGTAGACTAGACAATAATTTGTGTTATAACCAAAAACTTCGTAAGAACTTAAGTTTCTGAGATATTTACAAAAAACTTTTTTCAAGGCTAATATATCATGGCTTCACTTAAAGTGTGCTAATAGGCTAGCTAGGAAGGTTAATTTATTTTTTCTAAGAGAAATATGATAGATACGTGATACATATAATTTTGACACACATGACTACTTTGAAGGAACGTAAGAATGTGATTAGGTGAAATTTCAGAGTATAGGTTAGGCTAGAATAGGTTCAGGGTAGGTTAGGTTAGGTTGGATCTAGTTCCAGTCAGGTCAGGTCATTATCAGATTTGATTTGTATTTAAAAAAAATCTAATTTAAATATTGACCTGACCTGACTTAAACTAGATCTGACGAGTCGTTAAATACCGAGATGAATTCCATCAAAGGAGCATGCGCCAAATTTAACGTCAAAATGTCTAATTTAAATTATTGGCGCGAATACCGTGATTGACGCGAGATCGAAGAGCTTAACGTATAATAAAAAATTCAAGGTATAAAATAATGGTCAATTCTAATTTTTAGGTATGATTTTATGTCGGTACCGGGTGGTTTTTTATAACCGGGAGCACTCAGCAACTCTATCATTGAAAATAAATTGAGATTTTTTTGGTTAATTATGACAACTTTAAAAGCCAACATAATTTTTTTCTATCCGTCACCATGTACATAGTGTCCCAAATTCAATGTTTTTGGGGGGTTTCGAATATTTCTAGAGGGGCTAAAAAAACTGATCCCCCTTTGATATAACAAGCCGTTTTTAAACTACGGGGTGTTTTTAAAAAGTCTGCATTTTGGGAAGGGGTCTATAACTTGTTTATTTATTAATATTTTTTATTTCTGTGAAAACATTCTTAAGACACTTTTTTAAGAGGAATTCAACTGTTAAATTAAATTTCATTTGTCACGTTTAGTTTTTGAGATATCACATAAAATTAATTTTTCTTTATGATAGGATCCCTTTATTTCTTTATATTTTTGTATTTTTTTTTTATTTTTACCACATATTTTAGTTTGCTTAATGGGTTTAAAATATTTTAATATAAAATTATAAAAATAAAAAAATAATAAAGAGGTGATTAAAAAATAAAAATAAAGAAAACAATAAAAAAATAAAATATTGAGAGTGATTCATCATTTTAAAGGAAATTTTAAGCTGTTTTGAAAAATCGAATAAAAAAAGAGTTATTCTGTAAGAAAAATAACAACTTTATGCAATATTTTAAAAACCAAAAGAGATAAATAAAAACCGTTTACATCTGTCAATTCTTCAAGAAAAGATCTATAAGAAAGCTATTTACACAAAAACAAAATTTTCATAAACAAAAAAGTTATAGACCCCCTCCCAAAATGCAGACAAAAACACTCCGTAGCTTAAAAACGGCTTACTATATCTAAATGTGGTTTTCACCTTTAAGCTTCTCTTGAAATTTGAGCGTCGCAAAGGGGGTTCAGTTTTTTTCTATCTCCCCTAGAAATACCCGACACCACAAAAAAACAACGAATTTGGGACACCCTGTACAGGGTGTGACAATGAAGTCGATTTTTTGAGAGGGAACACCCTGCATATTTTTGCATTTTAAGATTCGTCTTTTCTTTCTGATTTCAAAAACATACAATATCTACGTGCTGCGATTAATATTTTTTTGAGGTATATGCAGTATTTCTTCTATATGATCTTATGCATTTTACGTTTATTTTGTTTTGCCATGGGAGTATTGACTCTCAACTCCAATGTTTCTTCAAGTATTTCTTGATTGTGTTTGTATTTCAAATCATCACACAGATCCAAGTTTTTTTGGGAAGGAGCATTTACATTCTAGGCATCTAAACATAAAAACACTTTCTGCATAGGAATACCGTTGTTCTTGTATGCCATGTTACAAAATACTACATAATAATTTTCCTTCTTATTCAATCTCGATCATCAATTATTCAATTTCAAATTATTCAAATTCAAATTATCCAAGTTTTCTAGGCCTTTGGATTCAAGAAATATGTATGAGCTTTAGCTATTAGATTAGGTAGTGGTTTTTTTTTGTATGTTTAAAATTACAAATATTCTATTTAAAATAGATTTTTTTCCTTTTTTGTTTTTTTAGATTAAGTAAAAAATCTTATAAAATTTCTCGGTATTTTGTCCAAAGAGTATGTTACTAGGTAGGAATGGGTGTATGCTGTATTAGCTTTAGCTATTATAGATAGATAGGTTTTTATTTATTTTTATTGTTTTAAAAGTTAAAATATTTTTAAAAAAAGTTAAGTGCATTAAAAAAAAATGTGATCTGTGTGTGTAATAAAAATGTTATTACTATTAAGCGTTTAGATATACTATAAGTATTTAAATGTAAATTTTGTTTTTTGTATATTTGTAGCTTTTTGTAGCTAATAAACTCCATTCAATTCAATTCAATTTACTTTGACAGTGTTTATTCAAATTAAATTGGGCACTAAATAATTTGTCACACAACTTGCACGTCATCGGCATTTTCACAGCACAAAAACGACGAATTTTCATAAAAAAGAACTGGAAATTATTAAAGTTTTGCTGTATAAAACCATACTGAAATATCTCTCAGTTGATTGGTTGGCAGAAGTGACAGAACAACGCTTGCGCACGTCTTGGAATTCATCTCGGTATTTAACGACTCGTTAGATCTGACTTAACCTAACCTGCTCTAAACCTGTTGTAACCTAACCTGCACTAAAATATCTCTTTTAACATTGCTCTTAAAGGTTTTAAAAAATATTAAATACCAAACATCTTTCCTGATTTTTTACTTTTAGCTTCTGAGACACTGATATTGAAATTTGGTATTATGAAATAACCCTGTTTTTGTTTGATTTTGGGAGTCAGTCTAAAATTTTTCTTTAAAATTTTGTTTCATACTCAATTGTTTTTTTTTTTACTTTTAATATTTTTAATTATTTTTTTGATTAATGATTTAAAAATATAAATAAAAGTAACTAGGTAAATATAAAATATTAAATAAAAACAATATAAAAAATACTCTGCCAATATATGGGCCCCTAAGCTCACACTAGGTACTATAGTTATAGTGTACGTGTGAGCTAATATAACTAAAAACAGAAATATATTTTATTCAACTCCAGACTAAATTACCTTTTGTTTGATACCACACAAGCCATGTTTTGACTTAAACTCAAATTTTTGAAATCTACCCCCACCCTTAAAAAAAACAAAAACTAAAATGTATTTTGTTAAACTCCGGACTCAATTACCTTTCGTTTGACATAATACACGCCATATTTTCACTTAAACTCTAATTTTTAAAATATACCCCCACCCTTTTTTTTTAAATAAATTAAAATATATTTTGTTTAACTGCAGACTCAATTACCTTTCGTTTGATATCACACACGCCATATTTTCACATAAACTCTAATTTTTGAAATCTACCCCCACCCTTTTATTTGGTTTGTGTTCGGTGGATTTTGTTCATTTTTAAATGGGACCATCTCGACCCAAAACCCAGCCTAGGTACCAAATTTCATTACAATCAGCCAAGCGGTTTTTGAGTTATGCGCGTTGGTCGTTACAGACAGACATACAGACATACAGACAGACAGACAGACATACAGACAGACAGACAGACATACAGACAGACAGACGGCGCAACAAAAAAGTTTCAAAATCATCTGAAACGCAAAGATATATAAAAATTTTGAAATCGGAACAACTTTTTTTTTCTCGAAAAAATTAGGATCACCATAGCTCACACTACCGGAATGGGACAACTGGGCGCCGCCAACTGGGCGCCGGGCCAACTGGGCGCCGGGCCAACTCGGCGCCGCCAACTGGGCGCCGGCCAACTCGGCGCCGGACTAAAAAAATTTTTTTTGACAAAATGTGTAGATGAAAAATAAAATATATTATTTATACAAAAACATCTTTAAAAAATCCTACGCAATTTTTTACAACCTTTATTTAGCTTCAGATGTTCTAACTAACTATCTATCAAATCTTGTGAAGCGTTTTTGACACACTTCCCATTATCCGATTTGGATGAAATTTGGTACAAACGTAGTGGTCCCATGACAATACAACATTAAGAAAAAAATATCCAAACAACCCCTACCCCCACCCCTTCTATAGAAAAATGTGTTTTAGACAAACTTCCCGTTATCCGATTTGAATAAAATTTGTTATACACATAGTGGTCCGATGATAATACAACAATAAGAAAAAAATATCCTCCCACCCCTACCCCCACCCCTTCTATAGAAAAATGTGTTTCTGACACACTTCCCGTTATCCGATTTGGATAAAATTTGGTATACACATAGTGGTCCGATGATAATACAACAATAAGAAAAAAATATCCTCCCACCCCTACCCCCACCCCCTTCCATAGAAAAATGTTTTTGACACACATCCCGTTATCCGATTTGTATGAAATTTGGTATACGTATAGTGATCCGATGACAATATATTATTAAGAAAAAAATATCCTCCCACCTCTACCCCCACCCCCTTTCATAGAAAAATGAGTTTTTGACACACTTCCATTATCCGATTTGGATGAAACTACAACCTTTATTTAGCTTCAGATGTTCTAACTAACTATCTATCAAATCTTGTGAAGCGTTTTTGACACACTTCCCATTATCCGATTGGATGAAATTTGGTACAAACGTAGTGGTCCCATGACAATACAACATTAAGAAAAAAATATCCTCCCACCCCTACCCCCACCCCTTCTATAGAAAAATGTGTTTTTGACACACTTCCCGTTATCCGATTTGGATAAAATTTGGTATACGCATAGTGGTCCGATGATAATACAACAATAAGAAAAAATATCCTCCCACCCCTACCCCCACCCCCTTCCATAGAAAAATTTGTTTTTGACACACATCCCGTTATCCGATTTGGATGAAATTTGGTATACATATAGTGATCCGATGACAATACAATATTAAGAAAAAAATATCCTCCCACCTCTAACCCCCACCCCCTTTCATAGAAAAATGAGTTTTTGACACACTTCCCATTATCCGATTTGGATGAAATTTGGTATTCACATAGTGGTCCGATGACAATACAACATTAAAAAAAATATCCTCCCACCCCTACCCCCACCCCCTTCCATGGAAAATGCGTTTTTTAACACCCTTCCCATTATCCGATTTGGATGAAATTTGGTATACATATAGTGGTCCAATGACAATACAACATTGAAAAAAAAAATTCTACCACTCCTACCCCCACCCTCATCTATAGAAAAATGCGTTTTTGACACACTTCCCATTATCCGATTTGGATGAAATTTGGTATTCTTAATGTTGTATGTCATGGGACCACTACGTGTGTACCAAATTTCATCCAAATCTACACATTTTATCAAAAAAAAATTTTTAGTCCAGCGCCGAGTTGGCCGGCGCCCAGTTGGCGGCGCCGAGTTGGCCCGGCGCCCAGTTGGCGGCGCCGAGGTTGATGGCGCCCAGTTGTGCTAGACCGTATTTAGTCGGTTATAACGTTTTTCTACGTTGTCCGACGCCTATTCTCCACCTCCTTCGATCCTGACAATCATCTTCTGTCAGATTTTTTTGATTCATTGATCTTTGGATTGACTGTTGCCATTCTAGTTTAGGACGCGCTCTTTTTCTGCGCTCTATTGGTTGCCATTCTGGGGCCTGCTTTGGTAATCTTTCGTCGTATATCCGTTGTACATGGCCGTACGATATCAGTTGCCTTTTAGTGATGTCATGTCGCTAGGCTTCCCGCGATTCCCATTCTTTCTTTTATGATCTCATTTCTTATGTGATCTGTTCTAGATATTCTCATTAATCTTCTTATTGCATCCATTTCGACAATTTTCATTTTTGTTTTGTATTTTTCTGCTACTCGACAAGTCTCTATTCCATACAACAGCGTGCTTTTCACCATTCTTTCATATATGTTAAATTTTACATTCTTTTTTATCTCTCTGCTCCATAAAATACTGTTAAGACATTTAACAACCCCCTCTGCCCCTACTATTCTTTTTTCCAGTTCTGATTTTATAAATCCTAATACAAAAATGTTCTGAATTTTTTTAAAAATTATTGTCTCTAATAGGCAAGTGTAAGAAACCATATAAAAATATTAATATTTATAAGAGATAGCTAAAAAACCTCTGTACAACACTGAAATTTTAGATGTATTGTATTTTCTTTTTATTTTTAGCCATTCATACCGCATAGGTATGAATGCTATGACAACGCAAGCGCAGTTGAAAACGTGAAAAAAATGGGATTTGGTTTTGGCTTAGAAGGCCCAGTAAAAATGTATCTGCATTTAACGCATTTTTGAAGATTAGGCACCAAGACGTGTATGGTTTCGTTCGGTTTATCTTATCTGATTTTGCTCAATAAAAAAATGCAGTTTGACAAATCTGGCTAAAATTTGTTTCCTAAAATTTACATTTTGATATTTTAATGAATCCGAGTGTACAATAAAATGCACCCCCGCTGAATGTGACGGAGATGTAAGGAATCTGGTAATAAGCTTCTTACCTTGCATTCCATACGGTTTTAAAGCTCTGCGTTCCGTAAGAACGGACAGAGTTAAGGGCGATCTGAATAGAATTTCTCTCTGAACTCCATCTCCGCCATTAAACCTGTTTTGAACAGAAAAATGGCAAATATTTATTCTCTTCTCAATCTTATTTCCTACTTCAATACAGGACTCAACAACTGCTGTTGTGTTGAGTTTATATAGAAATAAGAAAATAAAGAGAAAATATTATGTTATTCAAACATGTTACACAATATGTCTTTGAATGGTTATTTTTTCGATTTCGAGTATTTCCACGGATATTAGAATAAAGTTTTTTTATACTGGATCAATACCCAGTAATTTAAAAACTTAATTCAAACGTGTTGGTTACAAAGTTAAGCAATTAAAAAAATGCATACAACATCCAATGGCAATGCCGGGAATCGAACTCGATCGATTGCATGGCAAGCAGCGACTTTACCCGCTATACCACGGAGACGCAGACGTGGCGAAAAGGGTGCTTCATGTGCCTAGTCGCCAGGCCTAGAGCCTACCCCACACTACTAATAATTCTAGAGAATATTAAAATAGTATATTACATAACAAGAGAAGAAAGTGACTAATTTCACACGAGCGTGAATGTTATGACCGAGGCGGTAGCCAAGTGAAACAACAAGCGAGTGAAAGAAAGTTACTTTCTATAGAGTTGTGTACGCTATTTTTCCTAAGAGCACTGTTGAACTATACTAAATTTTGTAAAAATTGGTTTTTTTTCTGGTCATTCTCAAATGGAACTGCTTTTCCGCACATGTGTAAAAATTACTTTGCAACACATGTGCGGAAAAGTATGGTGATACTTAACGTCATCGTACTCTTTTCCAAACATGATTAAAAAAGTACTTTTTCAAACATGTGCGGAAAAAGCCGTTTTAAAAATTCTGCATTTTGGAGAAAGTCATTTTTGATGTTTGATGCTTTTTATGATTTTTTTTAGTAAATAATTCAACTGTCAAACTAGTTTAATTTGTCACTTTAAGTTTTGAGATAGGTATTACATAAACTTTTTAAGAAATGACCCGGGATATTCTACAAAAATGCGGTAATGATTAGAAACAAAACAAATACGGGGGCTGTCTTTTATATTTTGCATATAGGAACAAAGAGGGCGACACTGATCAAATATCGCTACTAAAACTTTTTTAAGTTAAAGAAGCGCTACATCAGTCGACAGTTTCTCGTGAAGAACTCAAGCGTGGACGGATTAGCCCTTGCGATTACACCGACGACGTCACCCAGAAAAAGATCGATGATGTGTGCAAGCTTATCATGGATATCGACATGTGACATATCACGAGATTGACGCTTCATTGGGGATTTCAAAGACCTCAATTCAAAAAATTTTGCATGAAAAATTAGGGGTAACAAATATTTTCATGCTGAATACTGCATCTGTTTACCGAAGAACAGAAAGAAGCTAGGGTGAATTGGTGTCAGAAAACTCTAGACTGCTTTGCTCGAAAAACGTGTACAGCATATCCCATTTTCGATGGGACTAAATGGAAAACTCGGTTATTATTAAAGAAATGTTAAAAATGGTGTAATCAGATTTTTGCTATACCCCGTAGTTTCGCTAATACAGGGAGTTTTTAAAAAATTGCATTTTTAATATCTCGCTTATTTTGCAAGATATTTGTATTCTGTAAAAACCATTTTAATTTGCTAAGAATCAAACCAATTAAACTAAAAATTGTTCAAGTAGAAATTTTAAATGTTGGATATTTCCAGGTTCGGACAAATTTTTTTTTAAAATATTTGATATTTTTTTGCCCTTAAAACAAAAAAGTATTACATTTTTATTACTTTGTGATAATAATAGCATGAAACCAATCAAAATAGTAATAAAAAAATTCCAGGTTCGTATTTAATTTTTTTATGATAAACAATATTTGAAAAATATGACACCGTCATTATTTTCTTCTAAAAAAGTTGACACATAAAGGTTTTTACCGAATAAAGAAACCTTGCAAAATAAGCGAGATATAAAGGATTATCAAAAATGCATTTTTTTTAAACTCCCTGTATTAGCGAAACTACGGGGTATAGCAAAAATCTAATTACACCATTTTTAAGGGTTCAAAAAAAGAGCACGGTAGGGTGCAATTAGAAAATGGAAATGTTTAATAATAACCGAGTTTCCCATTTAATCTCATCGAAAATGGGACACGCTGTACACGTTTTTCGAGTTTTGTGCCTCAAAGCGGTATAGAGTTTTCTGACACCAATTGACTCCAGCTTCTTTCTGTTTTTCGGTAACCAGATGCTGTATCCAGCGGGAAAAATTTTCTTATCCATGCAAAATTTTTAATAATAACATAGTTTCCCCCTGTTTGAATATTTCAAGATGAAGAGAAGTCAATAAAAGTCATCCGTTCTCGAAGTGTATTCAAAAAGATGGTCGAGACATTTGTCTTAAAAGCAGGTCATGTAGCAACAATTCATCTGGAAGATCATAGGACTGTTACCGCCGATTGGTACATCACCATTTGTTTGCCAAAAGTCATCGCTGAGCTATAAAAAACGAACCCCGAACGACGAGTCATCCTCCACCAAGACAATGCAAATTCGCACAAACCACAAGAAACCCAATTTTTAACCTAACAAAAAGTCGAATTGTTGGACCATCCTCCAACCAGTACCCACGATTTCTATACTGTTTCGAAATTCAAGAATGGATTTAAAGATTTGTCGTCAAAGGAAGCAGTCGACGCCTTCAAGAATGCAATTTTGACAGTACCAACAAATGAGTGGAATTACAGCTTTGACAACTGGTTTGAGCGCAAGCAAAAGTGCATTAATTTTTGTGGAGAATATTTCGAGAAACAACAAAGTCTTTAAAAATCTACTGTTTTATTCCAGCTTTATATGCAAAACTTAAAAGACAATACTCGTACGTGTATATGGTATGGTATAGTAAATAAGTAAGGCTATGTATCCTGATGCTAAAAAAGGCGTTAATATATTAATTTGATCATACAAAATTAATTTAAGAAACAACTGTCAAAATATATTGAGAGTCTTTTATTTGCTTGTATTTTTAATTGTCCCTTCAGCCTTATTTAGCTTGTTCGGTTTTTTAGATAACTTAGGCTATATAGAGGACATATTCTCAAAGATCTAAAAAATAGGATAAACTGACAAAAATGATGATTTTTTGTATCTTAAAACTACAGTGGAACCTCTATAACTCGAACCCCTCTATAACTCGAACCTTTCAAGCGGTCCCTGCAGTTTTTACATGTATTTTAACCTATGTAACTCGAGTTTCTATAATTCGAACTCTCCATAACTCGAACTGTTTTGGTTGTCCCTTCAGGTTCGAGTTATAGAGGTTCGACTGTATATTGCTTATTCGCGCTGTAAGGTATCATTTTACGCACTTGTTAGAAAAAGTTACTATATTATTCAAACTTACCGCCCACGTCCTCCACTGCCTATCCTTAAACTGAAGACTTTTATATGGACTGGATAACGCCTTTCCAGAATCTCCACGTCTGTTATCCTAGTGTTAGTCATGTGGGTATGCACCCCAGAACAACCATGCCATGTTGGTCCCTAAAGAAAAAACAATATGGTACTAGAGTCATGCAATCCCGTACTTTTTAAGTGAAAAAGGGTATCTAGAAGAAATTGAAAAAAATATTTATTCTCATGTGCGAAATTCAAAAAAGCGTGGATCTGGGTCAAAATATAGGGGGGGGGGGGGTTACAAATATATTATATTATTATGGTTTTCAACAGAAGGCGGATAAATTTCACACGAGCGTGAACGTTGTTAACAAGGCGCTAGCTGAGTGAAACAACATGCGAGTGTAAGAAAGTTACTTTCTATCGAGTTTTGTAAGCTACTTTTTTTACAAACACTGTTGAACTATACTGATTTTCTAAAAATTGATCTTTTACTTTGCACAAATCAAATAAAACTGCTTTTCCGCACATGGGTGGAAAAGAAGTATGGTGCCAGTTAATCATCGTACACTTTTCCATATATGTGCGGAGAGTACTTTTCCACATATGTACGGAAGAAATTCTGCACATGGGTAAAATTTTTACGTTTTATGAGGATGCAAATCGTGTAAAATCCATCATTTTCATATGTGGTCGTAGAAAAAGGTAATTATTAATCAACCGTGCAATTTTTTTTCAACAGTAGGGTTATTACCTCATTACCCCTGCCGCTCAAATCCGCGCTGGAAATCTTCTTTAAATATTTATTTAAATTATACTTATCTATTATACAGATTGTTAAAATAAGGTATCCGCCCACCCATTTTGCTATTTAAAATACGGGGGTAAAGATAACATCTTGGACGCGGCGCAAGGTACAAAAATGTCAAGGTGGTCAAAAACTGTTTTTCTAAGAACGTACGACAAATACTCAATAAAACCTCTGTTACCTTAAAAAAAAACACTCCGTAGATTCCCACATTGATACCATGCGAGGCTCCTTTAAAAAATTGGAATTTTTAAGACGCCTGTACAGCCTATTTGGTTATGTAAATTCTATAAAGGATTGTATGGAATATGTGTCTTTTGCTACCTAGAGACAGATAAAAGTTTAAATCTAGATAAGAGTTCATTATAAGAAGTGGGGTAGTTTTCATATAATTTAAAAGATAATTTTCAAAAAATTGGCTTCTCCAGAATCTGGCTATTAATATTATAATCATAATATAAGTAATATAGGTTTGTATATGTAAAAAACGCGTAAGAAAAAAAACTGTGATTTTAAACTGCTAGAAAAAAACGTTTATTTCATATATGAAAACCAGCTTAATAGGTCATTCATTAACGTTATAAAAAGAACGGTGCTAAAAACGGCGTTATAATAACGACATTATCAAATCAAAACAGCAATGTTTTTACGATATTTTTAAGTGAATTCTAAGTAGACTTTTATCAACGTCGTTTCCTACACGAATTGTAAAACGCGACTTGCATGGCTTTGCTACCATATATTTTTGAGATTTTACTAGAAGCAGCGCCACCTATTGGCGACATTTTTCACTTCGACCAAATCTATCCGGAAGTGCTTTGGCCTCTAAAGTCCAAAAACCAGTTGATGAAGTGATCCCTGATCCTTCACGATCAGTTATTAACCTGATAAAGACACATTAATATTGTGTGAAAGTGTTGAAAAATATTGTTTAACTTTTAAAGAAAACATAATGTATGTATAGATCTTTTGTCTTGCTTTGAGCGCCATCTTTTAAAATTGTCTTCTAGTGTTGTAGTCTTAAACTAGTGAACTTTTAGATCTTCCTTACGCGTCACTTTTAATTTTAAAAAAAGTTATTAAAATAAACCTGACAAAAGAAGACGCAGAAAGTTATTACTTTTAACAAGTCTTTATCTGGGCGGCTTTTAGAACTGGCTTTCGTGCCTTTTTTTCATTAAAAAACATATAGAAAAAAAACGTGAAAAAATAAGACGCAAAAAGTTAGTAGGTTTGAGAAGTCTTAATCTAGTGGCGTTTTAGGACATGTGAATTTTGCACATGGAAATAAAGAGGGTAAAAAGACGTTATATTACAATTTTATAGCTTGATTCCTTCTTGTTTTTAAGTTATCTTTAAGCATGTAGATTTAACAAAACAAATATTACAGGGTATGAGGTTGTTTTCAAGTAAATAATAACTATAATTATTTTTGTTCACGTTAATATAACGTTGATGTGATTTTTGTGCTATGTGGGTAAGTTGAAATTCAAGATCACGAGCAGCGTCGCAAAAGTTTATAACATAAAGTGATAAAAAAAGCTAATAGAGAATTATTGAAATACAGCCAGGCTATAATTGTGCCAGGCACTATTTTGACACATTCAAATTGAAAACTGACACTTGATCCTTCAAAATTGACATACCAAAGTCGAATTTAAAACTTTCGTCATTTATTTTCAATTAATAAGGCACTTTTTATTCCGGTGCATATAGTAAACAAAGGCCGTGTGTTGAAAGATCACAGCTGATATTACAATGTGAAGGTGTCAAAATTGTGCCTGGCACTATTATAGCCTGGCTTTATTTCAATAATTCTCTAATACTTAAGAGCAACTGTTTTTACTTTCTGATTCATTTTAATAAGTAATAAACTAGCGCACGTGGTAAAAAAGAGGCTTTTTTCTAGTGTTTAGATTATATAACAGTGGCGCGCTTAACAACTTTTCAGGAAGAAGGGATGAAATAAATCTGTTTTAAAGTAGTACGCCATCTTGACTTTTGTATATAAATGGCTCTTGACATAAAGAATATAAAATCTAAGGTTTTCTTTTTTAAATTTAAACTATTTTTAAATAATTTATACTCAGGTAAACTTTTGGTGGTTTTTAAGGGAAAAAGCAAAAATGTTTTTTTATTTATTGCGAGAAAACTATAAATTTTATAGGAAAGTTTATATACATTTTATGCGAAGGAATGAATGTTCTATTTGTTTATTTAAAAAAATTAATCTTTTACTATTTTAATTAAAACACTTCTGGAAGACTTAAAACTACTTTTGACCAGCTATTCTCTAAATTTTTCCCTTGTGCGTCGCTTCGGTTATTAGCAAATACGTGAGAGCATAAATATGGGGCATACCCATGCATTCTCACACGCGATGCTTGAAGCCAGGACCCCCATTTAATTCTTAATGTTCCTTTTACTGGCAGACAGGAGTTTGGTTACTGCGCATCCATTAGTTTGGGTGATTTTCGAACATACTCTGTTACGTCACTACATTATTTGACAATTGTTAGAAATATAGAGTTATGTCTATTATATTTTTTCTAAAAACTAGTTGATTGGGTGAAAATTTATCAGGTTGTGGATTAAAATTATAGTTTTTCTAAAATTAATTATGCAGATTTATTGTGGAGACCATAAAGAGTGTTTAGTGGCATCTATAAACGACTCTTCACTTTATTAAATTATAAAGAAAAATACAAGTACTTACCTATGGAATGGCACTCCCTTACTTCTTCCGGACATTTTTCCACAAACCGCATATATTTTACGTGAATTATTTTCCATTTTTTACAGAAAGAAACATGATTTTACACGACAAACGCAAAACACCATAAAATGTAAATAAACAAGAAATATGGCGACTACCCACACAGCAGCTGTGTGTCTATGTGACAAAACACACGCATACGCACTTGAAAATTAATTTAAATTTAACATTGTTTCCAAAGCAAGATATGAGTGTTTCACTTTTCGCTCTTTTGCACATGTATTTATGCTCTAAGGTACAGTCGAACCTCTATAACTCGAACCTCAAGGGACAACCAAAACAGTTCGAGTTATGGAGTGTTCGAGTTATAGAAACTCAAATTACATAGGTTAAAATACATGTAAAAAGTGCAGGGACCGCTGAAAAGGTTCGAGTTATAGAGGGGTTCGAGTTATAGAGGTTCGAGTTAGAGAGGTTCGACTGTATTTGGTTATTAGTTGTTGCACTCTATCTACACAAAATAAGCTACCCTAGTGAAGTAATTCGAATAAAATTTAAATGAATGGCCACACACATTCAAATTTATTTTTTGTTCATTTTACAAAAACAAATCACCGCCGATCAAATGCATTCGGTTAAACTATACAAACGTGTTTTTAATTCAGTCAAATATAACACCAAAATAGTTTGAATGGGCATGATAACGCATTGATTGATTAATTTATTAGTTATTTACAAATGCATTCACGCAAGCATTATGTACAGTGTGATTCACTTTATTTTAAACCCCCGGTTAGCGCCTTTATTATTGATGAAAGAAAAAAAGTTTAAAGGTAAAAGTTTTATAGTTTATCAAAAGCGTTTTATCTCATATTACAGATGTTGCCAAATAGTGGGATCATTCCATTTTGCCGATTTATAGTGCCATATTTTACGAGGAAGTGATTGTTGGCTTGGTGGTATGAGCATTTCGCACTTTGATATTATAAGTTTATGATCGGATGAACCAAATGGGGGATCTACTTGAATTGTGTACGAGTCAGGATTTGTAGTTAGGAACAAGTCTAAAAGCGCTGCAAATTTATCCCTTTCTGAGATACGGGTAGGTTCAGCAACAAGCTGCGTTAGACCACAACTTATGGCAAAAGCTTCTGCTTCCCTGCCTTCGTTATTTGTTTTGTTGTGGTGTTTTAGCCAGAGTATATTTTGGACGTTGAAATCGCCTAAAAAGGCAATTTCCGCATGTGGAAAGTTTGACTGTATACTATCACAGTTTTCGGATAATGTCGCGCAAAAGTTTTGGTACTCGGTGTTACTTGGCGGTCGGTAGAGGCAGCAGATGAACCTGGTCGATGACTTTGAGGTGAATTTTAGCCATATAATATCGAGGTTCGCTGGTTCTAGCTTCTCCTCTCGATGACATGAAAGGTCATTTACACAAACAGATCCCAAAATTATGTCAAAGTCGATGGTGTAGGTCATAGCTGGGATAAAGATAGTTCACAATCGGTGCTGCAGAACTGATTTTAGTTTTAGTGAGAATAAGGATGTCAGGTCTTACTTCTCCCGGACATTTTTTCAAAAACCGCACAAATTTTACGTGAATTATTTTCCATTTTTTACAGAAAAAAAACACAGTTTTACACGACAAACGCAAAACACCGCAAAACTTAAATAAACAATAAATATGTGGTCTATCCACACAGCAGCTGTGTGTCTATGTGACAAAACACACGCATGCGCACTTAAAAATTCACATCTGCGAATTAAAATTTGCCACTGTTACCAAAGCAAGCAATGAGTGCTTCACTTTTCGCTTTTTTGAACATGTATTTATGCTTTAACGTAATTGGTTATTAGTTGTTGCACTCTATATACACAAAACAAGCTACCGTAGTGAAGAAATTCGAATTCGAATAAAATTTAAATAATGAATGGCCACATTGAGCGAAATTCGTAGCTACTAAATTTATTTTTTGTTCATTTTACAAAAACAAATCACTGCCGATCAAATGCATTCGGTTAAACTATATAAACGTGTTTTTAATTCAATCAAATATAACACCAAAATAATTTGAATGCGCATGAGAACGCATTAATTAATTTATTAGTTATTCACAAATGCATACACGCAAGCATTATGTACAGGGTGATTCACTTTATTTTGAACCCCCGCCTCCGGTTAGCGCCTTTATTATTATTGATAGAAAAAAAGTTTAAAGGTAAAAGTTTTATAGTTTATAAAAAGCCTTTTAACTCATTTTACAGATGTTGCCACAAGTCATTCTACAGGTCAAAATTTGACATCAACTTTCTTACATATTATTTAATTTTTAACCGACTTTTCATTATGATTTTAAAAATGTATAATATGTCTATACTGCGCGAAACATTTTCTGTGATATAACGCATTATTTTTCCATTAAGATCCTATACACTTCATTATTATTTATTGTAGTACAGTATGTATTTTGTAAATAATAAATATAACAAGAGTAAAATTAACAATAAAATAAAAAATACATTTAAAAAGTACAAATCAACTTAAAAAGTAAGTGGGTTCAAAGTACCTAGAACACTAGCAGCATTGCCTTTCTGTAATACTAATTCTTTGAGTAAAGAAAATGAATGTTTTAAACTTTATTTGAAAAATTATAAAAAAAATTATTTGCTTCCTCAACCCAAGGACCGTGTGTTTCCACTGCAAATGGGATAAGATATAGCGGTCTGAAAGCTCTTCGTATTTTTACCCAAGTGCAGCACGGCGAAAAGAAGGGTAATGTATTTCGCTTAGGATATGTATGTATGTATGTAAATATGTATGTTTTTGTCGCGCTAGAGGCTAAATGGTTGAACCGATTTTGACAAAAAATGTCTAGTTGATTTGCTACTGATGCCGAAGGTGCTATACGCTATATTTTTTTAAACAGAGATCTAAAGAGCTATAATGCTTCTTGGATATTATCACTCTCAACACCCTGTACTTTAAAAACTGGTCATTTAAGTTTTCCCCATAAGAACTTTTCATAAGAAGAGATCAATCTAAAGCACACTAAGGCTTGTTTCTCATCAACACTTTCTACTAATATTTACTTAAATAAACACCCTGTGTTTTAAAGTTACAAATTAAAATTAATAAAGACAGCTTAAATATATGTGATACTCACAATTGGAAAAACCGTCTAAAGAGCTATTATGTTCTTGGACATTATCACTTTCAACACCCTGTAGATATTTCAAAAAACTGTCATTCATTAAGGTTGGCCCCATGAGAACTTTTGATGAACAAGGTTTAATTTACAACATACTAAAGCTTGTTTCTCATTAAAACATTCGACTAATATTTACTTAAACACCCTATAGATAATGCTTTATAGGTAGAGATTGAAAATAAATAAATACTTCGTAAATATATGTATTTCAATAACTGTTAATTAGTCTGAGTTGGGCCCACGATAACTTTTGATAAGAAAGGTTCAGTCTACAATATACCAAAATTTCGTGAAGATTGACGGATTAAAGAAATCCCATAAGAGGTGTGCCTGATCCTTTATATTTTAGTTCGTAGGTTTCTTTTAGGTAGTTTTCTTGTTAAATAAATCGATATTTTATTTTTTGTACTTTTTTACATAGGTAGTTTGAGATAACAATGAACCTGCCATTTTCTGGCTACTTCACTGATTTATAACTGGGATTTTGATAACATTCTAAAACCAACCAAGTTGTTAAGATCACCAAAAAAATCCGTCTATAAATAAAATACGTTTTAACGCCCCAGAGCGCTAAAGTATCGGTTTACAGCGCCCGGGCGTACAGTAGCTTTCGGTTGTACATAGGATAATTATATAGAGTTAATTATGGATTGGATTTAATTGTGGATTGGATTTCTAAAAATATTAATGAAATATAGGGTGTTTCTAACTATCAAATACAATTAAAAAATAAGCAATTTTTGAGCTTATTTTAGGACTAAAAGTTGGTATCAATATAGGTCCGCAAACATTTCGTTACTCACAACTTCCTATGCGCTTATTTCAGGAATTCTGATAAAGTCTACAAAAATATTATTTTTTTTAGCCTTAAACTTATCTATTGTAGCTACCAGCATTTACACCGTACATATTTTTTTGGGGTCTGGGGGGATAATTACCTCCTTTACCCCCCTTTCCCCCTAAGACCCGCAGGTAGTTACCCAACTACAGAGTTTTTAAATTGTTAATATTTTTCCTTTATCTGCGTATATTAATTAACTTCGTGCCCTCTTGGAACACACATAAAATAAAAAAACAATAATTTTAAAACTGTTTACTCGAATTTAGTTATACGGTATTATAATCAAGATCGTCACCCTAATTCTGACACGTCATAACCCAACTCAACAAAATTTTACAGGAATAAGAAAAGTTAGAAGCAAATTACATAGGGTAAGCCTAAGCATTATGCGACTTATTAGAAGTCGCGGGATTGACCGTTTTATTATTTTTTTTTTTTGGTTGCGAGGATTTAACGGCATATAGCTATGCATAATTAATAACCTTTGACGCAAAAATATGAACTTTCATTTTTATGTGGGTTACGACGTTTCAGAATTAGGGTATCGATATATTGTTTCTTAAAATTCGATTAAAAATATATTACGGCTTTTTGTGCTCAACCCACTATATACACATAGGTACATGTAAATTTCCTGGGATTACATCTGATAGATATACCTACCAGGGAATTCCAACACACTAAATCATAGTCCTAAATCCCAGATATAAGCCTCGGGAGTACTGTCATGATCAATATTATACAGTATATAATTATGGGAAAATACATTATGCAAAACACCCATTACTCTAGTCGCTAGAGGCCTTCCTGTTTTTTGCGTATTAATTTACAACAGGTTAAAACAAGCGCGTATCTAGATCAAAATCTAGGGGGGGTTCTGGTCAGCGGAAAAACATTTTAAGTACTTATTTTTTTTCTAGGGGGTTATTATCCGGTCACCCCTGTATTTATTAACTAAAAGTGTATATTTCTTTATCTGGGGGTGGGTAATTTCCACGTTACCCTCCTCAAATTTGCGCTTGGGTTAAAAGTCTTTATATTTGATATCAGTATTAGACCTATTGCAAACTGATGTATCAAAAACTAACTTCAGTTTGTTTGATTCAAAGTGCACTTTATTTTTTTTTATTTGATAATTACGCTGTGTTAAGCAACTTAAATTTAGGGTTGACTTAACAGTTTTCTCCACTTTGTTGTAACTATAAATCACACTGTGTTTATACCAGATTATTTTGTTTTGGATATTTTATTTAGTTTACTTTCTTAAACGGCTTCATTCTTTTAGTCTTTGAACTAGCATAGTATGGTTAAGTACGAGTATTATCCAAAAGCTTGATCGCTTTTATATTCACTTGTTGAAGCAGTAATATCTTTGTGGCTTTTTGCAAACTTCAATTTCTATTTGTAGATTCCGATGAAGGTCACTATATAGAACGTAGCAAGATATGTAAAACCAGTAACTATGTTACACAATTTAGTTCAACCCCATACTTAAATACCCTATGTCCATGTTACTTGCAGTATTTTTCTCTAAGGCAGTGACTATAAATTGACTTCGTTCCACTTAGCCAGTTCATTTTGATTACTTTATCTTAAGTTTTTTTCTCGTAAGTGGACAAGACCTGAACCACCAACCATATGATGATGATGTCGCCTTAATAACAGATAAGAAACAAAAACTGATAAAAATGCTAGAAGAACTGGAGACAGCAGCTAAAAACATGGCTTAATATAAACTGCACTAAAACTAAAATCATAACAAACACATAAGTAAGATATTACGAGAAGAATAAACCAAGAAAACAAAGAAGAAGTATAGTGACAATATACCTGGGACAAATTATTAAACTAAAAAAAGAAAATTAAACAGCTGAAATCAAGAGTCGAGTAAGATAGTAAGTAATAAGTAAGGTGTCCAAAGTACGTCAAAATGACAGTGTATAAGCAATGTATCCTTCCTGTATTTACCCAAGGATCTCAGACCTGGACACTTACAAAATTAAACATTAATAAGGTAACAAAAGCCCAAAGATTAATGTAAAGACAAATGTTACATGTAAAGCTAACAGAAAAAGGAATGAATGGGTAAGAAATAAAACAAAAGTAAGGGATGTCAGAGGAGAATTAGCAAAATTAAAATGGAAATTTGCCGGTCATAATATCAGACAGAAAGACATTCGATAAAACAAATGTATTGTAAATTGTTTTATTGATATTTTATTTAGTTTTCTTTCTTAAACGGCTTCATTATTTTAGTCTTCAAACTAGCATAGTACGAGCATATAAATAAGGTAGTTAGGTACGAATATTATCTCAGCTCAGTCGCTTTTATATTCACATGTTGATGCAGTATATCTTTGTGGCTTTTTAAAAACTTCAGTATCCCGATAAAGGTCACTATATCGAACGTACCAAGATATCTATAAAACTAGAACCTATGTTACTCAATTCAGTTTAACCCTATACTAAAATACCATATTTATGTCCACACTGGTTGCAGTATTTGTCTATCAAGCAGTAACTATAAATTGACTTTCTTCTACTTAGCCAGTTCATTTTAATATACTGTATCTGAAATTTTTTATCTTAAAGTGCTTTGCGCTCCGGTATCTGGCATCAAATCATACCGAGATGCCTGATATAACTTGAATATGGTATAAGAATAAAGTTAAGTTTAGTGTGATTAATAGATTTTGTCGTGCATTTATTTTTACCACTTAAGTTTACCCGAAAATGCGTTACGAGACGAACTAAAACGAAAAATATATACCAGTAAAAAATGTGACACCTTCAAAATTTTTAGCTATACGCCACACTAAGAGGTGTAAAATTATAACGATTTTGATTTTGTTTGAAAAACTAAAGCACTAACGAAATGTTTTGGAATATTGGTGGTAATTTTCTTGTTCGTTAAATGTATGATGATAAAAAATTATTAATTAATAATATCTATAGAAGTCAATGTTGTTGGGCTGACGAACTTTTTAAGACGTTCTTTTGTATCCTAAGTAATATAATTATGACTCTAAAAACTCTTTAAAAAAACCCCGTAAAATTTCTCGTTGTTATTAAATCGCGATTTGAATTTTCATTTTTAAAGCTATGAAAATCGACAAAAACTTTTTTTTTGTAGAACACAGTTTGCCTTGGTTGTTTGGGCGCAAACCGTTTCGACGTTGGCCGACCCGCCGCGCCGCGCCGGTCTCTATGATTATTCTCCACGAACAAAAACAGAAATAACAAATAACAAAAAAGTAGAAAGCTCATAGTACCTTCTCCTTCTTGCATAATCCAGTTTTACACGAAACCCAGATTTTAATAAGAAGTTAGATATAGATAATTTTTATTTCGAAACCCACTTTGCTCTTCTTCTTCTTGGTCATCAAAATCATTTTCTATTAGGTCTCTAAGAATCCTACCGTACAATCTACTTAGAGTACTGATTACTGAAATTCCTCTGTAGTTGTTAAAATCCAGCTTATTTCCTTTTTTACGTATTGAGGCTATGAAAGCTATTTTCCAATCATCAGGTACTGGATGTCCTTTTATGCATTGATTGATAATATATGTGAGATTTTCTAGTAGTTTCTCGGATCCATATTTGAGCATTTTAGCGTATATTCCCCCCAGGTCCGCAAGCTTTTCCGGATTTAAGCTTTTTAATACTATTCTTTATCATTTCTTTTTCGATAATCACTTCCTGTCCATGTACTTCTATGTCTCTCCTCGGAGAGGCTGACAAATATTCGAGTCTTGTTTCCTGCAGCAGTCTCTTGTGGTGTTCTGTCCATTGTTCTGGTTTGATGATCTTAATGTTTACTTTTTCTTTTGTTGGGTTTTTAACGTTGAAATGAATTTCCATACTTCAGAACTCTGCCTACCTCCTACGTGTGTATTTATATCGTGGCATTTTCGCTCGAACATTTTACTTTCTTCCGTGCGTATCAGATTGCTTAGCAGTTTTCTGGTTTCCCTGTTCTTTGCTCTTTAGTACTGAGCCATTTCAAATATGTAGGTTATTTTTCCTTGACCATTTCCTGTATTACCTCCGTCCACCACATCTTATTGTTATTTTTATTATCTTGGTATCCAACAGCTTCTTTGCTTGCTTCCTTCTAGGTTTTTACTATGTTTGTATATATCTCTTCAAATGAATGCTGTGTGTTTATTAATTTTTCATCTAATCGTTTCTGATACAATATTAGCGTACTTTCGATTTCTGACTTCTAAAGTTGTATTTTTGATTTTCTTCGATGCATTCTAGGTTTTCACTTTCTCCAATACTTTCGTCTCTATTTGTTTTTCTTACAGGGAATAATATTTTTGCTTTTACCAGATGGTGGTCAGATCCACAGGTAACACCACGAAGTGTTCGCACATTATACCACTTTAGTTCCGAGTGTTGTCCTAATATAGTCCACCTTGTTGGCTGAATCCAGGTATATCGATGAATTTCCTTATGTTTAAAAAAACCATTAATTATTTTTAGATTATGGGTTTCACACAATTGCATCAGTCTCAAGCCATTATCATTTGTTACTTCCTCTCCAAATGGTCCTACCACTTTGCTTTTGGTTTGTGTACCAGTTCGACTATTAAAATCGCCAAGCATAATTATTTCCCTCGTATTGCCGATTTTACTGATAGTCTCATCAAGTTTCGTCATTTGATGGTGCGTAGGCTGCTAATATGCTTATTTTGTGTCCAAGCATCTTCATGTTAACTCGAAGTAAGTTTTTGTTAATGCACTCGTAGTCTGTAATCTAATGTTTCAGGTTTTTCTTTATTAATAAGGATACCCCTCTAGGTGCTCTCCTATCTTTTGGGACTCCAGTGAATACGTGAACAAAGTTACCAAACAAAATTTTCTGACAAAGTGAGTTGCTAACCTCCAGTGGCGGATCCAGGGGGGGTGGTAGAGGGGCCCGCCTCCCTTCCCCCCAGACATATAATTTATTTTTTAATTTAGCAGCATCACTTATTTAAAATTTGTCACATATTCTACTTTTTTTTATTCGCCTGCGGCACCATAAATATCCTTTAGATACTAAATTTCACACCTCGGATACCAGTAGGACCTTTTGACTGCCTTTGAGAGGTCTGCGCAAGTGGAGAGCATATACACGGACTTCTCGACGGCATTCGACAGGGTAAGTCACATGCACATTGTTGCCAAACTCAGGGCGATGGGACTTGGTGCGAGTGTGGGAAATTTTTGTCGCAGCTTTTTGAAAGGGCGGACCCAACAGGTTACGGTGAACAACTATATCTTCAATATTTTTGTACACTCTGGTGTTCCACAAGGCTCGCACATTGGTCTAGTTTGTTTTAACTTGTTTATTTTGGATCTTGTAGATGTAGTTGTTCATTCTGATTATTTGGCGTTTGCGGACAATTTTAAATTGTATAAAGTAATTGAATCATACCTAAATATACAGTTGCTTCAGAGTGATTTTGATGGTGCTATGTAATGGTGTCCATTTCTTTTGATCATAGGAGCAATCAAAAAGAATACCAGCATTCTATCAATAATTTACCATTAAAAAACGTGACTACTGTAAAACATTTGGGGGTCATTTTTGATAACCAGAGTGTAACCTTGGTTTCATCACGCGTAATAGTGCACACTTATCACCACAATAGGGACTTATTGCAATAAAGCCAGGCAGTAATTGTGCCGGGCACTATTCTTACAGTTTCGCATTATAAGAACAGCTGTCTTCTATCAAAATTAGACCTTTGTGTATTATAAAAGCCGGAATTAATAGTACCGCCACTGATTTTTTATAAACTATAGCATTGTGGCTGAAACATTTAACATTAAAAGCTTGGAGACTAGAAGGACCTGTATTGATGCCTTGACCCTGTACAAAATTTTAAATGGTTTATTTTACTGTTTTTCAATTCTTCAATTAATATCGTTATACACCATCCAACGAAGGGCAAATTCACAAATATTTCCTATCCCTTATCATCATGCTAACTATGGATTTTTCGCCCGGTTACTCGAACATTAAGATTTCATAATACACAATGTCTTGACCCTTTTTCGTGCAGCCTAACATTACTGTTAATGTTAAAAATTTTGTACATCTACTGTTTTACCAATTTTTAATTTTATAATTGTTTTTCCTTGTGTTATTTATGAATATCTTCGTTCTTCTTCTATAGTGTTTTTTTGTAATTTTTATAAAATGGATTTGCCGTCGAAATAAATAAATAAATGCAAGACAAAATCGAGGGAATCCTAACGTGAGAAGATTGATTGAAGACCTAACCTCACGACTTAACGGCTTTTCGCTTTATTTTTAAGATTGAATTCACAAGGGATTTCAACCATAGCTCTTACAACACTATTGAAGGCAAAACGATTACGGTGAATTTTCTAGTCCAATAAAATTTAATGGACCCTCTCTTGACAATAATATAATGAACTCCTCATTGTTGAAGTTTAACGGAAACACGAAAGAATTTCGAATAAAATGTTAAATGATAAAGTTTTTCAAAGTTTTCATCATGGGTCAAAGGAAACTTCTTGGAACTTTTAAGTCAGACGAACAAACTTCCTGCAAGCTTTATAGTTTCCTTGCCTTGGCGACAACAAGGCGATGACAATTAAATGCCGAACAAAAATGTTTCACTCGGATCAACGCCGAACAATAGTAAAGTTTAAGTTAAGCTTAATTGGAGCAGTGATCTTTTATCCTTTGACCGAAATTGTTTTTCCAAATTTGTTATTATTTGTTACACTAAAAAAAACAACGTCGCGGAAGTTGCCCCGGTGCGGCGGCGAATTGTCCCGGGGGCAGGTATAGTCAAGGCAAAAACTATGAAAAGGCTCTTAATTTTTGGATATGACTTTTGGTTTTAAACCCACATTCCATGGACGAAACTTGTCTATAGATGGCGCAGCTGCGTCTCAGACAAGACGATGCCAGTGTGCTTCAACTTTTAAGTGCTCGACTCAGATAGATAGGAGTTAGTTTTAATTAAAATAGGCTTACCTAGGTATGCTGTTCTCCGCTGATGACCTGAAATGCACAGATACGTACGTCTGGAGATACTGTTACCTTTGAGGAAGTTGGAAACCAACCAAAACCAACTTTTCCTTTTCATTCTAACACTCGCGTGTTAAGCACACACATCTTTGTGTGAAGTATAAAATTATTTTTGATTTAAATGGTCATTTCCCCCTGTTTTTACTCCAATGAATCTTAATATCTCAGTTTTCCCCTTAAAATATCGACAGGAAGAGAGAAAACCCCCCCATAATCTCCTCAAAACCGAGATTTGTTAGGTTTTATTCAATTTTCTCGCAAGCTATACCTTATAGAAAAAATTTCAAAATATACTTTTATTTTGATAACAAAATATCCTTATTGGCAATCTATTGATCAATAAAGTTAAAGAAAAATAAAAGTAAGTAGACTTTCAGTGGTTTCCGTAAACCACTGGGATTATTTAGAATAAAAAAAAATTGTTTAATAACAATTTAACATTTAGAGATATTATAATGTGGAGTATGTATCACATTTTAGACTCCAGGAGCCAGTGGCGTATATAAAAAAAAGTTTCGGGGTGGGCCGAGACAGATTCGGGGGGGGGGGCGAGACCCCATGAGGCCGTATTTTATGCTATGTGATGTTTGTATTCATGAAATGTGTGGAAAATATCTAAAAAAATCTTAGATTCGGGGGGGGGGGGGCTTATATACGCTACTGCCAGGAGCGTACTTATATAAATACTTGATTGAGATTTGTTTCCTGTAAATTTAATCGGAAAGTTTCTTGGGTTTAGGGATGGGAAAGAAAAAAATATATTATTTATTTTTCTTTCTTTAATTTCACTTGTTGTTTATAGTTTTAGGTCCTTGAATTATTTGCAATTTGGTATTTGATAATTATATTGGCAATCGCCCATTTGCGATCAGAAATTATAACACACGAAAAGGTGATCTCATGCTTTCAGGCGTTGATTCTTTACGTCTAATTTGAGTTATCATACCTTTGACAGTGGAAAAGAAGAATTTAATTTCACTTGTTTATAAAAAAAAACTGACCTATGCTTTTAATACCAAAGAAATACTTAGCGTTCTACACAAAGCTTTTAAGTACATTACCAAAATAGTTTTTGGTCTTTTTGCTCAAACGAAACTTGAGAGCACGACTGGATATCGGAAAATCGCGTGAAAATCGATCAAAGGTCAGGAAAGTAAAGCGAGGAGGTCAGATAGGAACAAATAAATTCGGCTTAAGGGTCCGGAATACCCGAGACTAAAGTTAGTTCTGGCACTTAGCCAGGACACCGTACTTGTATAGAAACTAGAAGATTAAGTACTCAAACATTTGACTTCCTTTAAACAAAAATGTCTTTGGAAAATGTTGTTTTTACTTTTTTTGTTACATAACTAGTGCCTAACCCTAAATCAAACTGGCTATTCTGCTAAATAGAAATAAAATTGCGTATATTATTCACTGTAACCCTATTGAATATAATTCGTACATAATTTTACCAAACAAAAACTAATAAAAACAGTGAGATCCAATCTGTTATCGGGGAAAACTCCATAATGTCATCGTCGCCTAGAAGTGTTACTGAAAGTGTTGTGAAAGCGGCGCCACTACCAGTTTTAAAAAATACGATCTTTGATATTAGAGACACACCACACATTAAAAATATCGTAGACACCTCAAATTTTATGTAAGTAGCAACGACTTTATTATCTATCACCAAAATGTACAAAGTTTAAATAATAAAAAAGAAAAAATTGAAGTTGTATTCTCGGAAATTGAGCCAGATGTTATTTTTATCACGGAGCACTGGCTAACCAACGAACAAATTAATTTTATACATTTTAATAGCTATAATCTGGGCGCCTCTCAATGTCGTAGTGCTATGGAACATGGAGGTTTAGCAATATATCTAAAAGACACTATAAGCTATCAAATCGTTGATGTCTCAAACTCCCATGTTTCCAGAAATATGGAATGTTGCGCCGTGAAACTTCCTGATCGAAAACTTTTATTAGTTGTAGTTTACAGACCCCCAACTGCAAATTTTAGTGATTTTCTTTTTAATTTAAATAGTCTTTTAAGTGATATTTCTTGTGACAAGTATGAGGTGATTCTGGGCGGTGACTTTAACATAGATACTTTAGTACCTTCTAAAGAGTTATCTAATTTCAAAGATTTAATTTCATCACATGGTCATAAATATGTTATTGAATCGCCGACAAGAGTCACTTCAATTTCTTCAAAATGTTTGGATAATTTTTTGGTACCGCACGACAATAATATATGTGCAGAAGTTATTAAAACTGGGTTTTCAGACCACTATGCACAGGTTTTAAAATTGAAATCTCAAAAACAAAGAAATAAATCTATATTTGTGCATAAAAGATATTTTTCCGACGACAGTATCAAAAGGTTTCAGTCTTGTCTGGCGGAAGAAGACTGGGTTGACACTCTGTCGGTGTCGGATGCTGACAAAGCCTTTGATTCCTTTTTTAATAAATTTTCTTTTTATTTTAATTTATGCTTCCCTTTAAAACGTGTTAGAAGAAGATTGAACAAAAAAAAAGTTGATCGTCGTTGGATTACTCCGGAAATCACTCATGTTAAAAAAACGCTCGTAACAATTTCTACTCTTACGAAAAGGTACCCTATATTTAAAAGAACGTATACTTCTTTAAATCGTTTTTATCAAACTATGCTTAGTACCGCTAAAAAACAATATTATGATAACCAAATTTTAAACTCCAAAAATAAATCCAAAAAAATGTGGGAAATTATTAATAATAAAAAAAATAAATCAAACAACAATTCTCAGTCTACAATTCATCTTCAGTCTAATCAAAAAGTTTTAAACGAAAAAGAAACCGCTTTTCACTTTAATACCTATTTTAGTAATATAGGTTCAAATTTATCTTCTACTTTTGCCCCAGAGGTCGATCAAAAATTCATTGAAAGTTCCGTGACCCGTCAAGAAAACAGTTTTTTTATATCTCCTGTTATTAATGAAGACATTATTAATATAATAACTCAACTGAAATCATCTTTTTCCAGTGGCCAGGATGATGTTTCTAGTAAAATACTAAAACAAGTAAAAAATTTAATAGCCTTACCGCTAACGCATGCAGTGAACTGTTCCTTGGAAACCGGTATCTTTCCGCAAAAACTAAAACTAGCTATAGTTAAACCTCTTTTTAAAAAAGGAGATCCTAAAGATGTATCTAACTATCGTCCAATAAGCTTATTAAGTTCTTTTTCCAAAATCTACGAAAAAACCATGTATAACAAACTCTACGCGTTCTTGAAAAAATATAACATTATACATTCATCCCAAAATGGTTTTGTTAAAGGGAAAAGTTTGGAAACCGCACTATTTTCATTTTTGTATGAAATAAATAAAATTATAGATAGGAAGGAAATTGGACTTGCGTTGTATATTGATTTAAGTAAGGCTTTCGACACTCTTAGTCACGATATTTTACTTAAAAAATTGAATCTCTACGGAGTTAGAGGCGTACCGCTACAGTGGTTTAAAACTTATTTACAGGGTCGGACCCAGAGGGTCAAAATATCATCAGACAACGGTCCAGTGCTCTCAGAAGTAGCAGATATAAATGTAGGAGTTCCGCAAGGATCTATACTTGGACCTTTGTTGTTTATATTATATGCCAACGATTTACACATGACTCTTAAAGATTTGCCTGTTATTTTGGTGTCCTATGCTGATGATACAAATTTAATAATTAGAGTGTCAGACCGCTGTGACATCGACAGGGTAGTTAATCTGGTCTTTGACAGAATAAGCAAATGGATGTTTAAAAACAAATTAGTTATTAACAGCGACAAGACAGCTTGTATGTTGTTTAGATCAGTGAGGTCTAATTTAAACATTCCAAATATCCATCTTAAAGGAATCAAACTAGATTTTATTGATAATATCAAACTGTTGGGTTTTTATGTTGACTGTCATTTAAATTACAATACACATATTGATAATTTGAGTAAAAGATTGGCATCTGTATGTTTTGGTTTAAGAACAATGTCAAATCAATGTGGAGTTACGATATTAAAAAATCTATATTACGCCAATTTTTATTGTCATCTTAAATATGGCATCATTCACTGGGGTATGGCAACTAATGTCAACAGGGTTTTCATTTTACAAAAGTATGCTGTGCGTATCTTTAAAAGCCTAAAATTTGGAGAATCTTGTCGACAAGCATTTAGGGAATTAAATTTTTTAACTGTTGCTGGTTTGTATATATATGAGTTACTTTGTTTTGTCAGAAGTAATATACAATTGTTTCAAAAGAACTCAATTGACAAATCCTATGAGACAAGAAATAAACATTTATTAATCGCCGACCAGCACTCGACAGCTCTTTATCAAAAAGGTGCTTATTATAATGGGTGCCTGTTTTATAACGTTTTACCCAACGAAATTAAATTAACTCAGTCATTTGTTGTATTTAAAAATAAAACCAAAAAGCTCCTTATTGATATGAGTCCTTATAATGTCTCCGAATTTTTTGAAAATATTTAATTGGAATTTGTTTGTTTAATTTTTCTTGTCCTAAGATTACTTAGTGTTTTATTGTTTAAATATGTTTTTCTTATTGTTTTAATTATTAATCTTTGTGACTCTTATCAATAAATATTGGTCTAGTTTTTTAGCAATATTGTATTGCAAAGTTTAAAATCTTTTTAGAGGTAGAATTATTATATATGTGTATGTGTGTGTATGTATATGTATGTGTATGTGTGTATATGTATATATGTATGTATATGTATGTATATGTATATGTATATATATATGTATGTATGTATGTGTGTATGTATGTATATGTATGTATGTATGTATGTGTGTATGTATGTGTATGTATGTGTATGTATTGTGCCCTTTACACTGTTTTTAAAGCGTTTTTTTTTAAACCTTTTTTTAAAAAAGATTTTAAATTAGATTTACTCTTTATTTTTTAAATTTATTTTATTAGTTTTAAGATTTTTTTTGACTCACTTTCTATGTAATTTTGCATATGAAAATAAAGACTATTTCTATCTATCTATCTAATAACTTCACAAAACAAACAAATGAAAATGTAATTGTAAATAATAATTAAACTAAAAATAGAGAATAAATAAATAGATCCATGACAGATCTGATACCTTCCTAGCTAGCCTATTAGCACAGCTTTTCGTACATATTTCAGAAACTAAAGCTTCTACGAGGTTTTTGGTTGTAACACAAATTATTGAGCAAAATGTGTTCTACTAAGTTCCGGAAACTATATAATCTACATAAAATCTAATCAGCTCGTAAGAGTGTCGAACACTATTTTACCTACAAATTTTATGAAAATCGGTTCAGCGGTTTGGAAGCTATCGTGTTACGGACATACATACACACAAACACACGCACAAATACACATCACGACGATATTGTTTAAAGAAATCGTATTATTTCTAATAAAATTTATCGAGAGCAACCCAAGCAACGACTCACAATGCAGTTGCCGTATGATCACTTTGAATATATTGTCCTGGAATGTAACTTTAATCATTAGTGTCACCCAAAATATTTTTGTAACCCAGTCTTCGAAACCAGGAGCCCATCAGATTTAAACATGTTCGTAACATAAAAAGTCAGTTTTTCATTTTAATCAAGAAAATTTGACATTATACTTAAGTAGGTACATGATTAACTTTTTTGTCTTAGGCCTTATCATTTTTGTGAACAAATACAAATACGCGTGTCTTCTCCAAGAAACTTTTTCACCAGTATTTACCAAGACCCTAAAACTTAGCATTTTAAACCGGGTTTAAGTATGACGTCTATTGACTTGATACCGACCGGTTTAAGTGTATTTTTTTAATACTCACAGGTCAAATAACTGCAAAGATTTGGTTCACCCTAATGTGCAATATAATAGTAAGCATTCCTCAGTGAGTTCCATCTCAGATAAATTCAAATTGACTTTAGAAATAAAGAAAAACCACATAAAAAATTTGTTACGAAATGTTATTTTTTTAAAATTTAGTCCGTGCAGTCGTAGGATTCCTGTTAAAAATATTCTCAAATTGTAGTACCACCCCTGAGGAGTGGTTTCAAGTTCGAAAAACATTTGAAATAATCCATGATTGATAAAAAAACTTATATACAAAAATTTTCAAAGATAAATAATACATAAATAACTTAAAACTATATCTATAGATGCATTACCGTATTAAATATTTAAATATTGTAAAAAGCGTAGGATATATTAGAATCCGTTTTCACTTACACATCCACCAAAACAACTGAACATCGGTTTAATCATCGCGACACCGTTGGACATCTCCTAGTGACGTTTGGAGGTTTAAATATGGCTACCGTATTTAAACCAAAACATTATATATATTCTTTTTATTTATTTCTAACCTTTGTGTGGAAATAATGTCTTTGTTACAACGAAAAAAGATGACTCATATCGCAAGGTATTTATGAACAATTTAAATAAATATTCAACACTATTGCATTCACGGGAAAAATAAGTTAAACCTTCAACCAAAATCTAGACTTGTAGTCCTAGGATTGTAGCACTTAGCACTGTAGACCCTTTAGTAAATACTGGTGTTTCTGTTTACATCTATTTACAGAAAAAGTTGTGTTTAATAATATTTATTTTCATTTAGTTCAAAAACTTTAAAGCTTGGCTTTTTTTTTAAGTTTCAGAAAATTTAAGGAAACTTTGCGGAAATGCGCCGTTTTTGATAAAAGTCGGAAAAACTGATTTAAACTAAAACAAATAGTTGTGGGAGAAGCTGCTTTTAATCAAGCTGGTATAGTTGCTCTTTATTTTCTAAGTTTCTTTGCCGCAAGTTGTTTTTTTAATACTTCTTCAAGCTTTTTTTAACGCAGATTTTCCTTAGATGATTGTTTTTTGTTTAAAGCAGTTTTTGGACTTTTCTAAAAACCGAGGCATATCCGAAAAGTTTCCTTAAGAGGGAGGTCTGCTTATGACGTACAATGATTTTATGTGAACTATAAAATAAAATTAAAAATTAAATTTAAATTTCCTGAAGCCGTTAAGTGTGTGGAGGCGATGCAGAATTATATCGGAATAAAAATATTAAATATTGTAGACGAAAATCTTATTGTAAGGGTTTTGAAATAACACCTTCTTGGGCCGAGACTTGCAAATTTAAAAAAAATATATTTTCTGCATTTTTAAACGTACCGCGCATTTAAAACCCCATCGCGATAAGTGAAACGGTTCTAGTGAAAATTATGTATCAAAAAATGAATAAAAATTAGGTACTTTAGGCACGTTTTTAACGGTTCAGGTTTTTTTTTATTGAGGATTTAAATGCGCGCTAAGGAATTCTTTTTTTAATACTTTTCAAAAGTTTTATCAAAAAATATTAAATACTTTTCCCATAAAATTGTTATTTCAAAACCCTTACACGCTCATTATATGCCATACGCAGAGCTCCATCTTAACATTTTTAAAATCAGAAAGACTCAATAAGAGTTTTTTAAAAAATAAAAAGTTTATTTTTTCACATCGATAGATACACTTTTTAACTTAGGTTAGGATGGGTTAGTTTAGTTAAAGAAGCGGAAATTTCCGAACAAGGCCCAGGGCTACGTCGCTACGCCACTGCTCAAAACGGCGGTCATATGTCTTCATATCACGAATATAGAAAACGTGAACGCTATAGCATAAACATAAAAATAAAGTGGGGTGACGCAAACGGCAATTTCTAGAAAAATAGTAATATCGCACACCAAGCAAAATATCTCGTTTTATTGACACTGATAGAGTACTCGCCGACAGCTACGTAAGGAAACGTACTGTTTCTTTGTGATACCAGGTAGTCGTGGACCTCGCACTAGTATTCCATACGTGTGCGATATTTTAACCCCACCTCACCAGTTAACATGTTCGCTGCTGAAGACGTCTTTCGACGCCCACCGCTTCAGTGGTGAATTGTGTGAATTCTAGTAAATTTTTAAGTCTGAAGACATTCTAGCCCTCAGGGCGTCATTTTTGAGTTTTTTAGAAATAAATGTTGTTTTTGTTCTTCTGCTATCAAAATCAACTATTTTAGCTTCTGTGGGTGGGTAGCCTAAAACCAGTCAGCAGCGAACGTGTTAAGGATTAAAATTAACTTCCCCAAGCTTAAATTATTTTCGGAATTTTTCCAAAGAAAAGCATTTTTGAAATATTTTTCCGAGTGGCAGACGAGGGTAAATTTTGTAAGAAAATGCGTGACTGAGGAAAAATTTAATTTAAGTGCGTAAGAGATTTGATAAGACACTGTTACCCTTAATCTTTTGTAATCCTCCACCCACTTCTTTTATACCATAAACATTTTGTTTTTTTTTAACAAACTAGGTATTTATTAATTAAAATTAAAAGCAAAGAAAATCCCGTTTTTGCTCTAAAAAAGTATATAATAACAAAAACATTTCATGTAAAATAAATAAATCCATGATGGAACTGACACCTTCCTAGCTAGCCTATTATCACATTTCAAAAGAAGCCTTGATAATATATTGGCGTTGAAAACAGATTTTTTTATAAATATCTCATAAACTAAAGCTCCTACAAAGTTTTTGGTTATAACACCAATTATTGACCAAAATATAGTCTACTATATTCCGAAAACAGTGTATTGATACGATGCTTCGTTAAAAAGTTAGCATTTTTTAAAGTTTTTAATTGTTAAAAAACTGTCATTGGCATTAAAGGATTACACCATTTAACCTAATTTTTTTAAAAAAAATCGGTTTAACGGTTTAGGAGCTATCGTCTTACGGGCAGAAATAATATACACATACACAGACAGACATCACGACGATATTCGTAGGATAGGTCAAAATACAACCAAATAACACATTATTGGCATTAGTAAATCCAAGTTCTCCAATACATATTTCAAAATGAAAGGTTCTTACTAGTTTGGAAATGTTTTTTTTTTGCTATTACAACTAAACTACTTTATGTTCAATTTAGCACTGTGCCTAAGAGTAATGTGCATCCGTAATAGCCAAGCTTACAAAACATTTTCAAACTAGTAAGAATCTTTCATTTTGAAATTTGTATTGGAGAACTTGACTTTACTTTTATCTCAATTTTTTTTAACATAAAATGTTTTTGTTATGATTTCATTCCTTTTTTAAAGGATTTGGATATTAGTTAAATTTTAAAGTACTAAAATATGCGGAATATAGTTCAAAAATTTTGCAATGCCTTATTTAAAATTTTGAGGCTTTTTAATTTTTTCCTATGGTTTTATCATAATTCCTATCAGCCTTCTAAAGCTCAGCTTTCTAGTGTTTCTATATGTGGGAATGTTACTTTTACACAATTTTACATTTATAGGGGAGGAAAACAAATAAAATATTCGGTGTTTTTAATTTTTTTCCTATGGTTTTATCATAGTTCCTATCAGCCTTCTAAAGCTCAGCTCTCTAGTGTTCCTGGATGTAGGCAATGTTACTTTTACATAACTTTAGATTTAAAGGGAAGGAAAGTTTATAAAAATTTTGGGTTTTTTGAATTTTTTTTTTATAGTTTTATCATAGTTCCTATTGGCCTTCCAAAGCTCAGCTCTCTAGCGTTTTTGGAAGTGCTCAATGTTACTTTTACATAACTTTACATTAATAGGGGGATGTGATTTAAAAATTTTTTCCCATAGTTTTATCATATTTCCTATCAGTCTGCCAAAGCTCAGCTCTCTAGCGATTCCGGAAATGGGTAATGTTAATTTTACATAAATTTACATGTATAGGGGAGGGGAGTAAATTGTAAATGTTAGGGTTTTTTGATTTTTTCCAAGGGTATGGTCATAATTTCTATCAGTCTACCAAATTGCAGCATTGTAGCATGTCTGGGCGTGCAGTAGATTTTTGATGATCTATACATGAGTGAGCGAGTGAGTTAGTTAGTGGCAATTTCGACGTTTTTTGAAATTTCGTAACTACTTTACTACTTCATGGAAGTCCATGAAGATTGGAGGGGTTGTTAACTCTATGAAGACTGTTCAATTCAGTTCCGTAGCTCATTCGAAAGTGGAGTTTTAAATAGGTCGAATATGGGCTGAAATATTTTAGGAAAAGATGGTACAACAGTTTACGCAAACTTGGCGAAGCACTCCGTGCCCCCAGATTTATACCCGTAACTAAGATCTAAACGATGATATCATTCTAATTGGCATAAGGGCACTTAAATCAAAATGAGTTTTGTAAAGAAAATAAAGTTTATGTAAACTAAAACTAAATATAAAATTCTATTATAATGATAATAAATATTAATTTTAAATATATAATATATTCTGGCCTTGAGGATGACGCAGAAGGCATCGAAACGTTGGCTGTTGAATTGGTAAATAAAAGTCCAAAAAAGCTGAAAACTACCTGTATTACTACAGTCCTGGACGAAAAAATAACGCATAAATAAAAATCTAATATTGATTAGATTAATTTGTAAACAAGTAGCCTTTTGATCATTATCAAAAACCTTAAAACCTTTAACTATACAACACGAAAAGTATTATTTAAAGCTAAAAATACACCTCCACCATCTTTATTTTTCTATAAGTAAACTATATCTGTATTTTCTAAACGTGATCCTACCATTTGGACAAAATTCTGATGTATAAATTTTGTCATTAAGCCAGGTCTCTGTCAAGGGTTTTACATCATAAATGGTATTTAAAAGGTTAAATTGGAGAATAGGGACTTATTGGAATAAAGCCATGTATTTTAACAGATGTACGTTGCAGGCTGACAGTTGATCTTTCAAAATTGGCATACCCCAGTCGAATTTCAAACTAAGTCGTTTATTTATCTATGATTAAAGTCGACAATTTTCATTTCGGTTCGTATAGTAAACAAAATCCTTATATTAAAAGATTCGCTGTCATATTCCAATGCAAAACTGTCAAAATACGCCCTGACACTATAATTGCATGGCTTTATTCCAATAAGTCCCTAATATCTAATTGAGTTTTTATTCCACGACAGTTTTGATATAATAAAGAAACTCCATCGGTGTTAATAGATTTCTGCCGATCGTTAATAATATCTGTGTGTGTGAAAAATAATTTCTTACTAGGGTTAAGTATATTCCTGAAGTAAGAAGAAAAGACTTACTAATTTTGAGTTAAATCTATATGGTGTTCCGTAAGAGAATTACCTAAAACTCAAAATGAATAAATATTCTTCTTCTGAGTTCAAGAATATATTATGATATGTATATTCATAAAATGTATATATTATATATTTTTAATGATTTGCTGTTCCGTAAGATATTTGAGATTTTTTATAACTTTGTGACTTTCATTTGTTTTATTATATAACATTTTTTGACAAGTGCGAATAAACCCTACAACTTTTGCGTTTAAACATTTTTTTATTTCTTATAATAACCGCGGCAGACGTTGGTTGAAATATATGGAAATATGCTATCCCTATCGCCTACTTTTTCAGTGTCATGTAAAAAATGAGTAAACTTGTCTGGAAAGGCAGGAATTTCAGAGCACTTTAAAAATTGCAAACTTTTGTTTATTAAATCATGAGGCTAATTTAAAACCATGCGGTGTTGCCAAACAACGAAAAACGCACTATTTATCTGTATTCTAGAAATTTAAGAATATCAGATGACATTAAAAAGTGGGCGACTGTATCTCTATTTGGATAATAATACTTTGGTAATTTAGAAAGCCTATGACGATTCCAACAAGCATTATTTCCTTGCGAGACAAAGTCTTGAATAAGTACTATTGAATATATGGCAACACAGCAACAAGTTTTGAATGATTTATATTATTAAATCCCTTGGGTAATTTCAATTTACGGATTTCGTAGTCAACGCAACTTGGGTTCTGATTTAATGGATTATTGCCCGCACATAAAATATATGCATGCACTTTATAAGTACTTAAGCTTGTTTTTAAATATCTCTTAATCATTATTTTTAAAAACTTCATTAAAATCGGTCGTGCCGTTTGGCAGTTATCGTCGTGCGGATAAGCAGATGCAGAAAAATAAACACACAAATAGACGTTAGAATGTCCCTTATTTAGGTTTTCATGTAACCCTAAGAACATTTTTTGACGAAAGCAATACCATTATTTGCGGTCAAAGAAAATAAAAATTAATTAACTTTCTTCAAAAAATGTATGCTAAATAAGTTTTCAGTAAGGATATGGACAGAAACTAAAAATGAGTTGCTCTACTGACTGTATACTGTTATATACTGTTTGCAATGGAATGAAAATAGAAAAGATTATTTAAAATTCATTCCATGAACATTATGCATCGGACATCGACATGGCAGCTTGGAGTCAAAGAAACCATTAATATTTTGCCAATCCATAAGCATCATAGCGTTCGCTTAAAAAGTGTTAAGTGGAGTGTCAAAGAACGCGGAAATAGTTACACAGTACGCAAAAAATTTTTACTTAAAGTCGATAGTAGGGAATAATAGCCACGACTTTGCGCTCACATAACGTATGGTACGTAAATCAGATACGATGCGTATTCACATGAATTAAAAACAGAGTTAAAGGAATAGTCAAAACTCATCTACTTATAACCATAGCATTTGTAATTGGCTACCAATAATTACCCCTGTTTAGTAGATAGTTAACTATTTTGAATCGGATTGTCCCGGGGCGAGCGGTGAAAATTAAGACAAGGTAAGCAATTTTTTTTTAAACTTGGTTATTTGTATTTTTCTATCCTTTTTAGTTTTTCGTAAACTTTAATTTCTTCCTTTAGTCTACCGTTATTTATGATACCTATTTAACTTTTTATTAAAACTTTGGAAAAAAAATTGTTAACGTTTGTTGCAGTATCCTTTACAGAAACCGAAGCCTCTTGCTGGCAGGCTTTTGTGAAACGCGTATGTACGTAATCCAATAGACTTTTAGCATAACAATATAGCCATTATATTTATTTTAATATCATATTATTAGTAGGCGTTTGTTGCCCTCTATCTGCTACTGCTTAAATCTCTTAATTTATTCGATTATTTATTTTGCGGGTTCTTATCACTTTTATCATAAAACAATATATGCCGGGGCCCCTGAAAAATCAATACCAATATATTTGCATCTTTTCCTGTAGAGGTAATTCGTCAAAGCTGACGTCACGGCGTCCTGCCATTTACGACCGCCAAATCATTTTTCCCTTTTCCTCAAATTGTCATTACTTGACTGCGCTTGATTTTTTCGCGCCAAATACTTTTGTGCAAACTGTGAGAACCTTACAGGTTCTGGGGTTCCAAAAACTTTTTCTAGTTATTGTGACGTTTGCCTGTGTCCATAGGTAAATATAATTTTTATTATATTTTACTATATTCTAGTTTTAATTAAGTGTAGTCTTTTCCTAGTTTACTAGTCAATTTATAAGTGATAATATTCCTTATAGCAATGCCCTAATATTTTAATGTGATTTTAATTTTGGTTCTTTGTTTTTTCCATAGTTCGTACAATATAAACCTCACTCAACCTCAAATCGACTGTGCCTTCTTTCTACTAAACCTGAAAAGCACCCACCCTAAGAGTCTGGCCACAGACTGCAAGACCGACAAACAATAAATTCTTATTTGTTTTCTACGCGTACGACAAAAACGAACATGGTTGTCTTTTCTTATACGCCCTCCTATTATATACAAATAGGTATATAACATAAGATGCTGCTTTTTTGGTACATAGGTATAAGCAAAAATTACTTCTGTTACAGTTTTACCACACCTAAACAGGACTGGCGCTAATAACGTCAAGTTCTAATAGTGAACTATTAACAATTTATTTTTATATACATAAGTTCTTAAGGGAAGGAATGCTTCCCTTGTTTACATGGACCGCACGCCACTAATTTTGTCGCTATTTTAATTTAATTTTCCTTCACTACAGGACAACAAGAAAATCTTGAATTTAAAATATTAAAAATAAATAAACTAAAACATTTACAAAATAGGATTAGAATGATCAAAACAAACTTTTAGAATGAAATTTGGTTGAAATCCGAACGAATACGCCGAACCGAACTTTTTTTTGATGTGTGGTTACGGTACAACGTACACTAGCTGGTATAACTATATATCGCGTGGCGTTTGTATGGAAGTCCCAAAGGCACTGGACATGAGCACGTCACCAAAACGTACGTTATGTCAACGTGCCGTGGCTCTTCGTCTCTAGTATTTAAATTATCAATATCAGCAAATAACTGATTTAAAAATTTCGCCTATAAAATAATAATATTTTCATTTAACACATAGATAAATTTATTCTTCCATAAAATAACGTGACTTGTTTTAAGAAAATATGTGTTTATAGCAATTCAATTTTATGTAGTTCAATAATAGGCCAGACATTAGCGCGAAAAAAAGACCGCCTGCTCGCAAAAGGTGGTGTAGATTTTGACATATGTTTTTCACATAAGAATCCTAAAAAACTTGAGTTTTCGACCTCCCAAAATTTAAATCTATATTAAGTACTTAGTTCCCGCACATTAAAAAAAAGTTTTAAACAAAAGTCGTAGACAATAAAATTTTCGAATATATTACATTTTAGACTATTTTTCCTAATTTTTTTCAGTTTGTCCGTGCAGACTTTATACAATGCTTTTATATATTTTTTTCAAGGGTACATTATGAAAGCCGACCCTAACCGGTTTATTATAACTCTGACGATGACGCCCAACTATAAATCCCTTATATCTCGGCACATATTATATATTTTATTTTTATATCATAATCATCTTATATAGGGTGTCCGATATGTCATGGTTCATACTATAGGAACTGATAGAGGCGGTCATTATTAAACGGATTTTTAAACTTTTTAGTTGTAACATTTTTTTAAATCCACTAGAAATATTAAATTTGGTTAGGTGAATATTATTAATATTAACCGGTAAAATTTTTCCAGACAAAAAAATCAGTTTTTTTTGTATAATTTTTATAATACTACACCGAAATCTATAGCATTTCTTTTATGTATTTAAAATATTCGGTGTGCTGTAATAATAATACAAAATATTTAGTAAATTCATTTTTGTCGTACGAAAAATGGTTTATAACAGCTGAAGCCAATTTTAGTTATTAGGAAAATCAATCTGCATTTGAAAAATTAATATCTATAAAAGATAAGCGAATCAAAAAACAAAAATAACTTTTTTCTTTAAATATGGTATAAAACTATTAATTCATGCCAAAATACAATGTGCTGGTTGTAAAAATTGATAGTAGTGCTGATATAAAAAAGTTGATATTTTGACTTACCCCGTATATTACCTAATGAATTGAAAAGAATGAAATTATAATGATTCTGTCTTTAGGCCTTTCCTAAGTAATTTTTATGATCAATTAATTTTTTTTTCGGTCAAGATGTAAGATGTTATTATTATTAGAACATGCACAAAAACCGTTTATATCTCAAAAACTGAATATAGAAAAACTTAACTTTACTTACATTTGTTTTTAGTTATATAGTCTACTACATAACGACATACTAAAATTATAGCCAATTCCCCTGAGACAAAAATTTTCCATAAGGCCTAAAATTGGTCTAGCGGTTCTCGAAAAATTAGTTTTTGTTTCAACAACTGCATTGTTTTATAGATTATTCATTTTCTCATAAATTATTTTTACTGAACCAATTTCAAGAAAATAGAAAGCTTTATAGTAAGGATGTACTGCTCTTTTTTTAGACCTTGCATCCATCTTAAAATTTAAGAAGGCGGACAGAATCAAACCCAAACCTTTAAATATAAATAAACTTGTTTATTCTTCCATTTCGCGAAAGTTTGAAATGTTTTAAAATGTATAAATTGCTCTGTTTTTAATTGTTCCCCAAATAAGTATAATTTTTTTATTAGCAGTTGTTTAACAGATTTTGCCTTGCCAATTCTGTCTTCATTCATTTCGTCTTAAATTCGTTATTACTGAACCGATTTCAATAAAATAAAAAGCGTCATGGTAAAAATTAATTGCTCTCTAAAATTAATTTTGAAGTTTTCCATTGTCTTGAAATTAAATATGGCGGATTAAATCGAATTCAACTCTCTATAAAAAATGACTTTTTTAAATGTTTGGATATGATCTAGGGTCGCTTACATACAACAAGGTACTTATTATAACGATGGTTTGTTTGGATTTTAGAATGAATAAACTCTTTTCTGATTTTTGAGTTTTTAACTTTTGTAATTTTGACTATACTGTGCGTCGGCACACCTAATTTCAAATGCAGAGTTTTCGAAAAATATCTTATTTTACATTTTCAAAGCCTAGTTTGAAATCATGCTTAATTTTTTATTATAGTTTTTGCAAAGTCAGTTGAACAAAGATAAAAGCCGACCATTGGCATATCCTTTATAGAAAGTGACATGGGCGGCGGTAGATATACTCAATAAAATTATTTCATTTAATTATGGGGTAAACTAAAGAAATAAAAATAGATGTTATACCTTTCTATCGCAACACCTACAGAAACGACACTGATTTGTTTTCTAACTCTGCATACTGCCGACTAAAGGGGTCCCGAAAAGCACACCCGAAAGCATTTAAAAGCGTATCTCAAAAAAATCTGCCGATCAGGTGCCGTCCAGCCACCTTGCCTCGGTCGGTCGGAAAACAAATACTTTGTGGTCAGACCACAAAGAGCCGCGCCTCTTCTCTGTCAGTAGGGTTGATATACCAGGAAGATTTTATATGAATTTGGATAACTTTTGAAGGGGAAAATGGAGCAAAATTTCATGAAATCGATAGAACCCCGTATTAGGAGTTATTCAAGTAACTTTGCAAAAACTATAACAGGATATACATTGCAAAGGTTATATTTTCAATAAAAATATAAAAAAATAGGTAGGAAAAAAAAATTGCTTTATAATTTATCATTATTAGGAGTAAAGAAAAAAATCGCAAAAATCCCAACCGGAGCGTTTCGGAAACAATTTTTACAAATTCATATGTGAAAATATATGCTTTCCTAGAAAAAATAAAAATTTGAAGTCGGAAAAACCCTGAAGTGCAACCAACATTTAATTATTTTTTTGCTTATAATTTAAAAAAACTAATTTATGTACTGTATGTGTGTATATTTAAACTCTTTGTTACCATATTATTAAGGGTCTGAGGGTACTTTTTTATTAAATGAATATATTACACATACTTGCCTCCAACATATCCATAAAAAAAAATTATCACACACACAGCCAAAAACAGACCTGTTCTTTTATTATTCCTACTTTTATCTATAAACCAACCAAAAATTGTTTTGATACGATAATATTTGATAATTCAAATTTTGGTAAGCTTTTATTGTGTGTATCGGGAAATGACCTACTTTGTAACCTCCTTAAGCTTCTGTTTTTTTAGTACATGGTGTTTGACTAAAAAAGGACAAAACATGCACAAAGTTGAGAGTGCCGCATACTATTCTCGCAAAATGAAATTTTTATACATGAGCCTTTACAGGGGGGGTTGAGGGATAGGCCCCCAAGAACCTGAACATACATTATATTAAAAATATATCTTATTCAACTTTTTTTCGTAACCCCCACTGTTCTTGATATTTCGGTGACAAAAGCTAACACAGCAAAATCCTTGTTTTGGAGGTTATATAAATTATAATCCTGGTGCGAGTTCTCTAAAATTTTTTGTTTAGCATTGTGTTATTATCCTATGATTTGATTTCAATTAATTAAAATAAGTTCATGATTTTCATTATTTAACAGGTACACAACATAATTTCCTGGAATAACAAAATAAACAGATTTGGATTTAAATAAATTAATTAAATATTTGTACGCAAAATCTAAATGTTATCCAATGTGGCTTTGATATTGTTTTGAGTTATATCTACCAAGAAAATTATCATCGCGAAAGTGGGTATACACAAATTATTTATAAATAAATATTAAAAACAAACTAGTTATAAATTAATTTGAGCTTTACAAACGATATTTTTATTTTTATAAGTGGCATTTTATCAAAAATTTTCTAAATAGTCCACAGTACACCGGTCTCTTTTTTAAGTGATGAGAACAGGCTGGATTTTCGTAGATAATTTTATCTTCCCGAGCACTGAAAAAAATTTTGGTAATTTAATGTAATTTTTTACATGACATATACTGTAAATACGTTTTTTCAGTACTGTAGATTTATTTTTGCATATTTGCAGAATACATTGGGTTTTGACACAAATGGATTTGGAAAAAACCAATTGTCTTGTAAATTTTAATATTTTATAAAAAATTTACAAAATATATTATGTAATTTTACTTATCCTGTAATGTAGTGGTACCTGTAATTTTTTATGGCTCTGTAAAAGTAAAGTAAAAAACTTTGGTTACAAAGTTGTTACAAAGGGCGCAGAAATCTTTGGAGCTTCAGACTGACTAAACCAAGAATGCAATTGTAACCCCAAAATTGCATGAATTGTTTAGTCATTTCAAAGCTAAAATATCTGCCCTCGCGCACTTTGTTATTAATTATTGTAGTTAATTTCAAGAATTTTCGCAGAGGAGAAAATTGGGCTTCTCGGCAAAATAAAGCTATGTACGAATATTCAGCCTGTTACTCATCACTTAAAAAATAGATCGTTGTACTGTGGACTATTTAGTTAATTTTTGATAAAATGACACTTATAAAAATAATAATTAATATCGTATGTAAAGCTCATATTAATTTATAATTAGTTCCTTTTTAATATTTATTTATAATTAATTTATATATCACCATTGAGTAAATAACACATATAGAGGAGCCACCGGCGAGCTTTACCATATTGCGGGGCAGATGGCGCTGAAATAAATTCGTCTGATACGCAATATTCAGAAACAACTACTATGATCTAATGGCATTTTTATGATAGGCATGAGCCTCGGAACTCGCACATGTAACTAAATCGTACTACCAGTCCCTAAATATTGCGTACCAGACGAATTTATTTCAGCACCATCTGCCCCTCAATATGGTGAAGCTCGCCGGTGGCTCCTCTATATGGGTTATTTACTCAATGGTATCACACAATTTCACGGTGACAATTTTATTGGTACGTATAACATAAAGCAATATTAAGGCCACATCTGATAACATTTATATTTATCGGAAACATAATTAATTAACTTATTTAAATCCAAACCTGTTAATTTTGTAATTCCGGTAAATTATGTAGTATACCCCCGGTCAGAGCCTTTAATATCAATGAGAGAAAAATAGTTTAAATATAAAAGTTTTATAGTTTATCAAAAGCTTTTCAACCTATTTGAATGCGCATGTGCAGAATCAATATGGGAGTCCGATACACTACGTGGAAATGACTGCTGCGGGACTCGTAGGGTACCGCTGGCCTTAATGCATCCAAACCAATGTCTGTGTTCTTTGGTTTTCGAAGGTCAAGTTCTGCCGTCCAAAATGAAATGGTTGTAACTGCATTTTATGGGAAACTAAGATAATCCCCTTAAAATTAAGAATTTATAATTGCAATTAAATGTAACACCGTCATTTTGACAGTTACAATAAATATATATGGTTTTTGAGTTTTGAGGAGGAAAATAAACTGCAGTTACTCCCATTTCGTTTTGGACGGCAGGTTGGTTGCCGGTCTTCGATTCGTAATGTTTTTTAACTTTCTATACCTAATAACCTTTTTCATCCTATTTAATAACGGGGTGCGACAATATACAAAATTTACGTTTGTTATTCTATACGACAAATTTTGACATAAACTTTCTTATATTAAATATAACACCCTGTATATTATTATATTATTAGATCGGCCTTTTTTTTCTTATTTTAAAATTGTATAACATGTCTCTCTATACGGCGATAAACATTTTAAAGCATTAATTTTCGATTAAGATGCTCCTTCATATTTATTTGTTTATTTTGCCCATCTGAGGGCACGGCAGTACCTCGCCAAGTTCGCACGCCGTAACCATTTTTTCTTGAAACAATTCAGCCGATATTTGACCTATCTAAAACTCTACTTCGGAATGAGCTACGAATCTCAAAGTTTGCACAGTCGTATATCTCCATGGAGTTAACAACCCCTCCAAGTTTCATGTAATTCCATATAGTAGTAAAGTAGTTACGAAATTTCAAAAAACGTCGAAATTGCCACTCACTCACTCACTCATGTATAGATCATCAATATTCTACTGTACTTCCAGACATGCCACAAAGCTGAAATTTGGCAGTATGATAGAAATTATGACCAAACCCCTGGAAAAAAAACCCCAAAATTTTAATTTACTCCCCTCCCCTATACATTTAAAGTTATGTAAAAGTAGCATTGCCCACTTCCAGAAATGCTAGAGAGTTAAGCTTTGGCAGACTGATAGGAACTATAATAACACTATAGGAAAAAATTAAAACACCTCAAAATTCTAATTTACTTCCCTTCCCTATAAATGTAAAGTTAAGTAAAAGTAACATTGCCCACTTCCAGACATGCTAGAGAGCTGAGCTTTGGAAGACCGATAGTAACTATGATAAAGTTAAAGAAAAAAATTAAAACACCTCAAAATTCTAATTTAATTCCCTCCCCTATAAATGTAAAGTTATGTAAAAGTAACACTGCCCTCTTCCAGAAACGCTAGAGAGCTGAACTTTTTAAGACTGAAAGACAATATGATAAAACTATATGAAAAAATTTAAAAACACCAGCATTTTAATTTACTTCCCTCTCCTATAAATGTAAATTTATATAAAACTAATATTGCCCACTTCCAGAAACGCTAGAAACCTGAGCATTGGAATGCTGATAGAAATTATGATAAAACCATGGGAAAAAATTTAAAAAGTTCAATATTTTCATTTACTCTCCTCCCCTATAAATGTAAAGTTATGTAAAAGTAACATTACCCACTTCCAGAAACGCTAGAGAGCTAAGCAGTGGAAGACTGGTAGGAACTATGATAAAACTATACGACAAAATTTAAAAACACGACAATTTTAATTTATTTCCCTCCCCTATACATGTAAAGTTATGTAAAAGTAACATTGTGCACTTTCAGAAACGCTAGAGAGCTGAGCTTTGGAAGGCTACGATAAAACCATGGAAAAAAATTAAAAAAGCTACGGCATTGCAAAAGTTTTGAACAATATTCCGCTTATTTTACTACTTTAAAAATTAAGTATTATCCAATTCCTTTAAAAAAGAAGTGAAATCATAACAAAAACATTTCATGTAAAAAAAAGCCAAGTACGCGAAAGTGGCATTCCGTAAAAAGAACTGAGATAAAAGTAAAGCCAAGTTCTCCAATACAAATTTCAAAATGAACGGTTCTTACTAGTTTAGAAATATTTTTCTAAACTTGGCTATTACGGCTGTAAATGACTCTTAGGCACAGTGCTAAATTGAACATAAAGAAGTTTGGCTGTAATAGCAAAGTTTAAAAAAACATTTCCAAACTAGTAAGAACCTTTTATTTTGAAATTTGTATTGGAGAACTTGGCTTTACTTTTATCTCAATTCTTTTTACGGACTGCCACTTTCACGTACCTGGCTTTTTTTTACATGAAATGTTTTTGTTATGATTTACTTATTTTTGGTTTTGCCGTAGGGGTATGGAAAAATTTTAATGCAATAAATCTCTATCGAACTATAGGCATAATACACATGTTTAAAATCGGAAAAAAGACGGATTAAAAAATTAAATAATATACAGGGTGCTCCATTTAATATAAGAAACTTAATGTTAAATTTTGACATCTAGAATGAAACTTCACAACATCTTTCATATGGGTAAAAAGGCTTTTGATAAGCTATAAAATACTTATATTTAAACTTTTTTCTATCATCAATAATCCAGGCGCTAATTGGCGGATTCATTTATATGAGGGACGTATTGCAATAAAGCCAGGCACTAACAGTGACGGACACTATTCTGATAGTTTCGCATTATAAAAACAGTCGTCTTTCAAAATTAGGCCTTTGTGTATTACATGAATCGGAATTAATAGTGCCGCCTTTATTAATGAAAAATACACGAATGGATTTATAATTTCGATTTCGATATGGAAGACTGTCGGAATACTACCCGACACTATTACTGCCTGGCTTTATTGTAATAAGTCCCTAATGGATACCACTGTACCTATTAAATTAATGAAAATTATGACCTCAATTTAATTTATTGAAAACAACACATAAAACTGAGGATAACACCAGTGGCCTGCTTTAGGCAAAAAGACGAAAATAGGGTTTATATACCGAACCGAACCTAAACCATTTTTTTCGAAGATTTTCAAATTACTCTTTCTCGAAAACATTTTGTTCAAATGATATTTTTCTCAAAAGAATCTTAAAGAAATAATTTTTAAAAAAATGTCAATGAAAAAAAAGTACAGTGAAACCTCCCATAAGCGGACACTCACGGTTCCGTCGATTTTGTCCGCTTATTGGAGGTGTCCGCTTAAGAGAGGGAACTGCGGAATTTTGATATATATTTATTAACAATTTCCGCTGCTTGAGATTTTCCGATATTAAATTTTTCGGCGACCTTTCGTGCTGATAGATGTTCCTTCTCCGAAACGTTAACAACTTCCATTTTTCCACATAAAATAAGAAGTTTTTTACAAGGCGCCATTTCAAAGAGATCTATTATTACCCAACTGAACAATAAACACAGCAGTTCCGCCGAATCAAATAATGTTGTAAATACGACAGAGGTATTTCGTCTCCGCATTAAAACGGAAAGAGATTATTCCTTGGCTGCAGAGTGCATTGTTGCCCATGCCGTGCAGCATTCCGTCCCGCAGAGGTTCGCGTCCGGTTAAAAGAGGTTTCAGATTTTTTCACCAAAAAAAATTGTCCGCGTCCGGTTATTAGAGTGTCCGGTTATAGGAGGGAATTTTACATGTAAAGACATAGGCAAAAGCTTGGTTCCAACAAATTTGTCCGTCTAAAGGGAGTGTCCGCTTAATAGAGATGTCCGCAAGGAGAGGTTTCACTGTATTTGAAAAAAATGTCATTTGAAAATGTCATTCAAAAGAAATGTTTTTGAAAAAAAACGTCATTCGGAAAATTGTAACATCCCAAAAGAGCGGCGTACAAAATAGGGACAAGGCAAAACAGTGGCAGGGCTAAATAGCAACGTAATAAAAAAAAATCGTCTGTGTCGCCAATTTTTTTCTCAAATGTTCTCCTGTGGCGTTTTTAGTAATCCGCAAAATTTTTTCCCCAACGCGAGTTTTTTCGAAATGTATTTGAATTTTACATATTTTTTTCCTGCAGGGCAGTTGTTTTTAATTTTCCAGTAGTTTTTTTATTTTTTATGTTACAAACATTTTCTTCTGCGGCACCATTTTTCAAAAAAATTCCGCGGTACGAATTCTCCCAAAAAATAATGTAAATTTTCTCAGCTTTTCGCCTGCGGCGCAATTTTTTTTTCGAGTGGTATTGTTTTTACTTAATCTTGCATTTACCTTGGGGTGTGTTAAGCCATCTCACGGCCCCTTCTGTTGTAGTATTTTTCGCATTATCTAGGTATTAAGCCTGGGGCTTAAGCTTCCCTACAATGGCCTGGCGGTATGATGTCGAACAAGAATAGTATTAGCCTGAGCGTAGCTTTCCTCAAAGTTTCGTGTGTTAAGTACTAACTTAGATACTGGATCTTTACAGTTGCTTTTAGTCTCTGAAGCATTAAAAGGTATCATTTTAGTACCTCAAAAAATTCAATCTAATTCCGCAGTTATTTTAAGCAGTTGGCAAGCTATGAGCGCTTCACTTTTCGATTCTTTGAACATGATTTATGCTATAACGTATTTGCCCGCAACGAGACACGGCCAAAGTGACACGGCCGTGCCTCGGTGGTGAATTGTACCATGTTTTCTTAAGGCGTTTCTTATAGTTTTCTGCGCACAGTGCCCATGCCGCGCCCTTGTGGTGAGATCGCAGCGAGTCCGCACCGTGTGAGAATAGTTTCATTTAATTTTTTGACGGCTACTGTGTGTTGTTTTAAGACTCTCGACATACATTTTCCACGTTTTTAAGAAAAAAATGGGGTATGGAGAGATTGATAGAAAAAGTCAGAAAGTATCCCATGTTGTACGACCAAAGCCGTGAAAAAGATAAGAATTATGATTACAACGAGAGGATATGGAATACAATTGCTTCGCATTTAAACACAAAAGGTATATCTAAACCAATATTTTTTAATTTTCTTTAAGAAAAATCTAATGATTCTGAAACTCAAATGGGATCAAAGTAATTAAGCTTTTAGAAGATGTGTGTATAAAACTAATTTTTTAAATTGCCAAGGGGATTTCCTCTTGCCAGTCTACACTGCCTTCTGGAGAATTAAAGAAAGCTTTCAGCTGTTCTCGCACGGAAAATGCGTCATTTGTTGCTTAGCTGAAGTTGGCAAACATTTTACCGCAAAATTTTCAACACGACCATAAAAAGAATTGTCACACGGCTGACCTCGCGAAGCCGACAAAACTACCAACCGGACTTGCAACACTACCGTAAATGCGGCCGTGTGTTGGAGATGTGTGGTTTAACGCAAATAGGACTATACATTCGTTGCGGGCCCCGTACGTATTCATTGTGGTCATGTGTGCACAGACATTAAAAGGGTAGTACTTATTACTTACCGCACCGCTACCTCCAGCCACTGTTTCATAACATCCCCAGGACTCGTTGCCAAAAGTAATGTTGTTCATGCAGCCCTGTGATGCGGCGCAAACCCTAAGAAAACAAAGTCGACAATAATCAGGGATTGCAGCTCTTTAAGGCCGCATGGGCCTCCCTCAGAAATAGAAAAAAAAAATTCTTAATTAAAACATTATTTATTAAATGTTTTTGTTATTTTATAATATTTCCTTTCGTCTCCAAGTATATCATAAATAAAGTTCATCTCGTACTGCTAACACGATTAAGTACGAATCGATATCTGCTAGCCGCTCGCGTTTCTCGGGTCGCAAGCCAGATTGCGGCTTGCGTTACCATGGAAATGGGACAAGAAGGTATGGGAGGCAGCTCGCTGTTTTAATGGAATAAAGGGCCATTTATTTTGCGGCCAGTCTGATTCACAGAATATGTGAGCTGTAACGCTGGGAAGGAGCAAATGTCTTTAAAGTGGGGGTTCAGGATTTTTTTTTATTAACAGACAAAAATAGTTTAAAAAACTCAGAAGTAAAAAAACTACTCTACAAAAAACAGAAATGAAAATGAACATAGGATTTACCTGTTTACATTGTTTTGTACTTTCGTAATATTAAAAAAATCGTCTTATTATGTTGTATTAATCAGACCATAACTATTGATGCAAAGCGGACCGAACCACGATTTTCTGTGAATCAGACTGGGCGCAAAAAAAGTGCGCCTATCATTGCATTAAAACAGCGGTCTGCCTTCCCTAGCCCTACACTCCGTTTCCATGTTAAGCCCATCACATGCAAAAATGCCTAACGCATTGCATAAGCTCCAAGCAATCAGCTACGGATTTTTCATATACAAATCCAATATGGCCTCGGCTATTTGATCGCTGATTGGTTGAAAACCTTATTCTGCAAGTTTGTGTGTGATCAGCTTTAACGCGGGCCGCAATGTGGCTTGCCATCGAGAAATCCCAAAGGCCATCAATCCTTGATCCGCACTTAGTCGTGTAGGCATTCGGCGATGAACTTTATTCATGGTATGGGTCGAGGCGAAAGGAAAAATAATATATATAAAATAAGCAAAACATTTAATAAATAATAATTTAATTAGGATTAAGTTTTTGTATTTTCTGAGGGGGCGCGCGGTCATGCGGCTAAAAGGAAAACAAGAATTTACAATACATGAGTTGAAAGTACTTTATTTCATGATTAGATCTAGATTAAAACCTTTGAATCATCTTTCAATAGAAAAAGAGTTTTCATGGACAGTATCAGATTTTAATCATTTGCAAAAAAAAACTCGATTCTCATGAGAACGTAGCAATTGTGTAACTTTTATTTAAGTCAATTTTTTTTTGAGATTTAAATTGGCCAACCAATAAATATAATTATTTGTTTATACAGCGAAGAGAGTTGATGGCTAAGAATAAACTTTGTGACTAAATTGTACGTCTGTCACCTTCAGGACAACCGAAAATCTGTTCAAAAAGTAAAAACGAATACTCGTAGTACTATAGAATAAATATGCGGAAGAAAGGCCAAAAGGACACTATTCCTTTAGGCGCTTTCCAGCCGGTATGTGAAAAATCGGTTCGAACTCAAACCATTGAAAAAAACCGTTTCGAGAACAAAGTACAGATGGCCCATCTCCCAAAACATAAAATATTCAGGAAACACGAAAAACTAAAATAACAAACGGGCATAGCATAACATGGAAGATCTCACATCTTGTGGGAATTTGGACACTCCAGTCTTTTGACGTCTTTTAGTCGACGCGGTAAATCGATTCGAACGGAAAAAACTGTTTCAAGCAAATGTGAGGCATTCTCAAGTAAATAGGGATTTGTATAACTATACAAAGTGTGCCTGGATGAAGTATAGGTTACATAAAAACGGTTCCAAAAACTAGTTGCACTTTTTGAATATGGACTCTTTCCTGACTTTAGAGCCATATTCATATAAATCCTAGCTGATCCTCTTCTCGAAATGTTAGCAATTTTTTCCCTTTTTTCTAGTTAGTCTAGGCGCTGGCTCCTGTCACGTGTGACCTAATATGTGCGCTCAGTTTGACTACGGGGCTTTTTTACGCACCCATAGGAGTATAAAAAAAGTTTGGTCACGTGGTCGAACTCAGTCGTTTGGCCGCCATCTTTGAAAACGGCTGCCTAATTGATAGATTTTTTTTTTGTTTAAGCGTATCTCCCTACCCAGTGGTCCGATTTTAATTTTTAAAGCTTGTTATGCTTCTTTTTTGAAGGCAAATAAATTCTTTTAGTACACATTTTTTGATAAATTAAGTTTAGTTCTTAAGATATACCAAGATTATTATATTTAATTTTCGCTCGCAACAGAATTACAATAATACCCATGGTCATTTTATTCTAGGTACAATATTATTGAAATTTGTTTTTTTTTTGTTACATAGAAGGCTTTAAACTTTTCACAAAAGAGGATATTGACTTTATGTTTTTAAAGTTCGATGGATGGTACCCCTAAAGACTGCCTTAAAGGGGTGGTTTCTAAACCCATTCACAAGATTATAGAAAAAGTGAATTTGAAGCGAAACGATGCATCCTAGCGAAAAACGTTAAGAATAATATTTTTTATACGACTGTCTTGTAAAAGGGGGTTTTGCGCACGGAGAACACGATCTGAAAATGGCATTTTGCGCACGCTGTGTGCAAAACGTTTTGCAAACGCCTATGTCATTTTTGCGCACGCCTATGTCATTTCTGCATACGGGTCTCCCGTCATTGTGATTTTTGTTAGGAGTCGTTAAATACCGAGATGAATTCCAAGACGTGCGCAAGCGTTGATCTGTCACTTCTGCCAACCAATCAACTGAAAGATATTTCAGTATGGTTTTATACAGCAAAACTTTAATAATTTCCAGTTCTTTTTTATGAAAATTCGTCGTTTTTGTGCTGTGAAAATGCCGGTGACGTGCAAGTTGTGTGACAATAAATTATTTAGTGCCCAATTTCATTTGAATAAACACTGTCAAAGTAAACATAACATACAAAAACAAAGGTATTCCTATGCAGAAAGTGTTTTTATGTTTAGATGCCTAGAATGTAAATGCTCCTTCACAAAAAACTTGGATCTGTGTGATGATTTGAAATACAAACACAATCAAGAAATACTTGAAGAAACATTGGAGTTGAGAGTCAATACTCCCATGCAGTGGCGTATATATGGGGGGGCCCGGGCCCGGGCCCCCCCCGAAGCTAAGATTTTTTTGGATATTTTCCACATATTTCATGAATACAAACATAAAATAGCATAAAATACAGCCTCATGAGGTCTCGGGCCCCCCCCCCCCCCCCCCCAAAACTGTCTCGGGCCCACCCCGAAACTTTTTTCTATATACGCCACTGCTCCCATGGCAAAACAAAATAAACGTGAAATGCATAAGATCATATAGAAGAAATACTGCATATACCTCAAAAAATATTAATCGCAGCACATAGATATTGTATATTTTTGAAATCAGAAAGAAAAGACGAATCTTAAAATGAAAAAAATATACAGGGTGTTCCCTCTCAAAAAATCGACTTCATTGTCACACCCTGTACAGGGTGTCCCAAATTCGTGGTTTTTTTGAGGTGTCGGGTATTTCTAGGGGAGATAAAAACAAACTGACCCCCCTTTTCGACACTCAAATTTCAAGAGAAGCCTAAAGGTGAAAACCACATTTAGATATAGCAAGCTGTTTTTAAGCTACGGAGTCTTTTTGTCTGCATTTTGGGAAGGGGTCTATAACTTTTTTGTTTATGAAAATTTTGTTTTTGTGTAAATAGCTTTCTTATAGATCTTTACTTGAAGAATTGACAGATGTAAACAGTTTTTATTTATCTCTTTTGGTTATTAAAATATTGCATAAAGTTGTTATTTTTCTTACAGAATAACTCTTTTTTTATTCGATTTTTAAAATCAGCTTAGAATTTCCTTTAAAATGATCACCTCTTTATTATTTTTATAATTTTATAATATAAAAATGTTTTAAACCCACTAAGTAAACTAAAATATGTGGTAAAAATAAAAAAAAATACAAAATGCAGATTTTTTAAAAACACCCCGTAGTTTAAAAACGGCTTGCTATATCAAAATGCGATTTTCACCTTTAAGCTTCTTTTGAAATTTGAGTGTCGCAAAGGGGGATCAGTTTTTTTTTGCCCCTAGAAACACGAAACCCCCCAAAAACATCGAATTTGGGACACTATGTACATGGTGACGGATAGAAAAAAATTATGTTGTCATAATTAACCAAAAAAATCTCAATTTATTTTCAATGATAAAGTTGCTGAGTGCTCCGATTATAAAAAACCACCCGGGACCGACATAAAATCATACCTAAAAATTAGAATTGACCATTATTTTATACCTTGAATTTTTTATTATACGTTAAGCTCTTCGATCTCGCGCCAATCACGGTATTCGCGCCAATAATTTAAATTAGACATTTTGACGTTAATTTTGGCGCATGCTCCTTTGATGGAATTCATCTCGGTATTTAACGACTCGTTTTTTGTTGTTGTCACCCATCAATATAAGTTGGCTTAGTTCCGTAGCAACCGTTACTGCTCGTATGTTTTGTTGATTAGATACGTCAAAAAATTGTTGAATTTTTAAAGTTTTGTTGTATAAATGTCGGAAATAAAAACAAGTTAAATTAAAATTTGATTTTTCTTTCTTTATTAGCAGTATAAAAAATATTGTAAAAAACTCGTTTGAAAACCTCTTTGCACACTCCCTCGACTTGTAGACCTCGCCTTCGGCTCGGTCTACCAAACTGTCTCGATCGTGTGCAAAGAGTCGTTTTCAAAGCTTGTTGTTTAAATAACTATTATAGTACTTTTAATTGCGCTTCTTCTGATCATTGTCATATCTTTTACAATTTAAAAAAAAAATCGATTTTGGAGCGAAAACATGAAATTTTTACAAAATTGTATATTTTAGCTAGCTTGACCAGCTAACTATCAAAGCTGGATGCTAAGTGATACATCAAAAGAAGCGGAATTAAAAATACTATAAAAAACTAAATTTATCGTTTTTCGCTATCGTTTCGCTGCAAATGAATTTTTTCTATAACCTTGTGAACAGTTTTAGAAAGCACCCTCTTTAAGGCAGTCTTTAGGGGTACAATCCATCGAACTTTAAAAACAGAAAGTCAATATTCTCTTCCGTGAAAGGTTTAGGCCTTCTATGTAACAAAAAAAAACAAATGTAAATAATATTGTAGCTACAATAAAATTAGCATGGGTATTATTTTAATTCTTTTGCGAGCAGAAAGACTAATAATCTTGGTATATCTCAAAAACTACTCAATTTATCAAAAAATGAGTAAAACAGGATTTGAAAAATTAAAATCGGACCACTGGGTAGGGAGATACGCTTACATAAAAAATCTATCAATTTGGCGGCAATTTTCAAAGATGGCGGCCAAACGACTATGAGTTTGACCACGTGACCAAACTTTTTTTATACTCCTACGGGAGCTTAAAAAAGCCCCGTAGTCAAACCAAAGAAGATATATCAACAAGAAGCGAAATACTGTCACTCAAAGAATTGTTCATATGGGAAACAAATATGTGACGTCACGCTTGGAACAAATGACACTAATGCAGTTATATTACACTGAGAAAAATTTTGTGTAACTGTGGTCATAGAAAATCGACCCTTTTTAACTTTTTATTTGATTGTTTGCAAAAACGGTTATATATTTTTATCGAGAAAAATCGGTTACGGAATTAATAATAACTAAGAAAAAATCTAAGTATTATTATATTGTTTAAAGATTCTTTTCTGCCATTTTAAAAAAAGGGGATTGACAATAAAACAAATTTTGTTAAAGGAGAGATTTTTATAAAACCTTTTGAATCTCCGTTAGATGTTTTTATTGTTTTAGAAACAGGAACAAACCCAACCACAATTGAGAGAAAATACAATTAATAGCTATTTACGTTACTAGACCTGTAAAGATAGTTTCCGGTCATGTATCGTACGTATTTTTTTTTTAAACCGCTAAACAAACACAACCAACATGTAAATAATAATTTTTTTAAAACAAGATGAAACACTACAAACTTGCTACTTCACGTAGATATTAAAGTACTTACTCAAAAGCTATTATATTTATAAATATCAAAAAACCCATAGGTTGCAATTATAACTGACTATATTTCAATTAATTCATGCTTTATTTTAAATTTCACTTTATATTTTAGATCATTTTTAAAACAAAGACCGTACATAGATTTTCCGGCCTCTTTGTTCATTTTCCGTGCCTTTTGAAAACGCAAAATTTCCTAAAAAGAAAAAAATATACGCAAATTACTTGTTTTCCAGGGGGTTTACAAAAAAATTAATTACAGCTAAAATATGCAAAAAAATTGTGTTTATAAAACAAATTCTATAATTAATTAATAAATTTTTTCAGAGAACTTCAAAGACAAGACATAGATTTTCCGGTCTCTTTGTTCATTTTCCGTGCCTTTTGAAAACGGAAAATTTCCTAAAAAGAAAAAAATATACGCAAAGTACTTGTTTTCCAGTCGGTTTACAAAAAAATTAATTACAGCTAAGATATGCAAAAAAATTGTGTTTATAAAACAAATTCTAACTAATATAGAAACAAATTATAATTAATTAATAAATTTTTTCAGAGAACTTCAAAAATAAAAGGCACGTTCTGGTGTATTACACACCTACATGCAATTCTTTTATGTCAACATAAAAAAAATTTCCACTAGGCACTAGAAAAATGGATTAGTCGGATAAAATGTTTTGGAGTCAGCCGCGGCTCGTGCCGGTGGCGAGCTGAAGACGCACATTATAAATATCGGTACAAACCTTATTCACTTTTAAAACTCGTTACATTCTGGAACTCATAGAACATGCTACACCCATTGAAGGGATAACAAAATATATATTTATAGGCCAAAGTAAAACATGCATCCCTGTATACAGGACGTGGTTCCATTATACAAATAAACAAATAAGATTTCCATTCAAACAAAGTAAATTACAGGGATTCCTGACAATATTTTTGCTAGTAATGTTTTGAATTTGTTTTTTTTTCGTGTAAAACAAACATTTTTTCTTTGAGTGTAATAGTACTGCATTACTGTCATTCAGGTTTTGTCGCTTCTTGTTGATATATTTTCTTTGGTAAAACTGAGCGCACATATTCGGTCACACGTGACAGGAGCCAGCGCCTAGACTAACTAGAAAAAAGGCAAAAAATTGATAAAATTTCGAGAAGAGGATCAGCTAGGATTTATATGAATATAGTTCTGAAGTCAGGAAAGAGTCCATATTCAAAAAGTGCAATTAGTTTTTGGAACCATTTTTATGTAACCTATACTTCATTCAGGCACATTGTGTATAAAGCGTGATTCAATGTATACTTTTTTCTTATAACACCTCTTGTATTTGTAGTTGTTGGAAGCTTGACATACATAACACCAAAAAAGACATGACTCACCTATAATACCAACATAGCAAAAGTAACGCGCGGATAGCTAAGTTGGCAGGGCGTCAGCCTATCAAGGTCGTACCTAGAGGATACCAAAGAAGATCATACTCCCCCCCTCCCAAAACTAATTAAGAAATAAAACTGCACGCGCCAATCTCCCAAATTTTTATTTGAAATGTTATATCCTTCCAGAAATATTTTTCTGGGTACGGCTTACAGTATTTCAGAAGCACAATCTTGGTAGAAAATATTCATATATTTCAAAATATAGAGTTATTGCATTAGATGCTAATATTTAATGGGGTAATTAAGTCCTAACTTATAAAGACAGTCTGTTATAAATTTTCAAAAAATCTTTTTTATTAATATCTGTATCTAATATACTGCTCTAGCAGTGGCGCACCCAGGAATATGTCTTGGGGGGAGCTCGAGACTCTTGGGGGGGCCCGAAGCCTCATGGTGTCAAATTTTAAGCTATTTTTTGTGTTTTTTTCTGAAATATGTTGAAAAAATGTAAAAAAATCTAAGGCTTGAGGGGGGCCCGGGCCCCGGCCCCTCCCCCTGGGTGCACCCATGGCTCTAGATATTGTTGTGAAATTTAGTACATAGTTTCTATTTATCAAAAGGAATTTTTTGATGCATAACATATTTTTTATTTTGACCAGTCGCGTTCGTGCGCGAATTTTCCTCGGTATTGTTAAAGAAAATAATAAAAAAAAATCTCTTAAGGAATGCAAATACACACATTTAATATTTTATATTCGAAAATCGTACATTAAACAACAAAATCAATAGACAACATTTGCGTAGCAAAGAATGAGAATTTCAATAATAATTTTTATGTAAAAAAAAACGGTAACGTGCCATTCTTTTCTTCAAAATTGATATTAAACATATGTTAGATAGCTAAAAAATATTTTATGTACTGCGTATAGTATGTAGGAGACTGTATTTTTTATACAGAGTGCTAAAGTAGAAGATCCAAGTAATACCAAAATAAATAATTATCCTTATAGCCCATCGCACCGACTTTTTTTTTGGTTACATAGCCTAAAATGTTTTCCTTATTACGTCATATTATGATTATATTAAGAAACGCTTTAAGCTAGGGAACCGAAAAAAGTCGGCGAGATGGACCCTTAGTTACCTTTTGTTACTAAAAACATCATCCAAATAAAATATTCTTTTTTTTTGAGAACTTCGTTAAAACATTAAAATTTAGTTATTCAGCAATTTCTGGCATTTTATATCTTTTTAGTTTTATTTTATTAAACATAGTAATTTAGGTTGCAAAACAGCCACTTTTAAAATATTTTGAGTTCAATATTTTAACGATAAACCCTACTTTACACGGCAAAATATTTTTTTTAATGGTTTATTTTATGGAATATCTGCTTATCAAATAAAAATAAATAGTTTTTTTGCTCGTGCCAAAGCAATACTTTTTTCTAGTTAGTTTGGGATTTTGAAAAAAAGTACGGCCTTGCACCCTATTAACCGTCCAAAAAATTCCAATGCTTTAAAACGGGTTTGGTTAGATGGAACGAGCAAATAACTGTCCAAGAAACTGAACCGAACCGAATACAGTTGCGTAGTGATCGACTTATATGTAAATAAATATATATAATGTAATAAATTTTATTTAAAAAAATTACAGCCACACTAGTTTTTATTATTACACATTTTTTTATAAAACTACATAGGATTATCAGAATACATTTTTAATTTTAGTTCTTTAAGATGTAGTTAAAATTCTATTCATTTAATTTATATTCACAAACTATAAGCCACTACAGGCTGCCTAATGCACTAAATAAACCAAAAATTAAAACAAAGTTGCATTAGCACATATTTTTGGGCAAAACTTGTGAAAAAATATTAAATTTTTTGTAATGTCACAAGTTTTATGTGAAATTTATTTATTTCTATTTTGTAATTTGATTTTTACAAAATATTTGTGAAATAACCTACATTTAGGAAATATAGATCGTGATACTTCTAAGAAGTTAAGAAAATCACATTTTGTAGCTTGTACTTTGGTAGGTATATATAGTTTATGATCTTTTGTTATTTAAGAACCGTTAGGGCCGTAAGCAAGAAAAAACTTCGGAGAAGGATTAAAAAATTTCAATAAGAATTTGTATATGTATTGTGCAATTTTGATTATCCTTAATCCCGTCCCTAGGTCGGGAATTACTGTAATTCAAGAAAGTTAAGAAATAATGCTACATATTATTTTACTAAAACTGTCAGTGGAGCATAAAGTGATTAAAAGCTAAAAACTACATAGGTACTTATGTGCATTTGATATACCACATAGGAAAAAGCTACACTGGCCATAGGGAAGCCTGCTTAGGAGGAGAAAAACTAATTTAACAGGTGTGTAAATATCAATAGAAGCAAAATATTTTATCGATCCTTTCCTGATTCTTTTTCCGACTACCATGCAGAGTCGGATAAATTTCATTGCATTGTCTACTACGCAGATTTCGAAGGAAATATATTGTCAATGCCTTAAAGCAAAGTCGTCTGTTCTTTCGCCAAATCTCGTGTAAAATTTTACATTCGGTGTTACGTCTCTTCTTTCAACTTTTAGTTCACGGGTCACCGGGATTTGCTGCGATCATGGTAAACCATTATGTTTCGATTCCTATCTAATCACTTACTAAACTAGTGTTTGTTTTTATAGGCAGGCTACCCTACTGCCAGTATAGCTTTATTCTATGTGGTATACCTATAACATGCCCTAGTCCCATAGAAATAAAAATAAAGAGGCTCTTGCAAAAAAATCAACAGATGCTGCAGATGCACAAATTTTTTTTGGAAATTTAAAAAATATTTGTATGTTTACGTGGCTTTGCCGGCATTTTGTCATGTCTTAAAATTGGTTGTGAAACTCAATTTATTTTTCCTTAACTGCCTAAATTTTAATTTTTTGGGTTATTCACAGTTTTTGAATTTTCTCAGACAAAATTAAATTTAATGTAATTGTAAGGTATATTTTTATCTCAGGTGATATAAACTAGAATTGGGTTGGTGGGTGTGCTTTCTGGCAGTTTGGCCGTCGTCGTTGAAGATTCGTTCTCGACGTTTCTCCATCTCGAGTGGATGGCATCTTCAGGAGATGTTGACTGTTTGTCGGCTTCTCGAAGACTGGACAGTCAACATCTCCTGAAGATGCCATCCACTCGAGATGGCGAAACGTCGAGAACGAATCTTCAACGACGACGGCCGAACAGCCCGAAAGCACACCCACCATTGGAAGATGGCCGCGAAAGCCTTTCACAATTTGTAGAATTGTGTTGTCACGAAGTGGATGAGAATTTACATACAATTTTTCCAGTGCAACATATGATAACAGACAAAGAAAAGAGTGAAATGCAAACATTTCTAATGCGCCTGTTCTCGATCCTAAGATTTCGGAGGAGTCCCAAACCGGTTTAAGTGGCCTGATGGAATGGAAAAATGACTGTCGGAAAACAGTACTAAGTCGACCGGGAACTCAAAATCTGAGGGCACGGCAGTGCCTCGCCAAGTTCGCACGCCGTAATCATCTTTTCTTGAAACATTTCAGCCGATATTTGACCTACCTAAAACTCTAATTCGGAATGAGCTACGACTCTGCACAGTCGTAGATCTTTATAGACTTAACAACCCCTCCAAGTTTTATGGAATTCCATAAAGTAGTAAAGTAGTAACGAAATTTCAAAAAACGTCGAAATTGCCACTGACTTACTCACTCACTCATGTATAGATCATCAATATTCTACTGTACTCCCAGGCATGCTACAAAGCTGAAATTTGGCAGACTGATAGAAATTATGACCAAACCCCTGGAAAAAATCAAAAAACCCCAAAATTTTAATTTACTCCCCTCCCCTATACATTTAAAGTTATGTAAAAGTAGCATCGCCCACTTCCAGAAATGCTAGAGAGTTGAGCTTAGGCAGACTGATAGGAACTATGATAAAACTATAGGAAAAAATCAAAAAAGCCAAAAATTTTAATTTACTCCCCTCCCCTATACATTTAAAGTTGTGTAAAAGTGGCATTGCCCACTTCCAGACATGCTAGAGAGTTGAGCTTTGGCAGACTGATAGGAACTATGATAAAATTATAGAAAAAAATTAAAACACCCCAAAATTCTAATTTACTTCCTTCCCCTATAAATGTAAAGTTAAATAAAAGTAACATTGCCTACTTCCAGACATGCTAGAGAGCTGAGCTTTGGAAGGCCGATAGTAACTCTGATAAAGTTATAGAAAAAAATTAAAACACCCCAAAATTCTAATTTACTTCCTTCCCCTATAAATGTAAAGGTATGTAAAAGTAACACTGCCCACTTCCAGAAACGCTAGAGAGCTGAACTTTTTAAGACTGAAAGGCAGTATGATAAAACTATATGAAAAAATTTAAAAACATTAACATTTTAATTTTTCTCTCTCTTATAAATGTAAATTTATCTAAAACTAACATTGCCCACTTCCAGAAACGCTAGAGAGCTGAGCATTGGAATACTGATAGAAATTATGATAGAACCATGGGAAAAAATTTAAAAAGTCCAATATTTTCATTTACTCTCCTCCCCTATAAATGTAAAGTTATGTAAAAGTAACATTACCCACTTCCAGAAACGCTAGAGAGCTGAGCATTGGAAGACTGATAGGAACTATGATAAAACTATAGGACAAAATATAAAAACACGACAATTTTAATTTATTTTCCTCCCCTATACATGCAAAGTTATGTAAAAGTAACATTGTGCACTTTCAGAAACGCTAGAGAGCTGAGCTTTGGAAGGCTGATAGGAACTACGATAAAACCATGGAAAAAAATTAAAAAACCTCAAAAATTTAAGTAAGACATTGCAAAAGTTTTGAACAATATTCCGCATATTTTACTACTTTAAAAATTAAGTATTATCCAATTCCTTTAGAAAAGAAGTAAAATCATAACAAAAACATTTTATGTAAAAAAAGCCAAGTACGCGAAAATGTGCATTCCGTAAAAAGAATTGAGATAAAAGTAAAGCCAAGTTCTCCAATACAAATTTCAAAATGAAAGGTTCTTACTAGTTTGGAAATACTTTTCTAAACTTGGCTATTACGGCTGTAAATGACTCTTAGGCACAGTGCTAAATTGAACATAAAGAAGTTTGGCTGTAATAGCAAAGTTTAAAAAAACATTTCCAAACTAGTAAGAACCTTTCATTTTGAAATTTGTATTGGAGAACTTGGCTTTACTTTCATCTCAAATCTTTTTACGGAATGCCATTTTCGCGTACTTGGCATTTTTTATATGAAATGTTTTTGTTATGATTGGATTTTTCGGACGGTTTTAAGGCTGTCGAACGGGCTGATGGAACGTAATTAATAATATGTCGTTTTCACTTTAAGTGAAAACCGCACGTAAAGCCGTCAACATTCGGTTCCTTTGATTCGCTTGTACGAGGCTTTGATGTAGACTGTGGAAGCTTTGATAAAGCGATGTAGGCAACTATTAAATAGATGACCGCGTTGTTCGGACCATGCGGTCCATTTTAAATCTTTTACGTGTCTATGTGTAAATCGGGTCGGCTAATTTACGGCTATCGTCTCTTACCTGAAAGCGCCGAGCACGACATCCACAATCCGCTGTGACGTCAGAACGTTGCCTCCCACGACGGCAGCGGTCTCGCTCGGGTTAAGGATGCTGCCCTTGGGAATATTCGCCTTAACGGGGACTAGGCAACCCTGTCGGGAGAAACATTGTTAGAATTTTAGAAAAGAATGATTTTAGGTTTAAGGTGGTAAATTTTTAAAAACCAAGTGGTTAATTCGAATATAACTAATTTTGAAGATGTCAAAGTATCAGAATCTGAATGTCTTTAAGTATCCTCAGTCTTCATTGCGTTTGGCTTTTTTGAGTTTATTATTTGTGATATAGGGCAAATGTGTAAGTTTGTAATTTGTACAAAAAAATCACGGAATATTTTGGTGATCTAAAACTTTTTATGCAAGGTGTGCAAGAAAAGTGGTTTTAGAAACTATTTTGCAAAAAACAAATATTACGCAAACAATATTTTAGAGAAAAACATGTCAAGTATATATACAGGGTATTCCATTAAGGATGGTAGCCGGATTTATCTCCAAAACTACTATCTCTAAGATTTCAGAAAAAAAATTATTACAAAATTGGCTCTTGCGAATTGACCTAAAATATTTTTGTTTCTGTAGTTCCCCACTAGGGGGCAGTGATCACATCTCTTGATTAGGGTCACTGCATCCTGGAAGCCTGGCGTCTCCCAGGGGTAGCGAGACGCGTGTCAAAACCGTACTCAAAATTTCATAGACGTTCGTGAAAAATACTCATTTTTATACAGTCTGAGAAAAAAAAATGTTTTAATAAAACTTAAAAAGAACTCGTTTTTATACAGCTTAAGAAATAAAAAATATTTTCCTTGAGTTTTTGGGTTGTGAGTATTTATTGTAGGTATATTAATTGTTAAACATTATTTTCTTTTAAATATTATTTGTGTTTTTTGTAGAAAAATAATACGTAATAAATAAACAAACACGACAAAAATACATTTGTATGTTAAATGTTTATTAATACTATTTAATATATCAAAGGACAAAATAAAACTTTAATAACAATACGCTATTTTTTGCATTGTTTAGCTTATTTTTTAAGTTTTTTTTCTATTTTTTCGGTGTTTTTAGGTTTTGTGGTTCTTTTTTAGTAACTTTTTATCCTGATTTTTACATTTTATCAAAAGACAAAAAAAAACCAAAAAACAGTTCGAGTTTTAGTAACGTTAGGCATTAATTACTTATAATTTTATAGTACATTTAATATAAATATCTTAATATTATTGTTCGAAAGCATAAACTTCTAAAATCATTTTCTTCAAACCGAAAATTATCCGAAAAGATTTTCTTCGAACAAAAGATTCTTCTTCTTTGAAAGGAAAATTGTTCGAAAACGTTTTGTTTAAACAGAAATTTTTCGAAATCATTTTCTTCGAACGGAAATTTGTTTGAAAACATTTTCTTTGAACGGAAATTTGTTCGAAAATATTTTTTTTTATGGAAATCTGTTCAAAACCATTTCTTTAAAAATAAATTTTTCGAAAAAAAAATTTTTAGACCTGGTTAAAACTTAACACAACTCATATAGTTCGACTAATGGGGCCTTTTTCTAACAATTTTTGGAAACAAAAACTTCCCTGACTTCTTTCCCGGAATCCTAGAGGGTGTGAAACCAAACCGAACCAACCGAAACCTATTTTCGAAAAATGATTTCCCTAAATTAGCTTTTCGGTCCTCATTTTAGAAGGTTGAAATCGGTGTTACTCTAACGTTTCTCAATTGAGCACATCAGGGGGTATCTGGACCGGTTCGGATACGTTTGCTTCAATTGACAAAGTTTAGGAAAATACCAATTTCGACCTTCCAAAAGAAGGAAAGTAGATATATTTTCAGATAGTTTACGATCCCGGGAAAGAAGTCAGGGTTTTTTTGAAAAAATATGTTAGAAAGACCTTGCCTTAGTCAAACTATATGAATTGTGTTAGGTTTGGATATCCAGGTCTAGAGCGTCTTTTTCCGAAAAGCTTGCTTTCGAAGAAAATATTTTCTATTAGAAGAAAATGTTTTTGAACAACTATTGCTTACGAACAAATTTCCGTTCGAAAACAAATTTCCGTTCAAAGAAATGGTGTTCGAACAGATTGCCGTTTGAAAAAAATGTTTTCGAAGAAATTTTCGTTTGAAAAAAATGTTTTCGAATAAATTTCCGAAGGAAGAACATTTTTTCGAACAATTTTCTGTTCGAAGAAATGGTTTTCTCACTTTTTTCCGTTCAAAAAAAATGTTTTCGAACAAATTTCCATTAAAAGAAATTGTTTTCATAAAAATTTCCGATCGAAGAAAATGTTTTCGAACAAAGTTCTGCGACCCGTCGTGTTGCTACCCAAAAAAATACCTAGAGATGGTAAATAAAAATTCTTAGACCTTGAGTTTTTATTGGATGTTGATTTTTTTAAAACTTTTTTATGAGTGTGTGTGTGTACCTCTACTTTATTTTGCAACCATTACAGTGTAGCTACTTTCGATCTTTGTTTGGACCTTTTGTTTTTCAATCTCTTATATTTTCGACCTTTTGTACTTTCGAACTTTGGTATTTTCAACTTTTTGTACTTTCGACCTTTTCTTCGCCGCCCGCTTTTTTTTAACACTAATAAAAATAATAGTGTGTATATTATAAGCCTGGGGCGTACAGTGTTTACTTTTAATCCCACGGCGGGAATTTTCATGCCCGACCGGAAGGAGGGCTATAATTTGCTAAGTGAGTAAAAGGGACTGTAATGCTAAGGTTTATTTTTATATACTAAAAATAATAATAATCATAAACTAAATAAATAGGTATTAAACAACTTACCGTACTGTAGTTTTAACATGTCAACCCCCCGTATATAGTAAAACAGTGGGCAGTGATAGTTGTCATGGCATTACATTAAACAAAAGTCAGTCAGATGCTAACAAACAATGTGGAAAAAATAATATTTATTTCATAACAAACTAAATCAGTTTACAAGAAGTTAAACAAGAGACCAAAGAATAAAGCATATTTTTACTTTTAGATCGGCATGGAAAAGGCCACCGAAGAAAGAAAGCTTTCAGTACCGAAAATGATGCAATAAACAGAATTTCGAAAATTTCACCGAAAAGGTATTCCTGGTTTACATCCTGGAGAAATCTAGAAAGTTAAATGCTTCGTTTATATGGAAGCAATATTCTATGCCGAAGGACAATAAGAATCGAAACGAACCAAATCATCAGCAAAGTACAGTAAGCTTACGGCAAGCTGGAAGCAACAAAATAATCGTTATCGTGTATATATCTTGATTCCTTTTTGTTTTTTGTATTATGATAAAATAAAATAATCCAAAAACCTATATTTTGCCTTTATGGTTTTAAAGAAATTACTTTTAATCACTGGGGACAAGAAATACTACATTAGCCCATGAAAAAAGGGATTAAACGTACACTTTTATTCCCTAGAGAGCATAAAAAATTTATTAAATGAAACAAAACCCAACATAATAGTTTTCTATATTTTAGAATATATATAAAACCGGCAAACTATATTTTTGGTTTCTTGCGATGTGTAGGTCCTAACACAGGGTCCTAATAAATATTGAAATCATAAAAAACTTAGTTTTTTTAGGTTTGTTTATTTGGACAGTCAAATTTATATATCGGGTGTGACGGACAGTTCTTTACGTAACATTTGTAAACCATTTAATTTTTTTGAGCATAAAAAAGCTACGCTCCTGACAGTGTCAGATTTGCGTTTTTCGTAAATGAGGTTATGTTTGGTGTCGCTACCCCTGGAGACGTCAGGCTTTCAGGATGCAGTGACCCTACTCTTGACTAGAAAAATTGCATTTTTGGACGAGATACTATGGTTAACAGTAATAAATATTGCATAAAACTATTTTACATAGTGACCAGGACGTGTATTCTGTGTGTCAGTTTGAGATTTGGGGGAAAATTTCCCCTTTTTCCCCTCCCGTAGATCGACGCCTGTTAACAGACAAAAATTCTTTCACGAAATGCCCCTTGATGAATAGAAAGAGCGTCTATCAAATTTCATAAAAATATCCAAAAGAGTATCACGGATATGAACACAAAGGAGATTTTTTTAAACATAACCACCATTATGTCGGTTTAGAACGTTTTTCTACGTTGTCCGACGCCTATTCTCCACCTCCTACGATTCTGACAGTCATCTTCTGTCAGGTTTTTTTGATTGACTGTTGCCATTCCAGTTTAGGATGTCCTCTTGTTCTGCGCCCCATTGGTTGTCACCTTCTATGGTAATCTTTCGCCGTTCAGCCGTTGTACATTGGTCATCCGTTATGCTTCCCTCGATTTCCATTCTTCCTTTTATGGTCTCATTTATTATATAATATGTTTTAGATATTCTCATTGATCTTCTTATTGCATCCATTTCGACACTTTCCATTTTTGTTTTGTCTCTATTCCATAAAACAGCGTGATATTTACCATTGTTTCATATATCTTAAATTTCACATTCTTTTTTACCTGTCTGCTGTTTTTCCATAAATTGTTGTTACATTCAATAAACTTTTGTGCTTTTACCATTCTTTTTTCCAGTTCTTTACAGTCTTTTCCTGTCTTATCAAAGGTGACACCCAAGTATGCAGATATTGTTTGTCCATTTTCTAGTTCCAACGTACTTGATTCATTTCCAATACATAAGTACCTACTGTGTCTTCTCCACGTACACTGTTAACCCCTACTATTGATATTCTTTCGTTAACTTTTTCATCATATACTCCATATCTTCTTTATCATTAGCTACAATTACTTGGTCGTCAGCAAACTATAGTGTGTATATGGTAAATAGGTTGTTAAATTCCCTTACCGTGTACTTTACGTTTCTGTCCATAATTTTTCTACTGGAACTGTATCATATGCTCTTTGTAGGTCCACAAAGGTAACATGAGTCTCTATATTTCTAGCACTCCTTTTCTCAATAACTTGTAATATTATCACTACAAGATCGGCCTGCACAAATCCCACTTTGCTCTTTTTCCTGTTCATTAAAATCATTCTCTATTATATCTCTAAGAATCGTACCATACAATATACTTAGGGTAATGGTTACTGAAATTCCTCTTGTTTCCTTTTTTATGTATTGATAATATAAATGCAATTTTCCAACCATCAGGCACTGGATGTCCGTTTATACATTAATTAATAATATATGTGAGATTTTCTAGTAGTTTCTCTGGTCCATATCCAAAACCCCCCCTCTTAAAAGTTAAGACTTTTGGAATATATGTTTACATAAAGTTTTTTGTCAAAATGAAGCCAAGTATCGCCTTCCTCTTTTTAATAACACTCTGTTTATTTGTTCTGTTATTTAGCTGCCTAACAGGCCCGGACCGGCCCCGGCGGGAGGGCAGGGATCCCCGCCGGGGCCTCGTCCAACCAGTCGGGGCCCCGGGGTAGCTGGCGGTAGGGCCAGGGGCTACTTTGGTCAAAGAATGTTATTATTTGGTATAAGCCGGGGCCATTTTTTTAAATCAAAATTAAGAAGATAATATTACTTAATACATTTTTATGATTATCTTAATTTATATTTAAACTAAATGGGCCATCCAGTGACGTTCTTTTGGCATAATCTCTTTTGTTGTTGTGTTCGTTTTTGTTCTTATCACGCGGCGTTTTCCTAGACGGCCCTTGAAAAAAGATTATAGAACATCCAGAGATAAGATTATACCACCAACCAAAATAAAAACAGTGGATACACCATGCGTTTGATATTACCATTGAAACAGCTGAAAATTTGGCTGAAGTAGAAGTGCACCCGTACGCAACCCGTTAAACAGCCTATCCAAACTTACTATAATTTGATGTTAGCGCGGCCCTATTTAAATGGCGGAGACTATCAGTTGTAGTTATTTTTGTTGTGTTTTTGTTGAAAAAAAAAAAGAAATTCTTGGACTTTCCCAACTACAGTTAAATTTTATCCCAAATTTAATTAAAAAAAACTGGCAAAAATACAACTTACGGAAAACAGTGTTGACAAGAATTGAGATTCAGCAGATAATGAAATGTTAAACTGAAGTGTCTGTCGGTGGCCATTTTGGATTTACCACTTTAACTTTGATCAAATCCTATCTGTTTAAATTCAATAATCCATGCCCTCGAGCGTCTAGCCCCCCCTTCTTAAGATAAACCTTATAATATTTAATTCTAGTAAAATATATCCAATACATAAATTGGAACTTTTGACCAAATCGCAAAAAAAATGTTTCCTCCTTGCGCCTCCCCCTCCCCCCCTCTTCCCAGACATCCTGGATCAACCACTGGGCCCAATCAATTTGAATCAAATTCGAGTAAGAAGTTTAGAATAACTTGAGAAAATACACCTTGCTTTTTCTGTTTACGGGGCTCTTGGCCCTGCTCTCCCGCCGACACACAAGACGCTAGCCCTACCAAGTTCACTTTGGCTCCCTGACTTCCGCATGCGCAGATCTACCAATAATATTTACCTCATGTATTACAGGGTGATTTTCACTTGATTTCTAACCACATGAAAATAGAAAGTTTCAAAAAAACGAAACCTATTTAAATCTAACCGAACCGAACCAAAGCAAACTGAACCAATAATTTTTTTCAAAAAAAAATCTTTCCTGACTTCCTTCCCGGGATCCTAGAGGATGTGAATCCGAACCGAACCGATCCTAACTAAACCGAACCAAACCTAACCTAACCAAACTAAACTACAACACTGCTAATTACGTTTGAATAGGTTCGGTTCGATTCGGTTCGGTTCGGTTCGTTTCAGTTCGGATTCACACCCTCTAGGATCCCGGAAAAGAAGTCAGGATAGTTTTTTTTTTTTAATTGTTAGTTTACTTTGCTGTGGTTCGGTTCGGTTCGGTTCGAATTCACATCCTCTAGGATCCCGGGTAGTGTGTCACGAAAGTTTTTTTTAAAGAAAATTATTGGTTTAGTTTGCGTTGGTTCAGTTCGGTTAGATTTAAGTGGTTTCGTTTTTATGAAACTTTCTATTTTCATGTGGTTAGAAATCAAGTGAAAATCACCCTGTAATATATGAGGTAAATAATATTTGTATATCTGCCTATGCGGATGTCAGGGAGCCAAAGTGATCTTGGTAGGGCTAGCGTCTTGTGTCCGACACTGCTGCATAATAATAACTAATTGTGACCTTTAAACTTCGATTATGAAATAACCCACACGTATTGCGTTAAATATCCGCCGTAAACCAACGAGGGTGACGCAAACTTTCGGTCGACCCCCACTCAAATGGCGTTTGCTTCTAATTTTAAATGTTTGGGCTTGTTTTTAACAAAAAACAGCAGCAGAGAAAATAAATGTTATGTCTGAAAAGGTCACATGGGAAACATTAAACTTTAAATTAACCTGGTAAAAGGTTATATTCTTCTTTAACTTTTTTATAAAAAAGATATGTCAAGGGAAAATTTGGCTTAATAGGCTAGTTATTGTAAATATTGATAATTTTTTTTTGGTTTAAAATTGGGAAAACCGTTTTCGAGGTGGAACGACGATAACCAAAAAGACATTTTGAACTCGGAAATGCCGTCCCCTATATTAAACATTAATAAACCGACTAAGTGTACATTCGACATTTTAAAGAATCGTACAAAAATTTAAAGGATAGACAAATTTGCCTCACATACAAGCAATAAAATTAAAATTTAATGCAATTGCATCATCGTCAATCCACTACCTACCTGATTTCGCTGATTTTACAAGTTCTTTATAAGATGGGTATTTACGTTATCAGCATATTAATATATTTTTATTTTTTATATGTGTTAAAGTCACGAGCCGCCACTATTGCACATTACTTCAATTCAAGAGATCGGTTTTTTTTAGTGCAGATATTTTCTGCAAACTAACTATTTACGAAATACATAAATAGTGGTTTATAATAACTATAGTTCCCACAACAGCTAGGAAAATACTGTCTGCTGTTTTTCCATAAATTGCTGTTACATTCAATAAACTTTTGTGCTTTTACCATTCTTTTTTCCAGTTCTTTACAGTCTTTACCTGTCTTATCAAAGGTGACACCCAAGTATGCAGATATTGTTTGTCCATTTTCTAGTTCCAACGTACTTGATTCATTTCCAATACATAAGTACCTACTGTGTCTTCTCCACGTACACTGTTAACCCCTACTATTGATATTCTTTCGTTAACTTTTTCATCATATACTCCATATCTTCTTTATCATTAGCTACAATTACTTGGTCGTCAGCAAACTATAGTGTGTATATGGTAAATAGGTTGTTAAATTCCCTTACCGTGTACTTTACGTTTCTGTCCATAATTTTTCAACTGGAACTGTATCATATGCTCTTTGTAGGTCCACAAAGGTAACATGAGTCTCTATATTTCTAGCACTCCTTTTCTCAATAACTTGTAATATTATCACTACAAGATCGGCCTGCACAAATCCCACTTTGCTCTTTTTCCTGTTCATTAAAATCATTCTCTATTATATCTCTAAGAATCGTACCATACAATATACTTAGGGTAATGGTAACTGAAATTCCTCTGTAATTGTTACAACCCAGCTTGTTTCCTTTTTTATGTATTGATAATATAAATGCAATTTTCCAACCATCAGGCACTGGATGTCCGTTTATACATTAATTAATAATATATGTGAGATTTTCTAGTAGTTTCTCTGGTCCATATCCAAAACCCCCCCTCTTAAAAGTTAAGACTTTTGGAATATATGTTTACATAAAGTTTTTTGTCAAAATGAAGCCAAGTATCGCCTTCCTCTTTTTAATAACACTCTGTTTATTTGTTCTGTTATTTAGCTGCCTAACAGGCCCGGACCGGCCCCGGCGGGAGGGCAGGGATCCCCGCCGGGGCCTCGTCCAACCAGTCGGGGCCCCGGGGTAGCTGGCGGTAGGGCCAGGGGCTACTTTGGTCAAAGAATGTTATTATTTGGTATAAGCCGGGGCCATTTTTTTAAATCAAAATTAAGAAGATAATATTACTTAATACATTTTTATGATTATCTTAATTTATATTTAAACTAAATGGGCCATCCAGTGACGTTCTTTTGGCATAATCTCTTTTGTTGTTGTGTTCGTTTTTGTTCTTATCACGCGGCGTTTTCCTAGACGGCCCTTGAAAAAAGATTATAGAACATCCAGAGATAAGATTATACCACCAACCAAAATAAAAACAGTGGATACACCATGCGTTTGATATTACCATTGAAACAGCTGAAAATTTGGCTGAAGTAGAAGTGCACCCGTACGCAACCCGTTAAACAGCCTATCCAAACTTACTATAATTTGATGTTAGCGCGGCCCCATTTAAATGGCGGAGACTATCAGTTGTAGTTATTTTTGTTGTGTTTTTGTTGAAAAAAAAAAGAAATTCTTGGACTTTCCCAACTACAGTTAAATTTTATCCCAAATTTAATTAAAAAAAACTGGCAAAAATACAACTTACGGAAAACAGTGTTGACAAGAATTGAGATTCAGCAGATAATGAAATGTTAAACTGAAGTGTCTGTCGGTGGCCATTTTGGATTTACCACTTTAACTTTGATCAAATCCTATCTGTTTAAATTCAATAATCCATGCCCTCGAGCGTCTAGCCCCCCCTTCTTAAGATAAACCTTATAATATTTAATTCTAGTAAAATATATCCAATACATAAATTGGAACTTTTGACCAAATCGCAAAAAAAATGTTTCCTCCTTGCGCCTCCCCCTCCCCCCTCTTCCCAGACATCCTGGATCAACCACTGGGCCCAATCAATTTGAATCAAATTCGAGTAAGAAGTTTAGAATAACTTGAGAAAATACACCTTGCTTTTTCTGTTTACGGGGCTCTTGGCCCTGCTCTCCCGCCGACACACAAGACGCTAGCCCTACCAAGTTCACTTTGGCTCCCTGACTTCCGCATGCGCAGATCTACCAATAATATTTACCTCATGTATTACAGGGTGATTTTCACTTGATTTCTAACCACATGAAAATAGAAAGTTTCAAAAAAACGAAACCTATTTAAATCTAACCGAACCGAACCAAAGCAAACTGAACCAATAATTTTTTTCAAAAAAAAATCTTTCCTGACTTCCTTCCCGGGATCCTAGAGGATGTGAATCCGAACCGAACCGATCCTAACTAAACCGAACCAAACCTAACCTAACCAAACTAAACTACAACACTGCTAATTACGTTTGAATAGGTTCGGTTCGATTCGGTTCGGTTCGGTTCGTTTCAGTTCGGATTCACACCCTCTAGGATCCCGGAAAAGAAGTCAGGATAGTTTTTTTTTTTTAATTGTTGGTTTACTTTGCTGTGGTTCGGTTCGGTTCGGTTCGAATTCACATCCTCTAGGATCCCGGGTAGTGTGTCACGAAAGTTTTTTTTTAAGAAAATTATTGGTTTAGTTTGCGTTGGTTCGGTTCGGTTAGATTTAAGTGGTTTCGTTTTTATGAAACTTTCTATTTTCATGTGGTTAGAAATCAAGTGAAAATCACCCTGTAATATATGAGGTAAATAATATTTGTATATCTGCCTATGCGGATGTCAGGGAGCCAAAGTGATCTTGGTAGGGCTAGCGTCTTGTGTCCGACACTGCTGCATAATAATAACTAATTGTGACCTTTAAACTTCGATTATGAAATAACCCACACGTATTGCGTTAAATATCCGCCGTAAACCAACGAGGGTGACGCAAACTTTCGGTCGACCCCCACTCAAATGGCGTTTGCTTCTAATTTTAAATGTTTGGGCTTGTTTTTAACAAAAAACAGCAGCAGAGAAAATAAATGTTATGTCTGAAAAGGTCACATGGGAAACATTAAACTTTAAATTAACCTGGTAAAAGGTTATATTCTTCTTTAACTTTTTTATAAAAAAGATATGTCAAGGGAAAATTTGGCTTAATAGGCTAGTTATTGTAAATATTGATAATTTTTTTTTAGTTTAAAATTGGGAAAACCGTTTTCGAGGTGGAACGACGATAACCAAAAAGACATTTTGAACTCGGAAATGCCGTCCCCTATATTAAACATTAATAAACCGACTAAGTGTACATTCGACATTTTAAAGAATCGTACAAAAATTTAAAGGATAGACAAATTTGCCTCACATACAAGCAATAAAATTAAAATTTAATGCAATTGCATCATCGTCAATCCACTACCTACCTGATTTCGCTGATTTTACAAGTTCTTTATAAGATAGGTATTTACGTTATCAGCATATTAATATATTTTTATTTTTTATATGTGTTAAAGTCACGAGCCGCCACTATTGCACATTACTTCAATTCAAGAGATCGGTTTTTTTTAGTGCAGATATTTTCTGCAAACTAACTATTTACGAAATACATAAATAGTGGTTTATAATAACTATAGTTCCCACAACAGCTAGGAAAATACTATCGTGACCTTATAATACCAATTTATTTTTAAATAAAGTACACGGTAAAAAAAATTGTCTTAGATCAAAGCAAATTGCTTTAAAGTAAAATAATTTGTGCTTTCCTATTCACCAAGAGAATATTTTCTTGATATTGCACAAAAAATATCGTGCGTCTTTATTTTAGTGTGAAACAGAAATTGTTTTATTATAGATTCGAACTGAATTAATCTAAGGCATCGTTTTCTCGGGAAGCAAAATATTACTTATATGAAGACAATTTGCTTTGTTACAAAATGGAGTATACTGAAACAAAACAATTAAAGAAGACAAATAAAGTCTCATTTCAAGACTAAACGCTGCGTTGAACTAAAAGGAAATAATTTAATTCAAAACAAATTATTTTAAGGTAAAACAATATATTCAAGATAACGTTTTTTCATTGTGGACAATATTTTTTACCGTGTATTTTTTAAGTAATTAAAAAAAAAAACTACAAATAGACATGGTTCCGCAAATGCTTAGTTTTCGAGATAAAGGGAGTCAATATTTCAATATTTTGTTTGTTTTTTCATTATAGCTCGTGTATATTTACCCCAGATTATTAAGCATGCCAAATATCGGAAAAACACTATAAGGTGTTATTTTTACAGGGGTCCTGCCCCTTTTTTTCCCCAGAACTTTTTTCAGTAAGCCAATGGCTATGTTCCAGTAAGCCAATGGCAGATTCAAATATAAAAAGTGGATTTCTTGTTTTATTCAGAAAGTGATTTCTTGCAATTTTTTTATATTTCTAACCGTTTTCGAGAAAAAGGACAAAAAAAGGAAACTTGTGCCCTGCTAAATGACATTAAATTTTAAAATAGTCGCTACATTCCATTATTATAAGTAATATGTAATTTCTGAATAGCATCAAAGATACAAATTATTTTTTTTGGTATTTTTTCTCAAAAAAGGTTAGAGATACAAAAAATTGCAAGAGATCAAAAAATTTCTGACTTAAATATCACCCTGTAGTTTTTTCCTAATATTTGCCATGCTTCAAGATCTATGCCTTGTAGCTTAATACACGTTCCAGATTTGAGCCAAAAATCTCAAAAACTGCACAAGTTGTAAAGAAAAAAAAAACCAAAAATTAAAATTTTAACAACCTGTATCTCAAAGACTAAGTATTTGCGGACCCATGTTTATTAAAAGTTTTTTTCTCAAAATCACTAAAAGAATAATCCTCTAAAGTTTGGCGACATACTTTATTAATACGCTGTAGATAGAACGAAGTATCATGTATTGTTTTTCTTGTTTGGCATTAAAATAATTTAATATTAAAGAACTTAAGTTGGATAGCCCCAGGTAGCCCGATTTAGAGAAATCGGCCATTCTGAGCCGGACAGTCCGTTGGGAAAATCACTCTTCTTATCGAATTTGAAAGCTAAACTGCCACAAATTCATTTCCCTAGGGAAATATAAAGATAGCTTTGTAAACAGGATTTGAAACACGTGTGCTGGATCCATTTACCTAATAATACTGACCAAACGTAATGGAAAATTAAAGCAATCATACAGGGCCGTGTCCAGGGGGATAAATCCCCATCTCCCCCGAAATGGTCGAGAAGATGTGTTGAAAGAGATTTCTCAGCAAAGCAAATAAGCCAAAAAGTTTTTAAATACCTAAATTTTCATTAGAAGGATATTGTGTCTAATTCTTTTTTTTCTAGGGTATCGAGGAAAAATCTTGCATCAGACAACCGGTCTACTTCTTTATATAACCACCCTATTAATCACCGTACATAGACCAGGTTTGTACAGGTTTTTAATGGAGCAGTCCCCAGTCGCCTTTGGTCTGCACAGTTATAAAAAATGGCAATCGAAATACACACCATCTCAGAGTCCGAAAAGCTCCGCAGATCTTTAATTTAGGCTTCCAGTTACGGCCCCATGCTAAATAAGTCACATGGCGCGTCATTGGTCAGCCACCCATGGGTAACTATTGGTCAAGGACCCTTAAGTCACCTGTTGCGACAGGCCTAGGGGTTACCTTGGTGCTACTCTTATGTCCGGACACTATACGGACATTTTAGACAATTGAGAAACAAATTAATATAGTATCTTTATACAAGAATACCTTGAATCAGCATGCACGTACCTACTGCTTGGGGTGGGCACACGATCATTGCGCAGGTGTCGAAGAAAATGAAGAAATGCTTACATGCGACTTTTGTTCCGAGTGTCCCTTAAGTGACGTCAAGAAAATAATTAATTTATAAGTTAGTTTATAAGAATGAATAATCTGTTTTATTATTGTTGTATTTTATTTGATGTTTCAAAGTTTCAAAGTCAAGTTTTTGTAGGGACCATTTTACTCCACCGCGATGGAGTAAAATGATCCTTTTGAGTTTTTGTAGTTTATAAAGTTATTTAAAGTTATTAAAGATGGAAAAATAACGTGTGTTGTTCTTCGTGTATTGTTTTTGAAAAAATATACTATCTACTACTACCATTGTCTGGTTCTTTTATTTGGCTTTTATTTATTTACCCAATTTTTACCAGGCTGAACTGCATGGGGGTGAAGTTAGGTCATCAGATCTAGGGGTAGTGAAATATGTTTTGTATTGTAAGGTATTTGGTCAAGATAGATTTTGTAGTGTAAGATAAACGTATCATACAAATCAACCCTGAAAGCAAAGTTAAAATAAAAGAAAGCATAATAGCTTCCTATTTCCTGTTTTAATAAATTCTTCCAAAACATCATATAGCATCAGGGATTTTGTTATGCCATTTTCAATATTTGCAAGAGCTAAAAAAATGAATCAATCTGGACCCATGGACAATCTTTCAAATTATTTTTGGGGGGCTAACTAAGTTTTTAAAGGGGCTTAGCCTCCCTAAGACCCAGCCCATGCTGAACTGAGAGAGACAGCGCTTATCCACGCTTATGTACGAAAGAGCTAGAAGAGACTGGTCTACTAAACTATGAAATTATTGTTAACATTTTGGAAAAATACCTAACTTCTGAACTAAAACAAACCGAATTCATAATCTTTCTGAATTTCATAGTCTGATTTTAAAAAAATTGGTAGGAAAGGGGACAGCTGCATAGTGTGCCATAATGTGATAGTGTATTCCGAATTTTTAAGCTATTAGCAAAGAAAATAATAATGTTATATTTTCGATGCTATTAGGTATATGGGTGGATTATGTACAGGCTTCAACTTGTAAGATTTTCGTGTCCCTCTTGTATCGCAAATATATTTTTTCTACGAGTGACCGCAAGAAGAAAGATGCTTTGCGCATACTATTGTAAAAGTAAAGTAGCACTTTCTCGCACACTTTGTGGAAAAACTTTTAACATATTATAGACACGTTTTTGTGTGAAATGCGGTTTGTTCCATTAGAAACCAAAATATATTGTCATGCAACGCTTTCCTATCAATTTAGAGTATTAAGTTGTTCGATGTGGTGTGTGTGTGTGTTTCAGTGGCGGACCCAGGGGGGGGCAGAGCGGCCCAGCTTCCCTCCCAGACATATAACTTGTTTTTTAGTTTAGCAGCACAAATTCTACTTAAGTTTAAAAAAAAAGCGCCAGAAATCTCCTTTAGATACTAAATTTCACACCTCAGACCTATCGAAAACCATTAATAAAAAATATTTCGATGTTTGCTGCCACTTTAGCCCCTCCCCCCTAAGAATCCTGGATCCGCCACTGGTGTGTTTTATTTATTTTTTTTGTATAATTTTATTTTTTTAAGTTTTCCGCACACTTGAAGAAAAGTATTGTTCCTGACACATCTGCAAAGTAGTTTATCCGCATTCAAAGCTTATCCGAACTCCGCTTTGCGTCATTCGTCATATAATAATATCATAGGTCATGAAATAGGCTGATTGTATTTAGAAACTTTGTAAAGCCTGAAGATACATACTGTTTTTAGCAAAATTATTTTTTTAAAGATAAAATGTAGTTAGGATGGTAGTAATTGTTATTAATCAAATTTATGTCAGAACACTTGTTAGAATTTGGTAAGTTTGGACACAAAGTCTTTGTGGTTTGGAGTCACATTTAACAACTTCTGTAACAGTTGTAACTCTAGTTTTTATATTTATGGAATCATAATACAGGGTGTTGAACCAAAAATGTACCAACAAACTGTAAGAGGTGGTAAGGGCCATCAAAACAAAATGGTTTTGTCAAGTGAACATATGTCCGCAAATGAGCAGGTTTGGGCTCTAGAGCAAAAAAACTATTTTTGGTACTTTTATTTTGCGCATTAATTGAATCGCTGTTTCACCTAGTATATTAGTTAACACTCTGTGGACACACTGTATCTAATAAATGATACAGAGTGTAGTGTAGTGTCAGTTATCTTAGAAACAAAAAAGTTACTCATTAATTAACCCATAACGCTAATTGTGCGCCATCCTATAATAAAAAACTGCTGAGCAAGGAGATATGCACAAAATAATTTTTGATACTTTTAGCTCGATTTAGCATAAAATTGATGCATGTATGTAGTAGTAACTTTCAAAAAACATCTTTTATGCCATTTAATAGCTACACTAACAAATTACCAAATTATCAATCCCAAGTTTTTTCTCTTAACTCTAAAAATGTCGAAATAAAAAAATGTACACACTTTAAATACCTCGGAGTTTACTTTGACAGTCATTTAAGATGGAATTGTTATGTTGAATATATCACCAACAAATTAAGTACCCCTCTGCCACTGTTTAGATTTTACAAAAACATTTTCGCCTTAAATCAACTTCATATTCTGTACTACGCTTTAGCACAATCACACTTATCGTATAGATTAATAGCATGGGGGGGGGGTTGCAAACAGCTACTTAAAAACTACTGACGTGATTCAAAAGTGGTTGATTAAAATTATCTCTAGGAAGAACGAAACATACCCTACAGATATATTATTTTTAGAAAGCAATATTTTTGATGCAAAACAACTTTATTTTCAAATAATTGCAATAAGGATATTTAATAAAATAAATGGATTCATGACGGATCTGATACCTAACCCATTAGCACACTCCAAGTAAATTCCATGCTATATGAACCTTAAAAACAGTTTTCTGTAAATATCGCTGAAACGAAAGCTCCAACCAAGTTTTTGGTTATAACACAATTGAAAAAAATTTACACTACAACATTCCGAAAACCGCATATCATGCGACGCACAGTGGGGCCGAGACACATAAAAGTTACCGAAAATTCTATATGCATATAATGGTTATTAAAATTGTCTATAAACGCATTTTTTATTCTTAAAATGAATAATTTAATGAAAAATTATTGCCGCACGAGCAATTAGCCGAGGTATGCGGTACGCTAACGCAGTACTTACATATAGCAACAAAATTTAACATTAAAACTTAAAGTAATTAAAAAAAAAACAACAACCCTTATGTTTCCTGATTGTTATTTCATTATCTAGGTAAAATAACCTTTAATTTGATAGCCCACAACCCATGTTAAGAAAATGAATAAATTTAAAAATGATCTATTTAAAAAAAGTATATTTAAAGGAATAAAAAAAACAACAAAACAAAACTAACCTACGCTATAATTATCACAATCTGAAGTAGCGGAGAGACGATGGAGATGGATTTTGCCATATAATTTTTTGGGGACTTTTGATTGCGGATTCCCGACCACCAATTTTAATGGAACCAGCCAGGTAACGAAAGCAAATTTAAGCAAGGAAATTTATTTCTGTCTTCTCTCTGCTTCATTTTGTGACAATTGATTATTAGTCGTTTCTTTTTCCACTTTTGTTAAAAAGTTTATCTATTCAGAAGCTCAATCGGGATTTAAAGGTAATTCTTTTTACAGTTTGGAAGCTTAAATATGTAATATAAACTCCATTTGGGCGGCATATAATATTTCCTCAATTCTATTTTTTTTCGCAAATGTGCAGTTTTCGGACGTTTACTGTTTTCACTGCATTCTGTAAACTCTGTTAGCAGACGACATACTTTGTAATAAACAAATTTTGGAAGTTAAATTACTTTCCAACCAATTTTTGTTTGTTCAAATAAAAGTCGACTCATTTCTAGCAGCTTTTTTCCACTTCTCTTTAAACTGTAACATAGATTTTGACACTTTTGGTCTGAATTTAAAGACGGACATTCTTTTAATTTTATCGAAATATCATAACGACTGATTTCAAAATAATCCACATATAATTTTTTTTTATTTAAATAAAAAATTTTCGACCCTAATATTTCTAAATTCTGTCTTTATTAAAATATAACAAACTTATTTTCTCCTGTCATTTTTAGTGCACAATATACCAAACTATAATTAATTATCATCTATAGTGATCCTACTGAAAGCTACAAGAACAAAAAGTGCGATGATTTTACCAAAATTGCTTTTGTGAAAAATAATTTGAAGCATTTTTGGATTTTGCCGTTTTGTCTGTATATATATGTTTATATAACTGTCACCAAAGCTCATAACTCAAAAAATATTTATACAATTTTTTAAAGAAATTAATAAATAGTTACGGAGAAAATAAGTACCTACTTATTTTTTATTCCAATTCTGATTTTAATCTTTTAAGCTTAAATGCCCAAGAATTGGCAGAATATGATTCTAAAATGTGTTTAGTCCCTTTTTTAACTAGGCAAAGTTGTTAGTAAACCAAAACAGAGTAATATTTTGTTATTAAATTTAAATTATAGTGTGTGGAACATTTAGACGGAAAAATGACTTGTTAAAATGTCGCACAATATGCAAATGCTTGAAACTCTGAAAATCGTTTTCTTGAGTTAAACCGCAAAATACCGCAAAAAATGCTTATACCACATTAAAGATGAGGTTTTGTAGAAAAGGAAGTAATAGAAGTGTATGATGGATTCAAATGGATCCTTAACTTTTGAGCCAGCTGAAACTACAGTTTTAAAACAAAACTCAATATCTTTTACGTTTTGGTTAGAATTTAATTATCTAAATAACATTAAAAAGTAAACTAAATAAATTTATACTAAACAAATCTATACTTACCGTAGTTAGTACTAGCCATTTACTTTTTAGTTCTAAGAAATTCCGTCACAGAGAATCTTACCTTTGAAAGTACCAAATATTTTACATTAAAGAATGCAGATGTAACACAATTAAAATGACGTTACCTTTGACAAGCGCTATCAATTGTTTTGTTGTACGCACTTTTTCATGGATACCTTAAATAAAGAAAGAGATGCAAGAAGTATAATTTTCAGGCGTTTTTTTCACTTAAATTTCATATCCTGAGTTTCATATTTTTGGTAACTTTTATGGGTCCCTGCCCCTCTGTGCGACGCTCCGTGAAAAATTTTGACCAAAATCTAATCAGCTCGTTACATTATCGAACACTATTTTACCTAAAAATTTCATAAAAATCGGTTGGGCGGTTTAGAAGCTATCGTGTCACGGACAGAGTTACACACACAAACACACACACACACACACACGACGATACTGCTAGGGTAGGTCAAAATACACCCAAATAACACATTTTCGGCGTTATCTGAAAAAAAAATTCGTCGAAAACAATACCTTCTCTAGCCATTGCTGTGCGGGCTAGGAAGATAAAAATTATAGTCCAAAATATAGAACATTGTAAGACCACAAATGAAAAAAAACAATAGGTCAGAGATGTTTTGTATATTTGTGCCATAATGTGTTTGAAAAAATTTAAGTTTTATTAACAACCTTGCAGACAGCTCAAAAATTTAAAAAAGCCATTAAATCTATGCTCACGCCAGAAATTGGTAGAACTGAAATTCATCGTCTACTTGATGAAAAATATTAATATAATGATTGATATGTATTTTTATATTTATGTATTTGTTTGTTATTATTTTTATTATAACAATTACAGCAAATTCTGCACGTCGACCCAAGCGCACGTGTTTCACATCACTCATCCTAAAGTATCGCATTTTTAGTGATTTATTGGCTTGAAAATTGTGATTCTCTGAGAACCATACCATCAGATGGTCTAGCACATTGGTGAGTTGAAAAAATTACTGTAGCTGTTCCACAATACTGTAAATTGGCCCTTTAATGAAATTCCCGCCATAAAATTCCACGATGTCATCTCGCAGCTGTGGTGTTTGCGACACGTCAACACGCAATCCATCTCTCTCTTGCGAAGGGGTTTGCAAGAGAAAATATCACGCAGATTGTTTGCGTATACCAAACGATTCAGTAGCAGTAATACAGAGTGTACCAGGGCTAACTTGGAAATGTCCCACGTGCCGTAACCTACCTGCCGAAACTTTTACAGCTAACTTGGAAGGTCGTATTGAAGCACAACTCAACTCGGTGAAACAATCAATGGTAGAGGAATTATTTACAAACATTGATCAAAAAAGCTCCAAGATGTCAGTCCTCAAACAATCAGCGAACCCAGGTATTCTGACGTTCTTAAGAATCAATTTCGTTCTAATATTATCATCAAACCGAAAGTTACAAATCAGAACAATACGCAAACAAGGAGCGATATTCTCCATAAAATCAAGCCAGACCAAGAAAAAATCCAAATCAATCGGGTAAAGCACATTTCCAACGGAGGTATCGTACTGTCCACCAACCACAATGATGCCCAACGCATGAAAGATCTTTTTAGCCAAAACTTAGCAGACGATTACGAGGTTCGGGAATCAAAATCCGTATCGCCGATGGTCAAGATTGTTGGTCTCTCAGCCGAGTACGACAAAGACGTACTATTACGACACCTAAAAACTCAAAATTTTTTCTTTAATAACTCACCAGATATAAATATTCTAAAAGTCTGGCCAACCAAAAATAACGCGAACATTTTTCAGATGGTACTGCAAGTAGATATGGTCACACACAAAAAACTAAATGATAAAAAACGCCTTGTAGTTGGTCTTGATTATTGTACCGTTTATGATTCAACTTCTTTATCACGCTGTTTCAACTGCAACAACGTTGGCCACTCAAAAAAATATTGTCAAAAAGACCCCACCTGCCCTCTCTGCGCTGGGCCACACTTGGTAAACGCGTGTGACAACTCTGCCAATAAATGCTGCGTCAATTGTAAGCATCTGTAAACTAAATTCGACCTAAACATCGAAATAAATCATGCTTGCTGGAATTATGATGCATGTTACGCTTATAAACAAGCAAACCAAAAATACAAGTAGGAAATTTTTGGGTCCACCATGTAGCAGCCAACCGCGCTAGCCCCCTCCTTAGTTGAGTTTACTGTTGATCCCCACAATATTTCACTACAGTCGACTGAGTCTGGTAGGCGCTGTGATATCCTTTCAATTTATTATCAAAACGTACGCGGGCTAAGGACAAAAACAAAAACTATTTTTAATTCCACACTCGCTTGTGAATTTGATATCATAGCGTTGACTGAGACTTGGTTGTACCCGGGTATTCACGATGCAGAACTTTTTCATTCGGGGTATTGCATCTTTAGATCTGACAGAAACTACGATGAAGTAGAACAAAACTTAGGGGGTGGTGTCTTGTTGGATGTAAGGTAAAATCTACAGACAACGAACCTGGAAATTGAATTGCCTGTATCAATCCGTGACACAATAGACATAGCTGGAATCAAAGTATCTTTCTCGAACAAACTATCTCTTTATATTTTCCTTGTATATATTCTGCCAGGCAAAATCTCATACATATATGAACAACTTTTTGAATATCTGTCATCCCTGAATTTCCTATATAGTGCTAAAGCAGTCTTTCTCGGAGATTTTAATTACCCTGAATACGTAACCTACATAGAGAGGGATCCTTCTCCCAACAGTAGGTTAACTCACTTGCTGAATTTTATTAATTTTCTTGATTGGCATCAGATTAACACTGTCAAAAATTCTGATAATCGACTGCTTGATCTAGTATTAACATCTTCCTCAAACCTCACTTCCGTGCAGAGATGTTATGACATCCTGCTAAACGAGGACAGGTGCCATCCTTCTTTATTAATTGACTATAAAATGACCGGTGACAAAAAGGTGAGCAAACTCAAAATTAATGACATCTATTATAATTTCAAGAGATCTGACTTGAGAAATCTATATGCGAGCTTAGCTGAGATTGACTGGCGTGTTTTGGAAACGGTTGATAACGTCAATGAGGCTGTCGAATTATTTTATTACAAATTATACTCCTGTCTAGAGACCCACGTGCCAAAAACATCTAAGCGGCGTAGAAAATATCCTCCCTGGTTTACTTCCCTCATCATACGGTCGATTAAAGAAAAACATAAATACTTTCAAAAACACAAAAAAAGTCGCAGCGATAATGATTTACTTAAATTTCGAGAACTTCGTAATAAAATAAAACGCGATACAGAAACATCATACCGCGAGTATTGCGCTAGACTTGAAGCGAACCTGACAACTCAACCTGGAAATTTCTGGCGCCTAATACAATCATTGCAGTCGAATAATGGTCTGCCGCAGTGCATGACAGATCACAATGAAGAGAGTACGACGGATCCCCAGCGCATAGCTGATGCATTTGCTGATTACTTTCAGAGTTCATATACACAATCTCAGCAGCGTACCTCAGTACAAAATAATATTCCTTCTAACCTTAACTCAAATTTCATTTCACTTAAAAGCTTCAATGAATCTGAGGTATTGCAAGCACTAAAGACCATGAAACCCAAGGCCTTTGTCGGTCCCGACAAAATTCCTGCATTTTTACTGAAAGATTGTGCATACGTCTTCGCTTACCCCTTAACTGTTCTTTTTAACTTATCTTTAAAATTCTGCACATTTTCTGATACTTGGAAAAATTCTAAAATTATACCTGTCCATAAAAAACAAGAAAAAGATCGTATTGTAAATTATCGGCCAATTACCATAATAAACAATTTTTCAAAATGTTTTGAACGCGTTCTCCATACATCGCTTTACTTTCCCCTGGGCAGTCAAATAGATTCCTGTCAACACGGCTTCATGAAACGCAAATCTACCACAACCAATTTAATTACTGTTACACACCTAATAGCTGAATCCTTGGATGCGGGTGCTCAGATTGATGTTATTTACACCGACTTTTCTAAGGCCTTTGACAGACTAGACCATAGTATTCTTCTCCGTACACTTGTAACCTTTGGCATCTCTGATGATTTATCTAAGTTTCTTTATTCATACTTAACTGAAAGGCTTCAGTATGTAGAATGCTATGGACAAACCTCCTCTACGATCAAGGCTACTTCCGGAGTGCCTCAAGGCTCTATACTAGGTCCTCTCTTCTTTATAGCTTTTATAAATAGCATAGTTCAGGACATAGAAGTTATTTGCCTATTGTACGCTGATGACTTAAAGCTTATCTGTAGAATAAATAACATTGCTGATTGTGAAAAACTTCAAGCTGCTCTAAATAAGGTATATACTTGGTGTCTTGATAACTCTCTCCCTCTCAATCCATCTAAATGCAATGTAGTGTCTTTCACCCTTAGAAAACAGGTAATTCAATTCAATTACTCCATTGATACAACCGAAATACCCAGGAGTCTGGAATTTAAAGATCTCGGAGTAACATTCGATAGTGCTCTATCATCAGCTACCGAATGCTTGGGTTCATAATACGGAATTCTCAGTACCTAGAAAATATTTCTAGTATAAAATTACTCTATTTTGCTTATGTCAGATCTAAATTGGAATACTCGTGCATAGTATGGTCTCCGTATTATGATACTCACGTTAATACTATTGAAAAAAATTCAACGTAAGTTTCTGAAGTACCTTGTTTTTAAGCTTGATGGTGTGTATCCCGAAATTGGTATTCTGAATCAGGTCCTTTGTGAAAGGTTTAGTATATCTTCATTGGAGGACCGGCGCAAGTTGGCAGAGTTGCAATTCATTTTCAAATTAATACATAATCAAATCGACTCCCAGGAATTATTGCATAAGATTAATTTTTTAGTACCCAGAACATCAGCACGCACTACTGTTCCGTTTTATCTTCCTTACCAGCGCACCAATATTTGCAAAAATTCTCCAATAATTCGGGCTTGCGACAGATGTGACATATTTAATTGCAGTATCTCTACCTTAAAAAATATACGATTTTCATCATTTTTATTTCTGCTCACTCAGTGTAGATGTATTAAATTTCTTTTATTTTGTACTTCATTTTATCCTTAGATTCTGTTATTGTTAATCACTGTATTCTTCCCCACTTTGTAATTGGGTTAACTCCTGTTAAGTGGTGTAAATAAAATAAAATAAAATAAAATAACTAAACTAAACTTAGTAGATTTTTTTTTTGTTTACTTGGGAATATTTTATGCTTAAACATTTAATTTTATTGTTTATTTTGGTGAGTTTTCTGGACTTTTTTTGTGAAGACTATAACTGAGTAATATATTTACTTACTTAAGTGCGATTTTCTTAGCCGACGCGCGAGATAACTCTTGTGGGCAAAACCGTATTTATTGTATTGTATGTTTTAATAGTTTAACCAAAATGTATATATTTTACTACAATAAATACTAAATAATAATAATAATAATAATAATAATGTTAGTAAATGTTAGAGATATTTCCACGTAAATATCTGGATCAAATATTTATTAACCAGAAATGAACAAATATTTGAAAATCTCCGTTTTTTCCCTGATAAATTAATTATTTCGAATCCGACTTAATTAGATTTAGACACGTGCTTAACCTTCGAAATCCTTGCGAAAATAATATTTGACCTTTCAAAACATGCCCTCTGGAACTCAGTCATCCTTTCAAACGGAAATGAAATTTACTTAAACTTTAAATATAATTGTTAGCAATGTGTTTGCATAAATTTTCCTCAATCTACAGTGTGTCCACGGATTGAGTCCAGGTAAGGTATAAATAAGAAATTTTCGATTTTGTTTTTGATTTTCTGGGAATCGTTCCTGCTTGGTCTGAGAATAATATGTTAAGCAATGAAGCGATCAATATCCAGGGTAGTTTAGTAGCTTGATTCAATAAAAAGTGTAAAAAGTGTTTTAAGAGATATCAGAAAAGGTTATTAAGAAAAGTTGTTAAAAATTAAAAGTTACAGCTGATTCTTAATTTTTAGGAAAATCAGTTAAAAGTAGTCTAACTTTTTTTTTGTTAATTAACTTCTAAAAAATTGAGAATTTCCGTACCTTTTTATTCTACCCAACTCTTTTTAATAACCTTTTCCGATATCTTTTAAAACAAAGGTACATTACTCTTAACACTTTTTATCAAATCATTTTACTAAATTACCCTGTATATTAATTGATTTGGCTCATTTTTTACCTTTCTAGCCCGCACAGCAATGGCTAGAGAAGTAGAATTTTTTTTTGAGATAACGCCGAAAATGTGTTACATATTTGGGTGTATATGATCTACCCCAGCAGTACCATCGTGATGTCTGTCTGTGTGTGTGTGTAACTCTGTCCTTAACTCGATAGCTCCAAACCTTCATGAAATTTTTCCGTAAAAAATAGTATTCGATACTATAACGAGCTGATTAGATTTGGTCGCAATTCATCAATGCTAATGACAGTTTTTTGACAGTTAAAAAGTTTTAAAAATGCTAACTTTTTAATGGAGCTTTGCATCAATATGCGGTTTTTGCAATATTGTAGCGCACATTTTTCTAAAAAATTTGTGGTATAACCAAAAACTTGGTAGGAGCTTCCGTTTCGAAGATTTTTACAAAAAACAGTTTTTAAGGTTGATATAGCATGGAGTTTACTTGGAGTGTGCTAATGGGCTAGGAAGGTATCAGATTCGTCATGGATCCATTTATTTAACATCTTAGTTTGTAACCAAGCAGGAGCGATTTCTTATCCTTTATACCTTACATCATCAAATTAGCCTACTAAACCACCCTGTATATTGATTGATTTGGCTTATTTTCTTAACATCTTAGTTTGCTAAAAATCAGAATCTAAATCGAAATGCTTATGTCATTTTTACCTTACCGTGGTACTCAATCCATGGACCTGACCAAAATATTATTTCAAACCAGGGGTAAAATCAAAGGACGAAAAATCATAAAAAAGTTCCTGTGCTTCAGCGGGGACTCGAACCCGGACCCCTTAAAACCTCAAATCATGGATAGTGGCACAATCGAGGGGTGGGTCGGTATTTCCTTTTGGTGTACAAGTTAGGGGAAATACCAGGAAATACTTGGGAAGTACTGGGAAATATACTAGGAAATATCATTGAAAATACTAGGAGGGGAAATACTAGGAAATACTATTGCTTGGGAAATACTAGGAAATACCATTAAAATTTGAGGAAATACTGGGAAATACCAGGTAGGTATTTCCTTTTGGTGTACAAAAATCGGTGATCGAGCCACCCCTCGGGCACAATATAGGAACGTTAATTCCCAGGTTATTTACTCGAATCCGGGTTCCGGATTCCAGTTCCGGCTCAAGCACCGGAAACTTTTTCATCATTTTTCGTTTTGGAATTTCACCCTTGATTTTTGTTTATCAATTTGAGTAAAACCTTGCATTATTATACTTTGGTATTTAAAAATTATTATTGACAATCGATTGGAAATTTTAACATTTTCATGCTTTTGGATGTTTTATTGTATTACAATCTAGTCAATAAAACCAATTAGCAATTTTGTTTTAACTTAATTTACTAGAAAAGCTAGATTTAAACTTAGGGTTTACTCAACAATTCTCCCCGCTTTCCTTCGTCTTAATCGTGTTGTGTTTATTATATATTTATTATTTTGTTTTATATAATGCATTTAATTTACTAGCTCTAACGGCTTTACTCTTTTTAGTCTTCGAACTAGCATAGTAGGTATTGTCTAGAAGCTGAATTTCTTTCACATTCACATGTCGATGGAGTCCATTGCTTTTTGCGTACTTTTTATACTCTCTGCTATAGTTTCGATTTTTGATTCCCGATGAAAGTCACTATTTCGAACGTCTCAAGGTGCATTAAAAATGTTTCTCAATCTTTTGTACAATCCGATAGTTGAGTACCATATGTCCATACTGGTTTCAGTATTTGCGTATCAAGCAGTAACTTATTATGAATTGTTAATTTTTTCTTAACATGTGCTTTCCAGCGCAATATGAGATCAACTGTTATACCGAGATATGTTGCCTGATACGTCTAATTTGAGTTCACACTTTGACAGTGGGAACGAAGAATTATAAAATACACTCAATGGCTTGGTCGAGTGAATATCTTGAACCACCATTCCTATACTGTGCCCCTCACCATAATTGGAAGTTCTAATAACTTCAATGTCAGAAGCACTTCGGTCAATACAGCCATTTGAATTTCAGATTCCATAAATATTTATATATAAATAAATAAATACAAAATTATAATTATGTGTTTTGGTGATCCAATTGGTAGGGCGTTGGCGTACAAAGCCAGAGGTTCAGGGTTCGAGTCCTGGCTGCAGCATAGGAAACTTTTTTATAATTTTTCGTTCTTTAATATAACCCCTGCCCTGGTTTAGAAATGTTGTTTATGGTTTTGAGTAAAAGCTTGCAATATTGGTAGTTATTTATTTTTTAAACGACATAAAACACCACAAAAGTACTTAATATTTGCACGTTCTCCTTTATCCACAAAGCACAATCACGTGTTTAAGACGTAAAAAAAGCGTGAAAAAAAAAGTTGATTTTAAAAGCTGCTAGAAAAAAACCTTTATTCAATATACAAAAACACGCTTAATAGGTCATTCATTAACGTTATAAAAAATAACGTTGCTAAAAACTGCGTTGTAATAACGCCATTATCAAATTAAAACAGCACTGTTCTTACGTTAGTTTCAAGTGATTTTTATCAACGTTAAAATCACATTAGAGTCACGCCTTTTCTACACAAATTTTAAAACGCGAATTGCATGGCTTTTCTATTGGATAATTTTGAGATTTTACTAGCAGCAGCGCCACCTATTGTCGGCATTTTTCACTTTGACGAAATCTATCAGGCAGTGCTTTGGCCTCTAAACTCCAAAAACCTGTTAAGAAACTGATCCCTGATCCTTTACGATCACGACGCATCAGTGATTTAACCTGATACAGACACATATTGGTTGGAATCTGTGAAAGTGTTTACTGTTAAAAAATCTTGTTTAGCTTTAAAAAATACTCTGCCAATATATGGGCCCCAAAGCTCACACTAGGTACCATAGTTATAGTGTGAGCTAATATAATCAAAAACTGAAATATATTTTATTCAACTCCAGACTCAATTACCTTTCGTTTGATACCACACAAGCCATGTTTTGACTTAAACTCAAATTTTTTTAATCTACCCCCCACCTTTTTAAAAAAAACTAAAACGTATTTTGTTTAACCTCAGACTCAATTACCTTTCGTTTGATATCACACACGCCATATTTTCACTTAAACTCTAATTTTTGACTTCTACCACCACCCTTTTTTTAAAAATAAACTAAAATTTATTTTTTTTAACTCCAGACTTAATTACCTTTCGTTTGATATCACACACGCCATATTTTCACATAAACTCTAATTTTTGGAATCTACCCCCACCCTTTTATTTGGCTTGCGTTCGGTGGATTTTGTTCATTTTTAATGGGACCATCACGGCCCAAGACCCAACTTAGGTAACAAATTTCATTAAAATCGGACAAGCAGTTTTTGAGTTATGCGGGTTGGTCGTTACAGACAGACATACAGACAGACATACAGACAGACAGACAGACACAGACAGACAGACAGACAGTAAAACAAAAAAGTTTCAAAATCATCTGAAACGCAAAGATATATAAAAAAATTTGAAATCGGAGCAACTTTTTTTTTCTCCAAAAAATTAGGATCACCATAGCTCACACTACTTATAGTAGTAGTGTGAGCTAAAAAATAATGTATATAGATAGATATATAGATATTTTGTCTTGCCTTGAGCGCCATCTTTAAAATTGTCTTGAAGTGTTGTAGTCTTAAACTAGTGAACTTTTATAACTTCATTTCGCGTCTCTTTTAAGTTAAAAAAATGTTATTAAAAAACGTGACCACAAAAAACGCAGAAAGTTAGTAGGTTTTAGAAGTCTTAATCTAGTGGCGTTTTATGGAGGACTTTTCAAGTGTGAATTTGGTACATGAAAATAAGGAGGGTAAAAAACACGTTATATACACAGCACCAGAAACTTCAGCCAGTGTTTCGGGGTGGGCCCGAGGCAGCTTTGGTGGGGGCCCGAGACCTCATGAGGGCGTATTTTATGCTATTTTATGTTTTTATTCATGAAATATGTCGAAAATATCTAAAAAAATCTTAGCTTCGGGGGGGGGGGGCCGGGCCCCCAGGCCCCCCCGATATATACGCCAGTGACTTCAGCAAACAGTGGATTTTTATAGCTTGATTTCTCCTTGTTTTTAAGTTATCTTTAAGCATGCAGATTTAACAAAATAAATATTACATGGTATGAGGTTGTTTTCAAGTAAAAAAACAACTTTGTTATTTTTGTTCACGTTAATTTAATGTTGATGTAATTTTTGTGCTATTTGGTTAGCTAACTTTATCTTTTATAAATGCGAAATTGAATGACAGATGTCACGTGATATTTAGAAGCCGAATTTTGACCTTTTGCAAACACAATTGTTTACCCTTTATCCTCTATTTATCTGTCAAAAGCCTATTTCGTATTCTGTAGGCAAAATTAATTAAAAAGTTCCGAAACAGTGTAAAATCGCCACGAAAATATAGGATTAGGTCGGTGTTTACTTGTGTTTTTTTACGCACTTCAAAATCTAGGGGGGGGGGGGTAATAGCCAACGAATTTTTTATTTTGCAATATAATTTTTTTTTCTAGTGGAGAGGGTAATTTTTCTGTTTTCCCTTTAATATTAGGAAAAACTGCATTTTTTTCTAGGGGCGGTAATTACCCCGTTACCCCCCCGCAAATCAGCGCTTGGTTCAAACCAGGTAACTGCGCATGCCTCAAATAAAAGATAAGATAGAAATGGGACATGCAAAAGGTCCCTACTATGTAAAAGCTACGTTTACATTTGGCCGGCCCGTCAACTCTTGAAAAGTACTTGCGGGAGAGTATCAAGTGCACATTCACGGATCACAAATTTAGTGGCTGCCAGAACTTTCCGCCAGTAAACTCTCCAAATGTAAACGTAGCTTAAATATTATTTTTTTACACGGACATATAACACTCCAACCATACTTTGCATATAAATATTAAGATAATTACTTGATGGCTTGTATATTTATAAGTATAAGAAAACCAATAAGTTACGTTATATTTGTATTTGCTAAGTATATTTTGAATATCTTTGCTTTATATTTTAGATTATTTTAATAGAAATAATAAATTTATCAAATCAACAGAAGTCATGACCTTGATTAAAAGAGGTATCATAAAAGAGATTTTTCGGTATCTGGTCTCTTCGATTCTTTCCGGTCTCTTGTTGCGAGCGGAAAGTTTTCCAAAAGAATCTGCATATAAAGTGACACTTTCCATACAACAAATTGAACAACAATGCTTGTTTTCCGGCAAGGGCGGTTCTAGAGCCAAATTCTGTGGGCGGGTTAATGGTCAAGCGGTGACAGCAAATTAGAGCACAGGAAAAAAGCTCATATGAAAAAAGCACACAGGAAAGATCCTCATAGGAAAAGGGCGCACACGTCAAATAGCGCACGTGGATAAAAGCGCACGTGGATAGAAGCTCACACCGAAAAGCGTACACGGATAATAGCGCATACGAATATTCCATGTAAAAAAGTACCAGGTTTGGTTATCGTCGCCACAAAAAAGACGAGAGTATTAATATTAAAACTTTTATAAAATTTTGAAATTTGAAAAAAAAATGTTTTAAAAAACTAAAAATTTTGAAAATCTATGAAAGCTTACACCGGCACACGAAATAAAAAAGTGGTCTGTACCTTTGATCAGTCCTACCTATTTATATAAGTTCTTCGGTGCGCTGAATCCGAATGCGTGGTTCATTTTGACCGTACACCATAAAACTTAATAAAAAAACGTTAAATTTTTTAGCACCCATAAAATAAGTTGCGCAGAACTCTGAAAATTGCAAAAAATTGCAGTTATGAAACTGTATTAAAAAAATTATGAATGATGTAATAGTGGACTTATAAAGTAGTTCTGCGCAGTGGTCAAATAGTCTGATTTTTTAAAAATTAAGGTTACTCATATCTAGGGGGTATGTATGACATAATTTAAAGAATTAGAGGCGCGAGAAACTTGTTAAAGTCAAATTTATTTAAGACAAAGACAGGGAAATATCGGTCCTCTATACTCTAGCCTTGTTTAGAGAGAGACGCACCTTCTGCCCTTGATAACTCATAAGCATCGGAAAATAAAAATAAACGATGTTTGACAAACATTTACAGGGGGTGACGGACAAACCTATTTGTTTATATGTTGAATCAGGGCTATCAAAACGGACGGGCCACGATCCTCCACTTTGTTGACGTCACATCCGGGGCTGATTTTTTTTGATGGTGATGTTACGACACAGCTGATTGTCATTAAAATATTGAAGTTGGAATGACGGTTCATGAATATTTGATTTATTTTTAAATAAACCCGGTTGTGAGATTGTTTTTACTATATTCTTTTAGATCAATTTTTTTTAAATCTATAGTAATCCTTAATTTGTCAGAGCCGCTTCATTAGCTTACACAAAAATTAAGTTTAAAGCAGAAGCGAATGTGACAATCACAGATGACAAAGTCAAATACATGTCAAATATATCAGTTGGCATGTGGTTCATGGCGGGTAATTTGAATTCAAAATAAAGAATGCTAAATTTTGAAGATTTTAACCTTTTAATCATGTTGATTTCTTACAAAACTTTGGTGGAATATCGGGACGGTGTCTGAGAATATTTTACTAAAATATCGCGGAAATCTGTAGTGCCATTTTAAAAATATCGTAAAAAAACGTCTGACCTCCCATAAGACCCAATGTAAAATTCAGCCCCGGGAGAACAGCTGATTTTTTCAGGGTCGTGGCCTCTATTTTTGTGTTGGCCTTGGTTGAATGATGATAAACGTCACTCATCGCTGACAACATAAATTCTTTATTGAGACGCCAATGAGTTGGCAAGAAAATAACATAACCAAAAAATGTAAGTTTGAGTGACTTTGATCGGTGCATCGCGTCTCTATTTTTTTAAAATATGTCATACATACAGGGTCTCTAGTCTTATCTAGTATAATTTAAAAATTTTATTTCTTGACAACATTTAGATAGCTCACCGGAAAACATATAGATATGAAATGAACAGACCACTTCTTGATTTTATCTACCTACCGTTGTTATTATTGTAAGTTTTTTCCTCGGTGCGTTTTTTTCGCGTGCGATTTTGTTTATATGCGCTCTTTTCCTTTGCGTATATTTTTTCTGCATTTTTTTCCTATGCGCTTATTATCGGGAATCTAATAAGCCAACAAAAATATTTTTTAGCGTTTAACTTGTCTGTAGCAGCTACCAGCCTTTATACCTAATATATTTTTTTCGAGCTCCAGGGGGGGGGCAATTACCCCCAATACCCCCATCCCTCGTAGAACCGCCAGTGTTTTCCGGTCGGTTAAAAATAATATAACCTACTTTAAAGCTAAATTTATACTGCACGTTTCCCTTCTTCTAAAATATCCCCTTCTACAATATTGATTGATTTTAAATTAATGTGAGTAAAAGCTCTGGGAAAACCATTAAGAGGGGTAAAAGGAAATGTGATGCAATAATTATGAAATTTAATTAAAGGCGGAAATAAATTGGAGATTATTATGAGCTTCATATTAAAAAATATATGACAAAAAATATCTGCTTTTTTTTTGGTGGCATGTATCAACACGTGAGCTACTAACTCAATATAATTATGCTTACATAAAATGTATTTTAAATTATGTTAAAAACTTTTTTTTTTCATTGGGTATTTTTAAAAAACTAACAATGAACACTTTTTAAGCAATAATATTATACCTAATAGAAACTGACTTATCCAAGAATTCATATACCTAAACCAAATTCATTTAAAATTTATATGAAAAAAAAGCTAAGACGTTAATTTTTATTTTTGACTGTGGGTTTTTTGTTAAATGCATGTTTGCATACGGTAGCCTAAAAATAGGCATAGTGTTTTCACTATATTATTTCAGTATATTAAGCCTGACTACGTATTCTAATGTTTTTATTTAAAATTACCGAACGAACCATAATCTGGTGACACGTGACTAATCCTTTTTTGTAAGGCTTTATAGAGCCTATCGAAAATTATACAACGGATTATTTGTTTGGTGATCCGTGATTATACCTGCACCCTTTAACAATGAGTTTCACACATCAAATATAAAGACCTTTTTTAGAATCAAAATTTCGGACTTCCATTGTCTTTATTTATATTAAACACGACGTTTTGGTTAGTAAGTATCTCTAACTCATTTTAGGTGTAAACTAAACAATCTAGTATATAGGCTACCAGTGGCGGATCCAGGCATTCCAGGGGGGAGAGGCCAAACTGGCAGCAAACATGAAAACTATTTTTTTGTGGTTTTTGACGATATTTGTAAGATCGCTTCAAATGCACCCAAATAACACATTTTCGGCGTTATCTCGAAAAAAATAATTCCTCGAAAATAATACCTTCTCTAGCCATTGTGTTGCAGGTACTTACCTATTACCTTGGTAAGCAAGTCATTTTTCAAGACTTATTTTCATTTTGAGAATTTTTGCCTACCCTGCTTTAATTAGCACTGCACACTACTGGTATCGAACCGGCTAAAAATCGAACTAAGTAAGTAATTGCAAATTTAGGTCTTAAGTATGTATACCAAAACTAACGTGCGTGCGGTAAAATTTGAGGCCGTAAAAGCATTTTGTATCCTTTTTTAAATAAAATTATTGTATTTTTTATCACCTTTGATAAACGTTTAAATCAAGCTTTGGCTTACCCTTAATTAATTCATTTATTTTTTAGCCATGGAAAGTTTTCTAATTTATATATAAAACCAGGCTATACTATTCCACAAGTCATGTTTTGCATCCTATTGTATATGTAACCAGGGAAGCAGTCATATAAATATCATATAAAATCATACCGTTAGGGTAAAAGCTATACTAACCATAAAGATTCTGCTCAGAGATAGAAAAACTAATTTAGCAAGTGTTTAGATAAAAATAGAAGCATAAGGGTGTACCCCGATCTCAACAAATCCCAGTGGTCCGTGAACTAAAAGCTAAAGAAGTGGGGGAACACCAAAACGAAATTATAGGCAGGTAGACAAGAGCTGACTAGGGATATTAGGGGAGATCCAACAAGATCGCGTTACGGGTCTAGATTGTCTTTTCTTTTAAATCTTTGAAGCGAAGAGGTAAAAATTGCGTTTTTATAAACCTTGTTAATTTCTTTCTCGGGAATAATGCCGGCGCGGCGTTAAAGTTTATTATCGAAGAAAAGGTTTAAATGAAATGGGAATTTGCAGGAAACTCCGCTCGGGATGTAATAAATTCATTTATTGCTATTTTTTGCAAAACTATCATTTTAAACATAATTAATCATTTGGATAAATTTGGGTGCGTTAAGCTCTGCAGAAAATGTCGCGTCAATAAAATAAATAAAGAGGCGGATGAGGGTCCAAGACCCATGTCGGAACAAAAGCAACATCGAGAAACTGCCGTTTGTGCTGCGGCTGGAGGATGCCCTCCTTGTTTAAGTTCAGCAATTTCTAAATAAATACCTGGCGATATTCCTCCCAGAACAATTTAAAAACACATGGATACAAAGCCTACAAGTTAAAAAAATCTCACGAACTGTTTCCGAAAAACATAATTTTAAGGATGGAATTTTGTGTAAAAATGATGGATCGTGCAAATCAGTAAATGTGCGAACACAATACCCTCAAAAATTAAATGTTTGGTCGGGGGTTCCTGGTGATAATATCATCATGCCAATTTTTATAACTTAAATGGCCGCTTATTTAAATTTGTTGTAAAATCAAGCAGGATGGGTGTCCAGCATATTACGTTTTACTTGCCAGGGCATTTTTAGACAACATTTTTTCCCGACTTAAGCAGGCGCATTTGGTCCCCTAGATCGCCTGACCTGATTGTATAAGATATTTAAATTTGATCACATTTGAGCACATAATTTAACTGAACTGAATAAAATTAAAGAGGTTATTAATTCGATAACACCTGAGATGCTAAGCAATGTACGGCAGGAATTTTATTACCATTTAAGTTATTGTTTAACACAACAAGGTGTCAAGTTTGAACATTTAATCTGATTAATTTGGTAGCTCTTGAAAGGACTTTTTAAGTTTCTTAAAATCACACAAGTTTAGAGACAATAATAAACGAAAAGTGGGTACATTCCTCTTCGAAAATTTCCGAGTAACTGAATCATTGACCACACCCCAAATACAATACGATAAAATTCATTCCATGCAGCTTATAAATAACTCGGGAGGGATTAAGAGGGGAAGTTGGTTCTATTTTTATCTAAACACCTGCTAAATTAGTTTTTTTTTAAAGCAGAATCTTCATGGTCAGTATAGCTTTAAACATAATGGTATACTCTGTTTATTAATGGGCGAACGAATGCGACTGAAGGATAAAGCAAAACTGACGATAGGTGACATTCCATTCATACATAGAAAAAACCAAAAATATTTAGTGTGCATTAATTTTTAGCCGATGAACGGAAAAACGTTCATTTAGTATACACGAACATTAATACAACGAACACGTTAAATATTTCAATCAATTTTTACATTGAATCAATGTAATTTGTTCATCGGCTGAAAATCAACAAAATCAATGTACCTACCCATTTCGTTCTGTGTTTGCGTGCGAAAAGGGAAAATGCGTGCATCACATCTTTTCATATCTGCTTACCAAATATCATATTTAACCTAATACGCTCATTGGAAAATTGCATTCATATCCTCAATACATAAAAAAGGAAACAAGCTGGATTGCAACAATTACAGAGGAATTTCAGTAACCAGTACTCTAAGTAGATTGTACGGTCGGATTCTTAGAGATCTAATAGAGAATGATTTTCATGAACAAGAAGAAGAAGAGCAAAGTGGGTTTCGTGCAGGCAGATCTTGTAGTGATAATGTTTTTTGTCTTAAACAAGAAATTGACAAGAGGAGCGCCAGAAATATAGAGACTCATGTCACCTTTGTGGACCTACAAAAAGCATATGATACCGTTCCAGTAGAAAAATTATGGACAGTGTTAGAGCAGACTAATATCAATCATACATACATAAAAGCAATAAAAGAACTATACAAAGGGTCAAAATCTAAAATTAAAATTGAAAATCGACTTTTAAAAGAATTCCTGGTAACGAAAGGCTTAAGACAGGGATGTTGTATCTCTCCAACTCTTTTTAAAATATATATCGCAGTAGCTCTAAAAAACTGGAAACGCAAAGTACACGGCATGGGAATACAACTTAACGACCGATTTACCATATACACACTACAGTTTGCTGACGACCAAGTAATTGTAGCTAATGATAAAGAAGACATGGAGTATATAATGAGAAAGTTAACGGAAGAATACCAAAAGTGGGTGTTAATAGTGAATGTGGATAAGACACAGTACTTATGTATTGAAAACAAATCAAGTGAACTAGAACTAGAAAATGGACAAACAATATCTCCATGTAATGAGTATGTATACTTGGGTATCACATTTGATAAGACGGGAACAGACTGTAAAGAACTGGAAAAAAGAATAGTAAAAGCAAAAAAGGTTATTGGTTGTCTTAACAGTATTTTATGGAGCAGAGAGATAAAAAGAATGTAAAATTTAACATATATGAAACAATGGTGAAAAGCACGCTGTTGTATGGAATAGAGACTTGTCGCGTAACAGAAAAATACAAAGCAAAAATGGAAAGTGTCGAAATGGATGCAATAAGAAGATCAATGAGAATATCTAGAACAGATCATATAAGAAATGAGATCATAAAAGAAAGAATGGGAATCGAGGGAAGCATAACGGATGACATCACTAAAAGGCAACTGATATGGTACGGTCATGTACAACGGATGAGCGACGAAAGATTACCAAAGCAGGTCCTAGAATGGCAACCAATAGGGCGCAGAAAAAGAGGGCGTCCTAAACTGGAATGGCAACAGTCAATACAAAAATCAATGACTCAAAAAAACCTGACGGAAGATGACTGTCAGGATCGAAGGAGGTGGAGAATAGGCGTCGGACAACGTAGAAAAACGTTCTAAACCGACATAGTAGTAGCTTATAAGAATTTTCTTTCTACTTGTTAATAATAGTATATAGATGCACTTGATACATTTGCCTGATACTGTTAAAATGTCGAGGGCCCCTGGTCCTATAGAACAAACAGTAATAACGTCAAGTTTTGTTTGACTTAAATATGAATAACTATTAACAAATTAATGCGAGATGCTAAAAGCTACCTCGAGACTTGTCTACTACTACTATGTCGGTTTAGAATGTTTTTCTATGTTGTCCGACGCCTATTCTCCACCTCCTTACCAGTTCTTTACAGTCTGTTCCTGTCTTATTGTAAGGAGTAATAAATAATTATTGGTAACCTTTTAGTGTCTGTTACCTGAACAGTTAAACTTATTTGAGAGGAGGACGGCACCCAATCCCAGCAGTCCTTGCAGTCTCAGAAATCGAGGGCGATTTTTACTGGGGCGGTGGGAATGTAAGGAATAAAAAATAATTATTAGTAACCTTAGGAATAAGTCACGGGAGTAACCCTAGATGCATCTAGATAAATACGCCTATTCAAACAACGAATATTTGGAATATGGGCACGCACGTATTTATCGTGGCCTAGGGCGAAGTGATAAGTAGACCCAAGAAGGTTTTTTTGGGAGTCTAAATTTGGGGTAGCAAGTCGATCGACTTTTGAGTGTCACGGGTGTGTAGCGTCCACAGCTTTTGTGGCAGAGACAAGACGAACCTATTCTACAAAGTGGATACAGCAGTGTAGACTAAATAAGGGTAAGTGGGTGGAGCAACCTCCTCTTAAAGTTTCCATAGACCTTTCAATAATTAAGTTGTAGCCCTCTAAAACTGTGTTGATTTTTAGCCTTGGTCTTGATCCATCCGCCAAGTTATTTTCCCGGCGGACGCCAAGGCTAACATTGCCCTTATCGTTATCGACACGGTCGAATCGGGTTAAACTTGTTATCTCGATTTGACAGTGCGGTACAATTAGGTTCAACCTAAGGGAGCTTCGTTGTTTCGGGTTCGGTTACACACCGCTCCCTACCCAAAAAGCACCCTTACGGCCCCCTGAACCGTGACATTATTAAATGTGACCCCCAAGTATACATACTCATTGCATGGAGATATTGTTTGTCGATTGTCTAGTTCTAACTCACTTGATTCGTTTTTAATACATAAGTACTGTGTCTTGTCAACGTTCACTGTTAACCCCCACGTTTGGTATTCTTCCGTTAACTTTCTCATCATATATTCCATATCTTCGTTATCATTAGCTACAATTACGTAGTAAAGTAATCGGTCGTTAAGTTGTATTCCCATTCCGTGTATTTTACGTTTCCAGTTTTTAAGAGCTACTGCGATATATATTTTAAGAAGAGTTAAAGAGATACAACATCCCTGTCTTAAGCCTTTCGTTACCAGGAATTCTTGTGAAACTCGACTTAAAATTTTATTTTTAGTTTTTGAACATTTGTACAGTTGTTTTATCTTTTTATATATGTATGATTGATATTAGTTTACTCAAACACTGTCCATAATTTTACTACTACTAATGGCACGGTATCATATGGTTTTGTAGGTCCACAAAGGTAACATTAGTCTCTATATTTCTGGCACTCCTTTTTTCAATTACTTGTTTAAGACAAAAAACATTATCACTACAAGATCTGAATGCACAAAACCCACTTTGCTCTTCTTCTTCTTGTTCATGAAAAGACTTGTCCAACTGTGCAATTTAATTTTAAACTGTGGAAATCAATCTTATAAACTAAATTTCCTGGGAGAAACTCTTACGGATTCAAAATCGGAGTGTCGAAATTAATTTAGTTCAATTCTTGTCGGAGAATTAATTTGGCTTTCAAAATTTACCACTTTTCTGTTGTCGACGCTTATACGACAAAATAGAGTAATTACCAAAAATCTAAATGTTTCATATTTATAAAAAGGGTATTTGAGGATTGATGCATTAATTTTAAATTTAGATCATAGATTTTGTTTATGGACTTGCCATTTCAACGATAACAAAAACTGACAAAGGAATATTATGGTTTTTTTATTATGTAGCTAAATTTACCCAATACTGCCCAGGCCAATCTTACTCGTCTCTTGATTTCACCTGTTTGGTTTTCTTTTTTTAGTTTAATAATTTGTCCCAGGTATGTATATTCCTCCACTTGTTCTATTTTTTCTTGGTTTATTCTGATCGTGATATTTATCTAACTATTGAACGTAGTTCATACTGAAGCCTTTATTTTTTAGTTGTTGTATCCAGTTCTTCCAGCATTTTTATTGGTTCTTATTTCTTATTTGTTATTAGGGCGATAACATTAGCGTATCTTAGGTGGTTCAAGTATTGAGGCCTATTTCTTCAAAATCTAAGTTTTTAAAAACATATTCTACGGCCTAGTATAGTAATAGTTTAGAGGATACTCTGTCATTCAGCTGACACCTCTTCTTATCCGGATTGGGGTCGTTCCTTCGGGGCTTTTGACTGATGTTGTTGCTTCGCTATAGATTTTGGCTATTAAGTCTGTGTATCTATTCGGCTATTAATCAAAGATACTTTAACTTTCCAGTGCTCATCAAAAGCTTTTTCAAAGTCTATAAACACAATTTATAGTGGAATGTTGTATTCGTTGGCTCATTCTATTAGGATTATCAGTTAATAGGTGTTAAACTACACTAAAACCTATTCTGAAGCCTGCTTGTTCTTTTGATTGATATCCGTCAATTTCATTGTTAGTCTATCTGTCAATACTTTCCTAAGACGCTTATAAATTATAGTGGGGAGTGTTACAGGTCAATAGTTTTCAGGTATGCTCTGTCGCATTTTTTGTATAGAATAATGGTTATGGATTCTTTTCAGTTATTTGGGATTATTTTCTCTTTTACTATTTAATTTAGGAGAATATGGAGGGTATTAACTACAGCTTTACCACCGTACATGAACATTCCTGCCGTTACTCCGTTATTTCCACCTAATTTGTTATTTTTGATTTTCTTTGCTTATTTCAGGTTTTAGCTCTGAATTTATGTTCTTTATTTTGTTTGGAGTTTCTTGCGATGGTTCCCTTTTTGTTTGTTATAATTCTGAATAAAATAGTTGTGTGGTATTTATAATGTCCTCTAACGTTAGTTTTTATGTCGTTCATATCCTTTATTTTAATTATTTCATATCTACCTAGAGTTGGCCTTAGCCTTTTCATATTTTTGTTATTTTCTTCTTCTAACATTAATAGTTCAACTTTCTAAGACTAGTTTTTACAAATTTATATTTTCTATATTTTCTAGTTTTTGGTTTTTTATTTGGCTCATATCGATATCATCATACAAATTTATTATTTTTGGGAGCACAATGAGCCCAGTGCATGAAAGGGATATGATAGGGAAAGTGGGTCTTATCTTGTTGTAAAGCTCTCTTGAATATCTTTACAACCGTGCAAAAATTTCGAAAATCCATCAATTAGATTTTGAGATACTTGCTTTCAAACTTTCAAATTTAACATTAAATGATAAAATAAAAATTAAATCCGAAAAATAATAAAATTGTTAAATTTGAAAGCTTGAAGCCAATTACCTCAAAAGCTGATGGATAGATTTTTGAAATTTTTACACAGTTGTAAGGATATTCAAAAGGCCTTCCAAACAATGTATCACTACCTGGCACTCACTTTTCCTATTCAAAATATAGGGGGAAAAGTATACCCCTCGAAGAGGGTTTGTGCTAAAAAAATTTCAAGATAGTCAAAAAGTGTCCTCCCCGCAAACAAAATCGACGTGTCCGAGCGTTTCTCCAAACTCGCACTCCAAATACCCAAAAAGCCGTCTGTTTCGATGTTCGTGAAACACCGGGTATATCATTTTAAATCAGCCATTCTAATTTTGCTTTAACTCCAAAAATTGTAATCCGTGAGCCCAAACACCTCAAAGTTTCAAACTTAATTTAAATAAAATATCAATTCTTAAGAGAATCGTCAAATTACTTTGAAATTTTAATTATTTCTCATGTAAAGATATTTAATATGTTTAATTTATTAAATTTTATTTCGATTCTGTACTAGCTCGACATGAATCCAGTGACTTAATAGTAGACATTTATTTAGGTTGATGTATTAAATAAATATTACTACGACAGAAACTCAATTTAAAGCATTTTATACCGTATACGAGCCAGTTTTGTTTTAGCGTATTTTCAAAACAAGACCCCTATGTGTCACCAGGATTACAGTTTCTGATCGCCAGGGAGCATGCAGACTGCACAGAATTAACAGGAAATATAGATGCAGTTTTTTACGTTTAATGTTTGATTGCTACCTCGAAAAATTTTGTTAGTGAATATCGCTTATAATGATATCGGATATTACGACATATCGGTTATAGCGACGATATATTAAGGTGCCGACCGAGTTCTATGCTAAATGCATTGAAGACGTGTTGCCTATAACGACATCGCATATAACGACGTACTTATATAGCGACCAATAATTTAACTTTAATTGGTCCAAGTAATAAGTAAAAACGACGAACGTTGTCGCATGTAACGATGAACTGTAGCCATAGTGTGCCGAAGTTTGGGAATCTCTTTTATTGTAGGCGGTAAATTCCCGGTTCATGCGAATCGGAATTTGGTCTATTATTATAAACGTCTGTTACCTTTTCTACAATTATTAAACCTATTGATGTGGTCTACTTTTCTGTTTACATAAAGCTCCTGAATCTAAGAATATGTACAAATTAAACGCACCGAAGTCTAAACGAAAAGCTTTTACAGTTGAGGAGAAAGCTCATACTTTTGTATACAAATGTATGTACCTCCATACATGCATAATTTATAATATGTATATAATCAAATAACATATATTTGTATGTACCGCGTGTCCCATTTTCGATGGGATTAAATGGGAAACTCGGTTATTATTAAAGATATTGATTTTCTGATTACACCTTACCGTGCTCTTTTTTTAAGCCCTTTAAAATGGTTTAATTAGATTTTTGCTATACCCCGTAATTTCGCTAATACAGGGAGTTTATTATTTAGTTTTTGAGATATGATATTTATCATAAAAAAATTAAATACGGACCTGGATTTTTTTATATATACTTTGATTGGTTTCATGCTTTATTATCACAAAATAATAAAAAATTAATATTTTTTGTTTTAAGGTTAAAGAAAAATATATTTTTACTTAAAAAAAAAATAGTCCTAACCTGGAAATTTCCAAGATAAATATAAATTAAAAATTGCTAGTTGAACGATTTTTAGTTTAACTGTTTTGATACTTAGCAAATTAAAATGGTTTTACGTTCATTTAAAAATTTATTTGAAACAGTCTACGACAAATCAAAAAAAATAACGAATTACAAAAAATAATAACTAGTGTTTTTTTAATGATATAAATGTTCAAACTGATTGCCATTGTGTGAGACATTGTTGGCATTTTTGAGTAATTTTTCTTAACACATTTTGGATAAAAATATTTCTGCCGTTTAAATATTGGGATTTTGTTGCTTGAATAAAGCAGTCAAAGTTATATTACATTTTTCAAAATCTGGGTATGGTTGAATTCTAGCCAGTTTAGAATAATTTTGAGTGATCTATCCACTAAAAATGACAGGTCAAATGATAATGTCAATTCCACGCTTTTTAGTTTAGAATAATTTTGAGTGATCTATCCACTAAAAATGACAGGTCAAATGACAATGTCAATTCCACGCTTTTGTTTTTCCATGTTGAAGTAAATTTCATGAGTTGCTGTGCTATCATCAAATAATTACTATAATTTTAATTTTGTAACTTTTTAACGCTTTTTACTTTATTTATAATATAGCAGATAAACTAAAAATCGTCCAACTAGTGTGTCTTGCAATTTTTAATTTATATTTACGTTTGAAATTTTCAGTTCGTACTAATTTTTTTTTTTTTAAATATTAAATATTTTTTTAAATCTTAAATCAAAAAAATATTAAAGTTTTATCATTTTAGGATAATAATAGCATGAAACCAATCAAAATAGTAACAAAAAAAATCCAGGTCCGTATTTAATTTCTTTATGATAAATACCATATTTCAAAAACTAAACAATATTTTTAAAAAATGACAACGTCATTATTTTGCCTTAAAAAAGTTGCCATAGAAAGGTTTTTACAGAAGCAAAATAAGCGAGACACAAGGAAGTAATAAGAATGCAATTTTTTCAAAAACTCCCTGTATTAGCTAAACCACGCGGTATAGCAAAAATCTGATTACACCATTTTTAAGGGTTTATAAAAAGAGCACGGTAAGGTACAATCAGAAAATCGATATCTGTACATTTAAAAATATTCCATGAAAAATATAGTTTTAATAAAAAATTTCAAGAGATACACTATATCACTTTTTCGTAATAAAAATTTATAACTTAGTTTGTTACCTTTTTTCTCTCTAACGACGCTCGGTTATAACGACCGAAATTAAGCGGTCCGTTCAATATCCTTATTAACGATATTCACTGTACAATTTTTACCGCGCAGTTTTCTACAGCAAAAAATTTATTTTGCGAGTTTTTGAAAGCGCCTAGATTTTACGCGATAAAAACAAAGAAGCAAAGGAATATTTAACGTGCTCTTCAAGACACCGCGTTTTTTGGTTAGCACATGTAGGGGATACTGGGGTAAACTGGGATACCGCTGTTTTAGCTATACTGCACAAGAATAAAACCTTTAATATCAAATGTTTTATCCTTATGACTGGTTCAACTCTCTGCAATATGATTAGTGCCGGTCGGCTGAGCTGTTTATTGTAAAAATAGCTTACGCATTTTGTGGCGGTAAGCACATTTTTAAAATACTCTTCAAAATTTTGTTTACATTGAACAATTGATAATACGTAATTATTCAGAATTAATCACGTTGCCCCTAAAATTATCTTTTTCTGTATATGATTTTTGTTTGAATTTATTTAGATAAGTTTTCAACTTAATTTGAACCACCTGCACTGTAAAAAAAATTGTCTTAGATCAAAGCAAATTGCTTTGAAGTAAAATAATTTGTGCTTTCCTATTTACCAAGAGAATATTTTCTTGATATAACACAAAAAATGTCTTGCCTTTTATTTTAATGTGAAACAGAAATTGTTTTATTATAAATTAGAACTGAATTAATCTAAGGCAATTTGCTTTGTCACAAAATGAAATATATACGTTGCGTTGAACTAAAAAGAAATATTGTAATTCAAAACAAACTGTTTTAAGGTAAATCAATTTATTTAAGAAAAGAACGTGTTTTCATTGTATTTTTTACCGTGTGGTTCAAAATAACTCAAAATTCCTTGTGGGGTCCCTAGGGTCACTGCATCCTGGAAGCCTGGCGTCTTCAGGCTTCCAGGATGCATTGACCCTAGGGGTTTCTGTTTTGTGATGCTCTCGACTTTTAAATAAAAATAAAATAGAGGAAGACAATAATATTAGTTGGTGAGTGTTTAACTACTTGTGAGAAAAATGGTGATGAATTTAATCAACTATTAAAATCATATTGAGATGAAAAAAACATGCGCCGGAAATATTTTTGTAGAATCCGTGACTTTTACCTCAAAAAAATTCACGCGCTTTTCCAAACATGAACCGAACCAAATGTTCGGTCATAAAAGCAATTCAGCGACATTGTTTTATTGAAGATTATTGGGATTGTTTAAGAAAAATGAACAAGAGCAAAATAAAATATTGTCTTAGAAGTTGCTTTTAGCATTATTTTCACCCCCAAATGCACAATGTCCAATGTCGTAGCCAAATTTCTTCTTATTTTAACAACAAACACATTTATTCTTATTTTTAATCTAGAATCGACAATGTTGACATAAAATAATTATGTAGGTTATGTTCAGCACAGATTTTCGAGCTCATGCTAGGGCCAGTTGCGCATGCATCACTCTCTCTTTTCCTCAAATGTTTCTCTCTCTTCCTCTCACACAAAAGGGTATCATATAACTTTGGCGGCAAGTTTAAATCGAGAGAAAATAATACTTTAGGCAACTCGATAACAATCAGTGTTATATTACAAAATTGATTGAATATTAAAAATGATTAATGGCAAACATTTTGGTTTTAAGTGTTTTTTTTTTAGTTTTTGGTGAAAAAATAAACACAAAAACAACGTAAAACACGAAGCAAACTTGAAATATCAAAATTGGTTCAAGATTTGGTTGTCCTCTAGCTAAGATGGCCACGGTGTTGTGACGTCATCTGAAAGCGATCTGCAAAAAACTGGCGAAACTAACCAACGTTAGCTTAACAAAATGAACCACCACTACTTTCTAGCAGAGCTGTGTTTTGGGTTTCTTGTTTTCAACCACTCATATGCTTTTTTTATTAGGGCCTGTACTTAAATTACGTAACGCTATAGGGGGGGAGGGGCCTTGCGTTACACTCAATGTTTTTTTTTATGTGTTTTTTCTTGAAAATGCGCTACGAGGGGGGGAGGGGTATTTAAAATCCTAAATTTTAGCATTACGTAATTTAAGGACGCTTCCTTAGGACAAAATAAAGTGCAAGTTTTAACCTAGGCAAGGTCGAATTTTCCATATGGTTAAATAAAATGGTAGATTTTTCTATATAGTTGAATGCATTTTAGGTCGTACTTATTTATAATCAACAAGTGAAATTAAAGAAAGAAAAATAAGAAAAAAGTTTTCTGCTTCGGCCGGGGATCGAACCCGGGATCTATTGCTATCTAGGCAATCATTCTACTACTGAACTACCGAAGCCATACATAATTTTTCGGAAAACTTGCACCTATGCAGGCTGCGGTGTCTCAATACAAGAACGAAAACCCTAGTCCAGGAGCCGATACGCAGCCAGCCGAGGAACCAGGGATAACAACCCAGGAGCCTGCTATAAGTGCTATATAGGCGGAACCAGGACGGCGCCAGCATAAATCTCCTACAGTAGTCAACTCACGACGACCACGACTGTTGCGCTGAAAAGGAAAGAAGTCTATCGTCTATAACCAAGTTCTGCTGGGACGATAGCCATGTTAGATAGATGCAAGTCTAACATACTTGCTACGCAGTATAAAGATCCCTGCTCTCGACAAAGAGGTGTCAGGCAAAATTAAGTCCTCTTAGAGAAAGGAAACTTGCATCCTAGGGGGCACGTGCATCTGTTTAATATGATGTACGGACAAATCGGGGTTTGCGAAAAGGGCGCGCCGTGTGCCTAGACGCTAGACCAAAAATGGTCTCCCCACCACTACTACTACTACTAGGTTGCCTATATTGCAGTAATGATCACCTGTTTTATTAAAAACATGAAAGTATGGGCCCACGTTATCTGAATAGAAATATTTAGAAAGTTTATTTGTGTTATCCGTTTTAATTAATGGCTACGGTAAGGTTAGTAATTAATGACTTGTTTTTTTATTAATCAAAGCTTTGTAGAGACAATAATACAAATATGATATTTATGTTTTGAAGTTATGAACCTTAGAGGACTGGGTCTCCTATTATGGGGAGATTAGGGAGTCCTAATTTGGGGCTCCCCATATTAGGAGAATCCTCTAATAAGAAGACGAAGCCCAATATATGGATGACTCTGCAGTCGACTCAATGTCTGATGAAGAAGATGCGGAGTGCATTTACTGCGGTGGACTTTTTTCAGATGACCACGAAGGTGAAGACTGGGTTCGCTGCACTGTGTGCTTCAAGTGGACTCACATACTATGCGAGGATCTTGGTCCTAAGGCCGTAGCTATGTTTAAATGACCATTTATCGTGACTTTTTAATTCATTTTTACCGTCCTAGGCCGCGCAGCAGTGGCTAGAGAAGGTATTATTTTTAACGACAACATTCTTTAAAGATAACGCTGAAAATGTGATTAGGCGCCCACAGGTTCCTAATTTGGGGAGATTCATTTTTTTTACAAAAAAAGGATAACTACCCCAATTTAATAAAATTTGAGTGGTTTTGTACATATATCAACGGTCCTGGTGCAAAACGTTATCACTACAAGATTTTTCCAATTTTGCACATATCATGCTATTTTTTTACTATTTTCGAAAAAAACCTCCCCATATTAGGCGACTCTCCTCTACTATAAATTTTTTACCCATTTTTTTCAAAAAACTAAAACTATCAAAACACTTCTCTTCAAAACAAAACTGACCAACAAAAGTTAGGTTAGAAATACTCCCGCGGATTCATTTCCCCGTGTCCATTCCATCATTCTTATTTTAATCCAGTCCACCCGTGAAGGTGAACTTGTCACTCACCCCACCTCACGGACAGTCAAGACTAAACGTCCAGTGTGTTGCTTTTCTAGAAAAGATTTGTATATTCTAAGGAAAACAAGAAACAGAAACACAGACGCACACATATTGTTTGTCTCGCTAGGGGCACGTTTAAAGTTTGAATGAGAGCTGTTTTTATAGCATCTATTCTTTTTCCGCGAACATCGTCTTAGAAGTTGCTTTTACCATTATTTTCACCGATAAATGCACACTGTCCAATATCGTAGCCCTTCTTATTTTAACAACAAACACATCTATTCTTATTTTTAATCTAGAATCGACAATGTTGACATAAGCCAATTATGTAGGTTATGTTCAATACAGATGTTCATGCTCATGCTAGGGCCTTAAAGGGCAAATCGAAATCCCATCTTTTCAGCTGCGCATGCACCACTCTCTCTTTTCTTCAACCGTTTCCCTTTCTTCCTCACACAAAACGGTATCATAGAAGTTTGGCGTTGGTGTTATACTACAAAATTGACTGAATATTCAAAAATAACTAGTGGCAAACATTTTGTTAGTTTGTTTTAAGTGTTTTATTTAGTTTTTGGTGAAGAAATAAACACAAAAACAACGTAAAACAAGAAACAAACTTAAAATATCAAAACTGGTTCAATATTTGGTTGTCCTCTATCAAGATGGCGGCGGTGTTGTGACGTCATCTGAAAGTGATCTGCGAAAAACTAGCGAAACTAACCCAAGAACTATAGACATAAAGGACTGCTTAGTTCCATTTAACCTGTTGTAACAAATTGTGCGGGGTGAGGAGAGCGGCGTGACGTCACCACTGGTGCTAAATGCTTTGTTTGCGTTCGTTGTATATGATGTTATTCGTATTATCAAAAGAGTTTTGTTGATATTTCGCTGAATAGTTTGTGTTTTTTGGATTGTTTCAGTGCAGTGCTACTAAGAAAAGACATATAAATAAACATTTTCACGTTTGGTTTGTTAACAGTGTGTAAAAATTCGATTCACGACAGAGAAGAACGTTTGTTTACAGGGTAAAAAAATGGCCACGATTTTCTCAGCAAATGGGCTTCTTGTTTAATAATATCTATCAAGAAAATTACAAAAGATTGTGAATTGAAAAGGAATATTTTTCTAACATAGATATTATTATTTATATTAATATTTTTAATTTATTGTATGTGTATGCACAAGACATACACCCGTTCGATAGCTTTAGGCGCTGGTTAAACTTTTAACGCATTAAGGATAAAAATGGAAAAATAACGCGAGAACCATACAAAATGTCGATTGACACCTACCTTGGTTTTTTCTCGGCGGTACAAATTCCATTCACTGGGCGCCCAGGCTTCTACCAGAGTTCTTGAGTTGATCGAAATCACTGTGAGGAGTTGAGGTAACGGATTGGAATAATTTTAGAATTGATTGGCACTAATTGTAATTGATTGAATTGTAGTTTTGGAAAAAACCGAGTAAACACGCCGGTTTCAATATGGAGGCTACGATGATCTCTGTCTTGTCATCGCGCCGGTGGGTTGCGCATTTTCTATCCGCGCACTTTGCGGTGTCACGTGACAACCTGTATGGCTCAGTGCAACGGAATAATTAATATTTAGGAAAATTAACTAAGTATTATTTGTCTTGCACGTACATTTTCCCGGCCGCCCTAAAATACTATTTTAGAACCAGGAAAAATAATATGTATTATAACTAGGGAATAACAATTATTATTTCCAAAAAAAAATTAAAAAATTGCGACAAAATGTTATTCTATTTTTTGCCGCGAAAAAACAAAAACATATATTTCCCGAAAAGGAATAAAATTTAAAAAAAAGAATAATTCTATGACGACACTGATATAGAATGAACATTGCTTGAGTGTTCAGTTAAAAGGCAAAGGGCACAATTTAACAATTGGACGTTTAAATAGCCCTTGTTGAGTCCTAATCGTGACAACTCTAACATGTCCATCTGAACCAGGATGCAAATCTACAATCCTGCCTAAAGACCACTGCAAGGGTGGTTTGTTTTCATTTTTTATGACTACTAAAGTATTTAACTCGACTTTAGTAGGTTTTTCTGTCCACTTGGACCTCTGCTGTAGAGTATGTAGGTACTCCTCTTTCCATCGGGACCAAAAATCAGTGTTCAATCGCTGAACAAGTTGCCACCGAGAAAGAGTGTTTAGTTTTAATTGTGATAAGTCTGGGTCTGGGACAGAGTTTAAAGGTTCCATGGTAAGGAAATGTCCGGGAGTGAGTGGACAAAAATTATTGGGATCGGATGATTGCGCAGAGATTGGGCGACTATTTAGCAATGCCTCGATCTGCACAAGCAAAGTATTTAGTTCTTCGTATGTAAGCTTCTGATTTCCGATCACTCGGTAAAGATATGTTTTTACTGATTTAACACCAGCCTCTGATAAGCCATTGAAATGAGGACTAGCACTTGGAAAAAAATGCCATTTGATCTGAAGATGTTCAGAGGAAGCTTCGAAGAGCTTTTTAAGCTCAGAGTTTGCTCCTTGAAAATTGGAGCCTCTGTCGCTGTATAAAAAATTACAACGACCCCTTCTAGCTACAAACCTTCTGAATGCGGCTATAAAGCATTCAGAAGTAAGGTCTGACGCAACTTCTGTGTGGATAGCGCGAGTACTTGCGCACACGAAAATGCAGATATAGGCTTTTAATTCTTTGGTACCCCGGTACCAACGACCTGGTGAAATTTTTATAGGACCAGCATAGTCCAAAGTTGCATGAGAAAAGCACTTTAGTTGTGAAATTCTAAAATAAGGTAAGTCACCTTGATAAGGGATGTAAGCCTTTGGTCTAAGACGATAACATCTTATGCATCGAGATAAAACTAACTGAATAGCTCTGCGGGATGCTAAGATCCAGAATTGTTGTCTTAGTAAGTACTGAACTGTATTTAGCCCTGGATGGCTATTTTCTTTATGAATATGTTCAATGATGAGGTCAGACAACCTGCCTGATCTGGGAAGCAATAGAGGATGTTTTGCATCAAAAGGTATAGAATTCGTATGCCTAAGACGACCACCTACCCTTATCAGTCCGGTAGTGTCCAAAAAGGGTGCAATTTTTGGAAAAGCTTTGGGTAAAAGTTCATTGTTTTTCAGTTGTTTTAAGAGGTCAGAGAAATGTAATTCTTGGCTTCTTCGAACCAAGAGTGTTAAAGCATACTGAATTTCAAAAATAGAAATAGGACCTGTAAGTGGTTTCTTTTTGTTTTTAAAATTATAAAATATTCGTCGAATCTGACAAATTAATTTTTGAATGTGAAAAAGGGATGAATATTTATTTACAAGGAAGTCTAGAATATGATAATCGATGTTTGTAGTAAGTGTTATTTTTTCAGGCTTTTCTTCATTTAAAATTTGCTGAAAATAGGTTTCTGAGTTTTGGAGTAATGCGGGATTTTTTAAGTCCCATGTAGTACATGGTCGACTAAGCCAGGAAGGCCCTGTAAACCACAAGGGGTGGTTTATAAAATTAGAAGGAGTTGTGCCACGACTGGCGACATCCGCAGGGTTTTCTTGTGATTTTACATGATACCAGTTTACATTAGAGAGTTTTTCTTGTACTTGGCTAACTCTGTTAGCAACAAAAGAGCGCCATCTATGAGGTGAGCTACAAAGCCAAAAGAGGACGACTTGAGAATCTGTATAAGCGTATGTTTTATTTATTGAAATGAAAGGGGAATAAGTTTTTATAACAAAACTAAAAAGTTCAGTAAGAAGAACAGTACCTAAAAGTTCTAGTCTCGGGAGACTAATAGTTTTTAAGGGACTGACCCTTGATTTGCCCATAATTAAGGAAGTTTTTATGCTTTGACCTGACAGCTCGATACGTAAATAAACGCAAGCTGTGTAGCCTAATTCTGATGCGTCCGAAAAAGCATGCAGTTGACAAGATATTATATCTTTAGAAAAAATGTGCCTAGGAAATTTAATATCTGATAAGCACTTAAGTTCATTTTGAAATTGTGTCCAATGCTGAAGAATAGATTTGTCCACGGGATCGTCCCATCCTATCTTGAAAATCCATAATTTTTGCATAAGACATTTTGCAAAACATGAAATTGGAGAAAGCATCCCTAAAGGATCAAAAATAGAAGCAATAGCGCTTAGAATATTTCTTTTTGTGCATCGTTTTTCCGATGGCTGACAAGAGAAAAACATATTGTCTGATTTTGGGTCCCACTGGAGTCCAAGAACCTTTATGGATATGGGATTTTCCTTGTTAAAAGAAAAGGGAATTTGGCATTCGTCTGGTGATAGAGAGGATAGTAGTTTTGGGTGATTACTAGCCCATTTTTTAAGCTCAAAACAGCCTGATTTTAGAAGAGCGATTAAATCTCGCTGTAGAGCTAGAGCCGACTATAGAGAGTTTGCGCCTGCGCAGATATCATCGACAAAAATGTCTTCTAGGAGCACTCTAGAAGCTTCTGGGTAGTTTTTTTCTTGGATTTTGGCTAACTCTTTGAATAGTTCTGATGGCCAAAAAAGGACTAGATGTGATACCAAACGTGACAGTATTAAGTCTGTATTCTTGAATAGGATCGCTTGAAGTGAAACGCCACAGAAGACGTTGATAATCACGATCTTCCAGAGCTAATTTTATTTGTAAAAACATTTGCGTAATATCCGAGAGCATGACTATTTCATGATATCGGAATTTTAACAGAATTGAGTTGATGTCAGTTTGTAATTTGGGCCCTGGGAGAAGGGTAGAATTAAGGGATATACCTTTTGAACCCGCTGTTGCCGAGCCATTAAAAACTACTCGAACGCGTGAACTTGATTTATCGGGGCGTACAACGCAGTGGTGGGGTAAATAATTTATGAATTGATTTTTTGATTCTAATTCTAGAATTAAACTCATATGATCGTTTTTTTAAGTAGTTATTCATAAATTCGGAATACTGTGAATATAGTTCGGGATTTTTTTATCAGTCTAGACTCAAGAGATAAAAAACATTTGTAATCATGTGAGTAGGTATCTCCTAAAATAGGTCTAGAGTGACGAAATGGCAATGAAACTTGAAAACGTCCCGAACTATCTCTCGTGACAGTTTTTTGATAAAATGATTCACATTTTTCCTCGTCAGGAGAGAGGAACTTCTTTGATGGGAGAGACTCAACTTCCCAAAACTTGAACATCGTTTGATCTAGTGAATTATTTTGTAAAGAAGTAAAGTGACATGAATATGAAGTTGAATTGTATGTAGGTTGATTTGATATTTCCGTATTTCCCAGGAGCACCCAGCCGAACAAGGTTTCAAGTGCTATTGGCTGCCCCGGTTCTCCAGGAATAATGTTAGGTTGAATTATTTGAGAATAAACATGTGCTCCTAAAAGCATGTCTACAGGTGCGGGAATATTGAAAGTATTATCTCCTAAATTTAAATTAGAGATATGATGCCAATTGTGAGGATTAACTTGAAAAGATGGCAAATTTGCACTTACCTTTGGCAAAACATAGACATCAAGAGAAAGCGTTGGATTATTTTGGCCAACAGGCTTAATTGTGCAATTTGTTATGCCATTGGTGGTTGAAGTAGATTGATTGATGCCTCGTATGGGGACTATGAATTTTTTCCTAGATAATCCTAGGCGATTAAGACAATTTTCAGAAATAAAATTGGCCTCTGACGCATTGTCGAGGACAACCCGTATAGTTTGATAGTATCCACGACTATCTAGGATGTCTACTTTTGTTGTAGAAAGTAAAATAGTACTTTGAGGTTTTTGAGTGGTGAGTGAGGTGCACCCACAATTAATGTAATCAATGCCCTCATTGGGTGTTTCATTTTGTGTTTGATTGGGGTTTTGGGAAGATTGAATTGAATTTTGATTTAAGTTTGGGGTTGGTTGTATATTTGTAAAATACGCGTTTTGTGAATTCGATTGAGTAGTTTGCGAGTTATTACAAATACTCGTATGGTGACGCTGGCCACAGATACGGCAAGAAAAAGTGGATTGACATAAATTTAAGGGATGCGATCTTAAACAATTGCTACACGCATTATTTTGCCTAACGTAGGCATTACGCTCCTGTATAGTTTTTGATAAAAATACCTGGCACTGTGAAAGATTGTGAAATTGTTTATTTGTACATAAACGACATTTGTATTTATTTTGAAACAGATTCGAATTAAATTGTAAATTCGAATTATTTAATTGTTGTTGTCTATTTGAATTTGAGTTGAATTGATTTGTATTTGAATTTGAGTTGAATTGATTTGTATTTGAATTTGAGTTGTTTTGAGTTTCTGGAGTGAAACTAAAACTAGATTGATTTGGTTGTTGATTTGAATTAAAGAATTTAGATTGATTTGGTTGGAATTGCGAATTATTGCTAAATAAAGTTATTTTTGAGTTTTGAGGATTTTGAGTTGTATTTGCCACGTAAACTTGTGGTTGATATGGTTTTGAGTAACTGTTGTAATTATTATTTGAATTGAATTGTCGCTTAGGTGTTTTTGAATTTGATTTTTGTAAATTGTCTGATTGCATAGTTGAATAAGAAATATTTTGCATGATTTGAACTGATTCTAAGGCCCTACAATGGTTTTTGAGGAACTCTGTAAGGTTTTTGTAGGTAGGAAGCTCCATTTTACTATATTCTATCTCAAAAGAAGTTCGTATTGAGGTAGTTAAACGCGAAAGAAGCATGTTGAAAAGTATGAAATCCCAATGTTGGGAGTTGGAAAACCTAATAACTCTAAAGCAGAGATATTTTCATTAAAACTATCGAGTAAAGTTCTAAGATCCTTGGAAGAGCAATTATTTTTTAAGGGAACCGTACTATTTACGGTGTTCCAGTAGCTTGTTGCCAAAAGTCTTTTGTTTTGGTATCGATCTACTAGTGTTTGAAAAGCAATATTGTAATTATTATCATTAATAGGCAAGTGTTTTATTAAACTGAGTGGTTCACCTCTTAAATATGAAATTAAATGTCTAAATTTCCTTACTGGAGGCATATTGGTTTTGTGCACTAATGAGCAAAACATATCATAAAAAGTGACCCACTTTAATAAAGTGCCATCGTAACAAGGGACATCCAATTTTAATAGATCTTGTATTCATGACTGTTTGTTTGATTTTGAAGAGATACAAAATTGCCTTGTAAAGTATTTTGTTCTGGAAAAAGTTGATTGAAAATACTTTTAGTTTGAAAATAAAAATTGTCTGTATCTTCTCGCACCTTGTCTTGCACTTTATATTCGTTATCGTTCTCCACTAGGCTAATGACGTCATTGTGCAGTTTTTTAAACTCATCATAAAATTCTTCCAAGTTCTCATACCTTGTTTTGAAAATAGATTTTACATTTGAGTCAGTTTGAGCCTTTATAGCTGCTGTGTATGTTTCGGTAATCCGCGTAACATAAACTGTACGTTTTTGCACTGCCTTATCCAGGCCGGTTTTAGTCATTTTAATTGATTAATTAGTAATAAATATTATCACTGAACACTAAAACGTTTTTCACAATTTCTTATTATTTTATTTTATTTTGTACACAAAGTTTTTTATTTTTACCTTCGTTCACTTGCCCGTAGGTAAACAAAAAACAGTTGTTTTGTCGACCGCGACCTTTAAATTTAAATTGCAGAACAATCGATAATATTTTTAAACATGTGTTAGGAAAGGCGTGTCGCTTCGTCACTGATAAAGCCTGCCCCTTTTAGGTTGGTCCTTAATGGCATCGTAAAATTTTTAGATTTTTGTTTTTGAAGAATGAACTTTGATTTTTTGTTGTATTTTTTTGAATATTTGGATAGAAGGACCATAAAAATGTATGCACAAGATATACACCCGTTCGATAGCTTTAGGCGCTGGTTAAACTTTTAACGCATTAAGGATAAAAATGGAAAATAACGCGAGAACCATACAAAATGTCGATTGACACCTACCTTGGTTTTTTCTCGGCGGTACAAATTCCATTCACTGGGCGCCCAGGCTTCTACCAGAGTTCTTGAGTTGATCGAAATCACTGTGAGGAGTTGAGGTAACGGATTGGAATGATTTTAGAATTGATTGGCACTAATTGTAGTTGATTGAATTGTAGTTTTGGAAAAAACCGAGTAAACACGCCGGTTTCAATATGGAGGCTACGATGATCTCTCTGTCTTGTCATCGCGCCGGTGGGTTGCGCATTTTCTATCCGCGCACTTTGCGGTGTCACGTGACAACCTGTATGGCTCAGTGCAACGGAATAATTAATATTTAGGAAAATTAACTAAGTATTATTTGTCTTGCACGTACAGTATGTATCTGTACTTTTTTGTTTTTTTTATAAAAAAATAATAATAAATACTTTTTTTATGTTCTATATTCCCGTTTTTTATTAATTAATAATTAATAATAATAATCTCTTAACATGCTTTAAAAAGCGGAATAATTAAACTATACATTATGTGCATTTTTTTTCTCTTTGTTTTTGTCTATTTGTTAAGAACAATATTTGTGCTTTTCCTTTTTTAAATAAATCAATAAATTTTTCGTCTACCTATATTTCCGCTTTTAATTATTATCGCGAAATAATTTTTTTACATACTTTTAAAACAATTGGACAAATTACACAGGGTGTCCCATAACTTGGGGGCCATAGTGCAGCAGATGATAGAGGTGAGAGAGATTATTTCCGAAAACAAAGTTTATATAACATGAGGTCAACACGTATCTGTGTTAGATATAGGATTTTTAATGTTAGAGGAGTGGGGGAAAAAGGGTTTTGCAAAAAAAAGAAAATCTATCACAGACAGCTGAATACTCAGCTAATTGTGATTCAAAAATGTGATACTCCATTTTTTAATAAAGTTACAAGTTAAGAAGGTACAGGCTGTCAAAATTACCTCCAAAAATGTATAAAAAATAATTTTTTTTAAATTAATTTTTGCTTAGGTACTTATTCTTTTAAAAAATATCAATAATATTTTATTTATTATTATGTGTCGCTAAAGGCTTGTTTTTACTAACAAAAAATATAAAAAAAACATTGCGTTTAATATGGCATTTATAAAAGTTTTCCAAAAAAATAGTTTTTTCTAAGAAAAATTGACCGACCAATTTTTTTCAAAATAAGTTTTATTTCAATTTATTGCTCTTGTTCTGATACACGACTTTACCCAATTTCATGTTTTTACTGCGTTTTTTGAAAAAGTTATTATCAAAAAAGTTTAAAAAATTGCCAACTTTGATGCTCTGTATCTCTACAAAGAAAGAGGTTTGACCCATGCATTATAGAAACTTTTTTATCAGACATGACCTCTTCTATCACCTGTTGGCCTATGGCCCCTAAGTTATGGGACACACTGTATAGGTACTACATTATGTGTAGCTTTTTTTTCACGTTATGTAGTTAAATTTAATTTTTTAACAGATATTTCAGATATAAAATCATTTATCATCCCTGTAAAGACAATATTTTTAAATGTAGAATGCCTTAATTTTGCATAAAATTTAATTTGCATAAATAAAATAGCTCTAAAAGCACATAAAATCCAATATAACGATAGGCGCGCTTTCTGCCCAGCACAAGTGGTGACGTAACAGCGAGTTTGACCTTGAACATCGATTGCAGACAGATTCGGCAACTGAGTAATCCTGTCTAGTGTATAATCGTTGAAACTAACCAACGTTAGCTAAACAAAATGTTAGGTTATGTCAACACTCCCAGCAAAGTCTTCCAACACTACTTCCCAGCAGGGCTGTGTTTTAGGTTTCTTGTTTTCAAAAACTCATACGTTTTTTTTATTAGGACAAAATAAAGTGCAAGTTTTAACCTAGGCAAGGTCGATACTTCCATATGGTTAAATAAAATGGTAGATTACCCTATATAGTTGAATGCGTTTTAGGTCGTACGTATTTGTTAAAAATAATAATTTTCAACCTGTAACTTAACCAAAAACGGCCCTGCTTTAAGAGAATTAATTCAGGTAAAACATAAGTAACTAACTTATGTAGCAAACCAAAAAAGTTCTTAACTCTCAAAAAGTTTTTCAGGTCAAGATTAATAACACATTTTTTTACAAGCTATGTTGTGTTAAAAATGCCCACGGCAAGTATAATACTAGGTCAGGCTTAGTACAAATTATATCCTCCCTTTGCCTTTACAGCTGAAACGAGTTTAAAGATTTACAAAAAGGGAAAAAATTTGAAAGTTTTTCTTAAAAGAATTCTTCAAAATTTTTTGTCTAAATACAGGGTCTCTAAAAGGTCTGTACAAAATCTTAGCACATATTCCTGAGATCAAAATGAGTCGATTTAAAGCAACTTAGCTTAGTCCGAAATTGCTCCGTTTCAGAGATACAGAGTGTTTATTATATCAATTGAACCAAGTGAAACTATTTTCCCCGAAATTGACTGATACCTGCCAAAAATGACTAAACGACAAAAAAAATTTAATAACTCATTTACTGCCTAAATTTAATCCTTTGCGGCATCGAACACTAAAAATGGAAATATCTCGGAAACGGCTCACTGCAGCAGATTTTATCAAAGTACCTTTTTTGCTTAGAAAAGTTCAGGAAATTATTTTGTTAACAAAAAAAGGTGAAAAAGACACTGAGAAAAAAGTTATGGTCATTTTAAACCATAAGATGAGCATTGCGAAGCGGCTTCTGACGGCCACAGGGAAAAGTGTCCATATTTAGGTTTTGCATCCGAAAAAACACCCGAGTACCAATTTTTAAAGTAATGCGTTGAGAAATGTTCATAAATTTTAATAAAATCGATTTTTAATTTTTAAATTCACCATCCTGTATCTCAGAAATGGAGCAATTTTGGACTAAGGTAATTTGCATTAAATCGACTTACTTTGAATTTTGACACTTAAGCTTGCCAATATGCCCTAAAATGTTACTTGACAACCATTCGCCGAACAATTCGCGCAATTTACCCCGTCCAAACTAGTGTTTTGTTCGCCGTTTGGCTTGTTGCGCAGATCAATGTTTATCAAAATGTTCAGGTTTGTAAGAAGGTTTACCTCATCGTAAAGAGCGTATTCGATCTTTTAAGTTTTAAGCGGGGTACTCTGTATATTTCTAGCTTGGCTAGAATTAGATTCAATTTGTCTTATTTTTTTGCCTGAAACGATATTAGTTTAATAACTGGAAGACATACGCTCAGAAAGGTGAGGTGAGGTGATCGCTCACCAAATCTTAAGATGCTATTCTTGATGGCCTTGAGCTTTGATTATATAACTGACCCAGTCTTGTAAACATTGCCGTGAGGTGAATTTAAGTTCACCACCTTTTTCGACGGGGATATGAGTCTACGAAAACTGTTGTGGTGTTTATAACTTTACAGTCAGTTTTGTTTTGGTGAGCTTTTTCTAAAGTGGGAAGGTTACTATAAATTTTTTACCCATTTTTTTCAAAAAACTGAAACTATCAAAACACTTGTATTCAAAACAAAACTGACCAACAAAAGTTAGGTTAGAAATACTCCCGCGGATTCATTTCCCCGTGGAAAAAATATGGTGAACTAAGTTCACCGGTGATCTTAAGTCCACCCGTGAAGGTGAAATTTCACTCACCCCACCTCACGGACAGTCAAGAATAAACGTCCAGTGTGTTGCTTTTCTAGAAAAGATTTGTATATTCTAAGGAAAACAAAAAACAGAAACACAGACGCACACATATTGTTTGTCTCGCTAGGGGCACGTTTAAAGTTTGAATGAGAGCTGTTTTTGTTATGACACAAATTAAATTTTACTAAATATATGCAATACAAAAACGAATTCAAAAATAATTGAAACCGCGCTTTTTTTGCACGTGTTACTGCATATAGCTATTTTCGGCTAACTACATCAACAGTATCTTAAGATCGACTGAATTAGATATAAACTTTCTTATTTAAAAGTTATAAGATCTTGGTATTCTTATAAAAGGTTTTGCGTATTTAGATATATTTTTATTTAGTCTTAAAGTTTGAAAAAATTTAGAGTTAAAAAAAATAGAACAAAAAAAGTAAAAAAAAATAAAATGCCGACTCTAAGCTTTTTTATTAAAAGTATCAAGTTAAATTATATTTTTTAAACATCGACACATTTTCTTTTCATTCACCAAGTTTATTGGCAATTATTTTAAACATATTTTTTTTAATTGATTTAATGTACCTTCTTTATATTTGCGATGCCTTTTAGAGGGCATAATTTAAGTGTTAGAAGAAAACTTGAAATATAAAAGTTGCATGTTTTTTTATGTAATTTCTTTTGGTTATGTTAGGAGGGTCAAATGTCTTTCCTTAAATATTGACAACTTTTTTAGGTGAACGGAAATAGCCTGTGTATTAGAATTAATTATGTATTTCAACCGGAAAAATGTATAGTTTGTTCGTGAGTTATAGGTATTAGTTATAAATTACTGATGGTTTTCGATTTGGTTAGGGTTTCCTTAACCTTTATATTAAATATTTCGGTAAATTAGTCACAACATACTCAAAAACAACTGATCCAAATACAAGCGCGGATTTGAGGGGTGGTAACGGGGTCATTACCCCCCCAAGAAAAAAAAATGCACTTTTTCCTAATAAAATAAGGGGAAACAGGAGAATTACCCCCCCCTCTAGAAAAAAAAAATTCGTCGACTATTACCCCCCCCCCCTAGAGTTTGACCCAGATCCGCGCTTATCCAAATAATAGCAAGTTTTATATTTCAAAAAAGAGCCTGAACACGATTGTAGAGGAAGAATCGAAACGTCTTACTATTGCTTTTTGTTATAAAAATAAGTTATTCAAATTTTGTTAGGCAAACATTTATTTTTCTAAAAACTACTGACAAGTTAGTAGTTTTTTATTTTTATAGGAAATACGCAGTAGATTTTTAATTTGAAAAAAACTCTCAATAGTAGCATATATAATACCCAGATAAAGATTTGTTTGATACGGACGAAAAGGTCACCGAAACACACACTGACATGCATTCCTGCGTGAAATATACCATATGTATGATTACAGTGAAACCTCTCCTTGCGGGCACCTCTATTAAGCGGACATTCCTTTTAGCCGGACAAATTTGTTAGAACCAAGCTTTTCCCTATTTCTTTACATGTAAAATTCACTCCTATAACCCGACACTCTAATAACCGGACGCGGACAATTGTTTTTGGTTAAAAAATTCTAAAACCTCCCTTAACCGGACGGAAACAACGGGACGGAGCTGTGCACGACATGGGCATTAACATTATGTAGTATGTTGGCAACAACGCACTCTGGAGCCGGGGAATTACCTTTTTTCGTTTTAATTCGTAGACTTATTACTTCTGTCGTATTTACAAAATATTTTATTCGGCGGGACTGCTGTGTTTTATTTTTATTGTTTAGTTGGGTAGTAATAGGTCTCTTTGAAATTGCGCCCAGTTAAAAACTGGAAGTTGTTAACATTTCGGAGGAGGAACATCTATCAGCACGAAAGATCGCTAAAAAATTTAATATTGGAAAAACTTAAGCAGCGGAAATTGTTAATAAATATATATTAAAATTTCGCGGTTCCCTCCTATAAGCGGACACCTCCAATAAGCGGACAAAATCGAGCAAACCGTGAATGTCCGCTTATAGGAGGTTTCACTGTACACAAAAACATTTTGAACCGTAATAAATCGAAAAATAATGGTTGGAGATATGTGATTTTTCTTGTGTTGTTTGAAGAATTTGTAGCAGAATTAAAAAACTTAAATCAAGGTGAATCGACGAATTTTAGAAAATAAAAACGAGAAAAACCTGGATAGTTTTTGATATTAGAAAATATTCTTTGGAATATTTAGGCAATCTTATTATATTGGTTTTAGTTTGAATATTTTAAAATAAGACCTCTAGATGTTTGTGCAGATATAAATAATCACACTGCACTTAGAGTTTTGTCTTTCTAGGTAATATTCAGCTTCTCTATGGAATACCTACTTTTTCCAAAAATTAATAAGAAAAAACCGACTTTTTATTGCTTCCTTAAACCATAGAATACTAAGCATCATAAGCACACACGCACACATAAGCCACTGACTGGATCACTAACGTTTTTAAGCCTCTGAAGTTGTCCATGTGCAAATTGTGAAAAGTCCGTCGTAAAGTTTAAGAAAGCTTAGTGTTTGTGCAAATTTTAAAATACAAATTGCATACTAGTTTGTTAGCCCTTTTTCTAGTTTGCATAAAGTTTATCTGTGATTATATTGTAAAAAAAAAATAATAAAGAATGGACCGCCAGACCAGACGAGCTGAGAAAGTTAGCTCTTAAATTTAGCTTCATATCTGATGAGCATTATCACACATCAATAAAAGTTTTAATAAGAACAACATATTAAATGTTAACCTAAAAAAGAGTCATCGTATGCCATATTGTCCAAGTTTCAAAAACAGTGAGCAAAAAGAGCATTTGTACCACAGAGAAAGTAAAAATTAGTTGAGTTTGAAGAAAATCTAGTTTTAGTGAGTCATGCCAATATTAGAAAAAAAATGTCAAATTTACATAGCTCGATCCTTTTGTTCTATTAAAGAAAGAAGAATTATAGCAAACGTCTGTAGCAAAGCAAATATTTGTGCAAGATTTATTTAATTAAAGCTTTTATTATTTCAAATTTATATTCAATAAATAATATTTCATTTTATAAACATATTATAATGATTCATTTAACTCAAATTAATGTTTACCACGGTTTATATGAATTTTTATTTGTAGTCGTAAAAGTTAGGAATGCTTAGTATTAATGTATAAAAAAAATGAATAGAAATCTAGGGTTAGAAAACTTTAGCTATAAATAATTGAAAAGAATGAATATTTTTAAAGCCCCTATAAAATATCGCGCCGTAGTATTGTTTCCATTTTAAAATAACCGCAAAATTTCAATACTCTCGAAGTCACCCGCAATCCATCCATGCACTCGACCGTCCTTTTGTACTGGCAAATATGGTCGAATAAATTTCAAAACAAAGCACACTGGATATCTGCTGACCCCGAAATCTGGAAGTGCATTTTATTACCGCTGCTCGAGTCGTCCAGCGCTTAAGGGTGGCTTCGATATTCTCATATACCTAATAGCCTAAATCAGTGGTTTTCAAACTTTTGTAAATTGCGGAACCCTAAAGTTTGCTTTATTTTTCTAGGGAACCTCTACCCTAAGTACTTAAATATAGTTGTTTTGTGTAAAAAAATCGACATTAACATTAATGTTTTAAGCTTCCAAATAAAGTTAATAAAAAAAATTTAAGAACTAAGTAGGAATGTAGTATATTAATAACTCGGAAACAGTCAAAATACTAAAATAAGTATTAAACATATTTAATTATATTTCTAAAACTTAATGCGATGGATTTTGTTTTTTGTTTGAGACGAGTTTCTTAATATCGGGTTCAATGTTTAAACGTTGTATGCGCATATTATCTGCTTTAGGATTTAGTTTATTTCTTAAGTCGGTTTTTGTAAGAACATACTTTGAAAACCTTACTTCACAACGGTAAGTTGTAGCCAAAGGCAACAATTTTTTAACAGCAAAATTAGCTTATTCTTGATATTTACTTCTAAGCTGGGTCCAAAACTCCAACAAAGTAGCCGAATTTAAAGTAGTTATAAGGTTTCCATCGGCCATTTAGTTTGTTTTACAGTAGATTTTGATAAGCTTTTTCGACGACAGGTTCTGAAGATAGTTAGAAGTCATCTATTTGGACAAATTGCCTGGACTTTGTCATGTAGTGAGATAACTGTGACATAAGTCCCCTAATTCATGAAAGCTTGAAAAGATATCGGCAAGATATTCCAAACATTGTAACCACTTGACATCAATTATTCTTGATAACAATTTCGCACAGTAAGCAGGTGACTGTCCCAATTCCCAAACTTACCTTATTAAGAATACCTATTTTATTTACAACATGACACTACCCAAGTAACATCTCTTTATTTATAGGAGAAGCTAAAAGGTTGCCAGCGCCTTAAAACCATTAGTTTCAATGTTTGGTCACTAGCACATTCCCATTACACTTATATACCCCTTAGACCTCCTAAATGGGACTTCCCAATTGGTGGTGGCAACCTATGTATTAAACTCACTATAAAACCATAAGAAATAGACTCCAGCTTCGCCCTCTAGCGGTTCCACCAGTATAGAACCTTTTAGAGCCTAAAGCTATTATGCCAGGTTCTAAAAGCAACTCAGAAACGTCCTCTATCCTATTATAAAACTAGATTTGGTAATTTGGTATCCTGGCGATTCTGTTGAATACCATAATACCTTCAGAGTAAAGAAGTTTTCCTATAAAATCTATGGCGATATTTTAGATTCACAATGGCTATATAAAATAATTTAGGTCACAAAATTGCCAAAAATGTCAGAGTCCCAAAATTATTTTATCACATAAAAATATACCGAGTTTGTCGTTTTGTTGATGATCAAATTGCCTGCCAGATTTATTTTTCTGATAAAATCGTATCTGAAAAGCTCTCAAAACAAGCGCGCTAGCTCAAGAATGCTTTTTAATAGTTTTTTGATAACAAAATAACAAATATTTAAAATTAAATTATTTAAAGCCCAATAATTAATAACTGTTGAGTTTCCGTCCTCCTGGGTGTCCTACCCAGGAGGACGGAAACGCAACAGTTATTAATTATTGGGCTTTAAATAATCAATCTTGCAATAGGTAGTTACCAATCTGTACCTAGGTATATCTATGATTTTTACAAGAAATACCTAAAAAAATAAAACACGAAAGTATTTACTTACTTCTGTTAGAACCCTTAAGGAAACAAGGTTTTATATGGCCGCCTATTTAAATAATATTTAATATACAGCTATGGGTAACTATAAATACAAAAGAATTAAGTTTACCTTTCAGCCTTCCTATAAAACCTTTTTAAAATGCCTAAAAGTAATGGCAAAAACCAAAAGTCTAAAGTTTATATTTACCACTCTTAAAAACCTTAAGGAGCTAGGTTCTATATGGCCGCCTATCTAATCATATTTACTTTTAAACTACTGGTAACTATAAAAACAAAAGGATATAAGATAACCTATTAGCTCTATTATAAAACACTTTTGTGACTACAGTAATGAAAAAAACTAAATGACCAAAGTTTATATTTATTTCTTTTTAAAAACTTTAGGTAAAATGGTTTTATAAGACCTTCTTTATAAATCAGAAATCAATAAAACCAAAAGTATCTAAAAGAAACAGAAGGAATATCAGTTTTATTATATTCCCTTTATAAATCACTGTTTGGTTGTATAACACCCCTTTAGGTAATTGGCAATATAAATTACCTTTATGTAGCCAAATTGATCCTAAAACCCATAACAGCACCCTCTAAATAACCTAAGAACAAAATTAATAAAACCTTGAGTGGTAATAATGTTACTTGGGCATTGACAATTTCATTTTTGGGTGATAATACAAATATGTTTTATTCTATTAACTTTTTGCAGAATCCCAATTACCGTTTCGCGGAACCCTGGGGTGATGAAAACAACGGAAAATTCCAACCTGTGGTTTTTTGTCAAAGTGCACATGCGTGGACGCTTATGAGTCTCCGTTTTATAGCGGATTACGACGCCGCTTGCCGCGCGATCAATCGGGGTTTAATTTCCGGCCTTGCCATTGAGTGTTTTGGAATGTTTTCGAGTCCTCCAGAGTAAATAGGGTTTATAACCATTATGGGTTATTCAAACTCTATGGTAAAAAAAAAACCCGACGCGTTTCGAGCCTATCACTTCTTTTTCAAGAGGAGTCAAAAATTGTACATTAAAAAACTTGATATTTTTTTTTTGCAAAAGTAGAATAAACATATTATAATGTAAAGTTCTTACAACGAGTGCTTATTGGTGACCATCACATAAATGTCGTTGCTCGAACTAAATTAATCCTTAGATTGTATAAGATTATTAAGTGACTTTCTTATTTTCTATTTTGATTTTTACCAACAATTATTTTCGGCGCTAGATATGTCAAACACAGCTGATATCACAATGAAATACTGCTTACACGAAAATAGGATATAAAGCTGTGCTTTTAATAAAGTAGGGACAAGGTGAGTGTTTTTCATTTTTGACGGTTGTATGAATTAGTAATGTATTGAGTATGGAATGAAGTAAGATTTCTAAGGAGTGTTTGTAGTGATGGAGTGAAGGGGAAGGGAGGGCTGTCTCTTAGCGGTTTTGATGGGTTAGTTGTGTGTAAAGATACTATTTAAAAAGTTTTACTATGTGATACGCTTCTCTAAAATGATTAAGTAATGGATCATTTAGACATTTGATATTTGATTCAGTCTCTAATCTAGCTATCACAATTTTCTGAACAGCGTTAAGTTTCAGACTTTTCTTGCTATTGTAAAGGATCTTAAAGTCAGTGTTAAAGTCAAATGTATGTAGGTTTTCTTTTAGATGAGTGGCAAAGGGCGGTCCATTGTCATTTGCGGGTCTTTGACTGTATAGATGTTTTTCTTTTCTTGTTTTGTAATTACGGCCACTTGGTCCTACGTGGTGTGCACTACAACTGTTACATAAAAGTTTGTAGACACCATTTTTTTTCCAAATTATATCTTAAATCTTTATTTTTTGATAAAAGAAAAGATGTGGTTCGATATGGTCTTGAGAGGTAAGAACATTGGAAAGTCTAATAGAAATAGGTCCAAGAAACGTGAGGGAAATGTACTTCGTGGGTTGCCAGGAAGAAATCTGAGTTTCTTTATTACTGAAAAGTTGTTCAGTTAATTTGTTCCTTTCCGAAATTCTAACGGGAGTAAGGGGATTATAAAAAGTTTATGAATTAAAGAGTTAAAAACTGCTAACTTTTGAGTAATAAAATGGTTTGAGTGTGATGGAATGATATGGTCAGTCTGGGTTGCCTTTTTGTAAATCACATTTGAATTAAGTTGTAGGTACACTAGGCATTATTCCAACATGATATAAGTCCCAGTATATACCCGGTGTGCGTGATAAGTAACAATTAACATTCGTTACATTGCGTCATTCATGTTATGTAAGAGTAATATATAACAAGTGGTTTTTTTTATTTACATTGCCTCGTTGTAAATTGTGTTACGTTGTTGAAACATATTAGATAGTTTAAGTTGTGCTACGTATTTTTACGTAAAACTGCACGTTAAGCGCTCTAAGTTTTGTTCCAAATTTGAGTTTAAGTTGAATGTTTTTACGTTACCATAACAAGTCTACTAATAGCAGAGAATATGGAATGCGGCACTGTGTTTTTTTGATGTTACAATTTTGTTTTTTGTCTTTTCAACTACAGTAGGAATATATTTGCAAAGAATCGTTTGTACTGGAAGTGGAAATTATCGTCTAGGCCTCATTTTTCGATCGGTCAATCAACCAATTCTATTCTTTGATAACGTTAAGGTGCCCACAGACGTAAGCTAACGTAAATACGTAAGCTTCTAACGTGACCTTGACGACAGTGTGACGAAGTGCGCTTGCGTATCTGTCAAATCTCATGCTTACGTAAAAATACGTAGCACAACTTAAACTATCTATTGTTGGGAGCAACATGTAACACACATTAAGTTACTTCTATGTTACATACGTAAATTAAAACAAGATTTTTGTTGTTGGCACTAGATGGCACAGTATAGTCGATATATATTTTGTACTATAGCGAATATCAAGGTTAAGAAGTAATTGATTTAATTTGTTTTTAAATTTCCCTAAAAGTTGTGGAATATTTTATATTCTATAATCCTTGGAGATAGATATGGAAAGAAATCCTTTAATTTTATTCTATAAATATGATTATGACACAGCCTTAAGATGTCTTTTACGTCTTTTAATGGACAACATTTTAAAATGTTCTTGTGCTATCTGTGTAATTAAAACCAGACTTGTTTTTATAAAATGACCTCTTATCCTGAAAATGACATAAAACATGTTGCTATATAGTTGTTAAATATAGGTAGCTACACCGTAACAAAGTTACAAAAATAATGTTAGTTGAGTGCTAAAACAATGTATTTATGTAACAAATACATTTCTATGTAACAAAAAAAAGTTACATGGTCGTTACGGCATAAGTATATTATTGCAAAGCTGAATCGTCAAAATATTACGTAAAATTTAAAACATTTAACGTGGTGGTGATGTAACATTGTTGTATATGATACCAAGTTGTTTAAGTAACAAAGTAACAAATATCAGTCAATGCAACGTTAATATTACAAGATTTTGCACACTGGATATAAACTGCCCTACCACTTTTTCACATTTTGAAACAAACACCTTTAATATTTGTTTAAAAACTGATAAATAACCTATTTATAGTTACAAATATTCTTTAGTTTACTTGTATAGTAATTTTTGCAGCCAGGTACTCAGTAAAACAATTTCTTACATTCCATTAAAAATTCACAAATGCCCGAAATTGCTCTCAAAGGTAGAGACTAGAATACTGTTTAGAGTTTCCACAACAAACCAGTAAAATTATCTTAGGAAAAACTGCAAGCCTTTAAACATTTAATAAATTTTTAATATACTAAGTAATGTTTGCAAAAATTATTGACAACATCAAATTTTTCACATTTGCTCAAGTCATTAAACCTTGACTTAAAAACTGGTACGAAAAAAATTATACGAATGAACTGTTTTTTAAAAACTATTAGGTATATAGACCTATGTTCCAATCTATTTATATCCAAATACCTATATTTTAAAGCACATAATATATTTTACGTTTTATTATTTAAAATAGAGCCGAAACAAATATTTTACTAGTCTTCGGGTTCAGTTTTGCCAATCTACTTATACGGTTAGTTTTTTAATTTACTATCGAAGAAAAGTTTCAAATGTGAAAATGGTATTTTGCAGGAAATTACGCACGGAATGTAATAAAATTGTTTATAAGTATCAGGACCATGATATTTCTTGCAAAACTATCATTTTGAACATAATTGATCATTTACATAAATTTGGATGCGTTGAGCCTTGCACAAATGGTAAAAAAATAAACAGAAGAAACTAAAATAGGAAATTTTGGATATGGCGAAAGAAATGACAGGGGCACAACTTTAATGAATAATCTAGAGGAACGAACGTGGACATGACGCAGCCCTAATTGAAATAAGTTAGAGATGTAACAGTACTAAACAGCTGTACAACAGTGATCACAGGATGGTCAGAACAACAATAAAGCTATATAGGAAGAAAGGGTGAACAAGAAACAGCTCACCCAAACCTTAAGATGGGAAAATGAAAATATAGATGAAATAAATTATACGCTGAGAAGAGCTATGATCAGAAAAGTAGGAAAAGATATCGCACAAAAAGATAGAAAGAGAAAAAATTGTATATCAGAAGAGATAATGAAACTGATGGAAAAAAGGCGGAACCTGGAAAAAGAAGAAAAAAGAACATCGATAGAATACACAAAAATAAAACAATAAGAAAAATGATAAAAGAAAATAAAAGAAAGAGCCAAGAAATGAAAGTCGAGAGAGCTATAAAAAATAACAAAAATATAAAATGCCTAAAGCCGACTCTAGGTACATATGAAATAATTAAAATAAAGGATATGAACGGCATAGAAAATAACGTTAAAATCGATATTATAAATTTTACACAACTATTCTATACAAAATTAAACCAAACAAAAAGGGAAACATCGCGAGAAACCATGAAGAAACTCGAAATAAAAATAAAGAACAAAAATGTTGGTGCTTTTTTACAATTGCAATATCTCATTTCTTCAGACAAAAACTGGTTAACTTGGTAAATAATGGCCACGTCAAGTGCTGCAACAGTTTTTTTGGGTATCTTATTATACACTAAGTGCGGGAATGAGGCAAATTTTTTCAAACCGGGCATCCAATTTTTTTTTACCTTTTCAAATCTATAATTTCACCCTGATGACCTAATTGACACAACCTGAATCGTTACCGGTAAAAACTGTTGCATTTGACCAGTTTTTGTTTAAACTTTTTACTTGGAATATTAACCGAGTTACAGGAATATTGCACCCTGTACATTTCTAAAACTTTTTAAAAATATTAAAATCCCGTCGATTTATTGAAGTAAAATTTTGATGTGACTCTTACTTCTTTTTTCTTTTTTTTATTGTACAATCCTATTTCCCTGTTCCCTTAAAGGCGGTGCGTGCTACCAAAATTTCAAGATAGTGAAAAAATGTACCCATTGCAAACAAAATCGATTTATTTAAGGTATTTTTTAAATTTGGGTTCTCCAGACGAAAATGTTACCTTCAAGTTCAAACACTTTGTGTATGTTGAATATATGTTTTATAACATTTATAACACTAAATCGACTACATACATATCTAACACAAATAATCAATATAGGTATTTATAACAAATATTTATATAATTTGGTTAAATACATTAAACGTTTGAATCATATAAACCTATATTTGATACAAATTATTGACGTATTTGAAACAAACATATCGTCGATCTTCTCACGTAAGGGCCTATCTCAGTTTTAAGGAGTTTTCAGGAGAGCGATTTTAAATATTTTGCCTTGTTTCATTTCGAATAAGTCCTGCAATTTACGACCATTAAAATTTATGAGGAATAGCCATAGTGTAAAATATTAAGATACGCCCATTCGTAAGATGAAATTATAAGGCTTAAGCTGTCTATGTCCGGTCTTAACTCAATTTTAAAATGTTATGAGATACGCCCTTACGTAAGACCGACGATACACAGTGAATATCGGTTATAACGACATTGAACGGACCGCTTAATTTCGGTCATTATAAACGAGCGTCTTTATAAAGAAAAAAGGTAACAAAATGGGTTATATACAGGGTGTCTCATAACTTAGGGGCCATAGGCCAACAGATGATAGAGAAGGTCATGTCTGATAAAAAAGTTCCTATAATGCATGGGTCAAAACTCTTTCTTTGTCGAGATACAGAGCATCGAAGTTGGCGCTTTTTTAAATTTTTTTGATAATAACTTTTTAAAAAAACGCATTAAAAATATAATTGGGTAAAGTCGTGTATTAGAACAAGTAAAATAAAAATAATTTTAAAAGAAATTAGCCGGTCAATTATTTCTTTTAAACTATTTTTTTGGGATAAATTTTTATGAACGTCATATTAAACTCAATGTTTTCTTATAATTTTTGTTAATAAAAACAAGTCTCTAGGGAGAGATTGCAAGAGAATATTATTGATATTTTTGAGAAGAATAAGTAAGCAAAAATGTATTTTAAAAAAATATATAATTTTTTTATACATTTTTGTAGGTTATTTTGACAGCCTGTATCTTCTCAACTTGTAATTTTATCAAAAAAGAGAATACTACATTATTGAATCACAATATGCTGAGTATTCAGCTGGCTGTGATAAAAAAAATTCTAAAACCCTTTTCCCCCCACTCTTCTGACTTTAAAAATCCTATATCTTAAAAACAGATGTGTCTTCACCCCCATGTTATATAAACTTTTTTCTCCGAAATAACTTTCTCTATCACCTGCTGCATTATGGCCCCTATGTTAGGGGACACCCCGTATAAAACTCGATCGGAAACTTAATATGTAGTCGCTATAACAAATGTCGTAATATCCGATATCGTTATAAGCCATATTTACTGTATATGGTTGACTTGACAACGTGCTGTGATTGACACAAACATCGGGAATTTTGAGTTGTCTGTAGAAATGGCAGAGTGAACTGTATAGGTAATTGAGGCAACTCTTGTGGTAATTTCTAGTAATTATTTGTTGTAGTTAATTCAATTTTATGAAATAAAAAACCCGGCCGCGGCCAATCTGATTTAAAGACGAGATATGCTGCAACGAATTTAGGGTAAGTCTCAACGTAAGCGAAATTAAATTCAACAAATTAACAATTTTTATAAAAATCCCCAAGGAATGATTTTCAAGGTATTTTTGTTTTGGGGAATAGCAAGTTTCGGGACTACATTCAGATGTAAATGAGCATCTTGATGTATGTTCCAGTGTTAAGATAAATTACGATATGTAGTAAATCTCCAAAGACCAAGATAACATATGTCTCTTCAGTGCCTAGGGTCGTTAATTAGTAGTTGCTATATAATATATTATTGCTTTGCTTTAAAACTAGATATATAGTATATTATATTTTTATTACTGATAATATAATCAACCAATGGAAATAAATTAATTGCACTGCTAAATGTAACAAACTTCCATCGGTTAATGAAACTCAGTTACTTTGTTTATACCAGGGTCGTCGCTAAACTAATGGCCGCCTAGAGCAAGACTGGGAATATGCCGCCCTCCCCCCGCTTTTTTTCTTACAATTGCAAATTTGTGTGTTATCTCCTGACGTAAACGACGCCAGCGAGAGAGACCGAAAGAGTTATTTATACAAAAACAAAGTAAAAATTAAAAAAATATATGTCAGCATAAAAAATTTTATCGAGTTTTTAGAGTACCTCCACTCTACCTTTTTTTTACGAGGTTCATAGTAAAGCCCATCTTATTAAAAAACGAAAACAAGATTTAGATCGGCTTAATCGTTTTCGCGATATCAGCGTTTGGCCTAAAAAGTTTGAACGGCAAGATATCACAGTATAAGTTTTGAATAATTTTTTTTTCGGTTACTTCGCAGAGTCGTTGTGAGGCCATTTTTTTTTAATCCCAAAATTTTTATACCCAATCTCACATAATGCCAAATCGAGCAAACCGATTTTGAGTTTTTAAAAAATGCCATTTTTCAAATTTTCAGTTTTTGATCTATATCTCAAAAAGGAGACATAGGAGAGCAAAGTCAGTAATTAATAATTAATTTGGTAAAATTTATCGGGCCATTATTTTTTGAGTTTTTGAGAAAATACCTCGGAAAAAACCATCAAAATTTGGCAAAAAGTGATGCTAATTTAAAAAGTTACATCTTATGAAGTCGTTATTAGATACTCCAATTTATTAGCTTACAAAACGTGTCAAATTGTCTGTACTCCGCGTTAGGTTTGAATCTCGAAGCAAGCAACTCACTCGCACTGTTTATGCATAGTGCAATCATTTATACCTACAAACACACCTGGCGCGCCTATTATACAATACAACAAGACGCTAGCCCTACCAAGTCCACTTTCATTCCCTGACTTCGGATGCGCAGATCTACCAATATTATTTACCTCATGTATTAGAATAGATGAACAGGGTGATTTTCACTTTAATGATTCTAACCACATGAAAATACAAAGTTTCAAAAACCTAACCTAACGAAACCTAATCAAATCTAACCGAACCGAACCAAAGCAAACTAAACCAACAATTTTTTTCAAAAAAAAACTTTCCTGACTTCCTACCCGGGATCCTAGAGGATGTGAATCCGAACCGGACCGTACCGAACCGAACCTAACCTACTTTTTAGTTTAGTTTGGTTAGGTTAGGTTTGGTTCAGTTTAGTTAGGTTCGGTTCGCTTCGGTTCGGTTTGGTTCGGTTCGGATTCACATCCTCTAGGATCCCGGGTAGGAAGTCAGGAAAGTTTGTTTTTTGAAAAAAATTATTGGTTCAGTTTGCTTTGGTTCGGTTCGGTTAGATTTGATTAGGTTTCGTTAGGTTAGGTTTGTGAAACTTTCTATTTTCATGTGGTTAGAATCATTCAAGTGAAAATCACCCTGTATTCATCTATTCTAATACATGAGGTAAATAATATTGGTAGATCTGCGCATGCGAAGTCAGGGATCGAATGTGGACTTGGTAGGGCTAGCGTCTTGTTACAATACATTACTGGCGTTCAGTAGATTTTGGTATTCGTACCCACTTCTGCCAGTGACGGAATGGTGCGGCGATGCGACGCGAGGCTCGACGTTTGCGGGCTTGGATGTATTAATTTGCGGATATGTCTATGCTCTTGAGGCTTACGATGCTTTAGCCTTCGCGTTGCTATAGCCAAAGTAATATGCGCGCTTTGTTTTCAGTTCCTATTTTTATCCTTTGCTCGGTTTTGGGGTTACGCAATTTTTAAATAATATAATAAATAACAAATATAACAAGCAATAGTGTACAAAATATTTTTAACACTAATTTTACATGACTTTTAAAACATGGCAACTGGCAGACAAACCTCATATCGAGGGTCCAAGTGCAGTTCCTCATAAGTGCATTTTTTAAAACTTTACAGGAGAAGCAAACACTGCATACAAGAATTTTCTACATTATTTTTTTTTTAATAAAGAAATATAAATTCAAAATAAAATCAAGAAAGTAAATAAACAAGTAAAAACAACAAGATTAACGATGAATTTTTAAAATTATCCAAAAATTATTTTTCGACTGGCAAGACTTTGTGGTTATAGTTAATTAATATGACGAAAAATAACAATAATGGCTGCCAAAGTTGTCAAAATTTTAAATCTGATTACAGACTAAACCTTAAATGGGTTAAGTTGTAGGATTTTCTCAAGGTCTTTATATTTTTTCACATGTGACCTACAGAATTTAAAAGGTCATTGAATCTGACTGGCCAACTGTAATCCTAATTAAAAAATCTACGTCACCGGGATGCCTTAAACCAATTGTTTTATGGAAACTCGAGATGACGCAGATACAGTCGTCACATTAACGTATTAGGAGGAGACCACGAAATGAACAAAAAACTTTGTCGTCCAGATAAACAATTTATTTTAAAAAACGTACTTCCTTGGTAAAGAAGAACCATCTTTTTTTTGAGATTTCTTCCCCTTGAGAATACATTTAAAATTGTTTTAGTTGGGTTATAGGGGTGAAGACGGTTAGGTGAAATGAAACCACTTTTCTTTCGGCAACGTTTCGCTCCTGTGTTGGAGCTTTATCAAGCCCTACAAGGAACAGACTTTATTAGGACACAGTCATGAAATTTAAAATAAACATGTTAAATTTTGATTTTCTAAACTAAATTAAACAGAACAACACTTACTCAAGAGCTGGTTATAATAGCGTCCAAAGTTTTACAGGGTGCAACTCAGCATACCAGCAGGCCACCATGGTTTATAGATTATTAGAATTATTTTTTTGTTACAAAATATCTTTCTTACAATTAATTTTCCCTTAATGTTTTTTTTAATATACACTTTTGTGAGGTTATGTATGTATGGGGCACTGAAATCTAACTAAGTGGTAACGAAGATGTTAAATTAATAAAATGTGACTGATTTCATTGGGTCTGTTCAAAAACTTAGCCCAATGTTTATTTTGACCCTGTATGCTAAATCCACCCAAAATAAAACATTGACACACAGTTTTAAAATTTGTTAAAACCTAAAAAACTTGTTAAAATTTGTTAAAAAAACTTAATATTTTAATGTACTTATCCTATTTTAAAATTATTTCTATGATTGGTTCTTTTATGAGTATTACATATGCATAAAATTGACATAAAACCAGTTATAAAATTGATAAAACAATGCAAAATTACATACAAGAAACATACAATGCACAATGGAACATTTTAACATTTTCACTATCTATATACCTTTTATTCTTAAATACTTATTTCTAAAGGAAACTTGCTGCATCTACATTAATTTACAACCACCAAGATTCTGTGGAACTAGAGATTAAAAAATAAAAAAATTTTTATAAAAAATTTTGTTTTGAAATTTAAACTTAAGTCATTCTCACACGGAACAGACATGCCGAAAGAACCATCTGTGTTTGGCCCATGGATGACCTCATTTCCTTTCTCTTTAAGAATCACCAAAATTTTCGCAGTCTCCTCTTACTTTTTTCTTTTTAATAAATGAGAGGCAAAAAGACAAAACAATGCTCCTTTAGAAACCCTTATTATAGTAATCACATAACACTAAATATAGCAAGCTGATATCGCTTTACACGTAATTAAAGTCTCATATATCGCAACCCCTTCGAGTATATATCGTGGGCTGAATGCAATAGTTGGGTAACTCGAAATTTCGTGATTTTGAGTTAGGATCTACTTTTTCATATAGTGGGAATCAAGCGCTATCGAATGCAAAAGCTGGATAATACGTTATTCTAAACTGGCGACGTCTATCTGCAAATGTAGAAAGTAGACAATTGAAACATGTAAACGTTTTTGGAGATATAAATAGATAACTTTAGATCCAGTATGTTTTTCTCTATTTTCTGATCTTTTTATTTTATAAAGGAAGACAACTGTGTAAACCCTAAAATTAAAAATTATCTCATATTGTGCAAGCAACCCTTCTCCAGGCGACTCCTTTTAGGCTACCAATTTATCACTCCCACACCTCAGTAATATTGACAAATAGATTTATTCCAAGAACTAGATTGCACGATGTAAATATTCGTAATAAACAAATTTCAATTCTGCGCCATCGCACTGCATTGTTTCAAAGATCAATGGCTTATAATGCTATTCAGCAGTATAATTTGTTGCCTAATAAATTTAAGACCCTTACAATAAAATATTTTAAATATAATGTCAAAAAATACGTTTTAGCAAATCAATTACAACAAACTTGTACATCAGTATTTACTAAAGGGTCTACAGTGCTAAGTGCTACAATCCTAGGTTTAAAAGTCTACATTTTGGGTGAAGGTTTAACTTATTTTTTTCGTGAATGCAATAGTTTTTAATAATTATATAAATTGTTCATAAATACCTTGCGATATGGGTCATATTTTTTTGTTGTAACAGACATTATTTCCACACAAAAGTTATAAATAAATAAAAAGAATAAAATAATATGGTTTAAAAATGGAGGCCATATTTAAACCTCCAAACGTCACTAGGAATTGTCTAATAAAAACGGTGTAAGTCAGTGTCAGCTGTCCGCTATATTTTATATGTTAATTTTTTAGACAAGTTAGCGACGATTAAACCGATGGTCGATTGTTTTAGTGAATGTGTAATTGAAAAGGGATTCTAATATATCTTGTGCTTTTTACAGTATTTAAATATTAATACGTATTTAATACAGTAATGCATCTACAGATATAGTTTTAAGTTATTTATGTATTATATAGCTTTGACTATGATTGTATATAAGTTTTTTTGTCAATCATGGATTATTTCTATTGTTTTTCGAACATTAAACTACCCCTCAGTAGTGGTACTACAATTTGAGACTATATTTAGCGGGAATCCTACGACTGCACGGACTAAATTTCCAAAAAATGACATTTCGTTACAAAATTTTTATGTGGTTTTTCTTTATATCTAAAGTTAATTTGAATTTATATGAAATAAAACTCACTGAGAAATGCTTACTATCATATTGCACATTAGGGTGAACCAAATCTTTGCAGTTACTTGACCTGTAAGTGTTAAAAAAATACACTTAAACCGGTCGGTATCAAGTCTATAGACTTGATACTTAAACCCGGTCTACAATGCTAAGTCTTAAGGTCTTAGTAAATACTGGTGGTAATGTTTTACTTAAATATTAACATATCTCTTGTAAAGTAGTGAGTGGAAAAGAAAAGGTTGGTTTGGTTTTGATTCGACTTCCTCCTTAGAAAAAAGAAAAAAAATTATAAATTATATTATTGAATTTAGTTATAAGTGTATTTATATGAATAGGATACATATTTTTTATTTGCCATCGATATAGTACAAACGCAGGAGTCGAGTGGTTAAGTATGAGTAGCCTTAGGCTAGACTTCGCCAAACTTCTTCAGCCTTGTATTAATATTTATTTATTTTTAACTGTAATTTTTTTAAATTATTTGAAGAAAGACGATTCTAATCTAATCTAATTACATTTTATCGATTTTCTCAAAACTAATCTGTAAAACAATCGTTGGAACAAAAATAGCTTTTTTTTACACCGATTTTACTCATTTTTACCTCGTTGTGTAAGGGAGAAGTAGTGCTTTTTTATAACTTAAAAAAAAACTAAAACATTTTCGGAAAAAAAGAATAAACACGCCATTTTGAAGATTTAAGTATGATTGGTAAACTTTTAGTTGGCAAAAAACATTGATCATGATCTTTTAAATGCAATCAATTCTGATCAGGATGTTTCTTATTTCATTAAAATCGGTTCAGTAGTAATAAATTTATAAGGAAATAAAGGCAGACATGATTGGCAAGGCAATCGTATTAATATGCAAAACAATGGTCGAAACAAAAATATTTTTTTAGAACCACTGAACCAATTTTGCTGATTCTTACCTTGTTGTTCTTGGCAAGAACGCAGCTCTACTAATTTAAAAAAATAGTTTGTAACACAAGAATAAACGAGCATTTTTGGAGAGTACAATTTAATTTAGTCCGCCATCTTGGATTTTGAGATGGCGGACCAATAAATATGTTAGGGCAAAACTATGATTAATTCTCTGCCAAGTGCAGTTTGTCCCATTAAAGTCGATTGTATAGTTCAAAAGTTATCATGAAAAAAAATTATCCGGTTTTTTTTGGCTCACCTGATACATTAATCGTGTGAGCTTACGTGCTCATAAATTGGCGGAATATTTTTTATATTTATTATAATTTTGCTGCCACTTAAAACACGCAGAATATTCGTGGATTTTCTGCTAAAATTTAACTTCGTGACATTTTTGCCCAATAAGGATTTTGATGTGGGAAGCGATCTCATTTTATCACATTTTCCACGTGACAATTTTACCAAGGTAAACTTTTGAAAACGCGATAAATCGAACCTACTCCAGTTTAAAGTTTTAGTCTCCATGCTTGTGCTATATACTCAAAGAATTTTTATGTAGGACTAAATAAATAATTATCTATGCATTTCTAAACTTTTTAGTAATTTGTGTATGTATTATAATACAAAAATAAAATAAATATTACATTATAAGTATATACATACTTTTATGGTTAAAAGTTGAACTTGATTTATATATTTTTTTTTAAAACCGAAGTATTTTAAACCATTTTATTAACCTTCGCGGAGCCTGGCTGTCTCTGTGTCTGTCTATCAAATCTTGCGAATCAGGTTAACTACTAGAGATGGTCAAATGCGATAAACTTTTGATTTAAACTATGTATATGGTTCCTCTATCATTGGTAAAATCCTGTATGGGTAAAAATCTCCCTAACTGTGTTATGAGGAAAGTTTCAAAAATAATTTTTGACAGAAAGAGAAGAGAGAATTAATTCTGTAATAAAAAGAGGAGAATAATTAAATATGAATTATTTTAAGAGAAAATAAACATTTGACACTTATAGACAGTTTGTTGATTGCTTCTTCTTTATTTTCCGTTCTTCACAAGTTATTTTAAGATAACCCCTTCCTTACACATGCTACTGTAATTTGTTATGCTGCTTCATTGCACATGCTGCTGTAAATTTATTTGAGCCTACAAGCTGTAGGCTATGGCGATGGATTAACTCCATCAAGGTGGGTTTCATTCTTTTAGGTTTTAATTTCAGGTTGTTGTTTTGTTAAGTTTGGGTTGTTATTATTTTTATAGAAAATTGTAGGTACCAGGCATTTATTAAACCTTTTTAATATTTTTTAATTTTATTGTACAACCTGAAGATAAGAGCGTATGCTCTCGAAATATGTCGTTGTAATAATAAAATTAGTCGAGAACGACTGAACTTGTTTGATTTAGAGCAAGTTTTACATATCTACCAAATATAATTTTTTTGAAAAAAATCTAGAACTTCGGCGCATGCACTGCTTGAAATAGGCCTTTTATGCAACACTTCTTGTATTTGAACAATCCTGGACAAAAATCAAAAGCAACGGAAGATATTTTTCGAAATACGTTCAATTGCGGATAAATTGAGAAACCGATTATTGTAGAAAAAGTAAGTTTTTAAAAAAAAATCGCCAATTTTAAAATATATATGTCACATCTAAGGAAAACCGAACTGAGCCGAATCGAACCGAACCGAACCGAACCGAAGACTTAAAAATATTTTACAAATCATTAGTTCTAACCCTTTTTAAGTTACCAAGAAAATAATTAATCTTGTATTGCAACGAGATACCTATTTTAAAAAAATAGTATAATCAATGTTTTTGATAAAAAAGCTGAAATTCAAATGTTTGATCCCCTGCACAAAAATACAGAACCAACTTAAAAATATTTAAAATACATATTTGAGTTAAGGGGATCAAGTACCACAATAATAACAAAAATCCGTGATATACGAGCAACGACTCTGTCTGGTTTTCAAAAGAATAAACCTTATGCGTTTTGCGTTATCCGACGTATTGCAAGAACCAAATAAAAATGCGACATAAGAAAAAAATAATATATTTTTACCTTCCTAGCCCGCGTATCAATGGAGAGAAAGTATTATTTTCGACAAAAAAAACTTTTTTTTGAGATACCGCCGGATATGTGTTATTTGAGTGTATTTTGACCTAGCAATATCGTGATGTCAGTCTGTGTGAATAGAATAGAATAGAATAGAATTATTTATTTTCCCAAAGACAATTTACAATTGTTGAGAATAGTCAAAAGAACAGTTTTTTACAAGACAAAAATACATATGTAAAAATGTAAAGAGACATTGCACTACAGAAACATGAATGACAAACACGAAACACAATGTGTGTGTGTGTGTGTGTAGCTCCTAAACTTGCTGATTAGATTTTGGTCATAATCCATTAATGCCATTGAGAGTTTTTGACAATTAAAAGCTTAAAAAAATGCTACTTTTTTAACGGAGCATCGCAGGAATATACAATTTTCAGAATATAGTAGATTACATTTTGCTCAATAATTTGTGTTATAACCAAAAACTTTGTAGGAGCTTTAGTTTCTGAGATATTTACAAAAAATTGTTTTCAAGGCTGATATATTATCATGGCTTCACTTGAAGTGCGCTAATAGGCTAGCTAGGAAGGTATCAGATCCGTCAGGGATCCATTTATTTTAAATAAATTTCTTTAATTTTTCTGCTTGTTGAGAAAATTAGTTAACAGTATAAATATTTTAAAACCTGCTTTAATATGCTAAAAATATTAGCATCTTGTTTATTCGATCTAAACTTTTTATCTGGTAAACTTACGTTTTCAAAAGCAGAATATTAAAAACAACATTTTAATTTATTTGTTTTTGTTTATTTAATTAAAAACAACTTTTTAAATGATATGAAATTTTTATTTGGTAAAATTATTTTTGCGGTTCGCAAAACTTTCCATAAAGAATGAATTAATTGTTTAATGCTGCCAGTTATTCTTGTTTTTGTTTTATTTTGAATTTTGGGAAAACCTAACCTTAAAGTTTGTTTTGATATTTTTAGGCTTTCAGCATCAACCTTCAAAAAAAAAGTCCTTGTCCGATCAGGTGATAATTTCTCTCTTTGTTGAAAGTTATTTTCTTTTTGATCACCTGATCATTTTGGTAAAATCATGCGCGCCTTTGCACACGCTGGGAGTTTGAAGCGCCACCCTGTGTTTAACAAGGGAATGAAGAAACTCACTTCCGACAAAAAACTGAAAGAAGTCACACGTGGTGTTAAGTTTAAGACCGAAATTCCAGCCACAAGAAAAGGCCGCGGCCGCCAGTGAAATTTTGGAACTGCTATTAAATGAAAGAAGGTAAGCTTCTAGCGATTTTTTTCCTTGTTTTTAGTTAAATAGACATCTGTTTTTCCCGACGGGGCGAATTTAACTTTGAGGTAATTTTTTTTGGGATATCTCTAGTTTTCTCCCCTTCAGGGCTCAGCTATCTATTAATTAATTTAACAGTTTCTATATATTGAATTACTTTTTAGAAAAACTGCAAATTTAGTCGCCAAGTTGATAAATTTTTGACATTTAACATATGTTTACAAAAAAAGTAAGTTAAATAAACTTTTTAACATTACGAAGTCATTGGACATGGAGTGGAGTGAGCTTTTAGTTCAAGGGTGTAAAAGCATATATAGTACTCATAGGAGTGACGTACATTCCTAAGATATAAGCTATGTGCACAAACCTTAAGCGGCTTATATATTTGAGAAAGGATGAACATTTCCTCGTTGGCATTCATGCTCAAGTGAATACGCGCCTTGATTTCAGACAAACAATATTCAACTAAATGCTCGTTTAAACTTCCCACTCGGATCGGACGGCGTCGCATAGTTTCACCATCTTGCTGTAAATAAAACCACAGCAAGAAGTGAATAGCGCCGTTCCAACTGGCCATCGTGCTGGTAAGTAAACAGTACTAATGGTACGAAGAATCCTTATGCGTGCGCAATACAAGGCACTTACAATACAAACTTTTAGTACTGGAACGCAAATAGGTTTTTTCGGACGGTTTTATAACCAGTCTGATGCGGTGAGCACCTCGAACAAATCCAAGGTCTTTATACACAGGTTACCTACAGAACTTGACCGGTCATGTAAACTGAAGACGACCGCGTTGCCATAAAACAAATGGCTTAAGGCAACATGGTGTTTCTGATTGCTATATCATTACAGTTTGCCAGTCGCAGTGGGGTTTCAAATACCTTTCAAATTCTGTAGGTAATTTGTGTTATAAAGACCTTGGAACAAACCTACTGTTTTGTACAGCTCTTGCCGTTACTGCTAAACAGTGCACTGAGGCAAACATGCGTTAACAACTTCGTATAAACAACGACATAGCCCCCGCCAAATTCCAGTATGAACGGGATCACGAGTGGGATAAAGCCCTTCTTATTGTCGCAAAAAATGGGCTGCATGTAAATTTCCATTATAACTTTACTCTATAGGAATATAGTAAAATAAATAAAACTAAAATAATTCTTAAATAATAATTTTGCTATGGTTTTGAATCCAACCCAAAAAGTGAAATAAGATATAAAGAGATAATAAAAGTGACTAAATGTGCAAAAGGTAAAGATAGTGATAAATAATTTTACTATGGTTTTGAATCCAACCCAAAAAGTGACATAAGATATAAATAGATAATAAAAGTGACTAAATGTGCAAAAGGTAAAGATAGTGCCGGTAGAAGATAAACTAACAAGCGAAAATCAATTACTAGTGTTAAATATTAATGGTGGCATTCAGGCTGTAATTATGGCCAGAGATTTATGTTGAACTTTAATCTATCGGTTGCTGCTTAAATTCGTGGACTATGAAAATTGGCATTAAATCGTTTTGCTTTACAATACGAAATTTTGCTCATAAGCGCGTTTTGCTAATATGTTAACTGATAGATTTTCGACTAAAACATATTATGAAAAATATGGTTTTAATGTTATAAATTTAAATTTTTTGTGAATTATGACAATGACATTCAATCCATTGGAATCAGGCGCCGATCTCCGGGGGAGGGGGGAAATTCCCCTTCCCCCAATGTATATTAATTTTGACACACAGAATACACCTAATGATCAGGCTCTAGGACAATTCGCCGCCGACCCAATTAACCGCCAGACAACATGAAACAGCGCGCCGCCGTGGTTTTTTTTGAAATTTGGTTTAATAAAAGGTTTATTTATGCTTTTGTTTAAAATCTTGGGACAGAGGTTTTTTAACTACTTTCTGATGAGAAACAGATTTTATATTTGATATGTGTATACAGTTCCGGTGATAATGCAATTTAATATTTTTTAACACAAAATATTCAAAATGGCCAATCCAGATTGGCGGAGTTTTTATTTATAAACCGATGTGTCTTAAATTTGAAACAATAAGGTGTTAAGGCTAAGGCCTAACCTAAAAAAAAAATTAAGTGGCGCCTCCAAAATGGTGGATTTTTTATTTATAAACCGGTATATTTAAAATTTAGAACTTGGGGTGTTTATTTATTTATTTATAACATAAAATGTAAAAATGCAATGTAATTGCAGTTAGGGGTCGCTAATTATGATTTCTAAATTAAAACTTTTAAAAAATCAAAATGACTAATCCTAAATGGCCTATTTTTTCCTTTATGAATTAAACTGGCAAAATGTCAAAATGGCGAGCCAATAAGCAGTACTTTTTCTTTTATTAACCGATATGTATTAAATTTGCTAAGTACTTTGAAGTGTTAAAGGTTAGGAAAATCAAATTGATTCGTTAAAAAATGGTGGAATTTTCCACTTATAAACAAGTATGTATTAAAATATAACATCACAATAGTAACCCTAAAGTTTTAAAATTAACACATGAACCGCCATAAATGGAAATTTCCTCCATTTAATTTTTTTTTTAATTTAATTTAGTAATCAAATGTAGCGGTCTTACACACCTCAATATGCCAAATTTAATATTTATTAGTTCATAAATGCAAAAATTCGTAATTTTAATAATACTTTGGATGTAAATAAGAAAGGGCGCCATTTAGAATTTTTTTTGTAATATTTTTTTAAAATTGCATTGTTACCGGAACTACTAAAATTGCAAACTGAAATTACAGCGGTCGGCGGCGAGTTGACGCGGCGGCAAATCGGGCGACAGCTAGTTGGGCCGGCAGACAAATAAGCGGCTGTGAGTAGGTAACACCGAATTTTTTTCATTCTCCCTAGTCACGCGAAAAATTCCTTCCCCGCCAAATGAAATTTCTAGATCCACTCCTGTTGGAATATGTACTAAATTTTAATTTATTAATATATATTTACTTGTACGGTTGAAATTAAATCTATGTACACTAAAATGCTTACGCTTAAAAAAAGTTTAAGATTTTTGTAACTGCAACCAGGGCACTTAAGAAAATATTCGCTCGGTTTTCACGAAAACATGGGGCAGCTTCAAAGTGTGTAATTAAAAAAACCCTGTGTCGCCCTTGATATTGTGTAGACTTAATTAGTCTTACTCAAAGGTGAGCGAGGTAAAAACTCCCTCCTATCGATTTTCATATAAAAAAACTATAAGGCTTTCATTCGGACAAACAGATCCATTGTGTTTTAGACAGGAAATATATTAAGGTAATAAAGAATAAAAAAGAAAAGTAATCCCGTCACCTCTTTTTAGTGTGCGGAAACGACATCAATCTTCGAAAGATTTTGAGACGTGGCGCACGTTATTTGCGCTACTAACCGTATTTTACCTTTGGTATAGATTTTGCAATATACAGGGTAGGTGAAAAGGTATAATTATTATCAAAAATAAAAAGTAAGGATATTTAAATGCAAAACCAAGATCGAACGACAAAAACCTGAAAACACGATAGACTAAAATCAATGGCAAACAGAGAGGGGAGGTTTCGGGGAAAACCTCTTTCCCCTCTTGTCAATAATATTTTGTTTTATAAATTCTCAAATTTTTTTATGTGCAAGTTTTGTCTAAACCTAAAATATTTTAAGTTTGAAAAATGCCTTTAGAATGGTTCTAATACAGGTACCTACGATGAAGAATACGATTAATACAACTGGCGGTTCTTCGGAAGGTGGGGAGTAACGGGGGTAATTAGCCCCCCTCAGAACGCGAAAAAATATGTAAAGTATAAGAGAGGCTAGCTACTACACGTAACTGAAAGGCTGAAAAAAATTATATATTTCGCACCCTTAAAACGAAAATGGCAACTCGAAATTTAAAAATTTTCACTTTTAGTGATAAAACGACAAAATTAGATGCCCTCTATTAATTATCCTACCTAGATATAATGCCTATATAAATTTGATATTCGAATCAAGAAATATTTATAATAAGAACTTAAAATAAGCATCAGTTATACCGAAATTATTTGAGTTTTCTTTTGTTTTCCTAAAATTAAATTTTTTGAGTTGTGTCAGTTTTGTTCCGAGGGTGTGATTTGTTACCTCGGTTAATCAAAAAAGCACTCAAGGAAAAAATCGCCTGTGGAATAAAGTGCACACGGTAAAAAGTACACACTGGAAAAATTTAACTTAAAAAATAATAACTCCTGCAAATAAAACAAAAAATCTCGATACACAGAATCGAAACAAGAGGCTTGTTTTGCCCGTACACCCCCAAAATTTCAAATAAATTGCAAAAAGTTTGATAAAAGTATTGCAATATTACACGGTAAATTTGCGGAAATGGTACATTTTCAAAGCCGTTATATAAATTTACTTCGGAGAGCTTCTTTATAAGGCAACGTTGACCATGTCTATATTTTTTTCAGCGGTTTTCGCATTTTTTTGTGTATGCGCGAAAAATTGCAACGTTTTTTTTATTATAAGAACCCCGGATAAGCAGGTTAAATCAAATATACAAATCTCTTTTGTATTTTATGTGCCGGTGTAAATATTACCTACGACCTTAGGGTAAAAAAAATATCTTACCCGAGGGCTTGTGATAGTATTTTCTGGTATTTTATCTTTCTATGTATGAAATAACTAATAATAATTATGAACTCAAACGTGAATCATAAGAGGTTTTAAACGATTTATTAATATTTATAGTTTCCAAAATTTTCAAAAATATTAAAATAGTTCAGAACCAATAAAAGATCTTATAGCTTTAGATATTTTGATAATTTTTAAAGTTTTTATATATTTCAATAAAAAAATTTCAAATTTCTAAAAAAAAATATTTTCAAAATTAAAAAAAAAACAATTCTAATTTAGATATATACAGGGTGTCCCATACCTTAGGAACCATAGTGCAACAGGTGATAAAGGAGATTATTTCTGATGAAATTTTATATAAGTTGGGGGACGATCAACAGTCTGTTTTTAAGATTTAGGATTTTTAAAGTTTTTACAGAAAAATTAAATTTGCCACAGTCAAATGAATGCTTTGCTATAATTGTGATCAAAAAATATATTATTTCCTTTTTTTGATAAAATTACAAGTTAAGGAGATATGTACTGTCAAACAACCTCCAAAAAAATTATTTTTCCTAAAAAAAATTGACCGCATTATTTTTTATTATCTCCACTTATTGGTCTTGGTCTATCACACGACCTTTAACAAAGTTATTATTAAAAAATTGCAAATATCACCCACCACCACTTTGATGCTCTGAATCTCGAGAAAGTTGCTCTATGGCTCCTAAAGTTACACACCTTATGTACTAACTTATTAAAATATGCCATAAAAAAATACGTCATCCACCCCGCAAATGAAAAATCAATTTAGATGAATATTTGCAATTTGGCACATATTTTTCTCAAAATCTAGTATAAACTTCTAAAAATATAGCCGCAGTGCTAAATCTGCATAACATTATTTTTTTCAAATATAAGCCAATTTTAATAGGACAGCTCCTGGGCTAATAGCGCTAGATAAAAAAAACCAAAGAGGTGCCCCTTTGGCTTCGTTAACCCTACTACTTGTTACTTTCTTTTTAAATTATTTAAATGTAAGCGCAGTGAAAATTAAATAGAAAAACACGAAAAAATGCAATTTTTTCAATATAAGATGATTTTATCACGGTCAAGCAAGGTCAAAGTCTGTACTGTCTAACTTTTTGCTTAATTCTGCTCTTTTAGAATATTATAAATCTAATGATGTCCATTGGTCAAAATTTGTATGTTGATATTTTGATAAATTTGCCGCCATCTTGGAAACAATGAAAGTAAGTCCATTTTTTTTGAAAATATTGGACTTGACCTTAATGCTTGTTCCAAATTTAGTAATGTTGCGTTCTCGGAATATGTCATTTTCTCTGGGGTATTTTTCTAAGTCAAAAAGTTTACAGCACACGCCACAAAAATTTTATTAAGTTTAAAAGTTATTTTGCTTGGCTTTTGATAAACCTCGAATTTTGGTAATTTTTTTTATCAAAATACTGAAAATCATGTTTTTTCGAAAAAATCTTGACTTCTCAAGGTCAATCAATGATAACATGTAATATCAAAACGAGTATCTTCTTGACTATATGGGTATACCTAATTTTTGAAAAAAAATTTCCTTATTTTTTTTTTATTTCCCTTATTTTTTCTACGGTAAAGCAAAAAAAGGTTGCTTCGGGTCAAAAATTTTGTAGTTTCCTACAGAATATGTTTATAGATTCTCATGCTTCTACCCCATCGAGGCTACCTTGATGTTTTACCCCCATTTCCCACGTAGTTGGGGAAATAGAAGTTGTATAGCTCGGGCTAATACGCCATGCAGGCCCATTGTGGTATTATTTAGCAATTTGGTCGAATAAGGGCCTATTTATGCAACTTTTCAGAAAAATAGAGACTTATTGGAATAAAACCTGACCTTATGTTAAAATCGACCCTATGGTGACAGATTTACATATAAAAAGCAGCTGCTCTCTTTCAAAATTCGGCCTTTGAGAGGTCAGCTGTTAGTTTTCTGTGCAAAAGTCTGGTTTTATTCCATTAAGTCTCTAATGAGTTAATTTAGAAAACCTAATATATTTTTTTAAAAGTATTTAGTTTAAATTAATAGTAGTAAAGCCCTAAGAACTCTGGCGCAATTCGATCATATTCAGACCAAAAATTATAAATATATATAAGATTTATTTAAAAAAAGTTTTAAGCTGATAAGTTATGCTACTTTTTTTGATACTATTACGTACTTTTTTCCTAAATAAACATTATCATAACAAAAACATTTCATGTAAAAAAAGCCAAGTACGCGAAAATGGTATTCCGTAACAAGAATTGAGATAAAAGTAAAGCCAAGTTTTCCGCATATTTTACTACTTTAAATATTAAGTACTCTCCAATTCCTTTAAAAAAGAAGTGAAATCATAACAAAAACATTTCATGTAAAAAAGCCACAAATTTCAAAATGAAAGGTTCTTACTAGTTTGGAAATATTTATCTAAACTTGGCTATTACGGCTGTAAATGCCTCTTAGGCACAGTGCTAAATTGAACATAAAGAAGTTTGGCTGTAATAGCAAAGTTTAAAAAAACATTTCCAAACTAGTAAGAACCTTTCATTTTGAAATTTGTGGCTTTTTTACATGAAATGTTTTTGTTATGATTTTACTTCTTTTTTAAAGGAATTGGATAGTACTTAATTTTTAAAGTAGTAAAATCTGCGGAATATTGTTCAAAACTTTTGCAATGCCTTACTTAAATTTTTGAGATTTTTTAATTTTTTTCCATGGTTTTATCGTAGTTCCTATCAGCCTTCCAAAGCTCAGCTCTCTAGCGTTTCTGAAAGAACACAATGTTACTTTTACATAACTTTACATGTATAGGGGAGGGAAATAAATTAAAATTGCCGTGTTTTTAAATTTTGTCCTATAGTTTTATCATAGTTCCTATCAGTCTTCCAATGCTCAGCTCTCTAGCGTTTCTGGAAGTGGGTAATGTTACGTTTACATAACTTTACATTTATAGGGGAGGAGAGTAAACGAAAATATTGGACTTTTTAAATTTTTTCCCATGGTTTTATCATAATTTCTATCAGCAATCCAATGCTCAGCTCTCTAGCATTTCTGGAAATGGGCAATGTTAGTTTTATATAAATTTACATTTATAGGAGAGGGAAGTAAATTAAAATGTTGGTGTTTTTAAATTTTTTCATATAGTTTTATCATATTGTCTTTCAGTCTTAAAAAATTCAGCTCTCTAGCGTTTCTGGAAGTGGGCAGTGTTACTTTTACATAACTTTACATTAATAGGGGAAGGAAGTATATTAGAATTTTGGGGTGTTTTAATTTTTTTCTATAACTTTATCATAGTTACTATCGGTCTTCCAAAGCTCAGCTCTCTAGTATGCCTGGAAGTAGGCAATATTACTTTTACATAACTTTAAATGTATAGGGGAGGGGAGCAAATTAAAATTTTGGGATTTTTTGATTTTTTCCTATAGTTTTATCATAGTTCCTATCAGTCTGCCAAAGCTCAACTCTCTAGCATTTCTGGAAGTGGGCAATGCTAATTTTACATAACTTTAAATGTATAGGGGAGGGAAGTAAATTAAAATTTTGGGGTTTTTTGATTTTTTCCAGGGGTTTGGTCATAATTTCTATCAGTCTGCCAAATTTCAGCTTTGTAGCATGTCTGGAAGTACAGTAGAATATTGATGATCTATACATGAGTGAGTGAGTCAGTGAGTGGCAATTTCGACGTTTTTTGAAATTTCGTAACTACTTTACTACTTTATTGAATTCCATAAAACTTGGAGGGGTTGTTACCCCCATGGAGATCTACGACTGTTCAAAGTTTGAGATTCGTAGCTCATTCCGAAGTAGAGTTTTAGGTAGGTCAAATATCGGCTGAAATGTTTCCAGAAAAGATGATTACGGCGCGCGAACTTGGCGAGGCACTGCCGTGCCCTCAGATTATTCATTTGTTCTTCTTTACATATGACTTATATACGGCGGCTAGGCCTCAGGGGAAAAATAGGGCTGGGACAGAGGGACCAATATTTCAAAAATGCCCTGGGACATAAAGGGTTAAGTTCAATGGGTACAATTTGGATAAGAAACTCCTTTTAAAATAACGTTGTCACCCTGAAAACTAGACTTAGGTAAAGTTTTTGCAAAGTCAGTTGCACAAAGGTTAAAGCCGACCATCGGCATATCCTTTAAAGAAAGTGACATGGGCGGCGGTAGATATACTCATGAAAATTATTTCATTTAATTATGGCGTAAACTAAAGAAATAAAAATAGATAATAAAACTTTCTATTCCTATACCTACAGAAACGACACTGATTTATTTTCTAACTCTGCATACTGCCGACTAAAGGGGTCCCGCAAAGAACACCTGAAAGCAATTAAAAGCGGAACTCAAAAAAATCTGCCAATCAGATGCCGTCTATCCACCTGCGCTGTGTCGGTCAGAAACCAAACACTTTGTGCTCGTCCTGCAAAGAGCGCGCCTTTTCTCTGTCGGTAGGGTTGAAATTATACCAGGAAGATTTTATATGAATTTGAATGACTTTTGAAGGGCAGAATATAGCAAAATTTCATGAAATCGATAGAACCCCGTATTAGGACCATTTCAGGTGACTTTGCAAAAACTATACTGCATTGTGTGGCGCCCTGTAGGAATTAATGAAGGGTCAAAATCCAGGGTGGGGGGTAATGGTCGAAGGAAAAATTATTTGTAAAATATTTCTTTTTCTAGGGGGGGAACAATTATACCATTAGCCCTTTCATTATTAACTAAAACTGTATACATTTTTCTATAGGAGTGGGTGTGGATCCGTGTTTGTTAATGTTCTTAATAAAAAACTTTTCTGAAAAATGTTATTTAAAATATTTTTTTTATTGCAAAACCCTGTAGAAAGATTTTATTTTTAATGGAGTTAGAAAAAGTTTACCTCTTATGCACTGAGCAAACATCCGTTTAAGCTTAAGCACACATTAACCATAGTCAAGAAAACGTAGTTTAAAAGTAATAGTAAAGGAGCTGGCTCCTGTCACGTGTGACCTAATCTGTGCGCTCAGTTTGACTGCGGGTCTTTGTTAAGCGCCCATAGGAGAATAATAAATATAATATAAAGTCGAACTCATGGTCGTTTGGCCGCCATCTTTGAAAATGGCTGCCAACTTAATAGACTGTTTTGTTGAAGCGTATCTCCTCACGCAGGAGCCAATTTAAATTTTCAAAAGCTATATAAATAAATTTTCTCATTTCACATTTTTTGATAAATTAATTCGTTTCTGAGATATACTAAGATTACCAATATTTTTGCTTGCAAAAATGTTCATTTTATTGTAGCTACAATATTATTAACATTTCTTTTTTATTTTTTTTAGAAGGCTTTAAGCCCTTCACAAAAGGGGATATTGACTTTATGTTTTTAATATTCGATGGATGGTACCCCTAAAGACTGCCTTAAAGAGGGTGGTTCCTAAAAGTGTTCACTAGATTATAAAAAAGTGAATTTGCATCAAAACGAAGCACCATAGCGAAAAACATTATAAATAATTTTTTATAATACTTTTCATTCTGCTTCTTTTGATGTATTACTCAGTATCCTAGCACAATTTTGCAAAAATTCCATGTTTTTGTTCCAAAAATAATTTATTTCCTAAAAATTGTAAAAGATACGACAATTTTTTAAATTTCGTTACAAAAAATATTTAACGCTTGTTTCTGCTTAAAAGCAAACCTGGAAGGAAAGATAGATAGAAGCGTTGCATAGCACAGGTAATGTGCTTTCGAACGGTGTCCTTGTAGCTACCTAGCTTCTATAGTAAGGGAGCTAATAAATTTATTATAAAGCCTATCATTGATTAATTTACTCATATTATATTACGCTATTCTGTGGTATACCTATTACGGTTTGTTATTAACTATATTTTAAAAAACCGTCATCTGTCGCCTGTTGGAAGTCAAAGCAATCAAATTTGAAATGTCAAATTTTAAATATGTCAACTGTCACATAATTGGAAGTATACTATTAATTCTTGCAAATATCGCGTTATTTGTCGGCTGTTATTAATAATATAATTAGCTCATGTCACGTGAGGAGTAATATGAAATTTAAAAAGTTTGTTTACATTCAATCGTTGCTAAGAGCTACACTACAATAGCTATAAAGATAGTTTTAACAATTTTGAACTAAGCATTTCGTTACCTATAAAAAATAATATGACAAGAATTTTCGTATCTTTTAGAATTTTTAAGAAAAAAATCGATTTTGGAGGGAAATCTTGGAATTTTTACAAAATTATATATTTTATATCTGGATTGGTCAGCTACCTGCCAAAGCTAGCATGCTAAGCAATACATCATAAGAAGCAGACCTAAAAGCACTATAAAAAATTATTCCAAACGTTTTTCACTAGGATGTATCAATTTGCTGCATATTTACTTTTTCCGTAACCTTGTAAACAATTTTAGGAACCACCCCCTGTAAGGCAGTCTTCAGGGGTATCATCCATCGGGTCCTCATCCATCAAACTTTAACAATATAAAGTCAATATCCTCTTCCGCGAAGGGTTTAAAGCCTTTTGTGTAACAAAATAAAAACAAATGTCAATAATATTGCAGCTATAATAAAAAGAGCATGGGTATTATTTTAATTCTTTTGCGAGCGGAAATATTAATAATCTTGGTATATCTTAAAAACTACTTGATTCATCAAAAAATGTGTAATAATAAAATTTATTTGCCTTTAAAAATGTAGAAAAACAAGCTTTAAAAAATTAAAATCGGGGCATTAAGTAGGGAGATACGCTTAAATAAACAAAATCTATCCATTTAGCGGCCATTTTCAAAGATGGCGGCCAAACGGCTATGAGTTCGACAACGTGACCAAACTTTGTTTATCCTCCTATGGATGCTCCGCAGTCAAACTGAGTGCATATATTAGGTCACACCTGACAGGAGCCAGCGCCCAGACTACAAGAGAACAGGCGTAAAGTCATTTAAACTCCCATCTATCTTGCTTACAAAAATTTTAATTGGGATTTTGTACATTACATTCTCGCATCCCTTTTGTTCTTGGCGTTGTTGTAGCTTCTTTAGGAACAAAACATTATATTTAAAGCTATATAGAAACCTATAGAGTAAGCTGTCCTAATTTCACCAATTGCCTAAATTCGGCAGTTTGTTCAAAAATAATTATTTATTAATCATATGTCGCTTATAAATGCAAAACAAAAAATGTAGTAAACACTTTATAGATTTGGCAATACCAATGCTGCTTTTAAATTTACGTCATATTAATATAAAAACCATCACTATAGTATAGTCAGTCGTGGGTGTGAATGGTTCTGGTTGCTTCTTAGGTATGTGCAAATACGTTAGAGCATAAATATGGGGCATACCCATCCAGTGGCGAACCCAGGAATATGTCTTGGGGGGGCCCGAAACTTCTTGAGGGGGGCCCGAGAGCTCATTATGTCGTATTTTATACTATTTTATCTTTTTTTTCATGAAATATGTGGAAAATATGTAAAAAAATATTGGGCTTGGAGGAGCCCGGGGCCCGGGTCCCGCCCCTCCCCTGGGTGCGCCCATGTCCATTCATTCTCACACGCGATACTTGAAGCCAGGACCCCTATTTAATTCTTTCACATTCTTTATGTTCCTTTTTCGGGTAGACAGGATTTCGGTTACTGCGCATGCGTTAGTTTTGATGGTTTTGAAACATACTCAGATACGTCACTAGATTATTTTACAATTGTCAAAAGTTTAGGGTTATGTCTATTATTTTTTTCTAAAAACTAGTTGATTGGTTGAAAATTCATCAAATTGTGGAATAAAATTGTAGTTTTTCTAAAAATAATTGTGCAGATTTATTGTGGACACCATGAATTGAAAATGTTTAATGGCATTTATAAACCACTCTTAACGTTTATGGAATGGCACTCCCTGACTTCTCCCGGACATTTTTCCACAAACCGCACATATTTTACGTAAATTATTTCACGTTTTTCACAGGAAAAAACATAATTTTACACGACAAACGCAAAATGTAAATAAGTAACAAAGATGGCCTGCACTCACATGGCAGCTGTGTGTCTACATGACAAGAAACACGCCTGCGCACTTGGAAATTCGCGTCCGCGAATTGCCATTGTTTCCAAAGCCAGCTATGACGGCTTTACTTTTTGATTCTTTGAACATGTATTTATGGTACCACGTATTCTACCTAATTTTTTTTTAAATCTCGTTTAGCTACTAAATTTCACACCTCAATTTCTATAAAAAAACACTAAATTTTTTTTTTAATGTTTGCTGCCACCTTGGCCCCTTCCCCCGAAAATCGTGGATCCGCCACTGGGTAAGTGATATACATAAATATTTTGAAATATTTAATACTGCCGTTCCTAAGAAGAAAGCCGCATGCGAAAATTTAACGTTTTGAGAAAAACGTGTTTAAAATGTACTTTTTTATTGTCTTCTACTTCTAACATTAAAATAAAAAGTAATAAATTTTGTTTTTTTCAAAATGTTACTTCAAAGTAGTAGCGGCATTTGAGTAGATATTTTATTATAAAAGTGTATTTTGACTGAAAAGAGCTCCACATACTGTTTCTGTTTAGGATCAGCCTGCTGTACCCTTATTCGTTACCAGGGGCGTGCCTGAATGATGAACCTTAGGCAACCATCTGCAGGGGACAATCCAATTTTAATATTTTCAACATTTTGCCACTTTCAAAAAGATGAAATATTCTGCAGTAAAAAAGTTAAAAAAGAAATTAATATATGAAAAACTGATGGATGAGTTTGCGTAGAAAAAGGTCGAGGGTCCCAAAATTTCTAATGCACAAGTAACTTTGGATGTTTAGGTATTTATGTTAGTTAATTGCATTTGGGTTTTGGAAAAGGCAAGATGATTCCCCAGACGTGTTTTGGTGACCAGATAGTTCCCATTTTTTATAATAGGCATACCTAGGTATGCATAATATGTGAATATATGTAAAAAAATTGATTGTTTTAATTATTAGTGACATATCACAGATAATGCAGTGGTACACTTAGAGCAATAAGCATAATTTATCAGGGTCCAACTAATTCTAGATATAAGACAGTAAAAGTTTCCAGCTCGGCTGTTTTAAATGTTTAAAAAATTAAATATTTGCTTTCTCCCATTCTATTTCTTTTTACCAAAAACTTTCTGTGACGCCAGTTTCTTTAAAAAATAATTACTGTTTCTCAAATTATTTAAAATATTTAAGCCCAAGCGTAGGTCTCCTCAAAGTTCGAAGGATTAAACAATATACCAAAGAGGGATTAAGAGTACCTTTTTAATCTCTAAAGTGCATACAACAAATTCTAGTTCCCAGTTTTTAAATGAAGGGCAGCAGTTTTTCCCTTTGCCTCAGGCAACCAAAAAGTTAGGCACGCCCCTGTCATTGCCAACGGAATAGCCGCATGCTAGTGTTTTTAACTGTAATTTTTAAAGTGTTTTTTTTTTATTGTTTATTTACACTTAAAACAGTCTTTTTAATAATGCATATTGTAAGGACAATTTTTTTAAATATTATTTTTTACAAGGTATACAGGGTCCCAGACCACCCGTCCATCCATTAAAACCTAGGGAAAAGTTTTTTTAATCAGTCAAAAAATTACTTGAGTACGCTCTTTCGATTGGTGGTAGATGTTTTCAACTTTCGGGGTCGACCGGAAGTAGCCTATTTAGGCCTGGAGTCCGTTTTTCAAATAGGGATGAACATATATTAAAAAAAATATTGAGGTTTAAGAAGAAAATGTTTCAATTAAAAGGTACGTATTTTCTTGCGTAGAACCCGAAACCGTTGCAAAATTATGCCCATCCCTATTGAAATACTCTGCCAATATATGGGCCCCTAAGCTCACACTAGGTACTATAGTTATAGTGTACGTGCGAGCTAATAAAACTAAAAACTGAAATATATCTTAATCAACTCCAGACTAAATTACCTTTTGTTTGATACCACACAAGCCATGTATTGAAATTTTTGAAATCTACCCCAACTTTTTAAAAAACAAAAATTAAAATATATTTTGTTTAACTCGGGACTCAATTACCTTTCGTTTGATGTCACACACGCCATATTTTTACGTAAACTCTAATTTTTTTAATCTACCCCCACCCTTTTTGAAGAAAAAAAAACTAAAATGTATTTTGTTTAACTCCATACTCAATTACCTTTCGTTTGATATCACACACGCCATATTTTCACATAAACTCTAATTTTTGAAATATTCCCCCACCCTTTTATTTGGCTTGTGTTTGGTGGATTTTGTTCCTTTTTAAATGGGACCATCTCCACCCAAGACCCAGCCTAGGTACCAAATTTCATTAAAATCGGTCAAGCGGTTTTTGAGTTATGCGCGTTGGTCGTTACAGACAGACATACAAACATACAGACATACAGACATACAGACATACAGACATACAGACATACAGACATACAGACATACAGACATACAGACATACAGACATACAGACATACAGACATACAGACATACAGACATACAGACATACAGACATACAGACATACAGACATACAGACATACAGACATACAGACATACAGACATACAGACATACAGACATACAGACATACAGACATACAGACATACAGACATACAGACATACAGACATACAGACATACAGACATACAGACATACAGACATACAGACATACAGACATACAGACATACAGACATACAGACATACAGACATACAGACATACAGACATACAGACATACAGACATACAGACATACAGACATACAGACATACAGACATACAGACATACAGACATACAGACATACAGACATACAGACATACAGACATACAGACATACAGACATACAGACATACAAACATACAGACATACAGACATACAGACATACAGACATACAGACATACAGACATACAGACATACAGACATACAGACATACAGACATACAGACATACAGACATACAGACATACAGACATACAGACATACAGACATACAGACATACAGACATACAGACATACAGACATACAGACATACAGACATACAGACATACAGACATACAGACATACAGACATACAGACATACAGACATACAGACATACAGACATACAGACATACAGACATACAGACATACAGACATACAGACATACAGACATACAGACATACAGACATACAGACATACAGACATACAGACATACAGACATACAGACATACAGACATACAGACATACAGACATACAGACATACAGACATACAGACATACAGACATACAGACATACAGACATACAGACATACAGACATACAGACATACAGACATACAGACATACAGACATACAGACATACAGACATACAGACATACAGACATACAGACATACAGACATACAGACATACAGACATACAGACATACAGACATACAGACATACAGACATACAGACATACAGACATACAGACATACAGACATACAGACATACAGACATACAGACATACAGACATACAGACATACAGACATACAGACATACAGACATACAGACATACAGACATACAGACATACAGACATACAGACATACAGACATACAGACATACAGACATACAGACATACAGACATACAGACATACAGACATACAGACATACAGACATACAGACATACAGACATACAGACATACAGACATACAGACATACAGACATACAGACATACAGACATACAGACATACAGACATACAGACATACAGACATACAGACATACAGACATACAGACATACAGACATACAGACATACAGACATACAGACATACAGACATACAGACATACAGACATACAGACATACAGACATACAGACATACAGACATACAGACATACAGACATACAGACATACAGACATACAGACATACAGACATACAGACATACAGACATACAGACATACAGACATACAGACATACAGACATACAGACATACAGACATACAGACATACAGACATACAGACATACAGACATACAGACATACAGACATACAGACATACAGACATACAGACATACAGACATACAGACATACAGACATACAGACATACAGACATACAGACATACAGACATACAGACATACAGACATACAGACATACAGACATACAGACATACAGACATACAGACATACAGACATACAGACATACAGACATACAGACACACAGACACACAGACATACAGACATACAGACATACAGACATACAGACATACAGACATACAGACATACAGACATACAGACATACAGACATACAGACATACAGACATACAGACATACAGACATACAGACATACAGACATACAGACATACAGACATACAGACATACAGACATACAGACATACAGACATACAGACATACAGACATACAGACATACAGACATACAGACATACAGACATACAGACATACAGACATACAGACATACAGACATACAGACATACAGACATACAGACATACAGACATACAGACATACAGACATACAGACATACAGACATACAGACATACAGACATACAGACATACAGACATACAGACATACAGACATACAGACATACAGACATACAGACATACAGACATACAGACATACAGACATACAGACATACAGACATACAGACATACAGACATACAGACATACAGACATACAGACATACAGACATACAGACATACAGACATACAGACATACAGACATACAGACATACAGACATACAGACATACAGACATACAGACACACAGACATACAGACATACAGACATACAGACATACAGACATACAGACATACAGACATACAGACATACAGACATACAGACATACAGACATACAGACATACAGACATACAGACATACAGACATACAGACATACAGACATACAGACATACAGACATACAGACATACAGACATACAGACATACAGACATACAGACATACAGACATACAGACATACAGACATACAGACATACAGACATACAGACATACAGACATACAGACATACAGACATACAGACATACAGACATACAGACATACAGACATACAGACATACAGACATACAGACATACAGACATACAGACATACAGACATACAGACATACAGACATACAGACATACAGACATACAGACATACAGCCATACAGCCATACAGACATACAGACATACAGACATACAGACATACAGACATACAGACATACAGACATACAGACATACAGACATACAGACATACAGACATACAGACATACAGACATACAGACATACAGACATACAGACATACAGACATACAGACATACAGACAGACAGACAGACAGACGGCACGACAAAAAAGTTTCAAAATCATCTGAAACGCAAAGATATATAAAAATTTTTGAAATCGGAGCAACTTTTTTTTTCTCGAAAAAATTAGGATCACCATAGCTCACACTACTATAGTATAGTATATGTGTGAGCTAAAAACGCACTTTAGGCCTAAATAGGCCACTTCCGTTCGGCGCCGGAATTTAAAAATTCCACCAATTGAAAGAGCGTACTCCATATGGCTACAAACATTTTTTAGATCATTGAAAAAGGGGTGGATACCCTGTATATAAAATATACTTTTAAAACTGTTACAAAATAAGGCTTTTTTAAAGTAACAAGTTAGGGTAAGCTGTTAACATATGATTTTTTTTATACGGCGACTTTCCATCCAATCAGGATCAATCACCCAGTTTCCCAAAGTTACAATAAATTTAAAGCATTTTAAAATATCACGTTAAAATATGAATTAACATAGGGTTAAAAATATTATTTTACAATTATAAAGCAAAGTGACCAGATATACTCTTTTTTAGAATATTATACTCTTTTGACCCTTGAAAAACCAACTACACTTTTTTTCTGGAAATTTAGACAAAATATACCCTTCGGGGCCAACCAAGAACAAACCATTAAAATTTAGCTTGTGAGGAATTTAGACAAATTAGTGCTCGATAGTATGTACAATAAAGAACAGAAGCATCAAACTGTCAATTTTATTATAATTTTTCGCCATCCATGACTTGGGTCATAAAAGAACTATTAATTTTTGCGATGGTGTCTGTCCATCTGTCTGGTACACAATAACTCAAAAGCCAATAAACCGATTTTAACCAAATTTGGGTCAAAAATTTTGTGGTACCTAATTGTAGTTTTCTTTCTTTGAAACGTAATTTTTATTAACAAAAATAAAGCTACTATAGGTAAATTTAGTGGGAATAAGGACACTGTTATTCTGGTAAATATACGTTTTAATCCATCGGTAACGTTTCGACAATGGTTTTTGTCTTCATCAGACTAAAAGGGTTACAACTCATTAGTAAGATAATACAAAATACGGCACATTAATACATCACCAATTAAAAATTATTATTCTTTTCCCAATAAATAACATTTAAAATGACCTTATTGACAATATATTATTTTTTTCCTAAATATTTTTTTCCCTTTTAATGTATATGTAACTGATTTTTTTATTTATTTATATAAAGAAATAATTATGGTTTATTTTTAAAGTAAACTTAAAAGAAAATTATATTTAAAAAATAATATAAAATATTTATAGAAAAATATATATATATGTCGTGATATATGTATATTAATATTAATATTATAAAAATGATCAAAATTATATAAAATATAAAAAATAAATAATATTAGAAATTAAAAAAAAATAATAATAACATTAATAAAAAATATAAATATAATATGTGTATGTATGTATGTGCATGTGTGTATATGTATGTATGTATGTGATTGTATGTATGTATATGTGAGTGTATGTATGTATATGTATAATATAAAAGGAAAAAAATAAAGCTTTTCCCCAATTAAACCACGACAACAAAATACGAAGTGTCTTTCTAAGTAGTCATGAATACGTAAATTAGTTGAAAATTAGCGTTCAACCAAAAAATATTTTTTGCTTTTAAAAATTAATTGTATATACCAAGGTTTAAACAGGAAAAGTTTTGTGTTCTGACAACAATGCATGTTATCAATGCATTTTAATATACAACAACTCCAAACTAGAAAATAAGTTCCATCACTGTCTTAATTGTATCATACTATATACACTTGTCCCACTCTAAATTAAATCAGAACCGTACACTACTAGTTCCACTCTATTCAAGGTTGCCTTTTGCTTTAAACTTAAAGAATTTTAATTTGTTTTAATATTTCGGAACAATGAAAATCCAGAATAGTGACAACAATGCGGACTAATTTTGACGCCGATAATATAACCTGTCTGATAAACAAAACAAAAGAAAATATAAATAATTAGCAGATTAATGTTGGGAATCGTTTTTAATTTTGTGCCGTTTGTTTTCCTGATGTGCTTGAATTCTTGTTTTTTGTTGTTCCAATGTACGATCTAGTCTGAAGGGTGAGTACGGAATTTTAAATATTTTAACAGTCCTTTTTAATTTTGTTTTAAATTTTAACATAGGTTTATAATGTGTACATTGTTGTTATTTTCTACATGGTATTATGGCTTGCTACAGGTTTTATTTGTTATTATTGTTTTTATATGAATAGCTGATTGATCTCTTTGTGCATATTTTATTGAGCCACCCATCAGTTACTATAGTGACAAAATTTTTTGAACCTTTGTATAAAAAATGTTATATATGTATATTAAAAAAAAAAGAAGAAAAATAAACCATAATTATTTCTTTATATAAATAAATAAAAAAATCAGTTACATATACATTAAAAGGGAAAAAAATATTTAGGAAAAAAATAATATATTGTCAATAATGTCATTTTAAATGTTATTTATTGGGAAAAGAATAATAATTTTTAATTGGTGATGTATTAATGTGCCGTATTTTGTATTATCTTACTAATGAGTTGTAACCCTTTTAGTCTGATGAAGACAAAAACCATTGTCGAAACGTTACCGATGGATTAAAACGTATATTTACCAGAACAACAGTGTCCTTATTCCCACTAAATTTACCTATAGTTGCACTGCAAGGACGTGATAAGTTTACCAAAAATAAAGCTATGACGCAGAGCTACATTAAGGGGGGGGCTGGGGGCTTAGCCCCTCGAAGCTAAAAATCAACCCGCTCGCAAACGAAACTAGCATAATTTATATAAATCTCAAACTCCGGCGCTTATGTATTTAAAATCAACATTTTGAAATGGTATGAATTATTAAATTATTCATAAATTGTTTTTTAATTTTTTCTACAAATTATTTTCTGCAGCGCGATTTTTGCAGAAAAAAACACATTTTTTTAGGTTCGCCTTCGGCGCAAATTTTAATCAAATTTCCGGTATTTTTTTAATATTGTATAAACTGTATTCTGCGGTGCCTTTTAAAAATACTCTGCCAATTTATGGGCACTTAAGCTCACACTAGATACTATATTTATAGTGTCCGTGTGAGCTAATATAACTAAAAACTGAAATATATTTTATTCAACTCTAGACTCAATTACCTGTCGTTTGATACCACACAAGCCATGTTATTACTTAAACTCAAATTTGTGAAATCTACCCCCACTTTAAAAAAAAACTAAAATGTATTTTGTTTAACTCCAGACTCAATTACCTTTCGTTTGATATCACACACGCCATATTTTTACATAAACTTTTTGAAATCTACCCCACCCTTTTATTTGGCTTGTGTTTGGTGGATTTTGTTCATTTTTAAATGGGACCATCTCGAGCGAGAACCCAGTTTAGGTACCAAATTTCATTAAAATCGGGCTAGCGATTTTTGAGTTATGCGCGTTGGTCGTTACAGACAGACATACAGACAGACAGACAGACAGACAGACAGACAGACAGACAACACAACAAAAAAGTTTTAAAATCATCTGAAACGCAAAGATATATAAAAATTTTTGAAATCGGAGCAACTTTTTTTTTCTCGAAAAAATTAGGATCACTATAGCTCACACTACTATAGTATAGTTTATGTGTGAGCTAATACGAGACAGTTTGACACCAGTGATAAAAGCCACACCAAGTTTTCTCTGAGACACCATTTTTTCCCAAAGGTAGCTTTAATTTTTTTTACATTTACGCCTGCAGAGCAATTTTATCTTCTCGCTCGACTATAGGTAATGCAGTGACGCACCCAGGAATATGTCTTGGGGGGGGGGGCGAGGCCTCTTGGGGGGGGGGGGGCTTGGGCCGAAGCCTCATGATGTCGAATATTAAGCAATTTTTTGTGTTTTTTTCTGAAATATGCCGAAAATATGTAAAAAAATCTATGGCCCATGGGTAATGATAAAACTTATATATTATTTAATTATTCTGTTTTTCTTAAACCTGATAAATCGATATACTCTTTTTGGTCTGGAAAGGTGTTTCCTTTTTATATATGTTATACTTTAAAGTTTACTTTTAACTTTTTTAAAAAACTTTATTTTGATTAAATACAATATAGGACTTAAACGTTATAATTGAACGTGTACTTAAGAACGATTCTAAAGAGAATGACCTAACATTACAATGATTTGAGTTTATATAAAGAAAATGTGCTGATTAAGCAATGGAATAATTCCTTAATATTCTAGACTTAAACTAAAGTGCAATTCGGCAGGAATGCACGTGTTGTTTATTCCGTGAGAGACGCAAGTCAGCAGAATGGTCTTCTTATCTTGAAAGGTTCTGAGAAATAAAGTGTTGATTCGGCTTGAATGCACGTGTTGTTTATTTCATGGGAAACGCAAGTCAGCAGAATAAGCTTCTTATCTGGAAGGTTCTCGAGTTTCATAGAAGGTTCTGGTTTCTTCTAAGTGTAGGCAGGATATTTTCATATAACAGCTCCCCTCTTTTTGAAAAAGTTGGCGTTATACGGCAACTTTTATTAAGATGATTGATTGATCATTAATTTTGCATTGGGTTCGATTTCTTCTTCGATTTGATCTTCGATGTGTATGCTTGGCCTTCTTTTTGGTAAGATATTCGATAAATTCCTAATTCTTTGTAGATTAGGTTTTGGAAATGGTGGAAAGTCATTACCATTATCGTTATTGGTATTATTACCATTTCTTGTTCTTCGGCGTCTTCGACATTTGTTAATAATGTAAAGAATTACTAGTAGTACTATCAATGTTATTGTAATGATAGTAAACCAATCAATGTGTTTTTGAATGAATGGTTGATTGATCATTTTATCTAATTCTTCTGAATATTGGTTAAGATTATGTTGTGCAATATTCAGATCTTCGACGTTTATTTTGCTTAACTTTAATGGTTTTAGGCCTTGAATTTTGGGGATTGCAGGCATATCTTTACAACAAGTATATGGAATATTGATTATTGGTGAATTTATTTCTTCGAAGGTACTTTCTTGAAGTATAGTTTCAGAATGAATTCTCGTACTTCCAATAAAAGCATTGCATGTTGATTTGAAACGAACTATACTATTGGTTTCAATTAATTTCGTAATGATTTCTTGATTCTTGCATTTGATATTGGTAGGTACTGGTTCTGACATAGTAACTAGCCATTGATTTTCTTCTAGTGGTTGAATATTGTAGCCTTGTGCATAGAAAATGGTTGTTTGACATGTTTTCGGCAGCTGAGTTTGTTGCTTCAATAGTTGAGCTTCACAAATAGCATCACTGTCGATGGGATACGGAAGTACTTTGGAACAGAGCTTCGTTCTTCTTTCGATGATCTTGCAGTGGTCCACATGGTGGAAGGTGACGAAAAACATTGAATCATCGTCACGCGCAATAAATTTATTAATTGTTGATATAGTATGGTGAAGACCTGTTCGATTATCTAATATTGGTATTGGGTAAAGTCTGTATAAAGTATAAGTCGAAGGGTCTATAAGAGGTATTTTAAGAACAAATACTATTTTTGATTCAGTTTGAAAAGCACTAAGTTCAATTAAATTAATGTATTGGGCTACCGTTGAGATTGATATTGGTAAAGGCAAATTATTTTTTTGTAATGAATGAGAAATCTTTTTCAATGAATCTACCAAATCCGATGGTTTTATTATTGAACCATGCAATATTTTTAAACGTGCAAAAGTTACTGCGTTTAACGCGTCATTTAATGAATCTTTAATAAAGGTGTAACTTTCCATAAGCGATTCGCATAAATCTAATGCTTTTATTTGTGCTTCTGCATAGGCAGCGTTATCAGAAATCGAAGTGACTAAATATTGAATTAATTTAATATCATGATTAAACGTTTCTTCATCAATTTGTAATTTTTGTAAAGTCGTATTAAAACTTTTAATAACAGAGGTTGTTACTGAAATTTGTTTTTGCAATAATCTTTCAATATTTTTCTCATCAGTCGATACTTTATTAATACAATCATTAAAGTATTCTCCGTCTGATGCATCTAAATTTCCTGTAATAGATTTCCAAATAGTTCCGATGCCATTAAATATTCCACGTTTTTGCCTATATGATTTTTCTTTTGTATCCGAGATAAGTTCTTCGTATTTAATATTAACGTAATTAGAAATTTGTTTTAAAAGGCTAACATGCGTTTTAATTTGCGATTTGAAATTTGCAATTTGATTATTATTGATTGAAAAGTGATCCATAAAGGTATCTAATATTTTGTCGTTATGTTCAATTGCTTTCTTAAAGGGTAAAAGATCTTTGTAAACAACAAGTGTCCATTCATTATTAGAAATTCTGATAAGGGATTCTTCATGATAAAATAGTCCTAGTGTATTATTTATTGGTAATATTGAATATTGACTGGAAACGATTGAGATTATTCCCATTAATCTAAAATAAAAGATTTTTATTTTATTCAAAGCATGGTTTTAACCTATCAAAATTAACTTTGGTTAATTGATTTGTTTGTGGGTTTTTAAGTGTTGCAGAATTACGATGTATTTCTAAAATTTCAAAAGGACCATTAAATAAATTTTCTGATTTTGATTTGATTTGTGATTCTTTAAGCCAAACTTTGTCTCCTACATTAAATTCAGGGAGATTCTTTCGTACGTGTTCGTCGAATCGTTCTTTCGATTTTTGTTTCGATTGATCAGTTCTATTTCTAGCTAATTTGTAAAAATAGTCCATTCTATTATTTAAATCGCGTACATATTTAGATATCAATTGTTCTTGATTATAAAGCTTTTCGGGGGGTCTACTTGATGTATGTCCGAAAACGAGTTCGTAAGGGGTAAATCCGTGTGTTTTGTTTTTTGTATTATTATAGCAAATTACTGCGTATGGAAGAACGCTAAAACAATGTTCTTCAGGGTTTTCTTGTTTATTGATTCTAATCATTTCGCAAAGGGTTGCGTGAAATCGTTCTAGTGAACCGTTTGACTGTGGATGTGCTACGCTAGAAAATGTTAAATTAACGTCGTATAGGGTACATAAATCTTTTAAAAGGGTATTATCAAATTCTTTGCCATAATCGCAATGTATTCGTAAGGGTACACCGAAATGTTGGAAAAATAGTAAAATAGTACTAACTACTGTACTGGCTTTTTTATCACTCATTGCGTAAGCTTGTGTAAATTTTGTTAATTCATCCCGTACTGTTAACGCGTAATTTCTGGTGGGATATTCGAAAATATCGATATTGATTCGTTCAAAAGGGGTACGTGGTGTTTCTGATACAACGAAGGGTCTGCTTAGATTTTTACGAACAATTTTTACTTTTTGACAAGTTTCACATTTTTTTATGAAATCTTCTACGTTTTTTGTTAAACCACGCCAATTATATTTTTCTCTAATGCGTCTAACTGTTTCATTTATTCCACGGTGTAGGTTGCTTTTTCCTAAGTGATAATTTTCTAAAATTATTGGGATTTCATCTTCGTCGGGGGTGGTTATTATATTTTGGCAAATTTTTAATTTTATGTCTTTATCAGAAAAAATGTAAGATAGCATCTCTAAAGTTGGTAAATCTAGATTGTTTTCGATGCAGTATGTTTTGTTAATTTCAAATTCATTTTGGTCTTTAAAAAGGCAATAAAATAAGTGTTGTGAACAATCATCATTATCGAATGGTAGGGCTATAATAAAATATTTACGATCTTTAACTGTTTTGCTAGAAACAATATTAATTTTTAATTCTTCAAGGTGGAATTCTTCTTCGAAAATATCGTCAATGATTTTGAAATGTAAATCTTCCATTTTATTTTGTCGGAAAAAGGTTACTATTAATTTATTTGATTTATCTAATAATTGATCATTCGAGGTTTCGATTTTAGAATAATCAATTAGGGATCGCGTCTTGTAAAGTTCAACAAATCTGTTAAATTCATCTGTTATTTTTTGATCATCTTCTTCGTTAAAAATTGGTTCTTGATCGTTATTTTCGTTGTTTGCAAAAATTTTAATGTTTGATTTAAAGTCTATACAGTCTTTGAAATGATTGATTTTTATTCGCGATAAAGCGTCTGCATTTTTATTGATTTTACCGGGTTTATGAATGATTTTAAAACTATATTCTTCTAATTTTAATCGCCAACGTGCTAATCTGCTACCGGGGTCTTTAATTGAAAGTAGCCAGGTTAGAGGTCTGTGATCGGTGACTATAGTGAATTTTCTACCAAAAAGGTAAGGTCGAAAGTGTTTTACGGACCATACTATTGCTAATAGTTCTCTTTCAATAGTGGAGTATTTAGTTTCTGCACTACAAAGGGTTCTCGATGCAAAAGCTATCGGAAGGTCTTTACCAATTGGACCTTGTGAAAGTACGGCTCCTATCGCAAATGCGCTCGCGTCTGTAGTTAAAATGAAGGGTTCTTCAAAATTTGGATAAATTAATATTGGATCAGAAATTAATGCATTTTTGAGTGTTTCAAAAGCTTCTTGACATTCTTTAGAGAAAATAAATTTTGTATCTTTTTGGAGAAGTTTTGTTAAGGGTTTTGAGATTTTCGCGAAGTTCGGTATGAATCTTCGATAATATCCGGCAAGTCCGAGAAATGATTTTACGTCACGAGGATTTTTTAATTCTGGAAAGTTTTGTATACATTTTACTTTATCAGGGTTTGGTTTCACTCCATTTTCGGTAATTAAATGTCCGAGGTATGCTACTTCTTTTCGTAAAAACTCGCATTTGTCAGGTTGAATTTTTAAATTTGATTTTCGTAATCTTTGGAAAACTTCGGAAAGACGTGAAATGTGTTCGTGAATTGTTGGTGAATAAACAATAATGTCGTCCATATAAACTAAACAACGTTCATTTAGAATGCCTAATAAAATATTATCCATCACACGTTGAAATGTGGAGGGTGCATTTTTTAAACCAAATGGCATACGAACAAATTCGTAGTGTCCATTTTCGACAGAAAAGGCTGTTTTTTGAATATCTTTTTGATCAATTTCAATTTGGTGAAAACCGGATGCTAAATCAAGTGTTGTAAAATATTGACATTTACCTAACTGATCTAATAAATCTGAAATATTTGGAAGTGGATATTTATCGTCAACTGTTACTTCATTTAGTTTTCTATAATCGATTACTACTCTCCATTTTTGTTTGTTAGAGGCGTCAAGTTTTTTTTGGGACTACCCAAACAGGTGATGACCACGGGGAAATTGATGGTCGGATTATTTTTTGATCGAGCATTTTATTAATTTGTGTTTTTACTTCCTCTTTGTGTATTTGAGGGTACCGATATGATTTAGTAAAAATTGGATGAGCATTGTTGGTTTCAATTGTATGTTTGATTTCATTAGTGAAAGTTAATTGATCTCCTTCGATATAGAAAATATCAGAAAATTCAAAACAAAGATTTGAAATTAGTTCTTTCTCTTCGTAATTTAGATGTTCTAGTCTTAATTGATTTTTAATAAGGTCGATTCTATCAATGAGTTCGTCTTCATTGGTATTAAAATTTAAAATATCGTGAACACTTGGTATGGGTTCGAAAGACAAGTTGTTGAAATTTATTGTTTTAGGAATAGCATTGGGATTTATTACTGATGTATAAAATTCACCATTTTCGTTAATGTGGACTAGGGCGTTTGGTAATCTTACTTTTTCTATTTCTTGACTAATTAAAATTGCATCTGTGTTTTTTAAATTAGATTTTAATTTGAAAACTTGTTCGGTTCGCGGTTCTAGAGATATTTGATTTTGAAAATTATTTGGATTTAAATTTATTCGCGGTTTTGGTATTGGTGGCGTTTTTTGATTTTGAATTAATCTTGGTTTAGGTATTGGTGGTATGTTTTGATTTATTATTTGATTTTGAATAATTTCGGGATTTTGTTCGAAAGTTTTTTCTGTTACTTGAATTAAAGGTATTATTTTAAAATTGGTGCATAGCTGTTTTGAATTTAAATCAATTACGCACTGGTAATGTTCAAGAAAATCGAGTCCTAATATTCCGTCAAATTCTATGTCTAAATTACAAATATAGACTTTTAGTGGATTGTCTTTAGCGAAAGGGATTAAAACTGATTGGGTGATTGGAATTTTTTCATCGGTTATTCCTTGTACTATTACATTTTCTGCAAATCGATTATTATAATTTTCGACTGTTTTTTCTTTAAATACTGAAATTCCTGCGCCGGTGTCAATTAAAAGTTTAAATTTATTTGTTGCGTCATTAATATAAAAAAGATTTTTTGAGTTTAAGTTATGTAGATTGGTATTTACACGAATGTTTGTTCTGAGGTTTGATCGATTGACATGTGTTGGATCTTCGCAATAGTTTGTTCTAATTGGGTATCTGTTTCTTGAATCGATTGGGGTGGATGGTTTTGATTGGAAGTAATTTGAAAATTTTGGGTTTCTGGTGGCAAAATTTGATTTTGATTTTCAAAATTTTGATATATTCTGGGTTGATTAAAATTATATTGACTTATGTCATTTACATATTGTTCATCAAGATTATTCGAAAATTCTTGTGAGATTTCATTTTCGTAATGAAACTGATTTTCATACTGAAAATTTTCAAAATTTGGATCATAAGGATCGTAATTGTCAAAATTGTTAAAATTTTCAAAATTGGGATCATAGGGATTGTAGTTGTCAAAATTATTAAAATATTCATCAGAATAGTTCACTACATGTGCTCTATGTTGTGGGGAATTGTAATTTGGATTTCTTTGAATTACTGATGGTCTAAAATTATTTTGTTGGTTTTGTGGTACAAAATTTCTAGATGTGCTTGGTTGATTTTGGGCAAAATTGGGTCTTTGAAAATTTTGGTTAGATTGTTGATTTTGATTTTGGGCAAAATTGGGTCTTTGAAAATTTTGGTTAAATTGTTGATTTTGATTTGTGTAGACCGGGGGTCTCTGTACAAAAGTACGACATTCACTTCCGTGATGACCTAAACGATTACATTTAAAACATTTTTGTGGTTGAGAAGGTATTTTTCGCGATTGAAAATTATTTTGTCTATTTTGTATGGGATTATTTGAAACATTGGGTCGGTTTGGAGTTTTTTGTGTTTCAAAATATGAAAGTTGTAGTTCGCGTCTTATTCTTACTTGTGCTTCAAGTAAATCTTTTGGATTGCTAGCACGGACAATATGACCTATGCGCGATTCTAATCCTGTTAAAAGCGTATTTAATGCCATAGAATCTATAATTTGGATTTGTGCATCTTTTTGAAGCATATTTAAATTTGATTTTTGAATACAAGCGTGCATTTTTGAATTCATGACTTGTAATCTATTGAAAAACATTAAAGGTGATTCGTTTGTTTGTTGTTTGAGTCTTTGTAGATCTTGAATTAATGAAGAAAGGTCTCGCGTATCTCCATAATATGTTGTTAATAGTTGTTTAATTTGAATCCAAGAAAGAGGATTTCGAGAGTTTACTAATTGTGCGGCTTTTCCTTTTAATTTATTTTTAATGTGTATGACCAATAAATCGCGTTGATCTCCGACGGCCATGTTATAAGCACAATCGCAAGCATTGATAAAAGTTCCTAAAAATATTTCATCTCCATCGTATTCAGGGATTATTGAGAAAATTTCCGATAAACGATAAGGTTCAACCTCAACTATAGGTTGGTTTGCTGGTACGTTTGCTGGTTGATTATTACGAGGTTCAGTCATTTTTGATGGTTTTTAATTTCTCGTATTTTAAAACTTAAATTAAACTTTTTTTTTTTTTGATTTTGTTTCTTAAAACTAAATTTTATTTTTATTTTTGACTTCTTTTAAATTCAAAAATTTTCCTTAAAAATTCAAAATTGTAAAAGTGAGGGTTAGAAAATCGAACAGATTTTTCAAAATATCAACTTATTTGAAAAAAAAATAAAACGTGATGATTCAATTGTCTTACTCACAAAAGCTTTAGCAGGACCATTTGTCTCCACGTGTTCGGCTACCAGGGGCTTCACTAGGTGTTCCTTCCGTATCCGTTGGTTGCGAGGACGCTTGGTTCGTTGCTGTCTAGCTTCTTGGTTGCTTGTGTAACTTCTTAGTTGCTATGTAACTTCTTTGTTGCTGTGTAACTTCTTGGTTGCTGTAGATTCTTGATAGCTTAAAGAGCTGGAGCTTCACCACTCGCGAATTAGAATACTCGTGTTTTCGCGTGTGTTAAACTATCCGTACGACTGCGCCAAATGTTATACTTTAAAGTTTACTTTTAACTTTTTTAAAAAACTTTATTTTGATTAAATACAATATAGGACTTAAACGTTATAATTGAACGTGTACTTAAGAACGATTCTAAAGAGAATGACCTAACATTACAATGATTTGAGTTTATATAAAGAAAATGTGCTGATTAAGCAATGGAATAATTCCTTAATATTCTAGACTTAAACTAAAGTGCAATTCGGCAGGAATGCACGTGTTGTTTATTCCGTGAGAGACGCAAGTCAGCAGAATGGTCTTCTTATCTTGAAAGGTTCTGAGAAATAAAGTGTTGATTCGGCTTGAATGCACGTGTTGTTTATTTCATGGGAAACGCAAGTCAGCAGAATAAGCTTCTTATCTGGAAGGTTCTCGAGTTTCATAGAAGGTTCTGGTTTCTTCTAAGTGTAGGCAGGATATTTTCATATAACATATATTTTAGCTCACACTACTACTATAAGTAGTGTGAGCTATGGTGATCGTAATTTTTTCGAGAAAAAAAAAGTTGCTCCGATTTCAAAAATTTTTATATATCTTTGCGTTTCAGATGATTTTGAAACTTTTTTGTTTTGCTGTCTGTCTGTCTGTCTGTCTGTCTGTCTGTATGTCTGTCTGTATGTCTGTCTGTAACGACCAACCCGCATAACTCAAAAATCGCTTGTCCGATTTTAATGAAATTTGGTACCTAAGTTGGGTCTTGGGCCGTGATGGTCCCATTTAAAAATGAACAAAATCCACCAAACGCAAGCCAAATAAAAGGGTGGGGGTTGATTCCAAAAATTAGAGTTTATGTGAAAATATGGCGTGTGTGATATCAAACGAAAGATAATTAAGTCTGGAGTTAAAAAAAATTAATTTTAGTTTATTTTAAAAAAAAAGGTGGGGGTAGATGTCAAAAATTAGAGTTTAAGTGAAAATATGGCGTGTGTGATATCAAACGAAAGGTAATTGAGTCTGGAGTTAAACAAAATACATTTTAGTTTTTTTTAAAGGGTGGGGGGTAGATTGAAAAAATTTGAGTTTAAGTCAAAACATGGCTTGTGTGGTATCAAACGAAAGGTAATTGAGTCTGGAGTTGAAAAAAATATATTTCAGTTTTTGATTATATTAGCTCACACTATAACTATAGTACCTAGTGTGAGCTTAGGTGCCCATAGATTGGCAGAGTATTTTTAATAAATAAGTAATCCTTAAAAATGTAGCTCCAACGCTTGCTTGTCTGGTGTAAAAATTCTGCATCTTCTGTTTTTTATATTTTTGAGCCTTAAACAAAAAGCAGGCGATATTCTCACGAAGATCTGAAAAAACTCCACGGACCATTAAAAATGCGACATATTTATATTGACAAAGTCAGGGCATATCATAGGACCAAATTAGGGAAAATCCTTCACAAAGATTGGCATCAGAACAATTTTTTTTTAAATTTAAACTAAAGGTTTAAGTATAAGTTAAAAGAACAGAATTTTCTAAATTTATATGTACTGTACAGCGTGTCCCATTTTCGATGGGATTAAATGGGAAACTCGGTTATTATTAAAGATATCGATTTTCTGATTGCACCATACCGTGCTCTTTTTTGGAGCCCTTAAAAATGGTGGAATCAGCTTTTTGCTATACCCCGTGGTTTCGCTAATACAGGGAGTTTTTGAAAAAATTGCATTTTAATTAATTCCTTGTATCTCGCTTATTTTGCAAGATATTTTTATTCTGTAAAAACCTTTCTATGGTAACTTTTTTAGAGAAAAATAATGACGTTGTCAATTTTTAGAAATATTGTTTAGTTTTTGAGATTTGGTATTAATCATAAAAAAATTAAATACGGACCTGGATTTTTTTTATTACTACTTTGATTAGTTCCATGCTATTATTACCTTAAAATAATAAAACTTTAATATTTTATTGATTTAAGGTTAAAAAAAACTATTTAATATTTGAAAAAAAAAATTATAGTCCGAACCTGGAAATTTCCAACGTAATTATAAATTAAAAATTGCAAGACACACTAGTTGAACGATTTTTAGTTCATCTGTTTTGAAATGATAATTAAAAGATTTATAAATAAAGTAAAAAACGTTAAAAAGTTACAAATATAATATTATACTAATTATTTGATAACCGAACAGCAGGTCGTGAAATTTAGAAAACAAAAGCGTGGAATTGACATTGTCATTTTTGTGAATGGCTTACAATTATTTTAAACTGGCTAGAAATTGACCATATACAGATTTTGAAAAATGTGATATGTTTGACTGCTTCATTCAAGCAACAAAATCTCAATATTTAAATGGCAGAAATATTTTTATGCAAAATGCGTTAAGAAAAATTACTCAATGCCGACAATATCTTACACATAATGGTAATCAGAAAAATTAGTTATTTTTTATAATTTGTTTTTTTTTAATATTTTTCGTAGACTCTGTTTCAAATAAATCTGTAAATTTACGTAAAACCATTTTAATATGCTAAGTATCAAAACAGAAATATCCAGGTTCGGACTAATTTTTTTTTTAATATTAAATATTTTTTTTTACCTTAAAACAAAAATTTTTTAAATTTTTATTATTTTATAATAATACTAGCTTGAAACCAATCAAACTAGTAATAAAAAAAATCCAGGTCCGTATTTAATTTTTTTATGATAAATACCATATCTCAAAAACTAAACAATATTTTAAACAATTGACAACGTCATTATTTTCTTCTAAAAAAGTTATATAAATGTTTTTACAGAATAAAAGTATCTCGCAAAATAAGCGAGATACAAGGGATTATTAAAAATACAATTTTTTCAAAAACTCCCTGTATTAGCGAAACCACGGGGTATAGCAAAAAGCTGATTCCACCATTTTTAAGGGCTCCAAAAAAGAGCACGGTAAGGTGCAATTAGAAAATCAATATCTTTAATAATAACCGAGTTTCCCATTTAATCCCATCGAAAATGGGACACGCTGTAAATTAAGTAGGGCAGTTTATCTTATACGAGATCAAAGGAGCGATAGATAACTGCCAATTGGTGCGTCTGGCACGTACAGGAGTGGGAAAACATTTCAGTTTTATAAAAATGTAAGTATACACAGTGGCGCACCCAGGAATATGTCTTGGGGGGGGCGAGGCCTCTTGGGGGGGCCCGAAGCCTCATGATGTCGAATATTAAGCTATTTTTTGTGTTTTTTTCTGAAATATGTCGAAAATATGTAAAAAAAACTAAGGCTTGGGGGGGGCCGGGCCCCGGGGCCCCCCTGGGTGCGCCCATGTATACATTTTTTAAAATTATAATAACGTGACGATATAAAGTTGTTCTGCGCAGTAGTTAAATTGTCTTCGATTTTTTAGCTCAGATGTTTTCTATTACTATGTGAGCTATTATGGTGATCGCGTTGCGAAAAAAAAATGCTACGATTTCAAAAAAAGTTATATATCTTTATGTTTCAGATCATTTTGAAACTTTTTTGTCGCGCCGTCTGCAGTGGTGGATCCAGGGGGGGGTGCAGAAGGGCCGGCCCCCCATCCTTGACATAAAGCTTATAACTTTTAGTTCCAGAAAAAAAATAACCAATGCATAGACCGAAAATTTTTACCAAATATAAAATTTTTCAAAAATTTTCGCAAAAATATCATTTTTTCAAATTTTAAGGCAAAATTTAACTAATTTTGCGGCAAATTTTGTTTGCACGTAGTAGCAGAATTTTAAGCTAATTCTTAATAAATCCCGCAAAAAAAAAAACGTTTCGTGTTTTTTCCCTCCTTGCCCCCCCCCCCCCACCCCCGGACATCCTGGAGCCGCCACTGTCTGTCTCTATGTCTGTCTGTAACTTTCAACGCGCATATTTGTGCATAAAGATAAAAAAAATACATTATAGTTGTTTTGTTCAGTGGTGTTACACTGGGAGGGGAGGAGGAATCTCCAATCGGACGCGTCCCCGAGTGGCGGATTAGGGGTTATTTTCATGGATCAAATGGGTAAAAAATACATTATACATTAATCATGTGGACTTAGGTGTCCAAAAGTTGGCAGAGTATTTTTTAAATTGATTTTATTCTTACATAGTCTAATTCAAATAAATTTTTATTAAATTATAATTGATTTTTTGGCTTTGAAAATGTACCATTTTGTTATCTTCACCATGTAAAATTACACTATTTTATTTAACAAAATTTTGTCCAATTTAATCCAAATTTATGAGCTCTACGGGAAAAACGGACCCTATATTTACATTCGCAAAAAATTGTCGATTTAGATTCTGATTTTCTGGGAATTAGTCCTGCTTGGTAGCAGCGTAGTTTACGAGGCTGATTTGATAAAAAATTAGAGCGTGAGAACCTTTGTTTTAAAAAATATCGGAAACGGTTATAAAAATAAAATGTTTATGCTAAAAGTTACGGCAGATTCTAAATTTTCAGAAAAAGCTGATTGATTTTGCTAAGTTGGTCTGAAAAATTTGTTTAGACGATTTTTTAGCTAATTTTTCCGGGATGGTGTCAATAATAATTTCGCAGAAATTTCACAAACATTTCGATCCTTCCATAGGACCCAATATAAAAATTAACCTTAAAATCTCAGCTGATTTTTTTGATGACTTTGGTTATAGTAACAATTTTTCCTTCTCAGGTTTATGGAAATGCTCTTATACCATAGTTCTTAGTGTTTAAAGGCATTTGTATTATTTTAACTTAAATTATCTTATATTGTTTGTTATTAGTAACAAGGCAATAAAAAACTTCAAATGTCTTATCTGCACATATCAGGTTGTGACGTAACCGCGTAACTAAATCGGGCACCAAAAATATGGAAAAATTCAGGCCAGTTAATACCTTACCTTGTCTCAAAATATTTTACAACTTCAAACCTATAAACAAGTTACGTCCTATATTGACAAGCTAAAATTGTTATCTGTCAATCAATCAGGTTTTAGAGGCGGTTATTCTTGCGAGACTGCCCTTTAAAGTCATTTGTGATTTTAAAAACTCCATAGAAGCAAATTAGCTGTTAATACTAATAAATAAATCAAAATACATGATTTTACTTAGTGGAAAGCATGTCAATTTTAACCCGACAATGACAGTTTTATTTCATGGAAATACCCTAGAGCGTGTCTACATAATGAAATACCTTAGGAATTATCATTGATTGTAAACTTAATTTCAGTGATCATGTTGACTGCATATGTAAAAAGATTTTTTAAAAAACTGGATTTACTTATCGAATTAGTAAAAGTCTACCGCAAAATACAAAAAAAAACTAAATAATATACTCACAAAGAAATTAAACCAACACCTAGTGTTCTTAACGTAAGCAAAACGTAGAATTTAATATTACAATTTTTTTTAAAATTCATAACAACTGCAAAAAAGACAAATGTCACTGGTATTCTGAGTTTTGTGTTTTAAACAATAAGCAAAAAAAGAGATGAAATGCAGCACGGATACTATGTATCAGAAACATGGCTACCCAAACATTATAAATGCGCGCATTTTCAGTGCGTTAAATAAGTAACAAAAAATTACTTTTGCTGTTCTTGGAACAATGCAATGGGGGCATTACAAAAGTTAATGAAATCATCTTGTGTTCGAAAAAGGTCTGTTAGCGAGCGGGCTCTGTAACATTCATATATAGGACATTCCAGAAAAATGTGTATCAAAGTTTCCAACTTGTCCAGATTACAAACTGTACATTTTAGCTTCTGGTCGATTTTGTAAGAAATTTTGTTGAAATAAAATGTAACCTGATATTTTAAAGCCAACCTTAATGTCGAACAAGGTTTGTTTTGTTTAAGTTTGGCATAAAATAAACACTACCTACGATAAACGAAAATGCATTAAGATTAATCAAATGTATATGTGCTTACTATATAGTTTATGTGTAATGAGACAGACCTGTATAAACTTAAGACATTGCAGAATAGATACATACAAGAGCGATGGATGTCCGTAAAGGTAAATATAAAATTTAGAACCCTTCTATTTATTTTTAAGTTAATTAATAATATGTTACCTTTATATTTATCCAATGGTTACAAGACAGGTTTTTCTTTTATTTATACTGGGACGTTCCATCCAATCAGGATCAATCGCCTAGTTTCACAAAGTTAGAGCAATGTTCAAGCATTTTCAAACAATCACAAAAAACCAAGTACCTAGCCAGGAATCGAAGCCGAACCGCCACACAGTGGAACGAAGTATAGGGAAGATCGGGACATTGGTAATAACTTTTGAAGTCTTAGTCCGATTTTGATAATTTTGGACTTTCTGGAAAGCAAATTGCGTCATCTTTTCAGAAAAAGTATATAAGTTTGACATTTCTTATTTATTCAAAATGGCGGACGACCTAAATAGATTTGTTTTGAACTGGAGTTACATACGATTTATAAACAATTGATAAATGCCAAAAAGATAATCCAATAAACGTGTAAATATACTTTTTGAATTTCGAACAAAATTACATTCACTTTAATACTACACAAGTTGTGTTTTTTGGGACCCTGTTGATTTTCAAATAATTAAAAATATCTTTGTTTGAATTAAATTCAACCATGTTTACCGTGAAAGTCACGGTCACTCATGTGCCAAACTATCAAAGAAATAAATAAAACAAACATACAGGGTAATCACAGGCTACTTCAAACATCGTTACCTTGCATTGGGGCTCCTCATAAATTAAGTTTTTCGTAATTTTTAACTTTTCTTTGCTTCGCACCTGTGATGAAATTTAACACGTATATAACTCATTACCCCCCCCCCCCCTCTACCCCAAGCGTGTTTTCTAAGAAACAATGTCCTCTTTTTTTAAAGAAAACTGTCCGCGGTCCAAAATACCTGTGAGTATTTATTATTTTTTAAAATGTTGAGGCAAAAGTGGATTTATTCAAACTTTTAGAGGTTGGGAGTTAATTAAAATCTAAATAAATCCTACAGTGGCACTTTCGGGCAGCCAATGCCGATTGGTTCATTTAGAGCGAAGATGGGTTTATGCATCACAGGCAAAAGTTGCTTGGCCATCTTTGGCCATTTTTTTAAAAGTCAAGAAAAGGTAATTTTTTAATGTTTTATGAACAGCGAAATTGTGCACACTCCCCCACAATTACGATAAATATTTTTATTTTTCTTTTAATGTGATTTTGTTCTAATATTACCTCTAGTACTATATACAGTGCCCGAAAGTTGATAAGATATACATAGGTTTTATTTTTAAGCTTCAAGTTTGACATATTTTTCTGATCATTTTTTGTCATATAATATTTTTACCACAAACATTAACTCTAGCTGGCTAGACTATATTATGAGCGGGATACTATGTTGGTTTTCTATTACGCCAACATGTTTAGAAAAAAAATATTCAATAAAAATATCAAAATTTGCATTTTGAGAAAATCCCCAATGTCCCGATCTTAGCATGGCCCCGATCTACTGTGCGCCAGTGCGTGAAGCAAATATTGCTACCACTACACTACGATGACGACTGAGATACAAGACACGTCTGTATATACAAAGATTTTTCTCAGTACCTACAACTTAGCTTCAATATTCATTCTTATAATAATGACGTCCCTATCAATCAAACTAGGATATTTTCCACAAAAAGAACACTATTTTTTGCAGGCATCAGTTTAATAATAATAATCTGCCCGCAGACATTAAAAACTGTAGAACGATTTTACATTTTAAAAGCGTATTAAAAAAGTTTTTTAAGTTATTGCCAGACTTTTAAATTTGTCGAATTCTATTGGGTGTTAAAAGTTGCTATGATAAATTTTAAATAGTTCGTGATGTTCGTGTAATTTTAGTCCTGTTACTATTGTTTTGGACTACTACTTCTTTTCTGCTGTGCTGGTTTTCTTGCTTTTTATATAAATTTGTAATTTGTTGGTCTAGCTTTTACTAAATAAAGAGGATTGTGATTTGATTTGATAAAAACACTATATTTTGAATAGTCCATAAAACACCGATCGATTTTTTACGTACGTAATAGGTGATTTACGAAAATTGAGACTATTCCTAGGTATTTGAAAAATAGACTAATATGTGTACTGTGGACTAGAAGATTATAATCTCCTATTTTTTATCTGAATTCAAGTAGCGTCTAATATTCGAGACATACACCTTGTCATATTAAATTAATCTCATGCTATCAAAGCTTACCTGATTTAATGGGATGTCGTGTCCAATCATACTCCTGAGGCAGTAAATTAGCGCCGAAAGGGTCACAGCCTTCGGGGCGTTGCAATTGCCCCACACTTCGTGACCCGAACCCCTGAAACGACGATAGAAAAGCAATCCATTAGGAATGATATCTTCGGCGCTGATTATTTTTGTAAGAAGGTTTATTTAGATTTTTTTCAGTAATTATATTTTACTTTGATCCTTTCTAATGAAATGTAGCCAATAAAATTATCAATTTTAATCTTCCTAGAAAATTTAAATTGTTTTGTTTAAAGGTAAGTTTGACTTTTATCTCTTTTGGAAAATTAAGGTGCGAAAAATAGGCGGCTAACTAGCCAATATAATTATTATAATAATACCTCCTACTTTGATCTATTGAGCGGTCCTTTTGGGAGTGCAAACATAATTATTGAATTGTCATTTTGAGGAATTTTATACACTGGGCGCAACATTGTATATATAACAGGTGAGCCAGTATGAGCTGTCAAAGATTGGAATCTAAATTTCCAAAGCAGAATAACTATGGTCAAATTAAATGAATGAGAATTCTACTAAGTCGACCATGGTAAATTGAAAAATGTCAACCATTTTGAAATCCGTCAAGATTCTTCAAAACTACGGCACTCATATTTTCTAGTTTTTGATATTTTATGATATGTTGTTCAGCCTTTTCAACTTGTATAAACTTTCCGAGTTTAAAAAGCAATCATTTGTTATATTTAAAAAGGAGTACAATGATGTTCTTTTTTATTTTAAAATAGTTTTATGATAAAACACTAATAACAATTTATACAGGTGTCACATTTTGACATCTGTTGAAACCCTGCCAAACTACGGCACTTATCTTTTTTAGTCTATGTTATATTGCATCCTATATGATATAAAAAACTACAAAAAAAATTGACAGGTGTCAAAATCTTTCAGTTTTATAAAGTATCTTTAATGGTTTAATATAAATAAATAATTTTAATATAAATTAAAACAGATTGTAGTATTTTTAAGAATAAAACAAAACGATAGATTTGACAACTGTCATATTTACCTTCCTAGCCCGCGCAGCAATGTCTTGAGAAAGTATTAGTTTCGAGGAATTTTTTTTTTTTAGATAACGCCGAAAATGTGTTATTTGGGTGTATTTTGACCTATCCTAGTAATATTGTCGTGATGTCTTTGTGTGTGTGTGTGTGTGTGTGTGTGTGTGTGTGTGTGTGTGTGTGTGTGTGTGTGTATTTTTTTTCTGTCCGTAACATGATAGCTCCTAAACCGCTAAACCGATTTTCATAAAATTTTTTGGTAAAATAGTGTTCGACACTCTAACGAGCTGATTAGATTTTGGTCAAAATCGATTAATGCTTATGACAGTTTTATGACAATTAAAAAATTTTCAAAATGCTTACTTTTTAACGAAGCATTGCATCAATATGCGGTTTTTGGAATATAGTAGACGATATTTTGCTCAATAATTTGTGTTATAACCAAAAACTTTGTAGGAGCTTTAGTTTCAGAGATATTTAGAAAACCTGCGTTTAAGGCTGATTATCATAGCTTCACTTAAAGCACAAAAAATATAGTAGTATACTTTATGCTTAAAGTGTGCTAATCGGCTAGCTAGGAAGGTATCAGATCCGTCATGGATCCATTTATTTTTATTTATGTTTAAGTATGTGTGGATATAATGTTATTGCTACAATCTACAATGAAAAACGATGGCCCATGTTGCAAAGTATTTATAAACAATTTAGATAAATATTAAAAACTGTTGCATCTACGGGAAAAAATTAGTTACACATTCCAACCAAAATCTAGAATTTTAGATCCTTTTATATTGATGATAGTTTCTATGAGTTAAGAGATGGTCGTCAATTGGCAAAGTATTGTTTTTTTCATCAAATAAAGGAAATAATCCTGACCACAATAACCTTTATTAGAGTTATTTTTGCCAGGCCATTGCAACTTCATAAATTTCGATGGAATATCCTCTAGGGCAATATATTTGATATCTTTCGTGTGTATTGGCGTTTATAGATGCTATAAAAGCTAGACTGGGGACGCAATATTTTCGAGGAGAAGGAAATTTGATATTTTTATATAAAAGCGGCCCTATTGAGTTTAACGTTATACAGAGTGTCCAGAACTATTGGAAAAGAGTAAAAGTGCAGATTCGCTGTGCAAAAATGTTGGAATTTAGTCAAACGTTTTATTGTCGATTTTCATAATTATCCCAACAAATATCAATTTAAAAAAAGTGTTTTTTTTTAAGTAATGGCAGTAGCCAGTAACCGTAAAGTAGGAAGTGCTTTAGTAGCATAGCGGTGACACACCGGCCTTTATCAGGCCAGCAAACATATTTTTTAGTACAAAAAGGCATGTACTTTTAAAGCAATGCATTTTTAATTTTTTTTTGAATAGAAAGGCATGTACTTTTAAAGCAATGTATTTTCTTTATCTTCTTTTTACTTATTTTGTGAAAACAATATTGTAATTTTATTTTAATTTCCAAGATATATTTTTTTTGCTAACCTACTTACCTGGTTTACTGTAAACATTTCGTGTCCTTGTAAATAAGTATGTGACTATTCGTGGGTTAGAGTACAGGACCAAAAAAGAAACTATCAAGTTTTTGGCAACGTTTCGGAATATATACTTCCTTTTTCACGCCTCTATCTATTGTCTCCAGAGTCCGTTCGAACTGGATTAAGGCACGTCTCTTTATAATTAGGGATAATTTGAAGATTTCTTTCCAATTTTTGATAGAATTTTTCGTTTTTTGTTGTTTTTGGTTGGTCAAAAAAAAGCATATTTTTTCTACCTCATTTTATCATCATCCATTAAAAAAAACACTAAATATAATTTTATTGTTTTGATAGTACATCTGAAAGAAATGCCCTTAAAATGCCTTAATAATGTTATTGTGTTTTACTACCATAAAAGCGCTTTTAAAGTAACTATTTAAAAATATGTTTGAAATGTTTTGTGGTGTTACCTTAATTTTGCAATAAAATTTATAACCTTGAAATAGTTAATTAAATGTGCTTTATGATTGCCTACTTCAAAATGTTGTTAAAACGTTTTCTTGTAAATATTTTATTTTTACAGTAAAATACTTAATTTTTTTATACTAAAATAGAAGTGTTTTAAAATCAACTGTATAAAAATACTTTTAAAATGTTTTTTTGCTGTTATAATAATTTTGCAGTAAAAGTTTTAAACTTTTAATACTAAATTAAGTGTGCTTCAAGAGTGCCTCCTTCCAAATGTTATTAAAAAGTTTTTTTCTAAATATTTTATTTTCACAATAAAATAGTAGATTTTTCCATATTTAAATCGAAGTGCTTTTATTAATATATCTGTAAAAAAAGTTAAAAATAAGTACTTTACTACCGTTTGCCAGCAGTTAAAATGTAAAATTAGTAAAGTTCCGCCAAGTTAATGTTTGTTGTGATGTTTGCATAAAATTTTGAGAAGAGTAGAACTAGCAATGGAATTTTGATTTTTCTTTCTTCTCGGTAAATAAGTGTCACTTCCATAGGTCCAAAATAATTAATTCCATTACAATAAAAACCAATGATTTTGCCAGTCTTTCATTTGGCAAACTTCCCATTTCTGGAATTTTCGGCTTAGCTTGTCTAATATTGCAAAAGTTACAATCTTCTAAAATGTGTCTTATTAATTTTCTCCCTTAAAGTGTCCAGAAGCTTTGCCTAGTTTCTTTAAAAACTAGTTGGAGACTTGGATGTTTAAATTCTTTATAAAGAAGCTTATTAGCAGTTTTTTGTAAATAGGCTTGTTCCGAGGCTTGTTCTTTAAAATTATTGTTTTTTATGTGATGTTATCTAGTTAGGGGTATTATCTTTATTTCCGTCAATACAAATGAGTCCCTCCGTTAAAACCGGGAATACACGATAAAATTTTCTATTTATCTGCAAATGATTATTTTTGAACTTTTAAGCACCACATTTCTTCTACCATTTAACATCCATAACATCTTAACATGATATTTCTTATAGAATCGTAGATTTCTCCAGGGTGAAGTAGAACCATAATGAAAGGGTTGAAGGGAAAGTCCAAAATACTTCACAATCTTTTTTATTTCTCAAAACACACGTTTCGATATATAAATCACAAGTCAAAAAAATAAAAACTGCACAATAAAACAAACATCTTAACTTTAAAATTTAAATACAAACCTTGTATTTAATTGTTAGTTTTAGTTTAGTGTAGTTTTTATTTTTTTGATTAGTGTTCTAGATTTTGGCCTTACAAAAAAGGGATTTTCATTTTCTATCACACTTGACAATGATATTTATGTATCGAAACGTGTAGTGTGTTTTGAGAAATAAAAAGAAGGTGAACCACATCATTATAATATTTCTTTGCTAAATCCTATATTTTTCCTTAGACACATCTTTATAAATTTTACCAAGTGAGCTATGCGTAATTTTCTTTTTTGTTGTATTTCTTTTTTACCGCCGAGACTTTCTTCTTTATTAATCTTGATTAATTTGATTCAGTTAGATTTTCTCTCTTTTCAAATGAAACAGAATATAATCGCCGATATTAAACACTTCACAAAGATTGAACAATTTGTGGAGAATAATTGTTGTCAGGACGTTCTGAAAAGGATCAAACAGTTTTCCCTAAAAGGTAATTTTTATGTATTAACAGAAAATATTTCCATAAGATTTTTTATGACTCAGTAATACTTAAGGAGCGTGCGGTAAAATTTGAGACGAGGAAAGCAATTTTTGCTCAATTGTATTTTTTTATCCTTTTTCGGTAAACTTTAATTTCTTACTTTAGCCTACCATTATTTATGATACCTACTTATCTTTTCATTAAAAGGAAGAAAACTTTTTGTAAACGGCCGGTGGAATATCCTTTACCAAAACCGAAGACTCTTGCTGGCAGGCCTTTGTGAAACGTGTATGTACGTAATCGAACACACTGCTTATTTCAAGGCTAAAGGGCGCGAACAGAATTCTTTCTTCCTGATAGACCGGTAAAGGTTTTCGTCCCGCCATGGACTTAGTTTCCCTGGTTCGCTGTCGTTTCGCTCGTATAATGAAAAATAGGTTTCACCTATTTTTTTGTTATTTTTGATTTGCCTAGTATCTTGTCGTCAGGCAAGCCACGGTGAGGATAAAAATGCCCTTTTCAGAAACACCGGTGATTGTGGTTGACTATACCCTTTTGAAGTTGCCTTTCATACCTTGTTACCTTAGTGTGTTTGGTCCCCAATAGACACCGTGGAGACGGTGATAGTAGTTGTACTGCGACGAGATGTCTTGACGTCAGTCCCGATTATCCGAAATAATGTGGACCAAAGTGATTTCGGATAATCGAAATTTCGGTTAATTCGATTTTTTTTTTGGAAAATAGGAGTTTAGGATGCGTATATAATTAGATCGACTTAAAACCATTTGTAACACTCGTCTGTCGGCTAACTAAAACAATTCGCATTTTAGACCGTTGCGCGTCGTATTGCCGTGAAACCCCGAGGAGAACCACCTAGCAGTATAGGTCAATCCCAGACGCGTTTCCTATAATGCGAATTTTTTCGGTTAATCGGGATTTTTGTTTTTAAAGTTTGTTTCGGATTAACCGGGATTTTGAAAAATCGCGATTCGGATAATCAGGATTGTACTGTATTAGCCTTGAAAACAGTTTTTTGTAAATATCTAAGAAACTAAAGCTCCTACAAAGATTTTGGATATAACACGAATTATTGAGCAAAATAGGGCCACTTTCTCACTTTGGATTAAGGTATAACTTAGACTTAATTGCTTGCAGAAGCTGTCAAAATTTTGACTTAAGCTTAAGTTCTTGCAGACGCTGTCAAATTGAAACTTAAGTACGTATTCAGCACTTTTAAGAGCTCGAATTTGAGGACTTAAGGGGCAAAAACGTTTATTTTTGTATGCTTTTTTCATTGTTTTCATTGAAAAAAAAGACGTAAATTGTTTATTTTTGGTGCTTTGTGTTGTTTTTCATTCAGTCTAAAAAGGTAGGTAGATAGTTCAGCTTTTCAGTATATTTTTTTTACCGGATGCTTTTAAGGTCGATTTATATAATTTTAAAATTATTATGTTATTGTCTTTGTGTTGCTTTAGAAAATGGAATGAGTTCGAGACGATGAAGAAGACAGACGGAGCTAGAGTTCGTGATAAACGGAATTCCGAAGAGACGATTTCTACGCTTTGACTATTTTAATAGTTATAATGAGGCTGAATTTCGAATGCGATTTCGTCTTCATAAGGACTTCTATTTGCTGCACCTGATTGAGCCTATGATTGAGCACCCCTATGTCGAGTAGGTACATTTTTTAGTAATACTTATTTATTCACTAAAAACAAAAGTTTAATTCTGGGTTTGTACGTATGTATTCAAAAATGGTGGCAGGCCTTACTGAACCTCCATGCACCGCGACCACGTATGGCTCTATTGTGCCCACATACCTACTGAATTATCTTTTTCCAACCGGCCTATAAACTCTGCAGACTACAACAAAAAATTATTTAGGCCCAACACTTCGGCTTCTGTATTATTAGCTTATAAATTGAGTTTTTTTAGGTGACAGTGGGTATTTTAGAAGGCCATACTTGTTCCCCCATACTAAATCCAGCAAATTGAGCAGAAGAGAGGTATAATGAAGCGCACATAAGAACAAGGGCCCTGCTTATTGAGATAGTTAATGAAATTATAAAAAGAAGATTCCCCATTTTGGCATATGGATGTAGGCTGAAACTTGAAACTACTCTAGCAGTGATTGTATCGTGTGCAGTCCTCCATAACATTTGCGTGGATCAAAACGACATTGATCCTCCAGATCCAGATGATGTCGCATTATTTGAAAGAGTTATGCAAGAGGATCAGGTTCCTGAAATACCCTCCTTGGAGGAAAATATTCCTGCCGCATTTCAAGGCACAAGAATAAGACAGCAGATAGTTAATTATTTTGCCACTCTAGACGACGAATGTTTTGTTTTTCTTGAAAGATTATTTTAAAAATCATCAATAATTATTTAAAAAGTTAATTGTAATATATTTTATTTAATATATTTAACATACAAAGGTAGTTTTCAATAATACTGCCTATGTAAAAAACTTAAAAAATACTTAGGTATCAGTCTACCTGTTAATAATATTAACTAGAACAAGTATAAAACTAATAATTTATGCCGTTTTTAAATATTTAAAAAGTTATTTGCTTGTTATTTGTAATATGTTTTATTTAATATATTTAACACACATAGGTAGTTTTCAATAATATTGCCTTTGTAAAAAACTACAAATACTTGATTATCTACTACCTATTCATAATAATAACTAAAACAAGTATAAAACTTTAACTTTTGCCTTTTTTAAATATTTAAAAGGGTCTCTAAGCTAATCCATTCTCTCTCTCTTTGTTGTTTCGTATGTGAGCAACAAATACTTAATCGCGATTAAGGGACTAATCCAAGAAATGTGCTACGGTGCATATATACTTTAATGGAACTATAAATCCAGCTTATTTTTGGAATGTTCTATCCAATGACAAACTGAAGAAGTCATCTCGAACGGCAAGCGTAGAGAGCAATGGCAGACTACTAACCTGACGGTAAAAATTCAGCAAAAACTAGCGCAAAGTGTTTATGTTTATTTTCGGTGATTTTTTAAAAAAAATTTAATTGAAAACAAACCATTAAAAAATGACAAAACTGACGGAATACTTCAATGTATTTCTTTTGTTGGCCAAAAGAGAGCATTTGAACTATTTTCTGTTCTGTGAATTGCTTAGCCAAGCAGGGCTATCAAAATGGACGGGCCACGATCCTCCACTTTGTTGACGTCACATCCGGGGCTGATTTTTTTTTGATGGTCACGTTACGACACAGCTGATTGTCTTTAAAATTTTGAAGTTGGAATGACGGTTTATGGATATTTGATTTTTTGTTAAATAAAGCCGTTTTTGAGATTGTTTTTACTTTATTCTGGCAGAACAATTTTTTTAAAATGTATAGTAAGCCCTAATTTTTCATAGCCGCTTCATAAGCTCACACAAAAATTAAGTTTAAAGCAGAAGCGAATGTGACAATCACATATGACAAAGTCAAATACATGTCAAATATAACAGTTGGCATGTGGTACATGGCGGGTAATTTGAATTCAAAATAAGGAATGCTAAATCTTGAAGATTTTAACCTTTTAATCATGTTGCTTCCTTACAAACCTTTGGTGGAATATCGGGATGGTGTCTAAGAATATTTCAATGAAATTTTGCGGAAATCTGTAGTGCCATTTTGAAAATATCATAAAAAAACGTCTGACCTCCCATAAGACCCAATGTAAAATTCAGCCCCGGGAGAACAGCTTATTTTTTCAGGGTCGTGGCCTCTATTTTTGTGTTGGCCTTGAGCCAAGTTACAACTTATCTTAACATCAGCAAGCTACTTAGGACTTAAGTTTTAACTTAAACTTAAGTTAAACTTAAGATAAGCCGACGTGAGAAAGTGGCCGATAGTCTACTATATTCCGAAGTGTATTGATGGGATGCTCCGTTAAAAAATTACAATTTTTAAAGTTTTTAATTGCCAAAAAACTGTCATTACCATTAATGGATTTTGACCAAAATCTAATCAGCTCGTAAGAGTATCGAGCACTATTTTACCTGACAATTTTCTGAAAATCAGTTCAGCGGTTTAGGAGCTATTGTATTACCGCCAGAAACAATATACACACACACAGACACATAGACAGACATTACGACGATATTGCTAGGATAGGTCAAAATACATCCAAATAACAAATTTTTATCTCAATTTTTTTTTTCGTCGGAAATATACCTTTTCTAGCCATTGCTACGCGGGCTAAAAAGGTAAAAATTATTCGCTTTGGAATTCTCATTTTAGTAATGATGAATTAAATGAACAAGCAAAACTTGAGATGAATGAGAATTTCCAGCACAATCGTAAAAGATCATTAAAAGAGGTGAAAGAATTTAAGAAAATAAAGGGCAATCTTTAAACAATCTATTACCTGTTTTTGCTATTTAGATGCGTGAGCAGATATAAGTGACCCCGCAGATATAAGTGATACCGTTAAGGGTGTCCCAAATTCGATATTTTTGGGGGGTTTCGGATATTTCCAGGGAAGATAGGAAAAAAAGTTACCCCCCTTTGCGACGATTAAATTTTAAGAGAAGCTTAAAGGTCAAAACTGATCTTGATATAGCAATCTGTTTTTAAGAGACGAAGTGTCTTTGAAAAGTCTACATTTTTGGAGGAGGTCTATAACTTTTTTATTTATGAAAATTTGGTTTTCGTGTAAAAAGCTTTATTATAACTGTTTTTTTAAAGAATTGATAGATGTAAATGGTTTTTATATATCTGTCTTAGTTGCTGAAATATTGCATATAGTTATAATTTTTATTATGGAATGACCCTCTTTTTATTTGATTTTTAAAATCAGCGTAAAATTTCCTTTAGAATGACGTATTTTTTGTTTTTATATTTTTGTTCTTTTCAATATTTTTTTATTTTAAATTTTTTTAATTTGATTATTTTAAAATATTTTCAACCCAGTCATCAAATTAAATTTCAAAATAAATACAAAAAATATTTAAAAAAACGTAATAAATACTTACAATAAACAATAATAGAATTTTAACAATAAAATATTGAGTGATTTCAAAAATCGAATAAAAAGAGGGTAATTCTATATAAAATTAACAACTTTATGTAATATCTCAAAAACTATAAGAGACCGATAAAAACCGTCAATTCTTCAAGAAAAGTTCTGTAAGAAAGCTTTTAACACGAAATCTAAATTTTAGATACCCTCTCCCAAAATGCAGGCTTTTCGAAAACATCCCGTAGCTTAAAAACGGCTTGCTATATCAAGATGCGTTTTTCACCTTTAAGCTTTTTTTTGAAATTTCAGCGTCGCAAAGGGGGCCAGTTTTTTTCTATCTCCCCTAGAAATACCCAAAACCCATCAAAAACATCGAACTTAGGACACCCACGTATAAATTCCTTAAACTACAAAAATTATGCTTTTCAAGTACCAAATTGCAAATAATGCAAGGACCTAAAACCATAAACAACAAGTGAAATTAAAGAAAGACAAATCAGAAAAAAATTGTCTTCGGCCGGGACTCGAACCCGGAATCTCTTGCTCTGTACGCCAACGCTCTCCTATGTATGTGTGTGTGGTGTCTCAATACAAGAACGAGAAATTGTCAGGGTATTAACTCGACTAAGCCAATTCAACTGATCTTTTTATAATTCTTCTTTCCCACCCTCAAAGGTATGAAAACTCAAAATCTCTGGTCGCAATGGGCGATTGCCAATATAACTTTTAAGTACCAAATTGCAAATAATGCAAGGACCTAAAACCGTAAACAAATAAATGAAATAAAAAAAAGAAAAATCAGAAAAAAATTGTCTTTGGCCGGGACTCGAACCCGGAATATCTTGCTCTGTACGCAAACGCTCTCTCATTGAGCCACCAAAGAACATAGACAAATTTTCGGAAAACTTCTACCTATGTATGTGTGTGTGGTGTCTCAATACAAGAACGAGAAATTGTCAGGGTATTAACTCGACCAAGCCAATTCAACTGATCTTTTTATAATTCTTCTTTCCCACCGTCAAAGGTATGAAAACTCAAATTAGACGTAAAGTATCAACGTCTAAAAATATTTTACTTACCAGAAACTTAAGGTAATGCAAATTTTTAATAAATTACTTTTCAAGCAATTTAAAGTCAGGCAAAATCTAATAGCGCAGAGCTCAATGGCAGTATTATGTGCAAAATAAAGCACACAATCCCACTGAATTTTTAAAAAAATTACCGACTCTTTCAAGTTTTGAGTTCGCTGACTAAAACAAAAGACGACATTTTAAAATGTACGTCATAATCTGGCAATAAAGAAGCGTTCACGAGTCTGAAGATTTTAGCTGTCCTGTGAATTATCGTATAATTACACCCCGCGACGCTACAAGGTTTAAATTCATGACTTGGACCTAAAAACCATGTACAGTGGTTTTTTAAGCTTACCAGGATGAGTAAAAATAGAAATAATTTTATTTCTCGGTTTTTGTTTCATTGTTCGAAATGGGTAGGAGACAATTGTCGCGGGGAGAATTTGCCGCGAGAATTTTTGTTTAATTTTTATTTAAATACAGTGGTGGCCAACTAATTGAAAACACCCAATATAAAAATAATATTTTAAGGATTTCAGCAGTTTTAAATATAGTAGAATCGAATATTTGGCTTAATATAAGATACCATCTCAAAGGCAATTTATATTGTGTTTACAAATATTTTGCTACAAAAAGGAATGCAAAACAGTAAACAATTTTTAGTAATAATGGATTTGCTCATCTATTTAGAAACGGTTAAAATAAAAATTCACAGTTTCTCTTAAAACATTCCACCGATAAAAGTTTGTGTCTTAGGAGTTTTTAAGAGCTCTTACCTTACGTTTTGTGTAGTTAAAAATGGGAAGAAAAAAAAGTTGCGGGGCTGGAGTTATAGTAAATATACCAATTTAGAGAGTTCTAAAAAATGGTTTTTTATGCTCTAAAGCACATAAAAACTCATGGTATACACGAAAATATTCCACGAAAGAAAAGGCCTCGAAAAACAAGTAAAACAACTGATGAATTGATTGTTCGTATGGTAAAAAAGCAGCCTTTTTTTACATCCAAGCTGTATAAATCAAAGAAGAACTTTCTCCAGGCATAAAAGTATCTGCAACAACTATCAGGCGACGCCTTGATGAGGCTGATTTATTTCAGCAAGTTTCTCGCAAAAAAACACTTTTGAAGAAAAAAAATCGCCAGTTAGTTAGTTCGACCTTTAATAAAAATTGATGGTATTCTTGACCAAGTAAAATATAAAGAAATTTTGGAGAATACCGTGGTGTATTTTGCGGATGAAAATTTTCCTGTAACCTGGGTCTTCCAGCAGGATAATGACCCGAAGCATACAGCCAAGTCTGTAAAAAAATGACTAAAGGACAATTCTGTGAATGTGATTGACTGGTCATCATGCAGCCCTGATCTCAACCCTATTGAGAATCTTAAATTATTTTACTGACATCGTTTCTAATTAGTTGGCCACCACTGTATATCTGAATATTTTTCTTAAATTATTGAAGAATCAAGAAGTTCACAAAAATGTTTTATTAAGTTTCAAATGTGTGTAAATAGATAAATAAGAAAAGTGTACTAATTGACCTGTCAATTCAGAAATTAAAAATAAAATAAGAGTATAAGAATATACATCGCGAAGAGTATCAAAAACAGTTCAACTCGCGAGCGATGAACAGGGATCACAAAAACTGCGTGTTGTTTCGTCACGCTTCCAGGATGCAGTTTATCCTAATCATGAATTGTTTTAGGAGCTTAACGTAATGTTTGACGTTAGTAATCTGTTTTGTTTTTGTTGTCAAAATTGTAAGTATTTCGTAACCTAAAATCATGGGCGCACCCAAGGGATTAGACTGTCAAAATTTGAAGTATTTCGTAGCATAAAATACGATATCAAGAGGCCTCGGACGCTTCAAGGGCCTCGCCCCCCCCCAAGACATATTTCTGCTAAAATATTAAAAACTTCAAAATTGTTCTCTTCTTGTTGTCAAAATTAAATTTGAAGTAATCTAAGCCAAAACATTAAAAACTGGTAGTGGTAGCAACATTTGCTTGACACACCGGCGGTCCGGGTTCGATTCCTGGCTAGGTTCTTGGCTCTTTGTGATTATTTAAAATGCTTTGACCTGGCTCTAACTTTCCAAAACTAGGCGATTGATCCTGATTGGATGCAAAATCCCAGTATAAAATGAGCACGGAAAAAACACAGACAAAAAAAGGTTAGTATGTCTATTTATCTCCTAAAATTGGTTTAAAATAGTATCTTAACAAAAACATTTTATGTAAAAAAAGCCAATTACGCGAAAATGGTATTCCGTAAAAAGAATTGAGATAAAAGTAAAGCCAAGTTCTTCAATACAAATTTCAAAATGAGAGGTTCTTACTGGTTTGGAAATGTTTTTTTAAACTCCGCTATTACAGCCAAAATTATTTATGTTCAATTTATCACTGTGCATAAGAGTCATTGCAATTCATTTTACAGAATACCATTTTCGCGTACTTGGCTTTTTTACATGAAATGTTTTTTGTTAAGATTTCACTTTTTTTTAAAGGATTTGGATAGTATTTAAATTTTGAAGTAGTCAAATATGCAGAATAATGTTTAAAACTTTTGCAATGCCCTATTAAAAATGTTGAGGTTTTTTAATTTTTTCCTATGGTTTTATCATAGATCCTATCAGCTTTCTAAAGCTCAGCTCTCTAGCATTCCTGGGCAATGTTACTTTTTTCATAACTTAACATTTATAGGGGAGGAAAGTAAATTCAAATTTTGGTGTTTTTAAATTCGGAGTTCGGTTCGGTTCGGTAAGGTAGGTAAGTGATTGAGTGAGTGGCAATTTCAACATTTTTTAAAATTGCGTAACTACTTTACTACTTTAGGGGTTGTTAACTCTATAAAGATCTGATACTGTGCAAAGTTTGAGTTTCCTAGCTCATTCCGAAGTAGAGTTTTAGATAGGTCAAATATTGGCTGAAATGTTTCAAGAAAACTTGGCAGGGCACTGCCGTGCCCCCAGATCTTCCTTTTTAAAATATAGAAATATTTAGTCTTCTTTGGTCTTTTTTCTCACTGTGCGAAAATTTAGAGCCCACAATAATTACTCAAGACGAACTTAAAAGTGACAAATAATGGAAATTACAGAAGACCTTCGTGCTTTTTATACTTTCTTTAAGGGGAGTAAAGGCAATCTGGGTATAATAACTTATGTTTAAAGATATGTTTTAAAAACGCCATTTTTAAAAAGTAAATAACACAGGCCTGCATGATATTTGTGATGACTCGATTTTTGTTTCATAGGCTTAGTTTTTAAATAAAAATAACCAATTAAAACGCAATTTGTCTCAATCACCCATAGATTTTTCTTTTACGAATTTTTGAAAATTTAGAGGAATTACTTTTAAGAATACAATATGAAAATCACAACTGGCAAGTGTGTGCGGACCTAAAAATGTTTGGCCTTCTCTAGGGTCAGCAGTTTGGATTTACTAAATGTCCATGTTTTCTGTGTGACTGTGGGATAGCAGGGATCGAAATGAACATTGGACAAAACGAGACTGGCCATACAGACAAACACCTAGAACCAAAAATGTATATCGTGAAAGTCTTATTGACCCTCAAAAAGTTCTACTTCCACCACTTCACATAAAACTTGGACTATGAAACAATTTGTTAAGGCGTTGGACAAAACAGGAGATTGTTTTAAATATTTGTGCAAAATATTTCCAGCTCTATCAGGCAAAATTAAAGGAGGGAATCTTTGTGGGGCCGCAGATTAGGAGCTTGATGAAAGATATAGAATTTCAAAATGTGATAATGAGAAATAGGCATGGAGTGTTTTTAAAGAAGCTCTTAATAAATTTCTAGGGAATTATAAAGACCCAAACTATGTTTGAGATTGTTGAAAATATGCTGGAAAAATTCAGGATCCTTGGTTGTAATTGAGCATAAAAATTCACTTTTTGCATTCTCATTTGGACTATTTTCCGAAAAATCTTGATGACGTTAGTGAATAACAAGGTGAAAGATTTCACCAAGATGTTAAGGAGATGGAAAAAAGGTACCAAGGGCGTTGGGACACAAAAATGATGGCGGATTACTGTTGGACAATAACAAAGGATCTTTCTTTAGCTGAATATATAGCAGCAAAACATCCAAAAGGAGTTTTTCTGGAAAAAGAGAACGCTTTTTTAAAAAGCGTAAGCATAAACAAATGTTTTTAACGGTTTTAAGGTGTATATTTTGTATGTTTTTATCGTTTTTTTCTTTAATATATTATAAAAGTACCTTTTCAATGTAGAAAATTGTTTTTTTTTGTATATTTTTGGATTTAACTGTTTTGAAAAATAACCTTGCGTAATACAAAAAAACTGAAAGCACATTTGAAATCAGCGCTACCCAATTACCAGAAAACAGTTAAAATTTTTAAATCAACATTACAGGTGTTAAAAAATGCAGGCCTGTGTAATTAGTGGCTGCAATAATAGATAGTTATCGATGAAAATTAAAAGTAAGGAAAAATGCGCATTGAAAAAAAATACCAGAAAAATTCGTAACGTCATCTTCACTCTCTACATCCACACTAATAAAAAACTAAATAAAGTCAAATTAAAACTCACGTAACAGTTTTTTGATAAAATTGTTATAATATTGTTCTCATATTTTTTATATAAAATTATTTTTCCTGCAACAGGTTAATGAAAGATTGAGCCGCACGTAGAAAAGACATTTAATATATCAAATGTTTTTGTATCACCCACAAAGCGAAAACATATCAAAGAAATACAGTCAGCCCAATCAAAATTTAATAAGTCAGTTATTCAAAGTCTTACAAAATATATTTATACAATATTTTGTAAGTAAAGTATTTATTTGTATCAAAAAATGTGACCGTAGCTCCTTTGCTCGTAGAAAAAACATATATTTTTTAAATATTGATAGAAGGAAACTTGTAAACAATTCTTCTCTACAAATTTGTTTCCGAACATTTTTTTCTATAATATATGTATATTACACTTTATTAGGTAGCATGGTTATAACAAAACATTCCTTACAACTAAAACTCAAGAAAAAAGTAAAATTTTGTTTTTAATTTTCCACTTTCACCATTTATTACTTATTTTACCTAGTTACAAATTTACTGTAGGATAAATTGTTATTGAGCTGGTAACATGTTTGTTGCATTGATTTTTAGAGGAACCAATGATCCTGCATTTTTTATTCTAACGGGTAATTTGTTGAATTCTAAGAGCCCTTTGCTAAATATTGTGTCCATACTATTTTCTGCTACTCCTAAATAAATATTATTATTTCTACGAGCTCTAGTATTACATTTTCTATAAATATTAGCACTCACTTAAGTAATTTGGAAGCATTTTATTCTTCATCTTATATATAAAATAAATAGATCATAAGAGAGCTTATGGCTTATTCTCTTTAGGAAGGTTCTCTCTTTTATTGCATTTTGGATTTCTTGAAGTACCTTTATCATTTCACAACTTGAAGAAATGACAAGGTTGAGTAGTAATCAAAATGATGGGAAATAATAGATTTATACACTGTTTTGCAAAATATGAAACCTTCTTATCAAGTCCATATAAAACATATACTATTTTGCAACCTTCTTTTTAAGTAGCTACAGTATTGTCTGAAATTCAGGTACTTCTCTATTATCACAGCCAGCTTGATATTTGTGTGTGAATGTTACTCAGTGACAATAGGGAAAAACAGTAAATCGAAGATGACTGACACTTCCCATACCAAATTTGGGAATCAAATGATTTCATAATCCTCACCTTAGTACACAATTATTATAACTGAATCAAAATATTTCTTCCGTCATTATTTTCCTTAAAAAAGTCTACATATTAAAAGATTGGGTTTATAACAGGTTTGGAAACTGACACAATACCGTGTCTTTTTACAAACTAAAAATGATCGGATAAATATGAGGAAATAAGCATTCAAAGAGCTTAATGATACTGATATTTTTAAGCTTTCATTTTTGTCTTGGTCAAAGTATAAATTCTTTCTTTTTCGATTCGCCTCTTTTTGAGTGAGACGATAAATTAGGGGATTACGCCTTTGATAAAAGCGTTAGGTGTAAAATTCTTTTAGAAATACGAAAAGTAAAAGAGTTTTCTATATTTTACGGTCAAAAGATATTTTATACTCTTTTTTACCGGGAGTCTTTTGAAAATTAAAATATAAAGAAAAACGAAGTCTACTAAAAAACGCAATGAATTTAAATGCTTAAACACGTTATTTTTTAGAGGTTATTTAAAGCGGCATTGTCTACGTTGTTTGTTGTTCTATCGTATTAAAAAAAATGTAATGGTAAAACGGTGACCGTAAATAAACGCAGGAAAAAAGCAAAAACAAAATATTCGCACAGGAAAAAACGCTACACAGAAAAAAATGCACGCGGAGTAAAGCGCATACTAAAAAAGCTCGCAAAGAAAAAGCGCACATTGTAACACAGCGCACCGGAAAATTAAACAAAAAAAGTTTTCACGGCTTAAGAAATCATAATAAAATAAATGTAAGTCTTTAGATTCAGAATGGTACCTACTGTTATAGGTTACGTGATCATATTAATTTTGCTCACAAAAAAAAGTTGTTTAAATTAGGGGCCATTGGGCAACAAGATCAAAGGCAGCGATTTTCACACTTTTTTAATAATGACTTTTTTAAAAGTCATGAATTAGAACAACAGTAATAAGAAGAGATAAAAATTTTTAAAACAAAAATTAAACCGTCAATTTTTTTTAGGAAAAACTATTTTTTTGATACAAACTTTTATAATGCCATATTAAAAGCAATGTTTTCCTTGATATTTTTATTAATAAGAATAAGTCTCTACGGAGACATACGTAAGCAAAAGCGATTTTTTTAAAAGATTATTATTTTGTATACATTTGTGATAGTTATTTTAATAGCCTATATCTCCTTAACTTGCAATTTTATCAAAAAGGAATTAATATAATACATTTTTGGATCACAATTAGGTAAGTATTCATTTGATTGTAACAAATTTTCTTTTTCTTGTAAAATCTTTTTTCCCCACTCCTCTTGTCCACAACTTTAAAAATCCTATATCTTAAAAACAGATGAGTGTTGATCGACCCCCTTGTTATATAAACTTTTTTTTCAGAAATAACATCCTCCATCACCTGCTCCCAAGTTATGGGATATATTTGAAAATAGTAAATATGCGAGCTTTAAAATTTTTTAGAATTTTGAAAATATTTGAATTTTTTTAGAATTTTGAAAATATTTGAAAATTTTAGATTGAAATTCATAAAAACTTTAAAAATTATCAAAATATTAAAATTTTTTTATTATTTGTGAACTATTTAATATTTTTGAAAATATTTGGAAATGTTCGTAACGATAAATAAATTTTGTTTAAAACTTCCTATCATTCACGCCTAGGTTCATAATTATCCTAAGAACATAAATGTGCCATTAGACTAGTATTATTAATAGCAGTGGCGCATCCAGGAATATGTCTTGTAGGGGTCTAAGAATCTTGGGGGGTTTAATTTATTAAATGTTTCAAAAATGCTTTTAAAACATTTTGAACCCTCTCCCCTTTTAAAATTTTCTCGCGGGACATTGATTTAGTTTTTCTCTATTCGCTTCTTTCCACGTGCACCTTTTCCACAAGCGATTTCTTTCTTAAGTGCTTTTTTTTCTATGAGTCATTTTTCCATTGCGTGCCTATTTCCTGGATTCTGATAAAGCAAGTAAAAAAAATATAATTTTTTTCCGCCTTTAACTTATCTATACTACTACAGACTGCTTTATGCTTTAGATATTCAAAATGGTGACTATAAATGGAACGCTCCTTCTACCCGGTCTGGAAGACAGCTCGTAAAATTTTTTTTTCTCTTCAATTTTGGTCTAGAAAATAAAATGATTTTTGAAAAAAAATATTTATTGCCAATTCTTATTTTATTTTACAATTTTTGCTTATTATCAACAATAAAATATTTCTTTTCAAAATAATAATATTAAAACAAACATTGTTGTTTTTCACAAGTTTTTTCGATAAATGATTTATGCAAAGGTGAAAATCCGTAAAAACAGAAAATCGAACATGGAAACACTGCCCATATCAAATTTGGGGGCAAAAAATTAACTTATAACCTTTAGTTTTTGTTCAGTTTATTGAAACATCAGTTAAAAAAAATACAATACATATAAATACAAAGTATTTGAAAATAATTAAATCAAAATGTTTCAACCTACATCTCCCACTTAACTGCGCGAAAATATTTCTTTCACTTTTTTTTCAAAATATTTAATATGATTTGGCTATATAGAGGTGTTACAAGCTGATTTTTAAAAGCCCCTTCCCGATCACCCCTAACAGTAAAGCAAGCAAATTGGACTTTCTATAAGTCACGCAGCTGCGAGAGAGTTTTAGTTCGACGAGGTCTGGCGCAGAGCCTTTTAAAGGCGACGCGCGACGATGCAAGCCATCACCGATTTCGGCGAATTTTGGTAGGGACAATAGCCATTTTAAAAGGCGGGGTCACCAAAAAACAGAAAAGTCAAGCTATCTTTGTTGGATAGTTTGAAGACTTCAATAGGAGAAGCTTTTAAGAATTTCATTGGGACAGGCGGTATTTCACAAAACAGTAGTATCCTTATTTTCCCAAAAAAGTCTCTGTTAAGTTTTCGTTTAAACACACTCTATATGGAAAATTAAGTTTGCCGCATTTCATTCTCGAATTTATTGTGCCAATTCTTCGGATTTGCTTTATGTCACACAGTGTAGTTGAACAAGTAGATTGAATTAAAAATACATTGTACAAAATAAAAAAGGCATTTTCTTGTTATTTTTACGAAAAAAAAAATAAAAACCAAGTTTTATTCGTACATTTCCAGAAATATACTCGCGTACGTCTGGCGCCCGTGTTTTTCATCATTTCACTTGTTACTAACTCCACGGGGAGTACACACAACTCACACATTGTTTTTTGGCGTATATGGTTGGCACCCTTCGAACAGGGGCGTTTTTACAAAAGGGAGGATTATGAAAAACACATTATAGTAAAAAAATAACACGATATGCTGGAAAAGGCTAATTTTTGAGAGTTTTAATCGGGCTAGATTACATTTATGGTATTTTTACCTCCCCAAGAATTGTACTAAGCAAAAATAAATGGATGCATCACGGATCTGATACCTTCCTAGCCCATTAGCACACTCCACGGGGTCTATCACGTTTTACCTCGATGCTTGAAAATGCGTGTTCCTTTTTTTAATGATTAGTTAATTAGAAAAAAATGCGGATATTTCGCAATTTTTTTTAGAAATTTCAGATTTAAAAAATTAGTAAAAATCATAAGGCATAAGGCCCTTTTATTGCCTTATACATTCATACAAATTGCTATAGAAAGAATTTGCTTGATGTTTTTATGTGGCAGCTCACAATCGACTGAGCTTTAAATAAATGGCCATTTAGCCAAAAAATAAGGTAATAAATAATAAAAAGTTATGGGTTTTTTAGAAATGTGTTAACGCATAGAAAAATGGATACATCATATTTTTGAAATCTAACGTTCTATCTGACATCTGGCTCCAACATTTCAATTTGTCGCACATTTTTGACTCCGTAAAATCGTCCTATTGAGTATTTATAAAGAAAAAAATGAGTTCAGCTCAGTCGAATATCGTAATCAGCCTAACCTCAAGAACAGAAATTCAGTAGTTCGGTTTGGTTCGGTTTAATTCGGTTCGGGTCGGTCTTAGATTAAATTTGTTGTATCTTAAAGTAATTCAGCAGGAATCGGCACAGCAAACCTAACCTAAATCAATCCGAACCGAACTTAACTGAACCAAACCGAACCGAACCGAACCGAACCAAACCTAATTTGACCTAACCTAAAAACCCAACAACTAACATACTGCCAAATAAATAATTTCCGGTAATCTGCGCCTATAACCCTCAGATGCACCGTAACAAGACTTTGCTAATCTAATTTCTCCCTCTTTGTTGTTTTGTATGTGAGCAACAAAGACTTAATCGCGCTTAAGCCCATGATTGCGCTTAAGTGCTTATGGTGCATCTGAGGATAATTAAGCAAATCGAATTGGGAAATATGATATAGCCGAATTTCCTGGAAACAGTCGGCTCAGGAAAAAAGAACAAAAAAGATCTGTCAAAGTCTCAAAATAGCTGTGGGAAGGTCAACTGTACAAATTTTCAAAATTATGTGAAAAAAACGCAAAAAAATATGGTATGTGGTTAATTGAAAATTGTAAAATAAATAACCCTAAGCTAACTAGTAAAAATCATAAAGCATCAGGCCCTTTCAGGGCCTTATACAACTCAATGGTAAAAATTCATACCAATTGCTATAGAAAAAATTTGTTTGATGTTTTTATGTGGCGGCTCACAATCGACTGAGCTTTAAATAAATGGTCATTTAGCCAAAAAATAAGGTAATAAATAATAAAAAGTTATGGGTTTTTTAGAAATGTGCTAATGCATAACAAATGGGTACATCATATTTTTGAAATCTAACGTTCTACCTGACATCTGTCTCCAACGTTTCAATTTGTCGCACATTTTTGACTTCGTAAAATCGTCCTATTTATAAAAAAAAATGAGTTCAGCTCAGTCGAATATCGTAATCAGCCTAACCTCACATTACATAAACCACAAGAACAGAAATTCAGCAGTTCGGTTTGGTTCGGTTTGATTCGGTTCGGGTCGGTCTTAGATTAGGTTTGTTGTATCTTAAAGTAATTCAGCAGGAATCAGCACAGCAAACCTAACCTAAATCAATACGAACCGAACTTAACTGAACCACTTAAGTGCTTACGGTGCATCTGAGGATAATTAAGCAAATCGAATTGGGAAATATGATATAGCCGAATTTCCTGGAAACAGTCGGCTCAGGAAAAAAGAACAAAAAAATCTGTCAAAGTGTCAAAATAGCTGTGGGAAGGTCAGCTTTACAAATTTTTAAAATTATGTGATAAACACGCAAAAAAATATGGAAAACTAGGTATCTGGTTAATTTAAAATTGTAAAATAAATAATCCTAAGCTAATTTACAAAACTTGACGATGCAGTGAGAGAACTTGATTTTTTTCAACCAAAACAAGTGAAAAGAACCCCTATGTAACGTTTTTTTTAATTATTCAAAATTTTTTTAATTTTCCGACTAAAAATAGTTAAAAAGAATCATTTTCCTGCAAGAAAATCCTTATATAGTGCGTTTTGACGAGCGAGACAAAACGTAGTAGAACCCACTCCACGCTATATCAGTCTTGAAAACAGTTTTTTGTAAATATCTCAGAAACCAAAGTTTCTATAACACGAAGTTCTTAGTTTTAACACAAATCATTGATAAAAATGGGTTCTACTGTATTCCGAAAACTGCAAATTGATGCGATGAAAAGTTAGCATATTTTCAATTTTTATACTGCCAAAAAACTGTCATTAGCATTAATGGATTTTAACCGAAATCTCTAATCAGCACGTTACAGTATCAAACACTTTTTTTCATGAAAATCTCATGAAAATCGGTTCAGGAGTTTAGGAGCTATCGTGTTACCGACAGACATAAACACACACACACAGACATCACGACGATATTGCTAAGATAGGTCAAAATACACCCAAATAACACATTTTCGGCGTTATCTCAAAAACGTTTTTTCCGTCGAAAATAATACAAAAAGGGAGTTTTAGGGGTCAACAAAATATATTGTTTTAGCACGTCATTACATCATTTTATAAAGCATTTTAATAAAAAAATTAATTTTAGAGATATTTGTTAAATACGTAAAAGTTGTTTTCAAATTGGAACGCTATTAGATCCGAGTAGGGTATATTTTTTCGCCGTGGAGACAATTTGACGCGATACGATTCGCCGAGGGGACAATTCGCCGCAAGAATTTAGCTTTTTAGTATATTTGTTTCTTTGTTTGTTTATATTTTTTTATATACTTAGTAGGATTATAATGTTCTGGTAGTAACAATACAATTCAGCTTTTTTTACATTTTAAAATAAGTAATCCAATTATAACGGACTGTTCTTTCTTTAAAAACCTTAAACCAACCTGCTATTTTAGTGGAGCAGTGACAAGATGTGACTGCACCAGTCGCGTCACGGTGACAAATAACACTGATTTTTTGGAGCAGTTTAACCAATACAGTGAAACCTCTCCTTGTGGACACCTCTATTAAGCAGACACTCCCTTTAACCAAACACAAATTTGCTAGAATCAAGCTTTTCCCTATTTCTTTACATGTAAAATTCACTCCTATAACCAGACACTCTAATAACAAAACGCGGACAATTTTTTTTGGTTACAAAATTCTGAAACCTTTCTTAACCGGACGGAAACATCTGACAACGGGACGTAGCCGAGGGGTGGCTCGGTATTTCCTTTTGGTGTAAAGGTTAGGGGAAATAGCAGGAAATACTTGGGATGTACTGGGAAATATATTAGAAAATACCGGGAAGTGCTTGGGAAATACTAGGAAATATCATTTAAATTTGAGGAAATACTGGGAAATACCTCAGGAAATAGGTAGGTATTTCCTTTTGGTGTAACAACATCGGCTATCGAGCCAACCATCGGACGGAGCTCTGCACGACATGGGTATTAATATTATGTAATATGTTGGCAACAACGCACTCTGGAGCCGGGGAATTACCTTTTTCCGTTTTAATGCGGAGACTAAATACTTCTGTCGTATTTACAACATATTTTATTCGGCGGGACTGCTGTGTTTTATTTTTATTGTTGAGTTGGGTAGTAATAGATCTGTTTGAAATTGCGCCAAGTAAAAAACTTCTTAGTTTACGTAAAAAAAATGGAAGTTATTAACATTTTGGAGAAGGAACATCTATCAGCACGAAAGATTGCTGAAAAATTTAATATCGAAAAAACTTAAGCAGTGGAAATTGTTAATAAATATATATTAAAATTTCGTAGTTCCCTCTCATAAGCGGACACCTCCAATAAGCGGACAAAATCGACCAAACCGTGAGTGTCCGCTTATAGGAGGTTTCACTGTACATGTAAATGCTACATCTAACCAAATGCTACGGGTATAGACGGATACACTTTAGCTATTGCTTAAACTTTGTTTTTAACTCGTTCTACTGTATTATTTATATATTTATTTATTTATATGTTTTTATTTTAGAAGCAGCGTGTCACGTGTTTAAGAAATTTTAAGCTTTTAAGAGGAATTCATAACTTACGATCCCCTAGTCTAATTAGCTTAAGAAAAAAATTTAATTGTTTAAGAAGGTATCAAAATACTTAATTATTTTCCAGATCAAAATAATGCCAAAACAGTCATAAAAAATTTCGTAAATCTCTTAAGGAATTCCTAATTAAAAAGGCGTCTTGAAGAATTTTATGAGTGAAATTTAGTCATTATATCATAACGATCTTGTTGTCTTTGATTGCTCGCTCATACAAAATAGACTAAGTTTTGAACATTGGGAAAGGTGATTTTTTATATGTCCTCTTTGTCTTGATAGGAAATCTGGTGGCACGGCAGTGCCCCGCCAAGTTCGCGCAAACTGCTGTACCACCTTTTCTTGAAAAATTTCTGCCCACATTTGACCTATCTAAAACTCTACTTCGGAATGAGCTATGAAACTCAAGCTTTGCACAGTCGTAGATCTTTATAGATTTAACAATCCCTCCAAGTTTAATGGACTTTCATAAAGAATTAAAGAAATTACGAAATTTTAAAAAACGTCGATTTGGCCACTCACTCAGTCACCCATATACAGATCATCAAAATTCTACTGTACTTGCAGATAGGCTAGAAAGCTGAAATTTGGCAGACTGATAGAAATTATAACCAAATATTTGAAAAAAATCTCAAAATTCTAATTGACTTATATATACATGTAAAGTTATGTAAAAGTAACATTGCCCACTTCCAGAAACGCTAGAGAGCTGAGCCTTGGCAGACTGATAGGAACTATGATGAAACTATAGAAAAAATTTAAAAAACCACAAAATTTTTATTTACTTCTCTCCCCTATAAATGCAAAGTTATGTAAAAGTTACATTGCCCACTTCCAGAAACGCTTGATAGCTGAGCTTCAGAAGGCTGATAGGAACTATGATAAAACTGTAAAAAACCCCCAATTTTAATCTAATTTCATCCCATATTAATGTAAAAGTAACATTGCTCACTTTCAGAAACACTACAGAGCTGAGTGGAAGGCTGATAGAAACTATGATAAAACCATAGAAAAAAATTTTAAAAACCTCAAAATTTAAGATAAGGCATCACAAAAGTTTTGAACAATATTCCGCATTTTTTCCTACTTTTAAATTTAAATATTATCCAAATTTTTTAAAAAAAGACTTAAATCATAATCAAAACATTTTATGTAAAAAAAAGTCAAGTACGCGAAAATGGTATTCCGTAAAAAGAATTGAGATAAAAGTAAAGCCAAGTTCTCCAATAAAAATTTTTAAATGAAAGGTTTGTACTATTTTGGAAATGTTTTTCTAAACTTGGCTATTACGGCTACAAATTTACTCTTAGGCACAGTGCTAAATTGAACATAAACAAGTTTGGCTGGAATAGCAAAGTTTAGATAAACATTTCCAAACAAGTAAGAATCTTTCATTTTGAAATCTGTATTGGAGAACATAGTTTTCCTTTTAACCCAATGCTTTTTATGGAATAAGAATTTTGCGTACTTGGCTTTTTTTCATGAAATGTTTTGTTATGGTCTTATAGAAGTATTTTGTTAATATTTTTGCTTACTAAAATTCGCAAATTTTTGTTTTTTTACATTATTTTATTTACCTGGCATTGCAAAAGGATCTAAATATATTTTTTTTCTTGTATTATTATATGATTGATATACTATTTTAGCCTAGTACTTATTAAATTATTCAAATTTTATTATTTTTTACATTGTTTGAACTACCTAATACTGCAAAAGGTTTCAAATAGTTCGTTTTTTATTATTTGCCTACGAAGGAAACATTATATATTTTAACTATTTTAGCCAATTACTTAATAAAATTATCAAAATATTATAGCTTTTTTTATATTTTTATATGTTTTTATTAATACCGTTTTTACTTTTTTACCTTCTTTTATTATTAACAACTTAGTCTATTTATTGTCATGTTATATTTTATTTATTGAAGTGGTACTTAACTTAAAAAATCAATTATTTATTAATTAACTTGATTATTATAAATTATATTAGCAGATATTTCGCTAATATTGTGTTGGAAACTATTATAACTTAAACGCTTATTAAAATCGCTTTTTTAATACTATTTTTAAAAATTTATATAAATTATTGAATTGAATTAAATATATCGTATACCAAATATATAAATTTTAATAATTGAACAAAATAATAAAACGGCAGTGATGAAGTTTGACATGACACCCTTAATTTTTTTGATTTCAGCGACGTTTTTCCCCCAAATATAACCCTAACCACTGTTGTCACGCGCGATAAAAATAAATTTTTTAAAAAGGGTCAGTTCCAAACACCGCCCACCTAAAAATAACTAATCATTTTCCTCAGGCAAGGCTTTTTCTATTCAACTTTTTTGACAAACACAATATATGAAGAGCTCTTGGCTCGGCTCTTGGAAATAAGGATGAGTCCATTTTTTTCAAATTTTAGATTTTGACAGATTCGTATTCTCTGATATTTTTTTCATCTATAACGAATAATCTTAAAATAAACTCTTTTTCAAATGAAAAAAATTAAAAAACAATTTAATCTCTTGCGGGAAAAAAGATGATAATCCACAGCAGGGGCGCCTTTGCGAAGTTCTCGGGAAAAAAGATAAAAGTCCATTTTATGATAACGTGTATATGTTTTTTTTTATAGAAAGATAAGATTAAAATAAATGCCAGTTTTATCAAGAGAGCAAAACACTCTAAAAATGAAGTCAGTGGTTTTAGCCAATTAATTTCATTAAAAGCTAAAGAGTTTTGGCATTAACGTATTAACCGGTACGTTAATGAGTTTTGGTGAGTTTTCATTACGCTAAAATGGATAATAAATCAAAAAAAAGAAAATCCTATGGAAGAGTTAGTGATGTTGCAAAGAAGACTGGCAAGTCATACAGTAGGGTAGTTAATATGAAAGAAGTGAAATTATATGAATCAAGAATTTTATTTTTGTTTTGATATTTTGTGATATATTATTGATTGAATTTTTAATTAATATATTTTTTTTGTAAAATTTTTCATATATTGTTTGCGAATAAAAGTTATTTTCAATTAATATATTATCAAAAAACGGACATCTAGCCTTTGCCGACCATTTTTAAGATTGATCTATCGTGGACTATCATCTATTTTCCCGGGAACTGTGTCCTTGACAGAATAGGGAGCCATAATTACCAGACAGTTCTAGTAGTCTACAAATAGTTAATAGAACTGTAATTTTGAGCCTTTGGGCTAAATAAAGTATATTATGTTGTGTCCCAAGACACCATGGATATTTCAAAAAAGTAATTTTAAATCTAAAAATTGATTTATTGAATATTTTCAGTTTTGGACTTTCATCTTTTTTCCCGAGAGCTCTTCATATACAAAACACAAAGCCAATACAATGTGTCCTATTAGTGGAGTGAGATGCAAAGCTTTACTAATGGTTGATCCATTTGTCCCTTTGCTAACTGAACAATGGCAACACGTGAAACATTATCTCAACCTGAATAAAACCAGTGACGGCTCGTGGGGTAGTGCCACGGTCCAGGGCACTACTCTATTTTTCTGCAAAACCACGTTTCTTTTTCATCATCTATTACATCTTTAAAGGTTTTTATTTAATTTTATGCATTTCTTGTTAGTTTATTAATTATACGAAATTTGGTGACCCTGTGCTATTCTATGGATCACACTCCGACTAGACGCGACGCGGTGAATGGGCCACTAAAAGCCAAAGCAGCGTATGTGCCACTTTTATGTTGGCGATTTTATCAGCAGCTTATAGCCGTTTGAGCTAGTAAACTAAGTGAATTACACATAAAACAAAATAATGCTATAAACACAACACAATTGTGAGTTACAGACTAAACAAAGCGGGGAGAACTGTTGAGTGAACCCTAAGTTTAAATCTGACTTTTCTAGTAAATTAAGTTAAAACAAAATTGCTAATTAGTCTTACTGACTAGATTGTAATAAAAAAAACACAGTGTGTTTGACAAATAAAAAAAAAAAAAAAAAAAAAAAAAAAGCTTATATGAGCGACAGAGATAGGGCCAATGTTGGACATTTTAGCGGGGTTTAAATAGGAAAAAATCAAAGAAATTTTATGGCTGGCACAGGCCATCAGCTCGTCGTATCGTATTACTCGCATTGTTGTTGATGTTTTAATTTACGACCTTTACAATACATTTCAATTATTTTAGCAGAATTTTTTGATAAAAGAAAGAACCCCCAAACATAGTAGTAGTAGTAGTAGTAGTATGTTTTTAGCTCACACATATACTATACTATAGTAGTGTGAGCTATGGTGACCCTAATTTTTTCGAGAAAAAAAAAGTTGCTCCGATTTCAAATTTTTTTATATATCTTTGCGTTTCAGATTATTTGGAAACTTTTTTGTCGCGCCGTCTGTCTGTCTGTCTGTATGTCTGTCTGTCTGTCTGTCTGTCTGTCTGTAACGACCAACGCGCATAAATCAAAAACCGCTCGGCCGATTTTAATGAAATTTGGTACCTAGGCTGGGTCTTGGGTCGAGATGGTCTCATTTAAAAATAAACAAAATCCACCGAACACAAGCCAAATAAAAGGGTGGGGGAAGATTTCAAAAATTAGAGTTTATGTGAAAATATTAATGTCTACTGTATGTCTGTCTGTAACGACCAACGCGCATAACTCAAAAACCGCTAGGCTGGGTCTTGGGTCGAGATGGTCCCATTTAAAAATGAACAAAATCCACCGAACACAAGCCAAATAAAAGGGTGGGGGAAGATTTCAAAAATTAGAATTTATGTGAAAATATGGCGCGTGTGATATCAAACGAAAGGTAATTAAGTATGGAGTTAAACAAAATACATTTTAGTTTTTTTTTCTTCAAAAAGGGTGGGGGTAGATTTCAAAAATTAGAGTTTACGTGAAAATATGACGTGTGTGATATCAAACGAAAGGTAATTAAGTCCGGAGTTAAACAACATGGCTTGTGTGGTATTAATCAAAAGGCAATTTAGTCTGGAGTTGAATAAGATATATTTCAGGTTTTCGTTTTATTAGCTTGCACGTACACTATAACTATAGCAGCTAGTGTGAGCTTAGGGGCCCATATATTGGCAATTTAACTTGTAGGTAAACATTTGGGCGTAACACTCCGAATTATTTTTTCGATCTATCTATTTAGCCTTCTTCAATCCATCTGATCCAATGAAAATCTGCTCAACAAGCTCAAAGCAATGGGATTGTCGTCGAAACTTTACACTTAGTTTGAAAGTTACCTTAAGGATAGATCCATTTATGTTGCACTGGATGGCCGGAACTCCAACTCTTACCAAATAAATGCTGGTGTGCCACAGGGAGCAATCCTTTCGCCAACACTTTTTCTGATTTGCATAAATGACCTCATAGATAAAACAGTAAATCCACTTTATTGCTTTGCAGATGATGGCAATGTAGTCTCCTCAGTCATACCACCCACTCAGTGTCTATCCGCACGTGAATTCCATCATCTTAGACCAACTCAAATATCGCAGATAAATAACGACCTGGAGATAATAGAGGACTGGGGCAACAAAAATATTGTACACTTCAACGCGCAGAAAACCCAAGCAGCCCTGTTTTCAAAAAAGACCAGCTCCGGTGAGCCAAACATCATGCTATCTGGAAGTGCTGTCACATTGCAGAGCCAGTTGAACATCTTAGGAGTCACTGCAGAGACCAACATGCCTTGGGGTGCTATTTCGTACAAGACATCTGTATACACCAAGCCAACTGCTGACACTCTATAAAGCCTAGATTCGACCAACTATGGAGTACTGCTCACATATATGGAGTGCCGCACCCAAACATACCTTAATGCTTTTGAACACCGTGCAAAAACGAGCTATCAAGCTGATAAATGACCCCGCACTTACCCTTAGCTTGGATAGTCTCGAACATCGAAGAACTGAGGGCGATCTATCTCTCTTCTACAGGTATTATCACGGAAAATGCTCTGAAGAGTTGGCACGTATGATCCCCCCGGGAGTTGCACCTACTAGGCGAACACGTCAAACAGACGGTAACCATCAATTTACTGTCAAAATAGAGGCACCAAGAATCTCATTATATCAGAATTCATATCTCTGGAGAACAGCATCGCTGTGGAATAAACTCCCTGCGACAGTCTTCCCTGCAGGTTACAACCTGAACCGTTTCAAAACCAACACTCACCAACATTTTCGCGCACTGGCCGCTTCTCGAGCGTGATAGGGATCTCCTTGCGAGTGCGCCCAACCGTAAAAAAAAATCTTTGGACATAGGCCTCCCCCAATATCTTGCACTCTTCTTAATCTGTCGGCGTGTTCACCCATCTAGTTCTCGCGTGTTTCTTCAAATCGTCCGCTCATCTCTTTTGGGGTCTTCCCCTACTTCTTTTATTTTCCAAGGTCTCCAGTTTACAATACATTTGTTCCATCGATCGTCTTTCTCTCTGATATTATGACCGGCAAATTTAGATTTTAATTTTGCTACTTGTCCTCTGACATCCCTAACTTATATTTTATTTCTTATCCATTCATTCCTTTTTCTATCTGTTAGCTTTACATGTAACATTTGTCTTTCCATTTGGGCTTTTATTCCCTTATCCATATTTGATTTTGTAAGTGTCCAGGTCTGGGAGTTTTTTTTACTGACTGAAAATTCTGGCACAACCATGTTATTATTGTATTGTACACGAGCCGCCGCTGATTAAAACCGAAGGATCTGTCCTATTAGCAACTGAAGGAGAGTGGTGTTTTCCTCTCAAATAACAACCAAAGCACCCACCTCCGGGTGGAGTACCATTGGTCTACTTACTATGGTATTGATGAGTGTTAAGATAATTCGAAATGGGTAGGGTGCAAAAGTTGTCTGTCGGTACTCAAAATAATGTGCATAATTAAATTGAAAATATTTTAGAGGTTTTTCAAAGGCCGTGAAGTTTTACCATAATAAGCATATATTATATAGTTTACAACATTAATTGTCCCGCGTCGACACTTAAAGTTTTACTTACTTCAAAATTTAGAAGGACCATCAACTGGGCCTTATGGATATTCAGGCACCATTGGGAAAGCTTGAGAAACCCGTACAGACTTAAAATTTACTAGAGCTTATTCCCGATGATTTTAGTAAGGATCAAAAGTATTTATGGGATATATGTCAAGCAGTTACTTCTGACGTTTGCACGGAGAGCCTAGCAAATAGAAACCCGGGCCTCATCATCTGTTAAATATGATTAGATGGTCCAGAAACTTTGAAAAGGACATTTTAAAAATTATTAACCCAGTCATTCAAAGAAATGCGTTTTATGCCCATCCACAAAATCTTGCCATAGTAACAATTGAATCCAAATCTATAAGAGAGTTAGCTTATCATCGCTTACTGAAAATTCGCCAGCAAATGCAAAATATCACAGATATAAGATTTTTTACTGTGCCAAAAGTTCATTTCAATGCAACAGACTTTGTGGAGCTCATTGAATGGCAGTCCTGCAAGCTGACGGAACCTCCATTACTAGATAATATTTCCAAAGAAGATATTTTAGCTCTGATAGAAGTCTTTTGACAACTTTTGTCACGTGACTTCTACTTTGCTAGTTTTTCAAACAGACAAAATTTTACACTTAGACCCGACCTGTGCGACAAAAATAAAAAGAAATTTAAAAAAGGGTAGTTCCCTTTCTCTAGTAGGTCTTAATATCTTCTTCCGAATCAAAGAGAGTGTACTGCTTCGAGATATTTAAGTCTTCCAAAATTAAATGAATCATTTCCAGATCAGACGCTGATCAATCTCTTTTGTGTTTTTGCAGAGTATTCAGTAGTTGTTGTTGGTTTTAGCTTTTGCATTTAGGTCTTACTTCACTAGGCAGCTGCAACGGTAAGCAGTACGATCACTAATCTTAGGTCTTTGCTATTCTGTTTATTTCGAGACGTTGTCTTTTCTTATGAACCTAAAGATTTCTATCTAAAAAAAAACCAATCCTGGTGTGTGTGTGTGTGTGTGTCTTGAAACTACGGGAAAGTTTTTTCTTTCCACCAATCAGCCCCCGGTGGTAAGAATTAGGTTCCTAAATTTTCAGATGGATTTTCGATGCCATCAATCATGTTCTTAAATTTTTTTGCTGGAATCCACCATCCATTAATCAAGTTACTATATTTTTCTGATGGATTTCTAATCCCATCTACTGCAACCGGGTCTGGAAGTTGGTGGAGTTTTAATTATATTCGAGTCGAGTTAAAAAAACAGCATGTCTACAATAAATAGGGCTGCAGCTAAAATTGCGCTATAGCTTTTGAAGGGTAGTTCCTCATCTGAGGATTCAGGAACCTTCACATCTATAATAGAGAATATTATAAGTATATTGTTGGAGCGGCTTGTGTGTTACATAACTTTATCATTCGTCAAAATAAATTTGAGTTTATTGAAGAAGAATAAGAGGGAATGAACTTGCTAGATAAAATTCTTGACAATGATCAACTTTTTGAAGGAGACATTGCCGAACTAGATGAGAATGAAAAAAGAAACTAAATAATGAGAAATCTGTAAAAGTGGGCCAAAATCTCATTTTCATATTAGGTATGTCAAGGGCTATCAGAATCTGAGGGCACGGCAGTGCCTCGCCAAGTTCGCGCGCCGTAACCATCTTTTCTGGAAACATTTCAGCCGATATTTGACCTACCTAAAACTCTGCTTCGGAATGAGCTACGAATCTCAAACTCTGCACAGTCGTAGATCTCCATGGAGTTAACAACCCCTCCATGGAATTCCATGAAGTAGTAAAGTAGTTACGAAATTTCAAAAAACGTCGAAATTGCCACTCACTCACTGACTCACTCATGTATAGATCATCAATATTGTACTGTACTTCCAGACATGCTACAAAGCTGAAATTTGGCAGACTGATAGAAATTATGACCAAACCCCTGGGAAAAAACCCCAAAATTTTAATTTACTCCCCTCCCCTATACATTTAAAGTTATATAAAAGTAGCATCGCCCACTTCCAGAAATGCTAGAGAGTTGAGCTTTGGCAGATTGATAGGAACTATGATAAAACTATAGGAAAAAATCAAAAAACCCCAAAATTTTAATTTACTCCCCTCCCCTATACATTTAAAGTTATGTAAAAGTAGCATTGCCCACTTCCAGAAATGCTAGATAGTTGAGCTTTGGCAGACTGATAGGAACTATGATAAAACTATATGAAAAAATTAAAACACCCCAAAATTCTAATTTACTTCCCTCCCCTATAAATGTAAAGTTAAGTAAAAGAAATGCTAGAGAGCTAAACTATAGGAAAAAATGTGATTTTACGTCCCTCCCCTATAAATGTAAAGTTATGTAAAATTAACACTGCCCACTTCCAAAAACGTTAGAGAGCTAAGCTTTAGAAGGCCGATAGTAACTATGATAAAACTATAGAAAATACTCTGCCAATATATGGGCCCCTAAGCTCACACTAGGTACTATGGTTATAGTGTACGTGTGAGCTAATATAACTAAAAACTGAAATATATTTTATTCAACTCCAGACTAAATTACCTTTTGTTTGATACCACACAAGCCATGTTTTGACTTAAACTCAAATTTTTGAAATCTACCCCCACCCTTACAAAAAAAACAAAAACTAAAATGTATTTTGTTAAAGTCCGGACTCAATTACCTTTCGTTTGATATCACAAACGCCATATTTTCACTTAAACTCTAATTTTTAAAATATACCCCCACCTTTTTTTTTAAATAACTTAAAATGTATTTTGTCTAACTGCAGACTCAATTACCTTTCGTTTAATATCACATACGCCATATTTTCACATAAGCTCTAATTTTTGAAATCTACCCCCACCCTTTTATTTGGTTTGTGTTCGGTGGATTTTGTTCATTTTTAAATGGGACCATCTGGACCCAAGACCCAGCCTAGGTACCAAATTTCATTAAAATCGGCCAAGCGGTATTTGAGTTATGCGCGTTGGTCGTTACAGACAGACATACAGACACACAGACAGACAGACAGACAGACAGACAGACAGACAGACAGACAGACAGACAGACAGACAGACATACAGACAGACAGACAGACAGACAGACAGACAGACAGACAGACAGACAGACAGACGGCGCAACAAAAAAGTTTCAAAATCATCTGAAATGCAAAGATATATAAAAATTTTTGAAATCGGAGCAACTTTTTTTTTCTCGAAAAAATTAGGATCACCATAGCTCACACTACTATAGTATAGTATATGTGTGAGCTAAAAATTAAAACACCCCAAAATTCTAATTTACTTCCCTTCCCTATAAATGTAAAGTTATGTAAAATTAACATTGCCTACTTCCAGACATACTAGAGAGCTGAGCTTTGGAAGAGAGGAGATTTACTTCCTTCCCCTAATAATGTAAAGTTATGTAAAAGTAACACTGCCCACTTCCAGAAACGCTAGAGAGCTGAACTTTTTAAGACTGAAAGACAATATGATAAAACTATATGAAAAAATTTAAAAACACCAACATTTTAATTTACTTCCCTCTCCTATAAATGTAAATTTATATAAAACTAACATTGCCCAGTTCCAGAAATGCTAGAGAGCTGAGCATTGGAATGCTGATAGAAATTATGATAGAACCATGGAAAAAAATTAAAAAATCTCAAAAATTTAAGTAAGGCATTGCAAAAGTTTTGAACAATATTCCGCATATTTTAATACTTTAAAAATTAAGTATTATCCAATTCCTTTAAAAAAGAAGTGAAATCATAACAAAAACATTTCATGTAAAAAAAAGCCAAGTACGTGAAAATGGCATTCCGTAAAAAGAATTGAGATAAAAGTAAAGCCAAGTTTTCCAATACAAATTTCAAAATAAAAGGTTCTTACTAGTTTGGAAATATTTTTCTAAACTTGGCTATTACGGCTGTAAATGACTCTTAGGCACAGTGCTAAATTTGAACATAAAGAAGTTTGGCTGTAATAGCTCAGTTTAATAAAACATTTCCAAACTAGTAAGAACCTTTCATTTTAAAATTTGTATTGGAAAACTTGGCTTTACTTTTATCTCAATTCTTTTTACGGAATGCCATTTTCGCGTACTTGGCTTTTTTTTACATGAAATGTTTTTGTTATGATTTCTTTTTCGTGAGACAAGTTTTTCTTCGAAAAGCTAAAGGAAAAAATGAAGGGGAAACATCGAAAAAAGGTTGGGTTATGTATCTTTCTTCTTTTGTCACTCGTGGTCGTGATGCCACCGGGCCGAATGAGTTCATTTGATGCCATCAGAAATAATGTCATATTGATGATATATGTCAGCTGTCAACCAACTGCTGGCATCGCAAATCCACCGATGGACAAAATAGATGAAAAAAAAACCTTCCCTACGTTTTCTAACTAAACCAGTCTAGAACACGGGTTATGTGTAGTTTTTAAACTCCACTTAAATACAAATACAGAGTTTTGCTGAAAACATATTTTAGTTAAAGTTTTAAGTGGCTCAATTCCAAAACAATTCAATGTGAAATCTCTACACCCCTGGAGATGGAGTTTTCTGTAAAGCGCGATATATGTATTTCAGAGTGTTTATTTTAGAAAATTTACCGTTTTGTTTCAGTTCTAAAAACAATAAAACCAACGGTATTACACAAGGTTAAATTCTTCACGATTTTAACAAAATTTAAATTTTTATGTACAGGGTCTTTCATCATAAACCTTTAATGAAGAAATTTTTTTTGCTATTCTACGAGTTTCAAACCAAAAGCATTCAAAAGGCAGTTTTTTGCACACTTGACAGCACTTTTGTCATCGCTGGTTTATCCTAGTCACTCTAGGCACTTGCCTAGGGCCACAGGGCCCTTGTTCAAGAACTCAATATAAAATAGAAAAAAATTAATTCTTGTTAATTTTCTGTTTTTTTTTTGGAAAATTACTATCTAAATCTAGGTATTTAATAGAATTGACTAAATTATAGTGCCAAAGTTTTATCTGTTGCATTTTTGCATAGGTAATCATGCAAAAAGTGGCAGATTCAAAGGGGAATATAGCAAGTGCATAAACCGCATTTTCTTATGTAAATCTGAATTTATTTTAGTACATATTTCAGCTAAATTTGCAGTTTTTTTCAAAAATTAAAGTTTGAATTTGCTAGAATTAATGTATACAAAAAATCATTAAAATCAAAAAGATGACCTACTAACCCTAATTTTTAACTGGCTTGCCCGCGCATCAATGGCTGGTGAAGGTATTGTTTTCGACGAAAATATATTTTTTTAGATAACGCCGAAAACGTGTTATTTGGGTATATTTGGACCTATTTTAGCAATATCGTCGTGACGTTAATCTGTGTTTATCTATGTCTGTCCGTAACACGATAGCTCCAAAACTGCTAAACCAAAATTTTCAGGTAAAATAGTGTTCGACACTGTATCGAGCTGATTAGATTTTGGTCAAAATCTTTAATTAATGCTACTGACAGTTTTTTGACAGTTTAAGAATTGAAAATATGCCAACTTTTTAACGGAGCTTCGCATAAATATGCGTTTTCCTAAATATAGTAGAACACATTTTTCTCAATAGTTTGTGGTATAAACAAAACCGTCGTAGAAGCTTTCGTTTCTGAGATACTAAAAAACTGTTTTCAAGGCTGATATAACATGGAGTTCACTTGGAGAATGCTAATGGGCTAGGAAGGTAACAGATCAGTCATGGATCCATTTATTTTTGTTAATTTATACAAGTTAATTTACTGGGAAAAATTCCAGGCGTCTAGGGACTTTTTTGATCCCGGATTCAGATTGAGCGTCGAAAAATACTTAGGAATATTAAGGTGTGTCTTACTGATCTCGACATTTTTTCGTGAGGGTTAATAATAACACCGTTCAACAGGTAAAATGTTGCAAGAATATTTTTTGTGGATTGTTATTCTCCAGGATACCCCGATTCCATAACCACCTTTGGTTTATCTAAGTTGGCTCACTTTTGTAGGAAAAAAAAATAAAAACTGTTTTTCGTAAAATTCATATAAAAAAAATTATATCTTGAAAGCATCTAAAGGTATACAACTCGAAAATGGGATAAAATTGAGGGAGCATAGCTGTATCTTACAGCGGAATATAAAAACCATCCGTAGCCGTCTTACCATTGACTTCTATACCCTACGGGTAGACCCGGCATGGGCCAAATTTGCCATTATATCAAGCTTTTATCGCAATTGACCAAATACAAGTAAGAATTTAATGAGCAAAATAGGGATGAAAATAGAATTTCGGTTTGGTGAGTCCGGAAACATGCAACATCGCAAAAATATTCTATTTGCTTGTCTTGGATAAAAAAGGGCAGTGGCGGCGCAAAATAAAAATTTTGAATTCCACTAGAATTTTTTTATCAACAATTTTCTGTTTGAATAATAAATAATTCATGAATACTTACTTGTGTGTGTTTACAAAATTCTCTTCAGTAAAAAAAAGAGTAAAAAGGATTTCTAAGCATGCTAAGTGCAGTGGATGTATTAAAATTATTGTTTTCATCTTAGAACTTTACAAATGTTGTACCTTCCAGGTAAAATATTTTCTTTCTTTGAACAAGGGTCTTCTTCAACTCTTCTTTTCTTGGGTGGACTACAAGTTATGCTCGTGTCAGATGAAATTTCGGAACTAAAAATTTCAATTCGGAATGGGACAACCGGGCGCTGGGCCAACTCGGCGCCGCCAACAGGGCGCCACGCCGGGCCTAATGGGCGCCGGGCCAACTCAGCGCCGGACTATTTTTTTTTCGATAAAATGTGCAGATGAAAACAAAATAAATATGTTATTTATACAAAACTTTCAACATCTATTAAGTCGAGTGTTGAAATTTGGTAGGTGTAGTGTTCTGCGACTTGAAACACCGCCAAGTTCCATATTCGATACATATCGATGCATAAATAAGAAAGTCCGCCATTTTGGATGCGCCATTTTAATTTTTTTAAGTTTGTTTTTCATCTGCACATTTTATCAAGAAAAAATATTTTAGTCCGGCGCCCAGTTGGCTCGGCGTCAAGTTGGCCCGGCGCCCAGTTGGCCTGCCGCCCAGTTGGTGCCGCCGAGTTGGCGGCGCCCAGTTGTCCTAGACTGCAACACATTTCAGGGGTCTGGTACGTTTTACCACCTTTCTTAAAACTACGAAGTTTTTTGAAAAATGATAATTTTAGACCATTTTATAGTGATTTCTAAAAAAAAAATTGCGGACTATCGTTGATTTTGTTAAAAAAATTGAAATTGAAACATTCTTAAAACCCCATTAAAACCCATACAAATTGCTACAAAAGAAGCACAAAACGGTCCCTGACGTCTATCAGCTGTCAACAAAAACTTGAAATAACTAAGGTCACTGATCGAAATCGGGTCAGTTTTTTTGGTCCTTTTATGAAAATGCACAATTTTTAAAAAAGCATGAAATTCAAAACAAAATCAAGAAAACTATGATTCCTACATTTTTACAAATAAAAATTAGTTTAATTGAACATTATATCAATTTTTATTCCTTAAAACACTAAAAATTAATAATTATTTACTTTTTTAAAATTTATCGAAGGTCTAACTGAACAAAAGCAAACTGAACCCATCCGTATCGAAATGAACCAAATCAAACCGAATCTAACGGTTCGGTTTGGTTCGGTTCGATTTGCTTAAACTGAACCGAACCTAACCGAATATAGCTAAACCTAACCTAAACAATCCTAGCGGAACCTAACCGAACATACTCAAACTGAACCAACCTAACCCAACCTAACCCAACCTAACCCAACCTAACCCAACCTAACCCAACCTAACCCAACCTAACCCAACCTAACCCAACCTAACCCAACCTAACCCAACCTAACCTAACCCAACCTAACCCAACCTAACCCAACCTAACCCAACCTAACCCAACCTAACCCAACCTAACCCAACCTAACCCAACCTAACCCAACCTAACCCAACCTAACCCAACCTAACCCAACCTAACCCAACCTAACCCAACCTAACCCAACCTAACCCAACCTAACCCAACCTAACCCAACCTAACCCAACCTAACCCAACCTAACCCAACCTAACCCAACCTAACCCAACCTAACCCAACCTAACCCAACCTAACCCAACCTAACCCAACCTAACCCAACCTAACCCAACCTAACCCAACCTAACCCAACCTAACCCAACCTAACCCAACCTAACCCAACCTAACCCAACCTAACCCAACCTAACCCAACCTAACCCAACCTAACCCAACCTAACCCAACCTAACCCAATCTAACCCAACCTAACCCAACCTAACCCAACCTAACCCAACCTAACCCAACCTAACCCAACCTAACCCAACCTAACCCAACCTAACCCAACCTAACCCAACCTAACCCAACCTAACCCAACCTAACCCAACCTAACCCAACCTAACCCAACCTAACCCAACCTAACCCAACCTAACCCAACCTAACCCAACCTAACCCAACCTAACCCAACCTAACCCAACCTAACCCAACCTAACCCAACCTAACCCAACCTAACCCAACCTAACCCAACCTAACCCAACCTAACCCAACCTAACCCAACCTAACCCAACCTAACCCAACCTAACCAAACCTAACCTACCTATTGTTAATAAATATAGTAAAAGTTGTTAGGTTTATGTCCAGGGGGTAACCATTGTCCATAATCGTCGGAAATCGAGTTAGGATTAGTGTATGCGACCATAAACATTGAGTGGCGAGTGAGTGTTTGGTCTTCAATTTTTTTAGGGAAATTTTTCAAAATCTTTTTTTGGGCACTCTGGGCACCCTAATAAACCGTAATCTGGTCACCCTAATCCATCGCAATCAAAGAAAATGGGTAATCGAAGTGTCACAAATTTTTTGTTGGTTTCTATTCTTCTTTTATATTATGTAGGACAAAATTATTAATTAAACTAAGTGACCTTATTATGTAAGACAGCATGATAGTCAAATGACATTAGAAGGACATAAACATATGATACCGGCCTGTAGACCGGTCGCGGTGGTCATATAATAATAAATATATACTTTCGCGATGAAAGACCAAAATTTAACTTAAAATTACTGTAAAGTCCGCAAAAAACATTAAATTTATCGAAATTTATAAAAACATAGATCAGTGTGTGTAACAATTCATCAAGATGTATGAAACTCGACCGTGACATGTCAAAAGTTTGGTTCGAAAAAACAAAAACAACTGGATAAAAATCGGTATGTAAGCATTTAAAAAGAAATCATTTTTAAGAAAATCAAATACTTTTTTTTAATTTTCATGCAATGCAAAAAAAAGTGCGGTGAAGTGACACTTTCTGAATCAAAATGTGTGAGGGTAAAATCGCACGGTCGCAGAAAAAACTATCTATCGTGACGCTACTGAACTTTCTCGTGTTTTAGGAAAAACTATCCGTCAAGACGACTTACCCATGAAATGTTGTTTTTTTATGGATTTTTTTTCTTCTTTTGCACAAAAAAACAATTTTGGACCATGTTTAAACTCAAATAGTTACTTCTAAACTTGTTTTTAAACGTTTTAAGATTTCTTTTTGTAATATTCCCGCACAAAATTAAAAAAAAATCATTTTCGTACTTAGACAACATTGTCTATCAGTTTTCCCTGTATACACGGACTAACAGGTAGAATCACTCAAAATACGGCAGGTGGATTAAAGGTAGCCAGCTGCTTTTCTGTCGCACTTATACCGTCAGTGTGAAAGAGATAAAAGTACCCTTATATTATCTAGGGTATTATTAGCATGCAAAATCACCCTATCTTTGTCCGTTTCACATGTTCAATAATGTCTATCTCTGTTTTTATTGTAAAAGAAATACCCGACCATAGGAACCAAATTGGATAGGGTCAATAAAAAATGCCTTGTCTTTCCGTCTCTAACGCCCTTTTAGGGCGTTATACAACTCAATGCGTCTTACCAATATATTGCCAAAAAACTGCTAAAAATTGATAAATTCGAAAACAAGCCAATAAAACAAAAAGAATAGCTAAGAAGAAAATTTGGGTTGACATTTGTATCAAGTAACAAATTTACTACAAAAAATGTCCTGTACACTTTTTTCAGACGTTCACAATTATGGAAGTAAATTTGATTTAAAGTTGATCAAATAAAAAAATGTATTGTCTCTGAAATTAAAACTATTTTTAAATGGCATTTTTATTAATTTGAAACAGAAAACTTTTCTTTTGAAGGCTATTTACAAATGTAAACAAACAATTTTTAAAGATGGCCGGAAACGATGTCCTTAGTAGAGGGCGCTAACTCCATCAGCTGACGAAACTTGTGCATATGGCGGGAAATTTAAATGCAAAGTAAAGTAAAATTGCTACACTTTGAAGACTGTCTTTGGTGTTGTTGATCAGGACAGTCCCTTTGCAACCTCCAGCAGTAGTCTGCCATCATATGAATGTCTCATCTGCCTTGGTAACGCTCTTTCATTCCTTTAATATCCTGATGGAATCTCTCTCACTGTTCTCTGTTTTTTTTGCAACATTCTACTTCACACCTAGATATCTTCCAACCTGATGATTTTACAATAAAATGTATTTGACATATTTTTTGGCTACTTCTCCAAGGAATTTAATGGTATGACAGATAAGTCATGTTACCAAGCGGATTTTATTAAATTAATTTTTTTCTGAAAAATCGCTTTTTTCGATTTTGAAACGTATTCTAATCAAGCGCGCTTATGTAAATATACCATTTTTTTGCATAAAAATTTTACAGGTAATAATTTATCATTTCGCCAAATTTTGATAATTTGCTGCCTACAGTTTTAAAGTTATAGGACATTTTTTTACGAAAAACACGGTAAAAAAGAATAATCGTATTTTTATTTTTTTTTACACAAAAGTGAGCCAACTTGAACAAACCAATGGTAGTTCCGGAATCAGTAGATAGCACTGAATAAAAATTCATTTTTTTTGCAACAAGAACTTTCTTATTTTGTAGAGCGGTGTAATTTTTGGCATCTGAAAGTTTAGTTTCACATATTGAATATTCATGCTGTCTGTAAAGTCGACTCAAATATTTTTCGTGATTTTTTTTTGTTAAATTCAACTTGTCCCACTGAATTTATTTGTTAAGGGAAAGGGGGCCCTTTTTACCGCTAGTTCCTAGGGCCCGTTAGGATCTTAAACCGGCACTGACTTCTGTCAAATATGACATTTATAGTTTACACTTTGAATACAAGTTATATGTGTTTTTATATGGAACACACACACACACACACACATATTTTTAAATCTACATTCGCTTTTTAACAATAGCACTCACAGTGGGTTTTTCTTTAACGATTTATGATATATAAACAGTTATAGATAAAACCCAGTATCTGACAAAATTGTAGGGCATTGCATTGTCATTATAATTAAACCATTTATTTAGATTTAATATAAATTATATATTTTTATATATTTTAAATGATTTTTTCTAAGAATAGTAGAGTTATTTATTTATTTATTTGCTTTGTCTACAAAGTCTTACAATACTTTATCAGACAAGAAAGCATGTTTTGATTGATTAATTGACTGATTGATTTGATTAACAACTTTATTTGTGTATGTAAAAATTATCACGCTGTATATATGAGTAGCAGAATACAAGAACCTGTTGACGTTTATATCTTTTATATTGTATTGGATCATTTTATGCCATTATTGTATAGAAGTTTGCGACAGTTCATTTTCATTTTCGGTTTTTTATTTGGCTGAATCAGGGCTATCAAAATGGACGGGCCACGATCCTCCACTTTGTTGACGTCACATCCGGGGCTGATTTTTTTTTGATGGTCACGTTACGACACAGCTGATTGTCTTTAAAATTTTGAAGTTGGAATGACGGTTCATGGATATTTGATTTTTTGTTAAATAGAGCCGTTTTTGAGATTGTTTCTACTTTATTCTGGCAGAACAATTTTTTTAAATGTATAGTAAGCCCTAATTTTTCATAGCCGCTTCATTAGCTCACACAAAAATTAAGTTTGAAGCAGAAGCGAATGTGACAATCACATATGACAAAGTCAAATACATGTCAAATATAACAGTTGGCATGTGGTACATAGCGGGTAATTTGAATTCAAAATAAGGAATGCTAAATCTTGAAGATTTTAACCTTTTAATCATGTTGCTTCCTTACAAACATTTGGTGGAATATCGGGATGGTGTCTGAGAATATTTCACTGAAATTTTGCGGAAATCTGTAGTGCCATTTTGAAAATATCCTAAAAAAACGTCTGACCTCCCATAAGACCCAATGTAAAATTCAGCCCCGGGAGAACAGCTGATTTTTTCAGGGTCGTGGCCTCTATTTTTGTGTTGGCCTTGGCTGAATATCTGACATAAAAAATATATTATATCAGATATCGTAACATTTTTTCTGATTTTCTCCTTCACAAATAAAATATCTGTAGCATGCGTAGCGCGTAATTGGGAAGCTAAACTTATCTTTTGAATGTGATGATTTCTCTGAGGAAAATATGTAGCAGCAAAACTGCCAAATTTAAATATACTAGGGCGCTAACAAATAGGGCGAGTTTATTAATTAAACAGATCGGTTTTTTGAGATATGTCAAATAAATATGTTTTTCGGTGATTACGACAACCACCAAAAAATAAAAATGAATGCGATAAAGTGGGAGAGTTTGTAATTTCATCGATGCAATCAAACGGGTTCTTGAAAAGTTCTTATGCCATTAAACAAGTTCTTCCAAAATTTCAAACGAATTACAAACTGATGATAAACTTCACGAGAGAACAACGCTATCGCTGGAGGGGGTGATGGATCTCTGTCTCCGTAACTTTCAAGTGAAAGATAAGTTTTACGCGCAAAATGATGGACTTCCAATGGGTTCATCTCTTTCGCCAGTGCACAGTGAAACGTTTTGAAGATCTAGGTGGACAACCCCTGAGCAACATTAACACTCTTTAATGCTTGATTTTTGCAGCTTTAAAATAACATAAAATATTTAAAAGCATTTAGTATTTGCAATATTACCTACCTCTTATATAGGGTGATGCAAATTTTAACGATTTTAAGATTTGTAGTCATACCGTATGTTTTTAACGAAAATTGTTTCAACACATTTTATAACAATGAAGTAACGGTATATATTTTTTTAGTTTTTGCAAGAAGGAATTTAAATAAAACAGTTTTGCAATATACAAGGTGTTTCAGAAAAATTTAAATAAAGACGTTTTAGGCGGTAAGGGACGATCAAGAAAAAAAATCCGCTCTCATCTGTTACTGTATGAAAAATAAATGCAATAAACATTTTAAACCTCTCACGCCTTGCCCGGGGTGAAACCAACCCCTAAAATTACAATGGGAAATGTTCATCGGATGGCATTATCTTTAAAGGGGTTTAATGTGAGAAAATTTAAGAGATATTTGGATTTTAATTTTATCTAAGAAAGTTTAAAAAAATATTTATTAAATTGGAACATTCCATTTTTATTTAAAAAATATTATTACTTAACATAACAAATAATAGAATAATTCACTAACATAAGTCCATTTTGATGGAAGCAGAGCACAGCAGGTAACTAATTTAATCGAAATGGAAAGGTACAAAATGAAATTTTAAAATTCAAGTAGTAACACCTGTTTATTAAATTATTCTTCTGAAGACACCGACAAATTGTCATCTTCAACGTGGTTGGTTTAAATATTGAATATCAGGACTTTTTAGTAAATTAAGAACTTCTGGGGAAAATATTGACGCCGATTTTGTGTGTTAATTCTGAAACTATTTACTACTGGATCTGATGAAATTAAAAGCATTCTTAACAAATCTTTATTTGTGGCTTCCCTGGATTTTTTTTGTGTTTGAAATTCTCTAAATCTCCTGCAATCTTTATGTCGTACATCTTGCGCGTCTTCTGAAAGTTGTCCTATGGGTATTTTGTAGCTTTTAATAATATCACTACCATGCACTAAAATTTTGTGTACTGTAACGGGCATGTAAAACCATGGATAGAGATTTATAAATAGATCTTTGGTTTCTTTTGCATAGTTCTCAAATTTGCTACTATCAATTTCATGACCTGAGGAAAGAGCTTGAAGAATAACACAACAAATTTTTGTCTAAGCCTGTAATCTCCGCACTTTTTTCGTAATTTTTAAAAAATGTTCGAGCCGTGTTGCCATCATTAGTAGACCCAAAACCAGGTTTGGGTCTATCAATGATTAAACCTAACTCAGTTTTAAACTTGTTCTGAATGTCTTCTTTTCTTTTAGCAAAAGTTGCTTTCATGGACTCAGATCTCTCCTGCCATGTATTAATATCCAATCTATAACTAATATGAAGAAGATATTCAAAACATCTGATCCAACCGTGCAAGCTAGATATACCAAATCCGTAATATTCTTCTCGAAAGTTTTGAGCATGTTCTGATATGTTCATGCTTTTAGGCGTGGCTTGACAAATATAACATGTTTGGCTTGAGGAAGTTTTACTTAAAACATTACAGATTTTTCCATCAATCATTGTTAACATTAACTGATGATGAATATTGATTTGTTGATTACCGACAGTCACAGTTGTTGGCTTTAAATCATTAATTTGGTTTTTAATTTTGTCTGCTTCACAGAAAGTTACGTTGTTTGTTTCTTTACAAAAAATGAATTTTATTGGTCGACAGTTTCTAGTAGATGATGTGCGATTATTTTGCCAAGCACAAGTGCCGTCATCACAGAGAGGATGTAGTTTAATGGGCACGAAAGAAAAAATAAATAAATATTCATCATTACTTAACTCATGAGAAAATCTCTGTTTGTACCTGCTGTGCCCTGCGCTACCATCAGACCCCCATTTGCTAACTAAAGTAAACTCTAATACACCATCGGCAATTAATCGTTCAAGGACAGAATCTTGTACAATAGACAGTCTTTGCGCTGTCAGGTCTAAAATGGCTTGAAGTTTAATTTCAGAACTAATTTCAGTTATGGTGATATCATTTTCTGAAGGACAGCATTCACTTTTGGCTAGCTGGAGAGCATAGTATGAGGGATAAAGCTTATGTACAACATTATTGGCTCTAGTTCTTAGTAAGTTATAGGAATTTTTAGAGAGCTCACAGTCTACATAAATTGCAAGTGCTTCTTCTTTTGAAAACATCCTTGAAACATTATCGCTTGCTCGCATTTTTTTTATATTTGTTGCCCTTTGTGGTGAACAACTCGCTAACTCTTAAACTATAGTAGCTGCATCTCGCTTTCCAGATGCTCTTAAAGTAACGGCAGCTGCAAATGTAATTTCATCCATTTTATTTGTTTGCAAAAGGCTCTGAAATTTACGCTTTTTTATTTTGTCACTACACTCATTAAACGGGTTTTTAGATGGTCCTAAATTTCTCGGTTCTGATAGGAATTCTGAATCCGATTTTTTGTTAGAAATGGAAAATGTAATATCTTCTCTATCCAGCCAATTCTTATTAGATTTTAAAAACAACTGTTTATTTTTAGATTTTGACCACCGGATTCCAAGTTGTACACAAAAGTTATGAATTTTAGAAGCCCATTTTACTTTGTCTTCTTTTTCTAAATGCTGAACTTTAAATTTATTTGTAACATAATTAAAAATGTGTGATTCTCTATTTTTTTTAGGGCTATCCAACCAGACTTTTAAAAATTCGTGTCTTGAAATTTCGGGCATTGTCTGCAACAAAAATATATAACTATAGGTACACTGAAAACACACCCACACAGGATTAGAAGATAGAATTTTTGCAAAGTGCATTAAAAATATTTTTATTATTATCTTGCAAACTAAACTGTGTTAATTAATTTCTCAATCATATTCCTAAAACCGCATAATAATAACTTGCTTTGTTTAGAACTTAATTTTTTTGACTTTTTTAACCTCAAAAAACTTCCCTTGGGGTTTGGTGCAGATGCATTTTTATTAAGCTTGGTTAAGCTTGTGACAGAGAGAAAAGTTACTGTTAACAAAAATTCGTGAAAGTCGAGAGTTTCAAAAACCCATCGTACAGACATACATAGGGCATATTCTTAAATTACGTAACCCCTCTTCCTACCTCCGTAATGCATTTTTAAGACAAAATATATTCAAGAATCATGACAGTGTAACGCAAGATTAATAACCCCCCTTCCTTCCTTGAGCGTTAAGTACTTTAGGAATCGGCCCATACACATAGGTACATGGAATAGGGTGTCTCAGATAAAAGTAACTACAAGGGGGTTTATGAGGATTTAGGAGACGGTAAGACATACCAATTTTGGTAAAAAAGTGGCGCTATTCCGAGCTGTATCAAAGAAAATGAGGGATCTGATACCTTCCTAGCTAGCCTATTAGCACACTTCAAGTGAAGCCATGATAATATATCAGCTTTGAAAAGTTTTTTGTATATATCTGCGAAACTGAAGCTCTTACGAAGTTTTTAGTTATTTTACACGAATTATTGAGCAAAATATAGTCTACTATATTACGAAAACTGTATATTGAAACGATGCTCCGTTAAAAGGATAGATTTTTATAGTTTTAATTGTCAAAAAACTGTCATTAGCATTAATAGATTTTGACCAAAATAATCAGCTCGTAAGAGTGTCGAGCACTATTTTACCTGAAAATTTTATGGAAATCTGTTCAGCGGTTTAGGAGCTATCGTGTTACGGACAAAAATAATATGCACACACACACACAGACAGACATTACGATGATATTGCTAGGATAGGTCAAAATACACCCAAATAACACATTTTCGGCGTTATCTAAAAAAAAAAAATTTCGTCGAAAATAATACTTATTAATAATACCATTGCTATGCGGGCTAGGAAGGCAAAAACTAAAAATTGTGACTTTTTGAAAAAAATCAAGTCCTAAAAAAATTTTTTACGTCATTTTATTGGCCTAGTCATATTTATATAGTTTTATTCAATTTGTTTAAAAAAAGGCGACAGTATTTTAATTTTTCGAATAACACAATTTAAGTTTTTTATTTTAAAACCCCCTGTAGATATTTTTAACTTCGACACTGCATTCGATTAAGCTCGCAATAGCGCCACTTTTTTCCTTTTGAACGAATATCGTAACCGTTTCTGAAAATCCCACAAAGCCCTATGTACTTACTTTTATTTGGACACCCTGTAGACAAACAGACACATTGACTCATCGTGATATGGAAAAATGCACGAAGATTGACTAATTTAGGTTAGTTAGAAAATCCCCAAAGGGCACATTTGTGAAGGTATCAAAAAGAAATTGTCATTAAACACAAATAATACGTTTTCTATTTTTAGAGTTGCAGGCTAACAAAATAATTAAGTATAAGTTAACCGCATAAAAAGGACAAAATTTTAATACTGCGTCAGAAAGTAGGGATTTCGGTTAATTAGAAAATAATAAAACTAACATCAACAAATTTTAACAAACTAAAGTTTCAGTCCAACAAAAACTATATAAAAATAAAATTTTCCTTACCAAAACACCAGCGAATTCATAAAATTATAGCAAGTAAAACACTGCAACAATGACAGTCAAAATGCTTCCCTAGTCTTGAGGACATGTCACTCTAAAAATGCCTGGCACTTGTTTTACTCCAGCGCCTACTACGTGGAAAATAACAATATTGTTTTAAAGCATTGCCCATACATAAGATTAAAATGTCTAAGCAGAAAATTTTTAAGATGCAACTTTCAATGCAAATATTTTGACAACCAGAGGGGATAAAAAAATAATATTTTGGATCTAGGATGTATGGAATATGCTCTTTAATTGTAGGTAGCTGAAATGTTCATTTATAGTACTTAACCATGTCCACCTAGATTAGTCAAACGTTCCACTGTGGCAGTGGTAGCAAACATCTACATGGAGTGGTTCGCGGACCATGCGATCAACACAGTAAGAGTCAAACCAAAACTATGGCTACGATACATGGATGACATATTTATTATATGCCCGGAAAATGATGACGAATTACAGAATTTTCTACACCATTTAAACGGTATTCGACCACCAATCAAGTGCACCATGGAAATAGAAAAAGATTCGTCCTTACCTTTTTTGGATGTTCTTGTCAAACGATTAGACAGAAACATTCTAACCTCTGTATATAGGAAACCTACACACACGGGACAGTACCTAAATTTTAAGTCTAATCATTCTGTTGCTACAAAACAAGGAGTTATAAGAAGTTTGTATTTAAGAGCCGTAAATATTTGTAGTAATAGAAGAATTAACCACAGAAATTATCAACATTAAAAGGGACTTACAACAGAATGGTTATTCCGAGAAATTAATAAACTCAACGATATTTAAAATTAAGAACAAACTAAATGTACCAAATTCTCAAAATAATAATCCGTTAGGTGTTATTAACATTCCATATGTTCAAGGGATTTCAGAAAACATAAGACGAATAGCTAAACACTATAATATAAAAACAGTATTTTCTTTGGGAAATACGATAAGAAGTTTTGTAACTAAAACAAAACCAGACAATCCCTCAAATAATAAGGAATGTATTTACCAATTCCCGTGCGAGTGTGGTAAATCATATGTAGGTGAAACGAAAGAGGGAGTCTTCAGGTTAGAGTAAATGAACATCTAAAAAGTACCCAATTAGGGGATATTGAAAAATCCGGTTTAGCAGATCATGCATGGTCAAATGATCACAGGATTCAGTGGTCAGAAGCTAAAGTTTTGCATAAGGAGTCGCATTGGCGAAAACGAAAATTTATTGAAGCTGCGTTTATAATGCAGAATAAAGAAGTTTTCAGTCAACCAAGCACGGACATACCAAACCAAGTAGTATAAGTAGTAGCCTAGAGACTAGATTCTTTAGTTTACACTTGGTAACGGTTAGAGATACTTACTAACCGAAACGTCGTGTTTTAAAATAAATAAAGACAATGGATGTCCGAAATTTATTTCCACACAATCATTGTCTACGAGTTTCAAACAAAGAGTTAAAAGTTGTTGTTTTGAAAACTTCTGGTTAAAAATTACAAATATTCTTGATGTATTATATTTGATGATAATTCATCCAGTAATTTTGTTGTAAGAGTTTTAAGGCCTTGTGGGGGAAAATGGTAAAAATAGCTTTATGTTATGTAGTTTTGAAACAGTTTTCTCACAAAAATATGACTAAAACTATTTATTTTGTTTTACCCCGGTCGGGGTATTGCTTGACGACCGACCGCACCTGCCCATTGTGCGGGGATGTTGATGTGCAGTTTTTTTTTTGTTTTTCGGGGAAAATATATCCCTTATACATGTTAATGAACTACTGTGAAGGTCTTCCATTTTTTATTGGCATCATCGCTGATTTTTGTCAAAATAATATGTTCCATCGACTGATGGTGTCGATCGCAACACTCAGATGAATTTTATATTCATTTACGCACTTGTGTGTGTGTTTTATACTTCTTAGACAGTAGTTGTAAAGGAGCTCTTCAAAAACTACAAAATCGAGGCATGCGTATAATACTTAAATGCAACAGAAGGACTCCTATAGATACTATACAAATATTTCTTACTTATTTTTATTTATAAGATTCTTAATAACTTGAATCCTTCATATTTTGATAGATTTTTGAAATTTAATATGGATGTTCATAGGTATCCAACAAGAAGTAGGTACAATTTCTATATTCCTAAAGTAAAAACAAAAAATATTTAAATTCGCTTTTTGTTAAGGGGCTTCAAGAATACTATAGCTTACCATCAGAAATTAAACAATCTCAAAGTCTTGAAATTTTTAAACGTTTTATAAGACAATTTTTAAATGAGCGTTAATCTTAATTTTGAAGTCTTCAAAATTTCGAAATGTGGGAATTTTGTTGATTTTTTTTTTAATGCGTTTAGTTTAATATTTTTTCCTTTACAATTTAAGATTTAACTGTAGCTATTTGTTTGAAATTTAACCGTAAAAAGGATGTTTCTTAGTTTATTAGAGTCGATTAAGGATTTGTATTTATTCAGCTTTGTTGTATTAGGCATAAGAAGAGCAACAAATAAAGAGTTATTATTATTATTTATTACTTGTCAATCCAGGTCAAATTAGGCTCTTAACCTCGCTTTTTTATCTTCTATAAAAGAATCTTAGAGTAATAACTTTTCTTACTCTGAGAAAAGAATTCTTAAAACATTTTGAATCAGAAATTGACATATTGAACTAATGAATAATTTTACTAACTATACCGTAAAGTAAAAGGAGCAAAAAATTAAAAAAAGCGAACAAAAAAAAAAGAACCTAGCGTTGACGTTATTAACATCCATCGAAAATTGCTCATTGACCTTCAGAGTTGGTTTGCATCGATGACATCAATTGATGACTTGGTGGAATTTACCTAATTAATTTAAGAATGCGAGTGCTGGGGAAAGTCTGATAATGAGAGTAATCACTAGATATTTTCAGGACTAGGTTGAATTCCGAAGCAGATCGGAGGAGTTTCCCTTTAACGAAGGAACGAGTTCCGAAAACCTGTTTCGGTTCTTTTGGCCCAATGCAAATATTTCAAATTGATATCGTCTTAAAATGGCTCCAAAGAATTGAAGACCAAAAAAAAAACGAAGACCGCTCCACTCCGCAAGTCACTATCGTTCCTCTCTTTGATGCTTCTACTCTCTGTTCGGCTGTTTCTGGAACTCTTCCGTTCTTTTTTATTATCTCAAATAATTTACGTTTCCTAAAACAGGACGACAAAAAAATCTCGGCAGTGAAGTGCGCCTCTACTGGAAAAAATAATGACAACCTGTTTCTTAAAAAGAACTGCTCCCGGAATAGGTTGCCCGAAACTAGTACTGATTTGTAAAATAGTTCTTTAGTTCATTATTTTACGTGCTATTTATTTATGTCGTAAACTATTTTATTAGAAAAAAACATAATATACTCCCAAAATTAATGTCAACCACTTTATAATCGGGATCGTTTTGAAGTTTTTCTATCTGCTGTTTTGTGAACGACTAATTTGTTTACAGAATTTTAAAGAATTTATAACCAGTTATAAAGTTTAAAAAATCGACAACTCAACCCTTTCTGTATCTCGATACGAAAAGTGACCACGGTCATCAGATTAATGATTGTGTGAATCAAAGAACCTTAAGGGCCAAACTAGCCAGCGTACAACAACAGGCAACTCTTGCCATATGTAGTGCAACGTGCTCTAGCCCATCGGCTTCACATTTCACAGGCAGAGGCATGAAAAACAACATACAGAATAATGGCCCACAACCAGGATGACAGCGCAAACAAAATCATATCAATAGCCCCAATTAGGGAACTGGAGTTAAGCGCAACTCTAGAAATGATATCCGACGGCATACCCAACACGGTATACAGCAGAAAGCTATACAACATTATCCTCCCAGAGAGGGAGGACTGGACAAAGAACAATAATAATAATCCAATCCAATAATCCTCTTAGATGTTGGATCTAAAGTTGTTAATATGCAGGCAAAGGTCGAAATTAAACGTAATCGAGCCGAACAATAAAACACCTTATCTGACGGTCAAGCAGCCCTAAGAGCGCTTGATTCCTATACGGCCGGGAACCATGAGGAGCTACCAGGAATTACTAAATTATGATTATGGATACCGGGCACTCTGGGCATAAGGGAAAAGGACCGCAGATCAAACAGCGAGGAAAGCGGCATCTGCCGAATTTCTTGGCCCTGAACTAGTCTTGGGAAAATCAAATGAATGGACAAAAGCTTCCAACAATACTGGATAAAAATACCACTCTGAAGATTTTATTAAAAGTGCCAGAAAAACCAGTACTTACCAGAGAATAGACGGGTATTATAGTGACTGGGCTTTTGACGGGTCACTGCTGACTAAGAATAACCATGCACAGAATAGAAACAACTAAAACAATATTCTGTCTATCTAGAGGATGGCAAAGTCGTCAGAAATATACTGCGCGAATGTCCGGCTATTGCATGCTTACGTCAGAACAATTTCGGTAAATGTCAGATTGATTTACAAAATGTGAACAGTGTCTTGATAGCTAGCCTTTTTGGAGAACTAACCATACACTGGTAAAAACCAGTGGTTATAGTGGAAGGGGAAGGCACACTCGTGAGTCATGAATCATCATTACATGTTATATAAACTTTTATTTTTGACCTCTTCTGTCCTAGTCTATATTAAGATCGCTTACACCCTGTATTATGTAAATTTTTTTTTAAGCCTAATGTATAAATTTAATAAATTCGGGATCAACATAAATAATAAGCGAAGCGCTTAAAACAATATTGTTTGTTTAATTATAAATTTAATATTTTTGCACAATACCGTTTATACCTATTTATTTGTCAAAATTTGCTGACAAATTAATGTTCGGACTTTAGTTCGGACCAAATGCTTTTTATTAATATATATTAGTAATACGATATTTATTTTAATATTTGCGCAAAGTACCAAATAAAAACTTGTTTCAGAAAAAGCCAGTTTTCATTCTAAGAAGGCTGGGAGTAGAATCCAATTACAAGCTAAAGAGGCCAGCAAGTTCTAAGACCGACTAACGGTGGCGAAAATGGCGTGTATCTGAAGCCTGCTTTCCAGCATCCGTTTAAGTACGAGATTTGGCAAAAAGGGTTATAGATTGTAAGTAAATAATTTTATTTATTGTGCAGTTTTTCAGTAAGCTTGCTCAAGATCTTTGCGCTCACCCACGGGGTATCTAGATCTAATTAAAAAAAATATTGACAGTCAACTGTTTCTTCCTGGGGGGCTTAAAATACTTTGTTAATATTATGACACTCTTGTTAAGCTAATTAGATAGTTATACCTTATTTTACGTTATTAGTAGGAGAGATCCTGTCATAAACGATACGCTTTTACAAGTAACTCCATCTACCAACAACAGGAAAAACGAACAAAGAAAACCAAAGGCAGAAAATAGCTGGAAAGTAGCGGATTCTATTGAGGCAGTTAGTCCAGCACTATAGAATATTTCAAAAATAGCAGAGTGATGATGACAGTCTCAATGGCCAACATTAAAAGAAATAGTTAGAGGTGGCGATGCCACGTATCCAAAAATATTCACCAAGAACGTTGTATAAATATCTGACCCATAATTTCCATACTTACTCAAAATTGCAAAAAGCTAATCCATTTTCGTTATCCATAGTTATCTCCCATTTTAAGAGTAATAGGCAATCTGTCGTCCTTATGATCGGTGAAGCTAAGAACGGAAGCTTCGGTTCTTTCTAAGATGTTCCTCGTTATTTGCAATATGCATCTGATAGTTAATTTTTCATTTGTCGGTTGAAAAGTCCACAGCAGCCCGCTACACGCTTGAGAACTTCCACGACACCGATTTAGAAAACAGGAAGAGAAATGGAGAGAATTCACATGAATATTAAAGTAAGAGAGTAAAAGAAAAACGGAGTTGGAAAAGTTGGTTCTTGTCTAACTTTTTAGCTGCCAGGTGAAAGCAAAAAGCTGCCAAGCTTATTTTAAGTAGTATATTGTGAATACAAACTGTAATTTTTTTTGAAATACAAATATTTGAGGTATATGCTTACTTGTTTTTTTAATAAGTAAAACCGTTACAACGTGATATCGGTATTTTTCTTTTTAATGAAAGTACCTAATAATTTCCCTACTTACTTAAAATTGCAGAAAACATTTTTGCGATCTAGAGTCACTTTGAGAGCAATGGACGATCTATCGTCCATATAATCGGTTAAGCTAAGAGCGGAAACCCCGGTTCTTTTCAACGTGTCCTTCGCAGCGTGCCTCTGAGAACTTATTTTTTGTTTGTCAGTGCAAAAGTCAACAACTGCATACTAGACCCTTGTGAAGTTTGACGACATCGATTTACGAAAGAGGAAGAGAGAGAGTTTACTCGAATATTAAAGTTAGAGGGTGGCAACATCGCGGTTGAAATAATTGGTTTGCGTTTAATCCGAGAAGAGCATGTTTGCTCTTCTCGGGTTTAACTTTTTAGCCGCCAGTATAAAGCAGTATATACAAACTTAAAAACATATATTTTTTAAATACAAATTTCAACTTATCCGCTAGTTTAAAAAGGAAGCTTGTTGTCAAGTTTATTTCAAGTCGTGTGGTTGAAAAAATATATTTTTTAAAAATATATATTTCTGAGATAACCTTTTACTAGTTTTGTTGAAAATTAAAATCGTTGCAAGGCGTTAATGACATTTTCCTTTTCCCAAAAAAAAATTATTTTAAATTTTAAACTTCGACCAAAACTGTTCACTGAAAATACAAAATGTACGGTGCACATTAATATTCAGCCAATGAATGGAAGTTCATTGACTCAATGAGCACAAAAATTAAGATAATAAACTTTTGCACCATTTTATAATATTAATGTTGCTGAATCAATATTTTTTGTTCATTGGAAAAAAATTAATGTAAAAATAATTGATCTTATATAATGTTTTCTTTCTTTGTTATTTTTTAGTAAAATATATTTACTCATATACCATTTAAAACCCGTATGTTAACCCGCTTGCGACATAAAAACTGAATAAGATGGTTTTGGGGTTGACTAAAATATCTTGTAATTTTTCTTACTCAAAATCGCAGAAAGCTGATCCATTTTCACCATCCAGAGTCACTTTGAGAGCGATAGGTGATCCATCGTCCATATGATCGGTGAAGCTGAGAACGGAAGCCCCGGTTCTTTCCAACGTGTCCTTCGCTATTTGCCGCAGCATGTCTCTGACAGCTATTTCCGCGTTTGATTGAATGTGGCTCATGTAAGCTTGGACCACTTTTAGTCCGTATTGCGAGATTAGCTCGGACACCTAAATAAAGAAAAGTGGGGAAAAAAGATTAATAAATCCTCACGGCTGGAAGGAAAGTAAAGCGATAAGGGAAATTTAATTTTACCTTAATTTTTTATCGGAAGTTATTTGACTTAAAATCTTATTGCTTTAAATAGATTAGAAGTAACGTGATGCGACATAGCTCTTTAAATACTGCAAAGGTTAATGATAAAAGGTGTCTCTCTTAAAAGGAATCCCTATCCATCGTCGTAAATGAAAAAAGCAAAATCGTCCAATATAATAAATTATACAAAAATATCATTCATCGAAACAAGACAAGAGCAAAATTTTTTGTATGTAAGTCTTTTATCAAAACCGGACAAAACCAAAAAAAGACAAAACCATTAAAAGGGGCAGGGCCTTGCATGAGCAACTATCAAATTAAACTCATGGAAGTTTGGCGGCAAATTTAAATCGGGAACAAATAATATTGTTTTTAGACTCAAAAATACATAAAAAATGTCTGTTTTTTTCTTTAATTAGTACCCTCTCCTACTTTTCAGAGGTCAAAATGGGTGTTAACCGAACCGAACCGAACCTCTTGGTCAACTTATTGCAGATAAATCCTAACCTAGGGTCCAACACTTGACCTTTTTTAAGGATGGGCTTAATGAAAATTTCTGTGCTATAGCAATCAATGTCATTTTCTTTAGGCACGGCAGTAAAGAAATTGCAGTGAAGGATGCTTCAATTGCATAGCAATATCAGAACCGTTGTTCTTTAGGTGAATATCACAAGCTAGGTCCGCCCCTTTTTATGATTTTGTCCTTTCTGATTTTGTCCGGTTTTGATCAAAGACGTTATACAGAACTTCGATTTTGGTCTTCTCTTCTTTTGAAGAAGGACGTTTTTAATAATGTTCGGTTATTAATAAAACCTTTTTAACATTGGACTGTTATGCCATTTTTGTTTATGATCTTAGACGATTTTTTTATTTGTCCTTTATAATAAACTATGGGGTCCATTTCTCGGGTATTTGTCGTACCTTTAAAAAAGACCGTCCAAAACACGTCGTTTGTGTTGCGAGGGAAACATTGCTTGACTAACCTTAGATTTTTGCAGCACGCAACCCTTTCGATGGGTAAAATGTACTTCTTTATTTTGAACAGGGAAAGTGGTAACTTGTTTTAAAGGTCTTTTCAATTTCTTTTATATTTGTCTTCAAACTTATCAAAAAGCGATAAAAAATTAAAAAACTAAAAGTTCAAGAATTACTGCAAAATGGTTCTTCGATAAAAAATAAATTGAATTATCTCGATATTTAAAAAAATCTTAGAAATGTACAGCAGGTCTCATTTTCAATGGGATTTAATGAGAAACTAGGTTATTTCAAAAAATGTTGTCCATGGTTATTTATAAAGATGAGAGTTTTTGGATTTGACTACTGTGCTCTTTTTTTGAGCTCCTAAAAATGGAGCTATTAGATTTTTTCAATAGCCTGTAGTTTTTAGTATATGTTTTAAAAAGTTCGTATTTAATATAATAGATATAATTTATTTAAAATAAACAGTAAAATTTGTATTTTCTTTATAATAACAATTGCTTTAAACTGGTGGTTATGTCAAAATGAAATTTTAAAAATTTGTTTGCAAAATAAGAAAGTTGTATAGGATTTTATAAATAACGATTCTAAGATTATTTAAAAAATGGTTTAAATAACTATGTAAAAACATTTTAATAACTTTTTTAAGTTTAAAAATGGCGTTGTCAAAATCATCAGATTTTTTTTTTAAATCCTTTATTAAAAAAAAAATAACTTTTTTTTGTTTAATTAGGTTCGTAAAACATAACAAAATTAAAAAATATATATTTTGGAAAACCAGGTCCGTATTTGACTTTTCATTTTAAATCAATTATGTCAAAACCTACATCTGTCAAAAAATTTGACAGCGTCATTTTTTCACGAAGCTGTTTTTACAGAAATTAAATATTGTGTAAAATAAGCAAGACGTTAAGCTTTATTGAATTTACGATTTCTTCAAAAAACCTTGTCTAATAAAAACTAGAGGGTATGGGAAAAATCTGATATTGCCATTTTTAAGACTTTAAGTAAAAGCACGGTAAGGTAAAATTCGCAGATCTTTATTGATAACCGACCATTTAATCCCATCGTAAATGAAAAAAGCTGTACACTGAATATGTTCCATATACAGGCTGATTCACTATATTTGGAATCCTCGGTCAGCGCCTTTAATATCTATGAAAAGTAATTCTATAATTCAAAATCTGACGTCAATCGTTATAATATACGATTTTATTATTCCATTTAATATATGAAGATTGATGTCAATTGACAAGAACTGTCGTATGGATTAAAAAACTTTTGATAAACTACAAAACTTTTGCATTTAAACTTTTTTTATATCATCAATATATATGTCGAATTTTCCACGTCACTGGTGGTCCAGCTTATTTTTGTAAACAAAAGTTAGATTTGATATGAACAACGGAACAACTAATATTTTTTGAATTTTTTGAAAACTAAGGCAATTTTCCTCTTGTTTTCCAGTACATCCTCATAAAATGTAATTTTCTAGACGTATTGTCGTTATTTTTCTTTAGCTCACTTTATGTTTTATTACACAAAACTTAAACTACAAGTCAAACTGAATGTGATCGTTAAAGCTGAAACGAACACATTATTTTCTTCGAATTTTAATTTTTGTGTTAAGAGAAATGAAGCGGCTAAAAAAATTAACGACTGGTATGTCTGAAAAATATTATTTTATAAGAATATACTAAAAAATAGTAGGAAAATTGCCTTAATTTTCAAAAAATTCAAAAAAGATTAGTTGTTTAATATCATATCTAACTTTTGTTTATAAAAATCATCTGGACCACCAGTGATGTGAAAATTCGACATATATTTAAAAGATCCGAACACCGGTCTATTCTATCCACCATGCGCTGCCGTCACTACTAAAGTTAAAAATGCATGGGCGTACAGGGTTTCCCGTATATTTTTCCACCATAAACGTTTATTTGAATAGATATCAAAATACGATAAATACAAAAGTTTAAGAATATTTATGTTAGAATGTCAAAAATAAATTCTAAGTCTCAAAATTTGACTGTTTTTTGGTTTTTTTAAATTGAACACGCTATATTTTATTTGAGACTATTAGCTTGTTTTTCTGATTTCAAAAATATATATGTTGGGATTATTTTGTTAATTAGTTTAGGAGCTATATAGGATGCTATATATATTATTGCTATCAAATAGACACACAGAAAATCGTCTATTTTAATGGAAATACTGCGCACTCTATCTATTAAGCTATTCCCAGAAAATTTATAAGAATTATTCAAAATTGTATTAATAATAAAGAAAGCTATGTGGAAAATTACTAACTAACAAAGTATTCGATGTTTATTTTTTTTTCTAAAAAAATTGTATTATTTTTTGATTTTACTGGCTTGCGGTGCCACATATTACTGCGCAGAATCACCGCGGATTGTAAATATTAATAAATTATATACCTTACAAAAAAACCAGCATCCCTTTTTGTGTGCGATTGCCTTTTTCATGACTGCCTTGATGTTTTAAAGAGTATCAATTCAAGTTTTCAAAACTTTTCAAGGCATGTTCATCACAATTATTAAATGAAATAATATCAAAATATATATTTTTGAAATTTTGACATTTAGAAAACATTTTTGACATTCCCAAAGATTCTTAAAATTTGTAAAAAATTATGAAACTTTTGTATTTATCACAGTTTGATATCTATTTAAATAAACGTTTTAGATATGGTGTAAAAATATACGGGAAAACCCTGTCTGTACCTTTTACATTACATTATAAACTTTTTTTTTTTTTTACGTGTAGGCGCACTCGCAAGGAGATCCCTATCACGCTCGAGAAGCGGCAAGTGCGCGGAAATGTTGGTGCGTGTTGGTTTTGAAACGGTTCAGGTTGTAACCTGCAGGGAAAACTGTCCCAGGGAGTTTATTCCACAGCGATGCTGTTCTCCAGAGATTTGAATTCTGATATAATGAGGTTCTTGGTGCCTCTATTTTGACAATAAATTGATGGTTACCGTCTGTTTGACGTGTTCGCCTAATAGGTGCTACTCCCGGGGGGATCATACGTGCCAACTCTTCAGAGCATTTTCCGTGATAATACCTGTAGAAGAGAGATAGATCGCCCACAGTTCTTCGATGTTCGAGACTATCCAAGCTACGGGTAAGTGCGGGGTCATTGATCAGCTTGATAGCTCGTTTTTGCACGGTGTTCAGAAGCATTAAGGTATGTTTGGGTGCCGCACTCCATATATGTGAGCAGTACTCCATAGTTGGTCGAATCTGGGCTTTGTAGAGTATCAGCAGTTGGCTTGGTGTATACAGATGTCTTGTACGAAATAGCACCCCAAGCTTTTGGGACGCCCTTTTAGCTATATCTGCCACGTGACTGTGCCAAGACATGTTGGTCTCTGCAGTGACTCCTAAGATGTTCAACTGGCTCTGCAATGCGACAGCACTTCCAGATAGCATGATATTTGGCTCACCGGTGCTGGTCTTTTTCGAAAACAGGGCTGCTTGGGTTTTCTGCGCGTTGAACTGTACAAGGTTTTTGTTGCCCCAGTCCTCTATTATCTCCAAGTCGTTATTTATCTGTGATATTTCAGTTAGTCTATGGTAATGGAATTCACGTGCGGAGAGACATGTGAGTGGTATGACTGAGGAGACTACATTGCCATCATCTGCAAAGCAATAAAGTGGATTTACTGTTTTATCTATGAGGTCATTTATGTAAATCAGAAAAAGTGTTGGCGAAAGGATTGCTCCCTGTGGCACACCAGCATTTATTTGGTAAGAGTTGGAGTTCCGGCCATCCAGTGCAACATAAATGGATCTATCCTTAAGGTAACTTTTAAACCAAGTGCAAAGTCTCGGCGACAATCCCGTTGCTTTGAGCTTGTTGAGCAGATTTTCATGCCAGACTTTATCGAATGCTTTAGATATATCTAAGGCAATTGTTCTTGTTTCACCTCGCAACTCAATCGCTTTTTGCCATAAGTGAGTGACGTATGTAAGTAAATCGTCAGTTGACCTATATTTTCGAAATCCGTATTGCTTGTCGTTGATAACTTTGTACTTTTCCAAGTACTTGGTTAGGTGATTGTTCACAACTCTTTCCATTACTTTTGATATCACCGGAAGTAGAGCAATTGGTCTATAGTTTAACGGATCTGTCTTTTTTCCTTTCTTTGGAATGGGTTGTACTGCGGCAGACTTCCATGATGATGGATATACTCCTTGCCTATAAGATAAATTGAATAATTTGGCGAAAGTTGGGGTGAGTTCGCTAGCACAATTTTTGAGTACTATCGCGGGAATGCCATCTGGACCCATTGCTTTGTTTGTATCCAACTTTTTAAGGGATTTTCGTATTTCTCTGTGACAAAAGGGTACCTCTGGCATACTGTGGGAAACCCTTTCAATGAACGGTGGAGTTTTTCCATTTGGCACTGTTAGGTTTGAGTTGGAGGAAAAGATTTTGGCCAGCATATTGGCTTTTTCCTCTGATGTTGTGGCTAAGTGAGTATTTTTATCTGTAAGTGGTGGTATGGATGACTTGGTGAAGTTTGATCCAACGGCTTTTGCAAGAGACCAAAAGGACCTAGAACTACTTGGACAATTCAGCAACCTGTTTTTTATTCTTTGATTGTATGTTTCTTTGGCGGCATCAATAGTAATTTTGCAACTATTTCTGGCTTCTATAAATTCTGTGTGGTTTTGAGCGGTTTGTTGTCGTTTCCAAAGGTTATATGCTCTGTGTTTTTTCTGTACAGCCGTTTGACACTGGCTGTTGAACCAAGGTTTTGCATTAGCTCTGCGTTTTATTGTATGTGGGATATATGCATCCATTCCAGATAAGATTACTTTTGTTATTTCATTACAGCAAATAGTGGGATCAGCTGTTTTAAAGCAAACCTCTTGCCATGGAAAATCCAGGTAAAACTGTTTAAGGTCATTCCCTTTTGCCGATTTATAGTGCCACATTTTACGAGGAAGTGATTGTTGGCTTGGCGGTATGAACATTTCGCACTTTGTTCTTATAAGTTTATGATCGGATGAACCAAGTGGGGGATCTACTTGAATTGTGTACAAGTCAGGATTTGTAGTTAGGAACAAGTCTAAAAGCGCTGCAAATTCACCCCTTTCTGAGATACGGGTAGGTTCATCTACAAGCTGCGTTAGACCACAACTTATGGCAAAAGCTTCTGCTTCCCTGCCTTCATTATCTGTTTTGTTGTGGTGTTTTAGCCAGGGTATATTGTGGACGTTGAAATCGCCTAAAAAACAATTTCCGCATGTGGATAGTTAGACTGTATACTATCACAGCTTTCGGATAATGTCGCAAAAAAGTTTTGATACTCGGTGTTACTTGGCGGTCGGTAGAGGCAGCAAATGAACTTAGTCGATGACTTTGAGGTGAATTTCAGCCATATGATATCGAGGTTCGCTGGTTCTAGCTTCTCCTCTCGATGACATGAAAGGTCATTTTTAATGTACACACAGATCCCAAAATTATGTCGAAATCGGTGGTGTAGGTCATAGCCGGGATAAAGATAGTTCACAGTAGGTGTTGCAGAACTGATTTTAGTTTCAGTGAGAACAAGGATGTCAGGTCTTTGTTCTTCAAGATATTGGTGAACTGAATTCATGTTGGTACTTAATCCTCTTATATTGCTAAAATCAATTATGAGTTGAGTTTTTGGTCTTCTTTTAATATCTTTGCATGAAGGACTCCAAGGATCACCCGACGCCCGGAGATCCGAGTGGTCGGGTATTTTACCTCCGGAATATTTTGATCCTGGAGGCGCCATCATGCTATTTGTTACTCATTGTTGGAACCGGACTGCCAGCGCAGTAGCGGAACGTGGTGATACCACTTAGCGCTACTCACTTCTGGCATGGTGGTATCTCACCGGTCGACGCCCAATGAGTAAAAAGCGTCTACCACCTAGATTATATTTTTCTTGATTTAATAATTATATATCAAAAATTACTTTTGTAAAGTAAGGATCGTTATATTATTTGCAAGTTTCTTATATTATTTAATAAATTTTTGTTTTTGTTGTAGAATTTGTAATAATAACTGAGAAGTGGGGTTGACAAAAAAAGAATCATTATAATTACCAAATCTATTCCCTTCTTATTAGCAGCGACCTGAGCTCTCAAATCAGAAATGTTATCCTGCAAATTTCGACCGCCAGCTTCCTTTATCTTCTTGGTTATCTCCTCTTCTTTAAATTTGTCATTCTCCACTAATAAGAACGATTTAAAGGCAGCGCCTTCTTGATCCAGACTGGTGGAGTTAGGAGGCATCGATCCTGGTGTGATACCGCCGATGTCAGCGTGGTGCCCTCTACTGGCCACAAAGAATATCGGCTTTGCAACGCCTCTGAAATAACAGGATAAAAGGATTTAAGATATGTTTCTAGAGGATATTCACTTTAATAAATACTTTTTCTTTGTTAATAATAGATGTACAGAATAGCGCAAATAAAAAATAATGGCCAAAAATATTTCGTGACTAATCGTGCGATCAGCGGCGCAGCGGCGTAGCGTGGGGGGGGGGGGGGGGGTTCGTCGCCCCCTCCCGCCCCGAGGGTAGTGGCGCCCCATAGGTGGCCGAAGCGCCCTCAGCTTTATGAAGTGGGGCCGGTAATGGCCAATTGAGTGGGTGCCAAAGGAAACTAACGACATGAAGACCTTTTTTTTTTGTCGCAAGATTCGTTGAGAGCGCGCCCTTGTGACTTATCCGCCGCCCCCTCACACATGATGACCTTTTTTTTTTTGGTCGCAAGATTCGTGAGAGGCGCCCTTGTGACTTATCGGCCGCCCCCTCACACATGACCTTTTTTTTTGGTCGCAAGATTTGTGAGAGGCGCCTTTTTGACCTTTTTGTTTTTTTTTGCCACAAGATTTTTCATCAGTTTTCAGAGGCGCCCTTTTTAGCTGTCGCCCCCCCCCGCCCTTTCGGGCACGCTACGCCGCTGCGTGCGATAAAGGTTTTCTTTCTCTTAAACTTTTTCGTAGGTAGCTCAAAAGCTTGGCACTAATGGGGGTAAAAGATCTAATTGACACCTATTTTGAAAGTTAGCTCTGTCGTCTTAAAAACACTCAACAGAACACTGCTTGATCGATGTATACCCTTGCGGTTTTATATCTGATCTTATGGTTCTAGTAAAGAACTTAGACAACAGACAGGCGAGAAAAACTGCTATATCGACTTATGAAAAGAGATAAAGTAACATTGACAGCGTCGGCGCATAGCTTGTTTTATTCGAGGTTTTAAGAAAAAAATAAAAAATTTTAATTTTTTTTTTATAATCTACAAAATGTCCTTGACTAATAAAACAAGATTGTAAAATCTTCTATGTGAAATTAATTGTACAGTCGCCCGACATATACCCACCGTATAGGCATTAGGTACTTTCTAATAATAAAAATAAAAACAATTTTTAAAATCAATAATCGCATTTTAAAACACATTTCTGGCCTTGGCAAAACGGCCAGAAGGAGGCAGAACACCCCTCGAAGGTCCTCATTGCCCTCTGGTAA